>JAQPPZ010016856.1:1457500-2915000 GCA_028583015.1 Wollemia nobilis | reverse complement strand
GTTTCATAGAACTTGAACTATCACTTCAACACATCCACTCAACTAAGCTCAATCACTTCAACAACAATGCTTATCAAGTAATCCTCACATAACAATGATACTCATGATCTTTGCAAACCCTAGTTCAAGTTCTTCACTCAACCAATCACTTCAACAACAATGCTTATCAAGTAATCCTCACATAACAATGATACTCATGATCTTTGCAAACCCTAGTTCAAGATAGTTCACCACTTCACATAACAATGATACTCATGTTCTTTCACAACTTCACATAACAATGATACTCATGTTCTTTTCACAAACCCTAGTTCAAGCATATGAAAGCTTTACTCAATATTTCCAACAATGCTTATAAAACAAGGTTTTTATCATCAACTCTCACTCAAAAAAACCAAACTCAACAATGCTTATCAAACAACCCTTTTCACTCCAACTTAGCATTCACAACATTCAACAATCACTCACTAGGAAGATGTGCCCATACCTTTTTGTTTGATGAAGAAAATGACCTCAAAACCTGTCTTAAACACAATTTTCTTCTTTGCCAATTTCAATGGTTAGATGACAAAAATATCACACTAACTCTCTTCAAAAATATTTCTCAATCACAAAAATAATCAAACTCAAATACACCTTATTACTCCTTTGAAATTAGCAATCATCAAAGCATACAAAAATTAATTACTCAATTACTCCTTATAATATCCAATATTTAATTAACAACCTCCAAAATCAAACCCTCAAAAATAATGCTTCCTATCCTTATATCTCCCTCAAATTCTCAATAATCAAACTTTAAAAAATAAACTTTATAACCCACAAAAATATTTATTTTATTCAACCTTTAGCAAATCTGAAACATAGCAATTAACCTTGGCAAATCATGAGCGCATACCTCTCTCTATGCAAAAAGGGCCTCAATGGGTTTCGAACATGAAACCTCTCCAGTCGAGTGCCTTAGCAAGGTGCTAGCCCACCACGTGGGCTACATGCCTTCCCACAAAGGGAAAAGCTAGCACTTTCCCTTTATGTCTTCTCCTATGGTGTACTGCTTGAAAAAATAACTCATCCTCACTTTGCAAAAATTGAAGCTGATGGGTTTCGAACCTTGCACCACGAACCTGCCACACTTAGCGCCTCCCATAATTTCCAGTTGTACTATGCCACATTGTGCGATGTAGAAGGGACTCTGCTACCCTTTGTACTTTTTCCTGCCACTGAAAGCTTTGAAAAATACAAATTGTCTTTTCCCTTGTGCATGATATTTTAGAGCTTAGCACATACGAATGGTATGGATAGGTTTTGATAAAGTCTTTGCCCCCTTTTTATATGCATAGACCAAACTTTGAAAATGTCGATGGATAATTCAAATTTTTGAATTCGAATTATAAAATAAATTTTATAATCCTAACTTTAGGATTATTTTAATTAACATAAATTAATTTTATAATTAAATTATAATTAATTAATAATTAACTTAATAACTTTAGAAGTTAATTAAATTAATTTATAATGAAATTATTTAAATTAATTTATAATTAATTTAAATCTCCCCTTTTAATATTATAATAAAATATTATAATATTATTTTGCTTGGGCCTCTTTATTTCTCTTTGAACCTCATCTGACCACCTGGAACCAGATCTGACCAACTGGGCATGGATTTTCCTTTGCACTAATTTTGGAACCGCTTCTTCTTGCATTGCTCACTGAAACTAACTCTTGACATCAATGACAACTCAATTACTCAAAATGTCCAACAATCTCCCCCTTTGTCATTGATGGCAACCCAATTACCTTTTACCATTTCCTTGACCTTTTATGTCTTACTCCCCCTGGGAAACTGCTCCCCCGACTCAATGCTCTCTTC
Source organism: Wollemia nobilis (assembly GCA_028583015.1). Lineage (NCBI taxonomy): Eukaryota > Viridiplantae > Streptophyta > Pinopsida > Araucariales > Araucariaceae > Wollemia > Wollemia nobilis. The sequence goes on along the minus strand of JAQPPZ010016856.1, from coordinate 2,913,127 downwards.
TTTAAATCAAATCTCTCCCCCTTTGACATCAATGGCAAAGGGTCACCTTTGGGGCTCGGGGCTAAGAATGAGACTCTTAGCTTAGCCCCCCCCACCTCCTCTTGAGGTGGTTAATTCTGGGGTGGGAGTATTTCTACTCCCAACATGCACTGATCTTTACCTTTGTCCACTTTCCTTCTCATCTGATCCTTCTGATTCCTCTGACTATTCTTGTTCCTTCTTGTCTCTGGAATTTTTTCTCTACACCACTTTGTTGTATGTCCATCATTATTGCACTTGTAACACTTAATATTGTTATTCCTTGAAGGTGCAAATATCTTGGGATTTCTTCTGGTGAAGCCATATCTATTCCTATCATGGACCCTACAATTCATTGCCTTGTGACCAAACTGATTACATGAGTAGCAATACCCATGAAAAAGCTGCTTGTTTCTGAAGTTCCCATATTCCTATCTTTCATGTGTCCTGCATTGTGAAGCCTTGTGCCCAAATCTGTGACATGAGAAACATCATCCATTGAAATTTCCTTGCCTTGACCTCATTGGTCTCTTAGTCTCTTTTACCCTATGTTGGTTCCTGTTCCATCTGTTCCTCTTTTGTGCATTGTTCTTTTCCTTGTTGAACTTTCTATTGTCCAACTCATCCTCAGAAGTCTCACTTTCTCTCACACTATCTTCTTCTGAAGTTTCTTCTTCTTCAGAACTTGAGGTTGACTCCTCTTCTTGTTTCTTTTGTACTTGTTCAAAACCAAGACCTATTTTGTTTGTTGATCATCTTTGTACCTTGATCATCTTATCTACAATCTTTGAGCTCTTTCCAAACTTGTGTAGCTTATCCTTAGACTTTTCTACTTCTTCCCTTAGTAGAGCTACTTCTTGTTCTAATATTTCACATTCTAAGACCTTTGCTTCTAACTTATCCTTGAACTTCTTAGTCTTAGCCATTGACTTATTTAGATCCTCTATAAGCTTTCCTCTCTCTTCATCACATTCTTGAAACTGAAGCTTAAGTTGGGAGTTTTGCTTTCTTACCTTCTTTAATGTGTTAAGAGCATAAATAAGCTCTCCCTCAAGATCAACTTCTCCTTTCTCTGATTCTTCCTCTATTTGTTTGCCTTTGAAAACATCTTCATTCTCTTCTGACTTGTCTTCTATAGGATCACCTCCTTCTTCTTCTAGTGCCATTAGAATATTCTCTTCTGGTCCTTCAAGTGTATCTTCATATTCATCATCACTAAAACTGAAACCATTCTTTGTACAACTATCTTCAAGATGTCCAAAATTACCACATCTAAAACACTTGAGAATTATTGGTGACCTTTTCTTAACTTCTTCCTTTTCCTCTATCAAAAATAGAACTTCATCTTTATCATTATCTGAGAAACTATTTTCACTATCACTTGAGTACTTACTTGCCTTGTCTGCATAGTAACTCCTCTTCTATCTTTGAAAGAACTTTCTTTTTTGCCTTGTCCATCCTTACCTTTATTTTGGTACCTGTATTTTTTTGATTCCCTGTTCTTATGATCCTATTTTTCTTCATCATTGCTATTTCTAGCTTCTTGAAAATCAGTTGCATAGTGACCATACTTTCCATAGTTGAAACATCTAACAGATTTTACATCTTTAAATCTTCTTGGATCCTTATTCCTTCTGCCATAATTTGCTTCTTCATCACTGGATGACTCATTGCTTGAATCTAACTTCTTGCCCTTTGTCTTCTTAGTAGCTTTGAAGGTTGCTTCCTTCCGAAGATTAGGTTCCTCTTTTGTTCTCATCTCAAAAGCTGTAAGAATACCAAGTAATACATCTCTTGTCAAAATATCACCATATTTGATTCCTCTATAGCAGATATCTTTTCACTAAACCTTTTTGGGAGAGATCTTAAGATCTTATCACAAACATCAGATTCTTCAATCTCAAGTCCAAGTCCTTGCATGGCATTAACAACCTCGTCTACATGAAGTAGATAAGTACTAATGTTTTCCTCATCCTTCATTCTTAATTCTTCAAATTGTCCTTTGAGATTTTGTATCTTTACCTTTTTGACACTTTTATCTCCTTCATATATGCTTTGCAACTTATCCCAAATTCCTTTTGTTGATTTGCAATGCATAACCTTTATGAACTCTGTTCTATGCAAACCTCTCAAAATTGCATTCATTGCTTTTGAATTGTAATGATGTAGAAGCTTACCATATTTATCTGTAGGTGGAGTAGTTGGTGGTGTGTATCCATTTTCAACTGCTTCCCATATTTCATTGCCAAGTGCCATCAGGTGAATCTTCATTCTCATACTCCAAAATACATAATCGCTTCCATAAAATACTAGTGTTGAATTATCTGAGGATCCATTCTTAGAATCCATTGTGTTCTTGTAAGCTTTTCCTTCAAGTTGTTAAACTCTTTCGAAGGAACCTACTCTGATACCAATTGAAGAACACAAGCTTATATTGAGAGGGGGGGTGAACAGTATAAGACCACTTTTTACTTTTCTTTCCCAATCAATATTATGCAATGTATAGATAGCAATATCAACAATAGTAATCAAAGTAATGCATAAATCACCACACACAATAGAGACACCAATTTAACATGGTTCACCCAATGTGGGCTACTCCACGAAGAAAATATTTCACTAAAATTTTCTCAATAAATCTCTTGGGAATCCTTTCCCTATTACAATGTTTATGGACCTCTATCTAAAGGAGACACCAATCCCCTAATCAAGTTCATGGATCTCTATCCATAGGAGAACTCCTTTCTCCTCTACTCTAGCTAGTGATCTTCTAGAAGAACTGTTGCCTCCACTACACTAGCTAATGGATCTCTATCCACTGAAGACTCCTATCCTCACTTAGAAGACCTATCCTCACTACCCTAGCTAATGGATCTCTATCCACTAGAGACTATCATCCTCTATACTCTATCACCTCCAAAGCTTACTCTTAGCTCTATCTCAAATCTGTACTAAACATAGTCCTTCGGTCTAGCACAAATCTGCTCAATATCTATCTCTGGTCTAGCACAAACCTATCCTCAAATCTACACCAAACTCTATCCTCAAATCTATACTAAACATAGTCCTTCGATCTAGCACAAATCTATCCTCAATATTTTTCCTCTGATCTACACTAAACATAGTCCTTCGGTCTAGCACAAATCTATCCTCAATATCTATCCTCAAGCCTTAACACAAAGCTTGAATTAATCATAAATCAACTCTACTGGATCTTCCCCAAACCTTAACTCAAGGTTTGAACAAATCAATCAATCAACTCTGCTCACAAGTCTTCTCAAAGACTTATCTCAAATATGCCTTGTAAGCTTCCATAAAATCTCACTCTAATCTATCTACAAGTCTTCTCTAAGACTTACCTTAAATATTCTCAACAAGTCCTCACTAGAACTTGTCCAATCTTCTCAATAATATCTATCTTCAAATCTATATTGTAAGCTTCCATAAAATCTCACACAAATCTATCCACAAGTCTTCTCTAAGACTTACCTCAAATCTGCTCAACAAGTCCTCACTAGAACTTGTCCAATCTCATAGAAACATATAGAGAATTGTTAGAGACTCAATATGCTTCACATTCACAACAATGCTCAAATACTTTCAATCTCTCTTTTACCATAGAAATATATAGAGAATTGTTAGAGACTCAATATGTTTCACACTTACAAACACTCAACCTCTTTCTCAAATCAATTTAGAATATGGAACAATTTGTTTCACAGAACTTGAACTATCACTTCAACACATCCACTCAACTAAGCTCAATCACTTCAACAACAATGCTTATCAAGTAATCCTCACATAACAATGATACTCATGATCTTTGCAAACCCTAGTTCAAGTTCTTCACTCAACCAATCACTTCAACAACAATGCTTATCAAGTAATCCTCACATAACAATGATACTCATGATCTTTGCAAACCCTAGTTCAAGATAGTTCACCACTTCACATAACAATGATACTCATGTTCTTTCACAACTTCACATAACAATGATACTCATGTTCTTTGCACAAACCCTAGTTCAAGCATATGAAAGCTTTACTCAATATTTCCAACAATGCTTATAAAACAAGGTTTTTATCATCAACTCTCACTCAAAAAAACCAAACTCAACAATGCTTATCAAACAACCCTTTTCACTCCAACTTAGCATTCACAACATTCAACAATCACTCACTAGGAAGATGTGCCCATACCTTTTTGTTTGATGAAGAAAATGACCTCAAAACCTATCTTAAACACAATTTTCTTCTTTGCCAATTTCAATGGTTAGATGATAAAAATATCACACTAACTCTCTTCAAAAATATTTCTCAATCACAAAAATAATCAAACTCAAATACACCTTATTACTCCTTCTTTGAAATTAGCAATCATCAAAGCATACAAAAATTAATTACTCAATTACTCCTTATAATCTCCAATATTTTAATTAACAACCTCCAAAATCAAACCCTCAAAAATTAATGCTTCCTATCCTTATATCTCCCTCAAATTCTCAATAATCAAACTTTAAAAAATAAACTTTATAACCCTCAAAAATATTTATTTTATTCAACCTTTAGAAAATCCAAAATAGCAATTAACCTTGGCAAATCATGAGCGCATACCTCTCTCTATGCAAAAATGGCCTCGGGTTTCGAACATGAAACCTCTCCAACCGAGCACCTTAGCAAGGTGCTAGCCCACCACGTGGGCTACGTGCCTTCCCACAAAGGGGAAAGCTAGCGCTTTCCCTTTGTGTCTTCTTCGATAGTGCAACACTCAAAAAAACAAATCACCCCTACTTTGTAAAAATCGAAGTTGATGGGTTTCAAACCTTGCACCATGAGCCTACCACACTTAGCACCTCCCATGATTGCCAGTTGTGCTACACCACATTGTGCGATGGAGAAGGAGCTCCACTCCCCTTTGTCCTTTTGTCTACCACCGAAAGCTTTGAAAAACGTGAATTATCTTTTCCCTTGTGCATGATCTTTGAGAGCTTAGCACATACGAATGGTATGGATAGGTTTTGATAAAGTCTTTGCCCCCTTTTTATATGCATAGACCAAGCTTTGAAAACGTCAGCGGATAATTCAAATTTTTGAATTCGAATTATAAAATAAATTTTATAATCCTAACTTTAGGATTATTTTAATTAACATAAATTAATTTTATAATTAAATTATAATTAATCAATAATTAACTTAATAACTTTAGAAGTTAATTAAATTAATTTATAATTAATTTAAATCTCCCATTTTAATATTATAATAAAATATTATAATATTATTTTTCTTGGGCCTCTTTATTTCTCTTTGAACCTCATCTGACCACCTGGAACCGGATCTGACCAACTAGGCGTGGATTTTCCTTTGCACTGATTTCGAAACCGCTTCTTCTTGCATTGCTCACTAAAACTGACTCTTGACATCAATGACAACTCAATTACTCAAAATGTCCAACAATCTCCCCCTTTGTCATTGATGGCAACCCAATTACCTTTTACCATTTCCTTGACCTTTTCTGTTCTACTCCCCTTGGGAAACTGCTCCCCTTGACTCAATGCTCTCTTCTTAAACCAAATATCTCCCCCTTACTCAAATCTCTCCCCCTTTGACATCAATGGAAAAGGGTCACCTTTAGGTTTGGGGCTAAGAATGAGACTCTTAGCTTATCCCATTCCCCACCTCCTCTTGAGGTGGTTAATTATAGGGTGGGAGTATTTCTACTCCAAGCATGCACTGATATTTACCTTTTTCCACTTTCCTTCTCATATGATCCTTCTTATTCCTCTGACTGTTCCTATTCCTGCTTGTCTCTGGAATTTTTTCTCTACACCACTTTGTTGTATGTCCATAATTATTGCACTTGTAACACTTAATATTGTTATTCCTTTAAGGTGCAAATATCTTGGGATTTCTCCCAGTGAAGCCATATCTATTCCTATCATGAACCTTGTAATTCATTGCCTTGTGACCAAACTGATTACATGAGTAGCAATACCCATGAAAACGCTATCTATTTCTGAAGTTCCCATATTCCTTTCTTTCATGTGTCCTACATTGTGAAGCCTTGTGCCCAAATCTGTGACATGAGAAACATCATCCATTGAAATTTCCTTGCCTTGACCTCATTGGTCTCTTAGTCTCTTTTACCCTGTGTTGGTTCCTATTCCATATGTTCCTCTTTTGTGCATTGTTCTTTTCCTTGTTGAATTTTCTATTGTCCAACTCATCCTCAAAAGTCTCACTTTCTCTCACACTGTCTTCTTTTGAAGTTTCTTCTTCTTTAGATCTTGAAGTTAACTCCTCTTCTTATTTTTTTGTACTTGTTCAAAACAAATACATGTTTTGTTTGTTGACCCTCTTTGTTCCTTGATCATATTCTCTATAATATTTGAGATCTTTCTAAAATTGTGTAGCTTATCCTTAGAATTTTCTACTTCTTCCCGTAGTAGAGCTATTTCTTGTTATGATATTTCACATTCTAAGACCTTTGCTTCTAACTTATTATCCTTGAACTTCTTAGTCTTAGCCATTGACTTATTTAGATCCTCTATAAGCTTTCCTCTCTCTTCATCACATTCTTGAAACTGAAGCTTAAGTTGGGAGTTTTGCTTTCTTACCTTCTTTAATGTGTTAAGAGCATAAATAATATCTCCCTCAAGATCAACTTCTTCTTTATTTGATTCTTCCTCTATTTGTTTACCTTTGAAAACATCTTCATTCTCTTCTGACTTGTCTTCTATAGGATCACTCGCTTCGTCTTCTAGTGCCATTAGAATATTCTCTTCTGGTCCTTCAAGTGTATCTTCATATTCATCATCACTGAAACTGAAACCATTATTTGTACAACTATCTTCAAGATGTCCAAATTACCACATCTAAAACACTTGAGAATTATTGGTGACATTTTCTTAACTTCTTCCATTTCCTCTATCAGAAATTGAACTTCATATTTATCATAATCTGAGAAACTATTTTCACTATCACTTAAGTACTTACTTGCCTTGTCTGCATAGTAACTCCTCTTCTGTATTTGAAAGAACTTCTTTCCTTGTTTTCCTTGTCCATCCTTACCTTTATTTTGGTTCCTGCATTTTTCTAATTCCATGTTCTTATGATCCTATTTTTCTTCATCATTGTTATTTCTAGCTTCTTGATAATTAGTTGCATAATAACCATACTTTTCATAGTTTAAGCATCTAACAAATTTTGCATCTTTAAATCTTCTTGGATCCTTATTCCTTCTACCATAATTTACTTCTTCATCACTGGATGACTCATTGCTTGAGTCTGACTTCTTGCCCTTTGTCTTCTTAGTAGCTTTGAAGGCTGCTTCCTTCCAGATATTAGGTTATTCTTTTGTTCTTATCTCAAAAGATATACGAATACCAAGTAATTGTTGGAAATTTTGAGCAGTTGTCATTGATGTCCAAAATTAGTTGTCATTGATGTCAAGGTGCCAGGTGATAGCTCAGCTTAAGTGCAAGTGGAAGTTTAATGAAATTCATGATGGGTTTAAATATCTATATTTTACACCCAAGAGAATGGGTCAACCCAAGGAAGCAATTTATCCAAGGCATCAAAAGGATATAATATTATAATAATTATTATTATAATATTAAAGTGATATGGTGAAAACCCCAAATAAAATATTTATAATTTTCATTATAATATTTTATAAATCAAAGTGGGTTTTATAAAGTTTAATTATATTTCATAAACCCAAAGGTTGGGTTTGGAAGAAAAGGCATTCGAAGCACCTTTAAAATCTTCATCGATGTCGTGGAAGGAAATTGGGGAAGCACCGACGTCTCCCAAGGTATGGAGGAAGCAATATAAATACATTTACCCAAAGTCTAAAACATTATCCTTGCTCGAATTTTAATTGGCATGCGAAAAATAATAAGAGCTCGTGAGAATTGCGAATTTCATGGACAGCAAAGTGTTTTAGGAAGGAAGCATTAATTTTTGAAGGCACATAGGATAGCGTGGCCTAGTGGTGAGTTGGGAAGCGCAAAAATATTTGTTCGTGTGAGGGCCTGCATTCAAAATGTGGTAGGTGCATTGGAGGTCATGTTGGTTAAGGCACCCAAGGCGCACGTCATTTTGCCAAGGGAAGAAGGAGTTGAGAGTTGAAGCACGTGGTGGTGCTTCATTAATTGCAAATGAGCACGTGGCTCATGCAACGACTTTGGCCATGGCTAAGGCGCACATTGTGGGTAAGGTTGAGGGTTCGATTCCCTCCGAAGGTGAGGTAAATATTTTTGGTTAAATTTTTAATTATCCGCCTATGTTGGAGATATAAGGGTGTTTAATTTTTATTGTTATTAGCATATGTTGGAGGTATAAGGTTTATGAGTGGAATTAATTGTTAGAGGGGTTAATTATTAAATAAGTGATGTTATTTGAGATTTGTTATTAGGAGTTATAAGGAGGTCTTTGTAAAGTCTTAATTAATATAGTGATATATTGGAGGATTAAGACTATTGAGCATTGATTTCATTTTAATAAGGGTTTTTCTATTAAAGAAGATTATGGTGAATATTATTTTTAAGTTGGAGTGATAAGGTGTATTTTAGTCATATTTGGTATTGTGTTTTATTGAAGTCTTCTAACCCTTATTGAGATTGGCAAAGAAGTAATTGTGAGTGTGGCAGATTTGTGAGATCAACTCCTTGTCAAGAAAAAGGTATGGGCAAATTCTTCTTTGGTTGAGTTGATTGATTGGCTTACTAGAAAATAAAGTTTGGAGTGAAAAGGATTTGATTAGGGTTTCCTTTTCAAAAGTGTTTGAGTTAATGCTTCAAGGTTTTCTGGAATTAAGAGTTGTGATTAAAACCTTGTTTTATAAGCATTGTTGTTGAAGCCATTGGATTGTGCAAAGAACTTGAGTTAGGGTTTTGAAAAGAACATGAGTATCATTGTTATGTGAAGATTGATTTATGAGCATTGTTGTTGAAGTGAGTTGTTGTGCAAAGAACTTGAACTAGGGTTTGGAAAGAACATGAGTATCATTGTTATGTGAGATTTGTTGTTGAGCATTGTTGGAAATATTTTGAGTTGGTGTTTACATACTTGGACTAGGGTTTGTGAGCAAGGGTTGGTTCTTGAGAAATTGGTTGAGTAGAGTTGATTGAGCCTAGTCAAGTGGATGTATGAAGTGATTGTTCAAGTTCCATAAAACAAACTATTCTATATTCTGATTTGAGTTGTGAAAGTGATTGAGCTTTGAGTATAGAACATATTGAGTCTCTAACAATTCTCTTTATGCTTCTATGAGATTGATTTGAGTTGAGAAAGTGATTGAGCTTTGAGTATAGAACATATTGAGTCTCTAACAATTCTCTTTATGCTTCTATGAGATTGATTTGAGTTGAGAAAGTGATTGAGCTTTGAGTGTAGAACATATTGAGTCTCTAACAATTCTCTTTATGCTTCTATGAGATTGGACAAGTTCTGTGTGGACTTGTTAAGCAGATTTGAGGTAAGTCTTTGAGAAGACTTGTGGACTGATTTTGTGTGAGCTTTTGTGGAAGCTTACAATACAGATTTGGCTAAGTTCTAGAGAGGACTTATTGAGCAGATTTGGATAGGTTCTGAGTGGACTTGTTGAGTATATTTGGATAGGTTCTAAGTGGACCTGTTGAGTAGATTTGAGAAGTTCTGAGTGGAACTTATTGAGTATATTTGAGCAGGTTCTGAGTGGACCTGTTGAGTAGATTTGAGTAGGTTCTGAGTGGACTTATTGAGCAGATTTGAGCAGGTTCTAAGTGGACTTGTTGAGAATATTTGAGTAGGTTTTAAGTGGACCTATTGAGAAGATTTGTGCTAGATCGATTGGATTGTGTTTAGTGTATATTTGAGTGAGCTTGTTGAGCAGACTTATGCTAGACTGACTAGACTATGTTTAGTGTAGAGTTGAGCATATTTGTGCTAGATCGATTGGATTGTGTTTAGTGTATATTTGAGTGAGCTTGTTGAGTAGACTTGTGCTAGACGATGGACTATGTTTAGTGTAGATTTGAGAAGATTTGTGCTAGATCGACTAGACTATGTTTAGTGCAGATTTGAGTGAGCTTGTTGAGCAGACTTGTGCTAGACCGATTGGACTATGTTTAGTGTAGAGTTGAGCAGATTTGTGCTAGATCGATTGGACTGTGTTTAGTGTAGATTTGAGACAGAGCTTTGGAGGTGATAGAGCAGAGAGGATAGTAGTCTCTAGTGGATAGAGATCCATCAGCTAGGGTAGTGAGGATAGGTCTTCTGAGTGGGGATAAGAGTCTTCAGTGGAGAGAGATCCACAAGCTAGTGTAGTGGAGGTAGTAGTCTTCTAGAGGATCACCAGCTAGAGTAGAGGAGAAGGAGTTCTCCTATGGATAGAGATCCACAAACTAGATTTAGGGGATCAACATCTCCTTTGGACAGAGGTCCATAAACATTGTAATTGGGAAGGATTCCCAAGAGATTGATTGAGAAAATTTTAGTGAAATATTTTCTCCGTGGAGTAGCTCACATTGGGTGAACCATGTAAATTGTGGTGTCTCTATTGTGTGTGGTGTTTTATGCATTGCTTTGATTACTACTATTGATACTTCTATCTATACACTACATAATATTGATTTGGAAATAAAAGTAAAAAGTGCTCTTATATTGTTCACCCCCCTTCTCAGTATAAGCTTGTGTTCTTCAATTGGTATCAAAGCGGGTGCCTTCATAAGAGTTTAATAACTTGAAGGAAAAGCTAACAAGAACACAATGGATCCTAAGGATGTGTCCTCAAATAACTCAGCACCAATATTTGATGGAAGTGACTATATGTATTGGAGTATGATGATGAGGATCTACCTAATGGCACTTGGCAATGAAGTTTGGGATGCAGTGGAATTTGGATATGATCCAATAGTCAATCCTCCTACAGATAAGGAAGGTAAGCTTCTACAACACTATAATTCAAAAGCAATGAATGCACTTGTGAGAGGTTTGCATAGAACAAAGTCTATGAAAGTTATGCATTGTAGAACTGCAAAAGAAATGTGGGATAAATTGCAAGGTATATATGAGGGAGATAAAAGTGTCAAGAAAGCAAAGATACAAAATCTCAAAGGACAATTTGAAACATTGAGAATGAATGATGAGGAAAATATCAGTGCTTATCTAATTCGAATTGATGAGGTTGTTAATGATATGCAAGGACTTGGAATGAATATTGATGAATCAGATGTTTGTGATAAAGTCTTAAGATCTCTTCCAAATAGATTCAGTGAACAGGTTTCTGCTATAGAAATATCATTGGATGGTGATACTTTGACAAGAGATAAGTTTCTTGGTATGCTAACAAATTTTGAGATAAGAACAAAATATCCTACTCCCCAGAAGGAAGCAACATTCAAAGCAATCAAGAAAACAAAGGGTAAGAAGTCAGAATCAAGCAGTGAGTCATCCAGTGATGAAGAAGCTAATTATGGTAGAAGAGATAAAGGTTCTAGAAGACCCATAGATCTAAGATCTATTAAGTGTTTCAATTGTGGAAATTTTGGACATTTTGCAATAGATTGTAAAGAACCAAAGAACAACAATGGTGAAGAAAAATAGGATCACAGGTACAGGGAATCAGAAAGATATAGGCATAAGCACCAAAAGAAAAGCAAGGATGGACAAAGTAGACAAGGAAATAAGTTCTTCCAAAGACAAAAGAGGAGCTACTATGCGGATAATGCAAGTAAGTACTCAAATGATAGTGATGCTAGTTTTTTAGACAATGATAGAGATGAAGTCCTATTTATGATTGAAGAAAAAGAACCAGTTAAGAAAAAGACTTCAGTTATTCTCAAGTGTTTTAGATGTGGTAACTTTGGACATCTTGAAGATGATTGTACAAGGGATGGTTATAGTTTTAGTGATGATGAGTATGAGAATGCACTTGAAGGACCAGATGAAAATCTTCTAATGGCATTATTAGAAGAAGATGAAAGTGATCCTATAGAAGACAAGCCAAAAGAGAGTAATGATGTGGACAAAGGCAAACAAATAGAGGATTATTCAAAAGATAATGGTTATGATCTCAAGGGAGAACTCATCTATGCCCTTGACATGGTAAATAAGGTAAGGAAGCAACACTCTAAACTTGAAATTCAGTTTCAAGAATGTGATGAAGAAAGAAGATTGCTCATAGAGGATTTAGAAAAATCAAAGGCTAAAGCAAAGAAGTTCAAAGATAAGTTAGAAGCAAAGATCTTGGAATGTGAGAAGTTAGCACAAGAAGTGGCACTACTAAAATAATATTTAGAGGACTCCAAGATCAAGATGAAGGGATTTAAAAATAGCTCAAAGAACTTGGATAAGTTCATCAAGACACAAAAGACTACATCAAGGAAAATAGGTCTTGGATTTGAAAAGGCTCAAAAAAAATGGGAAGGAGAGTCAACTTCAAGTTTTGGAGGAGAAGAAACTTCAGATGAAGATACTTCAGAAGAAGATAGTGTAAAAGGAAGTGAGACATCAGAGGATGGGTTGGACAATAAAGGGTTCAACAAAGATAGGAACAATGCACAAAGAAGATACATATGGAACAACAATCAGAATAGGAGACCAATGAGGTCAAGACAAGGAAGCTTCAATGGAAGATGTTTTTCATGTCACAGGTTTGGGCACATGGCTTCACAGTGCAGGACACATGAAAGACAAGAATATGGGAATGGATAACTTTTCAATGGGTATTGCTACTCATGTAATCAGTTTGGTCACAAGGCAATGAATTGCAGGGTTCATGACAGAAGAGGATATGGCTTCACTAGGAGAAATCCTAAGACATTTGCACCTCCAAGGAATAATATCATTAAGTGTTATAAGTGCAATAATAATGGTCACACAACAAAGTGGTGTAGAGTAGACATTCCAAAAATAGGCATGAACAGGAACAAGAACATGAACATGAACAGGAATAGGAACAAAAATAGAAACATGGATATGAATAGGAATAGGAACAGGAACAGGAATATGGATGTGAATAGGAACATGAATAGGAACAGGAACATGGATGTGAATAGGAACATGAACATGAATGATGACATGGATAGAAATAGTCAGAGGAATCAAAAAATTCAGAAAATAAAGGAAGAGGATAAAGGCAAAGAACAATGCCTTCTGGGAGTAGAAATACTCCCACCCCAGAATTAACCACCTCAAAAGGATGTGGGGGAGGGGCTAAGCTAAGAGGCTCATTCTTAGCCCCGAGCCCCAAAGGTGACCCTTTTCCATTGATGTCAAAGGGGGAGATATTTGTGTAATGGGGAGAGATTTGATATTTGAGAGAGCATTGAGCTAGGGGAGCAATGTCCCAAGGGGAGCAACATAGAAGAAGTCAAGTTTTGGTAAAAAGAATTTGGGTTGCCATCAATGACAAAGGGGGATATTTTGGACATTTTGAGTTTTTTTTTAATCAAAAATAATTTGGGTTCCATAAATGAAAAAGGGGAGATTGTTGGAATTTTGAGCAGTTGTCATTGATGTCCAAAATTAGTTGTCATTGATGTCAAGGTGTCAGGTGATAGCTCATCTTAAGTGCAAGTGGAAGTTTAATGAAATTCATGATGGGTTTAAATATCTATATTTTACACCCAAGAGAATGGGTCAACCCAAGGAAGCAATTTATCCAAGGCATCAAAAGGATATAATATTATAATAATTGTTATTATAATATTAAAGTGATATGGTGAAAACCCCAAATAAAATATTTATAATTTTCATTATAATATTTTATAAATCAAAGTGGGTTTTATAAAGTTTAATTATATTTCATAAACCCAAAGGTTGGGTTTGGAAGAAAAGGCATTCGAAGTGCCTTTAAAACCTTCGTCGACGTCGTGGAAGGAAATCGGGGAAGCACCGACGTCTCCCAAGGTATGGAGGAAGCAATATAAATACATTGCCCAAAGTCTAAAACATTATCCTTGCTCAAATTTTAATTGGCATGCGAAAAATATTAAGAGCTCATGAGAATTGCGAATTTCATGGACAACAAAGTGTTTTAGGAAGGAAGCATTAATTTTTGAAGGCACATAGGACATCATGGCCTAGTGGTGAGTTGGTAAGCATAAAAATATTTGTTCGTGTGAGGGCCTATGTTCGAAATATGGCAGGTGCATTGGAGGTCATGTTGGTTAAGGCACCCAAGGCGCACGTCATTTTGCCAAGGGAAGGAGTTGAGAGTTGAAGCATGTGGTGGTGCTTCATTAATTGCAAATGAGCGCATGGCTCGTGCGATGACTTTGGCCATGGCTAAGGTGCACGTTGTGGGTAAGGTTGAGGGTTTGATTCCCTCCAAAGGTGAGGTAAATATTTTTGGTTAAATTTTTAATTATCTGCCTATGTTGGAGATATAAGGGTGTTTAATTTTTATTGTTATTAGCATATGTTGGAGGTATAAGGTTTATGAGTGGAATTAATTGTTAGAGGGGTTAATTATTAAATAAGTGATGTTATTTGAGATTTTTTATTAGGAGTTATAAGGAGGTATTTTTTTAAAGTCTTAATTAATATAGTGATATATTGGAGGATTAAGACTATTGAGCATTGATTTCATTTTAATAAGGGTTTTTCTATTAAAGAAGATTATGGTGAATATTATTTTTAAGTTGGAGTGATAAGGTGTATTTTAGTCATCTTTTGTATTGTGTTTTATTGAAGTCTTCTAACCCTTATTGAGATTGGCAAAGAAGTAATTGTGAGTGTGGCAGATTTGTGAGATCAACTCCTTGTCAAGCAAAAGGTATGGGAAAATTCTTCTTTGGTTGAGTTGATTGATTGGCTTACTAGAAAATAAAGTTTGGAGTGAAAAGGATTTGATTAGGGTTTCCTTTTCAAAAGTGTTTGAGTTAATGCTTCAAGGTTTTTTGGAATTAAGAGTTGTGATTAAAACCTTGTTTTATAAGCATTGTTGTTGAAGTGAGTTGTTGTGCAAAGAACTTGAGTTAGGGTTTTGAAAAGAACATGAGTATCATTGTTATGTGAAGATTGATTTATGAGCATTGTTGTTGAAGTGAGTTGTTGTGCAAAGAACTTGAACTAGGGTTTTGAAAAGAACATGAGTATCATTGTTATGTGAGATTTGTTGTTGAGCATTGTTGGAAATATTTTGAGTTGGTGTTTACATACTTGGACTAGGGTTTGTGAGCAAGGGTTGGTTCTTGAGAAATTGGTTGAGTAGAGTTGATTGAGCCTAGTCAAGTGGATGTATGAAGTGATTGTTCAAGTTCCATAAAACAAACTATTCTATATTATGATTTGAGTTGAGAAAGTGATTGAGCTTTGAGTATAGAACATATTGAGTCTCTAACAATTCTCTTTATGCTTCTATGAGATTGATTTGAGTTGATAAAGTGATTGAGATTTGAGTATAGAACATATTGAGTCTCTAACAATTCTCTTTATGCTTCTATGAGATTGATTTGAGTTGAGAAAGTGATTGAGCTTTGAGTATAGAACATATTGAGTCTCTAACAATTCTCTTTATGCTTCTATGAGATTGGACAAGTTCTGTGTGGACTTGTTAAGCAGATTTGAGGTAAGTCTTTGAGAAGACTTGTGGACTGATTTTGTGTGAGATTTTGTGGAAGCTTACAATACAGATTTGGCTAAGTTCTAGAGAGGAATTATTGAGCAGATTTGGATAGGTTCTGAGTGGACCTATTGAGCATATTTGGATAGGTTCTGAGTGGACCTATTGAGCATATTTGAGTAGGTTTGAGTGGACCTGTTGAGCAGATTTGAGCAAGTTTTGAGTGGACCTATTGAGCAGATTTGGGCAAGTTCTGAGTGGACCTGTTGAGTATATTTGAGAAGGTTTTGAGTGGACTTGTTGAGCATATTTGAGCAGGTTCTGAGTGGACCTATTGAGCAGATTTGTGCTAGATTGATTGGACTATGTTTAGTGTATATTTGAGTGAGCTTGTTGAGCATACTTGTGCTAGACTGATTGGACTGTGTTTAGTGTAGAGTTGAGTAGATTTGTGCTAGACCGATTGGATTGTGTTTAGTGCAGATTTGAGTGAGCTTGTTGAGCAGACTTGTGCTAGACCAATTGGACTATGTTTAGTGCAAGAGTTGAGCAGATTTGTGCTAGATCGATTGGACTATGTTTAGTGCAGATTTGAGTGAGCTTGTTGAGTAGACTTGTGCTAAATCGACTGGACTATGTTTAGTGTAGAGTTGAGCAGATTTGTGCTAGACCGACTGGACTGTGTTTAGTGTAGATTTGAGATAGAGCTTTGGAGGTGATAGAGCAGAGAGGATAGTAGTCTCTAGTGGATAGAGATCCATCAGCCAGGGTAGTGAGGATAGGTCTTCTGAGTGGGGACAAGAGTCTTCAGTGGAGAGAGATCCACAAGCCAGTGTAGTGGAGGCAGTAGTCTTCTAGAGGATCACCGGCCAGAGTAGAGGAGAAGGAGTTCTCCTATGGATAGAGATCCACAAACTAGATTTAGGGGATCAACATCTCCTTTGGATAGAGGTCCATAAACATTGTAATTGGGAAGGATTCCCAAGAGATTGATTGAGAAAATTTTAGTGAAAGATTTTCTCCATGGAGGTAGCCCACATTGGGTGAACCACGTAAATTGTGGTGTCTCTATTGTGTGTGGTGTTTTGTGCATTGCTTTGATTACTGCTATCTATACACTGCATAATATTGATTTGGAAAGAAAAGTAAAAAGTGCTCTTATACTGTTCACCCCCCCTCTTAGTATAAGCTTGTGTTCTTCGACCCCCTTTTTTTCTTTTTTTTTTTTTTCTTCCTCCTTTTTTTTCTCTTCCTCCTTCTTGTTATTTTTTTTTTTTCGGGGGTTCCCCTTTTTTCAAGTAGATGCCATGTAATAGATCTCTTGTCAAAATATAACCATATTTTGATTTCTCTATAGTAGATATATTTTCACTAAACCTTTTTGGTAGAGATATTAAGATCTTATCACAAACATCAGATTTGTCAATCTCAAGTCTAAGTCCTTGCATGGCGTTAACAACCTCATATACACGAAGTAGATAAGTACTAATGTTTTCCTCATTCTTAATTCTTAAATATTTAAATTATCCTTTGAAATTTCATATCTTTGCATTTTTGACACTTTTATCTCCTTCATATATGCTTTGCAACTTATCCCAAATTCCTTTTGCTGATTTTCAATGCATAACCTTCATGAAATTTGTTCTATACAAACCTCTCAAAATTACATTCATTGCTTTTGAATTGTAATGATGTAGAAGCTTATCATATTTATCTGTAGGTAGAGTAGCTGGTGTTGTGTATTCATTTTCAACTGCTTCCCATATTTCATTACCAAGTACTATAAGGTGAATATTCATTCTCATACTCCAAAATATATAATTTCTTTCATAAAATATTAGTGTTGAATTATCTGAGGAACCATTCTTAGAATACATTGTGCTCTTGTAAGCTTTTCCTTCAAGCTGTTAAACTCTTTCGAAGGAATCCACTTTGATACCAATTGAAGAACACAAGCTTATACTAAGATGGGGGATGAACAGTATAAGACCACTTTTTACTTTTATTTCCAATCAATATTATGCAATGTATAGATAGAAATATCAAAAATAGTAATCAAAGCAATGCACAAATCACCACACATAATAGAGACACTAATTTAACGTGGTTCACCCAATGTGGGCTACTCCATGAAGAAAATATTTCACTAAAATTTTATCAATCAATCTCTTAGGAATACTTTTCCGATTACAATATTTATAGACCTCTATCCAAAGGAGACACCAATCCCCTAATCAAGTTCATGGATCTCTATCCACATGAGAACTCCTTTCTCCTATGCTCTGGCTAGTGATCTTCTAGAAGAACTACTACCTCCATTGCATTGGCTAATGGATCTTTATCCACTAAAGACTCCTATCCCCACTCATAATACCTATCCTCACTTCCCTGGTTAGTGGATCTCTATCCACTAGAGATTGTCATCCTCTATACTCTATCACCTCCAAAGCTTGCTCTTAGCTCTTTTAAAATCTATACTAAGCATAGTCCTTCGATCTAGCACAAATCTATTCAATCTTTGTGTCTGTACTGGAACAAACCTATCCTTAAATATGCACCAAACTCTATCCTCAAATATGTACTAAACATAGTCCTTCAGTCTAGCATAAATCTATCCTAAATATCTATCCTTTGATCTATACTAAACATAATCCTTCAGTCTAGCACAAATTTATCCTCAATATTTGTCCTCAAGCCTTAACACAAAGCTTGACTTAATCATAAATCAACTCTGCTAGATTTGCCCCAAACCTTAACTAAAGGTTTGAACAAATAAATCAATCAAATATTCTCACAAGTCTTGTCAAAGACTTATCTCGAATCTGCCTTGTAAGCTTCCACAAAAGCTCACTCTAATAAGTCCATAAATATTCTATAAGACTTACCTTAAATCTGCTCAACAATTCCTCACTAGAACTTGTCCAATCTACTCAATAATCTCTATCTTCAATCTGTATTGTAAGCTTCCACAAAAGCTCACATAAATCTGTCCACAAGTCTTCTCTAAGACTTGTCTTAAATATGCTCAACAAGTCCTCACTAGATCTTGTCCAATCTCATAGAAACATATAGATAATTTTTAGATAATCAATATGCTTCACATTCACAACAATGTTCAAATAGTTTCAATATCTCTTTTACAATAGAAACATATAGATAATTGTTAGAGACTCAATATGTTTCACACTCACAAAAAATCAACGTCTTCCTTAAATTAGTTTAGAATATAGAACAAATTTTTCATAGAACTTGAACTATCACTTAAACACATCCACTCAACTAATATCAATCACTTAAACAACAATGCTTATCAATTAATCCTCACATAACAATGATACCCGTGATCTTTGCAAACCCTAGTTCAAGTTCTTCACTCAACTAATCACTTTAACAACAATGCTTATCAAGTAATCCTCACATAATAATGATACTCATGATATTTGCAAACCCTAGTTCAAGATAGTTTACCACTTCACATAACAATGATACTCATGTTCTTTCACAACTTCACATAACAATGATACTCATATTCTTTGCACAAACCCTAGTTCAAGCATATGAAATATTTACTCAATATTTCCAACAATGCTTATAAAATAAGGTTTTTATCATCAACTCTCACTCAAAAAAACCAAACTCAACAATTCTTATCAAACAACCCTTTTCACTCCAACTTATCATTCACAACATTCAACAATCACTCACTAGAAATATATGCCCATACCTATTTGTTTGATGAAGAAAATGACCTCAAAACTTGTCTTAAACACAATTTTCTTCTTTGCCAATTTCAATGGTTAGATGAAAAAAATACCACACTCTTCAGAAATATTTCTCAATCACAAAAATAATCAAACTCAAATACACCTTATTACTTCTTCTTTGTAATTAGCAATCATCAAACCATACAAAAATTAATTACTCAATTACTCCTTATAATATACAATCTTTTAATTAACAATCCCCAAAATCAAACCCTAAAAAATTAATGCTTCCTATCCTCTTATCTCCCTCAAATTCTCAATAATCAAACTTTAAAAAATAAACTTTATAACCCTAAAAATATTTATTTTATTTAACCTTTAGCAAATCTAAAATTGCAATTAACATTGGCAAATCATGAGCACATACCTCTCTCTATGCAAAAAAGGGCCTCGACGGGTTTTGAACATGAAACCTCTCCAGCAGAGCTCCTTAGCAAGGCGCTAGCCCACCACATGGGCTACGTGCTTTCCCACAAAGGGAAAATCTAGCGCTTTCCCTTTGTGTCTTCTCCGACGACACAGTGCTCAAAAAAACAACTCACCCTCACTTTGCAAAATCGAGGCTGACAGGTTTCGAACCTTGCACCACGAGCCTGCCACACTTAGCACCTCCCATAATTTCTAGGTACGCCACACTGCACTGTGTGATTAAGAAGAAACTCTGCTCCCTTTTGTCCTTTTGTCTGCCATCGAAAGCTTTGAAAAACACGAATTGTCTTTTCCCTTGCGCATGATATTTTAGAGCTTAGCACATACGAATGGTATGGATAGGTTTTGATAAATTCTTTGCCCCCTTTTTATATGCATAGACCAAAATTTGGAAACGTCGGTGGATAATTCAAATTTTTGAATTTGAATTATAAAATAAATTTTATAATCCTAACTTTAGGATTATTTTAATTAACATAAATTAATTTTATAATTAAATTATAATTAATTAATAATTAACTTAATAACTTTAGAAGTTAATTAAATTAATTAATAAATTAATTTATAATTAAATTATTTAAATTAATTTATAATTAATTTAAATCTCCCCTTTTAAATATTATAATAAAATATTATAATATTATTTTTATTGGTCCTCTTTATTTCTCTTTGAACCTAATCTAAAAACCTGGAACCGGATCTGACCAACTGGGTGTGGATTTTTCTTTGCACTAATTTCGGAACCGCTTCTTCTTTCATTGCTCACTAAAACTGACTCTTGACATCAATGACAACTCAATTACTCAAAACATACAACAAAGAGAGGGCCTCTCTCTGGCCTCTCTCTTTTTAAATAAGGGCGGCTATTATATTAAAGGATTGATAAGCCACCTTTTTAAGAGGTGGTTGTTGGCAATTTTGGGTACTTTGGGTACATTGCCTTTGCTCAAGTGTATAAGTTGTCATTGATGTCAAAAGGCATTTTTGTGTTGATATAAAAAAGAGTGTGATGTCAAAAATATCTTGAGGGTTTTTATTAAAACCATGGTGACAAGGTTAAAGGTTTTTCTTAAAACCATTTGGACTCATTAAGGGTTTTTATTAAAACCAAGTTTAACTTAATGCAAAGGTTTTTACTTCTTGAAAAACCTTGAAGGTCCATGTTTATTATTAATAATTAAATTAACTCAAACCTTTGACAAAGGTCTAAGTTTAATTTATTATTAATAAAATAATAATAATTATTATTTTAATTATTATTAAAGGGTCTTTTAACCCTTAAGCGACGCACATAAAGAATTCATTCGCCGACCCATTTCCATCGTTGCAGGAGCGCCGACGTCAAACAATTAAGGAGAAATGGACTATAAATATGAGAAGGTTCCTAAGGTTAAACCTACTTGGAAAATTGAAGGCAATTAATTGGTTTGGCTGTGATCGAATGTTCTGTTTACGCTGCGAAAGAGGAGAGCTCGTGGTTTGAAAAGCTTTCGGAAAGCTTGACCGTTTATGTGGAAGGAAGTCCGTCTTGGACTTCGTAAGCCCCTTGTGGGATAGTGGCAGCGAAGGTTGCATTTGGGCCTTGCATAGGCAGAGGTCTACGTTTCGATCCCCGTAGAGGGAGCTGTGCATGGATTAGTCACGTTTTTATTAAAACGTGTTTTGTGCCGCAAATTTTGGATTCTTCAAGGGCAGCCATTATAAGTTGTGATTATTTTCTTGATATGATTTTTGGCATTGTTTAGCATTGTTTAAAAGACATAGGAGAAATAAGGGGATATTTTTTTGGTTGTATTTTTGAGATTAGTCTTTTGCTATGCTAAATTTAAAAATGGAGATATAAGGTGTAAATTTTTGGTTGTTGTGTTTTTGGCTTCTTTGGTGGTTGTTTTTAAAGAAGAGGAGCTAAAAGGTGTATTAAGGAAAGTTTTTATATATGCTCATTTATCTTGGTTCTAACCCTAACTTGGTTGGAATTTTGAGGGTTGTGTGTGGTGATAGCTTTAAGGATCAATTTTCTTCTACTCCAAAAAGGTATGGGCACATTTTCCTTATGAGTATGATTGGTGTATGTTTTTCTAAAATAAGGTTGGAGTGAAAAGGTTTTCAACTAGGATTCCTTTGGTTGGGTGTAAATCCTCTTTTCTGGTTTGTTGAAGACTTCTTATGCATTGTTATCCTTGATGAGAGTTTTTGGTGAATGCATAATTCTGGTTTGAGGTAGTGGAAGCATTGTGCACTAGGGTTTATGTTTGTGAGTCTTTCTACTTGCTTTGAGTTGGTGAAACCCTTGGTTGGCTGTTTTGAGTTTGATGGTTGAGTTGCTTCCATAGAGGTTGTTTGATCAAGTTATTGCTTTACTTGATTCATGATATTGGGCTTACTCCATTGAGTTGATTTGAGCAAGTTATTCTTTGCATTTGGTGATATTGTGTTGGTGGCTGTTTTGTTCAAATATCTTTGGAGGGAAAAGGATTTCTACTTGTTTCCTTTTCTTGTGATGATTGGTTGAATGCTTCAAGGTTAATGTTGAGTTGAATGATGTTGGTTAAACCTTGTCTATAAACATTGTTGTTAAATCCTGAAAACACGAGATTTCGAAAACAAAAAGGATAAACTAAAAATGCAATGTAAACGAAACTAAAATAACGCTTAAACCCTATGTTATTGAAAAATGCGTAAAAAGAAAGAACATGAACACAAGATATCAAAGCAATATAAAAATAACGGCCCTTTTATTGATATGCTTTACAAATTCGTGTTACAATGCGTCTCCTTCCTTTTTAGGGGATAGGAGCGTTAAATGTTGGTCTTTTACAACTTGTTTCAGAATTCCTTCTTCCGCGTGCCCACATATAAGATGGGCGAACCAAAACGTTGTCGCCGCTTGCGTTGGTAAAGGTAGATTCCTCGTTGCTCCTCTAATGCTGCAAATCTGCGTTCAAAGAAACAAACAAAGAATCGGTAGCACTTTGTGTATGAAAAATAAAAGATAAATCTAACGATGGTTAAAATGAGTCTAAATAAACTGAAAACTTGACAAAAGCATAAACATGAAACTAGCTAAATACTACAAAAGAAATAGTCACCAAAAGCAATAAAGCGGGGGTGCCCGAAGGCAAACCACCCGCGGGTGAAACTTTGCTTTGACACCAATCCGCTTGGGATGGGTCCGAAACCTGATGTGATGTGTTGTCGGCAAATTGGTAGGATATTGTGGTCAGAAAAATCGGGGTTGGTTCTTGATTCGTGCCTTCAAAAGTCACCCAATAACCTCTCTTTCGATTAAGAGATTATGGATGTTGAAAGCACAAATCGCAAGTAAGTGAATTAGCAACACTTCGTCGCTCAAAATGCTCCTTCTCTGTATATCTTTTGGGTGAGGAAACTCACCATTTTATAGACCCAAGGGGTCTCTTTGAATTAACATGCAAAAGTGTTTCTTTGCATGAATGCTTTTTGTGAAGAGAAGACTTCTTCTTGATCAAGGGCTTCTTAACTGCCTCTGTGCATGTCTTTGTATGTTTTAGAAAAGCTCACTCGCACTCCCATGCAATGAAGGGATAGCTAAGTGGCAAATATGAGTTGTCAAAAGAACTCACTCGCACTCCTATGCCATGCAAGAAAAGCTAAGTGGCAGTTCTGAGTTGTCATGCGTCGAGATCTGACTTTTTGTCGGTCAAACCTGGCGTTCGTCCCACCCCAAAGCGAGCGCTGGTAATCGTCTCTGGGTGAGACGAGTATCAATCCGCACTCGTCCCTGGGTGGGACGAGTACAAATCCGCACTCGTCCCTGGGTGGGACGAATAAGTAACTAAGTGTCTAAAAGGTGCCAAATTGATCCCTGACTTGTAAAACTGTTGTGTGAGTGGTTAGAACCACTGTTTAACCTCTGGGGGCTGCCCCTGGGGGTTTGTGTGTGTTAGTGCGATCAGTGCTTGTTGTCACATAATCGGATTGGTGCTGTTTTGGTGTCTACAGATGCCCCTTTTTGGAAAGCGTTGCACATGGTGCAGTGCTTGAGCAAAAATAGATAACCAAAGCACTAATGATTAAGGTTTCTCAGTAACCTAACCAACTCTTGATGCCCCAAGTATGGAAAGGGCATGCATTCTTGAATCCTTGCTTCTGACGAGCTAAGGAACTTAAATCAAGCATTAACCTGGTTCGGTGAGGTATTACTTGAACTTAGACATTGATCGGTCATGAATAGGCAAAGGGCGCAACCTTTTGTCTGTGGGAACCTTGAATTCATGATTCACAAATGCCAAGTATATGATCAGTGTGTGATGATTGCTTATTTGCTGCCCCAAGCGGGGCGCGATTGTCTTTTGCAATGATCCTTTGAATGCGTGTCATTTCCAAGATTGGGTATATTGTTGTTGATTGGCAACTAAGTGTGACTACCCCCTCAAGCGACGAATCGATGAGGGAATGACCGACATGAGAAAAGCGACGAGTCGCTTGACCCAAGATGACTTAAGTGAGGGTGCCTTTAGATGTTATCCGATGCATGCTCGAGCAGTTTCTCGATTGTTTTGACCTATTTTTGGTGGGTGTGAACCCATTTTGGAATGCCATTTGGGGTTAACATTGGCGAAAATCCGTCTTCCCGTGGAGCGGTCCGGCTATGGTAGCCTTCTTGGGGAGTAGGATAACGACAAGGTAGACCCCGACATCAGTTTTCTTATGCCAAGAGGTTAAGTGCAAGAGCACTTTTGTCCGGCAATTTTTAGTGGTTTTGTTGGCATTTGTCATTTTTAATTTTTTTTTTTTTTATTCGTCCCGGGGGGGACGAACGCCATGATGGTACTCGTCCTGGGGTGGGACGAGCGCGCCTCCGAGGAAAAGCGCTCGTCCCAGGCAAGGACGATTACCAACAAGCAAAAAGTATAAATATGCGAAAATGACGGATTTGGCTCATTTGCACTGTTCATCGATTGCGATTTGGAGCTCTGAGGAGGAGGAGGTAGATTTTCTGACACGAAGCGCTGCCGGATTTTCCAGCCACCATGAGTGCACAGACCGGGTCGTCAAGCGGCGGAGCCGAGGCGAGACCAGTAAGTGCACTATCTCCTCGAGTTTGAATTTGAAAAATGCAAATGTGTTTTTATTGTGTTTTTCTTTTGTTTAAGACATGGAACCCTAATTAATTAAATTAAAAGGTGAATGAATTAAAGACCATGAAACCAAATAAAACGTGGATGCAAACCGATGGAAACTTAGATGGAAAACCGTAGGATAAACCCAAAATGAAACTTAGAGTAACACCTTAGGGTAACCATGGTTATAAAAATGTTTTTTTATGTGAATGGTAAAACTTAGGTCGAAACCGTAGGTAAACCATGCCCATTTTTTTTGTAATTTTTATGGAATTAAAAAATGAAAAATGGATGAATTTTTTTGTTGAAATGGTAAACTTAGGTAAAACCGTAGGTAAACCATGTCAAATTTTTTTGTTATTTTTATGGAATTAAAAAATGAAAAATGGATGAATTTTTTTGTTGAAATGGTAAACTTAGGTCGAAACCGTAGGTAAACCATGTCGAATTTTTTTTGTTATTTTTATGGAATTAAAAAAATGAAAAATGGATGAATTTTTTTGTTGAAATGGTAAACTTAGGTCGAAACCGTAGGTAAACCATGTCGATTTTTTGTTATTTTTGATGGAATTAAAAAATGAAAAATGGATGAATTTTTTGTTGAAATGGTAAACTTAGGTTGAAACCGTAGGTAAACCATGTCAAATTTTTTTTATGGAATTAAAAAATGAAAAATGGATGAATTTTTTGTTTGAAATGGTAAACTTAGTTCGAAACCGTAGGTAAACCATGTCAAATTTTTTTGATGAAATGTAAAAATGAAAACTTGATGAATTTTTTGTTGAAATGGTAAACTTAGGTGAAAACCGTAGGTAAACCATGTCAAATTTTTGTTGTTTTTGATGAAATGTAAGATGAAAAATTGAATGAATTTTTTTGTTTGAAATGGTAAACTTAGGTAAAACCGTAGGTAAACCATGTCAAATTTTTGTTGTTTTTGATGAAATGTAAGATGAAAAATGAATGAATTTTTTTTTTGAAATGGTAAACTTAGGTAAAACCGTAGGTAAACCATGTCAAATTTTTTTTTTTATGGATGTACATGTGAATGAAAGATGTTACTGTACAGTTATGCATTTTTGTACATGTGATGGTAATTTGATGCATGTTTTTGATGTGTGTTATTTTCTGTGATGTGCAGGTGGTGAAGAGTCGACATCGGGTACCGACTATTTTTTCTAATGCCCGTGAGGCGTTGAGTGCTGAGGACTGGGAGTGGCTTGATGCCTTAGGGCTCAAGCATGTGGCTCGGTTGGATGCAGTTGTTGCGGATCGGGCGTACATTACAGCTTTGATCGGCCTATGGGATGTTCGGACGAACACCTTCCATCTTTCGACAGGGGAGATGACCGTCACCTTAGAGGACGTGTATCGGATTCTCCGGATTTCGATAGACGGGGTTCCCATCCGGACGACGCCACGAGGCCAGAGGATGGCTGTACTGACTCGATATTTTGGACATGGGGAGGATGTGGATGGGATGAGCTCGTTGGAGAAGGCGGAGCTGGATTGTCAGATTGGGGGGATTTTGGTACGATGGTGGTATGCTAGGGGAATGTTGGGAGTGAGGCATGCACTACTCATGAGCCTCATTTCCAACATGCTCTTGCCAGACTCGTCAGGAGCGAGGTTCCCATGGAACCTATTGGAGGTGGTGTGGCAGTTAGTGGATTGTCCGGTGATAGAGCCGGTGATTATGAGATGGGGCCAGACGCTTTTGGCTCAATTATATGATGAGTTGTATGAGGTCCGCTGTCGGAGGCGAAAGGGGATTGGCTGCAGTTACTTGTTGCAGTGCTGGGCATGGCAGCATATAGCCGTAGAGCGACCACGAGGGCTACCCTGGACTACACGGGCGGACATGGTGGACAGAGATATTGGTTATGGTGCTCTATGGTATCGGTCTGAGGAGCGAGGGCAGAGTCGACGGTTTGCGGGAGACGTGGACCATTATAGAGATGCATTGGCATGACTGACTCTCGGAGATGTGGTATGGAGGCCATATCGGGATTGTCTCGCATGGCCAGAGGTTGATGAGTGGCTTCGGCGGGTCCGAAGGGGGAGATGGGTGATTGGACGACACGGGACGGAGCAGGAGTACTTTCACTACCTCCGAGTGACACGACAGTTTGGGGTACGCCAGGGGTTGCCTGGGGAACCCGTAGTCTATCGACGTCGGAGCGATGAGAGGACCTTAGTTGCATCGATCCTCGAGCCATTGGGGGAGGAGTCGGATACAGTACTGGACATTCCAGACGTGGATGACGTCGGAGTGACTACCGAGTACCAGGAGTGGTGGACGCTCCGGCAATGGCGAGGTGAGGGGCCATTGGGAGGGGATGAGGCAGCGGGAGGCAGAGAGGGTGCAGAGGCACCGAGAGAGGGTTGGGGAGCTCCTACCGATGTGGATATGGTGGAGGTGGCGGATGCGGGAGAGGACTTTGGTGATGAGGAGCAGCCGAGAGATGCGGGATGCTCTGGAGCGGGCTGATGCTCTAGAGAGGCCGACGCAGCTGGCCGTGCAAGGGGATACAGAGGCGGGGTTGCGCGCTGAGGTGGCACGGTTGACGGAGGTGTTACGGAGGCGAGATGGAGAGCTTGGGGAGATGGTGTAGGAGAGGGATCTCCTGCGGACATAGTTGGTAGAGCGAGAGAGCGTAGGGGTTAGTCTACGGTAGGAGGGTGATACAGATGTTGAGGGAGAGGGATCTCCTACGGGTGCAGCTAGCACAGCGTGATGATGCAATCATGTACTATCATAGGCAGGAGGCAGAGTGGAGTCGGCATCGGCTAGAGATGGAGGGTGAGATTATCCGCCTTGGTGGGCGAATACCAGAGCCTTCGACGAGTGGCTCGTCGTATCGGATGAGAGACAGCGGGACGGAGCAGTCGGCATCATCTCGTCGCAGGCGGCGAGATGAGGGAGGCGCTAGTGGGCATGATGCAGGGGCGAGCAGTCGCCTGGAGAGGTCTCGGAGAGGACCGATATCGTAGGGGGTAGTTCTCGTCGCACCGATCCTGCATGATCATGGTGGCCGACGCCCTAGGTTGGGGGTTTTTGAGTTTTTGGATTGTGGGAGCGAGGTCCGAGGACCGGTGCACTGTAGCCTACGGGCAATTTTGTTATGATATATATATAGAGATGACTCTTTTTGGTGTTTATACATTTTTCATGATTTATTTTTATGTACATGTTTTTACATTGATGTATGCATATGCGATTATGAATGCGATGGTTCTAATTTGTATGATGTATGCATATGGAATGAATGAAATGAATTATTGATGATTTGTCGATGCACCATAGACTGTACAAGATTTGGATTGACTTGCTATAGTAATGGGATAACTTTGTGGAATGCTTGTGCATGTGAAAACTTTGTTTTTGTATTTTGTCTATTTTTTGATGGTGATGTACGGAATGAAATGTACCGGTTGTTTGAAAATGTAGTTAAGCTTTTACGAGATGCAAGATATTTTAACTAACTAGCCAAGACTGTACATTTATCTCGCAAGACTTTTGAACAAGGTCTAAATCCGACTTGAATTTAACCAAGTTATTTCACATCCCTGTGTGTGCAATTGAGTTCGTTTATGTGGTATTCATCGGGATACCGCCAGTGCCAGATGGGCTTTCAACCGAACTTGTCTTTGAGGATCACCTAATTAGCTCCACTAACTCCTTTATTGTATTTAGTCAGATTTGTCTGCGATGCTATCTAGGATACCATAAGCTAGCTCATCCACATGCAAACATTGATCTGCACACAAGTTAATGTGACAGATATATCGTCATGCGGGAGGTTTACCACCAGTGACCGATAGGCTATCAACCAAACCGATGTCGAAGCTTGCCTCATGACCTGTCGAAATCCTTGAGAGTTCCAGGGATTCAAGTTCGACTCCCTTCTTTTCTTCAATTGTATTGGGATACTTGCTCCTTTGTAGTGATAAAATCACTGTTTATTTTTGTTTTATTTGTTTTTTTTTTTTTTTTGAGCAAGGGATTTGGATATGGAGTGACGAGAATCACTATTGTTTGTGCCTTTTGATGTGTGCACTTTAGGATGTCAAATTTTAGTGTTTTGACGTTTTGCAAATTTTTGATGTTTTGCAACTTTTGAGAACTTGGGATTCTTGGGGAATTGGGTAGGGAGGATGCTTGTCCTTTTGCCAACTCTCAGCATTCCTAGGGTCATTCGCACGGGGGATGAGCAAGATAGCCATTTCGCTTATGGTGACCTGGATTACTGTGCAGGTTTCATCTTTCGTTCACACAACTTAGGAATTTTTATATGTGTGTTAATTTGTGTTGGGATGCTACGTAACAAGGCGTGATCCAAGTAAAACTTTCCCGTGTAAAATCTGCTTAACTGTGTACAGTTTTTGGCTAGAAATTTAAAGACATCTGAATGACGAAAACCCTATATACATTAGGAGACAACTGACTATGCTAAAATAAAAGGGTGATATGCTGGATGTATGCGTTTATGAAAATGGATCTGATGTGGAAAAGGATGGAATTGCCAAGTAATGACTGTCTATGGTGCTTTTGACTTGTATGACCTAGCGAAGTATGCAATGTATGGATGCAATGCTTAATGCAACCTATATTTTTGTATTTTGATTTTTATGAGAATGCATGGAATTGGAATGCAATTGTTTTTGTAATTTTGATTTTTATGAGAATGCATGGAATTGAAATGCAATTGTTTTTGTGATTTTGATTGTTAGGAGTATGCATGGAATTGAAATGCAATTGTTTTTGTGATTTTGATTTTTGTGTTGTTTTTGTTGATTTTTGAATATTTATGTTGACCAAGTAGTTATGGTAACGCTTGGAGCTTTTGGTGTTGACCAAAGGGTTTATAGATACCTTTGGGGCATTTAGGGATGACCAAGCGATTATGAAAATCCTTGGAGCTTTTGTCTTGACCAAAGGGTTTATAGATACCTTTGGGGCATTTAGGGTTGACCAAGCGATTATGATAATCCTTGGAGCTTTTGCTGTTGACCAAGCGATTGTGATAATCCTTGGAGCTTTTGGGTTGACCAAGCGATTGTGGTAATCCTTGGAGCTTTTGGGTTGACCAAGCGATTGTGGTAATCCTTGGAGCTTTTGGGTTGACCAAGTGATTATGGGTAATCCTTGGAGCTTTTGGGTTGACAAAGCGATTTTGGTAATACCTTGGAGCTTTTTGGGTTGACCAAGCGATTGTGGTAATCCTTGGAGCTTTTTGTGTTGAACTATGGCTCTCTAGATGTGGAATGGCCTCAAATGAATGATGTTCAAGGGTTCTGTTTCCTTGATTCCTTCAAGAGAGGCAAGCCGGTATGTTCCGGGTCCTATTTTACTGTCAATGATGTAAGGACCTAACCAGTTTGCCACGAACTTGTCCCGTAGATGGGACGAGCAAATTAGAATTCTATTGGTTCTCTTTTAAGACCAAGTCACCAACCTGAAATTCCCTAAGGTGGACTTTCATGTTGTATGCTTTCTTAAGTCGCTCTTGATAGATACGCAAATGCTCGAGAGCATTAACGCGTCGTTCATCGAGCAACGTCAGTTGATCTAACCGGGCCTGTCATGCGAGTGTCATCATCGATGAACTCTTGCATTGAAATGCGTAGGGAAGGGATTTCCAACTCAAAAGGCATGACTGCCTCGGAGCCATACACCAGCGAAAATGGAGTTGCCCCAGTGGGCGTTCGAATGCTGGTGCGATAAGCCCATAGGGCAAGCGGGATCTGAATGTGCCAGTCTTTATGATTGTCTGCAACTATCTTTTTGAGAATGGCGACTAGCATTTTGTTTGACGCCTCTGCTTGCCCATTTGCCTGCGGATAATAGGGTGTTGAAAAGCTATGCTGAATCTTGTACTTTGTGGTCAAAGCACGCACATATTTATTCTTGAATGGTGTCCCATTATCTGACAGGATCTTGGATGGAATACCAAAATGACATATGATGTTATGCAAAATAAATTCCGCAATGCGGGCTCCAGTCGTAGTGGTCAGTGGAATTGCTTCCACCCATTTGGTAAAGTACTCTGTGGCCGTTAAAATGAACGTGTGATGACCAGACGATGCAGGGGAGATCTTTCCAATTAGATCAAAGCCCCACTACGAAAAAGGCCAAACCGATTGAATCGGCTGCAAGGCTTGAGAAGGTACGTGTGTCAAATTAGCATGGTGCTGACACTTCATGCACTTCTTCACATATGCGCAACAATCTCGCTCTAAAGATGGCCAATAATAACCCATGCGAAGAATGCGCTTTGCGATGGCCATACCGCTGAAGTGGCCACCACATGTACCATCGTGAGCTTGGGTGATCGCCCAAGCGGACTCTTGCTGGTCCAAACAACGAAGGAGGATTCCTTCATAATTTTGATGATACAAAATGTCTCCTAACAAGACATGCTTTGCCACTTTCTATTTGAATGATCTTTTTGCGGCTTGTGTCAATCCAAGTGGGAGATTACCTAGCTTGAGGTAATCTCGAATGGGTGTGTACCAATCTTGCTGATCAGAAACCTCGATAGTATGAATGGCCAATCCCTCTTGAAGTCCATCTCGAACAAAAGTTGAGCAGGAGAGAACTTGTAAAAACAACGTGGTGTTGCTAGTAAGAGGGGTCGGGGAGAACAAGGACCCCCAGTTGGCTTGAGTCAAACAATCTCGAATTCGAGAGAACTTATCCGAAGATGGTTCAATCTGGATCATGTGGATTCTTGGCGTCGGATCAGAGCTTGCACGCTCCATCGCAGATTGCGATAATGTTTTAACTCTGAATGGTTGTCATTTCACCAGAAGGGTCTTGCGGGATGAGTGACCCCAAGGAGGCCATAGTATCCGCAAAATGATTTGATGATCGAGGGAGTGCCTCGATGTCATACCATTCAAGTTGTGCCAGGAATTTGTCCACAAGGGCTTTATAGGCCTACAAAACTGGACATTTACATTGGAATATCCCCTTTACTTGATTGACAATTAACAGCGAATCACCAAAGATGTTCAATCGTTTAATGTTCATGGTGATTGTTGTCTGAAGACCTATGAGCAAGGCTTCGTATTCTGCATTGTTGTTGGTGCACGGGAAGTCTAATTTAAATGACAAGGGCATTGGAGCACCTTGTGGAGTGAAGAATACAATTCCCGTGCCACCCCCTTGCTCACATTTAGAACCATCGAAGAATAGGGTTATGTCGACTGTGACTCAGGCTCATCAGAATCTGGCGATTTTGAAACATGGAAGACCCCATCATCGGGTAGTTCAAAATTGAGAGGCTGATCGTCTTCAAGAGGAGCCTCGGCTAGTTGATCGGCGATGACTTGACCTTTTATGGATTTTTGTCCAATGAACTCTATGTCAAACTCCGTCAACAACATGATCCATTTCGCCGTGCGGCTACTATGATAAGTACGACTCATCATGTATCGCAATGGATTCTCCTTAGACACAACATACGTCTTATTACTAAGCATGTAGTGGCGTAGCTTTTTGGTAGCAAACACCACTTGCCAAGCAGAGCTTTTCAACGTATGCATAGTTAAGTTCATAAGCCGACCGGGGTGCGGCTAAGATAGTATGTATCCTATTCTTTGTGAAGTTCATTTTTTGGGACAGCATGGTGCCCGAGTGCCACCTCAGTGGCTGAGATGTATAAATAGAATGGCACTCCTGGTCTAGGTGGTGCCAATACTGGTGGCGAAGCCAAGTACTATTTAATGTCGTCAAAGGCGGATTGGCACTCGTCATCCCAATGAAATGTGACCCCCTTATGCAATAATTTATTCATGGGTCGGCATTTGTCAGATAACTGTGCTATGAAGCGCTTGATCGATGCAACCTTTCCCTACGTAGACTCTGAGTTGCTTGATGGTGGTTGGGGGACGCATTTCAAGGATTGCCTTGACTTTGTTTGGGTCGACCTCAATTCCTCGTTTGGAGACTATGAAACCCAAGAGCTTTCCAGAGGTGATGCCAAAGACGCACTTCTTGGGGTTTAGTCTGACTTTATGCTCAATGAGGCGATCAAGGACCTTGCTCAAGTCACTGATGTGATTCGGGCGCAAAAGAGATTTGGCCAACAAATCATCCATGTAATCTTCCAAAGTTTTGTGCATGTAATCATGAAAGATGTACGTCATGGCACGTTGGTAGGTGGCTCCGGCATTTTTAAGGCCAAAAGGCATGACCTTATAGCAAAATGTCCCCCAAGGCGTTGTGAATGCCATTTTTAGTTGGTCCTCAGGATTGATACGAATCTGATTGTATCCTGAGAAACCATCCATAAGGGAAAGCATTTCGTGGCCCGTTGTAGCGTCTACCAACGCGTCGATGCTTGGCAAGGGAAAATCATCCTTAGGACTCGCTTTGTTAAGATCTCAAAAATCGGTGCATATGCGAATCCTCCCGTCGGGCTTCTTGACAGGAACCATGTTAGACAACCATGGAGGATAATCCACACAGATGACAAACTGGGCATCCAACAACTTTTGTAACTCATATTTTACCATTAAGGCCACTGTTGGGTGCATCTTGCGTAGTTTTTGCTTGACTGGCTTGATTGTCGGATCAAGCGTTAAATTGTGCGTGACTAGCTGTGGGTCTAGTCCCGGCATATCCTTGTATGACCATGCAAAAACCTCCTTCTTTTCCTTAAGAAGGGTAACATAATCGGCTCGCTCTTCGGGGGAAAGACTTACCCCTGGCTTGAGAATCCATGGATTCATTGGATCTGTGCCGATGTCTACATCGGTCGTTGCTTCGACCGACATATGGGATCCGTCTTCCAAGCTGGTGTGGAATTGGGATCGAGATGGATATCGTTTGCTGAATTAAGATCATCATTAGGAACGTCAAGTTCCTCTTCGGCATGGAAGACATCTGGAGTCTGTCATGGAGTGAAATGAAACATCCCACCGCAAGGCCAATACTCTGATGGAGATGGTGGTGTGTCAGCATGATCCCAATCTATAGCCTCTATGTCTAGATGCAATGATCGTGTTGGATTGGCTGGATCATGGATGGGGGCGGTCAAGTCAATGGAGACCATGTTGATGAAATGATTGTAATCTCCATTACCGCAAATGTGACAACTCTGACATTCTGGATGCTCTTGGTGCGTTGGATCTGGCTCTGTAGGCACTGGCACAAAGGGATCAGCCCTATGTGCGGACCTACAAATAGGGTCTGCCCTAGGCACTGATGGTTTGATAGGGTCTCCAAGCGGAAGATGCTCTCTATATGCCTAGAGTGGCGGGTGCAGTAATTGCTATAACTGCGCCAGGTTGAAATGCCTCCTATGTCTTGGACCTATGTGTAAGTGTTCAAACATGTCATCTATGTCCAAAGGATATTGTTGTTGTTGAGGTAGCCTATGCTCACTGGGATCATTCAATGGGAACATCATCAGGAAGCTATCTTGATCGTCATTCATTGGATATTCGTGCGAATGATCGTACTCCGACTCATCTTCAGAAGACCCTTCGTGGTCTTGTCCATCTTCCCCTTGTGGGTGAGTCCATGAGGTTTCTCCTTGTTCGGCCATAGGGAAAGGGTTGTTGAGGTCAACAAGGTTATTTGTTTGTAATGGGAAATAATCCCCCAATGTATAAGTTGTATTTGGATTGGCATATGGATCTGATGCCAACCCATCCTTGTTGCCTATCCCTAGGCTTTGCATGTTTTCGACCAAGATGTCGAGGGGCAAAGGGTGATTAAACCCTACTCCTGACTTGTCATAAGGCATTTGGTATCTTGGTTGGCACAAAACATGCATTCCTTGTTCATACCTGCCTAACCCGTATCCATGCCAATTGCATTGGCTAAGATATCGTAATGCGAAGTCTGGGTTAGCCAGATAGTTGACATCTTCCACAAAGGGATCTTCATCTTCCTCTTCTTGTCGGGAAGGTTCAACGCCATGATCCGAGGCCCCCAAAAATAAAGTTTGTCTGATTAGGTGGGTAGCCTAAAGGAACCACGGAGCCTATGGGGAGTCGAGGTCTTCCCATGTCTTGCATAGTCTGAAGTGTGGGCGTTGCAACAACATTGCGCACTATATACTCCCCCATGCCTGTGTTAGACATCTCAACGGTAATCGTTGGCGATTGAGAGGAAGCGAATGGGAGTTCTCCTTGAGTCCACTCCATGTGGGGTGAACTAGGCGTCTCAACTTCCATTCTATTAGGCGTCTCTTCTGTAGAGATGTTGGAGACTAAAGGTGGTTCCGCTTCCAGGGGCTTCTTTCCTTTGTCCGTTGGTGTGGCCACCGTAGGTGGCATCGTTGTGGGAGGATTGGATGAAGAAGATGAACCCGCCTAGGAATTTGATTGATTTGGTAATGGAGATTCTTGCTTAGTCGGACCCCTCTTAGATGGATTTAACTGGAAATCCACGTGCGTTGAAGGAAGGGTCGACTGCGGCATGATTTGCACTGAGTTGCAATATTTAAAAGGTTCCAAATCTACGGGGACCACGTGCACTTGTCCTTCAAATGTATACTTCAAACATTGATGAGCAATTGAAGGGACACACTTCATATCCCGGATCCAAGGCCGCCCAAGCAAGATATTGTAAGCCATCTCACCTTCTAAAATGTGGCACAACGTATGAATGGTCTTTTGTCCCACTTGTATGGGCAGGACAATTGTGCCAAGCTATCGAGCATATCGCATCATTAAATGCTCGAAGGGTATAAGTGGAAGGTGCAATGTGAGAGGTTGGCGGCTTCAAATGTTTCGAGTGCAGCGGTTGTAATAATATTCTTTGGACGAACCGGTGTCTACCAACACCCGCTTGTACGGAGTCCCGTTGACCCATGCAATAACGTGCGGGGGTGGATCCGCTACATCTCCAGTCATTATTTTTAACTCATCTTCCCTGAAGGTGATGACTGGTTCGATACATTGTTTGACATGCCCCACAAAATTGTTGAACGAATCCGCTTCGTGGGGTTGCAATTCAATTGCCTTTAATATCTCCATAAGAGCTTCCCGATGGGGCGTCGATTGTTGAATAAGCTCATAAATGGAGAGCCTAGCCGATGTGGTCCATAGACTTTGAGTAAGTCTAGTTCGAATCGTGGCCACTGGTCTAGGCGGGGGCAACTGTGTAGGATTCGGTTGATGTTGTGACGTGGATGGAACTTCCCTGGTGGCTATCGCGGGGGCAACTCTTGGGTGTCTCTTGTTTCTTGTCACAATGCTAATCATCCCAACATACCCCTCCATGGGGCAACTCTGTTGCACTTCGTTGACATGCAAGAGGTTTTGTTTGTGCATCATGTGTGGGTAAAGGATCTTTGAAAACACCCATTTGTTGGTTGTTGGGTGCGATGGGGTTATCCACTACCAATGTGTGATTATCAATGAGATCTTGCACTAAACCTTTAAACGTCCAACAGACATTAAGGTCATGCCCTTTCCTTCTATGGAATCTATAGAAAAGATCCTCTCTGTAGCCCTTAGGCTTTGGCGCATTAGGATCAATTGTTGGAATCTCTGGCAGATTAATCAAGTTTGCCACTGACAAACGGTCAAACAAGGAGTCCCTAGACTCAGTGTATGGTGTAAATTGCCGCTTAGGGCGACGCTGCTGATTTTGATCCTATTTTTTATTATCTTTCTCATAATTATTGTGAGGCACCGCCTGATAATTAGCCTTTGGAGGTTGTGTTGCTTGGGCAGGCGTAGGGGCATTGATAGCAACTTGATTGACCGCGGCGGGTGTCTGTTGCGTATTCCCTATTTTGGTGCTCTTATTCCACTCTTTTTTCTTAGGCTTGGCAATTTTGCCATCCTGTATCTTGATCTCTTCGATAACTCTAGCTTGCGCCAGAGCTTCTTCTAAAGTGGCGTATTGTTGCAGCTGCAATAGCACAGAGATCTTTCGCAAACAGCTCTTTGCGAACATTTGAGTTAGGTCAGACATAGGAGGGAGGTAGGACAGCTTTGAAAGCACCGTCCTCCATCGATTCCCATATGCTACCATAGATTCCTCCTCATACTTCTTGAGGCTAGCTAGATCACTTAGTGACGCCTTTTTCTTTGTATTGAAAGCAAAACGTTCTAGGAACGCGTCCACTAGTTGATCCAAGTTGTAGATGCTATGCTTCGGTAGATGGGTAAACCAATCCGAGGCAGATCCTATGAATGTGGTTATGAATGTTCTCAATAGCAATGCATCATTGTCTTGTATACCAAAGCATTGGCTCAAAAATTGAGTCACATGCTCTTGAGCATCTTCATCCCCTTTAAAGAGTGCCAACTGGGGCAGCTTGAAATGTTCGGGGTATGGAGGTGCTGGCACTGATGGATGCATCGGATGACTACGGAGTTGGCGTAAGGTAGGCTTTTGGGGCCCAGCAGTCTTGAGTTCCATAGTCTCTAAGCGTTCTAACAACACTTTGTATGCATCGGAGGACGTAATCTCCTCCTCCTTGGTTTGTTCCCATTGTGGGTTGCGGGGAACTTGAGGCCTTTGGATGGATAAATGGGTAGCATCCCTTCTGCCTTGATAGGGCATTTCAGCCCGCTCTTCTTCTTGGTCATAATCCTCATAATCTTCTTGAGGAGTGTTTGGCCTAGGCCTGTAAACATGGATGGGTGCCCGCGGAGGATGCCCATCACGGTTGCGAGGAGTGGCCTCCCGCTCAGGTCTAGGAGGTCTTGGAGGCAGTGCTTGCTGACGTCACGGAGACCTATCTCGCACTAAGGGGTTGTGCCTCACATACATCTCAGATTGCTGTGCACGAGGAACTGGGGCCTTCTCAAGCGCATTGTTGTGAAGCAATTCAGCTGTATGACGTTGAATGCGCTCTTGATTAAGGCGACACAAATGTTCTAATTTCTGTTGTTCTTGCCTAAGCCGCATGATTTGCGCTTGGCGGGCGGCTAGTTGGGCAAATGCCAAGTCATTTTGTTCCATCGTCTCTTGTTTAGGAGGCCTAGATGTCTCCCCTACATATCTGTTTCGATCATGGTGCTCTGAGACCCCTATATGTTGCTTCCCTCTATCGAGGTTGGCAGCATTAACTTGAAGCTCTGGTCTCAATGAGCGATCTGGATATAAAGCAGGTGCAGACGTGCATCGTTTCCGCACTGAGTACTATTCTTGAGGAATGTAGTGATCCTCCTCACTCTCTCTGTGATATGCATAAAAAGTGCGGGCAGAATTGTCTTGCCCTGTCGGGAGAACCTGATGTTCTGGATATGGTCTACTATGTCCGACATTAATCGAGGGTAAATTAGGAGCAACAAAATCATATGGTTCTTCCTTTTGGACCCTTTGTTGTTCTAGAGTAGTACACAGTGCTTCATCACTAGGCCACCCAAAATGAACTTCCAAGGGAGGCCTCGTACTTAGACCAAGTGCTACATATTGGTTATTTTCTTGAAAATATTCTTGTTGCTTAGGAGTTCCCCTTAGGGAGGGGGTTCTATAGTCTTGTCTATTGATGGCATGAGTTGGAGAGCCCCTCAAGGAGGTGCCTCTAGAGCCATGTTCTATTGCTTGTATGGGTTGGAGTGCCCCTCAAGGAGGTGCCTCTAGAGCCATGTTCGGCATGGTGTGAACTAACTGGTGTACCCTGTCGTCGAGGCGGGATGGCCAAGTCTTCAGGGCTATATCGGAGACGATTTGTCTCTCTTGGTGCATTTTTTGTAGCTTTTTCCCGTGATTGGGCTTGGCTACGAGTAAACACCATGGTAATGCTAACCTAAAGATGCAAAAATTCTTTTTATGATTTTCTTTTTATGATTTTTTTTGTCTAAACAAAAAATAGCATACACACACAAGCAATGATTATCTCTTTTAAAGATTAATAGTGTGCCCTAAATCTGGTTTAGTGTGTTTTTGTTGTTTGTTTTTTTTTGTTTTTGAAAATTTTTGTGAAACGTTTAAATGCAATTATGAAGGCTCTTATGACTCCCAAAATGGTCGCCCCTTCAATATACCATTGCCGGACCGATATACCAACCTCTCTATATACCCGCCCTTACGTGAGGGAGACTATAGGTACGTGAGAGCAGATGATACATGGAACATAGGCGGTACGGAAGGGGAATCACTCTGTTTATGACACCTACCATAGAAGACTTATCCTCATGCGCTAGGAATCACCCTAGCTACACTCGGTCAGCTTTCGTCAGGATTTACGTCTAGCAATAGTCGCGATCGAGGTAATGGATGCAATATCTCAAGCCAAAGTGATAATGGAATCCACCTTTGGTCTTGCTCAAGGGTTGGGGTTTTACGACCAACGCCTTGGTTTAAAATACCACGTGATGTGTGGGGTTCATTTTAATTTGCAAAAATTGAAATAGGCAAACGAAAAAGAAATCTTTCCCTAAGCCATACAAAACGAAAACCAGAAAATAGAAAAATAAAAATTTGACAGAAGCTTTAAAAAAACCCCTACCTCTTCTCTGCCTAACAGGATGTTTCTGATTTGCTCTAAAAAATGCACAGAACTATACTCGTCCCTGGGTGAGGCGAATATCAGAACAGTAATCGTTCCAGGGTGAGACGAATAGTTTATTCGTCCCAGGGTGAAACGAATACCAATTCTGTAATCGTCACTTGCAGAGATGAATAATAGTCTGATGTTGAAAAATAGGTACCTGTAAAAAAACAAGCAATTTCAGATCAGTAATTTAACCTAAAAAAAATAGAGGACAGAGGTCCCATAATGATCGCCATTGAAAACACGAGATTCCGAAAACAAAAAGGATAAACTAAAAATGCAATGTAAACGAAACTAAAATAACGCTTAAACCCTATGTTATTGAAAAATGCGTAAAAAGAAAGAACATGAACACAAGATATCAAAGCAATATAAAAAGAACGGCCCTTTTATTGATATGCTTTACAAATTCGTGTTACAATGCGTCTCCTTCCTTTTTAGGGGATAGGAGCGTTAAATGTTGGTCTTTTACAACTTGTTTCAGAATTCCTTCTTCCGCGTGCCCACATATAAGATGGGCGAACCAAAACGTTGTCGTCGCTTGCGTTGGTAAAGGTAGATTCCTCGTTGCTCCTCTAATGCTGCAAATCTACGTTCAAAGAAACAAACAAAGAATCAGTAGCACTTGTGTATGAAAAATAAAAGATAAATCTAACGATGGTTAAAATGAGTCTAAATAAACTGAAAACTTGACAAAAGCATAAACATGAAACTAGCTAAATACTACAAAAGAAATAGTCACCAAAAGCAATAAAGCGGGGGGTGCCCGAAGGCAAACCACCCGTGGGTGAAACTTTGCTTCGACACCAATCCGCTTGGGATGGGTCCGAAACCTGATGTGATGTGTTGTCGGCAAATTGGTAGGATATTGTGGTCAGAAAAATCGGGGTTGGTTCTTGATTCGTGCCTTCAAAAGTCACCCAATAACCTCTCTTTCGATTAAGAGATTATGGATGTTGAAAGCACAAATCGCAAGTAAGTGAATTAGCGGCACTTCGTCGCTCAAAATGCTCCTTCTCTGTATATCTTTTGGGTGAGGAAGCTCACCATTTTATAGACCCAAGGGGTCTCTTTGAATTAACATGCAAAAGTGTTTCTTTGCATGAATGCTTTTTGTGAAGAGAAGACTTCTTCTTGATCAAGGGCTTCTTAACCGCCTCTGTGCATGTCTTTGTATGTTTTAGAAAAGCTCACTCGCACTCCCATGCAATGAAGGGATAGCTAAGTGGCAAATCTGAGTTGTCAAAAGAACTCACTCGCACTCCTATGCCATGCAAGAAAAGCTAAGTGGCAATTTTGAGTTGTCATGCACCGAGATCTGACTTTTGTTGGTCAAACCTGGCGTTCGTCCCACCCCGAAGCGAGCGCTGGTAATCGTCTCTGGGTGAGACGAGTATCAATCCACACTCGTCCCTGGGTGAGACGAGTACTAATCCGCACTCGTCCCTGGGTGGAGCGAATAAGTAACAAAGTGTCTAAAAGGTGCCAAATTGATCCCTGACTTGTAAAACTATTGTGTGAGTGGTTAGAACCACTGTTTAACCTCTGGGGGCTGCCCTGGGGGCTGTGTGTGTTAGTGCGATCAGTGCTTGTTGTCACATAATCGGATTGGTGCTGTTTTGGTGTCTACAAAGCCCTAATTAGTTGAGAAAATATATTGGTTGGGTGGGGGGGACGTGGGGGTTGAACCCTAATAATGGAAAAAGAACATGAGTATCATTGTTATGTGAGATATTGCATGGTTGGCAATTGTTGGGTTGTGTTTCATGTTCTTGAAAGAAAAGCATACTCATCTATCCTATCCATTTCAGATTGATATTGAGTTGAGTTTGATATTGGGAGTTGAGTATGAGAACATATTGAGTCTCTAACAATTCTCTTTATGTTTCTATGAGATTTGAGATTGAGATTGGGATTTGAGTATAGAACATATTGAGTCTCTACCAATTCTCTTTATGCTTCTATGAGGTTGATGAATCACATTGGGTCTCTAACAATTCTCTTTGTGGGTTCCTGCTAAGCAAGTTTTTCTTGGTGAGCTTGCTGAGCGTTTTGGACAGAGTTTCAGTGGGGACTTGTGAGCAGTGTTTTGGACGAGGTTCCAATGGGGACTTGTGAGCGAGATTTGGACAAGTCCTAGCGAGAGGACTTGTGAGCTGAGTTTTGAGAGTTCTATCGAGAGAACTTGATGACGAGAGGAGCACTTGGTTCTTTGAGAAGAACCCGAGGATAGATTTGGCAAGTCTTTGAGAAGGCTTGTGTGTAGAGGATTGATTTGTTCAAGTGTTGGACAGATCGACGGACGAGAGGAAGACTTGTACTAGACCGACTGACTGTGTTTGGTATAGGTTGTTGAGCTTCTGTGGACGTGATCATAGAAGGTAGAGGTCTCTTAGGCTAAGCATTGAGGACAGGAGGTCTTTGGTGGAAAGGAGTTCCACGTGCTGGCAAGAGGTAGAGGTAGTTGATATTCTGAGGGATCATTTCCAGAGTAGAGGGGAAGGTATCTCCTTTGAGCAGAGGATCATAAATTCAGATTTGGGGAAGGTATCTCCTTTGAGCAGAGGCTCATAAATTCAGATTGGGGGAAGGTATCTCCTTTGGGCCGAGGCTCATAAACATTGTAATTGGGAAGGTTTTCCAAATAACTTTGAGATAACTTTTAGAGAAAATTTTTGTGGATGTAGCCCAACCATTCTAGGTGAACCACGTTAAAATTGGTGTCACTTTGTGGATGATATTGTGCATTGCTTTGATATTTCTTTGGGTATATTGCTTTACTTTTTGAAGTATAAAGGAAAAAGTAAAAAGAGGTCTTATATTGTTCACCCCCCCTCTCAGTATAAGCTTGTGTTCTTCAATTGGTATCAGAGCTGGTGCCTTCAAAAAGTTTAATAGCTTGAAGTAAAAGCTAGTAAAGAACACAATGGATCATTCAAGTGGCAATGCAGTACCTATTCTTGATGGGTCAAATTTTGGTCTTTGGAGTGCAAGGATGAAGGTTCATCTAATGGCACTTGGGAATGAGGTATGGGAAGTAATTTAAGATGAGTACACTATTCCTGAACATGGTCCTAATACTAAAGAAGAAAGGCTCTTACATCATAGCAATTCAAAAGCAATGAATGCAATCCTGAAAGGCTTACAGAAAGCAGACCTCACCAAAGTGATTCATTGCAAGACAACTAGTGAAATGTGGAAATAGTTGAAGGTGGTTCATACAGGTGATACAAATGTCAGAAAGGCAAAGTTGAGACACTTCAAAGGTATGTTTGAACAACTCAAGATGAATCATGATGAAAATATTAGTGACTACATGCTTCGTATGGATGAGATTGTTAACTCCATGAAAGACTTAGGTCTTGAGCTTGTTGAAAATGATGTTTGTGATAAGATTTTAAGATCTCTTCCTAATAGATTTAGTGAAAATATTTTTGCTATTGAGGAAGCTAAAGATTTGGATAAGTTGAAAAAGGATGAGCTCCATAGTATACTTGCAACATTTGAGTTGAGAACTCAAGTGAAGGTTGATGTCAAGAAGGAAGCAGCTTTCAAGGCTACCAAGGAATCCAAGGGTAAACAACTTCAAGATAGTGATGAGTCTTCTAGTGATGAAGAGGCATATTACATCAAGAAAGGCAAGTTCTCTAGAAAGCACAAAAGTATGAAAAATATAAGATGTTTCAATTGTGGAAAGTTTGGTCATTATGCTACTGACTGTACTATTTCCAAGAATGAAAGTGATGAAGATAAACAGGATTCTAAGAGCAAGGATTCTGAAAAGCACAAGCATCACAAGAAGATCAAAGATGAGCACAACAATCAAGGAAAGAGGTATTCTCACAAGCACAAGAAGAGTTTCTACCTAGACAAAGCAAGTAAGTGTTCTAGTAGTGATAGTGAAAGTTCTTCAAGTGATAATGAAAATGAGATGTTCATATTAGAAAAAGAGGAAGAACCGAAACATAGATTCATTATCATGAAATGTCTTAGATGTGGAAATTTTGGTCACCTTGAGGATGATTGCACAAATAATGATTTGGTTTCTAGTATGTATGAGGATGCTTCAGAAAACTATAAGGAAGATGCTTGTATGGTCTTTGAAAAAGGTAGCACCTCTAGTGATAAGAAATCTGAAAATGGCTTTGATGATTCAAAAAGCAATCAAATAAAGGATCTTGAAAGTGAACTTATTAATGCTCTTAGTGCTTTGAAAAAGGAAAGAAAGAAGAATGCTAGACTCAAGGATAAGTTAGATGAATGTTGTATGGAGAGAGATGATCTTATAGAAAATCTTGATTTCTCTATAGCTAAGACACAAGAACTCAAGGATGAGTTAGAGTCTAAGGTTCTTGAGTATAGTGAGTTAGAACAAAAAATGGCTTCTTTGAAAGAGGAAACTAAAGAGTACAAGGATAAGATTTACAGGTTTCAAGATAGCTCCAAAAAGGTTAAGTCACTCATCAAAGGTCAAAGAAAGACAACAGATAAAACAGGCCTTGGTTTTGTTAAGCCACATAAGGAACAAGTTGGAGAGTCTAGTAAGAGACTCCAAAAGGAAGAGAGTTCTAATGAGGAAAGTATTTCAGATCATGAGTCCTTGAATGATAGATGCACAGAAACAAAAAATAGAATTCAGAATGAGAAGAAGAAGAAGTTTTCGGGACCCAAGAGGTCAAATAAAGGAAAGTTTCAAGGCAGATGTTTTTCTTGTCACAGGTTTGGTCACATGGCTTCACATTGCATGGCTCAAGTGAAGAAGGTAAATGAAAATTTCAGAAGTGCTAGTTTCTTTCAAGGGTATTGCTACTCTTGTCAATAGTTTGGGCACAAGGTAGTTTATTGCAAGGCAAATAACAGGATCAGGTTTGGTCAGAATAGGTTTTGTCAGAACAGGTTTTGCCAGAACAGGTTTGGTCAGAATAGGTTTAGTCAAAACAGGTGGATTCAAAGATCAGGTTTACCTCAGAGAAATAACATCGTCAAGTGTTTCAAGTGCAACAATGAAGGTCACATAATAAGACAGTGTAGAGCTAAAATTCTAGAATACAAGAACAAGAACAGTGGCATGATCAGGTCCAAGGATCAAGGCATGGACAAGAATAGGGATGAGAACAAGAACAAGAACAGTGACAAGAACAAGAATATGGACAAAGATTTCAAGAGAAGGCCCGGCAAGGAAGTTATAGATGCTGATGATGATCAGTGCCTAATGGGAGTTTTACTCCCACCCCAAAATTAATCACCTCATCAGGAGGTGGGGGAGGGACTAATCTAAGAGGCTCATTCTTAGTCCCGAGCCCCAAAGGTGACCCTTTGCCATTGATGACAAAGGGGGAGAGATATGAGTAAGGGGGAGAGCTTCAAAGTGAAGAGGAAAGTTTCAAGTCAGGGGGAGAAAAACTTCAAAGGAAGATTCTTAGTTGTGGGCA
Organism: Wollemia nobilis; assembly: GCA_028583015.1. Classification (NCBI taxonomy): domain Eukaryota; kingdom Viridiplantae; phylum Streptophyta; class Pinopsida; order Araucariales; family Araucariaceae; genus Wollemia; species Wollemia nobilis. Next base: position 2,868,358 of record JAQPPZ010016856.1, on the reverse strand, counting down.
TAGTCTCTCAGTTGTTAGCACAATTGGTTTCAATTTTGGCTCTTGAGAAGTGTTTTCAGTAAAGGTTTGCCATCAATGATAAAGGGGGAGATTGTTGGCAATTTTGGGTACTTTGGGTAAATTGCCTTTGCTTAAGTGTATAAGTTGTCTTTGATGTCAAAAGGCATTTTTGTGTTGATATCAAAAAGAGTGTGATGTCAAAAATATCTTGAGGGTTTTTATTAAAACCATGGTGACAAGGTTAAAGGTTTTTCTTAAAACCATTTGGACTCATTAAGGGTTTTTATTAAAACCAAACTTAACTTAATGCAAAGGTTTTTACTTCTTGAAAAACCTTGAAGGTCCATGTTTATTATTAATAATTAAATTAACTCAAACATTTGACAAAGGTCTAAGTTTAATTTATTATTAATAAAATAATAATTATTATTATTTTAAATATTATTAAAGGGTCTTTTAACCCTTAAGCGACGCACATAAAGAATTCATTCGTCGACATGTTGCCATCGTTGGAGGAGCGCCAACATCAAAATATTAAGGAGAAATGGACTATAAATATGAGAAGGTTCCTAAGGTTAAACCTACTTGGAAAATTGAAGGCAATTAATTGGTTTGGCTGCGATCGAATGTTCTGTTTACGCTGCGAAAGAGGAGAGCTCGTGGTTTGAAAAGATTTCGAAAAGCTTGATCGTTTATGTGGAAGGAAGTCCGTCTTGGACTTCATAAGCCCCTTGTGGGCTAGTGGCAGCGAAGGTTGCATTTGGGCCTTGCGTAGGCAGAGGTCTGCATTTTGATCCTCGTGGAGGGAGCTGTGCATGGATTAGTCACGTTTTTATTAAAACGTGTTTTGTGTCGTGAATTTTGGATTCTTCAAGGGCAGCCATTATAAGGTGTGATTATTTTCTTGATATGATTTTTGGCATTGTTTAGCATTGTTTAAAAGACATAGGAGAAATAAGGGGATATTTCTTTGGTTGTATTTTTGAGATTAGTCTTTTGCTATGCTAAATTTAAAAATGGAGATATAAGGTGTAAGTATTTGGTTGTTGTGTTTTTGGCTTCTTTGGTGGTTGTTTTTAAATAAGAGGAGCTAAAAGGTGTATTAAGGAAAGTTTTTATATATGCTCATTTATCTTGGTTCTAACCCTAACTTGGTTGGAAGTTTGAGGGTTGTGTGTGGTGACGACTTTAAGGATCAATTTTCTTCTACTCCAAAAAGGTATGGGCACATTTTCCTTATGAGTATGATTGGTGTATGTTTTTTTGAAATAAGGTTGGAGTGAAAAGGTTTTCAACTAGGTTTCCTTTGGTTGGGTGTAAATCCTATTTTCTGGTTTGTTGAAGACTTCTTATGCATTGTTATCCTTGATGAGAGTTTTGGTGAATGCATAATTCTGGTTTGAGGTAGTGGAAGCATTGTGCACTAGGGTTTATGTTTATGAGTCTTGCTACTTGCTTTGAGTTGGTGAAACCCTTGGTTGGATGTTTTGAGTTTGATGGTTGAGTTGCTTCCATAGAGGTTGTTTGATCAAGTTATTGCTTTACTTGATTCATGATATTGGGCTTACTCCATTGAGTTGATTTGAGCAAGTTATTCTTTGCATTTGGTGATATTGTGTTGGTGGTTGTTTTTTTCAAATATCTTTGGAGGGAAAAGGATTTCTACTTTTTTCCTTTTCTTGTGATTATTGGTTGAATGCTTCAAGGTTAATGTTGAGTTGAATGATGTTGGTTAAACCTTGTCTATAAACATTGTTGTTAAATCCCTAATTGGTTGAGAAAATATATTGGTTGTGGAAAGAACATGAGTATCATTATTATATGAGATATTGCATGGTTGGCAATTGTTGGGTTGCGTTTCATGTTCTTGAGAAAAGCATACTACATCTATCTTATTCTTTTGATATTGATATTGAGTTGAGATTGATATTGGGAATTAAGTATAGAACATATTGAGTCTCTAACAAATTTCTTTATGTTTCTATGAGATTTGAGATTGAGATTGGGAGTTAAGTATAGAACATATTGAGTCTCTAACAATTCTCTTTATGCTTCTATGAGGTTGATGAATCACATTGGGTCTCTAAAAATTCTCTTTGTGGGTTCATGCTAAGCAAGTTTTTCTTGATGAACTTGTGAGCTTATTTGGACAGGTTTTGGTGGGGACTTGTGAGCAATTTTGGATAGGTTCCGGTGGGGACTTGTGAGCAGGTTTTGGACAGGTTCCGGTGGGGACTTGTGAGCAGATTTGGATAGGTCCTAGCAGATGACTTGTGAGCTAAGTTTTTGAGAGTTCTATTAGAGAACTTGAGGACAAAGGAGCATTGGTTCTTTGAGAAGAACTTGAGGACAAATTTGACAAGTCTTTGAGAAGGCTTGTGTGCAGAGGATTGATTTGTTCAAGTGTTGGAAAAATCTGACAGATAGAGGAAGACTTGTACTAGACCGACTGACTGTGTTTGGTACAGGTTGCTGAGCTCCTGTGGACATGATAATAGAAGGCAAAGGTCTCTTAGGCTAAGCATTGAGGATAGAAGGTCTTTGGTGGAAAGGAGTTCCACATGCTGGCAAGAGGTAGAGGTAGTTGATCTTCTGAGGGATCATTTCCAGAGTAGAGGGGAAGGTATCTCCTTTGAGTAGAGGCTCATAAATTCAGATTGGGGGAAGGTATCTCCTTTGAGCAGAGGTTCATAAATTCAGATTGGGGGAAGGTATCTCCTTTGGTACGAGGCTCATAAACATTGTAATTGGGAAGGTTTCCCAAATAACTTTGAGATAAATTTTAGAGAAAAGTTTTGTGGACGTAGCCCAGCCGTTCTGGGTGAACCACGTTAAAATTGGTGTCACTTTGTGGATTATATTGTGCATTGCTTTGATATTGCTTTGGGTATATTGCTTTACTATTTTGAAGTATAAATGAAAAATTAAAAAGAGGTCTTATACTGTTCACCCCCCCATCTCAGTATAAGCTTGTGTTCTTCAGTGGTATAATCGAGACCTATCTTTTCAAGGTCGAGTGCTTTTTAATAAATCGAAAACAATCAGACGCCCCTTCCTCCGCTTTTTGCTATTTCCAAAAACACTTCAAAAAGGGCATCTCTCCATGCTTTTAATAATAGAGACTTTATGGGCTTTTGTGGGAAACACCCACCATAGAAGAGGGAGAACACCCTTTCGAGTTATAACCCTCAGGATTCGATTGTTATAACGTAGATAAGTCACCGAAAGATTCGTGTGAATAATGGAATGGTCAACATGACTCGTTTTCAAGTTTCCCGTGGTGATCTAATCTCCATTGAAGAGAATTATGTAAGAACCATGGGGAGAAAAGTGAGGAAATATTTTTATATTGAAAGATTCGTCAATAAAATCGTGGGCAAATTTTTGCTTCCTATTAGATACCGCCGTTTCAGAATGTGGAGAAGAATCAAAACAAGATGGTTCCGCCTACTGGGGAAAAAACAAGGGTGCCGCCTCTTACTAAAATCCTCGTTTTTGATTAGGTTGCGTCGTAAAACAAAAAGAAGTTCTTCCAGGCAAAAGAAAAACTTAAAGAGGAAAACTCCTAGATTGGGAGGAGTATGCTTAGGCAGCTTATTCGCCGAGCACAACTTTATTAAGAGAAATTTGTATTATTCCGTAAACCTATTACTGAAGGGAAGGAACAGAAAGAAGAAGGAGGGGGGGGAGGGAGAGAGGAATCTTCCTACTTGCGGAAAAAGGAATCTTCCTACTCGCTCGTGTAGTTTTTCCGTTAACTCGTTACGTTTTGTTGTTAAAGGTAGAATGAGAGAGTTATGTAGCGATTCAACTTATTGTTTTTTTTCCCCGGGGAAGAGAGGAATCAGCAGGAAGAGAGGAATCAGCAGGAAGAGAAGAAACCGGAGGAAGAGAATAAACCGCTGGAAGAGAAGAATCAGCAGGGAGATGAGATTCCGCAGGGGGAAAATAAACCGCTGGAAGAGAAGAATCAGCAGGAAGATTAGAATCAGAGGAATTGAACTACCTACTCATTACTTGGAGGTCAATCATAGAACACCGAAAGCTGTGGTATCTTATGGACCTGACATAGGTCACATCCCTCACGGCATAAGATTGAAAGATCTGAACCTTCCCTGAACAAAACAGGAGCTTTTAGGCCTCGCTTACCGATAAAGTAGGGAGAGAGCATTTATGAGGGAGCTTCACCCCGCCCCCGCGGATAGGGATAAGCACTCGACCTTTTGAAATAAAACGCCTTTGATGAGGAGGAGGCTCCCCTCTCGTATATAATCGGAGAGGGCTCTTTAAAAAAGCCGATAAAGTAGGGAGAGAATTCCCTCTTAAGATATGAGTGAGTGAGTGAGTAAGTGAATGAATAAATGGATAAGTGAAAAGCTTTATCGGTGAGCGAGTACATAAATGACCTCTTGAGATAGGACTCGACCTATATGATAGGTCCTTTGGAGCTTTAGAACTGCCCAGCCCTCAACCGATATAAAGAAACTAAGGGTGAGCTTATTAATTTTAAAGCCCTCCGATATAAAGAAACCAAGGAGCGGTTTTCAAGAGCTTAAAGAAATAGAGGGGACCTCTTTATTTCCTCCTTTATTCAAAAGGTTGAGCTTATTAATCTAAAAGCCTCTTTAAGCTCTTTATTTCCTCTTTATTCAAAAGGTTGAGCTTTAAGTTTCAAGAGCCTCGACAACCAGGTAAGCGAGTACATAAATGACCTGCCCTTTTGAAATGGGAGAGGGTCGACCGGGAGATAGAATCCTCGACCTCCTGATCATCAATAGGCCGAGTGCTTATCTGAAAGCTATCTCCCTACCCGGCTTTAAAAGGTAAGCGGTCGTTTAACTCAGGGTAGAGAGCGGACCCTCGACCTGGCGCTTGAAAGCAGCTCTCTCCCCATCTTAAGAGGGAATCCTTTGGGCACTCGCGGGAGTGAGCGGCAGCGAACCTTTAAAGCCTTTAGGAAACCTTTAGAAAACAACTACTTTAAAATAAAAGAAGGCTCTCTATTTTTAAAGGGTTTTGTTGCTAATGAATTCGGGTGGGAATTCGTCTATTCTATTCTATTCCATTCTTCTATTCCATTCTATTCCATCCTATAGATAGTGATCTAATCTATAGTTAGTGACAAAGGGGGGAGGTTTTCCCCTATCGTACTTTATGTATGTAATGTATGTAACTCCCATGCCTCTAATATTTTGTAAACCCGATTCAGACAGAGGCGAACAAGTCCAGTCAGCAAGCAAGGATTTGGTAATTGAATGATTGGAAAACGAAAAGGAAGCTTCCTTTACGGATAACCAATCAATTTTCGAATATCCGAGAGAGACTTCACCCAATAGATGGGTACATAAAATGGAAAGATCGGAACACGAAAATGTATTATATACCGATACGGACTACCCATTCCAATCGTTATGGTTCCCGAAATATCATACCTATACGCGTTCCCAAGTTTTGATCGATATCCGCGGAGTTGATTATCCCTCTCGAGAACGAAGATTTGAGGCGGTTCATAATTCACCAAGTACTCGGTATAACCCACGCATTCGTGTACAAACCAGTGTAGACGAGATAACACGAATATCTCCGGTAGTAAGTCCATTTCCATCAGCCGGCCGGTGGGAGCGAGAAGTATGGGATATGTCCGGTGTTTATTCCATCAATCATCCGGATCTACGCCGTATATTAACAGATTATGGTTTCGAGGGTCATCCATTACGAAAAGACTCCCCCCTGAGTGGATATGTGGAAGTACGCTACGATGATCCGGAGAAACGTGTGGTTTCTGAACCAATTGAGATGACCCAAGAATTCCGCTATTTCGATTTTGCTAGTCCTTGGGAACCTTCGATAAGAGAGGCGCGTAGCGACTTCGAAGAATAGGTTAGGTCGGGCGAACGAATAGATAGGAAATGCTACCAATGAGCCGGAGAAGAGAAGGCCGCACGACCTTAATTTAAAGGGCTCGGGCCTCGAGCCCGGACCCGCTGAACCACCCAAAAAGCTTCTTCGCATATCAGCTGGTTAAGCGGGGGGGGGAAGGTTTCAGATAGCACACGACTTACTGATCAATAGGGGGTGTTCTCGGGAGGGTTGCCAGTGGTCAAGTAATCACTTTACCCTTTTGTGAGACCGAACAGTAAGGATAATGAGCCGGAAGCCCTTTAAATTTAAAGGTGCTATCCCCGCATCCTACCTCCATCTATTCAAGGCCCAGCCGATTATAGATGGAGAGGCTCGCGATTAAAATGCCCGCGCCTATTCTCCCCGCCCACCCTTCCTCCGGAAAGCCCATTCATAACAAATCGAAGGAAGAACCTTTATATAGAGAGGGAGGGAACGGGGATCGGCGTCATGAACGTGGGCTTCAACAACTAGACTATTACTCGGATTAGACCCTTCGCAATACCTTAAAAAAGGAGAAATCAACGCATCTCCCCCCGGGCCGGGCCCCCATGTTTTGTTTTGTTCTAAAAAGGCCCGGCCCTTTCAAATGGTGGGGGAGGGGAGGGGATAGAATTCCATTCTTTCTTCTTTCCAGGGTTGAATGTCCCTTGGAAGTTAAAGAGGGCCGTTAAATGTTTAATAAAGTGTTTGAAGGTGTTAAATATGTCCTCTGGTATGATAAATGCTGGATGAAGAGTAGGTAGGCGTACTGATAGGTAGGGATAGAGTATCTGTCTTTTCCTCTTCAAAATAGAAACTTGGGTATGTTTCTTCCCTATCCGTCCTTTCCTCTTTAAAATAGAAACTTGGGTATGTTTCTATCCCTCTATCCCCCTTTCTTTCTATCTTTCTATCTGTCTTTCCTTCTTTTCTATCCTTCTATTCCCCCGTCTGTCTTTCTTTTCCATCTGTCCTTTCCGGATTAAAAACGAGAAAAGGCTCTTAAAATCAAAAAGGGCTCATTGTTTTTTTAAAGAGCCTCTTTAAAATAGAAACTTGGGTATGGTTCCCCGGGTAGAAGGTTGGATACTGATTTGTGGTAAGCTCTCCTCTCTTTTTAAAAGTAGGAAGTATAGCTCTTGGTTCTGTGTCTGTATAGAATCGTCTTGTCTGTATAGAATTGTCTTGTCTGTATAGAATCGTCTTGGGTGTTGGGTGGTTTCGCCCTTCCTTTAAAACCTGGACTTGTCTCCGGAGTTTATGAAGGAGGAGTTTGGCTCTCAATTCTATAAGGTGAGAAGTCGCTTCAAGTTGTGGAGGGCACCCCTTCGGATGAATGTGATAAAGCAGGTGGGCCGACCGCCTACCGTTGTTAATAAGAAGGTCTGATAGTTTTCCTCTCCAAATAATAAGGTGTGGATAATCTCTGATGCATATCGTCTTAAAGTGAGGTAACTAGATCGTCTGATTGGGTCTATTGTAGGATGGAAGGGTGATTCTATAAGTCTAGTCCTTGCTTTCTTTTCTTCATTTGAAAATAGAGAGGCGTGGAATGTTCTGATCAAGGAAGGGGGTTGAGAAGAGCTGATCGGTTTTGGAGGTTGAGAAGATCAATGTGTGGGCGGGCGGGTGTATATTCCTATCTCGTAAATAAGACTGCCCTTAAAATAAAATAGAGGGCTCTCTATTTTAAGTGTGACGACGCACTCGACCCTCTCCCCCACCGTTTAAAAGGGCAAAAGGATAGGTTGAGGATCCATATCTCCCTCTCCAAACTCCTCCTTATTTAAAAAGGGAGGGGCCCTCTCCCCATGTTTAAAAGGGCCTTTTAAAATGGTGGGGGTGGGGCTGGGCTCTCTATCTATAACCGAGGGCGCTTAAGATTGAAAGCGTTCGCCCGGAGTTTTTTTTAAAGAGCTTAAGATTGAAAGGTTACGTTAATCATGTGTAAATATCAATCTAGCTGTAGTCGGTTGAGTGCTCTCCCGCTTGGAATTGAAAGCAGTAGGCCTCAATCAATCTAGCTGTAGCCGGTGCTCGGCCTAGAGGCGCTTATCCTTATAAAAGTGGGGGCTATCTCTATCTCTATCTCCCTATTGATAGGTCGAGCGCCCTTTTCAAATAGAGAGCCCTCCCCTCTCTCTATTTTAAGGGGAGGGAGAGAGACGAACGATTTTTAAAAGGTCTCCATTGAGAGGAGAGGTCTCCAGGTCTCTGACGAAGAGGGATGTGGGCGAGCGCATCTATCTCGATCTCTATCTCCCTCTCCCGTTTATAAGCATAAATGACCTCTCAAGATTATAGATAGAGAGCCCTCGACCGTCTATATTATATACGCAACATGGAGACATGATGGTAACATGACACGGGATTGGATTAGCACAAACGGACTTAGATCGACATACTTGGATCAACATACTTTGACCCATAACCATTGAGAAGAGCTTTCAAATTAAAATGCTGTCTATGTCTATTAAAAGGGGGGGGCTTTTGCCTTCGCCTTTTAAACAGAGAGCTCTCCTCGGGTTTGTTTTAAGAGAGCTCTGTCGAGCTCTCCTCTCTATTTTAAAAGGCCCTTTTAAACATGGGGGAAGGCGGAGGAGATTTGGACACATGGACACAAGAGCTTTTACCCTTCGGTTTGGACACAAGGACATAGGGGCCCGAAAAAGATGAAGGCAGAGGGGATTGATACCATGGAGACTGTGATTGATGCCGTTGGAAACTGTGATACCATGGAAACTGCGGAACGAAAGGAGCTTCTTCGCGCTGAAACAACTATTATAATATAAAGCTTCTTCGCGCTGAAACAATTAAAATAGAGAGCGAAAGGAGTCAGGAGATAGCTTCAAGCACACACGAACAGGGACTCATGGAGGGGGTATGCCTCTTCGAACGAGATAGCTTCAAGCACTCATTCGCACCGAGCTTCTCAGGAGATAGCTCTAGCTTTCGCACACTCTACTCTAGCTCGGGTTCGCTCTGGCTTATCCACTCACACGAACGAAAGGAGATCATTGAACTTGAGGCCGACGAGGCAGGGCGCGGCCCCGGAGGAAAGAGATGACGGGGGTGGGCATGAGATAACAACTCCCGAAAGAGGCACAGATACTTAAGCTTATCTTCAGCTTAAAGGCGCTGACAGATGCCTCACAGCGTTCATGCCCTCGACCTTAGATAAGGATAGAGAGGAGAGGAGAATGAAGATTCAACCTCCGGATCCACTCTTAACACTATCTTACGCACACTGGATCCATTCACTCGGAAAGGTAGGTCGGGCGCAGCTTCAGAACTGCCCATCCGGTAGCCTGGTTCCCGGTAGCTCATCTCATAAGTGGTTCGGCTCTTTTCCCTCTTGTTCGGGAGAGGAGAGGCACCTTAGAATAGAGAGCGGGTCCCCTTTCAAAATAGAGAGCCAGGCTCGACCGCATATAATGGTCGAAGACTCGGGGAAACACAGAGCCGAGAGGAAGACGTAAGGGTCCACATAGGACAGTAGGATTTATGTCCACATGGGACATGCAGAGTGGGGATTGGTTGAATAGAGACGTGACACCCGGCGCTAGTCAACAGCATAAAGACAGGTGGGCGCTCTGAGACCTTAAGCCTCCCGGGGAAAACAAGGCGCCTAATTATAATTAAAGGGCTATCTCCCCGCTTTAGAATTAAAAGTATCTTAAGAGCTCCTCATATTTAAGGTAAGGTAAGCGATCTCCTTTGATAAGTTCACTGGTCTCGGCTGAGGGCCTTTAGTTTTGAAAATCCCTCTCCCTATCTCCCAGCTGCCCCTTAAAGAGCCCCTCATGCTCATGCTCATGTTTAGAGAGGAGAGCTCTTTAAAAAAAACCAGAACCTTTCCTTTTTTTAGAGAGGAGAGCTCTCCCCAGGTTTTTAAGAGGGGAGGGCCATAACCTTTAAATTAAAGGCTCTCTATCTATAAGCGAGCCCCATGTTTAAAAGGGCCTTTTAAACAGAGAGGAGGGGAGAGCTCCCCCCTCTTTTCAAAAAACAGGATAGAGAGCTCTCCTTTATCGGCAAGCGAGGAAATCCTCGACCTCCTGATCTCGTCCTTAAAAGCTTTTTAAGCTCTTTAAAGTTATTTCTTTAAGCTCTTTAAAGCTTTAAGCTCTTTAAATTAAAGTGGCTTGCCTCGGTTCCACTCTTCCCCTGGTGCTATGGTTCTGCGGCGAAGAAACCCCGGCCCCTTCTTCCCAGATCGAATTGACTGATCAAGCCCAGTCCCCCATTAATCCCCTATAGCTGCCCCTTTCCCGGTGCCCAGATCTAAGCTGTTCTCCCCTGGTCGTGCTGTTCCCGGAACCCAAGGGATGGTCGGCAGAAAAGATGCGGGGTTGCTAGAACCGGAGATGGATAGGGAAATAAGATTTCCATCTCAATAACAAGCTTTTAAAAGGTCGATCATCAGATGGAAAACCGCCTCACCGCGTCAATTGATTCGTTTAGATGGATAAAACGCTGGGGAATCGACATAAGATGAGAGAGGGCCTCTAATATAAGGACTTAGAGGCGCCAATCCCTTTATATAGAGAGGAGGGGAGGGGCTTTTCTCGGGAGGATCGGCTGCCTCCACCCCTTTTAAAATAGAGGGGAGATGCTTACCCCCCGAGCTCTCCCCTTTAAAAACTTGGTGTCGAGCTTTACTTTAAAGTGCGTGCTTGAAATTGTGAGCAAAGCTTAAGGGGATCAGAAAGCCTCACTCGTTCCCCTCTCCCGCTTAACCTTCCATCTCCCCTTTTAGAAACAGGCTTAACCTTCCATCCCCAATATTGAATATAATTCATATAATCCTTTCTTTGTTTAATTATTCCCTTGCTTCTTTAAATCCATCTTTAATATTGAATACTCAAGTTTATTCCCCGGGGCGGGGTTATTAAAGAGGAGAGAAGGGAGGGCTTTTTAACTTGAAAATGAGGGGCTCCTCTCCTCTCGATTTTAAAGCAAGCCTCGAGCCCCAAAACAAAACCCTTTTTAAGTTAAGAGGCGCGGCTCTCTTTAATTCTGTTTCAAAATAGAGGGGACTCGCCCAAGCCCAAGATTTTCAAGCAAGCGGTTCTCCGGATTGTTAAAGAGAAGGGCAACCCGGGCCTCTACTTAAAATAGAATTCCATGGAGAGCTTCCCTTAATATTCGGGGACAGTCTTATGCTCTCTATTTTGAAAGGGACTCGGTTCAATGCCTTTTAAAATAAAAGCCCGCATCGATCGATTCATATTGTGTATGTAATATCGATCAAACGATCTCGCTAGCCCCGAGGAAACCACTCGATTCAGATTGTGTATGCCCTTTTAAAACAGAGAGCGAACTAACCCCTTATAGATAGAGAGCGTTCCTGTTAGTTAGTTAGTTGTCATATTAATACGTATATAAAACGACTGATTCATGCGGGGCAGGGATGGATATAGGGCCCATTAAGAGCCCTTTGCCCTTTGAGATATAGGGGGCCGGGTAGGCGGGTGGGGCCGGGTAGGGGAGAGGAGAGGGGCCGCTTGAGCTAGCTTCATTTCCTAAAAAAAGGATGGAATGATGCATTGAAGAAAAAGGCGATACATGGCTTGAAGAGGAAACAGAGAGCGAATGCACCATTCTTAAAAAGGTGAAACCACTCCCGGAGACAGATGGAACCGAAGGAGGAACCACTACCACTGGGTCAAGGCTCAAACCACTACCCATAAATGACCTGCTTTTAAATTATAAGGTCGAGCGCTTATCCTCATAAAAATGGAGGCCCTCTTAAGCTTTTAATTTTAAGACCAGGCGCTGGGTGGAGCTTAGGATAATAGAGCCTGGACCTCTCAACAAGTTAATACGTATATAAAACGACTCGGAAAATTTCGAACTCCTCGACAGTGATCTCTTATATACGTATTAACAACGTCGACCTATCTTTAAGCACTCGAGCGCTCCCTTTTTTAAGAGAGAGCTTAAGGGAGATAGCATTTCTTAATCGATTTCCTTATATAAGAGAGGTCGGTCGAGTCTCTTATATACTCGACCGAGAGATAGAAAACTGCTCGCTTAAGAAATAATGGGTCTTCATTTCCCCCTTTAAGAGCTCTTTCAAAGCCCTCGACCCTTTCAGAGTCTTAATATTAAAGATCGGCTGAGCTCTTTTAATTTTATTTAAAGCCCCCCCCCTTATCTCTCAAAACAGAGGAGAGGAGCTTTTAATTTAAGAGCTTGCTTTTTTAACGAGGGCCTTACCTTATATAAGAGAGCAGAGGTGACCCCTATATAAATAAACTCAACTCTCCTTATAGATAGATAGATAGATAGAGAGTAACCCGGGAATCTAGAAGTCCTTTTAAAATACGTATATAAAACGACCTTTTAAATTGGAGAGCTCCCCCCTTTTTCAATAGAGAGAGCTCCTTTTAAGCGAGGATTTAAAACTCTCCTCCCTTAAAAAGCGGTTTAAAAGGCGAGAGCTTTCGGGCTCGGGGTCGAGGTCCCCTTTCAAAACTTGGGGAATTTTTAGAGCCAGGTGTTTTCGGTTTGTTCCGGCACTGGATCGGTGGTAGTTGTTGGGTGAGAGGGGGCCTTTTCAAGAGCCTCTTATTCCCGTAGCTCAGCCTACGCTCAGATCAAGACCTGGAGTAGCTGAGATCTTCATCCCGGCCTCGAGCCTTCTTCTTTGAACAGGAATCGATATGGGAGGACGACTCAACGACTCAACAAAGGTGCGGGTTTACTCTTTCCTGCCCATCCAGAGGAGAAGAATAAGAGCGTGTTGAAGGTTCCTTAGGAGCGAAGCGAAAGGCCGGATCCTTCACTAGAATCAGGCGGCAGAAATCTTTGAGACGGACATCTGTGATATGATAAATCCTTTCCGGGCACGGGATGAAGACACAATTCCAGAGAACGGATTCTTCGCTCGCTCGCCCCACCGCTTCGATTATGGCTATGCGGTAGCTCTGATCGATGAAGAGCGGTTCATTCGCTTGTGATTGATCTGGCACCGAAGAGAATGCGATCATCGCTCTGGCTAGGAGATTTTTACGGAATGGATCACAGCGAACAACGTACATATTCATGAGGAAGCCGTTTCATCACTAGAGCCTTTTAAAAGACGCCCCGCCGCCCTCTCTTTTAAAAGTACCTTAAAAGCAAGCTCTCAACTGCTCACAGCGAACCGGGAGAGGGGGTTTTAAAATAGAGGGGCCGCTTGCACAGCTGGAGCCCTTCTCCCTCTTCCCATCCAACGTCTCCCATCGACCGTATATGATGAGCGAGTATATAATTAGTAGCATATCTCTACACGATAGAGCTGCGAGGACAAGGATTCTTTCTTGTTGCCGGCTCACTCCACCTGATCCGCTACCTTCTAATTCTAAGCGAAACCTTTATAAGAAAAGGGAGCTTAATTAAGGTTAGTCGGCTTAGAATAGAGAGGGACGCAACGCCCTCTCCTTATGAGGTCGACGGGATGGAAGCTCTGAACCGAGAGACAGAGCTAGCTTAATATAAGGCAAGGCAAGCACTATTTTAGTTTAGAGCGAGCTTTTTATAGAGGGAGGTGTTTTTCGGGTGAGAACGGTCGAGTGCCCTCTCCCTCTCCCTGTCCTTATCGAAGGTCGAGCCAACCGCCCTAGCTCATTAATTAAAGGCCGCCGATTATATTATAAAGGCCCGCCGCCCGCTATTATTAAAGCTAAAGCTAAAGCGTCTCGCCGATTAATATTATAGATAGAGAGCTCTCCCCTCCCCTCCCCCACCATTTGAAAGGTAAAGGTAAAGCATTTTAAATGGGCCGCTTTAAATCAAATCAAAAGTTCTCCCTCTCTATTTTAAAAAGGAGCTCTCCCCCCGCGGTTTAAAAGGCGAGAGCTCTTTAAATATAAGATGGAGAGCTTATTTCAATTCCAAAGTCGAGTAGATCTTGTAGATCTCCTCTCCCGTGCGAGTGGATCTTGACGATTTCCTTTGCAGCACTTTTAAAAGAGCCCTCACTCGACCGGGAATGCCTCCCTCAAAAAACGACAGACACTCGACCGGGAGGAGAAAGCGGGATCCCTGGTACCGTCATGATTGTCTGCTCACCCCTTTCATTAATGTTAGGGAGGGGGCCCGAAGGAAAAGAAGCCCCGGCCTCTCTCCCCAAAAAAAGGGCGAACTTTAAAAAAAGCTTCTTTCATTCCCTCTCCCCTCTCTATTTTAAAGGTAAAGGGTTAGTGGGCTTTCGCTTCGTTACAAGGGTGCTGCGACGGATGCCTGCTGAATGAGGCAGCTCTCTTATATAAGGGTGCCAAAGAATAAAAGCGCCTTAAAAAACAATTCCACGCTCCCCCCCTTTAATTTAAAGCTCCACGCTGTTTAGTTTAAAGTAGGGGGGTTCTTCCCCTCCTCCTTATATCTTAAGCGTGAATGAATGGGCTAAAAATTATCAACTGGAGGATCTGGCCGCCGTAGTTTCTGGTGGAGAGAACGCCCCCGAGAACCTTATAACGGGAGAAGGGGAATCCTTAAAAGCAGAAAGCGGATCTTTCTATCTTAAAGGTCGCAGCGCGCGCGAAGCCCTACCTCAAAGCCCTTTTCAAAACAGAGGGGCGGCGCGGCTGCTTGCTATTTAGAGGGGAGGGGAGGGTATTTAAAGGTCCTCACGCCGACAAGTGTATCTGTTAAATTCCAGAAAGGGTTGGAACGAAATCCTTAAAAGCCCTTTTTAAAAGCTCCGAACCCCCCTCTCCATTTTAAGTAAGGAACTTCCTCTTTTTTAAAATGTCGAGTGCCTCCGCTCTCTAATGAATGAATAAATGGATGAATAAATAAAGGTCGAGTCCCCAGCCCAGAAATAAGCTAGCTCATTTTAAAGAGGAAAAAAGAAATAAGCTCATTTTAAGAGGAAAAAGGAAATAAGCTTTTAAGATAAGCGAGTGCTTATCCCGCCCTATAAAAGTGATAAAAGTGGGGGCTCTCTCCCTCTCCCGTTATAAGGCATGCGTCGCTCTCTGTTTCAAAAGGGCGGGCTATTTAATTCAAAAGGCTCTTAATAACGCTGTCATAATCGAGCGATAAATTAATGAGATTTTCACATGATGATCAAATCAAACTCCATAGATGCTACTATCAATACCAAAAAGTAGAGTTGCATTCGATTGAGGAGTGAGGGGAAATCAAAGCCTTGATGGACAAATTGTCTCCATAGTAGCCCTACATTTTCCCTCTTTTTTTCCATATTTCACATCCTTTTTTATTTATCTTCAATTCTTCAATTTCTCCATTCTTTCATTTTGACTTTGTGCCCCATAGATAAGGCTAAAGTGTTTTTAGAGTTTCTTATCTTCGACAAGCAAAAAATCCCTTGTGATTCACTAGAACTATAGTAAAAATTCGCTACATAGAGGAAAGAAATAATTTTTGACTTGGCCCAATTTTGCAAGACAACCTCAATAGAAAATAAGCTAGTGGAAGAAGAAGAGTGGAGGTAAAATTTCACCAACAATTTTTTGGGTGTTGATTTTGTATGCAAATAAGGTAGAAATATTTTGAAGTTGTGCACATTATCAATTTTTCACATCTACAATGACAACTCTTTTGTCACATAGAGGGGACCTAATAGAGTTTTAATTCCATGTGGGTCATTTAGAATTTGATCAATGGTAGGCATTAAATCAAGGAGTATAGAAGGCCATACAAATTTCTAAGTCTACATGATCCATTTATCATGTGAATATAATGGTGGACATTAGTGGAGGTCATGCATGCCATTGATATTCAAGATCTACAATAGGTGTTGATTCCACAAAATAATATCTGTCAAGAACCTTAAAGTTGTGCAAACCATTGATTGCTCATTCAATTGTCCATGTTATTTCATAAATCTACATAAAGAGTTTCATATGAGGTTCCTATCATTGGTCAAGGCCTAAACACATAGTAAACATATTGGTCATATTTAGAAGAATCAATTAGTTATCCCATTAAAAAGTGCGTTCAAGGGAGATCTATTGTTGATATTATATTTAAACAAGAGGATAAGAAGAAATATGGATTATAAAACTACACAAGCAATCCAATTATAATGATAAATAGCCCAAATCATCTTCTCTACACTTTTAGTACCAAGAAAAACACCCATAATTTGCTAAAATATTGCAAATCCAACACCTATAGATCAGTTCTATAGTTGGTTAAGCCCAGAGAAACTACATGTGTGGCAATTGCATGAGCTATCTGCTACATAATAAATCCTAATTATATCTCAATTCGATTGATAGCAAACCTGGAGAAGCTCCTCCAACCATATAAATGAGAAGAAAACCATCTAACCTAGTGGTCCTCAATTTTAAAAATAGGTAACAACAGTCAATCGGGTACTTTTGTTAGAGGCACAACATTTGAGGGAAGAGGTTGGCATCTTAAATTTAGTGACAAAGGAATCTTTAATCCCATAGAACTCGAGCCCAAGAAAATTGATTGTAGATGGTGTAGACACAAAAATCTAGCCACTTGTCATCCATCCATAGTTTCCCACCACTTTTACCCATTATTTATATATTTATATATATTTGTTTAATATATATTTAAATAATAATATTTTATATTTTTTAATTATATATATTTAATAAATATATGTACATTTATATGAATTAATCCTAGACATCCATCATGATTTAGTCCCAGCCATTCATCCGCCTTCATCCATGTCATATAACCAGATTTAATCTCCACCCTCCATCATAATTTTTTCTTGATCACACAAATTGTGTTGTTGAAACCCTAATGTACCCTAGGAGAGATTATAAAGAGGATCCATTTCGATGAATCAACCCCTAACAAATTTTTCCTGAGTTTACAATCCTAATAATTCTAAGTTCCTCCCTTCACATCCTCACTCTCGCTATTGCATCCACCACCACCCACTTTGCCTAACCAAATCTACTCTTGTAAATTATGTTCTAGTCTACGAGAACCTCTAGGTATCTCCTATCACCATCGAGCACCTCTAGGTGCCTCATTACACCACCGAGCACCTTTGGGTGCCTTCCCTCCATCACCAAGCACCTCTGGGTGTTTTCTTCTACCATCGAGCACCCACAAGCATCTCAAACCCTAGTTATACTGACTAGCAAAACCTCAGGTATTTCTAGGGTATCTACGCACCTGTTTCCTACAAATAAAACCAATGATAAATCAGAAAGTGATAAGTTTTATAAGGTAAATCTACTTTTATTGTATTTATTTTATTATTTTCATATTTCCATGCAATTTTATCATTTGATAGCTAGGGTTTTATTGATTTTTTAGGGTCTCACATAGTGGAGCCCTCATAGTTATTACTAACCCTCTTTGTTATCTTTTGTGTGCATATCTGGAGATATACAAGCATTGAGCAGTTGTTTCAACTAGAGTGGTCTAGTCAATGGATATTGAAAGCCTATCACCTCTGTTAGGAGCAAGAATGAGGATTGAAGACACCACAAGCATTGTTGGCTAGGGTTTCAGAGAACCCTAGAATATTGTATTCATTAGTATCAAAAGAATAAATAGTTTAAATCCCTATTTTTGGTACATTTGATTGTATTAATATCCACTTGGTAATAATAATATAAAATCTATTATTTTTGCAATCTCTTGTATCATTGTCTATTCATTTTCAATTAATATATTTGATGTTTCATTTTTGTAATCACGGATGGATTCCACACCCACTCTCTAGGGGAATTCTTAGTAACAGTGGTTTATGATAGCAATGGAGGCCCTAAATATAGAGGACCTAAGTCCCTAAACATTAATGGATCTAGATCTAGAGACCTTAATCTCACATATATTATATGTAGGCACATCGCTCACTCAATCTGATAGGAAATTTTTTGAATTCTTGTATGGATTTTGAGGCAAGAAAGTTGTAAACCATTGAGTGAATTTTGACAATAAGTAGAAGTTTTAGAAACATTGTAAAAAATAAAAAAATGCTTGCTCATGCCCAATATATAGGCTTGAGTATATTTTCTATCACTTTATCCTTTTGTGTATAGTTTGGTTTTGAATCTTGAGACATTTTTTAATAGCATCAAGCCTCTTTTAATCTAGCATCTCTATAAAGAAATTCTATGATATATATGAAATCATGGCTAATTTTGCTCTGCCATTTTTCTTATGTGTATTCATTTTATGTGTGAATGGTTTTTATCAAATTAAAATGGTGATCATATTCTAGCTATTAGAATATTATGAATGCGTTCATTTCATTTTATTTAACATAGGAGGAGCTCTTGTTTTTTGACATATCACTTTTGTTAGCTTAGGATTTTTTTTTTTTAAAAGCAAAAAACTCCTTGCGGAGCCGCCTTGGTCTAAGAGACCATGAACAGGGGGTACTACACTGTCAAAGTCACTCGGGGGTCGCACCCGACCCCTACCCGCACCAACATTATCAATTGGATTTTAGATACCCAATTCAGCTTTTTGGTAGGGTGGATATTTGAAATTGGGACCTCCCTTGGAGGATTGCCCTATCCTCTCCAACTCACCTACAACACCTGGGTGTTAGCTTAGGATTTTATTTTCTATATTTTTCCCCCTTTACTTTGATAAATCAAGTAGTTTAGAAAAGTGTACTATAAATAACATTTGATGAGGAGCCAACATATTATAAAATCCTTAAGTTTTTCTTGCATGTGTGTCCCTCATTCATAGAACTTCCTAACTATATTTCTCAATTTGAGGTGAGAATGCTAAGTGAAGTCGACTACTATCATGGGTGCCCCTAAACATTTTGAGTAGACAACAAAGGCTCTTGGTTCCAACCTTGTCTCCTTACTGCTTGCTTGTATTCTATCTATTGGTCAATGTGGCACTAACCTTGATATTCAAATAATTTATATATATAGGACTCATTTTCAATCAAATCATTCCAAGTGTAAACCCCTTATTTGACTCTAACATATAGTGGAAATTTAGTAGTGGAAGATCATCTAATAAATACATGACAAGTGGTAGACCTTGGTTTTCTAGATGTTCTCTAAGGTTTAGAAATTTTGATTTTTCATTTATTTTAAGTGCTAATGTGCCCATCCTTCTAGAAGCCATGAATTTTTTTATACATAAGCATTATGGACCCATTTATTTTAGACCACCTAGTGTTTTTAGCTCTAAACATTGACAACACCAATTAAACAACATGCTATAGTATTGTAGAATATATTTTGGTTGTAAGGGGAGTATGATTTGAATGATCAATGCAAGATATGTCTTATTTATATAGGTCCCTCTTAGAGGATAGGGACTGATTATTCAAAGACCTACTTCTATTGCTTGATTTGGCTATTCAATTTTGAGATTGGATGGTATAATATGGTCACTATGTTACATGTTGATGGTCTTCTCATAGGAAGCTTAACATATTTGGTTTATAATATGGAGTCATAATTTCATGTTCAAGGAAACATTGATCTAGTTTATGTAATTCTAGCAAGACTAGATAGTAAAATTTATGATCAAGATTCATTGGCCCATTTAAGCATTCAGTATGGGGATAAATATTACCATCTATGATGTCTCCTCTCCTTGGGCTCTCAAATCATATTATGGGGGAAGGTTGTTGGAATATCAATGATATAACCTTATTAGCCTAGGTCAAAAATGATAATGTAAGCCTATGGGTACTCTTGATGTAAGCCTATGATCATGTGTAATGTAATACTATAGAAATTATCTATGTAACCTATGGGTAATTGTGATGTATTCAACTCTAGCAAGATAAAGTAAACCATCAATATGGTTAACCTTAGAATTATAGTGTACCATTTAAGATGAGTCATATCAGTTTGGATTGACATGATATATAACTATTATTGTGGATTATGTATCTGCTATAAATACCCCCAACCATTGATCCATATTATCAATGTGTGACAATGTGACACCATGGGGTGCCAACAAAAATACACCTCTTCATTTTTTTATCTATACACAAATTTTTAATTGAAATTGTTGTCAAATTCATATTAGCCAAAAACTTAAAGGATCAAATACAATATAAAGGCTACCCATGGTCTAGATACCTACTTCTAGGCCCGAACACCTAACAAACATTAGAGCCATGATAGACTACCCTCCAATAGGGATAAAGCACATAGGATGCATTTATAGGGTCACACAAGGAACCTATCACAAGCAATAAGCATAACAGAGACCACACATAGGCCCCCACTACTATATTACAACTTGATATCATGAAGGGATAAAATAGAAGAGAACTAAAAAATATTGGGACACTCAAGGCATTTGACTACAAATTCTAGAATTGAACGACCATGTAGGTGATCCCCTGGTGATCCATGTCAAAAATTGATATATCCCTAGCAACTATAATAGGGATGAAAATGCATGCCTTCACCAAGACTCTAAAAATATGTGCTTGCATAAAACTTAACAACTAGAGACTATTGTGTCACTCCCCATAATGGGAAACCTACATACTATCTGTTGAGGAGAGACTATTGCAGTCTTCTAAAATATTTTTTTTTAGGAGAGCAGCCACGTTGGGAAATCACTTGCTAAGAGTCTATGTGACCCTACTCCACCTCATGTTGCAATAGGAGCCTAATATGAGGATTGAAATGTCTATTGTTAGCTTTTAATTTTGCTCGACCCAAATGCATCATCAAGTGTTATTTATCATGCATCACTGAGCTAAGTGGGTCACTTCATTCTTCTACCATATTATTTAATCTGTACACTCCATATAAGCTATGATTCAAGGTCTCACAAATGTGCCTCTTTAGAGCTATGATTTCTTCTTGCAACACTTTATCCTTTTGAGTGTGACTTGTTGACTTAGCCTACAACTAACATTTTATAATAGCAAAAATGTTAGTGATTAAGATATTAGAGATATATTATTGATCAGTTTCAAAAATGGATTTGCATAGAGTCTTCCATATATGAAATATGACAACCACCCTGGTAATAGAACCAAGTAATTTTTGGTCAGGCATTAGGTCGATCCTCAATAAGGCTTGATCCTTTGTCATAGGTAGTGGTGAGGGATAAAGCAGTTATTGTGCTTCACACCAAATATGGCAAGCATGAGCAAAATTCTAAAATAGAGGTTTTACTATCTCTTCCAAACCACAAAAAGGGTAATCACCTTACCTTTGGCCCATCCATTTCAGCCAGCGTCAAGTAGGAAGGCCTTGGAGGACTATATTCCAAAGAAAAATCTAAAACTTTCCTTGAATTGGGGTAGAATAGATCAGTTTGAAGGTTCCCACCCAAGTGGCCCAATTGAGCTCTAAATTCCATTTTTTATTGATAATTCATACAAGCAGGGCTTGGTACCAAAACTTAAGGATTTACTGCTCAAATTTATAATTGCCAAACCATTTCCAATGACTCCAAGGGGGACTAGCTTCCATTAGAGAAGACTGAGGTAGGGGTTCCTAGGAGGCAATGGAAAGTATTTGCATAATCACTGCTTTATATATAGGATAGAGGCTAAATTTTTACTTAATTTACTTCCAAATTTTCATGAGAACTTAGAAAACTCCCAAATATCACCCACCAGAATCATTCCCCTTTTTAAGAGATCCCTAGAATAAAACCAAGGACTCATGTCAATCGATTATGCATCAAGAGTGAGGAGGAGCGACTACCATAAGTTGTATTGGATTAAATATGTGGGTACTTGCTCTGCATGTGGATACCATGAAATAAATTAATGCGCCTGCTGTCAAGATTTCCAAATTCCTTTCAGAATATTACAATATTCTATAGAGAATTAAGGGGCTTGCAACTGAATTTCAATGTATGACATATTTACCCAAATTTTACCATCCATAGGTGAATTTTTCAAATGCTTCCTCACAAAAATATTCCATGAAACACTCCCTATGATCACCCTTTGCATACATTTAGAGGCGAGTGCATAGCCCTCTGCTTAAAAGTTAGGGGTTCCTAGCCCACCACATGAAACAAGTATGCAACAAGTGCTCCAAGATACCATTAAGAGGCCTTGTTTGGATGGGTTTTTTGCTCAAAAAACCTCTTGAATCATACTATTCATCTTATCATATCCAACCTTGCTCAACATCTAAAGAGAAGAGAAGTAAACATGAAAGAGGACTAAATTATTTTTAGCAATCTTGATTTTAGTTGCTTGAGACATTTTTAGATATTTTAAGTAGTTCAAAATTTTGGAAAAAATGTCCATACACCAATCCCACATAGATTTGGTTGAAAGGTCACACCAAAAGGAAAGCCCAAATACTTAGAGATTTTTCCTCTTTCCATCCACTTCCATATTGTGGGTATCCAATCTGGCTTATCATTTAATCCAAAGGAAATAACATAATTCTTAGATTCATGGATTCTTTCACTAGAGATCCTATAGAAGGTGTAAAATATCTCATGGATGTTCACAAGTTTTGGTTGATCTGCCAAAGCAAATAGCATAGAATCATCTATGAAGTGAGAGTTGATAAGCTAGGAGCCATCCAAAATGGGGTTACCTCCTATCCTTCCCTCTTTAATTATAGATTCCAATAAATAACCAATATTATTACCTCTTATATTTATTATTATTAGTTCATATAAATGACTCTATTATTTTTTGTTCTTCTAGTATTTTACACTTGATTATCATAAACAATATGCTTTGGAATATTACTAGAATATCCAATATTTTGGAGATTCAAATGATTAAGTGGAAGTGGGAATTGAAATTAAATTACTCTTTGAATTTGCTTCCAAAGGTGTTTTTCTCATATTCTCCCCCAACTCATAAATTTAACATAAGATAATGGATGGTGATGCATGGTTTATGGGAAGAGATGCCCTATATGTAAGAGCATGGAGTGAGAATTTTTTCTATGTAGACATAAAATTTTAAAAAACTTGTAGTGTATATTAGGATTTTTAGACTTTCATATCAACTTAACAATGAGGTTTTGAAAAATATTAGCAATACTTTAGGGGAGTTCATGTAGGAAGGACTAACTACTAAGGAGCAAAATATTGTCTTATATACCTAGATATGTGTTGCCATATATATTTCCAAACCTTTTCCATAAGCCATTAAGACTATATTTGAATCAAGAGAATGTGATCATTAAGTGATTATAAAAATATGGTATTTTGTACCACAAATGTTGTGAGACTAGACTCATGGAAAGAGATTGTAAAGTGAAAATGATAGAGAAAGAATTTTTTAGTGATGAGACAAATTTCAAGATGAAACAATTCCATCATACTACAATGGAAGTAGGATTAAATCAAGAAATTTTCACTCTTAAAAAGGTAAATAAATCCTCTTTGTAGGTCCGAGGTGTAGATCAATTAGTTTGACCAAACCTCATAAGGGGTGCAGAGGTCCAAGGTTAAAATCTCAGGTCTCATCGGACTGAACGTTTATCCCTTTCCAAGTGCTTTCAACAATGCAAAAGGTTTAAAATGATTGTGGCATGGTGGTTGTAGGGGCAGACTATGCGAAGAACTATGTGGCAGCTTCCAAGGAGGACAATGTAAAATATTGTGGCAGCCATAAAAGCTAGACAGCCTACCCGGATTCGTGGTGGTTATCGATTCCACCATGTAAATTAAAAAAAAAAACCTTTGCAATATTAGATGACAAAGGTCATCATAGTAGATTAACCATTAGAATAAATTAACAAGAATGTAAGGGATTAAGAAGTATAATGTGGAAATTTAAATTTAGAAATAATTAAAGGTGCTGTTGAGTGGTGTTTTAACCCGATTGTGAAAACACACTCTCTTGTAGGATCCGAGTCCTAAATCCTCTGCTTGCAAAGAAAAACGATTTCTCCAAGGTTCTTATTATGCTAATTATTGATTATCAAGAATGTTGCTTAAAATGAAATGCTAAGAACACCTTAGGGTTTGCAAATGGATGTTAACAAGGGGCACTATGGTTTATTAACCTTGAATTTTCAGTGGACTCAAAATGAATAAAATCTGTTTTCACCTTTAGTTCCGATGGATTTTCAGGGATTTATTCAAACACAGTAATTAAGCTGCTGAAAATAAAATATGGGTTTGAAAAGCAAAAACAAAAGTAAACAAAAGTAACAATAAGAATAGATTACAATCGTAAAGTCGTCATTAATCGGATGAAACCGAAGATACCGAGGCTTTCTACATGCAACCTAACCTAATGAACCCGCACATCCACACAATCCAAATAGGCCAAGTGCGAGTCTCGAGGGTTTCTGTGGTAATTCCAGAAAACAGGCATTCGCATGAAGCAACCAAGAGATCTTGCATTAACTTCACCTAAAAACCTAAGAAATCTGGAAGGGAAATATAAACATTAAATCATGCATGCAAAAGTTACTCCTTCTTTCTCATCCAATAAGATGCCAACTCTCTGTATTTGTATTTAAATGATATCTCGATTACATTCAAAAATGTTCCAGGTGTAAAAGAAAATCCCAGAACAAAAAGAAGGAAATTGCCCAAGTACGGGCCCAAAATAGCACAAAGCTTTCGTCTCTGCAACTCCGTATTCGGCAATTTCCAACCCCCTCTTCGATTTGCAATTCTGGTCTTATAATGTTTGACGCGGCTCTTCGATCTTCTCTGTCGCTTCATTTCACCTTCCTGCACATGACCCCTCAAATTCTTGCTTTTTCCCGCTTTGATTCACGCTCAAATTTGAAAACGCCTCGAAATTCATCTCTGCATGTAACGCCTCTGCAAGTTTGACACCTGTGCGCCACGTGTCCTGCTTTTCCTGCGTCCTGTGTAACGCTTTCTGCGAAAGAACCCGACAAAACTGCAAGTCCGCCTGTTCACCTTCCCGACCGCGAAATCGCGACATGTCGCGATATCGCGACATGTCACGATATCACGACGTCTTTCTCGTCCGTACGCGTCCAACGGCTTTTCATAGCGATATCGCTACCATTTTCAGCTTTGAGTCTTCTTTCCAAATATGGTAGCGATATCGCTACCGTTTCTCTGTCGGGCCTCCTTGGCAACTTTACGTCGTGACATCGTGACCATTATCATCCTCTTGCCCTCTTTCGACAAACCGTCGCGATATCGCTACCGCTTTTATTTCTTCGCCTTGAACCTCGGCGATATCAGACGACGGTTTTCCCTCGGACCTTCATGTCGCGATATCGCTACCACTTTTTCTTTCCGTACGCCTCCCCGAAACACGTCGCGAAATCACGACCATTTTTTGTTCCGCACGCCTTGGCAAAACCTGTCGCGATATCGCGACCATTTTCTCCGTCCGTACAGTTTGTCAAACCCGCCTCGAATTGCAACCCATTTCTCCGTCCCCTCCTCCTAATTTCTCTTCAGCCTTTTTCGCGATCGCGACATCTTCCTTCCGTACCGACCTTTGCCAAAGTCCCGGAAATCGCGACACCTTTCATCATCCGTACGCTTCAAAACACGTCGCGAAATCGCGACCATTTTCATCCTTTTCCAACGGCGTGTCGCGATTTCGCGACATCATTTATTTTCTTCTCAACAGCATGTCGCGATTTCGCGACACCTTTTCTTTTCTCCTCAGCGACATGTCGCGATTTCGCGACATCCTTTTCATCCTGGTCACCGACACGTCGCGATTTCGTGACACTTTTTCTGTTTTGTTGCCGTTGACCGCAATTTTCCGACATGTGATTTCGCTACAACTTTCTGACTTCGGTCGCGATTTCGCGACATGTCGCGATTTCGCTACCTGTCGCGATTTCGCGACCCCTTTCTACACTTGTGCATTTTCTCTTTTTCTTCAATTCTGGCATCTGGGTCACTGAGATCCTTCCTGAAACCTTGCAAAAATGTGGGTCCCCAATTTTGGGGTGTGTTGTGGATCAACCACAACAAATGGCGACTCTCATGTCAAATGCTCTTGAGCATTTTAGTAAGAACCCAACTCGAAACATATCACAAACTCGCAAATACATGTTAGCACATAAGCAAAATAACAAATGCCCAAAGATCGAAGTACATGAATCATCGTAATCATCAAGTATTAGCTCAAGTGTGTGCAATGTGTTTTCATTCCCTATCGTTTGAAATTGATCAACATTCCATTATCAGCTTTTAATGAATGCATATATGGGATGGTGAATGATTTGTGTACCCTAATGAATGTGCAAGGAGATTTGCTTCCATAAAGGGCATGGTACTTCTTCTAATACTATGTACAAGCATTCAAGATTGCCAAACCCTCTTAGGATCCACTAGTTCATTTCCTTATTGTATCCCAAAGTTGGTTATGAGTCCCTACTATCTAGAACCCATGTGCAAGTGAATGTGAAATCAGAACTTTGGGGAATCATACTCCCAACCAACCGAGATGAGAGTTTAACCTTATCCTTACTATTCTGATTTAGAGTTCATTACCTCACTTTAAGCAAAATAATTAAACCATTTATGGAAGAAATGGTCATGCTAGTCTAACCCTCTAGACAATCAGTGGTCTTGTTTTTTAGGCAAGACATGATGCCATGCATGGGCATATCTAACCCCACAATCCAAAACTTATCTCCATTTCTTTGGACCTTGGGGATGACTACCCATCCCTTGCAGAGGACAAGTAGTACGATCCTTACAATCCAAAATAAAGATGAGATGGGAAAAATTTATTAATTTATTTATTTCTTGGACCTTGGGGATGACTACCCATCCTGGTTAGGGACAAGTAGTACGATCCTTACAATCCAAACCTTAGATATAAATCATTAATTCTGTTGCTTAAACCTTGGGGATGACTACCCATCCTTTGCAGAGGACAAATAGTACGATCCTTACAATCCAAGACTGATGAGAATGGAAAATATTAATTTTATTACTTAGACCTTGGGGATGACTACCCATCCTTTGCAGAGGACAAATAGTACGATCCTTACAATCCAAGACTAATTATGAAATGAAAACATAGGAGCTTTGGGGAATCGGATTCTCAACCAACCGAGATGAGAATTTACACCCTATCCTTACTACTCCATGTGGGCTTTAAGTTCTATGGAAGTGGTCAAAACCACTGTTTTTAGGATCATGTTGCATAATAGGATAGACATGAAAACCACTTTCGCTCAACCTTTTCCTCCAAGCTAGGTTTTGATCATTTTGCTCAAGATCCTTTTTAATTTATGAGACGTGCTTGGTTCTAGATATCTCAAGACTCACTTCCAACCTTAGGAGCTACTTACATATATGTTATAACACAACCCTAAGAGGATTTGACATACTTTCATGGCTTGTACATAAGATGCATATGTAACTAAAATGAAATGTATGTGAGGTGAGATGGAATATGAATGCCTTATCTATGCAAATGAAATGATATGTCATGCAAAACTGATTCTTTCATGTATCACAAAATCAAACAATATAACTTAATATGCTTGTGTTACTTGGTGGAGCCTTTACAAGATAATTCCAATATTTCATATTCTCCTAACCTTAAGCATAAGTTGGCATCTCAATTTATTTATTTATTTATTTATTTTTTTTTTTTAAATTAACACACATGTCAATTGAAATCAAATCCATAATCAAAATCCTAACTAAACTAACAATCCTAAACAATAAAAACAAAATCTGAAAATCCTTCACCAAAACCAAAAGAATAATATGAAAGTCTCACAACCTAAGGGCTAAAATAATGCTTTAGAATCTGCCCATTAACCGGCAGCATGAAATCTTTCCCTTCTAAGGTTTTTAGCCTGAAGGTGTTCTTCCCAAGGATCTCTGAAATCTGATATGGGCCCAACCAAAGACAATCAAACTTTTGATGATTCCCTTTTTCCTCATGTCTTTTGTCCCATAGTAACACCAAATCTGAAATTCTGAATGATTTAACTTTGGCCCTTCTATCAAACCATCTCTTGATGACTTCCCGGTGTTTGTTCATGTGATTCATGGCTTCTTCTCTCTTTTCATCCAGGTGCAATAACCGGCTCAATCTAGCTTCAACTTGATCATCTCGTCCCCATGTACTCTTGTATGAAATGTAAGGTCTGCAACTTCAAATTTGTCTGGAAATATCGGGTCTTGCCCATAGACCAAATGATAAGGAGTATTCCCTATAGCTTCTTTCACTGGTCCTATCTGCCCATAGGGCAAACTTTAATTGACTATGCCAGTCCCGAGGATTCTTTTCCAAAAACTTCTTAATAGTATTCAACAAATTCTTATTTGAAGACTCGGCCAACCCATTTCCTTGAGGATAGTAATTGGATGCAAATTTCAAGCTCACTTTATTATCATATGCCCACTCTGCAAATTGTGTGGAAATGAAAGCTTTACCATTGTCACTGACAATAGAGTCGGGCATCCCAAATCTTGTTATAATTTGATCCTCAAGAAATTTAATCACAACGTCTGTGGTGGCATGTTTAGTGGGAATCGCTTTTGTCCACCTTGTACAGTAGTCTGTAGCTGTCAAAATAAATTTGTGAGAGTCAGAAGAATTTGGGTTAATAACCCCGATAAAATCCAGTCCCCACTGTGCAAACGGTCTCATTTCGACTACAGGTCGCAACGGCATGGCTGCATTTCTTTCTCTATTTGCAGCCACTTGACGGATGTGACAAGATCGCACATGAGCATGTGCATCTTTGAATATATGAGGCCGTAATATCCTCGCTCTCAGGATTTGGTGTGTCGTAGCATTGGCTGCACCATGACCAGCTCCATGCTTGCCATGAAATTCTTGCAACACCCCGGCGGCTTCATCTTTGCTCAAGCATCTCGGTAGATACCTTCATGATTTTTCCCGTAAAGCACACCAGACTTTATCGGATAGTTAACGGATTTAAGCCTTAAAGCTCTCCTCTCGTGTTGAATTCAAATTAGATGGGCACTTACCAATCAATAAAAATTGCACAATATCAACATACCAATCCTCCTTAGCCATGTATTCTGTATTTGAGCATTGACCTGTTATTTGCGGATCATTTTCTGCGATCGCCTTTGCCAGTCCTTGTCCTCGAACTAGTTTCATTGGTTGGATTTCGAGATCAAATTCTTGGATGGTTGCAATCCACTTTCCTCTCTTTTCACCTAGTTCATTCTGTAAAAACATGGTCTTGACAGCAGAATCGGGCACAATGGCAATAATTCTGCTGTGTACGATGTAATGCCTAAATTTTTTCACAGTTTTAAAAAGTGCATACATTTGCTTATCAAGGATTGAATACCTTAATTGGGCATCTTTTAGGGGGCACTTAAAAATGCAATGGGTTTTTCGGCATTATCTTCGCCTTTTTGGGTTAATACACTCGCCAAGGAGTGCTCCGATGCAAAAGCATAAATGTAAAAAGGCTTGGAATAGTCTGGGCTTATCAAGACCGGGGCTTTGGAAATGGCGTCTTTGATATTCTGGAAAGCCACTCTACTTTCCTCGTTCCACCTTACGTCCACATCTTTCTTGAGCATCTGGTTTAGAGGTTTAGCTATCTCAGCAAAGCTAGAAATGAACTTCCTCACAAAATTGACTTGCCCAAAGAAAGACCTCAATTCTTTTTTACTGCTCGAGAGAGGTAGGTCTTGGATAGCTTGTATCCTTTCTGGGTCGATGGATATTCCCTCCTTTGAAATAATGTGACCTAGCAGTTTCCCTTCTATCACTCCAAAAATGCATTTCTTGGGATTTAATGAAATTCCATGTTCCCTGCATCTTTGAAGCACTTTCTTCAAATCTTTAACATGATCCTCTCTCTTCTTCGAGAAAATTGGGATATCATCCACATACACGATGATGCATTTGCCTATTAGTCCTTTGAATGCGTAATCCATGGCGCGTTGAAAAGTTGCACCAGCGTTTAACAGTCCGAACGACATTCTCTTATATGCAAATGTCCCCCACTTGGTAGTGAAGGTTGTTTTCATCCTGTCATCTGGATGTATAAGAACTTGGTTGTACCCAAAATATCCATCGAGAAAGGACATCATTTCAGATCCATTTACCATTTGCAGAATTTCATCGATTGATGGTAATGGATAATTATCTTTTTGAGAGGCTTTATTAAGATTTCGAAAATCTATGCACAACCTAATCTCTCCACTCTTTTTTCTCATCGGAACGAGGTTGGCCACCCAGGTTGAGTGCCTAACAGGAAAAATGATTTTCGCTTCCAATAATATTTTAACCTCCTTTTCGATCAAAGGCTCCAATAGCGGGTTAACAACTCGCTGTCTTTGCCTAAAAGGCTTGGAGTCTGGCTTCAAAGGGATGGTATGCGTGATAATGTTCTCGGTTGTAAGTCTTCACCTCATTGTAGTTCCAAGCAATACAATCTATGTAATGCTTCAAAGCCCGTATTATATTGCTCCTTTCTTCCTCTCGTACATGCCTTTGCTATGTACACCTCCTTTGGATTGTCCGCACTCCCGCATTAATTGAATCGCATGCATCTTTGGGGAGCGGGACTCTTTTTCTTTTCTTGTTCTTGCATTCCATGTCGAACATCTTTTCTAATGAAACCACGTCTTTAGGAATTTTGTTGGATTGATACGCAGCTTCACTTTCTTCTCGTTTCATCCTCGCCACCTTTGTTCCTCATCGATCACCCGATTTTCAAAAATACCCGAGTTTGTGACAAACTTGAAGATGTGCCTGTCACACTCAAAAACCTGGAAATTCTTCACATTATCATGTATTGATGGACAAGGAACCAGCTCAATGGAAAACTTTTTACATCTTTTTATATCCACCGGGTTTAACATGCCCGCGACGACTGCAAGAGAGTCCGCTATTCGATTTCCTCTCCTAGAAATAAGGGCTATGTTGAATGCATCAAACTCCTCCATGAGGTCCATAACCCTAGTCCTATAAAGGCTCAGCATTTTGTCGTGGCATGTATACTGTCCTTTGATTTGCTTGACAACCAACTCAGAATCTCCCAAAACCTTCAAGCATTTAACATGTTTGCTCAATGCTAGACGTAAACCGTAGATCAATGCTTCGTATTCTGCCACATTGTTTGTGCAAGGAAATTGCAGTCTGTAGGCAGCCAATAATGGTTTACCTCCCGGACCAGCTGAGCTCGACTCCAGCCTCCTGCTCCCTGTCTAGATTTTGATCCATCAAACTTGAGCAACCACGTGTAATCCTTTTCCTCAGAAGAACCACCATGACACACCTCTTCTTTAAGTTCATCAGCAGCTTTCTCAACATCAAGAGCATAGACCCCTAGGTCTGGCTCAAAAAACTGAACCTCATTCGGCTTGTTAAAATCCGTTATAATCTCCTTAAGCCTCGGTTCGTTTTCCACTCTGATTTGGTTAGCAATGCCCTTCCATGGCAGCCACATATGCGAGCAGTCTATTGCAAAATAGCCATTCAACGTTTTCATCCAATCTCTCGCAAGTAACATTCCATACCTACTTGGGATGTTAACCACCAAAATGTCTACAACCTGCTGGACCCTGGGTTCAGAATTTAATTGAATCTTGACATCATATAAGGTCCCTACTACATTTACCTCTGAACGGTCCAATTGCAAGACCGTGCATTTGGATGAAACCGGTTGTAGACCCAACATTTGACATATCTCCGTAGGCATGAGGTTGCTAGTGGCTCCCGTGTCTACCAAACAGCTTATGCAAGTTCTTACCCGCAATTCTCATAGTTAATAAGAATGGCGGGACATCCCTTCTCTCCTTTCGCAAAATCAGATGGGATTCAGCTCTTTTTTCCTTCCACATCGGATCAGGTGAGTTCAAAGCTCTTATCAACGCCTCCTTTTGACCAGGCAATTTAGTCGCATCCAGGAATGAAAGGCTAGATTTGGACTTCTTCATATCCTCCACTACGTCATAATTTGGTTTTTCGAATTTGACTGTCTTCTGGACGTCATTAGACATTTCTCTTCTGAGTGGAGGGGGAGGGTTGTTACTTGCCTTTGTATCTGGAGGAAGAATAGAACCGTTTGGAGGTGTTGATGAGGTTTTAGGGGCTTTAGACTTACTCCTCAAATGGTACCCATGAGTCCCCTTTCTCGAAATCTCGAAAAGCTTGCACCTCCCTGTTCCAAAACTTCGTCTTCTTCCTCCTCGCTCTCACCCTCTTGGTGATATACTGTTTCCATCACCATAATATTTTCATCTTGCTGATACGATGGATCCTCATTTGATACCAGCTCCAAATCATCAACTTGTGCCTGAAGACAATGAGTGTATCTAGCAATCTCAGGACAATTCCTCTCGTTGTGTTCTTTTGTGTTATGTAACCCGCACCCTCTTTCCCATGCCAAATCTGAAAGATTCAAAAGAGAATTGGATTGGCTAGGGCCTGCATAAGCATCTAATTGATTAGCAATGGGAGCAGGAACTCCCCCATTGTTTGGCTTAGTGTTCCAGTGCCTCCCTCTATTGTTAAAATTCTGACTTGGGTGAGGGGCACGGGACTCATGCTTCTGCTGTTGAACCCTGTCATTACTTAGTTTATGCACTAGTTTCTTGAGCTCTTCGACTTCCGAAAAGACATCCTTCGGTGGAACCACATTGTTGTTAACCCCCATTGGATTTGCATAATTGATGGGGTCTTGATTCCACATTTGGGTGGGGTTCTGAGGAATTGGATTCCCATATGGATTGATACCTTGAATTGGGATTGGATTCGGAACAGGAACTATGGCTTGAGGATTGACTTGACTAGTTTCCTGCGTAGTTGATTGACTGTTCTGCAAAAATGCAGGAACAGTGGAATGGCTGTGATTGGTTGGATTGGAATGGGTGCATATGCGGGTGCCGGTGGATACGATCGCTGATATGGGAAGGCGTTCATACTTGGCATTTGTGGTGCCATGAGTTGATTTGCCTGGGGAACTTGACCATATGGAGCACCCTGTCCCAACATAGGCATCTGGGTAAACCCGTAGCCTTGCGGTGTCAATTGCTGCTCAATAGTCATGGCTTCATTATAGGCCAAAGCCAGCATGGTGACCTGAGGATTACGCCTTGCAAACATGGCTGTCATGGGGTCCAATGCCCCAAAATATATCTGCAAAGCTACTCGCAGGATCGATGGAAAAATGTCTAATTGCTCGTTATAGTTCTTTTGGAATCTCTCGATTAAACATTCGGATTGGTTCCCCTTGGCCCCGCTTTGCATGTAATAAACCGATTGTAAATAGTTGCGGGATCTAAGGGCGACCTAAATTGATTGACAAATGCATTTTCCATTTGTGTCCAAGAGGTGATTGAACCAGTTGGCAAGCATATATACCATTCATATGCTATTGGATCCAAGCTCATGGGGAAAAGTCTACAGGCTACATCTTCATGCTGAACTTGCAGCCTAATTAAAACATCTCTATAGGCTTGGATATGTTCTTCTGCTGTTCTTAGGCCATCTGGCTTGTATTTAGGCAGAAATATTTCAATGTTCTTGGGGATTTCATGGATATCCCCAAAAATATTCAAAGGAGTATTGTTAGCTCCATACCAAGGAGTTGCTGGAGCTTGAGCCATTTGACTCATAATTGATGTAGACAGACCTACAATAGCAGAAGAAATATTACAAACTATAGGCACACTAGGGGCAACGGATATTACTGGCATAGGTCCACTCGACGTTCCCCGGAGAAAATAGGCCTTTTGCTATCGGAGTGCTTACGACTTGCTTGACTTTACCCTTGGGAGTACCAAGAAGGTCGTGAAAAATGGTTTCTCTAATTTTTTGAGACCTGGTCGCAATACGACGTGGTGGGTCCAGCCTACCTAAGGAAACCCTCGGCTAGTTCGAAGAAAACCTGCAACAAACGCAAAAATAGTGTTGCGCTTTAGCCATAAATAATTTCAGAATTAAATCAAAAACAAAATATTCGGATATAAAAATTGAAATAGATAAACCGATTCGGCCCTCCTTCTAGCGCCAATCTGTTGAGTGGTGTTTTAACCCGATTGTGAAAACACACTCTCCCGTAGGATCCGAGTCCTAAATCCTCTGCTTGCAAAGAAAAACGATTTCTCCAAGGTTCTTATTATGCTAATTATTGATTATCAAGAATGCTGCTTAAAATGAAATGCTAAGAACACCTTAGGGTTTGCAAGTGGATGTTAACAAGGGGCACTGTGGTTTATTAATTTTGAACTTTCAATGGACTCAAAATGAATAAAATCTGTTTTAACCTTTAATTTTGATGGATTTTCAGTGATTTATTCAAACACAATAATTAAGCTGCTGAAAATAAAATATGGGTTTGAAAAGCAAAGACAAAAGTAAACAAAAGTAACAATAAGAATAGATTACAATCGTAAAGTCGTCATTAATCGGATGAAACCGAAGATACCGAGGCTTTCTACATGCAACCTAACCTAATGAACCCGCACATCCACACAATCCAAATAGGCCAGATGCGAGTCTCGAGGGTTTCTGTGGTAATTCCATAAAACAGGCATTCGCATGAAGCAACCAAGAGATCTTGCATTAACTTCACCTAAAAACCTAAGAAATCTGGAAGGGAAATATAAACATTAAATCATGCATGCAAAAGTTACTCCTTCTTTCTCATCCAATAAGATGCCAACTCTCTGTATTTGTATTTAAATGATATCTCGATTACATTCAAAAATGTTCCAGGTGTAAAAGAAAATCCCAGAACAAAAAGAAGGAAATTGCCCAAGTACGGGCCCATAATAGCACAAAGCTTTCGTCTCTGCAACTCCGTATTCGGCAATTTCCAACCCCCTCTTCGATTTGCAATTCTGGTCTTATAATGTTTGACGCGGCTCTTCGATCTTCTCTGTCGCTTCATTTCACCTTCCCGCACATGACCCCTCAAATTCCTGCTTTTTCTCGCTTTGATTCACGCTCAAATTTGAAAACACCTCGAAATTCATCTCTGCATGTAACGCCTCTGCAAGTTTGACACCTGTGCGCCACGTGTCCTGCTTTTCCTACGTCCTGTGTAACGCTTTCCTACGAAAGAACCCGACAAAACTGCAAGTCCGCCTGTTCACCTTCCCGGCCGCGAAATCGCGACATGTCACGATATCGCGACATGTCGCGATATCGCGACGTCTTTCTCGTCCGTACGCGTCCAACGGCTTTTCGTAGCGATATCGCTACTGTTTTTAGCTTCGAGTCTTCTTTCCAAATATGGCAGCGATATCGCTACCGTTTCTCTGTCGGGCCTCCTTGGCAACTTTACGTCGCGACATCGCGACCATTATCATCCTCTTGCCCTCTTTCGACAAACCGTCGCGATATCGCTACCGCTTTTATTTTCGTACGCCTTGGCAAAACGATCGGATCGCTACCGCTTTTCTTTCCCTCAACCCTTCGCCTTGGCAAAACTTGTCGCGATATCGCGACCATTTTCTCCGTCCGTCAAAACGGCTTGTCAAAATCGCGACCATTTTCTCCGTCCGTACACTTTAAACACTTCACTAATCTACAACTTTCCATCCCCTAACCTTTCATCATCCGTACACTAAACTCGTCGCGAAATCGCGACCATTTTCTTCCTTTTCCAACGGCGTGTCGCGATTTCGCGACATCATTTATTTTCTTCTCAACAGCATGTCGCGATTTCGCGACACCTTTTCTTTTCTTCTCAGCGACATGTCACGATTTCGCGACATCCTTTTCATCCTGGTCACCGACACGTCGCGATTTCGTGACACTTTTTCTGTTTTGTTGCCGTTGACCGCGTTGACCACGATTTTCCGACATGTCACGATTTCGCTACAATTTTCCGGCTTCGGTCGCGATTTCGCGACATGTCGCGATTTCGCGACCCCTTTCTACACTTGTGCATTTTCTCTTTTTCTTCAATTCTGGCATCTGGGTCACTGAGATCCTTCCTGAAAGCCTGCAAAAAGGTGGGTCCCCAATTTTGGGGTGTGTTGTGGATCAACCACAACAGGTGCAAAGGAAGATGTAGAGATAAATTTTGAAATAAAGGAGGTAGAAGATATCAAGTTTATTCTAGTAAATCATCTTCATTTTTGTCAACTAGTATAAAATCCTCTCATTGCACTAGAAATAAAGGTAGTGTAAAATATATCCCTCACACTCTAGGTTTTGAAGTGCAAAATTATAAAAAATGAGGATTGAGGATATCCATGATAATTTAATGTTTTTAATAAGAAGGTAATTACTATGGAGGATC
Source organism: Wollemia nobilis (assembly GCA_028583015.1). NCBI lineage: Eukaryota > Viridiplantae > Streptophyta > Pinopsida > Araucariales > Araucariaceae > Wollemia > Wollemia nobilis. Next base: position 2,832,413 of record JAQPPZ010016856.1, on the reverse strand, counting down.
ATCCTTGCAATTTAGGATTTTCGTGGTAATATAAATAAAAATATTTTTATAGTTACTCCTTGCACTTCAAATTTTTTAGGACAAGATAAACCTATAGGTGATAAGTCTCATTATGAACAATATTCAAATTTTGAAAATATTGAAATGTGCATGGGAAAGTAAAATGGAAAGGAAGACCCTTAAAGAAAAACAAAGAGAAGAAAACTCAAATGGATATCAACGTGGAAAAATAAAAACAAAGATATCAAGAAGTGGGTCTAAACTTGTAGAGAAAAATAAAATATGATGATAAAAATGATATCTTAGAATATTAGTGTTCCGAATAAGACCCTTAAGAAAAGAGTTATTTAGGATATAATAGGTTGTTATAGTCATCAAATGGCATTAGCTCAACTAGTTAAATTCCTTAACATTAAAAGAGGAGACCAAGGTTCAAGCAATAAATGTATTATTTCCAAGATGTACTTATGATGTAATATAGATGGGATCTATTTCAATCCCATATAATACATTAAAAAATAGGTTATATAGTAAATATATCTCTAAAGAATAAAATTGATTACTACATAATTAGCCAATGACATTGTTGATCTTTGTCTTTGGCAAAAGTCACATTAATGAGATTTTATCTCTTTGTAAAAATGATGTGGACAACAACATCATGGAACTAATTTGAAAAATATAAGGAATATCTTTTACAAAAAATAAATATTTTTTAAATAGATAAATACGTTAGGTTTTTTTTTTATACATAGAGGAATCGGTAACTACCTTTCCTTTTTGAACAACTGGTCACAGGGTCAAGTTGCATTACCTCCGATCGTAGCATCAAATCATGGTGTTACCACTATAACCCCTACCTCACCTTGATAAACATGGCCCGAAGTGAGTGAGGCCCTCGATGGCTCAAGGTTGGTACCATCGTCATCAAGCTAACTCACACTCAATGGACCCTGGTCATACTATTACCTTTGCCCTAGATTGGTCATGCCCACGAGGTTTGAACCTAGGTCTCTTCCTCGTAAGTGCCCAACTTCTTACCAATCCACCTAGCCCTCACGGACGATAAACAAGTTAGATATAATTTAACATATATTTTTTGTCTTCAAGGGCTGGATGGATTGATAAGTTTATATGTTTACCAAGATGAGACCTAGGTTGAAACCTTGAAGGTATGCTTGTTTGTGCAAAGGTAGTAGTTTGAACTAACTATGCTGAGTGTATTCCAACCTAACAAAGATGATACCAATCCAGAACCGCTGGTGGTCCCCCTCATGATAGCTCAACAACAAAAAGGTGGCATAGGGTTTGGTCTCCCTCACACTAAGTTAATAACAATAAGTGAAATAGGGTTTATAGAGGGGAGCCTTAATATTTGAACCCTATGTCTCTATGTATAAAAAAAAATTAACATGTTCGGAAGGATAACGTAATGCTTCGGGGATTTGGCTCTTCTTAAAAAGGTCCAAGGTTCAAACAGTAGCAATGAGTGTGTGAGTGTGTGTGCTCTGTGTTTGACTCATTTTAATAAGCTTGTCTCTCACCCTTATCAAAGGTCATAGTTGAGATGAGAATGTCCCACTTTAACATGGATCATAAATAATTTTCACACTAATCTCAATAAAAAATTACACATACCAAGGTTATGCATAAGGGGTTGACCCTTAAATCTATTTATAAAATCAAGGCGAATTGTCTTGGAATCCCGATGAAATTTGTAGAAGTATACATGGTGAATTGCATTTATTTATCTCCAAAAAATTTCAAACCGTGGCGAATTTCATTAATTTATCTCCAAAAAATTTCAAATCATGGCAAATTTTTCTGTGTTGGAGGCTATGAATATCGGTTTGCAAAATTTAAAAATGTCCGACATACTTAAAAGCTATAGGTTGATATGAAATATTTTAGGCCAACATGATGATCGATAGCATGACGATCTATTACAGGCATGACAATTGGCTACAGGTATGATGCTCGACTGCAGGAATGTCGATCGGCTATAGGGATGATGATCGGCTACAGGTATGATGATTGATTGTAGGCATGACGATTGGTTGTAGGTATGATGATATTCTATAGGAAAATCAAACAACACCTCTGCAATCAACTGACTAATGTCGATCGACACCTCTATAATCGATAGACAAATGTCGATCGACAATCCCTACAACCGATAGGTTGATGCCGATATACACCTCTACAATGAATAGATACACCTCTGCAACTGATCAGCTTATGCCTATAGACATGACTCTGTAATCGATCGGCTTATGCTGACAGACATGGTTCTACAATCGATCGGCTTATGTCGATAGACACGACTCTACAACCGATCGACTTACACTGATAGACATAACTATGCAACTGATCGGCTTATACCGATCGTCTTGCGTTGATCAACACTCCTCTGCAACTGATTGACTTATTTTGACAGACACTCCTCTGCAACCTTCTCAAGTTTTTTTTTTAAAGCTATTTTTGAGTTAGAGTATTTTTGATGTATGTTTATCGATACCTAGTATAGTATATATATGGGTAGTATATGAGGTGATTTGGATGGGAAAAATAAAATCATTTATAATTTGAAGGCGATTTGGGTAGGAAATATAAAATCATTTATAATTTGAAGGTGAATTGGGTGGGAAAATCAAAATCATATGTAATTTGAGGTCGGTGAATTAAAATAAAATTAGGTTCATGATTATCAACGACGGGTGAATTTACCCCAAAAAAACTTCAACCCCGTAAATTTTGGGTGAATGGGCCCCACTGAAAGGATCCAAAATTAGTCGTTTCAAAATTTTAAGAATCCTAAATAGAGCCAATTTATTATATTTCACGCTTATGCATAACCCTGACACATACTTATTTTAAGATATCTTAAGTTTGATATATATATAAATATAAAGTTTGGTTTCCACACAAAAGAGGAAAGGAGGGCTCCTTGGTACTAGGTTCATGGTTGGCCTCGATGCGAGAGAAGAGGATTAAGGAACGGGTGCCTTGTTATTTTCTTTCACCTTCCAAAATTCTTCCCTCGTGGAAAAAATATATATATTTTTTTAATATATAAGAGATTTTGTAAGATTATTGATGTTGTGGTGTTGTTTTTAAAAAGTTTGTGTAAAACAAAGTCAACTATATTTTTTAGTTGAATATTTGATTGTTACTATTTAATTTATCTCTTTTAAATAAACAATTATTTAAATTTTAAACTTTTAAAAAAACCAAAATATTATTACTGTTTAAAAATAACAAAAACAAAAGTTGAAATTATAATAATAAAAAATTAAAATATTTTAAAACAAATATTTAGTTTAATGTATTAAATTTTTATTTAAGGATTTTTTTTTTTTGGTAATATTAAGATGAAAGAGGATTTTGAAAGGGACCCCACAAATTTTTACAAAATATTAACAAGAAGAAACAGAAAGGAACAAAACAGACACAACAAACAAACAAAGAGAAGGAGAAGCCCACCAGAAAAACCAACAAATTGATCAGTGAGAGAATCGAGATGGTTCTATATCATAGAATAAAATTTATGAATAATACCAGACATCTAGGCAGCCTCCTCAGCCTAAACCAAAGACTTCAACATCGAACTCCAAACAACATGTTGTTTTATTTCCAACAGACGAAGACCTGTGGAGGATAGCGCTTTTCTTCACAATAGTTTACCCAGAGAGCAACGAAATAGAAGCCATCAAAACACACTATACATAGGAAACGACACTCGAGGAACACCATTATCAGGGCCTATCTAACATCATAAATGGTAAAGAAGCCACCAAAGCACACTGCTCATTGGAAATGACACCCAATGAACACCCCATGGCCACTCCTCAAACCAAAGCCCCTACCTCAGACGCAAAGAAAAGGGAGGACCTCATGCAAAGAGCACCTTCCAACGAAAGCAAGGGAAGTGTTAGGAACCTAATATTAAAATAAAGCACACTCACACAAAATACTAAAAAATAACTCACATACATCAAATAATTCAATATCACTATGCAAAAATCAATTACATAAATGAAAAAATCTCACAGTAACACTAAATCGTAGGCCTCTTCGAGGGGGCAACCTCCTTCAATATTTCATTAGCTTACAAAAGGATAATATCGTAAATGGCTTCATATCTTTTTAAAGGAAATATTCATGCAATCCTACCTAAATACTCAATAGGTGGCTTACATGCAAAATGCCACTTGAGCTAGAATCTTCCACCAAATGGTGGTTACAATATTGATAAAAATGGTTACATGAAATGGTACCACTTGGCAAGGTATCTTACTACATCGGTTACAATATTGATAAAAATGGTTACATGAGATGGTACCACTTGGCGAGGTACCTTTATTGCCACCTACATTACTAAGTATTGCATAATAACATTAAAATGGGATCCCCACATTGGAAGTGGGTTATTACATAGGTAAATGAGAATTACAACATGGTGTTAGGATAGGATCCTAACATGTCCTTCCCCTTCAAAAATATTTTTCCTCAAATCTGAAATTGAGGAAACTGGTGTTGGAGTTGATGGAGAGACTCCCATGTAGCATCTTCTGGCTGGAGCCCACACCACTAGACAAGGACTTCTATGATGGTACTATTGCGGAGAGTGCGGGTGTAGCGATCCAACAACTATTTTGGTTTGAGTACGATGGACCCTTCCTCATCCAATTATGGTAATGCTGATTGAACCTGTACCTGTGTGCCCATAAATTTATTGAGAGATGAAACATGGAAAATAGGATGGATCTTGGAGGTGGGTAGAAGAGCCAATTTGTAAGTAGTGGAACCAATCCACTGTAGGACTTGGTAAGGCCCATAGAATTTTGCAGCAAGTTTCTAGCACTAACGGGGTTGGAGGGATGAGTGTTTGTATGGATTCAAGTGAAGCAAAACCATATCACCCACATCAAAGCTACGCTCGGATCAATTTTTTTTGGCCTATTGTCGCATCTGATTCTGGGCCATATCCAAATTATACTTTAGCTGGTGAAGGACATCGGTCTACTGGTGAAGATTAATATCGACTGCCTGGACCTTGGAGCTGCCTATAATGTATGAAGAAGGCATGGGTAGAGGACACCCATAAATAGCCTCAAAAGGAGTGAATTTGGTAGTTGTATGATAGGATGTGTTGTACCACCATTCGGCCAAAGGAAGCCACTTCACCCATTGAGAAGGATGATCTGATGCAAAGCAATGAAGATAGGTCTCCAATTTTTTTTTGACAATCTTAGTTTGACCATTCGTTTGTGGATGATAGGCTGAACTCATTTTGAGCTTCATTCCCTGCAACTTAAACAACTCTTGCCATAAATGACTAGTGAAGGTTGGGTCTCGATCGGACACAATGGAGGTGGGCATACCATGAAGGCAAAAAATTGAATCGAGGAAGATTTGGGTAATGGTGGAGGCTATGTAAGGATGGGCAAGGGGACAAAAATGAGCATACTTCAAAAGGCGATCCACTACCATGAGAATAACAAACTTACCACCCGATTTAGGTAACCCTTCTATAAAATCCATAGAAATATCAGTCCAAACCTGATCTGGAATGGGTAAGGATTGAAGAGTACCTGTAGAATTAACTATTTCACCTTTCATCCGTTGGTAGGTATCACAAGCTACCATGAAGTCACGGATGTCCTGTTTCATCCCTTTCTAGAAGAATGTGCACTTGAGGCGTTCATACGTTTTGATAAATCCATAATAACATGTAGAGGGAGTAGTGTGTAGTTCCTTCATGAAGAGGTCATAGAGTGGCGAGGCACGGGGAATAACAAGGCATTGGTGATAACACAAATCTTGGCCATCCCAATTGTAGCCTAGGGATGAAGTCGGATCAGCTTGAAGTGAAGCCATCAAAGCTTGCAGGTCTGCATCTTGAAGTACCTCCTATCGTAAGGAATCTATCCATTGGGGGATAGGTGTGGAGATAGCACATATCATACTAAGGGCCTCAAATTGGCGAGAGAGATCATCATCCACAAGATTTTATTTGCCCTTATTATAGGTGATATCATAATCATAGCCCATGAGTTTAGAAACCCATTTTTGTTGTTCTGGGGTAGCAACCCATTGTTCTAAGAAATATTTGAGACTCTGATGGTCTGTTTTAATGGAGAAATGGCACCCAATGAGATATGGTCTCCAATGGGTGACATCATGTAATATGGCCAACATCTCCTTGGCATATGTAGATTTTCCCAAATTACGCTCAGAGAGTGCCTTACTAGTGAAGGCCAAGGGTCTCCCTTCTTGCATCAATACTGCCCCAATGCCATGACCGAAAGTGTCACTTTCAATGACGAATGGTTTAGAGAAATTTGGCATGGCTAGAATAGGTGTGGTGGTCATGGCATACTTTAATTCAAGAAAGGCTTGATCAACGGGTCCTGTCCAAGTGAAATAGTCCTTATTTAACATAGATGTGAGGGGAGCTGCTATTTTCCCATAATTACGAATAAATTTCTTGTAATAACCTATAAGTCCTAAGAATCCCCAAAGTCCTTTGAGAGTGCGGGGTTTTGCCCAGTCCTGAACTACCTGAATCTTCTTAGGGTTGACCTTGACACCATCTTTGGAAACAATGTGTCCTAAATACTCCACTTTAGTCAGACCAAAGGATCACTTAGACCACTTAGCAAAAAGTTGAGGTTGGGCCAATAACTGTAATGTTTGATCCACATGGGTCAGGTGTTCTTCCCACGAGTGGCTATAAACCAATATATCATCAAAGAAAACCAGGATGAACTTCCACATGAAGAGACGAAAGATGTTCATAAGGCTTTGAAATGTGGATGGTGCATTTGTCAAACCAAATGGCATTACCAAGAACTCATAGTGACCTTCATGAGTACAAAAAGCAATTTTTGGAATATCCTCGTCCTTGAGCCTAATTTGATGGTACCCCGAATGAAGGTCCAACTTGGAGAAGTACATAGCTCCATGTAATTCATCAACTATCGAAATGGGAAATTTATCCTTGATGGTGATCTTATTGAGCTCACGGTAGTCTATGCACAATCACCACAAGCCATATTTCTTGCGAACTAGCAAAACTAGAGAAGAATAGGGACTGGTACTGGGTCGAATGACACCTACCTTGAGCAATTCCTGTACCATCTTCTCGATTTTTTATTTGAGAGCATGAGGATACTTGTACGGTCTGATGTTAGGTGGTTCACTACTCAAAAGTACTAGAATAGCATGGTCATGAGAGCGACGAGGTGGCAATGTAGTTGGTTCTGAAAAGATGCCATTGTGCTTGGTTAGAACAAGTTGTAAATCTGCTGGAAGTGGATCTGCTATAGAAGTGGGTGGCTGAATTGAAAATATTTGTGCAATGATCCCACGAGAGGACTTTTTCAACAACGATTGGAACTAGTAATTTGTGTAGGGTCAGCCTTGATACCCTTGAGGGTATATGTTTGTCCATTTTGTGAAAATTGCAGCCATAGTTCTACAAGGTTGTAGGATAAAGTGCCCAAGGTGCTCATCCATTGTGATCCTAACACAACGTCACATCCTCCCAATTGGAGGGCGAACATATCTTGCTTGAGTTCATAATCCCTTATATGAATTTTGACATTTTGACATTTACCTTTACAAGGTAAGGTGCCTCCATTGGCCACCATGAATTCAAAAGAATTGCATGAGTGTATATAGAAGTTGGTCTATTTTGCCACCTGAGGATCAATAAAGTTGTGCATACTACCTGAATCAATAAGAATTGTGAGACGTTGGCCTTTGAAATAACCCACAACTTTCATGTTTTGTGGGGTGGTAATCTCGACAAGAGTATGGACTGAAATTTTTGATGGTTCCTCTTCCTATGGAGTTCGTGCCTTAGTTGTATCACTCTCCTCATCACTATGGTCATTGTTTTCTGGTTCCTCCACATCTATTAAAAACAATCTCTTATTTGCACATCTATGCCCCTTCGTAAATTTTTCATCACAATTATAACATAACCCTTGGGCGCGACGTGCATCCATTTCCTCTGTAGTCAACCGCTTTGGAGCAAGAGGTTTATTATCAATATGGTTTTGGACCCGAGGAGGGAAAGAAGGTCGATTATGCAAAAATCATGATGTTTGTCTTTGAGCTGAGAGTTTAGATTCTACCAATCAGGCTAAACTGATAGCCTCCATCATGGTGTAGGATTTTAACATCTTGACTTTAGCCTAGAGATCATCTCGTAACCCACTAACAAAACAACTCATAAAAAATCCCTCATTCAAAACCTTAGTTTTATTGGCCAATTTCTCAAATTGGGTATGGTAATCACGAACCAAGGTGGTTTATTTTAGCTTTGTCAATACACTTGTAAAGTCATAATAATCATTAGGGCCAAATCAGGTGAGTAGTTGGGACTCAAAGTTCTCCTAGGATAGATTATGGTTAGCAACCCGTAGCCATTGGAACTAGTGTAAGGCCTCAGATTCTAGCTTGAAGGAAGCCATCTAAACCAGATGATAGATAGGGACATTATGGAGTCGAAAGAACTAATCAACCCGACATAACCACCCATCGACATCCTTTCCATAGAACTTAGAGAAGTATAATTTAGGCATTCTGAAGGCTGGATCTAGATCAGAGTGATTGTCATCTGGTGTTCATCGACCTCATTCAAAATTTTCAGCATGGTGTTCAGTTTTGGTATTGCCATGCAATTTGGTCTCCATCTCTGTGAGTTGTTCTTCTAAACGGATTCTAGTGTTATCTTGATCTAGTCGAAGCTCTAGAATATCTGTGCCTATGTTCTTGTTTGTAGAGGTCAATTCAGCAGTGGATTTTTGTAGTTTAGCCAATAATGTACCCAAGTCTAAAACCTTTTGTTGTTGTCCTCGAGTACCGCTTGCCATTGTGGTCCCTCTTGTGCTGATTTACTAAAAATAGACCTTGGATTTTCAGGAGTTACTATTTTTAGTAAGGCTCAAAAATTCAATTTGGGAAATGAGTTGCAACACTGATTTTAGGATAGGGTCCACTCCGGTGGTTTTTTGATCTAAGTGCTCAATGAGGAGATATACTGAATTTCTTGACTTTTTGTGATCTCCTGTTGGTTGCAAGTCGATGTCAAGGTAATTTCTTCCACTTGTACTTAAAATTTCACCAATGAGTCCTTGAGGGTCTTTTGTGTAGAATAACAAGTAGATTCTATTCCCAAAAATTTGGATCAATTTGATGGACCGATGAAAAGTTATGGCCTTAGCAAGAAAAATCAAAATTTGCTATTTTTAGAAATTTGGTGCAAAATTTGACCAGGAGCTGCCAAGGGCAATTTTCTCTGGAATAGAGTATAGAATTTTTTGCTAAAATTTTGATTCAATCTGAGCTTTGTCTGAAGAGATATCTCAGTTTTATAATATTTTTTTCTACTGTGTTGTCTACTGGTGTTCTTTATTTTTTATTTGGAGTTACGATTCAAAAGTTACCCTCTAGAATCAACTGTCACTGACTTGTGTAGTCTGTACCCTAACCACCGTGTCACTCACTGTTCTTTGTTCCTGTCACCTGTACTAGGGTTACTGACACAGTTGTTGCTTCTAACCTTAGGGAATTTTTTGACACTGACAACTCTATTTCTGACACTAAAAGTCTACAATTTTGGACTGGTATAGAGGACTGTTACTGTCGTTGTCCCGACTGTTCAGATTTTGACCACAAGCTATTTCAAACACTTGCAAAAATTTGTCTTGATTGTTGGTGCATGCAAGTTGTTTTCTATGATAGGGAAAGCCTTCTTCGTATGCTCACTTTTGGGGATGGTGAATGCAGGTTAGCAGAATAGGGATGGGTTGATTTGCAAGGGGATGATACTTTGTTTTTGTTTTGTTTTTGTGAACCAGGTATGCTAAGTAGGGGAGTATGTAATACCCATAGGCCCTTTGTTATACCGTAGTGATGATCAATAGTGCTTGGACCAATATTTTAGGCCACTACTCAAGGAGAATTCCACACATACCCTTGAGCACACTATCTGCCTCTCTGACAGTATGGGAGGGTAATCGTCCAGGATGCTATGTATCATGGACTACAGATAATACAATGCCAAAAAGCTTCCTAATGGATAAAATCTTGTTCAAACCTAGATTGTCTCCCGATATACCCGAAGATACATGGGAACTCAATTCCATGCGTGAGTGTTATCTGAGGCCTAGGTATTGGAGCCTAATTGCCCCTCACTTCACTAGATGCTTTATGGGCTATCTAGCTTAGCTAATAACGACAACTCCTTCGTGATATTTTAAAACCCCCAACATAGGATTTCTAACCTACATAACTACTGTATTTTTTTTTGGTATTTTTTTATTTTCTGTGAAAAAAATGACTGTATTTTTTGGATCTTTTCTTATAAAGGAAAAACAAAAATAAAAAACACATAGGAAAATTATACCTAACAGGCGGAATGACTGGCAAGAATCATCTTAGTTGCAGCAGAACTTGGCCTTGGAAAGTGCTCTGATACCACTTAGGAACCTACTATTAAAATAAAACACACACACAAAGTACTGAAAAATAACTCACATACATCAAATAACTCAATATCACTATGCGGAAATCAATTACAAAAATGAAACAATCTCATAGTAACACTGAATCGGGGGCCTCTTCGATGGGGCAACCTCCTTCAATATTTCATTAGCTTACAAAAGGATAATCTCGTACATGGCTTCATATATTTTTAAAGGAAAACTTCATGCAACCCTACCTAAATGCTCAAGAGGTGGCTTACATGTAAAATGTCACTTGAGCTAGAATATTCCACCAAATGGCGGTTATAATCTTGATAAAAATGGTTACATGAAATGGTACCACTTGGCGAGGTATCTTACTACATCGGTTACAATATTGATAAAAACGGTTACATGAGATGGTACCACTTGGCGAGGTACCTTTATTGCCACCTACATTACTAAGTATTGCATAATAACATTAAAATAGGATCCCCACGTTGGAAGTGGGTTATTACATAGGTAAATAAGAATTACAATATGGTGTTAGGATAGGATCTTAACAGGAAGCTTTGGGACATTCCATGACAACAAAGGCGAAAAGGCATGCGGATTTGGAATTTGAAATTTGAAAAATGGGCATTGCAACAGTACCACCGGGAAGAAAACTAGTCATCCACCCATTGCTGCAATTACTCTGAATCCCCATCAATCCCAGCACTAAAGCACCAACCACCAACCACCAACCACCAACCACCATTTTATAAACATCATTGCGGATATGGTTGATGATATCAAAAGGGAAATCCCTTTGCCAAACCGTAAATCTATGAAGATTTACCCCATATTTGCCATGAAATCCGTAGTCGAGTTTCCTTCTTTGAAAATGTTTTGGATTTGAATTTCCTCTAGAGCCCGAGACAAACCAACTGCCTCATCAATTAAATTAGCTACTTTTTAACTGATGTGGCAAGAGCCGTTAAGCATTCTTACAATGTTTAACGAGTTGCCTTCAATAACAACTCTCTTGTAATTAAAATATTTTAACAGAAACAAACCCAAAAAAACCACCCTTGTTTCAGTAGCCTGAGAAAAATTTACACCAATAACTCGATGTAGACAAGGACCAAACTACCTTCATAATGACCCCCACACCAGCCACTCCAGATTGCCTTTTGAGGCACCGTCAAAACTCAAATTAAGGATTATAATTTTGCTAAACCATGCATTCATGCATATGATCAACCCGATTCTCGAATAAAGAACTTGAACCTGTCCTGTTGCACACTTAATTCTTTAGCTTGGCCTCCCCACAATGCCTCCCCACAATGGCTAGGAATGTACATATCATCGTCCATACGCGCAACTGTGGTTTTTAATAACGCAGGCGCCACAATGAAATTGATTGCTGACCTGTAAATAAGTTTAGAGGAATCATCAAAGACCACGGTGACGTGGATTACGCGCTGGCATAGCTGTCTGCTTGGCGCTTGATTACTTCCTCGAAATGATCCTCATTTCTACTCATAACATTGTCCTTCTTCAATATTTAGTGATCACGCTTACTATAGTTTCCATTCTGATTTATATAGTCTTAAGTATTTTAGAGGGACAAATTTGGCAAAGTCAAATATGTTGTGTTGGTCTCGGACAAATGGGAACATAGCAGAGGGCTAAGTTGCGGGAAGGTGGAAAGTCATGACCCATCATGCACGTGAACCAAACAGTTACTGAAAATGTGTAGTTTTGGTGTGGTGGGACATCCTGCCATCAGTGGGGTGACCAACGCATTTCTATGTCGTGTGGCCGTCCATCGTCATGGTTTAAGTAACTCCATAGCTTTACTTGAAACAACATAGCTTGTTACCACCACCAATGGGCTTGTCTTCACATTTGAATTGGAAAATGGCGTGCTTTTCAGCTTTGTCGACTACGTTTTCGTTATTGGAATATTTGCTCTGCGAATTAAACAATTTCTTGTTCGGAGATCTTAATTTTCGCAGTGGCTTTTCAAAGCAGGAAAATTCCTTGTGGTTCGGGAGATCTCAATTCTCGCAGGGGCTTTTCAAAGCAGTATTCCTTATGGTTCGGGAAGATCTCAATTGTCGCTAGGGCTTTTCAAAACAGGAAAACGTGCATTCATTTTCCCGCGATAATGGACAAAAGATCTCTTGTAACTACGTGCAAATGTACGTACATCATAGGTAATATTCAAGATTTTGAACTAGGTTGGATTGTTAGAAGTGTGTCATCTAGAGTGAGTGCTGACATTGAGATTTTTTATTTTTTTTAAAAGTGGTCATACTCTGGGGTATAACAAGGTTTTCATTTTTATGATTTGATTTGTTTTTTCATTGGAACCAATAATTATATTTAATAAAAAATAAAAATAAGAGAAGTTACAATAAAAAGACAGTTAAAAAAATTACAGCTTGGGATTAAAAAATAAAATCTGCCTCTCAAAAGGCAAATAAACAGAATAACTAAACAAAAGGAGCCACTTCAAGAGGAGATCGAGCTTTATTGTGGGCACTGATAGAATGGCATTATGTTAGATAATGTCACCTCCTCAACCCGTGACCCATTATGTTGAGACCTCAAAGATACATAGGGACCTTAAGGCGAAGGGAGGTTAGGTGAAGCCATGTTGATAGTGCACGAAGAGCCATGTGCAGTACTTAACAAGATTTATCAAATGCATCAACTAATAAGTAAACTTGGTTAGGTGAAGCCATGTTGATAGTGCACGGAGAGCCATGTGCCAATACTTAACAAGATTTATCAAATGCACCAACTGAGTAAACTTGAAAGCCTGCAAATGGAGCTGAACAGTAACAATAGAAAACACTGCAATCTTTTCATGCAAGAAAAACTGACTAGAAATTAAATCTCTAGAAACAGTAACATTCTTAACTTTCCAAAGTTCAAACAAAATAATAGCATGGAATAAATACCACATAACAACAATATAAGTAGGCCAACAACTATTATCTCCAAAAAATATCATCTACCATCTAAAGAATTCAAGATGAAAAGACTTGAACAATGAGTGAATCCAAGACCGAGTGAATCCAAGACCAATGGGATTCGTAAATCGTTTCGATTGAGTGGTAAGAAATGTAATGTGATGGAGTCTTCCCCTTTCCAAGGTGGCCGACGTGGACGATGTGGTGGAAGTCCCTCCTAGACCTATGGCCAAAGACAAACCAGTTTCTAAGATGTATTCTCATGGTAATTCTATCATGAGGAAAAGTGCTATTCTCCACAGTCTTCGCCTGATGGAGACTCAAGACTCAATATCTCTCTATTTGTTTGGTTCATGTTCTGTGTTTTCAGTATTTGTTTTTTGTATAAGGTTGTGGGGTCCCTATCAAAAACAAAAAATCCAAGACCAAGCAAATTGAGCATAAAGACAAAATCAAAATAAATGTTTTAAAATCTCAAAAAAACCACAAGCTAGACACTTAGGATTAAGAAGACCAACCCTACTAAATCTCTCTCCTATAAGAAATCCTTGAAACCAAAAAAAAAAAACAATCTTAAGTTTATTTTTTAAAATTTAAATTTAGATAGCCTAAATAATAATCCAAAAATATCGTTAAAATATCTCTACAAAACATAATTTTATTTATATATGAAAAATGAATCTTTATCCTAAGATAAAAGATCTAATGATCTACAAAAGCTAGTATTTTTAATAGATAAGATAAGTGCAACTACGAAAATTAAAAGGTGTAAAAAATAGTGCACATTAAAAAGAGAGTTAACTTTTGTTTTTTCTTTAAATCTTCATTTGGAGAATGAGAAGTCATTAGCCTAGAAAAACATTAATGATGTTATTGTAATTTGGATACAAGATTGAAGTTCTTAGTTGAAGAAGAGATTGGAAGTTCTTTTATTTTATTTTACATAAAACTTTTAGAGGAGGTTTGTATGAAATGTTTGAATCTATAGTGAATAGAAGAACATTTAGTTTTTAGATGTATATTAGCAAGGTTTTAAATACAATAGTTAAATAATAATTTGTTTATTTTTAAAATTTAAAATTATTATAAATATATGTACTATAAATGTAATATAAAATTATATAAAATATATAGTGAATCATAGTTTTAAATCAAAAGTTAAAGTTTTTTTAAAAAAGAAAATTGTTTTATAAGTTATTTTGGGTTCACGAATGTTTATTTTTAAATTTTATTTTAATATATTAAAAAATATGATGTGACATTTGTTATACATGGTTGATTTATGATGGTTTGAGGTGTTATTATGATTTTTAAGTTGTTCGAAATTGTTAGCATGATGTTAAATTATTTGGGAGGTTAGACAAGAAACCCATGTAAACTTAAATTTTGAGTCTTGTGAGTGATATTGTAGTGGTATGTGTTTGGGTTTTCTTTCAATATATCCAAGTTCAAACCTTGGTATGAGGTGATTGAGACCCCTTATAAAAACCCATATTCTTAACTCAAACATTTAGACCTGTGAGGGATATCGTAGTGGTGAGTTCTTGGGTTTTCATCTATGAGACCTAAGTTCAAACCCCGATATGAGGGGACCAAGATCCCTCATAAAAACCTGTATAAACTCATTTTTTTTCCTCTCAATAGGGATATCATAGTGGTAAGTCCTTGTGTTTTCATTTAGGAGATCCAATTTTAAACCTTGATACAAGGGGATTGGGGTCCCTTTAAAAAAACTCATGCTTTACCCTAAAATTTTAGTATTGTGAGGGATACTATAGTTGTATGTCTTTGTATTTTCATCTAGGAGACCTAAGTTCAACCTCAAATACAAGGGGATTAGGGCCTATTTCAAGAAACCTATGCTTTATCCTAAATATTAATATTGTGTGGGATACTATAGTGGTATGTCTTTTGGTTTTCATCTAGGAGATCCAAGTTCAAACCTCGATACAAGGGGAATGAGATCCCTTGAAAAAAACCTATTCTTTACCCTAAAAATGTTAGACCCAAGTTTCAACCCTAGTATAAGGGGATCGAGATCCCTCATAACAACTTGTGTAAAGTCAAATTTTGCATCAAATAGAATTAAATCAACAAGTTAAATTCCTCAACATTCAAGGATGAGACCCATGTTTGAATATAACAATAGTAAAAATAATTGTATGATTAACTAGGACACACTCAATACTTCATAAAGTACACTTAGAGTACAAATAGGGATAGACTCAACTATTTGTACCAAGAAATAGTGAGAATAATCTCACTATACTTCTTCCATGGGATTGACCTCACTAAACACTTTTTTTTCTTTTTTTAGAGTAATGCTTATTATACAAATCCACCATTGGGATTGAACCTAGGTCACATCACCGATAATGCAAGTGGCATCCTTGCCGGTAGGCCACACTCATGGGGATACCTCACTAAACACTTAACCAAGGATATAGACAAATTGAACTATCCAATTATAGGGATAAAAAATTATATAACATCATAGTGGCATTCTTTAATACAATTTGATAGGGATAAAAAAATTATATAACATCATAGTTGTAAACTGGAACATACCATATTGTTCATAATAATTGTGGTTGGGGATACTCAACTAGTAAAAAATAATCATCTAGTTTGGGTATTACTAGTTTACATAATATTATGAATGGGGATAAAATAAACCATTCACCTTAAGTGTAGCATGGGCCTTCACAACTCTACACAATATATAAGTTAGTTGGATGGTCCTTACTACTCCTATCAACTCAACATTATCAATATTTAGTTACCTAGTGCTTATGGAATACCACATTCATAATCTTGGGAATATTGAACATTGCAAAAGATTAATATTTTCTTCACCTCTTAATGTGAAATTCTCTTATATAATATTTAGGAGTTTCAAGTGCCTCTCGATCATGCACTCTAAGTACATAACCTATCATAGATAAGTGTGGCATGAGTATCCATTTAATACACACAACATCATTTTAGTGAAAATTATGACCACACTAAACATCCCCTTATGATTAGAGACACACAAGGATAAATATTGAATCAATTCAATAAATATATTCCTTCTCACTATCTTTGTGGGGAGGGTTTTTGTCATGTGTTACATAACTTTTGTCAATGGTTGATTTTTCCTTGACATGTTGAGTTAACTCCAAAAGATCCCCATACTTCTCATATATTATCTGAAAACACGAGATTTCGAAAGATGCAAAGGAAACACTAAAGCTTGTGCAATGCAAACGAAATAAAGAGAACAAATTAAACGAGATAAACGAAAGTGTAGAAAGCACAACCTCTTTATTTATACTCTCTTTAACATCGGTTACAAAGACGTCTCCTCCCTTTTAGGGGGCTAGGAGCGTTAACAAAGTTTTGGTCACAAGAGTGACCAGTGATCCTTCTTCCGCGTGCCCACATGTAAAATGGGCGGGCCAAAATGTCGCCGCCGCTTGTGTTGGTGAATCTTCGATCCTTGCCGCTTCTCCTGCGTTCAAAGAAACAACAAAAAGAGAGTTAGTAGTACCTGTGTTAAAATAAAGCATTCGATCCTCAAAACAAACAAAACATGCATGCAGGAGATGATTAAAACAACAGATTGGAATTCGTCCCAGGTAGGGACGAATTCGACTATGTCAGATTGGGATTCGTCCCGGGCAGGGACGAATTCGGCTGTGTCAAATTGGGATTCGTCCCAGGCAGGGACGAATTCGACTGTGTCGGATTGGGATTCGTCCCAGGCAGGGACGAATTCGACTGCACAAAAATAGTGAGGGATGGTCCGCGAAATGTCCCGTCTCCGACGCTCCTGGTGGCCTGCAATCATGAAATCAGTATGCAAAAATAACGGTAACAAAGTATCGAGGGTTGTCGACAAATAGATGGATCCTCGGATCCGGATTCATGCTTCTAATATCCACCCAGTGACCTCCCTTGCAGAAGAGATCAAGGATGAAAGAAATGAATCAAAGGAAGGACGTCTGGTAGTAAATCGGCAGGGCTTCGCTGCTCCAAACGTTTCTTCTCCGCTTCTCTTTTTGGTGAGAGAACTCTGCAATTTATAGAATTCCCAGGGTGCAGATTGGTATGGGCATGCAGGGATGCCAGTTGGTGTTATGCTAGTGCGTGATGGGGGAAATTCTCCCTGTCTGGCCTGCCCTCATGACAGTCCTCCGTCGGCGCACTAACGCGCATGCGAGGCAGGGAGAAGTGGTCACTGACTTCTCCTGCCGCATGTCACGATTTTATTTTTTTGTTTGTTGAACCTGGAATTCGTCCCACCTAGGGACGAATTGGAATTCGTCCCACCCAGGGACGAATTCAAGTTTGCATTTCATCCCGGGGTGAGACGAATTTGAAGCAGAGTGTCTGGAGGTGCCAAATTACTTTTTGACCTTCCAAAACTGCTGTGTAAGTGGCTAGGACCACTGTTTGACCTCTGAGGGCTGCCCTGAAGGCTGTGTGTGTCAATGCGATCAGTGTTTGCAGTCACATAATCAGATTGGTGCTGTTTTGGTGTCTACAGATGCCCCTTTTTGGAAGGTGCTACGGGTGACGCAGTGCTGAGCAAAAATAGATAACCAAAGCACTAATGATTAGGGTTTCTTAGTAACCTAACCAACTTGTGATGCCCCAAGCATGGAAAGGGCATGCATTCTTGAATCCTTGCTTCTGACGAGCTAAGGAATTTGATTTCAAGTATTAACCTATTTTGGTGAGGTGTGACTTGAGCTTGGACATTGATCAGTCATGAGTAGGCAAAGGGCGCAACCTTTTATCCATGGGGGAACCTTGTGTTCATGCTTCAGGAATGCCAAGTGTTTGATTAGTTTGTGATTATTGCTTGTTTGCTGCCCCAAGCAGGAGCGTGATTGTCTTTGTCAATGATTCTTTGAATGCATGCCATTGCCTTGATTGGGTGTGTGTTTGTTGATTGATGACTAAGTGTGACTACCCCCTCAAGCGACGAATCGATGAGGGAATGACTGCCATGAGAAAAGCGACGAGTCGCTTGACCCAAGATGACTTAGGTTAGGGTGTCTTCAGATGTTTGTCCGTTGAATGTGCAAGCAGTTTTTCGACATTTGGACCTATTTTTGGTGGGTAAAAACCCTTTTGGTGATGCCATAATGGGGTTTAAAGTGTCAACAATCCGTCTTCCCGTGGAGCGGTCCGGCTATGGTAGCCTTCTTAGGGAGTAGAATAGCGACAATTTGTGCCCCGACATCGATTTTCTATGCCAAGAGGTTAAGTGCAAGAGCGCTTGTGTCCGACAATGCTTATTGCTTTGTTTTTGTGTTGCATTTTTTTTTTGGTGTTTTTGAGTGGGCTTTGACCCATTTTGGGATGCCATTTAGGATAAAATTGGTGAAAATCCGATCTCCCGTGGAGCGGTCCGGCTATGGTAGCCTTCTTAGGGAGTAGGATAGTGACAATTTGTGACCCTGACATCAGTTTTTTTAATGCCAAGAGGTTAAGTGCAAGAGCACTTGTGTCCGGCAATGCTTATTGCTTTGTTTTTGTGTTGCATTTTTTTTTGTTATTTTTGTTGTTTTGTTGTTTTGTGACACCTTTTGGGAATTAAATTGTCGAAAATCCGTCCTCCCTTGGAGCGGTCCGGCTATGGTAGCCTTCTTGGGGATTGGTATAGTGACAATGTAAACCCCGACATCTGTTTTGCTATGCCAAGAGGTTAAGTACAAGAGCACTTGTGTCTGGCAATGTTTATTGCTTTGTTTGTTTGTGTTGCATTTATTTGTTGTTTTTGAGTGGGCTTTGACCCATTTTGGGATGCCATTTAGGATTAAAATTGGCAAAAATCTGATCTCCCGTGGAGTGGTCCGGCTATGATAGCCTTCTTAGGGAGTAGGATAGTGACAATGTAAACCTCGACATCGGTTTTGCTATGCCAAGAGGTTAAGTGCAAGAGTGCACTCTTGTTGGCACTGTTTATTGCTTTGTTGTTTTTGTTACGCCATTTGGGATTAAAATTGAAAATCGTCTTCCGTGGAGCGGTCCGGCTATGTTAGCCTTCTTAGGGAGTAGGATAGTGACAATGTAAACTGCATTTTTTGGTGGTATGGTTTTTGGGTGATAGTGACATGTAAACCCGACATCAGTTTTGCTATGCCAAGAGGTTAAGTGCAAGAGCACTCTTGTCTGCAATGTTTATTGCTGTGTTTTTGTGTTGCATTTTTGTGATGTTTTTGTTGTTTGGATTTTCTTGCTTTGTGTATATGTCATGATTTTATGTTATGCACAATGATTGATGTTGATGGATGCATGTTTATGGTGACGAATGCATATGGTATGATAAATGCGCATGTTGTTGATTTATATGATAAGTAATGGAATGGATGAAATGATTTGTTGATAACCTTACATTGGCACCATAGACTATACATGACTTATGGCTTTATGTACTTGGGTGATTGCTGTGGTAAATGCTTTTTGTGTATATATGTTGTTTTTTATGTTTTTTTGTGGTGATATAGGAATGGATTATATGCAATGGTTGGCGTAGAATGTAGCTAGGTTTTTCTGAGATTCAGCTGTTATAACTAACTAGCCAAGACTGGACCGTTATCTTACAAGATGTCTGACCAAGGTATGAATCGTGCTTGTTTTTGACCAAGTTATTTCGCATCCTTGTGTGTGCAATTGAGTTTGTTTATGTGGTATTTGTCAGGATACCGCCAGTGCCAGATAGGCTTTCAACCAAACCTGTACTGAGGATCACCTAATTAGTTCCACTAACTCCTTTGTTGTATTTTGTCGGATTAATCTGTTTTGCGATCTAGGAGACCATAAGCTAGCTCATCCACATGCAAACATTGATCTGCACACAAGTAAATGTGACAGATATATCGTCATGCGGGAGGTTTGCCGCCAGTGACCGATAGGTTATCCACCAAACCGATACTGAGGTTCACCTCCTGACCTTTTGAATGCTGAGAGTTCCAGGGATTCAAGTTCGACTCCCTTCTTTTCTTCATTTGTATTGGGATACTTGCTCGTTTATAGTGATGAAAATCACTGTTTATTTTTGTTTTTTTCTTTTTGAGCAAGGGATTTGAATTTGGGAGTGATGAGAATCACTATTGCTTGTGGGATTTGACGTCAATGTTTGGAGTATTGACTTTGTGCAACTTTTTGATGTTTTTGCAATGTTTTGAGGACTTGGGATTCTTGGGGAATTGGGTAGGGAAGATTCTTGTCCTTTTGCCAACTCTCAGCATTCTTGGGGTCATTCGCACAGGGGGATGAGCGAGATAATCTTTTCGTTGTTTGGTATCCTGAATTGCTTTACAGGTTTCATCCTTCATTGACACAACTTAGGAATTGTTTTTATGTGTTTTTGAATTTGTGATGGGATGCTACGTAACAAGGTGTATTTCAAGTAAAACTCTACCATTGTAACATCAGTTTGACTTTTGTACAGTTTTGGCTAGAAACCTAAAGACAGTTGAATGACGAAAACTCTAGATATGTTTAGATGACAACTGATTTATGATATGGTGAAATGGTGATTGGCGTTTATTTTGGTGTACTTTTGTTCAAAGTGGAAAATGTGAAAAGGTGGTGGTTTTGCCAAGTAATGATAGTCTATGGTGCTTTTGCCTTGTGTGATCAACAAACATGGATGTGATGCCTAATGCAACTATTTTTTTTTTTTGGATTTTTTTGACCAAGCGATTGTGATAATCCTTGGAGCTTTTGAGGTTGACCAAGAGATTGCGATAATCCTTGGAGCTTTTTGGTGTGACCAAAGGGTTTGTAGGCACCTTTGGGGCATTTTGGGGTGACCAAGTGATTGCGATAATCCTTGGAGCTTTGGGGGTGACCAAGGGATTGCGATAATCCTTGGAGCATTTTTGGGATTGACCAAGCGATTTAGGAATCCTTGGAGCTTTTTGGTTTGACCAAGTGATTGTGATAATCCTTGGAGCTTTTTGGTTTGACCAAGTGATTGTGATAATCCTTGGGGCTTTTTGGTTTGACCAAGTGATTGTGATAATCCTTGGAGCTTTTGGGGTGACCAAGGGATTGTGATAATCCTTGGAGCATTTTTGGGATTGACCAAGCGATTTAGGAATCCTTGGAGCTTTTTGGTTTGACCAAGTGATTGTGATAATCCTTGGGGCTTTTTGGTTTGACCAAGAGATTGCGATAATCCTTGGAGCTTTTTGGGTTGACCAAGTGATTGTGATAATCCTTGGAGCTTTTTGGGATTGACCAAGTGATTTAGGAATCCTTGGAGCTTTTTGGTTTGACCAAGTGATTGTGATAATCCTTGGAGCTTTTTGGTTTGACCAAGTGATTGTGATAATCCTTGGGGCTTTTTGGTTTGACCAAGTGATTGTGGTAATCCTTGGAGCTTTTGGTTTGAACTATGGCTTTTTAGGGGATAGATGTACCCCCAGCTTGATGATATTTGTGCTCCGGATCTGGCTCTGGAGGGATTGGCATGAATGGATCGGCCCTATGTACAGATAAAAGGATAGGGTCTACCTTTGGCACTGTTGTTGCTATGAGGTCTCTGGGCAGAAGTTGTTCTCGATATGCCCAAAGTGGCGGATTCAACAGTTGGTTGCACTGCGCTGGGTTAACGTGCCACTCATGCACTGGCCTTATGTTTAGTTGTTGAAGTGCATCATCCATATGCATGGGGTGTTGGTGTTGTCGCATGTGATTAATGTGGGCCATCTCTGTGTCATCTTTATAATCACTGTCAGATATCCAAAGGCCTTCATTGGCTCCAATAATTGTTTGTGATATGTGAGGCTCTTCTTGTTTGAGCAGATTGATGTGGTCCTCATGGGGTTGTTCCGCTTGTTGCGGGGGGACCTGATTGCCTTGATGTGGTGCTTGCTCGGTTGGCGCTTCTAAGGGGAATATTTCCATTAAGCTCTCTTGGTAGTCATCCATGGGAATCATTTGTGAATGATTAATGTCAGATTCGATCGAGTCCCATGGTGCTACCTCGCATTCTGACTCGTCTTTGCTTAGCGAATCAGGCTCATCAGAATCTGGCGATTCTGAGACATGGGAGACCGCATCATCAGGTATCTCTATGGTCAGAGGCTGATCCTCCTTGAAAGGAACCTCTTGTAAGTTGGGATTTTGGGGTCCCAAAGTCTTGGTTTCTACCGACTCTAAGCGCTCTAGTAGCGCATTGCATGTATCGAGGGATTTGAGCTCCTCCTCTTTGGTTGGTTCCTATTGGAGGGAACTTGGGGCCTATGGAGGGGCGGCTGGATAGCACCCCCATGCCTTGGTAGTGCATTTCATCCCACTCTTCTTCTTGCTCAGATTCCTCAGAGGCTTCTTGAGGGATTTCTGAGGGTGGCCCATGAACTTGGGTGGGTGCCTGAGGAATCAGGGGAGTAGCCTCCCGCTCCTGTCTAGGAGGCATTGGGGGTAGTGCTTGATAAGGTCGCGATGACCTGTCTCGCCCCCAGGGGTTGTGTCCCTCATAATGTTTTGTCTTATGCATGTGAGGGGTTGGAGTCCTCTCCTGCATAGTGTGTTGGAACAACTCATCCTTCTGGCGCTGAAGGTGCTCTTGATTTTGAAGATACCATTGCTCTAACTATTGTCGTTCTAGCTCAAGTAGCGCAAGTTGCATCCGATGTGCGATATGCTTGGTAGATTCTAAGATAGTTTGTCCTACCGTCTCATGTCTAGAAGGCCTAGATGCCTCTCCTAGATATCTATCTCGGTCATGGTGATCCGAGATCTCTATAGGCCACCTCCCTCTATTGGGGGTAGCAGCATTCCCTCGAGGCTTTGGCCTTAGTAAGTGATCCTTGATAGATAGCAGTTGCGGAGGCGTATTGCTCCCATGCTGTATATTGCTCTTGAGGAAGGTAGTGGTCTTCCTCGTGCTCTCTTTCATAAGTGAAAAAGGGACGGGTGGAGTTGGCTCACCCTGCCGAGGAGCCTTGTGTTCTGGATTTGTCCTTGTAGTCCTGACAACTAGAGGGGGTGAAGGAGGGATAGTGTAATCATGTGGTTCCTCCCGTCGAACCCTATGTTGACCTAGCGCTTCATCGCGCGGTGACCACTCATAGCGAGCATCTAAGGGAGCTCTCCTATGGATGTACCCCTCATGGAAGGGTGTGTGTTGGGTGCTATGCTGAATAGGAGTGCCCCTAGAAGAGGTGCCCCTATAGTCCCTTTTCGTTAAGGTGTGGAGGGGACTGCCTTGTGTGTCAGGCCGCCAAGGTGGTATGACCAAATCCTTGGGGCTATATCGGAGGTGACTTGTGCCTCCTTGGACATTCCCCGCAGCGTCCGCCCGTGATTGGGCTTGGCTACGGGTGAGCACCATGACGATGTCTCTCTAAAAACCCTAAAATTGAAATGAGTCATATGGGGCCCAAAATTGGGGTGCGCATCCCTCTTACAATAGATAAGATAAAAATGAAGTTTCAAGTCCTAACTCTAAATACATTAGGAGATATTGACCTTCGAACAACTCAAAAAGCGTAAAAAATTAGGTGAGTAATTTTAAAACCTAATTTTGGGGCACTAGATGATGGAATTTGGCCCCAACTAACTCCCTGTAAAATTTCAAGTCAATCGGAGCTACGGTTGAGAAGTTATGGCCCTGACAAGATGCACTAAAATTTAGGAAAAAAAAGTAAAATTTCCTAAATTTTGTTGGATGCTCCCACATCATTTATGGGCACCGTTGGGGTACTTCTGGGTTGACCAAAGGGTTTATGGACACCTTTGGGGCATTTTGGAGTGACCAAGCGATTGCGGGAATCCTTGGAGCTTTTGGAGCGAGTGACAAAATGCGTAGATTTTTATCTTTTGTTTATGATTTTTTTGATTTTTATGCTACACAAAACAGAAAAGATCACACACATGCAAGCGATGATTATCTCTTTTAAAGATTAAAAGTGTGCCCTAAGTCTGGTTTCGTGTGTTTTGTTTTTGTTTTTGTTTTTGTTTTTGAAAGTTTTGTGAAGGACGTTTAAATGCATGATGAAGGCTCTTATGACTCCCATAAATGGTCGCCCCTTCGATATACCATTGCCAGGCCGATATACCAACCTCTCTATATACCCGCCCTTACGAGAGGGAGACTATAGGTACGTGAGAGCAGATGATACGTGGTGCATAGGCGGTACGGAAGGGGAATCGCTCTGTTTATGACACCTACCATAGAAGACTTATCCTCATGCGCTAGGAATCACCCTAGCAACACTTGGTCAACTTTCGTCAGGATTTACGTCTAGCAACAGTCACGATTGGGGTAATGGATGCAAAATCAAGCCAAGGTGGTGATGAAATCCACCGTTGGTCTTGATCAAGGGCTAGGGTTTTATGACCAGCTCCTTGGTTTAAAAATGTTGCGTGAAGTGTGTGTGGTTCTTTTTATCAAAAAATGAAACAAGCAGCAACCACTTTCCCTAAGAAGGCAAACTTGACAAAAAAATAGCAACATAACAGCAGAAAATGATAGGGACAGTTAGAAACCGTTACCTCTTTTTCGCCCAAAATTGGTTGTTTCTGACTCTCGGCCCTGAAATTGCACAGACAAAATTCGTCCCTGGGTGAGACGAATTCCAGAATAGAATTCATCCTAGGCTGGGATGGATTCGAATTCGTCCCTGGGTGGGATGAATTCCAGGACTGTATTCGGCTGGAATGAACCACAGTTAGTGCTCAAAAAGTGGTACCTATAAGCACAAAAACACAAATTTTTGATCAGTTTCTTGATCTTAAAAAGCAGGGAACTGGGTCCCACCGTGATCGCCACTGAAAACACGAGATTTCGAAAGATGCAAAGGAAACACTAAAGCTTGTGCAATGCAAACGAAATAAAGAGAACAAATTAAACGAGATAAACGAAAGTGTAGAAAGCACAACCTCTTTATTTATACTCTCTTTAACATCGGTTACAAAGACGTCTCCTCCCTTTTAGGGGGCTAGGAGCGTTAACAAAGTTTTGGTCACAAGAGTGACCAGTGATCCTTCTTTCGCGTGCCCACATGTAAAATGGGCGGGCCAAAATGTCGTCGCCGCTTGTGTTGGTGAATCTTCGATCCTTGCCACTTCTCCTGCGTTCAAAGAAACAACAAAAAGAGAGTTAGTAGTACCTATGTTAAAATAAAGCATTCGATCCTCAAAACAAACAAAACATGCATGCAGGAGATGATTAAAATAGCAGATTGGAATTCGTCCCAGGCAGGGACGAATTCGACTGTGTCAGATTGGGATTCGTCTCGGGCAGGGACGAATTTGGCTGTGTCAAATTGGGATTCATCCCAGGCAGGGATGAATTTGACTGTGTCGGATTGGGATTCATCCTAGGCAGGGACGAATTTGACTGCATGAAAATAGTGAGGGATGGTCCATGAAATGTCCCATCTTCGATGCTCCTGGTGGCCTGCAATCATGAAATCAGTATGCAAAAATAATGGTAACAAAGTATCGAGGGTTGTCAGCAAATAGATGGATCCTCGGATCCGGATTCATGCTTCTAATATCCACCCAATGACCTCCCTTGCAGAAGAGATCAAGGATGAAAGAAATGAATCAAAGGAAGGATGTCTGGTAGTAAATCGGTAGGGCTTCGCTGCTCCAAACGTTTCTTCTCCGCTCCTCTTTTTGGTGAGAGAACTCTGCAATTTATAGAATTCCCAGGGTGCAGATTGGTATGGGCATGCAGGGATGCCAGTTGGTGTTATGCTAGTGCGTGATGGGGGAAATTCTCCCTGTCTGGCCTGCCCTCATGACAGTCCTCCGTCGGCGCACTAACGCGCATGCGAGGCAGGGAGAAGTGGTCACTGACTTCTCCTGCCGCATGTCACGATTTTATTTTTTTGTTTGTTGAACCTGGAATTCGTCCCACCCTGGGATGAATTGGAATTCATCCCACCTAGGGATGAATTGGAATTCGTCCCACCCAGGGACGAATTCAAGTTTGCATTTCATCCCGGGGTGAGACGAATTTGAAGCAGAGTGTCTGGAGGTGCCAAATTACTTTCTGACCTTCCAAAACTGCTGTGTAAGTGGCTAGGACCACTGTTTGACCTCTGAGGGCTGCCCTGAAGGCTGTGTGTGTCAATGCGATCAGTGTTTGCAGTCACATAATCAGATTGGTGCTGTTTTGGTGTCTACATTATCATATGTTATTCTATTGACTAGCAAAAATAAACTTTCAAACCTTTGGAGCCACAAATATATCTTCAATTATCCTTCTCATGAATCCATTGTTTGAAAGCTTCACCTCTAAAAATTTCAACAATGCATTGCAATACTCCAATATTTTGTTGAGATGACCAATGTATTTCACATAATTGCTCTCAATGCTAGTAGGTTCCAATGTCAAAATCATAGGATGAAGGCACATGTCAGACAAAAACTTAAATCTTAAAAATTTGTTTCACTGGCACATCATATATGGTAAATGCATCATTGTATTAAATACCATAGCTTTATCTTTCTTCTTTGTAGTAGACAACATGTGTCATCTAAGGTCTTGTAGGTAATTTTATTCACAAAAAAAGGAATAGCTAGAAATAATATGTAGTTTGAGAGCCTCAAACCCATCTCTTCTATTGAAATTCTAATACCATCATAATTAAAATAGTTGTAGTAATCCTATTTGGTTGTTGTGATACTTAACAATTCTAAAGTTAACTACCATGGCATCCATAAATAGTAGCCACCATAAGCCCTCCTTTGCATAAAAATCATTGATATGGATCTTATTTCTATGGTTAGGAATGAGTGCCTCTAGAATATTTTGGTTTACTATAAAATGAGAAACCCTTACAAAAGGATATAGTTCATAAATTGCACAAAATATTCTTAAAATACTCTACATACAAGTATATTTCAATAAGTTGTAGTATCTTAACAATAGATAAACATTGGAAAATAATTTCTTAGCCTACTCCAGAAATCATGCATGGCCAAGGTGAAAGAAATCATAGATTTTATTAGTGCAGACATACACAATCCTATCACTCTCCTCAATCTTCTTCAAACCCTGGCATATATGTAACTTGAACATGTTCAAGGATGCTATTATTGTTACATGTTGATAATTTGTTGAATATTTTCCATTTTATTCTAGTTGTGTTAACACTAAAATGTATTGGATACTCTATACCTATACTCATCGAGATTCAAGGCTGGGCTAGGCTTAGAATAGGTTTTCAAGGGTGATAGCCCTCCGAAAAGTAGGGGTCCCAAAGCAGTAGTCCCCAACCAAAATTTTAGGGTTTTTAAAGTTATTTTTAGACCCATATGGGTTTTTTTGGGTTACTATATTTGAACCCATGCTTTTTTTACCATGATACATGTACATTTGTTATATATATCACACTTGCATTAGGGTTTGGAGATATAAAATAAAAGAAACATTATTGTATTGGAGATGATCAATTTTATGCAATAATAAGATAATACTATGCTAGTTTTTCCCAATTAAGAGTTTCTAGGATAAATATTGTGTTATGTGTGTATATGCTATCTTCTTATTTTGATTTTGTAATTACTACTTTTCTATATTTAGTTTATTGAGGCTCTTTATTTCTCTTCATTTGGTATCAGAGCTAGGTTTTAGCTTTGTTTGAGAAGTAAGGGTTTGAACCCTATGATAAATTAAGTCTTAAGTTGGAGCCATACACAAAATAATCTAGGCAAAGGAGAAATATGGGAAGCACATGGGTAGAGATTTAAAAATTTAATAGACATAATTTTGAGTTATGGAAACTCAAGATGGATTTATTAGTTGATAGAGATAAGTGAATTGCGGTCTTAGGAACAAAACCAACATTAATGATAGATGAGGATTGGATAAAAATAAATAGGAAGGCAAGGATCTCTATAATACTATGCTTATATAATTTTGTATTGTTGAATGTATCTATATAGACCATGATAAAGTTGTTATGGGAGAAGCTAGAAACATTGTATCAAAAAAAGTCACTAATAAATAAACTCTTTATTCAAAAGAAGTATTCACTTTAGATGAATGGTGGTGACTTTGTGGCTAAACATTTGAATGCTTTTAACACTATGGTAAGTCAATTAACCTCTTTATAAGTAAAAGTGGATGAAGGAGAAACATGTATTACCTTACTTTATTCATTACTTGATTCGTGGGATAACCTAGTTATGGCTATAACCAATACTACATCTACATTGAACGTAGAGAATATAGTAGGAAATTTGCTATTTGAGGAGATGAAATAATAATATTCTAAGGATTTTAAAATAATGCCTTGGTTGTTAGAGGTTGTTCTCAAGAAAGAAAAAAAAATAAAGATAAAGGAAATCAAAATCTAGGGGTAAATTTGTTGCCCTAGAAAAGAGGAAATGATGGAAGTGTGGTAAAGCAAGGCATTATAAAGAGACTATAGATCTATAAAGGTTGATAATAATTGATCATATAGTGAAGGAAATTATATAGAAATGAATACCAAAAATAAATATTCAGGTGACTTATGTTGGAAATTTTGAGTAGTTGTGTTGTCATTGATGTCAAGAGTCAATGTCAGTGATGTCAAAAGTCAGTGCAAGGATTTGACAAAAATAGGGTTAAAATATTTATATTTTAAGCCCAAGAGTTTTGGTTTAAATCTTCACATGTTTGGTCAAAAGGTTGAAAAAATACCCTCAAGGAAGGAGATACCTAGGCCCAAAGAAAATAATATTATAATATTCATTATTATAATATTAAGTGTTAAAAGAAAAAGCCTACGGTTACTTATAAATTATTTAAAACCCTTGGTAAGGGTTGGGTGCAAAAACATTAAAGTTTAATTTTCCCTCGTCGACGTTCGAGCAAAAAGGAGTATGGTATTTATACCATAAGGTTTGAGGCATTAATGCAAGTCTCTGAATGCATATGTATAGTGGATAGATTGGTTGATGCAAATTCGTGAGCGCAAAAGGACAGAAGCTTTTAAATTTTTAAAAGCAAAAGAAAAATTGTGAAAGGATAAAATCGACAAGAGTTCATAACCTTATCACCAATTAAGTGGTTGGACTAGTGGCAAAGCTTGGCAGCGTAAGTTGTTGGGCGAACGAAGGTCTCGTGTTTGATTCTCGATGGTAGCAGAAGGGAGAAAGTTTTGGTTTAAGTATTTTTGGCACCAAGTGGAAGGTACATAGCGCAGGAGGCACTTTAGTGGTCTCAAGTAAGTGCCTAGCTCACACAGAGGTTAGGTCATAGCTAAGGCATTGGAAATAGTGCGGCAGGGGATCAAATCCCATCGAGGAAGTGCACAAAAGGTATTTAATTTTTGCATTAATAATTTGCGTCTTTGTCTAAGTCGTATGGTATGCGCTTTGTGGAGATATAATGTGGTTAAAATAAATTTTATTTTTGCCATATTTGAGGGTGTTGAATGATTTAAATTGTGATTTAAAAGTGCATTGGAATATTTCTAAATGGTGGTTATAATTATTTTGAAAATGCATTTTTAAGTAGGGAGATATAAGGAAGTAATTTTGATTATTCTATGCATTAAATTTCTGAAGGAAGTAATAGTGAATTATTGTGAAAGAGAATTATTGATTATGTTTTGAATGTGTTAAGAGGGAGTTAAAAGGTGTATGAGGAATTTTTGAATGTGTGTATGTTTTGCTAAAATATTTTGAAGGGTTTGATTATTGGAGTTGATGCAATATTTTGAGAAACCAAGAGAGTGGTTTGGAATTTATTTGGGCACACATATTTAAGGTTTGCTAACTCATAAATAAGTAGTGTGCTAAACTTTCTAGTATAAAAATTCATTGTGAGTGAAACAAGTTTTGAAGACATATCTCCATAAAAACAAAAGGTATGGGCACATCATCCTTTGATTAGAGTGTTGTTGAATTGAATGTTGTGAAATAGAAGGTGGAGTGAAAAGGATTGTTTGATAAGCATTGTTGGAAATATTTGAGTGGTTTTCATATGCATGATTGGTGAATGTTTAGAGAACATTTGAGATAGAAATTGAAGATTATTGGAGTTAGGGTTTGAGACCCATATTGTGTATTGTTGGAAGTAGTGTGAAACACTTGGTTAGGATTTGTAAGCAAGTTGTGCTTCATTGGTTGGATGATTGAGTGAAATTATTGAGAATTGGTTTTAAGTGATATTGAAAGTGAATGGAAAAATATTAGAAATTAGATTTGTGAAAGTGAAAAACTCAATGAATGAGTAGAACATATTGAGTTTTTGATAGAGTACAACATTCTCTATATGTTCCAAAGGTTAAACAAATTCTGAATAGAATATGTCTAAACTACTTCAAGTTAAAGGAATTACTTTGAAGGTTATAAAAAGTAATTGATAGCATTATGTGCAAGATTTGAGATTTATTGAGCATATCTTGTGAGCTGTTTGAGCATATGTTTGAGCAGATTTGAGTAAGCTTTTGTGAAAGCTTAAGGACAAATTTGAGCAAGCTTTTGTGAAAGCTTGTAGGAAAATTTGAGATACATCTTGGTGAAGACTTAAGAGTAGATTTGAGCAAGATTTTGTGAAACCTTATATGTAGATTTGAGACAAGTCATGGTGAAGACTTGAGAGTAGAGTTGAGCAAGCTTTTGTGAAAGTTGTTGGACATTTTGAGCTCATTTAGTTGTCATTGATGTCAAGGTGAAAAGTTGTCATTGATTCCAAAGTGAACACATGAAGCTATCATTAACACCATGGAGTACATCATCATTAACACTAGGAAGCAATGTAAAGAGATGGAGAAAAGTTTTCCAAATATGTTTTTATAAGGGTTTTTGTTAAAACCATGATGCAACATTAAAAGGTTTTCTATAAGAACCATAATGATAGTTCCCTAATATTGTGATGGCAGAATTAAGATTTTTATTAAAACCAAGGTGGTGAAATTATTTTCATCAACCGAGTGAAGTGCAAATGACAATTTGATATTAACTCAATGAGGGATTTAATTTTTTATTAAAGTCTAAAGTTTATAAATTAAATTTATAATATTTAAATTCTTTTGAATTTAAATTAATTATAAATTATAAGTTATATAGGCCGACATCATCAAATCGAATCATCTGTCGACATTGTATGCAAAGAAAATGAAAGGTATTTAAACCCTAAGACAAACCTTAGGGAAGCAAGAAATCGAAATTCAAATTTGAAAATAAGAGAAAATTTGAAACCTCCAAAATTTGTGAGTGGTGTATTACCAAATCGAAGAACATGTGCTTATACTGAGAGGGGGGGTGAACAATATACAATAAAACTTTTTTCTTTTTAATCCAAATGGTAGCATCAACATTAATAAAATAGTAAGCATCACACACATGAGAGACATCATTTTTATGTGGTTCACCCAAAGATGGCTACTTCCATGGAGAAAGTATTTCTTCTAAATATTTCTCAAATAATATTTTGGGAATCCTTCCCAATTACAATGTTTATGGACCTCTGTCCAAAGGAGATGTTGATCCCCTAAATCTGGTTTGTGGATCTCTATCCATAGGAGAACTCGTTCTCCTCTGCTCTAGTTGATGATCCTCTAGAAGACTACTGCCTCCACTGCTCTGGCTTGTGGATCTCTCTCCACTGAAGACTCTTGTCCCCACTCATAAGACCTATCCTCACTGCCCTAGCTGATGGATCTCTATCCACCGGAGACTACTGTCCTCTCTGCTCTGTCACCTCCAAAGCTCTATCTCAATTCTACACTAAACATAGTCTAGTCGGTCTAGCACAACTCTGCTCAATAGGTCCACTTAGAACCTACTCAAATCTGCTCAATAGGTCCACTCAGAACCTGCTCAAATCTTCTCAATAGGTCCACTAGAACCTATCCAAATCTGCTCAATAGGTCCACATAAAACCTGTCCAAATCTGCTCACTAGGTCCACCAGAACTTCTCCAATCTCTCAATAGTCACTGAACTTGTCCAAATTCTCAACAAGCTCACACAGAACTTGTCCAAATACTCAACCTTCTCAACTCAATCTCATAGAAGCATAAAGAGAATTGTTAGAGACTCAATATGTTCTATACTCAAAAACTCAATCTCTTTCTCAAATCAGAATATAGAATAGTTTATTTTATGGAACTTGAACAACCACTTCATACATCCACTTGACTAGGCTCAATCAACTCTACTCAACCAATCACTTCAAGAAACAACTCTTGCTCACAAACCCTAGTCCAAGCATGTATCATCCAACTCAAAATATTTCCAACAATGCTCAACAACAAATCTCACATAACAATGATACTCATGATCTTTTCAAACCCTAGTTCAAGTTCTTTGCATAACAACTCACTTCAACAACCATGCTCATCAAACAATGTTTTAATCACAACTCTCAATTTCAAAAAACCTTGAAGCATTAACTCAAACACTTCACTCAACCAATGATCTCAACAACAATGCTAATAAAACAAGGTTTTAATCTCAACTCTCAAATCAGAAAACCTTGAAGCAATAACTCAACCACTTTCGAAAAGGAAACCCTAATCAAGTCCTTTTCTCTCCAAACTTAATTTTCAATAAATCAATCAATCAATCAAATTATCAAAGAAGAATATTGCCCATACCTTTTTTTTGCCAAGGAGTTGATCTCACAAATCTGCCACACTCACAAATTTCTCTTTTCCAATCTCAATAAGGGTTAGAAGACTTCAATAAAAATCACAATACAAAAATAATAACTCAATAACACCTTATTACTCCAACTTAATTTTAACATCCACCAAAGTCCTTTTAGAAGAAACCCTTATCAAAAATAATAGCCAACAAGTCTTAAAATAAATCTCAATTAAGCCTTTATTATAACTCCTTATACCTCCTAAAACATAACTCTCAAAACAACAATTTCAAGATTATAGAACTCAAATAATCATCAACACTTCACCTTCAAAAATCAATCACCACAACCTTTATTTAATAAAGTTTATTAAAAATTAATAAACTTTAGAACAACCTTATCACTCCAACCTTAGGGCATAAATCATAAAATTTTAATTAAAAAATCGTACCTGCCTCAAGGGGTTTCGATCCCATGACTTGCCC
The DNA here is from genome assembly GCA_028583015.1 of Wollemia nobilis. Classification (NCBI taxonomy): domain Eukaryota; kingdom Viridiplantae; phylum Streptophyta; class Pinopsida; order Araucariales; family Araucariaceae; genus Wollemia; species Wollemia nobilis. The sequence goes on along the minus strand of JAQPPZ010016856.1, from coordinate 2,798,939 downwards.
TCACCATGAGCGCCTTAGCCATGGCTAAGGTTGCCACATGAGCTACATGCTCGTTCACAAAGGGGGAAGCACCATGTGCTTCCTCTTTGCGCTTCTCCTTGCCCACGTTTAATAAAACGTGCACCTTGGGCGCTTCCACAACACTGCCACCAAAAACCACTTCGCGAGAATCGAACGCACGACCTTCGTGCTCTCAACGCCTTTGCACTCTCCAAGCTGCCACTAGGCCACACTACCCAATGTGAATTGGGGGTGGTCTCTCTCCGTGTTATCCTCTACTTCCTTTGCCAAACGTTTTAAACCACACGAGCTCATTTTTGCATATGCCACACAAATTTCATTCGAGCAAGGATAATTAATGAATAACTTTGGGCATATATTTATATTGCCCTCCTCCTTTGTCTAGGATGTCGATGCTTTGATTTGAATGCATCACGTCGGTGCTCTAAGGCTTCGAAAGCCTTAGTAAAACCCAACCTTTGGGTTTTTAATTATTAAAAACTTTGCGCTCGAATATTTTTAATTTCTCTAAAACCCAACCTTAGGGTTTTAATCAAATGAACTTTATCCTTTAAAATCTAATTATATTATAATTAAAAATTATAATATTTAATTATATTTTTACCACTTTGGTAAATATTATAATAACAATTATAATATTTTTAACCTTCCAATGCTTCGGATGAATTGCTTCCATGGAGAAGTAAAAACCTCTTTCTGACCCAATATTTTTGGGTGTAAAATAAAATATTTTAACCCATTATAAACTTCCATTAAAATTTGCACTCGAACTGAAGAAGAACTCTCACTGGCATCTTGACATCAATGACAACTTTGGCTTAGGGACTCAAAATGTCCAACAATCTCCCCCTTTGTCATTGATGGCAACCCACATTCTTTTTACTTGAAACCTGACCTTTCTTTTTCCTTTCTGCTCCCCCTGGGACATTGCTCCCCCTGGCTCAATGCTCTCTCAGATATCAAATCTCTCCCCATTTGACATCAATGGCAAAGGGTCACCTTTGGGGCTCGGGGCTAAGAATGAGCCTCTTAGCTTAGCCCCTCCCCCACCTCCTCATGAGGTGGTTAATTCTGGGGTGGGAGTCTCACTCCCAATTTTCCTCGAAGATACTCAAAAGTTTCCTTTGAAAGAGGCTTAGTGAAAATATCTGCTATCTGTTCCTTTGTAGTGACATATTCCAATCTGACCTGTTTATCCATCACCTGTTCTCTTAAAAAATGATACTTAATCGGAATGTGCTTTGTCCTGGAGTGCATTACCAGATTTTTTGAGATACTTATGGCACTTGTATTATCACATAGTATAGGAATGGGCTGATCATGCTTTATCTTAAAGTCCTCTAGAGTTCTCTTCATCCATAACACCTATGTACAACTGGCTACTACTACAATATATTCTACCTCTGCTGTAGATAGAGATACTGAAACCTGCTTCTTACTTAACCAAGAGACTAGACATTCTCCAAGAAAGAATGCTCCTCCACTTGTGCTTTTTTTGTCATCAATGTTATCGGCCCAATCTGCATCTGTATATGTTGTTAGTGTGAAACTATCACTTTTGGGGTACCAAAGCCCAAAATCCATAGTCCCTTTTAGATACCTAAAGATTATTTTTATTGCTGCCACATGTGTTTCCTTAGGAGCTGCTTGAAACCTTGCCACTAATCCCACTGATTGTACTATGTCTGGTCTTGTAGCTGTAACATATAATAAGCTACCAATCATAGATCTGTATAATCTCTGATCTGCCTCTGGAGATTCATCATCCTTACTCAACTTGCATCCTGTGACCATAGGAGTACTTACTGGTTTGCAATCTTCTAATCTGAATTTCTTTAACATTTCCTTGATGTACTTGGCTTGAGAGAGAAACACTCCCCTTTCTGATTATGAAATCTGAAGTCCAAGAAAGAAGGACAATTCACCAAGCATAGACATCTCAAATTCATTTTGCATATTCTTAGCAAATTCTTTGCACATCTTATCATTGTTTCCTCCAAAAATTATGTCATCAACATAAACAACCACTATTAGAAGATCATTTCCTTCATTTCTGATATACAAATTACTATCTGCTATTCCTTTCCTGAATCCCTGTTCCTGAAGATACTTATCCAATATTGAGTACCATGCTCTGGGAGCCTATTTTAAACCATACAATACCTTTTTCAATCTGCATACCTGATCTGGTGTATCTGCTAGTATGAATCCCTCTGGTTGTTCAATATAGACCTCTTCTTCTAGAACCCCGTTTAGAAATGCTGACTTGACATCCATATGATATACCTTGAAGTTCTTGAAACTTGAGAAAGCTAAAAACATCCTTATAGCTTCAAGTCATGCAACTGGAGCAAAAGTTTCATCAAAGTCAATTCCCTCTACTTGTGCATATCCTTTGCATACTAACCTTGCTTTATTTCTGATCACTTGTCCATCTTCATTCAACTTATTTCTGAATACCCATTTTGTGCCAATCACATTTTTTTCCTTTGGTCATGGAACAAGTTCCCAAGTTTTGCTCTTCTCTATCTGATCCAACTCCTCATTCATTGCTTTAACCCAAAATTCATCCTCACTAGCCTGAGTGAAGTCTTTTGGCTCAATCTTAGATAGCAAAGAAAAATTTGCTTGTTGAGATGGTTTTATTATTCTTCTCCTTGTCTGTCTTTCATCTGGATTCCCGATGATCTGATATTTTGGATGGTGTTTCTGTACATACCTGGAAGGAGTCTTAGGAAGGAGCCTTTGTGTTTCTTCTTCATCTTTGTCTGATTCCTCACAAAATTCTTCTTGACAACATCCATCTTCTTGGTACACAGTTTGCTGAACTGGTTCTCTAGAATCTGTCTTCTCATCAATTGTCACATTCATACTTTCCACCATAGTGTGTGTTCTTTTGTTGAAACATCTGTAGGCTTTACTCTTTGTGGAATAACCAAGAAAAATTCCCTCATCACATCTTGGATCAAACTTACCCAAGTTTTGATCTTCCCGTCTTATGTAACATTTGCTTCCAAATATTTTGAAATGTTTTACAGTAGTAGGTCTTCCTTTCCAAAGCTCATATGGAGTCTTGTGATGATTTACCCTTAATTGAGCCCTGGTAATTATGTATACTACTGTGGATACCGCTTCTTTCCAAAAACCATCTGATAACTTAGATTCATTTAACATAGCTCTAGCCATGTTTTCAATAGTCATGTTCTTCCTTTCAACTACTCCATTTTGTTGAGGAGTTCTTGCTGCTGAGTATTCTCTCTTGATTCCATGTTGTTCACAAAATTCTACAAATTCATTTGAAGTAAATTCTCCTCCTCTTTCGGATCGTAGACACTTAATCCTTTTGCCTATTTCATTTTCAACCAATCCCTTGAATGCTTTAAATTTTTCAAAGGCCTCTGACTTCTCTTTTAGGAAGGTTACCCAAACCATTATGGAATAATCATCTACAAACAACATGAAGTAACTCTCACCCTGAATACTTTGTGTTCTGGTAGGACCACACAAATCAGTATGTATTAGACTCAAAGGCTCAGAAGATATATAGCCTTTTGGCTTAAAAGTTGTCCTTGTTTGCTTTCCATGTTGACAGGGTGCACAAATTGTGTTTTGAGGTCTTCTTATTTTGGGTAAATCTCTAACTGCCTATTTATTGCTTATACTGACTATGTTGTCAAAATTCAAATGACCCAATATTCTATGCCACAACCAACTCTCATCTTCTTGCGATAGAAAGCATTTTTCCCTTTGATCTCATTGAGCATGTATAAGTTGTTTGGGGTCCTTCTTGCATTGGCAATGATTTTCCCAGTTTCTATTTTCCTAATTTCACACCTATCTGGATGGAAGGTGACCATGTATCCTTGATCACAAAGTTGACTTATACTCAGTAGATTGTGTTTTAACCCTTTGATGTACAAAACATTCTCTATTTTTGTTTTTCCATTGTCTAGACTCAGAGTTCCTTTCCCAACAATATTTGCTGATCCATTATCACCAAAACTAACTGATCCTCTATTTGTTTCTTTTAGTACAATGAATTTATCCTTGTCTCTTGTCATGTGACTAGAGCAACCACTATCAAGATACCATTGTTCTTCTTTATCTTGAGCATGAAGGGTTGTTTGTACTAACATTGATTTAGCCCTAACATTCTTTCTTTCATCCTTCCTAGTTGTTGGAATTGTTTTTCTAGACTCAGGAGATATCATTTTACACCATCTAGCCTTGTGCCCAAAATTATTGCATTTGTAACATATGACATCATCATCCATGAGAGGTGCAAAGGAATTGAAATTTCTATTGTATCTTGCATAATGAATACAGTGTGCAACTCTATGACCATATTTATTGCAAGAAAAACAATGTCCATGGAAGAAATTATGTAACCTATTTGGATGTCTTGGAATTTGAGGAGAAGTTATCTTTCTCTTGTGATTGACTCTTATCCAGGGTTCTTCTTTGCTTTCTTCCTTTCTGATGTCCTTTGCTTGCTTTTCCTTGTTTGAAGTTTTTGCCTTTTGGAGACTTGATTCCTCTTTCTGCTTCTCATATTATGTATCTTGTAGTATCTTGGTCCTTTCCACTTTATTCCTTAGGAGAACAATTTCTACTTCCAATATTTCACATTCTATTTCCCTGGCTCTCAATAGATCTATCATATCTTCCTCAATCTTCTTTCCTTCTTCTACCTTAATCTTGAGTTCTGTGAGACTCTATATAAGTTCCATCCTTGCTTCTTCATCTTCTTGAACTTGCTCTTTCAAGCTTGAATTCTTCTCTCTAAGTCTTTCCAATTTTTTGAGAGCAGCAAATAATTCTTCTTTTATATCAAACATAGTCTCTTCTTCACTTTCTGAAGTCATGTGTGCTACCGAAGGATCCTCTTCCAAGTTGTTAGTCTTTTCATGGAGAGACCCTCTATGATACCAATTGAAGAACATGTGCTTATATTGAGAGGGGGGTGAACAGTATACAATAAAATTTTTTCTTTTTAATCCAAATGGTAGCATCAACATTAATAAAATAGTAAGCATCACACAAACATGAGAGACATCATTTTTACGTGGTTCACCCAAATATGGCTACTTCCATGGAGAAAGTATTTCTTCTAAATATTTCTCAAATAATATTTTGGGAATCCTTCCCAATTACAATGTTTATGGACCTCTGTCCAAAGGAGATGTTGATCCCCTAAATCTGGTTTGTGGATCTCTATCCATAGGAGAACTCATTCTCCTCTACTCTAGTTGATGATCCTCTAGAAGACTACTGCCTCCACTGCTCTGGCTTGTGGATCTCTCTCCACTGAAGACTCTTGTCCCCACTCATAAGACCTATCCTCACTACCCTGGCTGATGGATCTCTATCCACCGAAGACTACTATCCTCTCTGCTCTGTCACCTCCAAATATCTATCTCAATTCTACACTAAACATAGTCCAATCGGTCTAGCACAACTCTGCTCAATAGGTCCACTCATAACCTACTCAAATCTTCTCAATAGGTCCACTTAGAACCTGCTCAAATCTGCTCAATAGGTCCACTCAAAACCTATCCAAATCTGCTCAATAGGTCCACATAGAACCTATCCAAATCTTCTCAATAGGTCCACACAAAACCTTCTCAAATCTGCTCAATAAGCTCATATAGAACTTGTCCAAATCTTCTCAACAAGCTCACATAGAACTTGTCCAAATATTCTCAATCACTTTCTCAACTCAATCTCATAGAAGCATAAAGAGAATTGTTAGAGACTCAATATGTTCTATACTCAAAAACTCAATCTCAACTCAAATCAGAATATAGAATAGTTTATTTTATGGAACTTGAACAACCACTTCATACATCCACTTGACTAGGCTCAATCAACTCTACTCAACCAATCACTCAAGAAACAACTCTTGCTCATAAACCCTAGTCCAAGCATGTATCATCCAACTCAAAATATTTCCAACAATTCTCAATAACAAATCTCACATAACAATGATACTCATGATCTTTTCAAACCCTAGTTCAAGTTCTTTGCATAACAACTCACTTCAACAACCATGCTCATCAAACAATGTTTTAATCACAACTCTCAATTTTAGAAAACCTTGAAGCATTAACTCAAACACTTCACTCAACCAATGATCTCAACAATAATGCTAATAAAACAAGGTTTTAATCTCAACTCTCAAATCAGAAAACCTTGAAGCATTAACTCAACCACTTTCGAAAAGGAAACCCTAATCAAGTCCTTTTCTCTCCAAACTTATTTTTCAATAAATCAACCAATCAATCAACTTATCCAAAGAAGAATATTGCCCATACCTTTTTGTTGCCAAGGAGTTGATCTCACAAATCTGCCACACTCACAAATTTCTTTTCCAATCTCAATAAGGGTTAGAAGACTTCAATAAAAATCACAATGCAAAAATAATAACTAATAACACCTTATTACTCCAACTTAATTTTAACATCCACCAAAGTCCTTTTAGAAGAAACCCTTATAAAAAATAATAGCCAACAAGTCTTAAAATAAATCTCAATTAAGCCTTTATTATAACTCCTTATACCTCCTAAAACATAACTCTCAAAACAACAATTTCAAGATTATAGAACTCAAATAATCATCAACACTTCACCTTCAAAAATCAATCACCACAACCTTTATTTAATAAAGTTTATTAAAAATTAATAAACTTTAGAACAACCTTATCACTCCAACCTTAGGGCATAAATCATAAAATTTTAATTAAAAAATTGTACCTACCTCAAGGGGTTTTGATCCCATGACTTGCCCTCACCATGAGCGCCTTAGCCACGGCTAAGGTTGCCACATGAGCTACACGCTCGTTCGCAAAGGGGGAAGCACCACGTGCTTCCTCTTTGCGCTTCTCCTTGCCCACGTTTAATAAAACGTGCACCTTGGGCGCTTCCACAACACTGCCACCAAAAACCACTTCGTGAGAATCGAACGCATGACCTCCGTGCTCTCAATGCCTTTGCGCTCTCCAAGCTGCCACTAGGCCACACTGCCCAATGCAAATTGGGGGGTGGTCTCTCTCCGTGTTATCCTCTGCTTCCTTTGCCAAACGTTTTAAACCACACGAGCTCGTTTTCGCATATGCCACACAAATTTCATTCGAGCAAGGATAATTAATGAATAACTTTGGGCATATATTTATATTGCCCTCCTCCTTTGTCTAGGACATCGATGCTTTGATTTGAATGCATCACGTCGGCGCTCTAAGGCTTCGAAAGCCTTAGTAAAACCCAACCTTTGGGTTTTTAATCTCTTAAAAACTTTGCACTCGAATATATTTTATTTCTCTAAAACCCAACCTTAGGGTTTTAATCAAATGAACTTTATCCTTTAAAATCTAATTATATTATAATTAAAAATTATAATATTTAATTAGATTTTTACCACTTTGGTAAATATTATAATAACAATTATAATATTTTTAACCTTCCAATGCTTCGGATGAATTGCTTCCATGGAGAAGTAAAAACCTCTTTCTGACCCAATATTTTTGGGTGTAAAATAAAATATTTTAACCCATTATAAACTTCCATTAAACTTTGCACTCGAACTGAAGAAGAACTCTCACTGGCATCTTGACATCAATGACAACTTTGGCTTAGGGACTCAAAATGTCCAACAGAAATAGGGCAGTGAATTGCAATCAAGGTAGAGCATCGTGATCGAGGCAGCGCATGGTATTCGAAGCAAGGGACAACATAAAGGGAGAAGTGCTCATAGTCTAGCTTGGTGCTAGACGTAGGAGAAGGCCAAAGGTTTTGAAGCCTTTGTGAAAAGGCTTAAGCAACCTTAGGGCTTAAGCTAAGAACGTGGAGCACTTAGCTCACACGGCTAGCTTACCGCAGCTAAGGCGCTAGTCATGGAGAAGGCGCAGGTTCAAAACTCCAAAAATTGCGGAAGGGGATTCACCAAAGGTTTTTATAATTTAATTTTTTATTTTTGCATAATACTAAGGTTTAGGAGAAATAAGGGAATATTTGTGGTATTTGATTATTATGCTAAGGTTTTAGGGGTGTATGTGGAATTTGATTAATTGTGCTAAGGTTAGGGAGTTATAAGGTGATATTAATTTATTTACCTAAGTGGTAAATAGGTGCTTTATTAAGGTAAATATTATTTTACCTTAGGAGATAGAAATTAAGTTGGAATATCAATTTTGTGAAATAGAAAAAATGAAGAGGAAATTTTTGTGAAGATATTATTGTCAAATATTGCTATTGAGAAGGAGATATAAGGTGTATTATGAAATTGAGCTATTCTTGTATTTTTTGAAGTATAACACTTGTTATCTAACCCTTGGCACTTGGCAAAGAAAAATATATTCCTGAAGGCAGTTTTTGAAGATCATCCTCCAATCAAGAAAAAGGTATGAGCATATTCTTCCATAGTTGAATTGATTGATTGGTTTTCTAGAAAATAAGTTTGGAGTGAAAAGGACTTGGTTAGGGTTTCCTATTGAGTGTGTTGAGTTGTTTGTAAGCATTGTTGTTGAAGCCATTGATGAGTGAAGAACTTGAACTAGGGTTTGAAAATAACATGAGTATCATTTTTATGTGAGATTTGTTGTTGAGCATTGTTGGAAACATTTTAAGTAAGTGATTGTATGCTTGGACTAGGGTTTGTGAGCAAGGATTATCTAATTAAGTGATTGATTGAGTAGAGTTAGTTGAACCTAGTCAAATGGATGTGTGAAGTGATTGTTCATGTTCCATAAAACTAACTATACTATATTTTGAATTGAGTTGAGAAAGAAATTGAGCAGATTTGAGCAAGTTCTGTGTGGACTTGTTGAGCAGATTTGAGCAAGTTCTATGTGGACTTGTTGAGTAGATTTGAGCAAGTTCTGTGTGGACTTGTAGTGCATATTTTAGATAGAGCTTTGGAGGTGATAGAGCAGAGAGGATAGTAGTCTCCAGTGGATAGATATCCATCAGCCAAGGCAGTGAGGATAGGTCTTCTGAGTGGGGATAAGAGTCTTCAGTGGAGAGAGATCCACAACCCAGTGTAGTGGAGGCAGTAGTCTTCTAGAGGATCACCAGCCAAAGTAGAGGAGAAGGAGTTCTCCTATGGATAGAGATCCATGAACTTGATTTAGGGGATTGGTATCTCCTTTGGATAGAGGTCCATAAATATTGTAGGGAAAGGATTCCCAAGAGAATTTATTTGAGAAAATTTATAAGAAATATTTTCTCCATGGAAGTAGCCATCTTTGGGTGAACCACGTAAAATCATGTCTCTCATATGTGTGATGCTTTATGTGATTTTTACTACTTTAATACTACTGATGATGTCATTTGGATTAAAAAGCAAAAATTTATATTATATATTGTTCACCCCCTCTCTATCCATTTCTACATTTATCGCGGTCCCTCTGAAAATCTAACACTTGGAGGAGGATCCATCAAGCACATACTTCAGAAGATGAAAAGAGACTATGTTTGACATAAAATAAGAATTCTTTGTTGCTCTCAAAAAATTGGGAAAACTTAGAGAAAATAATTCAATCTTGAAGGAACAAGTTCAAGAAGATGAAGAAGCAAGAATGAAACTTATACAAATTCTAACAGAACTCAAGATTAGGGTGGAAGAAGGAAAGAATATTGAGCAAGACATGACCGATCTATTGAGAGCCAGGGAAACATAATGTGAAATATTGGAAGCAAAATTTGTCCACCTAAGGAATGAAGTTGAAAGGACCAAGGTACTACAAGATGTAGAATATGAGAAACAAAAAGAGGAATCAAGTCTTCAAAAATCAAAAACCTCAAACAAGGATAAGCAAGCAAAGGATATAAGAAAGGAAGAAAGCAAAGAAGAACCCTGGATAAGAGTTAATCACAAGAGGAAGATTACTTCACCACAAACTTCAAGACATCCAAACAAGTTACATAATTTCTTCCATGGTCATTGTTTTTCTTGTAATAAATATGGTCATAGAGCTGTACACTATGCAAGAAACAATGTCAATAGAAATTTCAATTCCTTTGCACCTCTCATGGATGATGATATTATATGTTACAAATGCAATAATTTTGGGCACAAGGCTAGATGGTGTAAAATGATGTTTCCCGAGTCTAGAAAAGCAATTTCAACAACTAGGAAATATGAAAGGGAAAATGTTAAGGCTAGATCAATGTTAGTTCAAACAACCCTTCATGCTCAGGATAAAGAAGAACAATGGTATCTTGATAGTGGTTTCTCTAGTCACATGACAGGAGACAAAGACAAATTCATTGTGCTAAAAGAAACAAATAGAGGATCAGTAAGTTTCGGTGATAATGGATCAACAAATATTGGTGGAAGAGGAACTCTAAGTTTAGATAATGGGAAAACAAAAATAGAAAATGTATTGTATGTTAAAGGGTTAAAACACAACCTTCTGAGTATAAGTCAACTTTGTGATCAAGGGTACATGGTTACTTTCCATTGAGATAGATGTGAGATAAGAAAATCAAAAACTGGAAAAATCATTGCCAATGCAAGAAGAACCCCAAACAACTTATACATGCTCAATGAGATCAAAGGGGAAAAGTGTTTTCTATCACAAGAGGATGAGAGTTGGCTATGGCATAGAATATTGGGTCACTTGAATTTTGACAACATAGTCAACATAAGCAATAAACAAGCGGTCAGAGATTTACCCAAAATAAGAAGACCTCAAAACACAATCTGTGCACCCTATCAGCATGGAAAGCAAACCAGGACAACCTTTAAGTCAAAAGGATATATGTCATCTAAACCATTGAGCCTAATACATACTAATCTATGTGGTCCTACCAGAACACAAAGTATTCAGGGTGATAGCTACTTTATATTGTTTATAGATGATTATTCCATAATGGTTTGGGTGGCCTTCCTAAAAGAGAAGTCAGAGGCATTTGAAAAATTCAAAGCATTTAAAGAATTGATTGAAAATGAAACTAGCAAAAGGATTAAATGTTTGAGATCTGATAGAGGAGGAGAATTTACTTCAAATGAATTTGTAGAGTTTTGTGAACAACATGGGATCAAGAGAGAGTACTCAACAACAAGAACTCCTCAACAAAATGGGGTAGTTGAAAGGAAAAATAGGACTGTTGAAAATATGGCTAGGGCTATGTTAAATGAATCTAAGCTATCAGATGGTTTTTGGAGAGAAGTTGTAAACACAATAGTATACATAATCACTAGGGCTCAAATGAGGGTAAATCATCACAAGACTCCATATGAGCTTTGGAAAGGAAGACCTACCACTATAAAACACTTCAAAAATTTTGGAAGCAAATGTTACATAAGACGGGAAGATCAAAACTTAGGCAAGTTTGATCCAAGATGTGATGAGGGAATTTTTCTTGGTTATTCCACAAGGAGTAAAGCCTACAGATGCTTCAACAAAATAACACGCACTATGGTGGAAAGTATGAATGTAACAATTGATGAGAAGATAGATTCAAGAGAACCAGTTCAACAAATTGTGTATCAAGAAGATGGATGTTGTCAAGAAGAATTTTGTGAGGAATCAGATAAAGAAGAAGAAGAAACACAAAGACTTCTTCCTAAAACTCCATCCAGGTATGTACAGAAGCATCATCCAAAAGAGCAGATCATCGGGAATCTAGATGAAAGACAGACAAGGAGAAGAATAATAAAACCATCTCAACAAGCAAATTTTTCTTTACTATCTAAGATTGAGCCAAAAGACTTCACTCAGGAAAGTGAGGATAAATTTTGGATTAAGGCAATGGATGAAGAATTAGATCAGATAGAGAAAAGCAAAACTTGGGAACTTGTTCCAAGACCAAAGGACAAAAATGTGATCGGCACAAAATGGGTATTCAGAAACAAGTTAAATGAAGATGGACAAGTGGTCAAAAATAAAGCAAGGTTAGTATGCAAAGGTTATGCACAGGTAGAAGGAATTGAATTTGATGAGACTTTTGCTCCAGTTGCATGGCTTGAAGCTATAAGGATGTTTTTAGCTTTCTCAAGTTTCAAGAACTTCAAGGTATATCATATGGATGTCAAGTCAGCATTTCTAAATGGTGTTCTAGAAGAAGAAGTTTACATTGAACAACTAGAGGGATTCATACTAACAGATAAACCAGATCATGTATGCAAATTGAAAAAGGCACTGTATGGTCTAAAGCAGGCTCCAAGAGCATGGTACTCAAGATTGGATAAGTATCTTCAGGAATAGGGATTCAAAAAAGGAATAGCAGACAGTAATTTATATATCAAAAATGAAGGAAGTGATCTACTAATAGTGGTTGTTTATGTTGATGATATCATTTTTGGGGGAAACAATGATAAGATGTGTAAAGAATTTGCTAAGAACATGCAAAATGAATTTGAGATGTCTATGCTTGGTGAATTGTCCTTCTTTCTTGGACTTCAGATTTCACAATCATAAAGGGGAGTGTTTCTCTCACAAGCCAAGTATATAAAATAAATGTTAAAGAAATTCAGGCTAGAAGATTGTAAACCAGTAAGTACCCCCATGGTCATAGGATGCAAGTTGAGTAAGGATGATGAATCTCCAGAGGCAGATCAGAGATTGTACAGATCTATGATTGGCAGTTTATTGTATGTTACCACTACAAGACCAGATATTGTACAGTCAGTGGGATTAGTGGTAAGGTTTTAGGAAGCACCTAAAGAAACACATGTGGCAGCAGTAAAAATAATTTTTAGGTATCTAAAAGGGACTATGGATTTTGGGCTTTGGTATCCCAAAAGTGATAGTTTTACACTGACAACATATACAGATGCGGATTGGGCTGGTAGCATTGATGACAAAAAAAGTACAAGTGGAGGAGCATTCTTTCTTGGAGATTGTTTAGTCTCTTGGTTAAGTAAGAAGTAGGTTTTAGTATCCTTATCCACAATAGAAGTAGAATACATTGCAACAATAGCCAGTTGTACACAGGTGTTATGGATGAAGAGAACTTTGGAAGACTTCAAGATAAAACATGATAATCCCATTCCTATACTATGTGATAATACAAGTGCTATAAACATCTCAAAAAATCCAGTGATGCATTCCAAGACAAAGCACATTCCGATTAAGTATCATTTTCTGAGAGAACAGGTGATAGATAAATAGGTCAGGCTGGAATATATTTCTACAAAGGAATAAATAGCAGATATTTTCACCAAGCCACTTCCAAAGGAAACCTTTGAGTATCTTCGAGGAAGATTGGGAGTGAGACTCCCACCCCAGAATTAACCACCTCAAGAGGAGGTGGGGGAGGGGCTAAGCTAAGAGGCTCATTCTTAGCCCCGAGCCCCAAAGGTGACCCTTTGCCATTGATGTCAAAGGGGGAGAGATTTGAGTAAGGGGGAGAGATTTGGTATTTGAGAAAAGAGGAGAGAGCATTGAGCCAGGGGGAGCATTGTCCCAGGGGGAGAAGAACAAAGGAAAGGTCAAGTTTTCGGTAAAAATAAGTTGGGTTGCCATCAATGACAAAGGGGGAGATTGTTGGGACATTTTGAGCTCATTTAGTTGTCATTGATGTCAAGGTGAAAAGTTGTCATTGATGCCAAAGTGAACACATGAAGCTATCATTAACACCATGGAGTACATCATCATTAACACCAGGAAGCAATGCAAAGAGATGGAGAAAAGTTGTCCAAATATGTTTTTATAAGGGTTTTTGTTAAAACCATGATGGCACATTAAAAGGTTTTTTATTAAAACCATAATGATAGTTCTCTAATATTGTGATGGCAGAATTAAGGTTTTTATTAAAACCAAGGTGGCAAAATTATTTTTCATCAACCCAGTGAAGTGCAAATGACAATTTGATATTAACTCAATGAGGGCTTTAATTTTTATTAAAGTCTAAAGTTTATAAATTAAATTTATAATATTTAAATTCTTTTGAATTTAAATTAATTATAAATTATAATTTATACAAGCCGACGTCATCAAATCGAATCATCCACCGACGTTGTATGCAAAGCAAATGAAAGGTATTTAAACCCTAAGACAAACCTTAAGGAAGCAAGAAATCAAAAATCCGAATTCGAACATAAGCAAAAATATGAAGCCTCTAAAATTTGTGAGTGGTGTATTGCCAAAATAGGATAGTGCATTGTAATCAGGGTAGAGCATCATGATCGAGGCAATGCATGGTGTTCGAAGCAAGGGACAACGCAAAGGGAGAAGCGCTCGTAGTCTAGCTTGGCGCTAGATGTAGGAGAAGGCCAAAGGCTTTGAAGCCTTTGTGAAAAGGCTTAAGCAACCTTAGGGCTTAAGCTAAGCACGTGGAGTGCTTAGCTCACATGGCTAGCTTACCGTAACTAAGGCGCCAGTTGTGGAGAAGGTGCAAGTTCGAAACTCTAAAAATTGTGGAAGGGGATTCACCAAAGGTTTTTATAATTTAATTTTTTATTTTTGCATAATACTAAGGTTTAGGAGAAATAAGGGAATATTTGTGGTATTTGATTATTGTGCTAAGGTTTTAGGGGTGTATGTGGAATTTGATTAATTGTGCTAAGGTTAGGGAGTTATAAGGTGATATTAATTTATTTACCTAAGTGGTAAATAGGTGCTTTATTAAGGTAAATATTATTTTACCTTAGGAGATAGAAATTAAGTTGGAATATCAATTTTGTGAAATAGAAAAATTGAAGAGGAAATTTTTGTGAAGATATTATTGTCAAATATTGCTATTGAGAAGGAGATATAAGGTGTATTATGAAATTGAGCTATTCTTGTATTTTGTGAAGTATAACACTTGTTATCTAACCCTTGGCACTTGGCAAAGAAGAAGATATTCCTGAAGGCAGTTTTTGAAGATCATCCTCCAATCAAGAAAAAGGTATGAGCATATTCTTCCATAGTTGAATTGATTGATTGGTTTTTTAGAAAATAAGTTTGGAGTGAAAAGGACTTGGTTAGGGTTTCCTATTGAGTGTGTTGAGTTGTTTGTAAGCATTGTTGTTGAAGCCATTGATGAGTGAAGAACTTGAACTAGGGTTTGAAAAGAACATGAGTATCATTGTTATGTGAGATTGGTTGTTGAGCATTGTTGGAAATATTTTGAGTAAGTGATTGTATGCTTGGACTAGGGTTTGTGAGCAAGGATTATCTCATTGAGTGATTGATTGAGTAGAGTTAGTTGAGCCTAGTCAAGTGGATGTGTGAAGTGATTTTTCAAGTTCCATAAAACTATATATACTATATTCTGAATTGAGTTGAGAAAGAAATTGAGAATATTTGAGCAAGTTCTGTGTGGACTTGTTGAGCAGATTTGAGCAAGTTTTGTGTGGACTTGTTGAGCATATTTGAGCAAGTTCTATGTGGACTTGTAGTGCAGATTTTAGATATATATTTGGAGGTGACATAGTAGAGAGGACAGTAGTCTCTAGTGGATAGAGATCCATCAGCCAGGGTAGTGAGGATAGGTCTTCTGAGTGGGGATAAGATTCTTCAGTGGAGAGAGATCCACAACCTAGTGCAGTGGAGGTAGTAGTCTTCTAGAGGATCACCAGCTAGAGTAGAGGGGGAGTTCTCCTGTGGATAGAGATCCATGAACTTGATTTAGGGGATTGGTATCTCCTTTGGACAGAGGTCCATAAATATTGTAGGGAAAGGATTCCCAAGAGAATTTATTTGAGAAAATTTATAAGAAATATTTTCTCCGTGGAAGTAGCCATATTTGGGTGAACCACGTAAAATCATGTCTCTCATATGTGTGATGCTTTATGTGATGTTTACTGCTTTAATACTACTGATGATGTCATTTGGATTAAAAAGCAAAAAGTTTTATTATATACTGTTCACCCCCCTCTCAGTATAAGCACATGTTCTAAAAAATCTTGTAGGCAGATTTGAGATAAGTCTTGGTGAAGACTTGAGAGCAGAGTTGAGAAAATTTTTGTGAAAGCTTATAGGCAGATTTGAGACAAGTCTTGGTGAAGACTTGAGAGCAGAGTTGAGCAAGCTTTTGTGAAATTTTATAGGCAGATTTGATACAATTCTTGGTGAATACTTGAGACCAGAGTTGAGCAAGATTTTTTGAAATCTTGTGGGCATATTTTAGACAAGTCTTGGTGAAGACTTGAGAGAATATTGAGTAAGTTCTTGAGAGGACTTGAGGATAGATTTGGGTAAGTCTTGGTTAAGAATTGTAGGTAGAGTTGAGCAAGCTTTTGTGAAAGCTTGTGGGTATATTTGAGATAAGTCTTGGTGAAGACTTGTAGGTAGAGTTGAGCAAGATTTTGTGAAAGCTTGTGGGCATATTTGAGACAAGTCTTGGTGAAGACTTGAGAGCAGATTGAGAAAGTTCTTGAGAGGAATTAAGAACATATTTGGGCAAGTCTTGGTGAAGACTTGTACGCATATTTGAGCAATATTTTGTGAAATCTTGTAAGAATATTTGAGATAAGTCTTGGTGAATACTTAAGAGCATATTGAGCAAGTTATTGAGAGGACTTGAGGACAGATTTGAGTAAGTCTTTGTAAAGACTTGTAGGCAGAGTTGAGCAAGATTTTGTGAAAGTTTGTGGGTAGATTTGAGGTAAGTCTTGGTGAAGACTTGAGAGTAGGTTGAGCAAGTTCTTGAAAGGACTTGAGGATAAATTTGAGGTAAGTCTTTGTGAAGACTTGATAGTAGAGTTGATTTATTGATTTGTTCAAGCTTTGTGTTAAGGCTTGGGAAAAATTTAAGCAGTGTTGATTTGTAATTGGATCAAGCTTTGTGTTAAGGCTTGAGGATAGATTTGAGGATAAATTTTAGTGCATATTTGAGAGTAGATTTGTGCTAGATCTGAGATAGAGTTAGAGCATATTTGTACTAGACCAAGGATAGTTTTTGGTGTAGATTTGAGATAGAGTTGAGAGAAAGCTTTGGAGATGACAGAACAAAGGATAGTAGTCTCTAGTGGATAGAGATCCATTTGCTAGGATAGTGAGTATAGAGGTCTTCTAAGTGAGGATAGAGGTATTCTATGGAGGGAGATCCATATTCCAATGTAATGGAGGTATAAGTCTTCTAGAAGATCATCAGCTAGAGTAGAGGAGAAAGATTTCTCCTATGGATAGAGATCCATGAACCAGATCAAGGTGAAATATTTCTCCTGTGGAGTGTGATCCGTGAAGTAGCTGGGAAGATAAAGTTATTCTATGGAGAGAGGTCCACGAACCAATTGAAGAGAAAGAGTTCTCATGGGTCAAGTTCCACGAACCATAGAAGAGGGAAAATAATTATCCTATGGAGAGAGATCCAAAAATAAGAGCATTAGAGGATTGGTGTCTCCTTTGGATAGAGGTCCATAAACATTGTAATAGGAAAGTGATTCCCAAGAGATTTGTTGAGAAAATTTAGTGGAAATATTTTCTCTGTGGAGTAGCCCACATTGGGTGAACCACGTTAAATTGGTGTCTCTATTGTGTGTGATTATTTGTGCATTGATTTGATTATTGCTATTGATATTGCTATTGATAATATTGGATAATATTGTTTGGGAAAGAAAAGTAAAATTTGGTCTTATATTGTTCATCCCCATATTATTATAAGCTTGTGTTCTTCAAATTATTCTTAGTTATAATGTGATCAAGTGAATTCCATGACTCATGGTTGATTGACTTAGGTGCTTTTTTTTCATATGACTCCTCATAGGGAGGGATTCTCTGAATATGAAAATATAAATGGAGGTGACGTCTTCTTGAGAGAAAAAATGACATATAAAATAATAGGTCAAGGAAGAGTCAAGTTAAGGTTAAAAGAAGGAAGAATTAAAACCCTTCTTGATGTGTTGCATATTCTAATTTTGGGAAGGAAATAATATTCATGATTAATATGAATGATGCAGGTGTGAATGTGGTATTAAATAAGGATAGTTGCAAGATGGTTCATGAAGCCTTGGTGTTGGCAACAAAATTTCATAGAGGAACTTTGTTCAGACTTGAGGCTAGCACTGTAAGTATTAATTGTAATGACTCTTCAGTTGTAGAGGAAAATAATACAGTAGAAATGGATCCAAGTATTCCTATATCAAAGACAATGTTGTGGCATAAACACATGGGACAAATTGGTGAGAAATACCTCCAAAAATTAAAAATGAAAAGTATGACTAAAGCAATTTCTGATCGCCCATTAAATTTTAATTTTTATAAACATTATGTTTTTGAAAAACAAACTAGAGTCAAGTTTCCTAGTAGTGCTACAAGGTTTGAAGGAATTCTACATATTATTTATAGTGAGGTATTTGGACCTACAAAAGTACCAATATTAGGTAAATCTATTTATTTTTTATATTTATTGATAACTTCTCAAGAAATACTCGGGTATATTTTCTACGAAAAAATCTTAGGTTTTCAATAAATTTAAAAAGTTTAAGGCTCTTGTAGAAAATTAGGTAGAGAAAAATATAAAGGTTTTTAGAAGTGATAATGTTGGTGAGTATTGCTCTAATGAATTTGAGCAGTTTTGCATGGACTATGGAATAGAAAGGTAGAAAAAAATTGTGTATACTCCATAATAGAATGGGGTTGCAAAATGAATGAACAAGACATTGATGGATAAGGCCAAAATCATTCTAAGTTGTGCATGGTTAGAAAATAAATTTTGCATAAAAGTTGTGTTAACTACTTGTCACCTCATCAATAGATCTTCTACCTTAGCTATGGTAGAAAAGACTCCATAGGAAGTATGGACTGGTAAGAAACCCTCTCTCAATCATATAAGGGTTTTTGGTTGTGATGCTTATATGTATGTCCCAAAAGATAAAAGGAATAAGTTAGACTATAAATCTTAAAAATGCATATTTTTGGGTTATAGAACTAGTGTTAAAGGATATAAGTTGTGGAACCCCAAAACATAAAAGGTTGTTTATAGTCATAATGTGTTGTTTAAAGAAACAAAAGGGGTTTTGAAATAGGAAATGTAAACAAGCAAAGAACCTAAAGCAGTTCAAGTAAAATTAGAATTTAAGAAAGAACTTGTGGTAGAATGTGATGATACATAAGAAGATGAACTATAGAGATAATCTGAAGAGGAAAATTTAGAGGAAGAAGGTGAGGAGAAAGCTGAAGATGCAAAAGCTAGAACTCCAATTTTGAGATCAAATTGAGTGATAAGACTCCCAAATAGGTATAGCCCTTTAAATTTTTGTTCTACATTATCAGTTACTGATGAATAAGCCCAGATTGTAAAGGAGGCACTTCAGTCAAGTGAGAATAAGTCTTGGAAAAGAGCTATGGAGGAAGAAATGGAGTCCCTAGATAAAAATAAGACATGGGATTTGGTGAAATTGCCTCTTAGAAGAAAACTTGTTGGTTGTAAGAAGTATAATGTAGAAGGTGTTGGAAATTTTGAGTAGATGAGTTGTCATTGATGTCAAGAGTGAGTGGTCATTGATGTCAAGCTTTCAGCACCAGTCAGTGGCAATTTCAATGTGCAGTATCAGTTTCAGGTTCTCTAGTTTCAGTTGATCAAGACACGGTTCTAGGAAGTCAGATGTGGTCCAAAGTGCAAAGAAAAAGCCCAAGTGAATAATATTATAATAATTATTATAATATTATACAAGGAATATTAAATTAATTATAAATTAATTAATATAATTTTATTAAATTAATTTATTAATTAATTTACTTAACTTTATGTTATTTAAATTAATTATTAATTAATTTTAATATTAATTATATATTAATTTATGTTAATTTTAAATAACCCTAAGGTGGGTTATTAATTCAAATTTTGAATTCAAATTCTAAGCATCGACGTGGAGAGAAAATTTAACCATGTGTGTATAAAAGTGGGATTACTCCACCTTAGCAAAAGTTACAAATGCCTTGGAATTAATTTTGATGCTATGCGAGATTATGCGAATCGTGTTGTGCAAAGAGGATTTTAATTTTAAATTTTAAGTGCTTAAGAGGATCCAAAAGAATTTGACCCATCAAGGAGAGAGCCTTGGTCACCAAGCGCTGGTAGCGCAGTTGGAAACTGCAGCATAAGCAAGTCATGAGGGCAGTGATTGATGCAGGTTCGAATCCATGGAGGATCATTTTATTTTGTGTTGAATTTGGTGGTGAAAGGAGGTTGAAAGGGAAGGAAGTCTTCCTTCCTTCATGTGGGCTCCTATAGCCCATGCGGTCGACACCAAAGCACTAAGGTGCTTGGTGCTTGGGGAGATAGTGGTTTGAATCATGTCGAAACCTTTTTGGGGAGATAACAAAGGTATGCATTAGTCGAGCACTAAAATTTTTGGAGGAATTGGTTGAGGTATTAAAAATTTAATTTTTGCATAGGTTTTAGGGGAGTTATAAGGTTGATGCAAAATAAATTTTTGGTGTTATTTGCTTTAGTATTTGAAAAGGAAAATAAAGGTGTTTTAGGAATATTGTTTGAGGGTTTGTGGTGTTGTATATTATTTTAAGTTAGAGATTATAAGGTGTATCCAAGTAATTATTTTTCATGATGGATGCAAATTTCAAGAAGGAGCAATAAGATATATTTGAGCTTCGATTATTTGTGAGTTTTAAGGAATTGTTGGTCCGAAATCTGCCACAGGAAAGGATTTTTACAATTGCACCCTAGACCCGGCCAAAATTGAAAGGCTGGAAGCAAGAAATGGCTTCCAGACCAATCTCCAGAGTGGGCTGGTTCCCTTTACTATTCTAAAATTCTGGTTAAATATAAGGGTTGCTGGAAAGAAATCAAAAGTTGTAGAAAGGAATGGGAAATATAGCCACAGGCCGAAGTGATGGGATCGGAAGATAACAACAGGAAACTTAAAAATGCGACAACAACAAGTAACATAAGATGTCAGCTCAATTCTCACACAACTGTATGTAGCAAATCTCTCCAATATTACACTCCAGAAATCATACTCTCATGGCAGCACTTAAATCCAAGATGCAGAATTTAAATACAACAACCATTAAGAAATACGAATACTATAAGAAATGCAACTTTGATGAAAAGAAAATCACTCATACAACCGTTGCTGAAAATCCGAAGCCAATACTTTTATTCCTGTGAGATACAATTCCGAGTTTCTAGCAGAGAACTCTCCAACCACACTTTCAAATGAAGCTTACATTGGTTTTTATAGAGGGTCGTCCTCTTTGCAGCATTAAATATTTGAAACCGACTTCCTTGTGATCTACAATTATGCATTGGAAATTATGCACATGATCCCCTTAATTGCAGCCTTGGAGACCCACAAAATTGAATGCAATGTACATGTCAACTTCGAAGAACCACCTTCATTAAATTTGTTTTTTTAAACATGTGCATGAAAAACCATTAAAATGATCCACGACCAGCAGTTTCGAACCAAGAAAATCTTTAATTTTGGTGGCCTGGGTGCTCTTCGACCTTGACCGCATTGAAAATCCGCAAAGCATTTAATTCGGGGCAGCATTTAATCTTAGAAAATCGGAAAAACCTCCTCGAAACTCACAAAACTGCTTTGGGCCAACAATTTAAGCATTAATAATTAATAATAACAATAAATGTGGCAAAAATGCCAACATTCTTGGTGGCTCGCGGGGTATACGACTCGTTGTATGCAAGAATCCAGGCCTGAATCCATTGGGCACAGAGTCATATTGGAACTGTAAACTAGCTACGGTGGTACATGTCAGGGGACTGCTGCAATCATCTTCTGCTGAAAAAGCTAAAACTGAAAGAACCTGCATATGACTGGTTATGAAATGCGACAAATGGAATGCGATAGTGGAGTGAGCTCCTGCGATTGCACAAGCGGTGAATGCAATGGAGTGATGACAATAATGAAATGATAGATTGACAAAGCAATGTGGTAGACACAATAACAGAATGTTGTTGTACTACCATCTGCAATGGATGGAATGAAAGTGAATGAACGGATGGAATGGAAATGGAAGTATGAAAAGTGTGGAATGAAAATGAACTAGACTATAAAATAAATGCATAAAATGACGAACTTAGAGGAAAGGGATAAGAAGGAAAGGGAATAATAGGAATGGGGAAAAGAAACAACAGTCGTGGCTTGTTTCTTAACTGCAGAAGAAAAAGAAGTAAAAGAAGGAAGATGAAGAAGGGAAAGGAAGAAAAGGAGAGGAGAAAGAAGAAATTGCTAGAAAGCCACCAACTACTGGGAGGAGAAAAACAAAGGAAAAACAAGCATCTACGGCTCGCAGGCAACAAGAGCCGAGATGAATAAATAAAAACAATACCTCTTTTTTTTTTTTTTCTACTCTTTCTATTTTTTTTTTTTAAATATTATATACAATAGTTCACGACATGATTGGCATGTCGCCACCAGACACCTAGTCTCAGAGGGTTATCCGGTAAATCTGCAGTGTCCTGACCAGATCTGATCATACTTAAGTCGGTCCTTGAAATTGGGCTGGCTTCTTCCTGAAGTTCTCCATGTTTCAGACATCGGCAAGTTATCATGCTGTATACCAGTACCGACACAATTTACAAATAATGCAGAAAATAAACCCCACCATCTTGAAGAGTTCTTTGAGTGTGGACTGAGAACAGGTTCCTCCAACTCTTGGATCTGATCATAGAAATTGTCTAGCAACAGTCCTTTCTCCAGGATCTCTTCAGACTCTACTTGTTGATCTGACATATTTAACAGGTTCTGACTAAATACTTGCATGTCGTGCACAGCTATGCCTTCTTGGTGCTCAGGTTCTTGAACTTGAATCTCTTCTTCTTCTTCGCTTATATCCTCTGGATCCATCTCCTTATGAAAACTGCAAGCAACCATATTGTTCATTGCCGATCCTTGGCTTTGGATGAGATCTGTCCCTTGAGCTCCACACAACTGCATCTCAGGTTTTCGCTCAGTATAAGGGATCTGGCATGAAAAAGACTGCACGAGATAGACAGGAGCAGCAACTATCGGAGAAAGTAATGGAGTTTCTCCCCACGGTAATTTTCCTGATAAGAGCAAAAGTTGTTCCGCTCGCACTGCTTCCTCAAAGATTTGTGGGAACCTTCGTTCACCTGATTGCAGCAAGAGGAGGCCTATGTCAGAATGGAAAGCTCGAACATAGAAGAGGTGGGCTTGGGTGGGTGATGGTCGGATATTTTCTGGAATTCTCTTCCAGCTTCTCAAGAATCGGACATTGAAGTCCGTGATGCTCTCTAGAGGTGCTCTCTTGATGTACATTAAAAACTGATAGAGATCCAAAGAACTGTAAAAGGGATCTTCGTCAAATCTTCTGATTAGTGCTCCCGCTAGATCATCCCATGATCTGATGCTTTGACGCTTGAGCAATCTGTACCACTGCAATGCCCTTCCTTCCAAAGACTGAACCAGAAGTCTGATCATGATATCCTCGTGATTTATGACATGGATCATTGACAAAGTAGCAATATCTTCAACATGCGCCAGAGCCATGCCTTCGATACCATCATATTTTGCTAGGGCCTTCAGGGCACCTTTGGGAATTTCATGCCGGATTTGGAGATTCAGAGGGCCAGGATCATCCCATCTAGAAAAAACCCTCGCCTTTGTGGCAGTGGTCTGCGGGATCACGGCTATCGCCATTAAGTCAGAGTCACCAGATGAACATTCTTTGAACTTAAAAAAAAATAGGCATCCACGATCAAGAAATTCGGATCTTCAACTCAGCAAAGTCGCCAGATGAACTTACAAATCTCCGCTGTGAGGCCAAGACAGCTCATCAAAAATCTTGAGACCTCCGGGTGTTAAAAAAAAATTATGGATCTTTTGAGACAGAAGAAGTTTGTCCCACCGGGCGTGCCAAAAACTGTTGGTCCGAAATCTGCCACAGGAAAGGATTTTTACAATTGCACCCTAGACCCGGCCAACATTGAAAGGCTGGAAGCAAGAAATGGCTTCTAGACCAATCTCCAGAGTGGGCTGGTTCCCTTTACTATTCTAAATTTCTGGTTAAATATAAGGGTTGCTGGAAAGAAATCAAAATTTGCAGAAAGGAATGGGAAATATAGCCACAGGCCGAAGTGATGGGATCGGAAGATAACAGACGGGAAACTTAAAAATGCGACAACGACAAGTAACATAAGATGTCGGCTCAATTCTCACACAATCGTATGTAGCAAATCTCTCCAATATTACACTCCAGAAATCATACTCTCACGGCGACACTTAAATCCAAGATGCAGAATTTAAATACAACAACCATTAAGAAATATGAATACTATAAGAAATGCAACTTGACAGAAAAGAAAATCACTCATACAACCGTTGCTGAAAATCTGAAGCCAATACTTTTATTCCTGCAGATACAATTCCAGTTTCTAGCAGAGAACTCTCCAACCACACTTTCAAATGAAGCTTACATTGGTTTTTATAGAGGGCCGTCCTCTTTGCAGCATTAAATATTTGAAACCGACTTCCTTGTGATCTACAATTATGCATTGGAAATTATGCACACGATCCCATAAATTGCAGCCTTGGAGACCCACAAAATTGAATGCAATGTACATGTCAGCTTCGAAGAACCACCTTCATTAAATTTGTTTTTTTAAACATGTGCATGAAAAACCGTTAAAATGATCCACGACCAGCAGTTTCGAACCAAGAAAATCTTTAATTTTGGTGGCCTGGGTGCTCTTCGACCTTGACCACATTGAAAATCCGTAAAGCATTTAATTCGGGGCAGCATTTAATCTTCGAAAATCGGAAAAACCTCCTCGGAACTCACAAAACTGCTTTGGGCCAACAATTTAAGCATTAATAATTAATAATAACAATAAATGTGGCAAAAATGCCAACAGGAATATTTGAGAAAGTGTTAAGAGTGATATTTTGTCATCTAACCATTGAAATTGGAAAGAAGAAAATTGTGATTGAGACAGGTTTTCTAAGGGCACTTCTACATCAAACAAAAGGTATGGGCACATCTTCCTAGTGAGTGATTGTTGAATGTTGTGAATGCAAAGTTGGAGTGAAAAGGATTGTTTGGTAAGCATTGTTGAGTGTGTTTTGAATTAATGCTTCAAGGTTTTCTAGAATAAAGAGTTGTTGATAAAACCTTGTTTTATAAGCATTGTTGTTGAAGTGATTAGTTGAGTGAACTTGAACTAGGGTTTGCAAAGATCATGAGTATCATTGTTATGTGAGATTGATTGATAAGCATTGTTGGAAATATTTGAGTGAGTGTTCATATGCTTGGACTAGGGTTTGTAAGCAAGGATTAATTCATTGAGTGATTGGTTGAGTAGAGTTGGTTGAGCCTAGTCAAGTGGATGTGTTGATGTGATAGTTCAAGTTCTATGAAATAAATTGTTCTATATTCTGAATTGATTTGAGAAAGAGGTTGAGTGTTGATGAATGTGAAACATATTGAGTCTCTAACAATTCTCTATATGTTTCTGTGGTAAAAGTGAGATTTGAAAGTGATTGAGCATTGTGGTGAATGTGAAGCATATTGAGTCTCTAACAATTCTCTTTATGTTTCTATGAGATTGGACAAGTTCTAGTGAGGACTTGTTGAGCAGATTTGAGGTAAGTCTTAGAGAAGACTTGTGGACAGATTTGTGTGAGATTTTGTGGAAGCTTACAATAAATTGAGAATAAATATTGAGGATAGATATTGAGGATAGATTTGAGGAAAGAGTTTGGTGCATATTTGAGGATAGGTTTGTGCCAGACGAGAGATAGAGATTGAGCAGATTTGTGCTAGATCGAAGGACTATGTTTAGTGTAGATTTGAGATAGAGCTTTGAAGGTGATAGAGTATAGAGGATGATAGTCTCTAGTGGATAGAGATCCATTAGCCAGGGTAGTGAGGATAGGTGTCTTCAGTGGATAGAGATCCATTAGCAGAGTAGTGGGGGTAATAGTTCTTCTAGAAGATCACTAGCTAGAGCAAGAGGAGAAAGGAGTTCTCCTATGGATAGAGATCCATGAACTTGATTAGGGGATTGGTGTCTCCTTTGGATAGAGGTCCATAAACATTGTAGGGAAAGGATTCCCAAGAGAATTTATTTGAGAAAAATTTATAAGGAATATTTTCTCCGTGGAGTAGCCCACATTGGGTGAACCACGTTAAATCATGTCTCTCATGTGTGTGATGCTTTGTGTGATGTTTACTACTTTAATATTGTTGATGTTATCATTTGGATTAAAAAGCAAAAAGTTTTATCTTATATTGTTCACCCCCTCTCTCAGTATAAGCACATGTTCTTCAATTGGTATCAGAGTGGGTCTCTCCATGAAAAGACTAACAACTTGGAGGAGGATCCATCAAAAACACACATGACTTCAGAAAATGAAGAAGAGACCATGTTTGATATAAAAGAGGAATTCTTTACTGCTCTCAGGAATTTGGAAAGGATTAGAGAAAAGAACTCAAGCTTGAAGGAACAAATTCAAGAGGATGAAGAAGCAAAGATGGAACTTCTACAAAGTCTCACAGAACTTAAGATAAAGGTAGAAGAAGGAAAGAAGATTGAGCAAGATATGATAGATCTATTAAGAGCAAGAGAAACAAAATGTGAAATATTGGAAGCAAAAATTGTTTATCTAAGGAATGAAGTTGAAAGGACCAAGGTACTACAAGATATAGAGTATGAGAAATAGAAAGAGGAGTCAAGTCTTCAAGAAGGAGAAACTTCAAACAAAGATAGGCAAGCAAAGGATACTTCAAAAGAAAAAGACATCAGAAAGGAAGAAAGCAAAGAAGAACCTTGGATGAGAGTTAATCACAAAAGGAGAAGCACTCAACCACAATCTCAAAGGCATCCAAATAGGTTACATAATTTCTTCCATGGTCATTGTTTTTCTTGTAACAAATATGGTCATAGAGTTGTACATTGTATTGGTCATGCAAGAAACAATGTCAATAGAAATTTCAATTCTTTTGCACCTCTTATGGATAATGATATTATATGTTACAAATGCAATAATTTTGGGCACAAGGCTAGATGGTGTAAAATGATACTTCCTAAGTCTAGTAAAAGAAAAACAATTTCAACAACTAGGAAAGATGAAAGGGAAAATGTAAAGGCTAGATCAATGTTAGTTCAAACAACCCTTCATGCTCAGGATAAAGAAGAACAATGGTATCTTGATAGTGGTTTCTCTAGACACATGACAGGAGACAAAGACAAATTCATTGTACTAAAAGAAACCAATAGAGGATCAGTAAGTTTTGGTGATAATGGATCAACAAAGATTGGTGGAAGAGGAACTCTGAGTTTAGATAATGGGAAAACAAGAACAGAAAATGTGTTGTATGTCAAAGGGTTAAAACATAATCTTCTAAGTGTAAGTCAACTTTGTGATCAAGGTCATATGGTTACATTTCACCCAGATAGATGTGAGATAAGAAAATCAGAAACTAGAAAAGTCATTGCAAATGCAAGAAGAACTCCAAACAATCTATACATGCTTAGTGAGATCAAAGGGGAAAAGTGCTTTCTATCACAAGAAGATGAGAGTTGGTTGTGGCATAGAAGATTGGGTCACTTGAATTTTGACAACATAGTCAACATAAGCAATAAGCAGGTTGTCAGAGATTTACCCAAGATAAAAAGGCCACAAAACACAATTTGTGCACCTTGTCAACATGGAAAGCAAACTAGAACAAGCTTTAAGTCAAAAGGATATATGTCATCTGAGCCATTAAGTCTAATACATACTGATCTATGTGGTCCTACCAGAACACAGAGTATTCAGGGTGAGAGTTACTTTATATTGTTTATAGATGATTACTCCAGAATGGTTTGGGTAGCTTTCCTGAAAGAGAAGTCAGATGCATTTGAAAAATTCAAAGCATTTAAGGAACTGGTTGAAAATGAAACCGACAAGAGGATTAAGTGTTTGAGATCTGATAGAGGAGGAGAATTTACCTCAAATGAATTTGTAGAGTTTTGTGAACAACATGGGATCAAGAGAGAATACTCAACAGCAAGAACTCCTCAACAAAATGGAGTAGTTGAAAGGAAAAATAGGACTATTGAGAATATGGCTAGAGCTATGTTAAATGAGTCCAAACTTTCAGATGGATTTTGGAGGGAAGAATTCAACACAATAGTATATATAATCACTAGGGCTCAAATGAGGGTAAACCATCACAAGACTCCTTATGAGCTTTGGAAAGGAAGACCGACCACTGTAAAACACTTCAAGGTTTTTGGAAGCAAGTGCTACATAAGACGAGAAGATCAAAACTTAGGCAAGTTTGACCCAAGATGTGATGAGGGAATTTTTCTTGGTTATTCCACTAAGAGTAAAGCTTATAGATGCTTCAACAAGAGAACACACACTATTGTGGAAAGTATAAATGTAACAATTGATGAGAAGATAGATTCAAGAGAACCAGTTCAACAAATTGTGTATCAGGAAGATGGAAGTTGTCAAGAAGAGTTTCATGAGGAATCAGATGAAGAAGAAGAAGAAACACAAAGACTTCTTCCTAAAACTCCATCTAGGTATGTACAGAAGCATCATCCAAAAGATCTAATCATTGGGAATCTAGATGAAAGACAAACAAGGAGAAGGATAATAACACCATCTCAACAAGCAAATTTTTCTTTGCTATCTAAGATTGAGCCAAAGGATTTCAATCAAGCAAGTGAAGATGAGTTCTGGATTAAGGCAATGGATGAGGAATTAGATCAGATAGAGAAAAGCAAGACTTGGGAACTTGTTCCATGACCAAAGGACAAGAATGTGATCGACACAAAATGGGTATTCATAAATAAGTTAAATGAATATGGACAGGTAGTAAGGAATAAAGCAAGGTTAGTGTGCAAAGGTTATGCACAGGTAGAGGGAATTGACTTTGATGAGACATTTGCTCCAGTTGCACGACTTGAAGCCATAAGAATATTTTTAGCCTTCTCAAGTTTTAAAAACTTCAAGGTATATCAGATGGATGTTAAGTCAACATTTCTAAATGGTGTTCTAGAAGAAGAAGTCTATATTGAACAACCAGAGGGATTCATATTAATAGATAAACCAGATCATGTATGCAGATTGAAAAAGGCATTGTATGGTCTAAAGCAGGCTCCTAGAGCATGGTACTCAAGATTGGATAAGTATCTTCAGGAACAGGGATTCAGAAAAGGAATAGCAGACAACAACTTATACATCAAAAATGAAGGGAATAATCTACTAATTGTGGTTGTTTATGTTGATGACATCATTTTTGGGGAAACAATGATAAGATGTGTAAAGAATTTGCAAAGAACATGCAGAATGAATTTGAGATGTCTATGCTTGGTGAGTTGTCCTTCTTTCTTGGACTTCAGATTTCACAATCATAGAAAGGAGTATTTCTCTCACAAACCAAGTATATAAAAGAGATGCTAAAGAAATTCAGGTTAGAATATTGCAAACCGGTAAGTACCCCCATGGTCACAGGATGCAAGTTAAGTAAGGATGATGAATCTCTAGAGGTAGATCAGAGATTATACAGATCTATGATTGGCAGCTTGTTGTATGTTACAGCTACAAGACCAGACATAGTACAATCAATGGGATTAGTGGCAAGGTTTTAGGCAACACCTAAGGAAACACATGTGGTAGTAGTAAAGAGAATTCTCAGGTATCTAAAAGGGACTATGGATTTTGGGCTCTGGTATCCCAAAAGTGATAGTTTCACACTCACAACATATACAGATGCAGATTGGGCTGGCAATATTGATGATAGAAAGAGCACAAGTGGAGGAGCATTCTTTCTTGGAGACTATTTAGTCTCTTGGCTAAGTAAGAAGCAGGTTTCAATATCCTTATCTATAATAGAAGCATAATATATTGTAGTAGTAGCCAGTTGTACACAGGTATTATGGATGAAGTGAACTCTAGAAGACTTCAAGATAAAACATGATCATCCTATTCCCATATTATGTGATAATACAAGTGCTATAAGTATCTCAAAGAATCCAGTGATGCACTCCAGGACAAAGCACATTTCGATCAAGTATCATTTTCTGAGAGAACATGTGATAGATAAATAGGTCAGGTTGGAATATGTTACTACAAAGGAATATATAGCAGATATTTTCACTAAGCCACTTTCAAAGGAGACCTTTGAGTATCTTCGAGGAAAATTGGGAGTAATACTCCCACCCCAGAATTAACCACCTCAAGAGGAGGTGGGGGAGGGGCTAAGCTAAGAGACTCATTCTTAGCCTCGAGCCCCAAAGGTGACCCTTTGCCATTGATGTCAAAGGGGGAGAGATTTGAGTAAGGGGGAGAGATTTGGTTTAAGGAGAGAGCATTGAGTCAGGGGGAGCAATTTCCCAGGGGGAGCAGAATAGGAAAAAGGTCAAGTTTTGGTAAAAAGAATTTGGGTTGCCATCAATGACAAAGGGGGAGATTGTTGGACATTTTGAGTAGATGAGTTGTCATTGATGTCAAGAGTGAGCGGTCATTGATGTCAAGCTTTCAACACCATTGAGTGGTAGTTTCAGTGGGCAACATCAGTTTTAGGTTCTCTAGTTTTAGTTGATCAAGACCCGGTTCTAGGAAGTCAGATGTGGTCCAAAGTGCAAAGAAGAAGCCCAAGTGAATAATATTATAATAATTCTTTATAATATTATAAAGGAAGTTTAAATTAATTATAAATTAATTAATATAATTTTTATTATAAATTAATTTATTAATTAATTTACTTAACTTATAAGTTATTTAAATTAATTATTAATTAATTTTAATATTAATTATAATATTAATTTATGTTAATTTTAAATAACCCTAAGGTGGGTTATTAATTTGAATTTTAAATTTGAATTCTAGCATAGTGGGGAGTAAATTAACCATGTGTGTATAAAAGGGGGATTACCCCACCTTAGCCAAAGTTACCATGCCTTCGAATTAATTTTATGCTATGCGAGTTTGTGAATCGTGTTGTGCAAAGAGGATTTTTAGGGGGTTTCGTGGGAGGTTGAATAGGGGGTTTTTTTTTGTGTGAATTAGCTGAAGAAGGTTGAAAGGGAAGGAAGTCTTCCTTCCTTCACGTGGGCACCTATAGCCCATGGTGGGCACCAAAGTGCTAAGGCGCTTGGCGCTTGGGGAGACGATGGTTCGAATCACGTCGAAACCCTTTTGGGGAGATAACAAAGGTATGCATTAGTTGAGCACCAAAATTTTTGGAGGAATTAGTTGAGCTATTAAAAATTAATTTTTGCATATTTTATTTGGTTTGTAAGGTTTTAAGGGGAGTTATAAGGTTGATGCAAAATAAATTTTGGTGTTATTTGCTTTAGTGTTTGAAAAGGGTAATAAGGTGTTTTAGGAAGATTGTTTGAGGTTTTGTGGTGTTGGATATTATTTTAAGTTGGAGATTATAAGGTGTATCCAAATAATTATTTTTCATGTATGATTTGATGGATGTTAATTTCAAGAAGGAGCAATAAGGTGTATTTGAGCTTTGATTATTTTTGTGTCTAAGGAATATTTTGAGAAAGTGTTAAGAGTGATATTTTGTCATCTAACCATTGAAATTGGAAAGAAGGAAATTGTGATTGAGACAGGTTTTCTAAGGGCACTTCTACATCAAACAAAAGGTATGGGCACATCTTCCTAGTGAGTGATTGTTGAATGTTGTGAATGCAAAGTTGGAGTGAAAAGGATTGTTTGGTAAGCATTGTTGAGTGTGTTTTGAATTAATGCTTCAAGGTTTTCTGGAATAAAGAGTTGTTGATAAAACCTTGTTTTATAAGCATTGTTGTTGAAGTGATTAGTTGAGTGAACTTGAACTAGGGTTTGCAAAGATCATGAGTATCATTGTTATGTGAGATTGATTGATAAGCATTGTTGGAAATATTTGAGTGAGTGTTCATATGCTTGGACTAGGGTTTGTAAGCAAGGATTAATTCATTGAGTGATTGGTTGAGTAGAGTTGGTTGAGCCTAGTCAAGTGGATGTGTTGATGTGATAGTTCAAGTTCTATGAAATAAATTGTTCTATATTCTGAATTGAGTTGAGAAAGAGATTGAGTGTTGAGTGAATGTGAAACATATTGAGTCTCTAACAATTCTCTATATGTTTTTGGTATAAAAGAGAAATTGAAAGTGATTGAGATTGTGGTGAATGTGAAGCATATTGAGTCTCTAACAATTCTCTTTATGTTTCTATGAGATTGGACAAGTTCTAGTGAGGACTTGTTGAGCAGATTTGAGGTAAGTCTTAGAGAAGACTTGTGGATAGATTTGTGTGAGATTTTGTGGAAGCTTACAATATAGATTTGAGGATAGATATTGAGGAAAAATTTGAGGAAATTTGAGGATATTGGATTGGGTTGGGGGGGTTGGTGCAGATTTGAGGATAGGTTTGTGCCAGATCAGAGACAGAGATTGAGCAGATTTGTGCTAGACCGAAGGACTGTGTTTAGTGCAGATTTGAGATAGAGCTTTGAAGGTGATAGAGTATAGAGGATGATAGTCTCCAGTGGATAGAGATCCATTAGCCAGGGTAGTGAGGATAGGTGTCTTCAGTGGATAGAGATCCATTAGCTAGAGTAGTGGGGGTAGCAGTTCTTCTAGAAGATCACCAACCAAAGCTAGAGGAGAAAGGAGTTCTCCTATGGATAGAGATCCACGAACTTGATTAGGGGATTGGTGTCTCCTTTGGATAGAGGTCCATAAACATTGTAGGGAAAGGATTCCCAAGAGAATTTATTTGAGAAAAATTTATAAGGAATATTTTCTCCGTGGAGTAGCCCACATTGGGTGAACCACGTTAAATCATGTCTCTCATGTGTGTGATGCTTTGTGTGATGTTTACTGCTTTAATATTGTTGATGTTATCATTTGGATTAAAAAGCAAAAAGTTTTATCTTATACTGTTCACCCCCCTCTCAGTATAAGCACATGTTCTTCAGAAGGAAATTTGGAGAAGTACAAGGCTTACCTAGTAGCAAAAGGATTTTCTTAGGTTGAGGGAATTGACTTTGATGATATTTTTTCTTGTGTGGCTAAACTAACTTCAATTAGATTTATGTTGGCTATTTTTGTTGCTTTTGATATTGAAATAGAATAGATGGATGTAAAGATAACTTTTCTACATGGTGAACTTAATGAAGACATATATATGTCACAACAAGAATGCTTTAAGGTAAAAGGTAAGGAGGACCTAGTACACAAGTTGAAAACGTCCCTTTATGCCTTGAAGTAATATTCAATAATGTGAAACCAAAATTTTGATAGGTTTATTTTGACACTTGGATTTGAAAAAGGTAAAGCAAATTCACATGTGTATTTCAAACAAGAAGGTGAAATTTTTGTTATTATTGTTTTGTATATGGATAACATGTTGTTAATTGGTAACAATAAGGAGATGATAAAGCTACTAAAATCTTTGTTATCTTTTAAATTTGACATGAATTATTTATGTGCTATAAATATTATCTTGAGTATGGAAATAATAAGGGATCATGCAAATAGAAAGTTGTGGTTAAATCAGAGGAAATATGTTTATTTGATACTACAAAAATTTAGGATGCATGATTGTAAACTAGTAAGTACTCCATACCCTATTGGTCAAAATTCATCTATTGAAATATATCCTAAAATAGTTGAGGAAATTGAAGAAACATGTTCTTTATGCTAGTGGTATTGGTAGTTGATGTATGCAATGGTTTGTACTAGACATAATATTGCACATATAGTGAGAGTCGTTAGTAGATATATGTCCAATATAGGAAAGGAAAATTGGACTATTATGAAGAGGATATTAAAATATTTGTGTGGAACTTCAAATTATTCTATTTGTTACCAAGGAAAATATGGAGATAGTAATATTATAAATATACAAGATTTTGTGGATGGTAACTAGGTTGGAGATCTTGAAAAGAGAAGATCCATAAGTGCTTATGTGTTTAGACTATTTGGAGGGGTAGTAATTTGGATGAACAAAAATATTTAGTGGTTTATTTATCCATAACAGAGATAGAGTACATTGTAGCAACTCATACCTCTAAAGAAGCAATGTGGCTACAAAGTTTGTGTTCAATATTTGGTCTTAAGCATAAGGCTATGAGAATTTATAGTGATAGTTAGAGTGTAATATTTTTGGCCAATAATCCTAGTTTTCATGATCAATAAAAACATATTGATATCAAGTACAATTTTGTGAGAGATGTTTTAAGGGAATCACGTGATGCTAAAGAAAGTTGATACAGAGAATAATGTTGCTGATTTTTTAAGGAAGAATGTACCTACTTGAAATATTTCTTGGTGTAAGATATCTATGGGCATGGTTATCCTTGATAGTTGACGATGGTAGTTTTTGGACCCTTTGGATAGTATTCAACAATTGGGAGAATGTTGGAAATATGTTGAATATTTCCCATATTATTCTAGTTGGGTTAACACTAAAAGGTACTATAAACTCTGTACTTATACTCATCGGGG
Organism: Wollemia nobilis; assembly: GCA_028583015.1. Classification (NCBI taxonomy): domain Eukaryota; kingdom Viridiplantae; phylum Streptophyta; class Pinopsida; order Araucariales; family Araucariaceae; genus Wollemia; species Wollemia nobilis. Next base: position 2,764,605 of record JAQPPZ010016856.1, on the reverse strand, counting down.
TTCAAGGTTGGATCAATCCTTGAATAGGGATTCAGGGGTATTAGCCCTTCGAATAGTAGGGGTCCGAAGGTTGCAGCCCCTAAACAAAATTTTAGGATTTTTTAAAGTTATTTTTAGATCTATATGGGCTTTTTTGGGTTGCTATATTTGAACCCATGTGTTTTTCCCCTTGATATTGTAAACTCTATGCATGTGCCTTTGTTATATATCATACTTGCATTAGGGTTTGGATATATATAGAAGAGGAACATTATTGTATTGGAGATGATCAAGTTTATGCAATAAGAAGATAATACTGTGTTGGTTTTTCCTAGTTAAGGATTTCTAGGATAAATATTGTGTTATGTGTGTATCTCCTATATTCTTCTTTTAATTATGCAATTACTACTTTTATAGATATTTTAGAGTAGATGTGCACAAGCCTATCACTCTCCTCAACCTTATTCAAATTTTGGAATAGATGTAGCTTGAACATGTGTAAGTATGCTATCATTATTACCTCCTCCTAAGTAATGTTACTAGCCTTACCTTGGCTATTGTTAGTCATCAACAAGTTACCCTCAATGAACTTGAAAATACTAGATAGAATCATTAGGCCAATGTTCCACATAAGGCCCCCACATAAACTCTTGCTATGTTCAATGCCATGGATTCAAGATCATAAATATGTTAAAAGTCACCCCATGGCCCTTAATGCTATGATTTATCTCCTCTTTGATAAAATTATACATGAGATTTTTTGTTGAATGGGGAGATAACCAATTCAAATTCCTTCTTGTAGTAAAATTCTTTTGAATAAAATCTAGTAGCTTTCTAGATAATTCGACATTCTCCTTAGCATTATTGCTTTAGAGGTGATTGAACATATATAGGAGATCCTTACTATAAATATAAGTAGGAAGCATCATAATTCCATCGTCTACAATGTTGAGGGTATGTATAGATGTTTATAGGATGATTATTGTAAATAAGGAAAAACAAACAACAAATTCAACACAAAATATATTTTTAGTAAATATTCTATTGCATTCCACCAGTCAAAATTTGTATACATAATACATATTTATGCTTTATGATCTCTTAATTTCAAGAGACCCATTGGTGTTTTACCTTCATACAAACTTTTCAACTTCAAATTCTTTCTCATTGGATATTTTATTCATCCATATATGGGATTAAATAATTAAAATACCCTAAAATGTAATAACTAAATTTACATGATAAAAAATAATGTAATAAAGTCTACCACACCATTATTACATTATTGTATAAATATAATTACTCACCCATGATTGCATCGGTGGTACACTAGAATCATGCTCTAGCTCTAGCTCTAGTTTTGGATCTACTTAGTCTTTCTTTATGTAATAGCCACTAGGTCTATCTCTTTGATCAGTCATTAGGTCTGCCTCTACATCATTACCTCTAGGTATTTTCCTCTAGGTTGTCTTTGAGTCCTTTCCTCTTGGTCACCTCTAAGTCATCATTACCTCTAGGTCACATTTGGGTTATTATTACCTTTGGGTAAGCCTTTGGATTTACATTTAGGTCATCACCTCTAGGAAATTACCACTAAAACATATCTTTGGAATCTTCCATATCTTTAGAATCTTCCACATAATGTTTCATTGTAGGTCCTATCACTATAGGTCTTCCAATAATAGATTGGGTCATATTTTGATACAAAAATCATGCATCTCAAGTTTTTCAAGATTACAGTGCTTCACAAAAATACTTTATTATGATATTCCTCAAGCACCAAACTTGGTCTTCTTCTGTAGAAACCATTCAACATTTTTTTTGTTTTATCTTAATCTAACACATTCATCCATCCATAATTCATATGTATTTGTTGTTCACTTTATCTTTGTACCAATTCTTTCTTTTGGAGTGATTATTACCTCCACAAATCTCACAAGGATGTAGACTCCAATACATAGCTATCGCATGTCTGGATATTCCACAATGACTACAACAACTCTTCCTAGGGTCTTCATTTTTTGCATAAATTTATCTTGTTACAAATTTGATATCACTACTTCCTACTTGACCATCAAAACCAAGGCCTTCATTATTTGGCCTTATATCTATCATTATAGAAATTTTTGCACCTTGCCCATACCTTCCTAAACCTATACCATTGTATCTAATTTTTTTATTAATTTTGAACCAATTCCTTTGGTATGCTTTTAAAAACACCAAATTTTTTCATCTTTTATGATCCCTACCACTATCACCAACAACATTAAAATACCACATATTATTATCACAATGACCTTCAACACACTTTGAACAATCACTGCCATTTTTAGTTTTGACAATATGGTTTTTGTTATGACCAAGACAAACATCTTTTCTTTTATCAAATTTTTTTAAATCACTTATATCACAAGCTATATCTTCCATTTGGATAATATTGTGTGTATCACAAAAACCATCTACCATCATGGGCCTCAAATCACTAGTATCATAATTTATTTCTACCCTTTAAAGAATGTCACTTGTGTCACAACAAACATATTTTTTTGATAAGTTAAAATTTCATTAAGTGTGGGTTCTAAAAGGGGCTCCACAACCTTTTTATAATAGGTCAACAGAAGAAAAAATAGGCCAAAATATAGCCCAAAGGAAATGCCTAAGGATAGGCCAAAGGATAGGTGAAAGAATAGGCTAAAGGAACAAAAAAGTACAAAGAAAAATCGCCCAAGTGGGAAAATTAAACCAAAATTTGAAAATCCTTCCCAAAGCAAGAAATTTGAAAATCCCTCCCAAAGTGAAAAATTTGAAAATCCCACCCAAAGCAGGAAAATTAAAAATTCTTGCCTTTGCAAGAAGAGTACAAATTGAAAAATCCCATGTAGGGAAAAAACTAGAAATCGGTATCCCACCAGGGAAAATATGAAAAATAAAACTGCCAAGCACAAAGACCATCCTGAATAGTTGGATTAAGTAGAGAAAGCATCAAGATGGATCATCCTGCCTAGGTAAGGCTAAGATAAATATAGGGATGTTGGAAAACAAGACCAAAATAACATCTTGCATAGGCCTAGAAAATGAAGCAACAAATCTAAGGATTTCCATAGGCCACAAAATCCCCTTGCATGCAAGGTTAAGCAGCTCAAAAACCAGAGGAAATAAAGGAAGTAGTGGAGGTAGAACCGAAAGCCTCAATATAAGGGGTAGGAAGGTCCCAGGGATGTGATTTGAAGTAGCCATAGGTAAACATGCTACAAATAATAAGCACATGGACCTCCATTGACCAAAAAAAGTAGTAAGAAATCCTAGACAACCTCCAAATACACCACCAAATAGCTTCAAGAAACCATAAAAGGAATAATAGTGATAACTTAACAACCAAAAAAATAGAGGCATTCTAAAGCCATGAAAAAATATTGAGAATCCACCAAGTAGACCAAATCTAGGTATGCAAATATAATATCCATAGAAAAGAAACATGTGGTCTCCTCCAAAGAAAAAATATACTGTGAAAACTTGATAAAGAAGCACTCCCAAATTTGCAATGCACCACATCAGAAGAACCACTAGAACCTATCTCCAAGAAGAAACCTACAATATATCTAGGTTAGATCTGAGAACAATAGGAAAAAGGCATCCTAGAAGCACCATACAAAATCTAGGGAGGGACCCAAGGGCATTCCATAACATAGGCATAGGAATGAAACCCTCAATTTGGCTAGGAAAGGGGTAGACAAGTAGAAAAGTGACCTCTCACCCCAAGGAGATTGTCTGCAACCATAGACAACTGAGAGAGAAGGATCGAGAAAGTTCCAGGGAGCTGGGACAAAGCTGAGCCACACAACAAAGGAAACATGTAAAAAAATGGGACAACCCAAAGAGCATAAGGGAAAAATCACTAAAGCACAAAAAATAAACACAAGGATAGACCCAGGGACGTCCCAAAGAGCAGAAGTGAAAAGAATAGCTGAAGAACAAAAATAGACACTAGGACAGACCCATGGTTCTCATAGTCCAAAGGCATAAGAAGGAAACCCTCAAACCGGTGAGGAAAAGGGTAAACAAGTGGAAAAGAGACCTCCCACCCCAAGGAGATCATATGCAACCACAATCAGCCAAGATAAGGATCCAAAAAGTGCCAAATAACTGGGATAGAAATAGGGGAGGGGGAAGCAGGGAATCTTATCAAGATATCCCATGGGATGTGCCCTACTCCACCTTATCCTTTACTTTCAAAATTACACAACATATTTCATCATGGATTTAGCTTGCAATTATTCAAACATATTTCTACATTGCACCTCAAGGATGGTAAGAGTGAATAGTGCCATGCACATTCTTCTCTCTACACCAATAGATATTGTCACACCCTTTTCAAAATTTTCATCACCAACAACTTTGGGAATTGATTATAAATAAGAGTTAAGTTTTGAAAACTCTCCATCTTCACTATAGTTTGATGACACATTCATATGAATTTCACCTTGTTTCTTGTATTGTTTACTATCTCTTTTATTTCTTGGTTTGACACTTCCTTGGCCATGAGGACCTTATGTGTTGTTTCACATTATTCTTCATAGTCGTGTTTTGATTTATCAAAAGCTATATACACTTGCTACTATGGATATTGTTGAGATTGTCCTAGTTGATGTTGTCATTGTTCTTATTGATATTGTGATTCAAATTGTTGTATCATTGTAGGTGTTCTATAATTTTGAGCCCATGATTCATCATGTTGTATTTACAAAACTTGGTACTATGTCATTTTGATAAATATGACAATATCTCCTCCATTGAGGTTGATTTTGTGATGAAGATGAGGTAGAAGAAACCTTTGAAATTTTTGAGGTTTATTTTTTGAAATAAGGGTGTTATTGGACACCTCAACTCTTAATTAATTTTCTAATTCATACTATTAAAATATGTTTACCATTTTTTCAAATGCCACCCTTCTATTTGATACTTTGAGAGATGTCACCAATGTTATGAATGATTTAGGGAGATATCTAAGTACAATTGAGACTAAGATTTTATCATCCACCTTTTTTTCCATGGTGTTAAATTGTGATTTCAAGTCTACAATTCTTTGAAGAAATTTTTTAATTTTGTCACCATATTAGACTCTTAATGTATGAAGTTGAGTTTGTAGTTGAATGATTGTAAATTGTATTGTCTCCATAAATAGTGTAAAGTCTATCCCATGCATATTTTGATTTTTTTCTTCTCTGATATGTGGTTTTATTTCATAAACCACTCTAAATGTGATAATCTTAAGTGCCCTTGGATATCCTTCATCATACTTTTGCCTAGTTGCAGTCTATTTAGAATGAATTTACTATATCTAGAAATGTTTTGACCACTACTATTATTCTCAATTTTGTCTTCCATGGTACAAAATTTGGACCCTTGAGCACCTAATATTATGTGAAATATTTTTTATATAGACATGTCAAAGGTTCATTACATCTCCCAAAATGGCCCCCTTTTCAATATACCACCAGTCCTATGTGTCAAACCTTTTGATATACCCACCCTTTCTATATATTTTATCGATACATGGTAGAAGCTAGAACTCTCTATATACATGGTCATATATGAGAGAGACCTTAAAGTACATGAAATATATTGATATATATTTTTTGTCATATCAATAACACCTACTTAAAGAAAAACCCTCATATGTGGGTGTAAATGCCCTATATACTTAGTTTTCATCATTTCAATATTTATGTCCAATAATAGAAATAGATGGAGTAAAAAAAGAGTGAAAAAAATAGCAAAAAAATGTGTCCTTATTCCTCCTTAATTTTTTATAGGGTCAATTCCCAAAACATCATTATGGTAGTTATATGAGGCTCTAGATGCAATAACTTAACGTGACAAAGTTACTTGTAAAAGTAAGTAAGCGGTATAATTTATATCGAATGTTACAATTATGTATAGCACATGTTTGAGTTTTTTGTACAAAATTATTTTGATGTAAAATTTGATTGAAAAAATAAGGTGTCGATCACTAAAAAAATAATCATTTTTTAGAAAAATTATTACTTTCCTTGCCAAAATATTACTAAATTTTTGACATTTAAGAAGCCATGGAAATATTGGAAACCTTAAAGTTATAGTCTATTTTAGGATTGGGCTTGTTGCTCAAATTAGAGGGCACTATTTCAATGTCTTCCAAGACTTGAGCTTGATTGACCACCAACTTTTGTTTGTATGCCTGATACTGCTATAGTGATTTAAGAGTAAACTGGTCTACTTGATCCATTGTAGTGATTTGGGCTCCTCCCAAGAGACACAATGGTGACCTCTCAACCTAATCTATTATGCATGAGGTTTAATAGGGGATTATCCAAAATTTACAGACCTAAGACCATGTAAGAGATTGAATATTTTCCATGAATTAGGGTGGGAGGATGTCGTCATCATCCCTTCAATAGATTGTATTGCTTTGATGTAAAATATTAAAAATTATAATGCTTTGATGATATTATTTATTGATATTCAAGCTTAAATACAATTTATCTTGCCCAACATAAGTTGTAACAAACTAACAACTTAACTTCCACTTCTAACAACTCATAACTCATATAAGTCACACAAGACTCCTATGTGAGTAGTTTTAACCACTCACTTTATCTTTGCATTCTTATGGATTATTGCACCATATGATTTAATAAATCCCAAAAATATTATTTATATTTAGTCTTAGGTGTATGCTACATGGTTACATCAAACAACTAAAAAACTTATCCTACATAGACCCTTTCTCATCCCTAGACCCATGTTATTGCATGGTTGATCAAAATTATGCTTCACAAGAATGGAATGATGTATTTATTATGAGCACAAACCTTCTTTATATTAAGGTTTGAAATTAGTGCATCATAATAGAGCTTTACTTTATTGTATATATAGAAATTCAAATAGTTGAGTGATTCTTAATTTCATCAAATTTCCAACCTAAAGAAACATTGATGTTTGAATAGTCAATCCAAGTCTTATCCAATTTTATTGATAGGTGTTTAAAAAATCTCATGTGATTAGACACATCTAGTTTATATTACCTACAAATTGGAATTCAATGTCTTCCATACAAACATATAGGATAAAAAAAATTAATCTTTTGATTAGAAACCCACATATTTTAGTACACACTCCTTTTATTTTGAAACTAGATCCAAAAAATTATAAAATCTCTACCAAATAAAAGGTCATCCGCTACCAAACAAGTCACAAATGCAAAAAAAATTGATGTTAAGAAACTTTCCTTTGATACTAAATTTTAAGAACCTTTGCTTCTCATAAACTAATAAATTCATGAATATGTAGAATATTAAATAACTTAATCCATAATAAAATCTACACAAGAGAAGATATATAAATACCCTTCAAGTAGGACAACACCAATATTATTTCTTATGGAAGGAACCACTCCACAATATCTCCCAAGGTGAGAGCTAGTCCATGATCCATGATCAAAGACAATTACATTAATAGTTGACTTGGATTAGATGATTTACAATTAAAAGGCTCCTTTTATACAATCATCCCCTAGTGTTTTTCTTTGGAAAGGCATATTCCTATCATTATCCCACTCAATATTATATTATAATATCCTAAAAGTAGACCTTGGGTTATTTATATAGCCAATGCTAATTACATAATACTATTGTATTATTTATGGCTCATAAAAACCATGCACTATAGTTGGGTTATTTATGCTCATGTTATATATGCTTAGGTACTTATCCCCAAGTATCGTAAATTTTTGCTTGTACATTTCTTTTTGGCGTTCAAAATTAGTTGTTTTGATAGCTATAATGAGAATTATGGTTTTATTAAGAATTGTTCCAAATGGACTTCAAAGTGGAAAACATTGGTATTTTACTTCTTAGAAACACTATCAAAGTAGGAAATTATTACCAAAAGTGATGTTGAATTATTTTAGTTTCTTATTTTTTCCAAGGACATCTATGCTAAAAAATATCATATAAAAGCTCTTTAAAATTTTATTTTGTTTGTTAGTTATGATTTTGTAGGTTTCATAGTGAATTTACTTTTTTGGTTTCTTTATTTTTGTCTCCTTTCCCATTATTTTTATTTTTTACACAATAAAAATAACAAGACAAAGTTTATGTACCATTTATGTTGATTTTTGTACTTAGCACAAACTTTAGAAACATTCTTATTTTTGAAATGAGTGTCATTATTTGAGGTTATGATCAAAGGGATGCCATAACAAGACAATATATTATAGAGGATTAACTTACAAAATTGTATTCCAATACAAGAGAACAAAGGCATAGCCTCAACCCATTTGGTGAAATATTCAATTGTGGTGATGATGAACTTATGGCCATCAGATGAGATAGGATTTCTTTTTCCTATAATATCTAGACCACATTGATAAAAGGAAAAAGAAGAGGTTAAGGTTTGTAGCTCTTGTGATGGAGTGTGCATAATATTATTGTGGTTTTGATATTTATTGCACTTGTGAATGTTGTTAGTCTCACAATGATACTGAGAGGAGGGGGTGAATCAGTGTAGCTCTTTAAAACTTAAATCTTCAACACTCAAAGCCAAAATAATGAAAACATAAAACCAAATAAAGCAAGTATAACAAGAGAACATCACACAACACAAGATGTACTGAGGTTCACCGATTTGGCTACATCTCTGAAAATTACTGTTTGGACTCCCATCCAAATCTGGCCTTTCCAAAGCACCAACTTTACAATCAATTTACCAACACCCACTGTAAGGAGCACCAACCCCTGATTTATCTGCACCAACAGAAAGGAGCACCAACCCCTCTACCAAGCACCCACTAATAAAAATACATATATGAATGTCTTCACTGAAACCAGAGCCCTCTTTGGTATGTAAGATCAAAAATCTAAAACTTTCTATTTCACCCAGTATAACATCCCTCTCTCTGCATTACTCAGAATTTGAATCTTCTCTTCTCACAAAAACAAAAAAATGATTTTTCTCTTAGATTGTTCTACCAATTTCTAAACTCTTTCTGGGTATTGTGTAACACTTTGTCTGCAAACTCCTCTCAAAATTTTATAGAAAATGGATATCATATGAGAAATTTATACCCAAAATACTGAAGTGACATTTTTCACCACTCTCCAAAAATCATGGATTTTCACTCTTTATTTTTCTCCACACACACTTCTCTCTTCACAAAATAAAGTCCCCACTTTTCAATAAAATTCCTTGTCACTTAAAAATCACACACTTGCATTATTTTTCCCTTTTCAATTTTAAAAATATTTTCTTTAATGAAGCTTCTTAAAACAATATAACTTCCTTTTTTTTTATTTTGAGAAGGCATTTTGTCAAACACGTCACATGCAAAGAATTGACACCTTACTCGTTCTCTTACTTCGGAGCCACGTGACACCTCAAACCAAAACTTAAAGATGCTCTATTTTTATGCCTTGAAGGTGTAACAACATTGAAATTGAAACTCTGGCGACTCTGCAAGGTTGAAATGACCAACTAAAGGATTTTGCACAAGTGGAACAAATTGACATAAAAGTGACCTGTACCATTTTTGCAACAATCATAACTCTCACCTCGTAACTCTATTTTCTATGAAATTTGAAACATAGAATATCTACAATGCTGAATACATCCAGTATGAATATTTTTGCATAAATCCTTATGGTTCACCTATACCACCTCCACGAAAACATCTACTGACATAATTTTTCCAAAAAGAGCATTTTTGTGACAGTATTGCAACACTTGTAACATTTGTCTCGTTTCTCTATTTTGGTGGAAATTTGGAACACATGTTATTGAAGATAATTACCACCTCCATTTTGAATTTTACTATCAAATTATTATCGGTTTGTTCGTAGTGCTTCTGAAAAATCTACCATTTTTTGGCCTGTACAACCACTTACCAAATCATCCGCCAAGATACCAGAAACATCATCGATCAATCCAAACAATGTGCTGACACCTCCAATGCTATTCTAGACTATTTCCTGACATGCTTATATATTCCAAACTCATCCATCATGTCCAACTGTGCCCGTGATGACTTTTGCAATTTTTGGACAACTTCGTGATGATTTTTTCAACTTTTGCAAATTTACAGGAACAACCTGTAACAACTTCACCCGAACATCAAAAACATCCTCATGAGCATTGAACATCACTGTACATACTCTAAAAAACCTTTGAATAATTTTCCATTGCATCAACCTGTCCATCTGAGTGTGTTGACAACAATGAAAATACTGTCATTGCACCTTGCTCAACAATCTCCCCCTTTGGAATTGTTGGCAACACATGCACAATTTCCTGTAACTCTTCTACCCCTTTGACAACAAGACCAAAGGTTTGCTGTAAACTCCTCCTAATTCCATGCACAACATTCTTAGGAAAACAATATTACACTTAGCAAAAATCACAAACATGAGCAAAAAGATAAACAAATACACAAATGCTCCCCCTGATAATGTGGCCCCAATAGCTAGTCAATTCTTGGGAAGTGTGGCCACTCCCAATTTCTTGCAAAGGTACTCAAAAACTTCCTTGGGAAATGGTTTGGTGAATATATCCACTACTTGCTCTATTTTTGGAACAAAATCCAACTTAACCTCACCTTCCGCAACTTTCTCCTTCAAAAAATGATATCGGATAGCAATATGTTTTGTATGAGAATGCATAACCGAATTCTTTGAGATGTTAATGGCATTGGTGTTATCGCACTTAACTGAAATTGGCTCACTAAAATTAATGCCAAGATCCTTCAAAGTTTTTTTCATCCATAACACCTATGTACAACACGTCGCTGCAATGTATTCTGCCTCTGTTGTGGATAAGGAGATTGACTCATGTTTCTTACTATGCCACATGACCAACCTGTCTCCAAGATAGAATGCACCTCCACTGATACTCTTCTTGTCATCTACACATCCTGCCCAATCTACATCTAAATACACAATAAGGGTGAAGTCCTTACCTTTTGGATACCATAACCCATACTCCATAGTACCCTTGAGGTATCGAAGAATCCTCTTCACTGTTGTCACATGAGTCTCCTTGGGACTAGCCTGAAATCGTGCTACCATGCATACTACCTACAAAATATTTGGTCTGGTAGCTGTCAAGTACAATAAGCTCCCAATCATATATCTATACATAGTTTGATCAACATGTGAATATTTTTCGTCCTTGCTCAACTTGCAACCTGTCGTCATGAGAGTGCTAACTGGCTTACAATCCTCCATTGTGAACTTTTTCAGCATATCTTTCACATATTTAATTTGAGAAATAAATATGCCCTTCTCCTTTTGATTAACTTGCAATCCGAGGAAATACGAAAGTTCAATCATTGACATTTCAAATTCTTTCTGCATATTATTTTCTAAATCTTTACATAACTCATATTTTTTGCTGCCAAATATGATATCATCTATGTATACAACAAGAACAATATGATGACCATTTTGTGTTTTGACATACAAATTACTATCCACCATACCTTTCTTGAACCCTTGCTAAGTAAGATAATTGTCTAGCCTTGCATACCATGCTCGGGGTGCCTGTTTTAAGCCATATAATGCTTTCTTCAACTTGCAAACCAAGTTGGGATCATCACCAAGTTGGAAACTATCTGGCTCCTCAATATAAACCTCTTCGTCAAGTTTCCCATTCAAAAATGCTAATTTCACATCCATTTGATAAACTTTGAAATTCTTGTAAAATGCTAAAGCCAGAAACATTCTAATTGCCTCTAGTCTTGCCACAGGTGCAAAAGTTTCCTCAAAGTCAATGCCTTCAACTTGTGCATAGCCTTTGCATACCAATCTTGCTTTGTTCCTTACTACCTTTCTGTCTTCTTTAATTTTTTTTCGAAAGACCCATTTAGTATCGATTACATTTTTATTTGCGGGTCTTGGTACTAACTCCCAAGTCTTTTTTTTCTTGATCTGATCTAATTCTTCATTTATTGCCTTTACCCAACTTTCATATTTGCTTGTGTCAGCAACATTTTTGGGCTCAATGTTGGATAATAAAGAGTAGTTACTTACTAATCGTCTTCTTGTCTGAACACCAACTATGGAGTCTCCAATTATTTTCTCTCTAGGATGATCTTTCTGCCAACTGTCTATTTTGAATTTCTTGTTTTCTTCCACTTTTGAATCACTATTTGAATCCTCTGATTCAATTTTTGGTTTCTTCTTCGTTTCCTTTTCCTCATCTCCTTCAATTACCTCTTCATAAATTGGGTAGTTCTCTTCATAGCTAATTACTCGTTCCCTTCCTTCATCAACTTTAACATCAGCACTATCCACAATTTTCCTTAGCCTCTTGTTGTAGCATTTGTAAGCTTTGATTTTTGATGAATAGCCAAGAAAAATACCTTCATCTGCTCTATCTTCAAACTTACCAAGGTTTTCTTCAGTTCTTTTGATGTAACTCTTGCTGCAAAAAACTTTAAAGTATCTTGCTATTGCCTTTTTATTGAACCACAACTCATAAGGAGTTTTGCTTTCATGCATCCTCAACATGCACCTATTTTGGATGTATACCATAGAATGGATTGCCTCTTTCCAAAATATGTCTACTACTTTGCTCTCAGTCAACATAGTCCGTGTCATTTCCTACATTGTCCTCTTCTTTATTTCTACCACACCATTCTATTGAGGTATCCTGGCTGCTGAAAACTGTCTCCTAATGCCATATTTTTCACAATACTATGTGAAATCCTCTGAAATGAACTCTCCGCCTATGTCTAACCTTAAAAATTTAATCCTTTTTCCTGTTTGATTTTCAACTTGGTTTTTGAAAACCTTTAACATATCAAAAGCTTCTAATTTATACTTCAAAAATAGTACCAATGTCATCCTAGAATAGTCATCTATACACAACATGAAATATTTATCACCGTTTATGCTTTGCATTCTCATGTGTCCACATAAATCAGTATGTACTAGTTCCAAAGGTTTTCTTGTGTAGTACTCTTTTATTTTAAATGAGACTCTAGTTTGTTTCCCCTTTTGACATGAAGCACAAATGCTATTTGATGGTTTGCCAATGGTGTGAATATCTCTCACTGCTTTCTTTGAGCTTATTTTTACTAGATTGTAAAAAATGATATGACCGAGCCTCTTGTGCCACAACCAATTATCTTATTCCTATCCAATCAAGCAAGCTCCTTCTAAAGTCTCTAAGAGAGTGTACATGTTTCCAGATGTCCTTGATCCAGTTGCTATCAACTTCCCATTGTTTGTCTTTCTGACTTCACAACCTTGCTTCTTAAAGATCACTTCATGACCTCTATCACAAATCTAACTTATGCTCAACAAGTTATGCTTCAAACCAACCACAAACAAGACTTATTTTGACCTAATTTTTTCGTCACTAATCTTAACTAAACCTCTACCAACTATCTTAGCTCCATCATTGTTTCTAAACTTTACTAAACCACCTTCATATTGCTGCAACTTCTCAAATTTTTATTTCTCACCTGTCATATGACTGGAGCATCCACTATCAAGTATCCATGCTGTGGATTTATTCTGTGCTTAAAATGTCATTTGTATGATCAAGGATTCCTTTTATTCCTTAGGTCACTCTTTTTATTTCCACTTAGGTTTGATTACAATTTTGGGCTCTTGTTTTGGATTTTATTTTTCAGTAGCTTGTGCATGTTTTTCGAAAAATTTTCTATTTTGTCTTATTCCATTTGGCTAAAATTTTCTTCCCTGAAATTGATTTGATGCAAATGTACTTCGACAATTTCTTGCAATATGCCAAAAATTATGACAGTTATAACATTCTACTGAATAACCCATCAAAGGTGAAAAAACATTTCTATTGGTAAATTCCTTGGTCCTACATTATACTTGTAATCTGAGATCTTATGTCCACAACCATTGCTTTTAAAACAGTAACCAGAAAATATATGATTGAACCTGGGTGGTGGTCTTTGCCATGTTGTCGTAGGAGCCATAAATATTCTTCTTCTTTGATGTGTGACATTGGTTAAGCCATCATTGTCAATTCTCCTTTCGTGCCTTGCATTATTGCTTTCCTTTGCATGATTCATTTTTGTTTGATCAACCTGTTTCTTCTCTTCATTCTTTGTGGATTCTTCATTTATGGCCTTTGATCCATTTGACGATTCTCCTTCATCAAAACCCAAACCAAATTTGATGTCTGTAGTCTTTTGGTTATTTATGATCTTATCTAACTTCAAAGAACTTTATTCACATTTGTGATAACAACTAATTTTCTGATTCATCTCTTCTAGTTGCATTCTTAAACCAACAATCTCTTCTTCTAGCTTGCTATAATAATCTATTTTCATGGTTATTTGCACTTCGAGATATTCGAAGATTTTCTTGGATTCTTCTATCTGTACTTTCAAATTTGTTATGATTTCATTTGCATCCTCAAGCTTTCTTGAATTTTTTTTTTTTTTTCTTTCTATCTTCAATTCATCTAGAGCTGCAATTAGTTCCTCTTCCAAATTCACTTCTGCATAAATTTCTTCTTCATCACATTCTTGTTCTTTTTCTAGTTTTTCTTCTTTCAGTGCCATTAAAAGAGCTTCACCTGTTTCCTTTTCAGAATTCTCACTGGAGCTATCTTCTGATGAACTGACATTCTTAGAGATGAAACTTTTCTTCTTGAAGTTGCCTTTTTTGAAATTTATTTTTTTCTTCTAGTCACTTATTTCTTTGTGAGATCCTTCATCACTTATGTTCTTCTCATTAAGTGGACATTTAGCTACAAAATGCCCAATGCCTCCATAGTTGAAACATTTAAGCGGTAAATTTCCTCTATATTTTCCTTTTCTCCTTCTTAGTTTTTGAACAAAGTTTGCTTCCATTTCATCTGATGTCTCTTCTTCCTCGAATTCTTGTTTTGCTTTCATATTTTTATGGGCTTTAAAATTAGCTTCTCTGTTTGTGGATTTAGATTTTCCTATTCTCATCTCATATGCAGTCAAAGAACCATGCATCTCATCCATACTAAAAGAATTTAAATCTTTAGCTTCTTCTATAGCTAAAAATTTAGAATCAAATCTTTGGGGAAGGGATCTTAATACCTTTTTCACGATGACAGAATCTTTGATTTCCTCGTCGAGTCCTCTAATCACATTAATGACTTCATTAACTCTTAGCATATATGCCTCTATATTTTCATTGTCATTCATATTTAATACTTCAAACTGAGCTCGATGTGTTTGTAACTTGGCCTCCTTGACCTTAACGTCTCCTTCATGAATACTCTTCATTTTGTCCCATATTTCCTTTACCTTTTTACAACCCATAATCTTTACCAGTTCGCTATCCACGAATCCACACATGATAGCATTCTTTGCTTTTGAGTCATTCTCAAATAGTTTCTTACCAGCAGCATCAGTTGGGGAAGTGGTGGGTATTGTGTATCCACTATCTATTGAATCCCAAATGTCGTATCGCAAAGAACAAATATATTTTTGCATCCTAAGTCTCCAAAATGCGTAATTAGTTTCGTCAAACAATGGTGCTTTATTTGATGAGAAGCCTTCACCACCTGCCATTGTGTCACTTCCAAGATCACCCTAGCCGGTTAAGCCTGTTCAGGAACCTCACTCTGATATCAATTGTTAGTCTCACAATGACACTGAGAGGGGGGGTGAATCAATGTAGCTATTTAAAACTTAAATTTTCAACACTCAAAGCCAAAAAAATGAAAACATAAAACCAAATAAAGCAAGTATAACAAGATAACATCACACAACACAAGATGTACCAAGGTTCACCGATTTGGCTACATCCTCAAAAATGACTATTTAGACTCCTATCCAAATCTAGCATTTGCAAAGCACCAACTTTACAATCAATTTACCATAACCCACTGGAAGGAGCACCAACCCCTGATTTATCTACACCAACAGAAAAGAGCACCAACCCCTCTACCAAGCACCCACTTGATTTTGATATTTATAATAAAATGACATATATGAATGTCTTCACTAAAACTAGAACCCTCTTTGGTATATAAGCTAAAAAATCTAAAACTTTTTATTTCACCCAGTATAACATCTCCCTCTACATTACTCAGAATTTGAATCTTCTCTTCTCACAAAAAAAAACAAATTGATTATTCTCTTAGCTCGTTCTTCCAATTACTACACACTTTCTGGGTATTTTGCAACACTTTGTCTGCGAACGCCTCTCAAAATTTTAGCCAAAATAGATAAAATGGATATCATATGAGAAATTTATGCCCAAAATACTGAAATGACTTTTTTCACCACTCTCCAAAAATCACGGATTTTCACTCTTTATTTTTCTCCACACACACTTCTCTCTTCACAAAATAAAGTCCCCACTTTTCAATAAAATCCCTTGTCACTTAAAAACCACACACTTGCATTCTTTTTCCATTTTCAATTTTAAAAATATTTTCTTTAATGAAGCTTCTTAAAACAATATAACTTCCTTTTTTTTTTGAGAAGGCATTTCGTCAAACACGTCACATACAAAGAATTGACACCTTACTCGTTCTCTTACTTTGGAGCCATGTGACACCTCAAACCAAAAATTAAAGATGCTCTATTTGATGCCTTTAAGGTGTAACAACACTAAAAATGAAGCTCTGGCGACTCTGCAAGGTCAAAACGGCCAACTAAAGGATTTTGCACAAGGGGAACAAATTGACATAAAAGTGACCTATAGCATTTTTGCAACAATCATAACTCTCACCTTGTAACTCTGTTTCCTCTGAAATTTGAAACGTAGAATCTCTAAAATTCTATCTACATATAGTCCGAATCTCACTATATAAATCCTTGCGGTTCGCCTGTACCACCTCCATGAAAATTGTTGCTGACACACTTTTTCCAAAAAGAGCATTTTTATGATAGTATTGCAATTCTTGTAACATTCACCTCATTTATCCGTTTTTGTGGAAATTTGAAAAACATGTTCTTGAATATAATGAACACCTCCAGTTTTAATTTCACTATCAAATTCTCCTCGGTTTGCTCGTAGTGCTTCTGACAAAACTGCCCTTTTTTGGCCTGTACAACCACTTGCCAAATCATTCGCCAAGATATGGGAAACACCACCGATCAATCCAAACACTATGTTGACACCTCCAACACTGTTTTGGACTGTTTCCTGACATGCTGACATGACGAATTTTGCAATTTTTTGACAACTTTCTGACAATTTTTTCAACTTTTGCAAATTTGCACGAACAACCTGTAACAACTTCACCCGAACATCAAAAACATCCTCATAAGCATTGAACATCATTGTACATACTCCGAATAACCTTCGAACAACTATCCACTACATCAACTTGTCCATTTGAGTGTGTTGACAACAATGACAATACTAGCACTGCACCTTGCTCAACAAATGTAATTACAAGAGTCTTTTTCTATATAAATCCAATAATATCCCAACCTAAGGAGTTTTTTGTTTTAGTATTTCCACTAAAATGATCACCACATATATCATCCTGAACTTATTTAATTGTGTGCTTAGCATCAAATAATGATATCATCAAAAATAAATTACTAGAGGAATGAGGGAAGCTATGACTGTCGTTGCATCAACATGATGATTACTAGAGCTAGGAATGGTAGTAATGGTCACATTATCCAATGTAGCCACTATATGTTTGATAATATATTTTTATGGTTTTAGCTTTTGATATTTGGTTTGATAAGTTCCATTGATCTAATTAATGATAAGTTAAGAATTTTCAAAAATAGATAATTTTTAATTCTAGAAATTGAGTGGCTCAAAGCCCAAGGATTAGGGATTCATATTTTGCAATATTCTTCATGCATAAAAATTGTAGCTTGAATGATAATGGGATAACAATTTTTTGGGATAAGACTAGAAGTACCTCTACTCCTAAGCCCTTGGCACATTTGGTGCCATCAAAGTAAAAATACAAATCATTAGATTACTCAATATCTAGATAGTAAATAGTTTTATTCAGAAAATAGACCTTTATAGGTTGATGAGCTTTCAATAGTGATGCTACTAAAAGGTCTAATATGACTTGTCCTTTTATGTATTTTTCATTCACAAATTCAAAGTCAAACTCATTGAGAGCCAAGACCCACTTAGTAGTGTGACCCAAGAGGTATGGATTTGATATGATATATCTTAGAGGATCTATGTGAGCTATCACAATGGTGTTTATATGCCTAAGTTTGGACTTGGGAATATATTTTATGATGCAAATTAATGTGGTATGATGCAAAAAATTAAATTATTTTTGTCCTTCAAGGCTATCCTTTAGCCTTTCTGTAAGGTTGTCCTTAGCCTATCCTATTAGGCTTTTATATTTCCTTTGGTATTTGGGGATATTTTTTTTTGGCCTTGGGGCCTTGCCTTTAGTATTATGAATTTTTGTAATCATGTTTTGGGATCCTTGATAAAAAACCATTTTTAATTATTTTATTTGATAAAAAAAAGTCCAAACTTAGGCATATAAAATCCTGCACATAATTATATTTTCTATATTTTATTAAATCTAGAAAATCCACCTAGGATACCTTGTTCTCCCATGGGACATGTGTCCTAGCCACCACTTCCCATCACCATACCACATCTCACACACTTTATCCCTTCACATGGTATATCCTCCACAGATAACTCCACTTGCACTCACTCATTAGCCACTTCACCATAGTTACACTCATTCAATGTCCATAGTGCATTATAGTTTCACTCATTCATTAGCCACTTCACCACATTTACACTCACTCATCCTCCACATTGCACTCCACTTATACTCATTCATCAAGCCACATCACCCTAGTTTCATTCACTCATCAAGCCACATCACCCCAGTTGCACTCACTCATCCTCCACATTTCACTCCACTTGCACTCACCCATTAGCCACATCACCCTAGTTAAGTGAGGCACTCTAAGTGACTCACTCTAACTCCCCCTACCACATGGAAACCTTGTATTGACACCTATCCTTCCCTTTAAATCCCTAAAATTTATTATAAAAGAATCATCACCCCATAAAAAAAAGATGTTGAGGATATACACTATCATGTTGCTAGAATCATGCCAAAATATCACACACATCTTGAGGAAGATTTGAGATTCGATGCCCCAAAGTGCTCGTTTGGAATATTCTACCATTTATACTCAACCACCCAATCTACGATTACGCAGTCTCAACCACCTAGTATGTAGTTATGCAGTCACAACTGAGCACCCTGTGGTTACACAAAACACATCAAAAATATAGATCATAGATCATATATGTAAGTTTTGGTTTAATTTTAGTTTAGCAAGGCATCCAAATTTATCTTTCTATGTTTTATTTAAATATATATTCAAGGCTTTCATTCACATTCAATTTTTAATCATATATGTAGGTGTTACAGAAACCCTTGTTAGATCTATTTGTGTGCAAGAAACAAGCATCTGAAATGGCTACTAAAGTTGGAGTGGTCCAACATAGGATACGCAAGACCACTCACCACTTGGTTGTAGCAAAGGCTACTGAAGACACAAACATCACTTGTATTTGGTGAAAATGGACATTTCTCTCTACTTATGCCCATTATAATCTGAGAACAAGCAATATTGTAATCATATCCTTGCGTATTCAAGAAAAAGCATTGTAAATGGAGATCAAGGCTCCATTCAAATATCAATACAAAAATAATTTTTATTTCACATTTTTTTGTTCTTTACTTTATTGTATGGTGTCATCTTATTTTCTTACAAAATTGGTAAGCAAAAAAATCAAAATTTTCAAAAATCATTCATTCTTTTACGTCCAAAATATAGGAATTCATCCATCCAATAAAGATAGGTGTTATTAGTTTTTCATCACATCATGTTTTCACACAACACGGTACAAAAAGGGGCATCTATAGACACCAAAACCTAGGCATTCACAAAAGCACCATTTGCATCCTACCACATTAATTTGCATAATAAAATATATGCCTAAGTCCAAACTTAGGCATATAAAATCTTGCACATAATTATATTTTCTAGATTTTATTAAATATAGAAAATCCACCTAGGATACCTTGTTTCCCATGGGACATGTGTCCTAGCCACCATTGCCCATCACCATGCCACATATCACACACTTTATCCCTTCACATGGGACATCCTCCATACATCACTCCACTTGCACTCACTCATTAGCCACTTCACCATAGTTGCACTCACTCATCCTCCACATTGCATTACACTTACACTCACTCATTAGCCACTTCACCATAGTTACACTCACTCATCCTCCACATTGCATTCAACTTATAGTCACTCATAAATCCACATCATCCCAGTTGCAATCACTCATCAAGCCACATCACCCCAGTTACACTCACTCATCCTCCATATTTCACTCCACTTGCACTCACCTATTAGCCACATCACTCTAATTAAGTGAGACACTCTAAGTGACTCACACTAACTCTCACTACCACATGGTAACCCTGGCTTACCACCTATCCTTACCTCCAAAGTCCTAAAATTACTTATAAAAGAAGCATCGCCCATAAAAAAAAGTAGGTCGAGGATATACACTATCATGGTATCAAAATCATGTTAGAAGCTCACACATATTTCAAGGAATATTTGATATTCGATGCCCTGGAGTGCTCTTTTAGAAGATTCTATCATTCAACCTCAACTACTTAGTCCTTGATTACACAGTCTCAACTACCCAGTCTGTAGTTACATAGTCTCAACCGTCCAGTATGTGGTTATGCAGTCACAATTATGAACCCCACGATTACATAGAACACAAAAAATGTAGAACATAGATAAGATCTGTAAGTTTTGGTTTCATTTTGGTTTAGCAAGGCATCCAAATTTATCTTTCTATGTTTTTTGCAAATGTATATTTGAGGGTTTTATTCACATTCAATTTTTAATCATATTCATAGGTGCTATTGAAACCCTTGTTTGATCTATTTATGTGCAAGAAATAGATATTTGAAAGAGCTTCTAAAGCTGGAGTGGTCCAATGAGGGATATGCAAGTCGAGTCACCACTTGGTTGTAGCAGAGGAGACCGAAGGCACCAGCATCACTTGTATTTTGTAAAAAGGGGTATTTCGCCCTGCTTCCACCCATTGTAATATGAGAACAAGTAATACTATATCCATACTCTTATGTATTCAATAAAAATCATTATAAACAAAGATCAAGGCTCCATTCAAAGATCAATACAAAAATTAATTTTATTGTGCATTTGTTTGTTCTTTACTTTATTGTACGGTGTCATCTTATTTTCTTACAAAATGGTAATCACGGTGGGACCCCCTAAGGGTTCTATTTGTTATTGCCTTGCTATTTTTTTTTTATGATTTGTATTTTTTATATTTACAGGTTTCTAGAGCTTAGCTGCATAAACATCAAAAACTAAAACTAACTATTTTAGACATATTTTCATCCCAAACTTGCACTTAAGAAACTATGGAGCACACGGTTACAGGCTGTAAAATTGTGCAGTTAGCATTTACGAACTTGCATCTAAGAAACTATAGATCATGCATTTATAGATTTTCAAAACCACGTAGTTCTCATTTATGGACCTATGCTTGAGAAACCATAGAGCACGCAATTACAGAGCTGCTAAACCATGTTGTTGGTGTTTATGGGCATGTGCTTAAGAAATCATAGAGTGCATGATTATAGAGTTGTAGAACCACATAGTCGATGGTTGGAGCATTGTAGAACCATGGATTTGGTGGTTGAACAAGATAAGGGAGAGTAGTGAAAGGATCACATGTGTGTACATCTAAAACCCTCTTTTTCTTTTCTATTATTTTAATATTTTGGTGGGTTAAATAGGATTCTATCCTTGTTTGCCATTTCTTGCATTTAGGTCTTAAGCTGAGCATATATAAAAATAAAAAAGAAAAGAAAAATCAAAAGAATCATCTGCATCTTAGTTCAGTTAGTAAAGCAATTGTTTTTGTATGTTTTTGCTTGTTGGATTTAGGAAACAAAAGAAATCGCATGTTATCTTGCATCACATAATAGTAAACGAATTCATCACACACTCACGTGAACATTGGATAAGGTTGGACTTCATCACCAACACCCAACATATTCAAACTATTACTTGGCCAAGCCTAGCTCCAAGAACCATCTCAGTCATGGAAAATAGTTTGCATTTCTCTTTAGAGGGTGTATCACTATCCACGATCAGTATGGGTGAGGACTGGTAGGACCTAAGCTCCCTCATCAGATTTAGGTTTCATATCCAAGTCCTAGTGGGTTGCACAAATCACACTTCATCACCGGGTTATTGTGTGAGAGTGTATAGGTGAAATTCGTAGATTCATTTTAGGGAAAGCATTTACACATAGCTTTTTCCTTTTTATCAAAAACTTAAAAAAAATTAAAAATAAAAAACCCCTTCAAAAAAAGAAACAAAACAAAAATCAAACTTTGTGCAAAATTAGGAACAAAAAAATTGTTTGTTTGTTTTCTTGGAGTTTTGTATTGCTTTGTACTTCCATGACATGTTCACACACATACAGTTACATTTTACACCTCATCCCATATTTTAGCGTATGGTAACAATCCATGGTTAAGCCAAAAAATTAGCCCTAGTTTAGAGTCAATTATCTTCTTCCATGGATCCATCTCAGTCTTGTCAGGCCCCTAACACTTCTATGGTAAGGTAAGTTAGCATAGACCCTATTATATACCTAACCATAAATTTTAGGCCCTCTAGTAGTACCCCCATTTTGAACATAGACATCATGTAAAGGTCTACTCACACTACCATACCTAAGACACCTAGGAGTGAGCCACATATGCTATAAGGCAATCATGTCACATATGTAGACATGGATGTCATTAGGCTATACATGAATGCAGTTGGTTTGTATTTTCCATCATTCCCTCCACTCACCATTCCACCTTGTACCATGCCCTCATTTCATCAAGAATCTATCGTTACCCACCCACAACAAACCAATCAAATCTTCACAAATCCACACTTCGCAAAAATTGCTGAAACCACAAATAACAATCATCCATCATCATCACATCAGAACCCCTTTACCTAGCCAATTCAAAAAATCAGTGGTGCTAAATCCTTCCATGAAGCACAGACCAATGTTGCTTCACAGATCCCTATATCCATCCCATTCACTACATCCATAGATCTCATGCATCACATCATTACTCATTCAGTGACAATGCCTTTCACCACTTACCCTACATATACATCCACTAACATGGTTGCCATCCAACCACCCAAATAATCCACTGCTTATATGACTATACCATCTTCATCTACAATTGTTATGCAACAAATATTTTTGTTGTTGCAACAAATGATCCTTGACAATGCTCATTGGAGCGCTAATCCTGATCCACAATAGTAGTCACAAGGGGTCAATAAAACCAACCATACAACTCACATCCACACACATTCTTCATCCAAAATCCATCTTGGGTGTCACGACCCCCAACCACGATCACACCTACTAACCCACTTCACCAAATGTATGCTAGCTCTTTAGGTCAGCATGCCATCATACCCCCATCACCCCACCACCATCAAAATTAAAATCATCACCAATCATACCATAATTCATTCTATGCTAAAATCCCATTCAATAAAACCCCCATCAACAATACACCCTATTTCTAGCAGTAACAATCCAATCAGGGATTCAACCCCTAGAGGATCCAAGGATCTAATTTTTATAGAGTCATATTGATAGCCTAGCCATGCAAACATCAGGTATGCAATACAAAAAATACACCATAATGTAGCTACTTAATCATCCAATTCATGCTAAAGTACCATCACCACCCTACCTGGTAGACTTTCAAATATCGAAGTTTGATACATTCAATGGGGATGAGGACCCTCGAGAGCATGTGATAAAATTCATTAACGCTTGTTTTAGGATCATAAAAAATGATGCACTTATGCTCCACACTTTTCCTTAGACATTTGGGGGAGATGCCCTAGATTGGTACAACTATTTACTACACCAAAGTATTATGCTTTTGAACAACTAGCAGACTAATTCCTGAAGCAGTTTTCCCTGAACGTTACAAAGAAGACAACATTGACTGATTTGTTTAGTTTGAAATAATATGATGATGAATCAGTCTATGATTTTAGCAAACATTAGAGTGTGGTCATGATAAAATTACCATTTTTTCTCCCCATGATAGATTTAATGATAATGTTTACAAAAAGTTATACCAAACCCATATCTTTGTTGCTACAGTTACAACAGTAGAGAATATTCAAAGAGGCACTTGCCCAGGCTAGAGTGATAGAGGAAATAAAGATTCAGGATGGCAAGATCAAACCTAGAAAGAAAAAATGGTAAAATAAGAATCCAAAGGGGAATATCCACAAAAATTCCAAGGCCACTTACGTTAGTCAAGTAGCCTTGGGACAATATTTATAGCAAATCCAACCTATCCAAGTCCAAGTAGAACAACCCCAAAACCAACAACAACAACGACAACTGAATTATCAAGTGGTTCCACCCCCATAGTAGGTGTAGAACCAAACTCAACCTACAAATAGCCAATAGTGTCATTTTAGTTCCAAATACAATTATACCCCATTACTTGAGCCCTACTCATATGTTTTCCAAAAATTATATGAGGCATAGGTTTTCACATTACCAAAAATAAATCCTAAAGAACCAAATAAGCCAAAATCAAAAAGCTACATAGAGAATCTATACTGCATCTTTCATTGGTAAAAAGAGCATGAAATTGAAACTTACCACAGGTTTAAAGATATTGTGTAAGATTTATTAGAAGTGGGAAAGATCAAAATTAATGACAACCCATTAACTCAACCCAATAAAAACCTTGGGATATATCAAACACCTTTGCCTCATCATGAGACGAATCAAAAAGTTATGGGAGCATAAACTTCTAGAGTTCCTCCAAACCAAGTTAATCATGTATCACAACTATACCAAGGTTTTGTGGGGGCTATCAATGTAGTTACCCATGGGAAAATAGGAGAAAATCAAACCCAATAAACACCCACTCCTATAGCACAACTTAGTGTGCTCATACACCTAGGCCCATCCATTCCAACTCCACCCTTCCATAATACAAATCACCCATCTCACTCAATCATCACCCTAGGAATTCCGTTAACATAGAGCTTGAAAATGGCATCATCTAAACTATCAATATACGAGCTAATACAACATTCCCCCACATCGTGATGCATGGATGGAAATTCTAAATTCCATCAAAGTGCAATCAGAATATTTTAATGCCTTTAAAAATTTTTTGTGGAGTGTCCAAAAATGCATGGAGCCCTCAATAGCATTTTATGACTTTGAGAAGAAAAGCATATCATCAAACCTACCTGATCCTCCATTGCACATTATGGCTCATATTGATAGAAAACCCTTTAAGAGAGTGCTCATTGATATTGGTTCCTCCATAAATCTCATCACCACACCCACCATAAAGCATCTAAACCTACCATCATCCCATATCACATCATCCACCTTCACCTTGAGGGCCTTTAATGATGCTTTATGTTCCACTATGGGGAACATAGTTCTACCTGTCATGATGGGGGTGAAGACTATCCATGTAATATACCACATCTTGGAATGGGTAATGCAATATAACATACTTATTGGATGCCCTTGGATAAGGGAAATGAATTGTGTGCCCTCGAGATTACACCAATTTTAGAAATATGTACACAAGGGTAAAGTTCATTGTATTCAATCTGATACTAAGCCTTTCAAGTATTGCAACTTGATCTCAAATCCCTGAGTCATTGCTTACATCCAACCACATTTAAATTCAACCAGTCATCATTTGAACTGCTCTAACTAACACCACATCATCCAAAGCACCCATCCTAGATGTATTACCAATAGTAGATCCTGTTTTTGCATCCCAAACTGTCAAGCCAAATACACCCTCATCCACCTCATTTCATTTTTAAACTATGCTTAATCACCAAGATAACTATCCATCCACTTCATTAGTCATACCTACCAATTCCCAAACACCTTTCACCTTTTCAGCCCAACCACCTTCATTAACCACTAATAATCCCATCAAGCCTAGTCCACCTCAAGTCATGCCACCCGTCATCTTGTATATAGGGTCACCTATCCGAGAGGAGCCATCATTGAGAAAACCATCACCACCATCTAAGATGCAAGCCACCATTTAAGCATCTACCTCATAACTTGAACCATCCATTTCAACACCTGAACCATCCATCTCATCACCTAAATCATCCACATCCCAACCAGCTCAAGTTGTATTTCATTTCATCAATCAAAGTATTGGAGAGTACATTATTGAGAGTGTCACAGTTACACCACCTATACAATCAATCATATATTATGGTCACCCACACAACCCACCTTTAGCTATAGGTGTAGTGTACACAATGGGTTCCTATCCAAATAGGATCAATTTTATATATGGGAGAGTGGATTCTTTGTCCAATCCACCTCCTCCTAATGAGGAGCCCTTATAAGATTTTTGTGCCAATTTAGAATATCTATCCAACCCTGATTTCTCTTTGTGATATTTTTTTAGGATTAATTGGTAGGTATATGGCCTTGGATGACATGAACAGGGTCCACATCACATTATTGAGCTTGAATATCGAGAAGTGTATGATCACTCTAGATTAGGATATAGACCATCTGCCTCAAAATATTCTTTCAAGCATACCTTCTAGCGACTCACTCTTGAGTGTGAAGAAGAGGATGAGGAGAGCGATGATTGTGATGATAGTGATGATGAGTACTTGGACCCCGATTTTGTGCCTTATCTAAATGAGGCTTTTTCAAAGATTATATTGTAGACGACCATGATTGATTATATTTTTGGTGATTATATATCTAATTAGAATTTTTAGGAATTTCAATAGATGGAAGCAAACTTGGATTGAATCATTCACATATTTTATGGTCCCCAAGAAGATGTGTCCCCTACAAAACCCATCGAGAGAGATGAGTGTTACACCAAAATATTTCCCATAAATCACATCATATTTCATATCAATAAGGAGCATGAGCACCCTAAGCCATATCAGCCACCATCACCTTGATTGCTCCTGCAGTATCACCATTCACCCATTATAGATCAGTTGTAATCTAGGTAGAGTGAGCAATATAGTTCACTCCTCAAATCAAAACCACCTCATTCCCACCAAGTTAACATGATTTTTGTTGAATTGTTCACCCCACTCTATAACCCATATAATTTGGCAAATCTGATTGCGATTGATTCTAGCCTTATTACCATGGACATGATTTCATCCATGCCATCCATCATCAAATTTATCTTGTCTAAAGAGTTGATATGAGCTTCAAATGCTTACATCCCATAGCAACCTTCACCTTTTCTTGCTTCATTTTTTCAAACCGAAGTAGCGAAGGAGTCACCCAAGTCATTTGAGCATGTGGAGGATGATATCCATCTCATTCCAAATATACATTAGTTGGAATAAGGTTCTCATATGCTTATCGATGAATCCATTAATGTGAACCTTAGTCAATATGCAGACAACCCATAAATGATGAAACTTGAAAAAGATTTTTTCGTAGAAGAGAAAGAGTGTATGATCAACATTTTGACAAGGAATATAGATATATTCACGTGTTCATACAAGGACATGCTTGGCATTGACCCCAATTTGGTGGTCCATAATCTTAACTTAGCTATTGAAGCTAAGCCATTCAATCAGAATATAAGGAAACTTCATCCTATTGTTGCACTCATTGTAAAGGAAGAGCTCCAAAATCTATTACATGTGGATTTTGTAGTACCAATTTATTATCCAGAGTGGATATCTAACATGGTACCTATTCACAAGCTAAATGAGGGGGTATGTGTATGCATAGACTTTCAATATTTAAACAAAGTGTACCGCAAGGATGATTTTTTGCTACCCAACATCGATAAAATTTTAGACTCTTGCATAGGCCATGAAATGCTTTCATTAAAGGACTCAAGATACAATCAAATTCAAATTAATCTTGAGGACCAAAACAAAAAAACATTTACCACACCTTGGGGAACTTTCTATTACAAGGTGATGCCTTTTGGTGTATGATGAGCCCTAAATTTTCATATATAATGCGACATTATTTTAATAGAAGTGTATGTTTTATGCAAATTTTATATATATTTAATAGCAAATTACGTATGTTGTCTAATATTTGTTTTTAAGTGAATTGTGTGTAGATTCAGTGATTTTTACTACCTTTCAACATGTTTACGTCAAGGTCCCATTCGGACCTGGCACTTTTTGTTTTATGATGGAAAATCAAAGGTAAACATAACCGCAACAAATAAAGTAATGATGCTAAGTCTGGCACCCGACTCCCATTTTGGTGCTCGACTCCCATTTCGATGCCCGACTTTCAATTTGGTGCCTGACTTCCATTTGGTGCCTGACTCCCGTTTGGCACCTGACTCTCGTTTGGTGCCTGACTCCCATTGAAGCAAAAGTACAACATGACCCCTATTGTCGATAGAATAGAACAACGATTTCAACGATGGATGCGAATATGATTTCAGTGATGGATGCGGATGAAGGACAATGTCATAAAGCAGATGTCATCTATTTTTTAGAAAATACATAAATATCCATGTAAATCGATAAGCATAATATCAAACGTATTCTATTATGATAAAAATATAATATGCTTAATTAATCTGGAAATAGATGAAATTAATTGTATATTCACTTTATCCTCCCTATTTTTGTGTATTTGTTGTAATAATAAAATCTAAAATAGATTTACCTCCAAATGTAATAGGGTATGGTTGCATATCTTATAAATATGCAGGCCACCCTTGAGAACCAGATCCTAAATTTTCTTTGTAAATTTTCTGAAGTTGCATATAATACAATTCATTTGAGTGTTTTATCAATCTCAAACTAGCATCCGGTGAATGAATTGACTCGGGTAGAATCTGCTGGAAGCTTGGGCCCACTCTCAATAGTATTCCTCCCACTTTTTCCCTACTTTCTGTTATTTCATTTATTTCCTATTTTACTATATTTTTTACAAATTAGTTTAATTCTGTAGCTTCCCCTATTTTCTGTAATTTTTCTAGCAAGTATGCATTTTACTTTTTGTAGTTTATTTTGGTCATATCTTTGATAATATGAAATAGGTTAATGGTTTGGAAAATAAACAAAAACTCCAATGCAACAACACACCCCCCAAACCATAGAATCTAAGGGACTCATCTTATTAAGGAGATTTTACAGGCATATACTATGCATGGTTTTTCACAAGTTTACGAGTTGTCCCAGGTTGACAATTAAATGGAGGCAATGAATTTAACCGTAGAAACTTAACCAATGTTTTACCCAACATTTTGGCACCATTTTCAAGGAAAAACCAACTATAAAATCCTATTCTGAAGAAAGTGTTTTTGAAGTAGTTTAGGTTACTTTCTACAGAACTACTCCATTCTAATTTTGTATGAGTCCACCTAGAGTTAGAGGACCAAATGGTCATTTCATCAAGAGCAAAAATATTGTTTCTTTAAAAACCTCTATTTCAGCTATGCCAAATCCTAATAGTGATATCTCCCCACCACCATCTCCACCTGTGCATTGGAGTCAACATCCACTTTTTGCATAGGATCCTTCTAAACCAGACCAACAAAATCTTAGGGAAGGATCAGTGGTAGGAAGAGTTCAATCTGAGGAATATTTGTTGAACATTCAATGTTGGCAAGTAGTTGAAGATGGGACTATTTCAAATACTGATTTAGTAATCCTTCTAGAGGATAAAAGAAATGAATTAGAAGCCTTGAAAGCTACCTTGAAAATAGTAGGTGTAGAAACCCTATTTATAGATAAGATGGTTGAAGTAGAAGAAGCATCCACTAGTTTTAACTTCCCCATAGAAGAGGCAAGAGGAGACCACAAGATGAAATATATCTCTCCTACCCACCTTCCAATATTTAGAGGATTTCAATCAGAATATCTTGACCTATTTCTTTTCAAATTTGACGTTCTATGCAGGTCGGTAGACTATAAAATCGATGCTCAAAAATTAAAGTTGTTTCCCTCAACTCTTGATGATTCAACCCTACGTTGGTTCATCAGTTTAGGACATAAATAGATAACTACCTAGGAAGACATGAAAAAACTCTTCCTATATCAGTATCAAGACTTTGGTAGGGCATGAGATTCCAGAGAAGAAGTCCTGGATATGACTCAGAAGGAAGGTGAGTCATTGGAGGAGTATTGGGATAGGTTTAGTTTTAATTTGCAAAGATCTCCCCATGCAAAACTAGGAGACAGGTCCTTGAGAAGTATCTTCTTAAAGGGGCTTACTAATGAATCTCTTGATGCATTAAACATGATTTCTGGAGGGGACATTTATCAACACCAAATGTCTGATATCCGATAGTTATGCTGGAACTACTCAAGAAGGAAGGGTAAATTAACTTCTAGAAATATCAAACAATCAGCCACAGTCACTAAAATAGAGATAGGAAATATGCTAGAAGACCTCAAGAGTGAGATGTTGTCATCTCTTGCACTTCAAATGGACACTCTTCTACTTTAGAGAAATAAGTAGGAGAATGAGGCAACATTAGCCTATTTTTATCCTAAATGTAGGGGAAAGCACCCTAGAAATGAATGTCTTAAAAATAAAGTTAGAGTATGCATTGTATGTCAAAAATATCATAAAACTAAGTTGTGTCTACAATTATCAAAATCTAGAGAATATCCTGAAGTAATGAAAGCATACTTCATGGGCAATAGGAGAAACTAGCAATAGTCTCCTATGGAAAACAACATGCCAACAAGAATGCCATTCTATGGGGGCAACAATTTTTAGCACCAAGGTCAAGTTTAGCCACCCAATATGGGTTGGTGGGGACAAAAACCTTGGACACATACCCCTCAAGGAGAAAATCCTTATAATCCTTACCCATGGATGCCATACCAGCAACTTGGACCATAGTGGAGAAATCCCAATGCTTGGAGCCCAACTCCACAACATGTAGGTCAAGTCCCACTATAACCAAGTTTACCAGCTCCCCCTACTTTGAGACCTGCTCAACTTTTGGCATAACCTACATCTAATCCAAATAATAAAACACATCCAACATACCATATGGAGAATGAGATGTACCCCATGTATAATATCAAAGTAGATTGTAGTCCAATACAATTGAGATCAGGTAAACAGGTAGGTGTAGAAATAACTCCTTTGTTAGAAGAGGAGGAAAAGGTAGATTTAGAAAAAGAGGAATCACCTCTTATAGAAGAAATAGAAGATGAACCAGTAGCTGTAAATACTAGAGAAGGGGTTCCACCTTTCCCAAAAAGGTTGCAGGAACCCAAGAAGCCAATACAACCAGAATTTGATATTCTTTCTAGTCTAAAAAATCTGACAGTCACAATCCCTCTTTTTCAGGCCATAAGAGACATTCCCATCTATAGCAAGGCCATAAGAGAATTGTGTCTAAGAAAACTAGGAAGAAAACTAGCACAGGCAATCAATTTGGTAGGTCAGTTAGCTGATCTTATGCTAGGAAACACC
The DNA here is from genome assembly GCA_028583015.1 of Wollemia nobilis. Classification (NCBI taxonomy): domain Eukaryota; kingdom Viridiplantae; phylum Streptophyta; class Pinopsida; order Araucariales; family Araucariaceae; genus Wollemia; species Wollemia nobilis. Next base: position 2,733,076 of record JAQPPZ010016856.1, on the reverse strand, counting down.
TACAACCAAAAATATTCAGACCCAAGAAGCCCTATTTTAACTGTAAAAATTGGAGGCTATGTTTTACCCAACACATTAGTAGATCTAGGGGCTGCCATTAATGTCATGCCCAAGGATACCATGCAAAAACTCAGACTGACCAACCTGAAGCCAACCAAAACTATCCTTCAGTTGGTAGACAGGTCTACAGTGCTCCTTGAGGGAATATTGGAAGACATAACAATCATAGTGGATGCATGGGAATACCCAATAGATTTTCTAGTGTTACAATCCAAGTCTGGGTTGGGTGGTTATCCACTCATCTTAGGTAGGCCTTGGTTGGCAATAATTGATGCCTACATAAGTTGCAAAAATGGGCAAATGACCATTTTTGATGGTCAAAATGTGAAAAATCTGATCATCCATCCACCTACACAGTCTATAGATTTGTTGGGAGAACTTGAATGTGGAAACCAGAACATGAGTGGTTTATCAATGATTCAATCCATCATGGCACTTGATGAGTTGGAGGATGAGAGTGATGAGGAAAGAGTGATATCAAAATTTTTCCAAGGAGAACCCTCTTGTCCTCCTCTAGAACTACCACTTGTTGGAGGTAAAAATCACCATATTAAGCAAATTGAAGTTGCACCTGGGAGGGTATTAAACATAGATGATGAGTTGACAATTGATCAGTAGATCAAACTGAAAGAAACATTAGTCAAACATCAAGGTGCCTTTGCTTGGGAGTATTCAGACATGAGAGGAATAGCTCCTGAAACTTGTACTCATCGAATATATCTGGAAGATGAAATAAAATCGGTAAGACAACCACAACGTAGGATGAATCCAGCTATGAAGGAGATTGTTAAAATAGAATTGCAAAAACTCTTGATAGTTGGGTTTATCTACCCTATTTTAGATAGTGAGTGGGTATCACCTTTGGTGGTGGTGCCCAAGAAAAATGGAAAGTGGTGGATCTGTGTTGATTACAAGTCACTCAATAAAGCAACCAAGAAAGACCACTTCCCCTTACCTTTCATAGATCAGGTCCTTGACACCTTAGCAGGGAAGAAATACTTTTCTTTCCTGGATGGGTTCAGTGGATATAATCAGATTCAGATTGGGGAAGAGGATCAAGATAAGACCACGTTCACTTGTCCATGGGGAACCTTCGCTTACCGAGTTTTACCCTTTGGTTTGTGCAATGCACCTGCCACATTTCAAAGGGTAGTTTTGAGCATCTTCTCTGATATGATTGGAGAAACTATGGAAGTATACATGGATGATTTCACTATTTATGGTGAAACTTTTGAAGAAGCCATATAAAATTTGGAAAGAACACTTCAGCGGTGTGAGGAAACCAATCTATCCCTAAGCAATGAGAAATGTTATATGTTAATGTAGGAGGGGATAGTATTAGGACATCATATTTTTATATATGGGATCAAGGTAGATAGAAAGAAGATAGAGGTAATCCAAAATCTGCCCACTCCCAAAACTCAGAAAGATATCCAAAGTTTCCTTGGCTCAACTGGTTACTATAGGAGGTTTATAGCAGACTTTAGCAAAATTGCTAAACCCCTAAGCACATTGTTATCAAAAGATATAGAGTTTGTCTGGATAAATGAATGTGAATAAGCATTTAACATTTTGAAAGAAAAATTGACTTCTGCTCTAGTCCTAAGGGGTCCAAATTGGACCATCCCCTTTCACATATATGCAGATGCATCCAATAATGTGATAGGGTTAGTTCTGGGATAGAAATATGGTGATGATTTTTATGCCATCTATTATGTCAGTAAACATCTTATAGGTGTTGAGTTCAATTATACTATCATAGAAAAGGAATTTCTTGTAGTCATACATGCTCTTAACAAATTTTACCACTATATTATAGGTTATCAGGTTTTTGTGCACACTGATCATTCAGCTATCAGATACCTGACAAATAAACCTAGCATTAGTGGTAGAATTATCATATGGCTATTACTTTTATAGGAATTTGATGTGACAATTATTGACAAACTAGGTAAGGACAATGTGGTGGTAGATTTCCTTTCCATATTGACACCTCCTGATCATACAACCATAGAAGATCAATTTCTATATGAGCATTTGTTTGCTCTTAATGAACAGATACCATGGTACATAGATATGGCTAATTATTTAGCCATTGGTAAAGTATCCCCTACACTTTCACCACGTGAGAAACAAACATTGATAGAGAAAAGTGTAGACTTCTCATGGATTGATGGGTGCCTATTTAAAATAGGGCCTGATCAAATCATGAGAAGATGTGTTGTTGATAATGAGATTATAGAAATACTAAAAGCTTACCATAATGAACCTTGTGGTGGCCATTTTGTAGGAAAATGAACTGCATTCAAAGTATTGTAGGTTGGATACTTCTGGCCTTCACTATTCAAATATGCAGCCAAGCATGTGAGCCAATGTGACCAATGTCAAAGGATGGGTAGACCAACTCTCAGAGATGAAATGCCACTCCAACCACATGTGCACATTGAGCCATTTGATAAATGGGGGATGGACTTCGTAGGACCCATTAATCCATAGTCAGTAGGTAAGAGGTATATCTTAGTTTACACTGACTATGTGACCAAGTGGGTTGAAGTGCAGGTATTACATGATTCTAAAGAGAAGACTATAGTAGACTTCCTATTTTCATCTATCTTTACAAGATTTGGGGTTCCAAGGGAGATCACAACTGACCAAGGGCCTCAATTTACTTCAAATTTGATCCAGGAAATCATGCAACAGTATAAAATCAGGCATAACAAAACCACTCCTTACCATCCATAAGAAAATGGGCAAGTAGAGGTAACCAACCATGAATTGGAGAACATTCTCACAAATATGGTACAACAACATAGGAAGGACTAGGCCACAAGATTACCAGAAGCAGTGTGGGCTTACAAAACCACCTAGAAAACTACCACTAGTTTTACACCATTCTAGTTGGTATATGGGAAGAATGCTATGATGCCCATAGAATTTGAGATTAAGACTCTCAGAACTATAGTAGATTTAGATTTGAATCTAGATGAGGCACAAAAGGAATGGATTCAGTAGCTTAACCAACTGGATGAATACCGACGTGATGCTCTACATCGGATAGAGATCATCCAGAAACAAAGAGCCAAGTGGCATGATCATCACACCAGGCCAAAGTAGTTCAAAGTAGGGGAATGGGCATTATTGTATGACTCTCAGTTCTAGGAGAGGAAAGGGAAACTCATGCAGTGTTGGATGGGGCCATATGAAGTAATTGAAATCATCAATAATGGAGTTGTTAGAATCAGAATAATTGATGATAACAACATTATATTAATAGTCAATGGTCACCGACTATGGCCATATCATGTGTCTGAGACTTATATGATGAAGTCTAGATTAGGCATGGGGGAGACCCCAGTTGATTCCAATTTTAAAATTTGTTAGTAATATGTGGACATTGTCCACATGATCCAAAAATAATTATTCTTTTAAAGTCTCACAATTTTTCTTTCTTTAGTTGTATTTCTATTTTGTAAGAACGATGCCTTGAGTGCAATCGTTAGGCAGCCTAGGAGACCTAGGCCTAATGGGCACATGATCCATGAACCTATGCATTTCTAATTTTCTAGGAGATAAATATTTTAGTAGAAGTAGCTTATCCCCACTCGGAGGGGGATACCACATCTGAACACGTGTATGGGTGTTTGTTTTTGGTCTTCATGGAGAAAAATGCTCGAATGCTGGTTTAGGTAGTGGATGTTGATTCTATCCTTATTCTTCAAAATAGAACACCAAAATTTTGATCAGTTGTAGGCGTACACCAATGGACACATCAATAGATGTTGAAATAAAGGAGCACCTACCTTCCATTTTTTGTAAGGGAAGGCACCTGATTCCCATTTTTTAAAGAAAAAGGTGCTCGACTCCCATTTTTACGATGGAAGGTGCCCGAATCCTATATTTTAGGGAAAAGGTGCTCGACTCCCATTTTTATGGTGGAAGGCACCCGAATCCCATATTTCAGGGAAAAGGTACCTGACTCTCATTTTTATAGTGGAAGGCGCTTGACTCCTATATTTCAGGGAAAAGATGCTCGACTTTCATTTTTTGGAAGAGCGACACCTAATTTCCTTGTTATCAATTTTTTTTTATATTTTTAGTATGGTGCTCGATTGCCATAAAAAGGTGCCTACTTTCCATTTTAAGCATGGTGCCCGATTGCTAACAAAAGGTGCCTACTTTCCATTCTAACAAGTGTCTACATGCTTTGATTTGAAGGAAGGTACCTAATTTCCATATAAGAAGGTACCTACTTTCTATTCTAATGGGTGTTTGTACCTCGTATGAATAAATCTTCAGCATTGGGAAGTGGCCTGAGCCACGTCAACATTTCATCCACGTGCATAAAGTCAAACTTCTCATGGATGAAATTATTTTAATTTTTCCATGAGAGATTTATGCACGTTCCAAGGTCATCAATGAACAATTTCCAAGGGAGGGATGTGTGTCATCCCATGAAGACATATTTTTTAATATTTTCTTGAAATCTTGCAGGAATCCTCAAATGAATCAAATTGTAGCAATCGAGAACTAATCATATGGAGAAAATTTTACGCATGGGAAATGCGCACATCATTTTTTGTTACGGTACACATGGTCATCATAAGGCAACCAATGCAAGTGCACCATGAACGTCTGCGCATCATACACACATGAAACATAATATAGGTGCGTACTTAATTTTCTATTTTGTATATATAGTTTTCATAGATGTATATTTCTATAAAATAGTGTCGACATGATCCCCATTAATTATCCATCCAACCATTTTGCCCCATTTGGCATTTTTCCACGTGTAAATATTCTATTGGGAGGTTACTCTTGGTCATCATCCACTTAAAATCTAGCACACACTTTAATGAGATCTTGCATAGATAACTATAATTATTTCTAATTACGGTAATGGAGTGCCTACGTTCATGGACGTAGGTGATTTAAAACCATGTATTGGCAAAAATCTGTGCAAGAAAATAATAGAGTTGCAGGAGATAGAAACTAGAGTGTGAGAAATTATTGTAGGTAAAACTCAGAGCCAAGGGAAAATCAAAATTCACTATGGGGGGAAAATCGACCAATCATTTGCTAAGGAAAAATGAGCCCAGTGACTATTCAGGCATTAGTGAGGATGTGCAGAATCAGTTCGAAGCTATCGGATGGATGGAATATTGTCGTCTGGTAAGCCAAAACCAGGATGCAGAGGTAGCTAAGGAGTTCATAACGTCTTTGAGGGATGAGGTTGTCAGAATGCATGGACTAGAAATTCCAGTCACAGAAGCCTACATTGCCACTGTTACAGGCCTTCCTCAAATAGGGGAACACACGTACAAGGAGGACAACCCCACACTCTGTGCACAATGATTCTTTGGACAACCAACTCCACACCTGATGCGCTCTGGTTTGTCGAAGTAGCACATCCCAGAATTTTGGAGACCAATCTTCGAACAGATCACCCGGTTCTTCACATGCACGGGTAGGTTTTCTTGGCTCAATTCAAACCATTTTTATTTCCTCAACCATTTACTTCATGGGGATAAAATCAATGTCCCCCATTATCTTGCATGTGCTCTCAAAGATGAGGCCAATCGGTACCAGGCAGGAACGACTTCTACCCTAGCTCACCATGGGCTGATTTCGGCCTTGGTGAGACATGTCGAGGCACAAAGGGAAGTGTCTATTGAGGAAGCCATAGGAGATAATGTTGTTCCTGAGGAGGAGGAAGAGGCAACGACACCTGAATAGAATGAACAGTCAGCTACCAGGATAGCAGAACAAATAGAGATGGCGCCTGCATCCCAACCTGAGCAAATAACATAGGATGCAGGGTAGGCTTCATCCCCTATTTTTCCCCAATTTGATGAGGATGCAGGGTAGGCTCTGTCAAGCCCTACTCACATGCCAATTTCCACAAGGACCAGGAGTAAGAGGATGAAGGCATCCATGGTCATTTATAGCTCATCGATGAGGATGAGGAGACTAGGGGATTGAGCAAGGATGAATTTATGGCCCAGGTATTACAGGATTTGGCAAGTGGAAAGTCTCCTCAGCAGGAAATGCAGATGGAGGATCTACAACAGTAGCTATAGATATTGAAAGAATATGCCTATACTTGGGAGGCCAAGTATAAAGAAGAGCAGACTCTTTTTCAAGAGTCCAAGAAGGCATCTACAGTGAAGATGAATTTATGGCATAGATATTGTAGGATTTGACAAGTGGAAAGTATCCTAAGTAGGAAATGCAAATAGAGTATCTACAAAAACTATTATAGATATTGAAATAACATGCCTATACTTTGAAGGCTTCAACCAAGAAATTTGTCTTTTCCTGACCAGATCAGTTCTAGGATTTGTATGGGTCAACTGGTAATCAACCTTCAAATATGAAGGTATATTTTGAGAATATGGGACTACTAGGTCCTATACCACCTGTAGCTCAAGAAACAAAAAGCAAAGCCCCTCTAGTAGAGGAAGCATATTTTGATGATGATGCTGAACTTGAACCAATGATGGCCAAATTGCCTAAGGCCAAGATTGCTAAACAAACTAGTGTTCCATTTTGGGGTGTATTTGTTGTAACAACAAAATCTAGAATAGATTTACCTCCAAATGTAATAGGATATGGTTGTATATCTTATAAATATGTGGGCCAAACCTGAGAAACATATCCCAAATTTTCTTTGTAAATGTTTTAAAGCTACGTATAATACAATTCATTTGATTTTTTTATCAATATCAAACTAGCATATGGTGAACGAATTGACTCGGGTAGAATCTATTGGAATATTGGGCCCACTCTCAACAATATTCCTCTCACATTTTCTCTATTTTTTGTTATTTCATTTATTTCATTTTTTTATTTTTATTTTTCAAGTTAGTGTAATTTTGTAGCTTCCCCTGTTTTTTGGAATTTTTTCCAGCAAGTAAGCATTTTACTTTCTATATTTTATTTCGATCATATCTTTGATAATATGAAAATAGGTTAATGGTTTGGAAAACAAACGAAAACTCCAAGGCAACAACACACCCCTACAAAACATATAATCTAAGGGACTTATCTTACTAAGGAGATTACAGGCATATATTGTGCACAGTTTTTTACAAGTTTACGAGCTATCTTGGGTTAAAAATTAAATGGAGGCAATAAATTTAATCATAGAAACTTAATCAATGTTTTCCCAAAAGTTTTAATAATGCATGAGCTACTTATCAACATACCATGATGTACATATTCCATGACTATATGCATAAAATAATTGAATATTGTGTGGATGATCTAATTACAAAATATAAAATGCATCTTGAGCATATTGAAGTTCTAGAGAAAGTTTTTGATCTATTGCTTGAACATAAAGTAAGTTTGAATCTTAAGAAGTGTGTATTTGGCATCACATCGGGATAAATTTTAGGATTTATTATCTCCAATAAAGGCATTGAATTGGACTCTGATAAGGTCAAGGCCATCGTCGATATGCCACCTCCAATAAATCTGAAAGAGTTGTACAGTTTGCAAGGAAATATTTAATCTATTCAATGATTCATTGTACAACTCTCAGACAAATGTAGGCCTTTCAATCACTTGCTACAGAAGGGAGTGAATTTTTATTGGACAACCAAATTTCAAGAGGCTTTTGATGGCATAAAGAGATATTTGACTTCACCACGAGTATTAACGCCATCTCGTCTAGGATTCCCTTTCCACCTTTACATCTCTACAACAAAATTTGCACTAGGAACATATTGGATTCAAATGAACAACATCTCATTGATAATGCATGATTAAAAAATACATTTGATGCCTTAGAATAGTTTGGTGAAGGTGGAACTAACTAGGCACGAATAGGTAGTAGTTGTAACAATGTTAATATTGTTACAACAATACTAACGTATAGCTAATAATGTAATTAACCATAATGCTACGCTAACATCCCCCATTTATTACATTATTTTGCAATACATAGAGAGCTGAAAAACAATTCAAATTTGACACGTGCAAGTGCCTTAGTGAAAATATCTACAACTTGAGCATCGGTGGAGATGTACTAAAGCTGAATACGGTGCCTTGGAACTTCATCTCGAATGAAGTGACATTGTGTGTTAATGTGCTTGGTTTTCTCATGATACACTGGATTCTTAACAAGGTTTAAAAAACCCTGGTTATCATAGAACAAGTGTATTGGAGATTTTGATGGATGATCCATACTTGTCAAAATGTGACGCAACCATATCACTTCGCACACAGCTTCACATGTAGCACAATAATCTGCCTCTATAGATGAGATAGCAACCACCTGTTGATTCTTTCTGTGCCAAGAGACAAGACCGGATCCAAAATGAAATATATATCCTGAAGTTGAATTACGCTCATCATATGACCCGACATAGTCAGAGTTCTTGTATCCTTTCAAGAAGAAATTTTCATTCCTCTTTTATTCTATGCCATATTCCATTGTACCATGGACATAGTGAAGAACACATTTTGCTACTTTCCAATGAGTAGTCTTAGGTTCCTGCATGAACCTTGAACTATAGTTGACATCAAATATGATATTTGACCTAGTATTAGTCAGATATATGAGACTCTTGATCAGCTACCGATAGAGAGTACCATCTACCTAAGGTGAATCATCATATCACGATAACTAAAATCCTGATTCCATCAGAGTTGCCATCGGATTACAATCATTCATGTGATATTTTTCTAATAGTATCTTGGTATATTTTTTCTGAGACACTTTGATGTGGTGATCCTTCTGGATCACTTCTAGACCAAGATAATAATGGAGAAGTCTGAGATCTGTCATCTCAAAATATTTACAGAAGTCACTTTTGATGGTAGAGATCATAGTTTCTGAACTTCCTGTAATGAGTAGATCATCAACATATAGTACAAGAAACACTATCTCAAAACTTTTTTTCTTGAAATAGAGGTTTGCATCTGACGGTCATCTCTTAAATCCATGATATATGAGGTGATTATCCATTTTTATATACCAAGCTTAAGGAGCTTGTTTTAAACCATACAAGGATTTGACCAACTTGCACACTTTCTGCTCTTGGCCTTCCACTTCAAATCCTTCAAGTTGTGTCATGTAGACTTGGAGATCACAATTTAGAAAAGAACTCTTGACATCCATCTAGTGAAATTTCCACCCATATTGTGCTGCCATAGCACAAAGAACTTGAATGGTGGTCATCTGAGCAGTAGGTGCAAAAGTTTATTCATAGTCAATGTCTTTCTTTTGCACATATCCCTTTGAAACAAGGCGGTCCTTATGCTTATCAATTGTCCCATCTACCTTGTACTTGATCTTGTACACCCATTTGTAGCCAATGGGCTTATTTCCATGTGGCAGATCGACAAGCTCCCAAGTTTTGTTCTTTTTTAGAGACTTATACTCAACATCCATAGCAGTCTTCCATTATGGATCACTAAGGGAAACATGTATAGAAGCAGGTTCATGTTCATTTATTGAAGACATAAACACCCTGTCATCATCTATATCCATATCCTCTATTTCTCTCTCGGGATCTATATAAAGTTCCTCAAAATATTTACAAAGATCATCAACCTCAGTAGTCTCTGTTGTTGCTCTTTCCTGTCGAGCCATGTTGTGATTACGAGGTCTATCCAAAGTCAAATATAGTGGAGTGGATAATTTGGAGTCTCTTATTGTACTTGTATACCATTTTGGGTTCTTCTTCTATGGTGATGAAGAAGATGAAGAAGTAGAAGGACCTCCAATATTTGATGATGAAGGAGACTTCTCAACTTTTATTTCCACAAGATCTAGGTATACATCAGATGTGCTTTGTGATGTGAAAGCTTCATCAAAAACAACATCTCTACTGACATGAATCTTCTTGGTCAAAGGATCAATCAAACGATAACCCTTAGAGTGCTCATCATAGCCAAGAAGAATACACTTCAATGTCTTCTCATCTAGCTTCTTCCTTTTCTCTTTCGGTATGTGCATGAAAGTTTTACATCCAAAAATGTGAATATGAGATATGGAGGGTTTTCAAACACTCCATGCTTTCTATGGACTCATTCCTTCTAGGGCCTTTGTGGGAGCCCTATTCAATAGATATACTACTATGGTGACAAATTCTGCCCAATATTGATGCTCAAGACTAGCTCCTGTGAGCATACAACGAACCATTTCCATGATAGAACGGTTCATCCATTCAACAACTCCATTTTTTTGAGGAGTATAAGTAGTAGTTAACTGTCTCGTGATCCCATGTGCAGTCAATAATGCAAAAAACTATTTAGAGATAAACTCCCCCCTCGATCTGAGTGGAGGGTCTTTATATAATTCTTTGACTCCTCAATAGATTTATTGAATTTTTGGAAGAAAATAAAGGCTTCAGATTTTATATTAAGAAAGAACACCCACATATTTCATGAGTAGTCATCCACAAACAACTAAAAATACCTCTTCCCACCAAAATTGATTGGTGTGAAAGGACCGCACAGATCGATGTGAATCAACTCTAGAGGTTTCTTGGCTCTTGTAGAGCTCTTATCAAAAGGTACTCTATGATTCTTCCCTGCCAAGTAGTCAGAGCACACTGACAATATGGAATAAAGGGAAGGAAGACCCTTTACCATATCATACTTACTTAGATCAAGTAAGTAGCCAGAACTAAGATGCCCATATCTCTTGTGCCACAAGGAATTTGCCTCCTTGGTAGAGACTATCATGGCAGCATGGGGAGTAGAGATAGAATATAATGCAAATAAGCCATGCTTATATGAAGTAGTTGCAATGTTCTTACCCCTCATAGTAATAGAACAACACTTCTTGCCATGCTCAACATGAAAGTTCACAACCATATCTTTATCTAGAATTTGTGTGACTGACAACAAATTGTTCGCCAATCCTGGAACATAGAGGACTTTGTCAATATAAAAATTACCATCAGGAATAGTGACTAAAACTATACCCTCTCCCTAAACCTTGTAGGTTTTGTCATCAACAATAGTGATAGGTTTACCCTCTTTGGCCTCAAATTACTCAAATCATGATTTGTCACCAGTCATGTGCTTACTAGTGCCAGAATTGACATACCATATAGGATCCTTCTGATTGGAGGCTGTGGTAGTCATGAGCACCTTATGTGCCTACTCAGAATTTGAGTTAGATTGTTCAATAGCAACATTCACCTTGGGTTTCTTGTTCTTGTTTTGTATTTTGTTCTGGCCTTTCTATTTAGGTTGCTTATTCTTGTGCCAACATCTGTTTGTGTCATGATTGTCTTTGTCACAAATATTGCAATATCTCTTCATTTTTTGAGGTTGTTTCCCTTTTGAATATTTGTAAGAATTTTATCCTTTCTAAAAATTACCCTTCTTCTTATAACCCTTCCTGTTGGAATAGAGGGTTGTGTTAGAAGAATCATCTCTCTGAAGTTGGCGTGCCTCCTCTTCTTGAAGCAGATTGACCAACTCAACAAAGGTAAATTTTATTTGTGATACCTGAAGTTAGGTGATCAAAACCCTATAATAATTAGGTAAATATCTCAATACAATTGAGGTAAGGAGCTTACCATCAATAGGTTCTCCCAAAGAATTCAATTTTGCTTTCAACTCAGACACTCTGCAAAGAAAGAGTTCAATTGTCTCTCTCTGCTTCATGCTCAGAATGTGTAATTGAGATTGAAGGTAAATAATGGTGGATTCATTCTTTCCCTCATATATTTTTAAGGGCATCCCATGCCTCTTTACTATGTGCACAGTCAGCAATGTGGGATTGAAATTCATATGAAACAATAAGCAAGATGAACACTTTTACCTTGTTGTCTTTCTTGTCAAAGCCTAGCTGAACAATAGTTGGAGCTATGGTTGATGTTGATCCAGTAGTACGTGAAGGTCTTATTGTTGATCCAAAAACAACATTCCATAAGTCATCCATGACTAGGATTGCCTTCATATTGTTTTTCCATAGTGTGTAGTTAGGACCTTTCAACAACTGATGAGCATCAATCATTAACTTTGCAGACATTGTGAGGGTTTCTTATAACACCAAATGGTCCCCCTTTTGATATAACTTAAAACTAGGCCTTTATACCGTACAAAATATCTGCCCTTACATGAGGGATACTATAGGTAGTTTGAAAAATTAGAAAAATTACCCACCCTTACGTAAGGGAGACTATAGGTAATTTTAAATATTATACGATATGTGGTACTTATGTGGTACTGAAAGGGAATCACCTCATTGATGGCACTTACCTTAGATAGTAATCAATCCTCATGCATGGGGTGTATCTTCCCCTAAACACTTTGGATGTCATAAATTTCGTCAGTATTTATGCCTAAACACGAGAACGGTTAGGGTAGTGGAATGGAGTGAAAATAGCAAAAAATGGCACACTTATTTCTCCCCGATGATTGATAGAGAACAAGCTCATACATCATTGTTGCAGCTATATTAGGCTATAGATACAGTAGCCTGGTCATGACAATATTACCTGTAAGTGTGGGCTAGAGGTATCATTAATACCAAATGCTGCTGTGCAATTGAATTGCACAGATGGGTTTCAAATTTTGGAACTTAGGAGTTTTGCTTTAGAAGTATTGCAGAAAAAGAAATGCACCATACATCATTAAAGCATCCAAAAAAGAACCTAAGGTGTCGGTTACCACCGAGAATGCACCTTTTACAATTTTTCCAAATTTTGAAGAAATGCTTAAAATTTTCTCCTTTTCCTCCAAAAATTTTTGCAGATTTTGAAAAAAAAAAATTGCCCCCCCTTAGGAAAAAAATTCCCTTTGTTAAGTTTGTAAAATTACTTCCTAATGTTTAATTTTTTTTTCAAAAAAAAATTAATTAAATAATTTCTTATAAAAAAATATTTCAAATAAATGTTTATTTAATTTTTTTTTTTTAAGAAATAAAAAATTTAATTAAATTTAGAAAAAATTAATAAAACATTAAGGAAATAGAATTATCAAAAAAAAAAAACTTTAACAAAGTACCTTAATGGGCGCAGGGGGTCGGAGGGATTCGATCCCTCGACCTCCTTACTGTTGGTGCCTTACGCCCGAGCTTCCAGCCAGCCGAGTTAGGTGGCTCGACGTGAGAAAGGGAACACATCCCCTTAATTCAGGGTTCGTGTCTGGTGGGCTCTCCACTCATTGTTCATCCGTGGCTCCTCTATGGGCGGTGCTGCGGTGGTGGCTTCCATGCTTGAAACAAAACACACCCCAATCCTCTACAGTAGAAAAACAAACTCACTGCCCTTCATTCTGCAACTCATGAGCACCTCCTCTGAAGACTACAAACCTCTATGCCTCCACGCACTGTGATGGCCTATGGAGTTAGAAATTGTTCGCTAGATGAGATATGAGCACTGGATGGAAAAATAATCCGGCATAAATGATTGAAATCATGCCAAAAATCCAACTAGGGTAAAAAAAATTTATTTCCCCGTTGCAGATCGTAAGGAAAAATCAAACACAGGTTCACAGGTTGATGCCTTGGGAAGGATGATGAACGGGTAAAAAAAAACTTCGATGTTCTTTATCCCACATTCGTGGGGTTGGGCATAGTGAGGGTGTATAAGAATGCCAACCCTCACATATGAGGGTGTCTCCTCTCAGGGAGATGTTGCCACTCGATAGGAGGACGGGTCTGTTCCTGCATGGGGCTTCGACTGCCATGCTCTCATTGCTTGTTGTGCCTTCATTTGTCCCTCATTGTGTCTCACATCCTCCAAGGTCAGATCTATCAGATCCTGTCACATCTCCACGTAGCTCCAGGTCGAATCAGTCTATAAATTTGGACCAGTCCGAGTCACCTCGAGAAATGTGTTGAGGTGCTCAGAGTAGTTGACTTCAGGAATCATTATCGGGTCAGACTACGTTTGGAGTTCAAGCAAGCCTCAAAAAATGTGCCCAATCAGAAAAAAATAGATCTTGTCTCCTCAAAGCTCTGATACCATATTGGATTCAAACGAACAACATCTCATTGATAATGCATGATTAAATAATACATTTGATGCCTTAGAATAGTCCGATGAAGGTGGAACTAACTAGACACGAATAGATAGTAGTTGTAACAATGTTAATATTATTACAACAATACTAATGTATATCTAATAATGTAATTCACCATAATGTTATGCTAACAGAACAATGCCTGCATAAAAGAAAAAAATTATATAGAGCAAGCAATTTATTATATAAGTCAAACATTGGTAAGTTATGAGACAATATATGCTTACGTCGAGAATTTATGCTTAGTAGTGGTTTTCGCCACTAAGAAACTCAAAAATTATATGCTAAGTAACACTACCTATGTCATAGCTAGAGAGAACCCTCTATTTTACATGACTCGAACATATAACAACACCCAAACCGTAAAATGGATAATGCTCTTAACAAAATTTGATCTCAAATTTATTAGCAAAAAATCTATCAAAGATCAAGTGATAGCCCATCAACTCTTAGAATCTCCACTTCCAATGATCAACCACTTTTTTATAGAGCTTCCATATGATTCAGTATTTTTCGTCACTAAAAAAGAACTAGTCCCTCCTAAGGATGATGTTGATATCTCTCTCTTATTTGAGGGATCAAAGTGCAAAAAGGGGAAAGGTTTTGGAGTAGTATTTTATACACCTAACATAATTCCAATTCCTTTATCACTCAAATTTGACTTTCCATTCATAAATAATAATGTATATTACAAAGCCCTAATATTGGGGATTCAATCAACAATAGCTATGGTCATTAAACGAATAAGCATATTTTGTAATTTCTAACTTGTCATTTTCCAAGTGAAAGGAACTTACCAATGCAAAGAACCAGTCCTTAAATAATATCAAGAAGTAGCAATGAAGTTGCTAGTAAAATTTTACTGGTAAAATATTGACAACTTGCCTCGTTTGACTAATAGATTTGTGGATGCAATGGCTTCTTTGGAATATTTGATTCCTAAGAACAAACATGGAGAATTACAACCACTTATCATCACAATAGTGTTCAAGTCTTCAATCAAATGAGTAGAATCTAAATGTGAGAAGAGTATTTATTTGGTCCATGTGGAGCCGTACAATTCTTACCTTGATGAAATAAGAGACTTTATAAAGTTTGGGACCCTCCCATTAGAATCGACATGAACTACAAAAAGAATTTTCAAACAAAATGTAGTTTGCTACACTATATTGGGGGATGTTTTGTATAGACGTGGCTATGATGGAGTCCTACTTCGATGTCTAGATCTCGTAGAAGCACAACAAGCTATAAATAAAGTCCATGATGGTACTTGTGGTGGCCAATTTAGTGGAATGATCATTGCAAAGTGTATTCTACGCATGGGTTATTATTGGCCCACCATGGAAAGTAATTGTTGTCAATATGTCAAGAAATATAAAAAATGTCAACACCACGTCAACTTGACTCATGTACCATCACAAGAATTACAGCCTATTCAAAGCCTTTGGACCTTTTCACAATGGGCCCTATATTTTACTAGCAATATTTCACCTACCTCTTTGGGATAACATAAGTTCATCATAAATACCACTGAATACTTTACCAAATGGGTCGAAGCAATTCCAATGACCACTATGATTGGATCTCAAATAGAAGATTTTATACTCTAGAATATTATCTATTATTTTGGGATTCCTTCCAAAATCATTTTTGACAATGGCAAGTATTTTGAAAATAAGGATGTTCAAGCCTTATGTAAAAAATATAATATCCAACATAGTTTCTCAACTCCTTATTACCCATAATAAAATGGACAAGTTGAAGCAACCAACAAGACCGTGATAGCCATTCTCAAGAAACTTGTCAAATAAAATCATAAATATTGGCATATGCAACTCCCCTTGGCACTATGGTCTTATCGAACAAGCATCAAAATGCCAAATGGGGCCACACATTTTTTATTGGTTTATGGTGCTAAAGCAATAATCTCTCTTGAGCTCGAGATACTTTCTTTACGAGTTGCATTACAAGAAATCATGGATGATGACACAGCTAGGCAAGTACTTATAGACCAACTTACACTCCTTGATGAAATGTGGATCAACACCTTAGAACATCTATTATTATATCAATACCACATCAAGCGTGCCTACAATGAAAAAGTCCATCCTCACGAATTCCAAGTGGGAGATCTCATTCTTAAAGATAATCAATAGAATACCAATGCATTTCCTCACTTGAGAGATAAATTCATGGCTAATTGGTTAGGTCCATACATTGTTAAACATAATTTGGGTCCAGGAACATATAGAATTTCCAACTTAGAAGGAATATTGGAACATGATCCACTCAACATTATACATCTAAAGGTATTTTATGCATAATGGAGATTGTAGATATGTACATATACATGGCTTAAAAAAATAAATAATAAGAAGGCAAAATAGAAAAATATTTCATTTGCATTTCATACATCCATCCATGCATTCCACCTACAATACATGCATGCATTTTAGGTATTTTTTCATACCATTCATCATATAAAGGATCATTTGCTTAGTTTGGATGATTGCTAGTCTACTATGTCTTGTTGTATTTATTAGTGGCATTTTACATAAAACAACTCATCAATCCATATAGCACTAATTTGTAACTTTTATTATAATATTTTGATGATTAATAAGTTCACATAAAGTAGGATAAATACTGTATAATTGTTAGAAATAATGATTATGCGACCACTGACTATCTTGTGTGCACCTTTTAATCTTCAAAAGCTTGCAATGAAGGTATCACAAAATATTACATACCACACCAATCAATAAACATATTCCAAATATTTTCAATCACTCATTCACTCCTAGTGTATTGAAAAACCTCAATTTAAAATCATATAATCTTCAGAAGCAATAAGTTTTTCCTGGTCAATCAAATTTCCTCTTGGACCATGCAATCAAAACACATTAAAATGTTGTGAAGCTTAGAAATGACAAAGTCATGAGTTTCTATTACCACAAAGTTAAATATTTCCCCTATTCATCCAATTATGCACATGTTCTAGAATGCTAAGAGTTAACAAAAGTACAAGCTCCACCCTCATTCCCTCCCACAAAAAAAAGAGAAGCAAATCCCTTGCTCTTCTTCAAATCAAGCAAGTATCCTAAAAAGTACCCCAAAAGCAATAAAAATTTCCTTGATCTTACTCAAAGCAAGCAAGTATCCCAAAAACACTAGAAAACCAATAAAAATAACTTGCTCTTCCTCAAAGCGAGCAAGTATCTCGAAAAGCATATCAAAGCAATAAAATCCCCTTGCTCTTCCTTAAAATGAGAAAGTATCCAAAAATCAATAAAAATGAATGTTGCTTCATTACAAAAATGAGCATTACTCAAAAATTAAAATTCCAAAATCTAGTGCAATAAAGGAAGCAAAAGAAGCTTGAATACTTGGAACTTTTAATGTTTGGAAAATTGTGGGGTGATACTCATTACAATAATGGGCTAAATGAATCTCGCTTGGTAATAAGGTATCCTTACACATAGTGCCACATCTATCACATTAGCAACCTTATTTTGTACAGACCTATGGATGCTCACGGATGAGATAGCTTATTGGCATAAGTTACAATTGATCATTTTGACCTTACTCATAATGAGAAATTAATATTCATTCACACACATAGTTGGTATTGGAGAAATTTGAAACCACTAGGATAACTTTTGCATCATGAAGATTTGTGAGATCCTAGATAAGTTTATTTGAGACCACTAGGATTTTTAATTCTTTGTAAAATAAACCTACATCTTTACCCAAACCGTACCATATCATTTCCATTATTACATCTCATGATCCATGTCAGTACCATATATCAATGACCCTGATTAAGCAACAAGAATAAATTTGAACAAGAAAAAGTCTATAACATACCAAATGATCATTAGAAAATATGCATTCATCATTCATCACATCTATCACTAAGATATTTCATATGCATCCATTCATACAATAAAACAAAAGGTGCAACACACAAATAAACACAATAAAGACCATGTATATATATGTCTGAACTGCATAAGTACAAAATACCCTAAGGTTATATACATTAGAGCATTGAGGCTCATAATAAAAAATATAAAAAGAGATAATAAAGCACTACTAGCTAGTGCCACCATAATCCCTATGATGCCCTTGACCTTATGCCTATGAATTAGACAAAGCATGGGAGCCAAGAACTTGAGATCGTGAACCACTAGATCTAGACTCACTTCACCTTTTGGAGCCTAACATTGATGAAGTAGGAGGAACATGTAGCAAAGTATTACGTTGATCTAAAGTGTCCTTGAGCATAGTAATGTAAGCAGTATGCCTTAGAGTAGTAGCCAAATCTGTATTCTGATGATCCACTCACTAAGGTACCTCAGCATGGAGATTCATAAGTAGCAAAATCATCACCTTTACTAGATCTGCTCTACAACCCCTAAACCTCCCTCTATAGCCCATCATTCTCCCTCTATAGTCGAGCAACCTCATCATGTAGCCTCATGATCTCTATATCACAAGACTTCATAGTGTCATCCAAGATATCTTGATGAGCCTAGAGAATATCCTAGTCCTCCTCGGTGTGGTGTAGAGGAGCATCTTGTCTCCTATCATCTCCATCACCTCCATAACCTCCATCACCACTACCACCACCTCAATTTCCACTAATCCCAACCTTAGTATATGTAGGTTACACCTCAGGCCTAGCTCACTCCCACTAATATTGTCCCAGTGGTTCTTCTACTATCGAGAAACCTACTTACTAGCATCTTGGTTATCCCCATTGCCTCCATTTTCCATAACCCAACTAGGTGCCCATGATCACTATGCAACAAACCAAGAGTTATACTTTTCAAATGGTCCCAAAATCATCTATATCTAGGATATCAACTGACACATCATCCATAGCATCATCCATGGTCTATAAGTCAGGAGTCATAGGAATATTCAACTCATCACCCCATTACTAGTATACAACTGGAGCATCTAGAACTCCCTGTACCAACCCAAACAACCTCATTAATTACGAGAACTAGAAGAACTTCATCTCTCACCCATGACTCCAAACCACCCACCTACCTCACCTCATCTATGAATATTATTAGCATCATCATCCCAAGCAAGCCCTCTCCATGGTCACCAACAAATATCCTTGCTAGTGAATGCACCAAACATACCCTGATAATGTTGTGTTGGATGAATAGGTCAATTTGATGAAGTCTCCTCATTGGTCCACCAGTGAAGAGCACAAGGCAGTGAGTGATTCCACTCGCACGGTATACCCTCTAGCCAACCTACACTAAGGTGCTTCCATACATACAACTAAAGAAGAAAACTACACCCGAGTCCATTTTTCTCTTGACTCTTCACCTCATATAAATCCCCATACAACTGGTAAAGAAGAGCAAGAGCCCATGCATATACCTATGGCTCAGTAATTAAATGTAGCACAAGCTCCACCTGGTTCCACAGGAACCTAGAGCCCATGTTGTTAGGAAATAACATGTTGCCTACAATATACATGATGAACATATGAAGAACACCTAGCTTTTCATCCTTGAAAAATTGAATGTAAGGGATGCCTCCCTTGTTGCAGTCCACATCCCAATCATCACCATAAATCAGCCTCAAGACATCCTGCTTATTGTGGCCCACCTGGACTAGTGAACCCTCGACAAGGATATGCAATATGCGATAAAAATCCTCCAAGGTAATGGTAAACTCCCTTATCAAGAGCTAAAATGACCCCTATCATGGTCCCATCTCTCCACTAGGGTAGACAAAAACTCATTATCCTCTCTCATGGTCCTCACCTGCCCACAACTAGCCAACCTCACTGTCTCTAGGAGCTTCTAGTTGTTGTTTGTGAGTGCCTTCCACACTTGAGGAATGATATGTGGTCATCTATATAGAGCAACGATACACTTAACCTGCAAACTAATGTACAATCAACATCAGTGAATAAATAAATCCAAAACCAAATCGCATATTTGTCATGCATTTAAAAATAAAATAAAAAAATTTACCACCCCCACTTAGTGTGTGTAAAAAAAACAAAACAACAACAAAACAAAATGACAAAAAAACATTTTTCTTATGTATTTAATAAAGCAAGAACACACATAAACATTTGTCATGCATTTAAAAAAAAAAAAAAATTACCATCGCCACTTTGTGTGTGTAAAAAAAAAACAAAAAAACAAACAAAATGACAAAACAAAATATCTTTCTTATGCATTTAAATAAAGCAATAACATACATAAACATTTTTCCATGCAAAAAAAAGAACAATTTACAACCATCACTTAGTTTGTGTAAAAAAAACAAGCAACACAACAAAGATAAAAAAAAAAAACAAAAAACAAACAACACCAAAAAAATAAGCAAATGGCTTTGGAAACCTACGTCTACATAGCAGACTCCACCTTCTGCTCTAGCCAAGCCTTCAGCCTCCACCCTACCACCCACTCTACTAGTTTTACCCACCATATTCATCACTCTCACTTATCACAACTCAATAATCAGTTAGCCACACAAATGAAAATTAATTACCAGATCAGCTATTTATAGTTGTTTTATTTTGCAGGTCAAGCCATGCAACCAACAGTTCCATAGGTGCACGTAACCACGAAATCTATGATTGGTAATGCCAATCACAGAACTCATAGTTCATGATAGATCTAATTTTAGAGAGCGTGTTTAGGAAAACAAAACTCAGCTACCTTCCCAAAAAAATCAATTCCATCATTACCATAAAATATTGCATATCACAAACATCATCATCTACATAAAATTATTGAGTGCACCTCGTACTTAGTAACTTGCCCTATACACCTAGTGATTGTAGCAACTAGAAATCCATGCAATCTAGTCTGATGGGTAGCTCACCATAAGTATATTTATCCACATCAAATCACTATGGCATTACCTGAGCTAGGTCCCTCAATCTTAGAGCTAGGTTGTGCTCTATCCAATTTGGACAAGGTTATCCTTAAACCCTTTTTGTTGGGTACAAAAGTGGAAAAAAATCAAATAAAAATTTGGTATAATAAGAAATCACTCGAGTATCAAATTTCCCATGTGTTGTTTCTGACTCATAGGAGCAACAAATAGTAGCAGGGACCTAGAACTCACAAACATGGTTAATGGTTTTACCGCAACATTTTGCATATCATCAAAACCAAAGGTAAATTCAAAACGACATGGATAATCCCAAACTTGGGGTATCAATTTGATCAAAATGTTATACATTTGCATCCAAAAATCACATAATTCAACTATCCACCTCCTTTCATCATCCATATTTGATCAATTGGCTCGTGGGTTTCATCCTTTTCCCATTCGTCAATTGAGGGGGTAGAAAACAAATCAATTTTTTAAAAAATCATTCATTCTTGTGCATCAAGAATATTTGATTCCATACATCCAATAAAGAGATGTGTCATTGGTTTTTGCACCGCATCGTGTTTTCACACAACACAATACAAAAAGAGGTATCTATAAACACGAAAACCTAGGCATTTACAAAAGCACCATTTGCATCCTACCACATTAATTTGCATAGTAAAATATATGCCTAAGTCCAAAATTAGGCATATAAAATCCTACACATAATTATATTTTCTAGATTTTATTAAATCTAGAAAATCCACCTAGGATACCTTGTTCCCCCATGGGACATGTGTCCTAGCCACCACTGCCCATCACCATGCCACATCTCACACACTTTATCCCTTCACATGGGACATCCTCCACACATCACTCTACTTGCACTCACTCATTAGCCACTTCACCATAGTTACACTCACTCATCCTCCACATTGCATTACAGTTGCACTCACTCATTAGCCACTTCACCATAGTTACACTCACTCATCCTCCACATTGCACTCCACTTACACTCACTCATAAAGCCACATCACCCCAATTGCACTCACTCATTAGCTACTTCACCATAGTTACACTCACTAATCCTCCACATTGCACTCGACTTACACTCACTCATAAAGCCACATCACCCCAATTGCACTCACTCATCCTCCACATTTCACTCCACTTGCACTCACCCATTAGCCACATCACCCCAGTTAAGTGAGGCACTCTAAGTGACTCACTCTAACTCCCCCTACCACATGGAAACCCTAGCTTGCCACCTATCCTTCCCTCCAAAGCCTTGAATTTTCTTATAAAATAAGCATCACCCCATCAAAAAATGAGGTCAAGGATATACACTATCACACTACTAGAATCACACCAAAAGCTCACACATATCTCGAGGAAGGTTTGAGATTCAATGCCCTAGAGTTCTCTTTTGAAATATTTTGTCATTCAGCCTCAACTACCAAGTCCATGGTTACATAGTCTCAACCGCTAAGTCTATGGTTATGCAGTCTCAACCGCCTAGTCTATAGTTACATAGTTGCAACTGCATGCCCTGTGGTTACATGAAACACATCAAAAACATAGAACACAGATCAGATCCACAATTTTTGGTTTAGCAAGACATCCACATTTATCTTTTTGTATTTTTTGCAAATGTAGATTTGACAGGTGCTACCAAAACCCTTGTTTGATCTATTTGTGTGTAGGAAACATGCATATGAAGTGGTTTCTAAAGCTAGAGTAGTTCAATGTAGGATACACAAGCCCACTCACCACTTTCTTGTAGTAAAGAAGACCAAATATACCAACATCACTAGTATTTGGTGAAAAGGGGTATTTTCCTTGCTTCCATCCATTGTAATCTGAGAACACGTAATATTGTAATCATACCCTTGCGTATTTAGGAAAATCATTATAAATGAAGATCAAGGCTCCATTCAAATATCAATACAAAAATCAATTTTATTGCGCATTTGTTTCTTATTTAATTTACTGTACGGTGTCATATTATTTGCTTACACTATTAAGCATGTAATACCTCAATATGAGAGGCAAAAACTACCACTAGGTAGAATGTTTCCAAAGGTGTGTAATGAGTTTCATTACTTACTAGGGTCCTGCTAATGTAGTATATTTCTCTTTCTTTATGTTGGTCATCATATTGGGTCAACATGAATCCTAGAGTGTGCATAGTTGTAGTGATGTACAATAACAAATATTTGAGGGGGTTTGATGAGATAATGATTGAAGGAGATATAAGGTGGCATCAAAATCCTTTTGACACTCATCATACCATTTGAATTTGGTAATTTTTCTGAATAATTTAGTAAAATATTGGCATTTATTATCAAGTTGAAAAATAAATTGCCTAATCACTTGCAACTTGCCTTGAAGACTATATAATTTTATTAGTATCATAGGTGGATATATGCTTGTAATAAGAGAAATATTTGATGGGTGAACTTTGATTCCTCTATTAGAAATGGTGAACCCTAGAAATTTTCTATACGTGACTCTAAAGACACATATGTAGGATTTAAAACAAACTTTATATTGCCTTAAGAATTCAAAAAATTTCTCTTAAATTTTGAACATGATCTCCTTGTCTTAGGGAATGAGTGAGGAGATAATTGACATAACCTTCTATACTATCATGTATCATGTCATGAAAGATATACATCATAGTGCATTAGTAAGTTGCCCCATAATATTTTAGGCCAAAGGACATACCTTACTAGCAAAAGGTCCCCAATGGGGTGGTAAAACACATTCTGGGTTTATCTTCTAATGCTATCCTAATATGATTATATCTAGAGAATCCATCCATAAGAAGAAACATGCATTATTTAGCAAAGAAATTTTCAATCATGTTGATATTAGGTAGAGGAAAATCATCTTTTGGACATACCTTATTAATGTCTCTAAAGTAAATGCAGACATAAAATGGTGCTTTCCTTTTTAGTGATACCGACTATATTAGATATCCTAGAATAGTCGATGGATTTGATAAATTTTACTTTGAGAAAGTTCCTCTTTGATGAATAAGGCTATCTTAGGGTGCCATTTTATCAACTTTTGCTTTATTGGCTTGACATTTGACCAAACATCCAAGTGATGTATGACAAGAGAAGGATCTAATATTGATATTTTTACATAAGACCATGCAAATATATCACAAATTTTAGTTAGGAGGATTGTATATGCTTTGCATTATTTAGTAGTCAATACCTTCTCCAATTTTAAAATTTTAGGATTGTATTGAGTTTTGATATTGATATTGATTGTTTTTCAATGAGGACATGAGGCTCATACTTGAAATATGGGGTGTAAGTAGTAGTCCTAAGTTTTCAAATTCTATTGGATATAAAGAGGATTGATCAAGATCAAATGATTGTGAGGCATTGGCAATGTTTTTTAAACATGTGGATATTAGTTATAGGAATCATCCAAGGTAAGATGATTTCTAGAAGAGCTATAGGTTAAGGTGTATACCTCACAATTGTTGATGGTTGCTCTTAAAAATAAAGTATTCCCTATTTGGGTCACAATGTGTACAAGTCTAAAATAGTTACAAGGTTTGGGATGAGCAATATCTATGGATTTTACATTAAGTGTATGGATGGGAAGAATATACATTTCATGGTTTTTGTTGTGTTTGATTTTAATTATGATGTCTTCATAGTTTTCAAGAAATTCACTCACTTTCACTATCAGAAGATAATGAATAGAACTTGACAATTATTACAATGGGATGTATACCATAGGCCCTATAAACTTATCAATGATAAGGGTTCCAAAGGTTCTTTGACACCTTATTTTAATCTTCCTATACCCATCCCATGATACCTTAGGTTTCATAGGATCTATTTAGGTATACAATATAGAATGATATAAAATAAGAAGCATATTATTGTCCAATGGGATGGAGTACTTCTATGAATAGTTTCTCCATTTTTCATTTTGACATAAGCAAAGGTACAACTCCTTATTTGCACTACCTTTATCTTTCAATAAGGTAGTCCTAAGGTTCAATATGAGGGATGCAACCTGACTAGGTATAATGTTCATAATTCACTTTGTGGATTAACTTGGTTAAAATTTTAAATTTTATGGGTTTGCTCTTCTTGCTAATTAGGTTGACTACTAATGCTTACTTTATTAGTCATTATTACCTGACCTTGAGGATAAAGGTTTTGTGGTCTTGTTAGTGACAAGATGAGATGCACTTAACGATAGGCATATATATATATTCAAGCTTTCCTTTTTGTTGAATTAACAATAAGAAAATAGATCTAAATATATCAAAATAATGTGAAGTTGACATTGGTAATTGAAATTAAAGCATTGATGATCAATGGATGGGACTTCCTACATAGAATGAATCTAGGGTTATTCCTACATAATGTTGTAGTTCAAGTCACAAGTTAAAACATGAACTAAGTTGTTGAGTATGCAAGGACCTACTTTTATACAGGATTAGGCATAAGGGGTAGTACCAAAAAACTAATTATAAAATTGGGGTGAATCTAGTCTAACGGTGTATAAACATATGGGAATTTTTTTTTTTAATTTTGCAAAAAACTTATCAAAATATGGTGAATTTTTGAAAATTTTGCACATGAATTTTCAAAAATTTTAAATGGAAATTGTCACAAGGCGACTAGCAAAAGCAATTGGTAAAAGATGACTAGCACAAGGTGACTGATAGAAGCGATTGGTACAAGGCAACTAATAGAAGCGACTGGCACAAGGTGACTGATTAAAGCAACTGGTACAAGGTGACTGGTAGAAGCAACTATCACAAGGTGATTGGCATAAGGCAATTGTCACTTATGGGTTTGCTCTTCTTGCTAATTAGGTTGAATACTAATGCTTACTTTATTAGTAATTATTACCTGACATTGAGGATAAAGGTTTTGTGGTCTTGTTAGTGACAAGATGAGATGCACTTAACGATAGGCATATATATATATATTCAAGCTTTCCTTTTTGATGAATTAACAATAAGAAAATAGATCTAAATATATCAAAATAATGTGAAGTTGACATTGGTAATTGAAATTAAAGCATTGATGATCAATGGATGGGACTTCCTACATAGAATGAATCTAGGGTTATTCCTACATAATGTTGTAGTTCAAGTCACAAGTTAAAACATGAACTAAGTTGTTGAGTATGCAAGGACCTACTTTTATACAGGATTAGGCATAAGGGGTAGTACCAAAAAACTAATTATAAAATTGGGGTGAATCTAGTCTAATGGTGTATAAACATATGGGAATTTTTTTTTAAATTTTGCAAAATACTTATCAAAATATGGTGAATTTTTGAAAATTTTGCACATGAATTTTCAAAAATTTTAAATGGAAATTGTCACAAGGCGACTAGCAAAAGCAATTGGTAAAAGGTGACTAGCACAAGGTGACTGATAGAAGCGATTGGTACAAGGCAACTAATAGAAGCGACTGGCACAAGGTGACTGATTAAAGCAACTGGTACAAGGTGACTGGTAGAAGAAACTATCACAAGGTGATTGGCATAAGCCAATTGTCACTTATGGGTTTGCTCTTCTTGCTAATTAGGTTGACTACTAATGCTTACTTTATTAGTCATTATTACCTGACCTTGAGGATAAAGGTTTTGTGGTCTTGTTAGTGACAAGATGAGATGCACTTAAGGATAGGCATATATATATATATTCAAGCTTTCCTTTTTGATGAATTAACAATAAGAAAATAGATCTAAATATATCAAAATAATGTGAAGTTGACATTGGTAATTGAAATTAAAGCATTGATGATCAATGGATGGGACTTCCTGCATAGAATGAATCTAGGGTTATTCCTACATAATGTTGTAGTTCAAGTCACAAGCTAAAACATGAACTAAGTTGTTGAGTATGCAAGGACCTATTTTTATACAGGATTAGGCATAAGGGGTAGTACCAAAAAAATAATTATAAAATTGGGGTGAATCTAGTCTAATGGTGTATAAACATATGGGAATTTTTTTTAAAATTTTGCAAAAAACTTATCAAAATATGGTGAATTTTTGAAAATTTTGCACATGAATTTTCAAAAATTTTAAATGGAAATTGTCACAAGGCGACTAGCAGAAGCAATTGGTAAAAGGTGACTAGCACAAGGTGACTGATAGAAGCGATTGGTACAAGGCAACTAATAGAAGCGACTGGCACAAGGTGACTGATTAAAGCAACTGGTACAAGGTGACTGGTAGAAGCAACTATCACAAGGTGATTGGTATAAGGCAATTGTCACAAGGTGACTGAAAGATGATGACTGTCACATGGCAACTATCACAAGGTGATAGACATAGGGTGACTATAATATGGTGACTATTACATGGTGACTATCACAAGGCAACTAGCATAGGGTGACTCACATATGGTGATTGATAGATGGTGGTTGTCACATGGTGACTGTCACATGGTGACTATCACATGAAGACTATCAAAAGGTGACTGGCATATGGTGATTATCACAAGGTAACTTCTATATGTCGAGTGGCATAGAGTGATTGGTAGATGTCGATTGGAAGAAGGCGAGTGATAGATAATGATTGGTAGATGGTGACTAGTAGAAAGAAACCACCAAATATCATCAATAAGATACTACCATGTGTGCTCACCTCTACCACATGTCATACATTCATCAAATTTAGCCATACAGACTTCTATAAATAGAAATACAGGATCAATTTTCACCTTTCACACAATATTTTCCAGAGCATTTTACAACATTTTTAGTCATTTTAGAGCTTTTTAAGATAGTTTTTCGAAGCATTTTAAGAGGGTTTTTGCGGTATTTTCAGATGGTTTTCAAAGTATTTTCTAAGGTGTTTCAAAGCATTTTTCAAAACTTTTTAGAGCATTTTCCATAGCATTTCAAAGTATTTTCCATGGTGTTTCTAGATCGTTTAAAGATAATTTTCAGAGCCTTTTTCAGACCCTTTTAGTGCAAAAATGACTACCTCTTCCTCTCCTCTACCTTCCAAAGTGGCATTCAAGAACTACTATTACCCCAACATCAAGAACATTTTTAGCACTCCTGGGAGAAATTATGAATGGTTTTACACCTTTGGAGTTGCTGAAGTAATGAAGATGCCATGGTTGGACATCAACATCCCCCTAATGCAACAGATGGTTAGTTGCTACAACCATGATGTGTCCACTGTTCAGATAAAAGTGGATAAAAAGGATATTTTTTTTACTATGAACCCCTCAGATCTGTAGTGACTCACAGGGCTACCATTTTTGGATGGTCACCTAGTGAACAACCAGTACGCCTTGATCGAGGATGACAAATCAACGCTAGCATCCAAATATGCTATGAATTCGGACCATTTGAAAGATATGTTTTTAAAATTTAGTTTTTATTTATCTTAAATTTTAATGTATTGTAGTTTCCATTCTCCAATAATTTTATCCTTGTAATTTTTGTTTTCTAATGATGTTCCTTTTTTTCAGTTAATTCTTCTAGGTTGAATAGGGGTTTAAACATTTCCAACGTCGCAAACAAATTTCTTTATGCCTGTATTGAATTTTTCTTGGCAAGGATTATTGTATAGGGGAGACCTATAGAAATGCCATTTTGGACATTGTTATTATTGATTCGATGTATTAATAGAGGTAGATATGATTGGTCCACACACATTTCCAATCACCTAAAACATGACCTTCTTAGTGCCCAAAAAATTCAATTTGCATATACAGTGACAACCAACAACTTTATTCTTTGTATTTTTAATTAAGCATACTTCAATATTCAAAAAAGCAATCCTCCAACTACATTGCACCCAATTTTATTGGCTATTGGCATGACTGAGAATGAAATATAGGTAAAATTATTTATTGAAATAATCTCTCTTTTATTTCTTTTCAATCAATCTTCTTATTTTCTAATTTTATTTTTTAAAACAAATAATAGTAGCTCATTCTTCTAGTAAAAGGGATGCTACCATTAGGATTCAAGAAGTTTCTGCAGATTCTAACATGCAGTCACAATCATCACTAGTAACTCCCACTGATAAACACATGAGATCTCCTTTTCAACAACATACACATATGGCTCTTGTTACTATTGGACATGCGTATTTTGTAGTTGACATTAAATAAGTAACCTCCAACTCACAAGGTAACCTTATTATTCAAAAGTACTATTTCAAACAATGTATTTTAATGATATAAAATTATATTTAGTTTGAGGAAATATTTTAAATGTTTTAGAGCAAAGGCAAATGGATGCATCATTGATGACAACGGTTGCAAAGTCTAAGTCTGGTATGCATACTTAAAATTAATATCTTTTAATGGCATTGTTGCTAGTTTTAATTTATATTTTCATATGAAATTTTGCAAAGGGATTAGCTAGATTTAAAACATTGAGAAAACATATGCCTCCAACATTTGCACAATCGCAAATATAGCAACAACAAGTGCCAGTGCCACCACAAGTCCATCCAACTACACACTCACAATAGGTACCATCGATGAGTAACCAATATCACATGCATGGGAAACAGTTCCTCACACCACTGCATTTGGGAACCAAAATTCAGATTGAGACATAGACTCAGACTGTGTCTCAGTCTCTTTTTTCAGCATTTCTAATGTTAAACCTTGAGAGTTTATCAAATGTAGAGAGCGCATTTCATATGCCCTCTAGGAATCTCGATGATGATTTTATTTATTAGGATATGAATAATTTTCCACTAAAGGCAATTTATGTGCTTCAAGGTCTATAGATCGATGATGAAGTAGAGGAAAATGTTGAAGCAAATGTCACCAGAGTTTCCTCTTCCCTCCACCAACAAGTTGACACCCATAATGATGATAAAGTTAATTTTTTAGAAACTATTTTATTAGATAATAAATGTAAGGCTACAGTTAATAATAGTCTACTTGTAGATATTGATACATTAAAAGAATGGGAATATTTGGCCAAGGTTCTGATAAAAGCAATAAATGGCCGATACAAGAATTTTGCACATAGAAAGGAGTTATTTTCAAGGATACAGAATGAGCCACAAAAGCTCGATGGTTTGTTATGTAAAGCTGAATTTGGTACCATGCAGGCTGAGTCTACATATAGTGATGAAGTTCTAGCCATTATGCTAGATAGATTAGAGAATCTCAATACCGAGGCCTAGGCATATTTCAATGAATGGAAATTAGATAAGAAAAAAGTAGCAGTTACAAAAACTACAAGACTTACCGATGTAAGTTTTACATATAACTAAAAATCATTTTTTCTTAAATATATATTTTTTATAAATATTAACCTTTTTCTCTTCTATTTTGTAGTCTAATTATCAACACTTAAAGCAACAAGTCACTACCATGAAAACGTTGATCAAGACTGCAAAAATTAGTGTGAATAATGCCATTGAAGTGAAAAAAGGTTACAATACACTATTAGAGAAAATAATTGACTGAATTTTTTTATCAAAGATAAGGTCCTAGATGTGGAGGTTGTATTAAAATAAAATGAGAAAGTACTGAATGCACCATTTATAGAAGATCCAATGAAGGAAGAAGGTTTATTGCTATTGGGGATAAACACTACAACTAAAAGTTTGGTAAGGGCTGGTGTATTGGAAGCAAAGTATATTGAGGTAGATGCAGCTGAAACTTCAAGCATTGTGTAAGAAGAAAAGTAGAACTGTTGTTTTTTTATTTGAGGAGAAAACAAACATGTTGCATAGTTTTATAAATTGTAAAATAATCGTATCATTTTGAAATAAATTAAAGAGACAATTTCCATAAATTTTGTACTAATTTTTGATATTTTGTTTTTAATATTGTGATATTTTGATTAGTTGTGTGGATGCAATAAATAATTTTAAATTATGTGGATGCAATAAAATGTTCTTTTATATTTTATGAAATAATTTGAAATGACTAAAATGCAACACAAATATTGTTATGTTTTGGTTAGTTGTGTGGATGCAATAAATAATTTTGAATTATGTATATGCAATAAAATGTTCTTTTATGTTTTATAAAATAATTTGAAATGACTGAAATGGAGCACAAATATTGTGATATTTTGGTTAGTTGTGTGGATGCAATAAATAATTTTGAATTATGTGGATGCAATAAAATGTTCTTTTATGTTTTATAAAATAATTTGAAATGACTGAAATGCAGCACAAATATTGTGATGTTTTGGTTAGTTGTGTGGATGCAATAAATAATTTTGAATTATGTGGATGCAATAAAATGTTCTTTTATGTTTTATGAAATAATTTGAAATGATTGAAATTCAACACAAATATTTAGTTTGTCATACATGGTTTATTCAATACAAATCTTCTAAATAATTTGAATATCATAGACTAATAATCCAAATATGTGAAATCAAAATACATGTGAAAATCAATAATATTTATAATCAATATTCTGTTAAACTGATAGCAGATCTGTAATAAGTATTTTATTGAAAATGATAGCATAATATGTGAATTTGAAATTAAAATATCTGCTTGTTGTGGTGCAGTGGTAAATACCCTGGGTGCTAGTAGAGGCCGACCCAGGTTCCATTCCCCATGTCTCCATCTTGCATATATATGGTATAGTTAGGAATGTCCGATGTGCTGGTAGAGGCCGACAAGGCTCCATTCCTCCTATGCCCAACCTATTGAAAGTGGCACCCTGAAAGGGGTGTTTTCCACTATAAATTAGTTTTTACCTAGGTGTTGTAGGTGATTTGGAGAGGAGATGGCAATCCTTCAAGGGAGGTCCCAGGTTCAAATCTCCACCCTACCAAAAAGTTGAATTGGGTATCCAAAATCCAATTGATAATGTTGGTGTTGACAGGGTCGAGTGTGACTCCCAGGTGACTTTGACGGTGTAGAACCCATTTTTCATGGTCTCTCAGACCAAGGCGACCCCGCAAGGGGTTTTTCGCTTAAAAAAAAAAATTAAAATATTGTGTTCCAAAATACATGTCTCAAAATATAATCAAATCTCAACATTCCATTGAAAACTGATAGCATAATAAAAGAAATAAAATCAAATGAAAGAACCAAATATCAATATTCTATTGAAAATTGATAGCATAATATGTGAAATAAAATCAAATGAAAGAATCTTTGCATTATAATGCTAGAATCTGGAACAAACTCTTCTCATATTGTACAAAATATTTTACACTCATACCCAAAATTTGTATCATCATAGTTTGATCAGTGTTACCATTATCCTCATCATCTTGACTATTCGTGACACCTCTTCTCTTTGCCAAATATTTCCAATATGACAAAGCTCTTTCATAAGGAAACTTATCTACCTCATAGGTCGACACATATACTCAAAAAAAATTCCAAATTTTTGTCCAACTTATTTTGAAATTTAGATTTTACATATGATATTGCATTAAATACCCTTTCATCTTCCATAGATCCTAAAATCATCATTTGACATAATTCATATAAATTAAAATATTCACTCGTAGTATGTTTTAAAAATACTACTGGGATGTAATTATTTCCACAAATGTGAAATAGAACCTTTTTCATGATGGTTAATGAGTTGTGAAACTTGATCAGACATTGTTGTTCCAAAACAATTTGATTGTTTTATCAAGAGATCTTTATTGAGAATGCCATTGATTTCAATACCATTGACTACCACACTTTTAGTGAAATGGCTAGCAAGAGTGCCCATGTATTTGAGAAACAAACCATTTATAATTTGGTATTCATTACAAGAATCCCAAAACATCAGGTTAACCACACCCATAGCCTCAAGCAATTCATCTCTTTGAAATCGATCTCTGATTTCTTTTGTCAATGATTTTTCTATTAGTTTTAGTTCAATTTTTGTATCTGTTACAACTACATGAAATCTATTGTATGTTATGGGTATTTTTTCAACTTTATTTGTAGCTATATCCATTCACTAACAAAATAATATAAATGAATCTCCTTTCTGTGGACACTAATACATAGATGATCATTTATATTGAACTTAAAAAAGTTTTTAGGATCATTCACGTTTGTCAATGCTATCCAAATCTCAAACATGGGATCCATAAAACTTTGACCAGATGCGTACATCGTATCAATATGTATGCAAATTTATTTTCTTACCCTTATGAAATCCACAATATAAATCGATCGTTCTTGTGCAATTTTAATCAAAGTATTCCTTTATTACAACACTGGAATAATACCACACAATGTGAGAAGTGTTTCAAAGTCACCCATTTGAAATAATAAATATTTAGTCTTATCAACTACCCTTCGACTTGCATACGTAAACCCTGCCAAGGATTGATATTATTTTAATACTCTATATGTCAGTTGATACATCCAAATCCATCTAGTATCTATATCTTTTAAGATTTTTTACCTTTAGTAACTCCTAGTGCAAACTGTTGAAACTCTAAAAATATTTTTAGACTGCATGAAAAATAATCATGAATTTCATAGACAAGGTCTTCCACTCTTGCTACATTTGTAAATGTATCCATAATTTTGTATGCAAGATTCATTCTATGAGCCATGCAATGAATAAATATCAAATATGGGAAACATATGTTTGTAGTCTAATATAAAGACCATTCATATGTCCTTGCATTGTAGCAGCACCATCAGCTCTAAAACATATTAACTTAGTGGCTATTTCTATTTAATTCATTCCTACTATTTACTTTAAACTAGATACAACAACATTGTAAATATTTTCTACATTGTAATTTTCCACCATTTTACGTAATCCAAGTAAACGAGGTTGCCTTAAATGATTTTCCAATATGTAAACATGTGTTGTTTACAATATTAACCTCATAAATTGAAATTGAAATGAATTTGGAATTTTTTACTTTCTCTTTGAGGTCATAATACTCAACCAATGACAAACATTTTGTCATTTCCCAATCACTTCGATCTGACCAATGGGTATTGGGTAACTTCTGCATATAAGCTAGTCGAAATAGAGATTTAGAATCAATGAAATCATATATAGGTCTACCATTTTTAAGAATAGTGAGTACAAAAATAAAATGTAAAATTTTTGAAGCTAAAGTGCACGTATTAATTTTTCAAAATTGGGCTTGAATCATTGCACCCTTCTCAACCAAAGTTTGCTTTTGCTTCATTTCTTTATCATATTCTTGTGCATATATGATATGTGCACACTTTTTTTTTTTGGTAAGTTAATTATATTAATTCAAAAAGGGCATTTGAAAGGTGCCCTATCACCTTTTACAAAAAGGAACTCAGAGGAACAAGAGGAGGAAAAGAGAAACACGAAGAACAGAGCAAAGCTCATCAAAACTGAAAGGCCTAAAGCCATTACACTCAAAAAGCAACCTGAAGGATTACCAGTGATCCTTTAGCACAAAGGAACATAAAGGAACAACACCAGAAGGCAGAAAGGAGGAGACAAGTAGGGACAGACCCAACAGCATGCCACAAAACCAGAGGAAATGGAGAACAACCCAAAACAGTGATCGGGACCAGCAAAAAGCACCATCAAGGAAGAGCGTCGGGCTGTAGAAAAGTGTGGACATCAATATTCAAAACATTGTCCTTCATTGCATCCTTCTCTGCATCCTTCGAGGTCTCTTTCACCTTTGGAATCTCCTTCAAACCATCAAGGTAGGTATCTTTTGCAATTTCTACAACCTCATCTTCAGTAGCCCCTCCTTTAACATCAGAGGAGGGTTCAGCAGTAGAACCATTGAAATTGTCACAAAAGAAGAACAGGTTGAGGTTGTGTCTCTATTCTTTGAGGCTCTCAATGGCCTTACCGATGGCAATGTGGGCAGCCTCCAAGTGAGCGATGGATGCATTGGTGGCATGGATGACCAGCTTATGGAGAAATTTATCAACCAAATCAGGCGAAGAGGATTGGGCTTTGGGAGGCTTTCCTGAGATGGAAGGTGGGGTTTCTAAAACTTCCCTTAGCTTCAGACGCTGGGAGCTTCTAACAGGGGTTGACTCCACCTTAATTTTCTTCCTAGCCATAGGATGGGGTTTTTCAGTTTTGATCTTCCTCTTAGGATTGGAATGTTTAGGACTCGGGGTAGAGGATGAATTCGCTTCATCTGATTCAGGAGTGGGAATGTTACCATTGGGGAAGTTAAGGAGGAGATAGCGGTAGAGGACTTTGAAAAGTCCTTGGTGACTTGGAAGGGCATCCTCATTTTTGTGAGAGGTTACAATGGCGTAATCGATGGACCAAAATATTACAACGGGGATATTCATGGCTTTGGCATCACGAAAGTGATTCACATAGGCGAGATGAAAACAACATAACTACGAGTCTGGATTATCACAGGATAGGTATTGCATTACGGGAACTAAAATTTGCTGTAGAGGAGGGGAAATGTGTTCATGATACAACCCTTTTCTATAGTTCTTGTGGACCTCAGAATTTTTTTTGAAGAAGGTCAGTTCAGCTTCCCAATTATGTTTGTTGCACCGGATCACCTTTCCGTTCAAGGGCTGCCCAGTCAAGCTCACCAATAGCTCAAAGGAGATATGGTACTGGACCCCATGGATTGTGACATAACCTCTATCCCAAGTGTCAGCAAAAGCCTTCGAAATGGTGTCATCGACCCCTGAGAAGAGCTTGAAAAATTCAATCAGGGCACTGTTTGTTTTGTCTATCCATAAGTCACGGATCAAAGGACTAAGCTCAAGAACAACAGGCTCAATGTAAATAGGTTTGCTTTCCTTCATGATGGTAGATAGGGAAGAGGACAGAGAATAGGAAAGCACAAGGATCAGGGGGAAAAGGATGGGAAAGGATTGAGACACCATGATAAAGAACAGAGCATGCACGAAGGCTAAAAATAGGAAGATGGTGCCCTAAAAATTTTTGCTTTGGGACCATGAAATGATTTGCACAAAGGAATTGGGACTTTCGACATGCAAGGATTGGCTAGGGCAAAGGTAAGATCTACGAATTAGGATTAGGTTAAGGGCACAACCAATGGCATGACGACACTCAAAAAAGGTAGCGTGATAAATCAGGATGCATGAAAAACTTTCCCAGCAAGAAATCCGAGCACAATACCCCGAAAGGTTTGGGATGGTCTCCAAATTGATTTTTGAGACCAACCTCCGATCGAGGAGGCTACAGAAAGATCTCAAAAAAAATGAAATACACTTATCAAGGCTCACGGGGTTCAAATCATTAAAACTCATGCGAAAAAACACCTTGGAATGATGGGAATGAGTGGTTACTCAAAAAAGTTTACGGATCTTGAAAAAGGTAATATTGAAATAGGAAATAGAGCCTATGGGTGCATGGATCCACATTTTCCAAATAAGTTGGGTTATTGAAGTGAGACAAGACCAAATGTCGAAGGAATAATGCATGGAGGATCTAACAAATCTAAAAAAATGCCTAAGACTGAAAGACAAATCACAACCCATCATGTATAATATGAGATTTGTCCTTTTTAAGAATGTCATCCACCTCAGTAGGTAGACTGTCTATCCATGTTAAGAGTCCTTGGGCATGAACCCCAATGTTAGCCAACTTATCAACAATAGTATTGGCCTCTCTGTAGGCATGTTGGAGTATGCAATTATGTTGCCGCTTAAGAATTTGCTTGCAATCTTCAATAATTGATCTGATCCTCCAGCTAATAGGCTTAGAAGACTTCAAGTAGTTAATGATATTTAAGGAATCTCCTTCCACAATGATGTTTCTTGGGATAGTTTTGATAAATTGAAGACCCCTCCAAACAGCTTTGGCCTCAACAATATGGTTGGTGATAACACCAAGAGGTTCAACATAGGCAAAAATAGGATTTCCTAGATGATCCCTTAGGATTCCGCTAGCCCCCCCTAACCCAGGGTTTCCTTTGGCCGCACCATCAAAATTGAGTTTAACCCAACCGTTAGGAGGAGGAATCCATTTAACATTACTTCTAGGATTGGGAATATCAACACTTTTGGGGTCATCAAGATTGATGTTACAGGACTTTAAGATATCTTTCTCAAAATGAGGACAAGGATGTGGATTAAAAGGTGTAGCTAGAGCATTTTATATGGCAAAAAGGATGATTTTATTGGCAATGTATTGAGGTTGGACAATTTTTTTATCGAAAACTCTACGATTACGTTCAAGCCAGATTTGCCATAAGAAATGTTGAAGGCTAAACTTGCACAATCCTTTAAGCACAGGATTTATGAAAGGATTAGGCCATTGGTAAAACAGGTCAACAATTGATGGAGGATTGGCCCAAACCAAGTGAAAAACTTGAAGAAGTTTATTAATGACCTTTCTAGAAAAAGGACAGAAAAGAAAAAGGTGGGAAGTGGACTCCCAATCGGACAAGCACAGATGGCATCTGTTAGGAAGAGTAAGGCCTCGTTTCATAAGATTTTCAATGGTTAAAATGTGATTTTGGATGCAGAGCCAAGAGAAGGAAGCAATTTTAGGAATCAGGTATTTAGTCCAGACAAGCTTGAAAGGCAAAGGATTCTCTATATTGGTAATGGAGAGCAGGTAAGCAGTTTTAACAAAAAATTCCCCAGAGTCCGTGGGCTCCCAAATAGGTTGATCCTTTGAACAAGCCTCGGGAATTCTGCAAGAGGAAAGATAGTTATTTAGGCACGAATATTCCTCCTCATGATTTGGAATATTAATCTCCTTCCATTTCTTAATCTCATTAATTGAAGTCATATAATGAGCCACTAGAGGACCAAAACATTGCTTGGTAATGTTAGTGATCCTTTGGAGCGTAGGAATCTGACTGAGAGGAGACTCGCCCAACCATTTGTCATCCCAGAAGGAAATGGAGTTGCCATCACCGAGAAGCCATCGGGTTCCTTTTTGCACAAGGGAACGAGCTTGACAAATTGATTTCCAAAAAGCGGATCCATCGAAGGGTACCTGACCATGCAAAAACTCAAAATTTTGAAGATATTTCCTTTTTAATATTTTGACCCAGTCAACCTGTTCATCTGAAATAAGTCTCCAAGCTTGCTTGGCGAGGAGAGCAATATTAATATGGGATATCCATCTGAGGCCTAAACCTCCTTGATCTTTGGGTTTGCAAATTTTATCCCAGGCTACCAGATGAAATCTGTGCTTGTTCTCAGTTCCTGACCAGAGGAAATTCTTTTGGATTCTCTCCATTTTGCTGTAAACAGAAGTTGGAGCTTTGAATAAGGATAAAAAATAAATAGGAATACTTTGAAGGCAGGCCATAGTTAAGGTGATTTTTCCAGCTTGGGAGAGGAGATTACCTCTCCACGTAGTCAATTTCTTTTGAAGTCTTTCAATGACATTATCCCAAAGATTATCCTTGACACTTCCATTGAAAAGAGGCATTCCAAGGTAAGAGGAAGGCAGGGAACTAATGGGACACTAGAGAATGTTAGCAATCAAATGTTGTCTTCTCAATGGAGTATTAAGGAAATACAATTTGCTTTTTTGAAAGTTGATCCTTTGGCCAGCCACTTCTTCATAAAGGATGAGGATTCGTTTGATGATAGAGGCTTCATTGACAGAGGCAAAGGTGGACAAAAGGGTGTCATCAACAAATTGTTGATGAGTAATAGGACTGCATTGTGAAGTAACCTGAATGCCAAAAATAAGACCTGCCTCCCTGGCTACCAAAATGGATCTGCCTAGAGCTTCAACAACAATGATGAAGAGAAGAGGAGATAAGGGATCTCCTTGTCTCAGACCTCTGCTACTATGGAAATAGCCAGCTGGAGAGCCGTTAATAAGAATAGAGAACCAAGCGGAGGATATACACCCTTTGACAAGCGAAACCCACTCATTGTGAAACCCAAACTTGTTGAGAATGGCAATAAGGAAATCCCAATTTAGTCGATCATAGGCCTTGTTCATATCTAACTTGAGAAGAAAGGCTACCTTTTTGTTGCAGGAACTTGAATGAATAGCTTCATGGACAGAAATAATGCCATCAAGGATGGATCTGCCTTTCACAGAGCTGCCTTGGCATTTTTTTATGATGATCGACATGACATCTCTCATACGGATGGCCATTGCTTTGGTTAAAATTTTGTAAATGACATTGCAAAGGCTAATGGGCCGAAAATCATTAAAACTAGAAGCATTGGGGATCTTAGGTATGAGAGCAATAAAAGTTGAGTTGAAGCCTCTGGGAACAGACTTGGAGCTTTGAATTTCTCTGATGGTTTTGCACACATCCTCACTAACAACATCCCAGAAGGATTGAAAGAATCTAGGAGGAAACCCATCAGGTCCCGGAGCTTTGTCAGGTTTCATTGAAAAAAGGGCAGCCTTTATCTCATCATCAGAAAGTGTTGCATTTAGCTTGTTGTTGATATCATCAGTTATGAGCTTGGGGATGAATTGAAGAAAGAAATCTCTGGAAGCTCTGGAATTGTGTCGTTGTTCCTCTTGCATAAGATTCCAAAAATGGGCTTGACCTTCAGTTCTGATTTCTTTGATA
The DNA here is from genome assembly GCA_028583015.1 of Wollemia nobilis. Classification (NCBI taxonomy): domain Eukaryota; kingdom Viridiplantae; phylum Streptophyta; class Pinopsida; order Araucariales; family Araucariaceae; genus Wollemia; species Wollemia nobilis. The sequence continues at coordinate 2,693,729 of JAQPPZ010016856.1, read as the reverse complement.
TCATTCACCATGCTGCCATCCTGCTTGCAAATTTCTTTGATTCTATTGTGGCTGCGATGTCTTAATGTAGAAATATGAAAAAACTTTGTGTTAGAGTCTCCTTTTTTTAACCAGATATCACGAGATTTCTGTCTCCAAAAAATCTCTTCACACTGAAGGATATTATGATATTGAGACAGTAAATTCCTTTCAATTTCTTTGATCTCCCCTGAACAGTCCCCTTTTTCCTGCCTTTCTCTTTCTATTATGTCCAGCCTGTTAATGATGTCTTGCTTGTTTTGGAAGAGGTTGCCAAAAACATCCCTGTTCCAGATTTTTAGGTTCTCTTTGATGTATCTCAATTTCTGAGCCAAAACAAAAGGAGTTCCTTGAGCATTATATTGCCACCACTGTTTAATCCTTTCTCTAAAATCAGGATGAAGCATCCACATAGACTCAAACCTGAAAGGAGTTTTGAAAAGCTTAGGATTGCAGGTGTCAAGGAGAATAGGACTGTGGTCAGAACCAATTTTGAGTAATGATTGAAGATTTGCATCTCCCCAAATGTTAATGGCTTCCTGGGAAAAAATAACTCTATCAAGTTTAACCTGGATTAGCTGGGATCCGCACCTTCTGTTTGACCAGGTGAATTGATTTCCTTTGAGATTAACATCCATAAGATTAAGATTACTTAAGAATTCCTAAAAATCCTCCATGCTTTTAGAATAAGAGACAGTTCCCCCTTTCTTGTCAGAAGGAAATAAAGGAGTATTGAAATCACCAACTAAAATCCAAGGGATATTAGCAAAAGCCTTACGGACATCAATCAGGTTGTTCCACAAATGAGCCCTACCAGTGATGGAATTAGGAGCATAAATGTTGGTTAGGACCCATGGAGAATCACTGTCTTTATCAAAGAAAATAATGCTCATCATCTCATCAGAAGAGTGGATTATATTTCCTTCCACCAAGTTAGGATTCCAAAGACATAAGAGGCCTCCAGAAGCACCATTAGCTTTGCAAGCAACATAGTTACTGTATTTCCAGATGTGGTTACATATCTGATTTTCAAGCGGTTCTTTGATTTTTGTTTCTTGGATGGCAAAAATTGTGGGTCTTATTTCTTTCCTTAATGATTTAGCTATCCTTTGTTTAGCTAAGCCATTAAGGCCTCTCACATTCCATGAGAGGATCTTCATTTAGAATATTTTGTGACTTTTTTGCCTCCCTTTCCAGATGGTTGGGGAGGTTTGGTGCACTTTGGATCTTCCTTAGAAATTATGCCTGTGGAAAACAATGTCTTTTGGACACCATTAGCAATATCTTCATTGGTTCCTTGTTTCCAGTGATCAGAGTTTGAAGGTCTCCCTCTTTTTTTCTCCATGCTACAATCAATTGGGGATTTTTTATGACTTCTGGTGATTTTAGGACTAATATTTTGGACAACAGGGCTAGAAGGTTCTAGAGAGGAAATGGAGGTAGATATGATGTCCACCAAAGGCTGGTCAGGATTGAAAGCATCAAGGGGGGAATTCTTAGCCTGAGAGGGCTCAAAAATAGCCTGACTTTCCACGATAGGAGAAGGGCTATTATGAATAGATTTAGATTCAGGAATGAGGTTATCAAAAATCTCATTCAAACAATTATCTTCGGGATTCATCTCACCAACAACTTGCTCCAAGTCATCCTCAGGATTTATTTTACCCAGAATTTGAAATTGATTAGGAAAGGCAAAGAGACTAACCTCATTAGCATTGGAATTTGGAATGGAGGCTAGTTCCCCTTTGTCACTAGGGAGAGTGCTGAGGGGAATGTTGTCCATAGTTTCTTTGAGCCGAAGATCTTTGACTGGTCTGTAGACAGCTCCTTTAGTAGGAAGGAAGCACCTTTTGTCCTTTCTGAGTGGAGTGAAAGTTTCCTTTCCTTTATCATGGCTGGGGCCCGACACAACATCAGTAGGGGCAGTCTGTTTGATGAACAAAGAACATTGTGCCCACAAGTGACCTTGAGTTTGATAGTGAATGCAGAAAGGAGGCTTATTTTCATATACAATAGCCTGCTTAAGAAGGTAAGACCCATGTTCCAGCTCCACAAAGGTAGGTAAAGTAGAAGCAAGGTTAGCATTGATGCAAAGGTGAGCAACATGCATTCTTGACCTTGAAAGAGTGACCCTGTCGATCAGAAGGAGGTCTCCAATTGTGGAAGCAATTGATTTGAAGACAGACTCACGCCACAGGTGCCAGGGGAGATTGGGAAGTTTGACCCAAATAGGAGCAAGGTTAATGCTCTAGGAGTCAGGGTCAAAATCAGGGGCCCACTTCCTCAAGAAGACACTTTTAGAGCCAATGAACCAAGGTCCATCGGAGAGGATAAAGTCAGCATCCTCACTGGCATTAAGCCTGATACCAAAGAACCCATTGGAAAGGCCAACAATTTGAAGAGACCCTCTAACCTTCCATCTAGGAATAGCCCAACGCCTAATGACGTCAAGGCTAGGGTTACCGCCCACCACTTTGCCGACCAGGGAAACAGATTCCTCGACAATGAATTGTTTCGCAATACTGGCAAGAATTTTCACCCTGTTGCCCGACACCTCGAAAGGAAGATAGGAAGCAGCCGAAGGGGAAGAAGGATGGCCCAACACATTAGCGAAAGTCGGCTTGAGGGTATTTTCATCCCAACGAGGAGGGACATCATCAGCCCAAATAGAAGGAACACCCTCGGTCATAGGAAGAGGTTTTAAGTTAGCAGCAGGCAAAGGATTAGCAGAATCCTTTTTCGTAACAGAGTCCTTTTGCACAGAGGAGAGGCCAAAACTGTCACCAGGAGCAAGAGATCTCTGCACAGGTCCAGAAGGAGACCCAAAAACATGGTTGACAGATCCAAGGAAAAGAATATCCATAGGCACATTGGATGAAGGAAAGGTGACAACATCAGGATGGATTCCAGCAACAACTTCCTTCCTTCCAGAATTTTGAATTTGAGCTTTCCCACCTTCAAAATTTTGAATTTCAGAGGATAAAGCAGACATTGTTGCAGCTTCCTCATAATAAGTTTTTCTTTGGTGATGCATCCTTTCACCTATAATTTTTTGATTTTTGTCCATCACCATCACTTTCTTTTGTTTTTATATAAAACTTTGCAATATATTATTCCAATGTATCTTTCTTAACTTATAATCTATGATCCTTTCTGTGTTTCCAAATACAAATTACGTATCTCAATTTTGTTATTACCTCATTACTATTCTCTGGTAGTACTAGCTCAATAAATAGAAATTCTAAAACCCAATCAAGCTAAAATGATCTATTAATTGTCCACCTAGATAACCTTGCACATTTATGTTTTTTAAAATAATATTCTCTAGAAGTAGGGACTGCATAAGAACTACTATTTTTTTTTCCATTTGGTGTGTTAGTTTCAGAAATCTCTTCATGTTGTTGTTTTATTTCTTTAAGAAAATTTTCATTTGTGGACTTTTCATTATCGTGGATATGTGGAAGTGGAGGTATACCATGGTCAAAAGTGTTTTCTGTAGAGATAATACTAGGGTCAATACCAAGGTCATTATGATTATTTCATTTAAAATAATACATTCTGTTAAAAATAAATATAAACAATGGACAAATCCATCAACCAAAAAGCACCCTTCTTAATGAATGAAGATATTATATATAAAATTAACAATGTTCATACCTTCAATTTGTGCAAATGTTGATGGCTGACTGGATTTCAAAATATTATGAAAGTATTTGAGGATACTCCTTTTATCGAAATACTAGCCTCCTTTCTTTCCACTACTAGCAGGTGACATTTTACCTGTATAAATAGAATAGTAACATGAACATCATTTTAAAAAATGAAAATAACTGGTAAAAGAGATAACTATTGTTCAAGACAACAAAATATCTAACCTAAGAAAGCTTGATATTGGTGCTCAAATAATAGGAAAACCTCCTTACTGAGTGTCCATGAACAAAAATAATTAAAAAATGAACATTAATGGTAAAAGAAACTTACCATCAAATGGCTTCTACCAGTCACCTTAGGCCAGTTACCTTATGCTAGTCACCTTGTGTCAGTTGCATTGTGTCAGTCACCTTGTGTGAGTCACTTTATGCCAGTCACCTTATGTCAGTCTCTTTTTTTCAATCACCTTGTGTGAGTCACCTTGCATCAGTCCCCTTTTTTCAGTCACCTTATGTTAGTCACCTTGTGTTGATCACCTTGTGTTAGTTACCTTACATTAGTCACCTTGTGTTAGACGCCTTATGCCAATCATGTCCTGCCAGTCATCTGTGTCATTCGCCTTCTATCAGTCATATTCTACCAATCATCTGTGTCAGTCACCTTATGCTAGTCATGTTGTGTTAGTCACCTATTTTGTATTGTTCTCTATCTAAGAAAATTAATGTTTTAATTATATGAGTGTCACTGTCAGGGTTACCTATATATAATGGGGTACAAGAGTTGAATTGGATGAGATAATTTTTTTTATTTATTTTAAGGAAAAAATTAGGTGGGAAACCTTATGGTACTGGGGCAAATTTACCCTAAAAAAATTGATCCTAAAATTTTTGGGTGAATGGGCCGACCTCTAGGGTCCCAAAATTTGCAAAATTAAAATTGTGAAAATCTGAATATTCATGCTAAATTGTGAAATTTGCCCCTATGCATAACCCTACTTTTATAGGAAGGGTCAATCTTCCTAGAACTCCTCATTCTTCATTATCATATGCTTTGATAAAGACATAAAATTTTTCTTAGTCTTGCTTATTTAATTTGATCCTATCAAGCAATTTAAGGTTGCACACATAGTTGTAAATCCATTGTTAATAATAATAAGGTTACAAAATGGAATTCCTTAATTTCTTAATTTACAAAATGTATCAAAGAACTAACATGCCTGAAATACCTAATTTATAATCTACATGATTGATACAAATAACAAATCATAATTTACAATTTGCACGATCAATGCAAATAAAAAATCACCCCTAACTATAGCTAACTAAAGCTAAATTAAGCATAGTAGCTAAACATAAGTTGTCTAGAAGCTCATGTGAGATAAAGATCATGAATTATTATTAGCAAAATCTAATAAAATAAGAACATAGGAATAATAAAACAACTAAATAATGTCCTATGATATCCTTATCACTTCTCCCCACTATATAAGCATTGGATTCCAATTATTTTACAAGAATGTGGGGGAGAGCAACTGCAAGTGTCACAAAAAAATATAATCCTTAAATCGAAAGAAAAAGAGAGAGACTTTTGGGGAAAGATCTGCTAAAAAAAACATATAATCGTCTCAAAGCTTTGCTCAGTCACAAAGAGCATACAGATGCTGGAGACTCTACTTAAGAATTATGTAATGTAATAATGTGTAGGAAATGCACAAGTGTCATGTGAGTAAGTGTGCAAGTGTAATGTGAGTATATATGCACAAGTGTCTTATGTGTAAGTGTGCACACGTATCCTTATATTAGAGTGTGCTAAGTGAATTCATGTCTAAGTGTGCATGCAAGATAGAGTTATGTGTATGAAAGTATCAAGTAGAGAATTCAAGAATCATGAGACTTGGCTTATGGAAAGGAATAGTCAAGGATCCAAAGAGTCATTCTGCAATGGATATATATTAGTCCATGGAGGAACATAGTGAATATAGAAAGCATAACAAACATAGTGAGCATAAAGAAGCAGTTAGTAATATCATTGTTAAAATTCAAGTACTATATTCTATAAGAGAAAAAAAGAGTAATAAAGTTTGCATATATTTGAGAAACTAATATTGTAAGTTATGCTACATGATTTGCACATGTATGATATAGGCTATTTACATTTATAATTTTTTCTCATCAATAAATGTTAGTTGATATATTATGAACCTTGATATACATATTTGTTTGCTCATATTTATTTTGCTTACATAATTATTTTGATCTTACTATATTATGGCTATATTATATTTGATCATGTGGAATTTATCTTGTGAGTTTACAATAATATTAAGGCTTCAAAAGCCACCAAGATAGATCTAGATACTAACCCAAAGGTAACAATGACCCAAAGATGACTTAGAGGTAATGATGACCTAGAGATGACCTAGAAGCAAGGACCCAAAGGTAAATATGTAGAGGTAATGATGCAAAGGTAGAACCAACGAAAGATAAAAAAGGTAGACCTAGTGGAGATTACTTAAAGAAAGAGCAAGTAGAGCCAAAGCAATGGCTAACATATATAAAAATAGAGCTAGAGCCATAGAATAATTCTAGTGTACCACCTATGGAATCATGGGTAGGTAATTATATTTATACCAAATAATATAATACATGGGTGCTAGACTTTATTATATTATTTTTTGTCATGTAAATTTAATTATTACATTTTAGAGTATTTTAAATATTTCATCCCATATGTAGGTGAATGAAATCTCCAATGAGAAATAATGAGAAGCTGAAAAGTTTTGATAAAAGTAACACACCAAAAGACGAAACACCGAAGGGTCTCTTGAAATTAACAGGCACCATAAAACATAAATATGTGTTATGTATACAGATGTTGAATGGTGGAATATGATAGAATATTTTGTGAAAATATATTCTATGTTAAATGTATTGCTTGTTTTACCTCACTTTTAATAATCATCCTATAGATGTCTAGATAGATCCTCAAAACTATAGATATTGGAGTTATGATTCTTCCTACTATATATTTATAATAAGTATCTTCTATAGATGGTTGATCACCTCCAAAGAAATAATGGTAAGGATAATTTCCAACTATCTACCAAGTTATATTTTATTCATAAGAATTTTCCTACAATAAGTAATTTGAACTGGTTATCTTCCCATTCAACAACAAATGCCATGTATAATTTTATCAAGGAGAAGATCAATTAACATTAAGGGCCATGGGTGATTTTTAACACATTTATGATCTTGAATCCATGGGCATCAATTAGAGTTATGAACAATGGTGAATATTACAAATTGGGTGAATATTAGGATTTTCAAAATTAAAATTTGGTGAATATGAGGACCCTTGACATCGGCCCATTTGCCTAAAATTTTTGGGACCAATTTTTTCTTAGGGTCAATTTGCCATAATATATATCCAAACATAGGAATATTTGTACTCGTTGGAAAGCTCTTTTTGAGCCTGATCTAATGGTGGTATTTTTATGAAGTTATAAGGTGATTTAATAGGTCAAAATTTGCCCCAAAAATGACCTTACTTTTTAGGGCTTCAAATAACCCAAATTTTGGTGTGAAGATGATTGATTTGATTTGCTTAGGATTTACCTTGCGATTAGGATTCACAATTTTTGACAAGTACATTTTGAGTCCAACCCCTTATGCGTAACCTTGACATCAATCATATCAAGAGTTTAATTGGGGGACTTGTGTGGAGAATTGGCCTAATGCTTCTACTTAGTGTTTTCAAGTTCATTGAGAGTAACTTGATGATTACTAAGAATAGCTAAGGAAAGGTTGCTAACATTAGTGAGGAAAAGGAAACGACACTAGCATCCTTGCATGTATTCATGCTACATTTATGCCATTATTTGAAGAAGTTCGAGGAGAGTTATAGGCTTGTGCACATATACACTAATAAAACTTATGATTTATTCTACATTTTCCATGCATGATCTCTGGCATAGGCTACGAAATTATTTTCCAATGTGTATATATTGGTAAGATATTGTAACTTATTGAGATATATTTTTATGCAAAGCATTTCAAGAGCATTTTGTGCACTTTATGAACTATACCCTTATGAAAGGGTTTCTCATTCTGTAGTAAACCAAAGCATTCTAGAGGAACTCAACCCTAACCATAGAAAGAAGATCCATATCAATTATTTTGATGCAATGGAGGGCTTGTAGCAGCTAATATTTATGGAGGTATTTGTAGGTAACTATTTATAATTATTGAGTATCACAACAATCAAATAGGATGGCTATAACTATTTTAATCATGATGGCATCATAATTTCAACAAAAAAGATGTGGTTGAGGCTCTTAAACTGCATGGACAAATTTGTATTGAATTTTCTAACAAATTATTTTTAGAATCCTTATGCCCTAGCACATAGGTTATTTTGAGTACTGCAAGAATGACTACTCACTTGTTAAATTCTTGTAAGTATTGAGGGAGTTACATTTATTACAATTTGGGATTTTGGTGTTGTTTTTGGGCTACACAAAAAATTCATGCAAAAATAAAATTTTCATATTTCTCAATCCAGGTAAGAAAATCAGATTTCATTTGATTTGTTTTGAAGAAAATTTACATATCTCGTTTTTTAAAGCAAGAAATAGAAAATATTTGAGAAATTTAATTTTTTGAGAATTTTGAGTTATTTAAAGTCGTAGTTGCTTTTAAAACAAATCATTGAAATATTGAATTTCATTGGAAGGGATGATAGTGATGCTAGGGAATGGTTGATGAAGCACAAAAAGTATTTTATTTTTTCTAATCTAGAATGGAGATGTAAGCTTTATGCTTATTTGACATAGGAAGCTTATCTTTGGTTTTTAGACATTGTGCATGCTCATAAGCATATATACACAAGAGAAGAATTTGAAGTTGTATTTTTAAGCAAATGAGGACTGGAGGAAAATGATAATATAATGTAGGCTAAGAAAACTACATCGTGTGTGTCAGGACCAAAAAATGGTCAAAAAGATATGTTTGAATGTAAAAGTTCTATTTTGCAAGTTGATGGTTGCATTTACAATAAAAAATTATTGTTTCCATTAACCCTAGTAGAAAATATAATTTTATCAATATGTCTTTGACTAAGAGGTTGCAATTTCAAGCAAAGAAAATCAAATTCATATAGCTTGAGGGTAAAAATTCTCAAGTTTTTGAAGAGTTAAAGCTGACCATAGATATATATGTTTTACATTTTGATTTTCATGCTACTGAGATAAATGATGTAGATATTGTTCTTGGTTATCCTTGGTTGGATTCCTTGGGTACTATTTTAAATTAATGAGAATTTTTTTTAAGGAAGTTATGGTACCACGAGTAGAAGATAACATTGCAAGATATCTTAGTATAAGGTACAAGAATTAAGGGTAAACCAGGAAGTTATGGTAGGGAAGCAAGTTGCAAAATATCATGAAATTGAGTTTGAGGAAGAGGTGGTAATAGAGGTCAAGGAAGAAGCAAAATTTGAATCCATGGATAAATTCAAGGATGGGAGATTGAAAAAGAACAAGATGTTGAAGAGTTCAAAAAGGTTGAACATCAGGCTAAGGTTGGAGTAAATCATCATCCACACCACCATGAAAGGTAATAATCACGGAGACAAAGTTTGAGGTAACAAAATAACAATGAGAAACATACAAATAACTAGTGGATCCAATACTTTAGATATGCTACCAATCGTAAATGCAAGCATGGATGAAAAAGTGAAATTTATGCTTTAAACACATTGCATTGGCATCAACAAAGACCACAATCAATCATAGTTTTCCTAGGATGGATGGATGATAAATATTGGTACCAGTATTCAGTATGGCTTAGAAGATCATATTATTTAACCTCTTCTAATGTTTTGAGGATGAAAATTTTTGTAAGGGGATGGAATGTTAACTACCCAAGATAGGTACTTATTTTTTTAATATTGTATGAGCCATAAAATAACTATTGAGTAAGGAAGGCCACATGTCAAATTAGAAATAGGTATATCATCGAATCATATACGTAATTGTTATGAACTATTGTCATAAATAATCATCAAGGAATATTGTCATATTACTATGCACTTTGTAACTCATGGAAGGTGAACCACCACATGGTTGATCTTGTAATTCATGGAAGGTGAACCATCACACTCTTGTATAAAGAGAGATATACCTCCATTCTACTAAGGCATAGATGAAATATTCTAATAAAGGTCTTGGCTCGTGGAGCTAGAAATCTTATGGAGAGGCTTCCTTCTAGTAAGGATAATTATACGGTGTTTTCTTACCTCAAGGGCATTATCAATCTCTATTTCATTGTGTGGATTGTTATTGTGCAATTTATTTGTGGATGCATGTTTGATATTTCTATATATTGGTGAATGTTTTTTATAATGATAAGAGAGGTTCACAACAATTATTATTTATGATTGGTTGTGTATCCCCAATAAAAACTATTATGAATAATATTGTGTGTTTTAATTTAGAACTATGATGTTGAATAGTGTGTGTATCCCTATCCAGTTGTATTAAAGGATTATAGATAGTTGAGTTTATCTCTATCCTTGGTTAAGAGTTTAGTGGGGTCATTCTCACTATTACTTGTTACAAATAGTTGAGTGTGTCCCTATTTGTACTCTAAATGTAGTTAATAAGTTATTTAGTGTGTCCCAATTCATCATATGGTTATTTGTACTATTGTTAGAGTCAAACTTGGGTCTCCTCCTTGAATGCTGAGAAATCTAACTAGTTGAGCTAATTTCATTTGATGCAAAATTTGAGTTTACACAAGTTTTTATGAGGGATATCAGTCCCCTCATACCCAGGTTTAAAATTTGGTCTAAAAATTTTAGGGTAAAGCATGGGTTTTAGAAAGGGTACTTGGTCTCCTTGTATCAAGTTTTGAACTTGGGTTTCCTAGATTAAAACCTAAAGATATACCACTACGATATTCCTTACTAGAATAAATTTTAGAGTAAAGCATGGGTTTTTAAAAGGGGCCTCAGTCCCCCAGTATCAAGACTTCAACTTGGGTCTCATAGATGAAAACCCAAAGACATACCACTAGATTATTCCTCACAAGACTAAAATTTTATGGTAAAGCATGGGTTTTTTAAAAGAGACCCTAGTCCCCTTGTATCAAGATTTAAAATTTGGTCTCCTAGATTAAAAAATCTACTAAGGTATCCCTCTTGTAAAGAAAAAGTGAGTTTACATAGGTTTTATGAGGGATCCAAGACCTATCATACCAAGGTTTGAAATTAGGTCTCTTGGATGAAAACCCAAGGACTTACCACTACAATCTCCCTCAAAGGTCTAAAATTTTGAGTTAAGAATATGGGTTTTTATGAGGGGCCCTTGTCCCCTCATACCAAGGTTTAAAATTGGGTATCCTGAATGAAAACCTAAAGACATAATTGTAGACACCAAATTTTAGTCATTTGTAATCAAAATTGCACAAAATTTCCAAAACTCCCATTTTGCCATAAAACCCTCTAAATTCACTCAATTTGTTAGGAGCCTACTATTAATTAAGAAAACTCACACAAAGTATTGAAATTAAGCATAAAATCATGAAATATCATAATACGAAAAGTAAATGCAGAATTAAACACTCACAATAAACACTGAATTGAAAGCCTCTTCAAGGGGGTAACCTCCTTCAATATTTCATTCACTTGCAAAAATATACATTCATACACTCAAGCTAGAAGATTGTACCTATGTGCAAAAAGATACATTCCCCACTTGGCTAGGAGCCTAACTTTCCACATACATTACAAAATATTGTAAAATAGCATTATATATGGGATCCCCCACTTTGGAAGTGGATCATTACATAAGAAATTAAAATTACAAAATAAATTTAGGATGAGATCCCCCACATTGGAAGTGGATCATTATATAAGAAATTAAAATTATAAAATAACTTTAGGATAAGATCCTAACATGTCCTTACCCTTCAAAAATATTTATCCTCAAAGCTGAATATGAGGAAACTGGTGTTGGAGCTAATGGAGAGACTCCCATGTAGCATCTTCTAGTTAGAGTCCACGCCATTGAACAAGAATCTCAATAATGGTATGACTATAGAGTGTGCAAGTTTTATGATCCAAAAATTGTTTAGGCTCAACCAAGATGGAACCTTCATCTAACTTTGGGAGTTAATATTGAATCTGCACCTATGTGCACCACATTTTTGAGATAGGAAACATGAAAATAGGATGAATCTTGGATGTAGGTGGAAGGGCCAATTTGTAGGTTGTGGAACCAATCCATTATAAAATTTAGTAGGGCCCATATTATTTTATAGCACATTTATAGCACCTATGAAATTGTAAGGAAAACTATTTGTACAACTGTAAGCAAAGGAAAACCATATCACCCACTTCAAAGTTTCACTTGAAATAGTGTTGGTAAGCCTGTTTGTGCATTCGAGTTTGGGTCATATCCAAATTCATATTTAGTTGATGTAGGACATTGGCATGCTAACTAAGAGTAGTGCCGACTACATGGGCCCTAGAGCTATCTAGAATTAGGAGGAAGGAATGAGTGGAGGTTGCTCATAAACTACCTCAAAAGGGATAACCTTGGTTTTTGTGTGATAGGAAGTGTTGTACTACCACTCAACCAAAGGAAGCCACTTTTCCCATTGTAAAGTATGATCATAGGTAAATAAACAAAGGTAGATCTCCAAAAATGTGTTGATAATATACATCTAACCATCCGTTTGTGGATGATAAGCTAAACTCATTTTGAGTTGAGTTCCCTGCAACTTAAATAATTCTTGCCAAAACTAACTAGTAAAGGTGGGGTCACAATCAAACATGATGGAGGTGGGCATACCATGAAGGTGAAAGATAGAATTGAATAAATTTTTGGCAACAGTGGAAGCTATGTAAGAATGGAAGAGGAAACAAATGTAAGCATACTTCAAAATATGATCCACTACCACAAAAATAATAGATTTATCTCTAGACGTAAGTAACCAATCAATAAAATCCATGGAAATATCAGTCCAGACTTGGTTAGGAATGGACAATGGTTGGAGAGTTCCTGGAGAATGCACTATTTTGCTTTTCATCCATTGATAGGTATCACAAGCTGCCACAAAATTTTGAATGTCCTTTTTCATGCTCTTATAGTAAAAAGTGTGCTTCAGATGTTCATATATTTTGAGGAATATTGAATGGTTGGTAGATGGGGTGTTATGCAGTTCCCTTATGAGAAGTTCCTAGAGGGATTATGTGTAGGAAATAATAAGGCATTGGTGGTAATGCAAATCATGGCCATACCAAGCGTAGCTAGGACATGAAGTAGATTCAATGTGTAGAGAGGCAATCAAAGTCTACAAGCTTGAATCTTGAAGTACCTCATATCGTAAGGAATCGATACATTATGTAATGGGTGATGAAATGGTTCATAACATACTATGATCCTCAAATTGGTGAGAGAATCAGCCACAATGTTCTCCTTAACCTTCTTATAAGTGATATTATAATCATAGCCCATGAGCTTAGAAATATATTTTTGTTGTTTGGGGGTGGCAACCCATTGCTCCAAAAAGTATTTGAGACTTTGATGATCGGTTTTAATGGATAAATGATGCCCAATGAGATACGATCGTGAATGGGTTAGTGCATGCAAAATTGATATTATTTCCTTAGCATAAGTGGATTTTCATAGATTATGATTAGAGAGTGCTTTACTAGTGAAAGCCAAGGGTCTCCCTTATTGCATAAAAACTGCACCAATACTACGACCTGAAGTGTCACTTTCAATGACAAAGATTTTGGAGAAATCTAGCATGGATTGAATTGGTGTAGTGGTCATAGCATGCTTTAATTCTAGGAAATCCTATTCAGCGGGTCTCATCCAATTAAAAGAGTCATTATTTAACATGAAAGTGAGGAGAGCTAAAATTTTACCATAGTTACAAATAAGTTTACAGTAATAACCTATAAGCCCTAAAATCCTTGAAGACCCTTAAGAGTGCAAGGTTTTGGACATTCCTAAACCACCTGGATATTCTTGGGGTCAAATTTTAAGCCATCCTTGGTGATAATGTGTCCCAAATACTCCACTTATGTCAACCCAAAAGAACTCTTCGACCACTTAGAATAGAGTTTATTTTGTTCTAACAACTGTAGAGCTTGATCCACATGAACAAAATGTTCTTCCCATGAGTGGAAATACACTAGAATACCATCAAAGAACACTAGGATGAATTTTGGAAGGAATGGGAAAAAAATGTTGTTCACGAGGCTTTGAAAAGTGGAAGGAGCATTAGTTAATCCAAATGGCATCACCAAAAACTCATAGAGACCTTCATGAGTTTGAAAAGAAATCTTTGAAATATCCTCATGATTGAGCCTGATTTGATGGTACCGAGAGTGAAGGTCTAATTTGGAGTACATAGTCCCATGTAGTTCATACAATAATTCATCCACCACTGGAATAGGAAACTTATCCTTTATGGTGAGTTTATTGAGCTCATGGTAATCGATACACAACCGCTAGGACCCATATTTCTTGTGTACTAGTATAACTAGTTAAGAGTAAGGACTGTTTCTTAGTCGAATGACATCAATTTTTAATGATTATTGTACTAACTTCTTGATTTTTGACTTAAGAGCATGAGGAAACTAGTACGATCGAATTTTGGGTGGTGTATTATTAGGTAACAAAGGAATAGCATGATCATGAGAGTAGTGAGGTGATAATTTTGATGGTTTAGCAAAACAAAAATTGTGCTTGACAAAAATAAGTTGTAAAACTATAGGAATGAAGTTCTCCTATTAAGGGTGATGTTGGATAGAAAATATCTGAGCTATGACACCTTGGGATAATTGTTTTAATAACTCCTCTATCCAGCTTGAACTAATAATCTATGAAGGTCCTGCTTTTGAGCCATGGAGAGTGTGGGATAGTCTATTATATGGAAATTACATCTAGATCTCAATGGTTCCCAATGTGTTCAACCATTGAGATCCCAACATGATATCACATCCCCCTATTTGAAGTGTAAACATATATTGTTTGAGCTCATAGTTCCCAATTTTTATCGTAACATTACAACATTTACCATTGCAAGGTAAGGTCTCACCATTGGCTACTATAACCTCAAAGGAATTACATGTATGTACGTAAATATTTGCCTACTTGGCAATGCAGGGATCAATAAATTTGTCTATACTGCTAGAATCAATCAATATGGTAAGACGTAGGCCTTTAAAATAACCCATAACTTTCATGGTTTAGGGAGTAGTAATGCTAGCAAGAGCATGAACAAAAATTTTAGCCTATGGTTCTTCTTGGCTTTCTTCCTTCGGTTGGGGTGGTTCCTCTACTTGTTTTTTGTCATCATCACTTTGGTCACTGGTGTTAGGCTCATCAATAGCTAGAAGGAATGTATTTTGGGTGCACCTATTCCCATGTGTAATTTTTTTATCACAATTGTAGCACAACCTTTGGGTGTGTCACACATCCATCTATGTAGTAGTTAAACGTTTGGGTGTAGCAAGATTTTATTCATTTTGATTTTTGAATCTAGAAGCGAAGGAGGGTCTAGCCTGTGGAAATTTAGATATCCACCTTTGAGCTAAAATTTAGATTTAGCCAAATGAACCAACTTGATAGCCTACATCATGGATTTTGGTTTAAATATCACGATGTCAGCTTGGAGATATTCCCTCAAACCGCTAATGAAACAACTCATAAATAACCCTTCCTTCAATCCCCTAGTTTTTTTGGCACGTTTATCAAGTTGTATTTGGTAATCTCGAATTGTCAAATTTTGTTTCAATAGGATGGGTTCCTAACACAATTCCTCTAAAAATTCCAATTTCCTCTCTAATTCATCCAATTTTACCTAATTCCTAGCAATTTCCTCTTAATTTCCTCTCAATTCCCCTCTAATTTCCCTAAATTCTTCTAAATCCCCCCTAAGCTCTTCTAATTTCATTTTAATTTCATCTATTCCTTCTAATTTTCCTAAGTTCCTCTAAGGTTTCCCTAAGTCTTCTAATTTCCCTCTAACCTTTCTATTTTTACCTAATTTCTAAATTCCTCTAATTTTTCCAATTTTCCTAATCATCTCCTACCTCTATTAATTCTCTTAATCCACATTTATTCTCTTCTAAGCCTTTCCTTTCTACCTAATCCTTCTCATTTTTTCTTCCCCTCTCCCTAAAATTTCTCATAATTCTTATTAGTTGTTTAATTCTACCATTAACCTCTTATTAGCCCTCATTCTTATGGTTAAGTATCCATTTAAATATTTACGTATTGCACAACAATTTATAATTCCCCTTTTAAATCCCTAGGGATGTCTAAATCCTCACCCACCAATGCTCATTTATTCCACCTTGTCTCCTCACTCATGTCTCCCTCTAAAATTGTGCAATTTAAAATTGCAAGAAATGCTTAAATTCAAAATGGATTAAGTGGTAAATTTAATAGTCTTGTCCTTATTATATGCCATGTCACATTTGTGGGTAATTTAAAATTCATTTGAAAAATCCCCAAGGCACACATCCCCCCATGAGAGATCACTCCACCCAAGGTTATTCAATGTGGAGGTTGCACATTCCACCAAGTGGAATCCTCTAGATCTTGCATTGGCCCTTAAACTACTACATCATTGCCACATCCCCTCCACATCACCCCATGCCACCTACCCTAACCCTCACCAAATTTCTATAAATCTCTCCTATTTCTATCATTTACAAGAGAAGAGGTTGAAAAGTTATTATGTTGTTGAAATTACACCAGATCACTTTATTTCCTTTGGGAAGCCATCTACAACCACTCTACCTCTTGAATAGCCCAACAATGGCTGCCATGGAGGATGTCTAAAGGGCCTAATGAATGATTTCATCACCCACCATTATTGAACCAGTTGACTTCCTAAAACATCACCCACATGAGAAGCACTCCAAAGGTCACTTGCACCCCTTGGTAGGGGCACCTTGAACCCTCTACAACTTGGCCTCACCTATATTATATGGTTGCATAGGATCTACCATCATAGAAAATCAGCTAGAGATGCCCATCCTAGATGGTTATTCAGATATACATATCTATCCTATCTACCACTTGCATCTATTTTTAGATCTACACTTTAGATCAAAATTATATCTCACATATTAGGATAGTTGCATGTCATCTTCGATTATCCTAGGGATAGTCTTGGTCATTGTCGTTGCACTTAGTTATTTTTGCAAAAATAAATAAATGAACCAAAGTACAACACAAATAATCAAACTAAAATGAAAACTTAAAACAAAGAACAAGTGAAACACACATTAACCAAGTTTTTCACACACAGCACATTTGATTTCAAACTATTTTATACTTATGCAGTATGAGGAAAACCTCTTGGCAAGCTATACTTCACACCCAACCATTGGTTGAGCCCTAGATCACCTTAGTTAGTATGCATAGTTTCTCAAACTTTGTCATTGAAAAACTGGTTACCATTGGGACTAGCTCAAGGTAATATTTTAGGTTAGATGTCCTTTAACCATGGGGCTTAATAATTAGTGGAACATAGCTATTATTTTTTTCTAATATTTCCTGAGGGTGAAGTGAAAGTTTGGGTGGACCGGTAGCAAGACTAAGATAGTTTGGCCTCTCTTAAGAGGTACTTTTTGATCCCTTAGGTTACCCCTTTACAAACCCTCCATACTAGGAAGCCACATTTTTTATTCATGTCTCATTCCTTTAAGGGGTATGAGTATGGAAACATCCCTATTAGATTTCACTTTATCATATACCCTTTGTAATTCCTAGGTTTAGGGAACATAAAACACACAAAAACAAAAAAAAATTAAAAAAATTGCACAAAATAAAATTACTTCTCAAAACATTCTTCCATATTGGCCCACATATTTCACAATCACCTCAAAACATCCCCACGTTATCCAAATCCTCTCAAAAACATTATCCCAGACATTTCAAAATCTAATACTTCCCTCAAATTATCTTAAAACATCTCAAAACAAAATCATAAAACATTACAAAACTCTCCAAAAGTCACAAAAAATAATAAAAACATCAAAACATCCAAAAATATTACAAAAACATCCAAAATTCGAAAATAAAATTAAAAAGCCTCAAAAATCACAAAAAATATTTACAAAATGCTTCAAATCTCACAAAACAAATCACAAAACACACAAACATTGAAAAAAAATTCAAAAAAAATACTTTTCTTTTTTATTTGTTTAGTTGTTTTTTTTTAGGTTGCACCTCACCTTAATCCATACCATCTAAACCATCATCCAAACCTCCAAAATCACTTTCAAATTCATCCTTCTATACTCTATCTCATTCCTATTATATTATGGTCCAAATCTAATGCTAGCCCCATGCTCAAAAACACCTCTTTCAAGAAGCATTTTGACCATATCCCTCTTCCAACCCATTTTTGGGAAGTGCCTTCTACCACTCAATCTCTCACATATCCAATTATAGAAGACTTACTTCACCTTTTGCACTTTGATCTAGGCCTAATTTCCCCAACCACCTCCATTATTCTATTCAAAAACCCCTCTGGTGCATGCCTAATCGTTGTCATCAATTTACCCCTTTCACCCTCTTGCATGTCACATATTACCACCAATCAAATTCATCCATACCAATCAAGCCCATCCATCCATTATCGCTAGTCACTATTGCATCTGCACATTCCACACCACCCTATCACAAACCACCTTACCACTTGAGTTGGATGACAAAATTAAAATCAATGTTGTCTCGAATATTGATTAATACCTAAACATTCATTGCTAGAAGCTATGTCTATCCCATAACCTTATCAAAGACTATCATTCACTTTAATTTACTCCTTTTAATATTAGCATAGTTTTAGCAGAACAACTTCTAGCACTTTAGCACTATGACTTTTGTCGCATTAGCACCATGACTTCCATCACATTAGCACCATGACTTCAGTCACATTAGAACCAACAACCCTACCTTAGTGCTTTAGTTGTTAGTTTTAATTAGCATAGTTGTTTCAATGTGTGCATAAATTTATCAATGACAAGGTTCAAATATTTTTATGACCTCCATCATTGGGGCATCTTACATTGGTCATAATTCATGATGATATTATGTTATCTTATCAAGTGTTAACTCAATCTATTTTGCACCCATCATCGACCTCATTCATGACCATAATAAATTACATCACAACTACATAGACTTCATGCATTCCTTTGTCAACTTGCTCATATTTAATCTCTAATCGACTCATATTCAATCTACATCTATTCTATTTATTCTTTTCTTATCTTCTTTCCTTGCACAACACTCCTAGTTGTATGGTCATGCTTTGAGTGGCTATATGCCATGGACTATTATGATTTCTCCCCTCTCCTCTTCTCTTCTCCCTTATCTCCTTATGCTTTCAGTCCTTGTTTCTTTTCCACTTTCTTCTCTCTTATTTTTTGTTCTTTGTCATTTTCTACCTTTTTACCTCATCGTCACACTGTTGCATTTTTGAGCGATCTAATTTTTGATCTCAACATAATTTTGATCATTATTTGGATTGATTTTGTTTGTGTTACGATACTAGCTTTTGTTATATTAATCAAGGGTGTCTTCATGATCATATTTATCCCCTGATTTCACGTGTCATTCACTTCCATGAACATTTTCCATCCATTGTTGTCTCATCCCATCATATTGCTCATATGACACCTTGTCTCTTTTGACATCTCTAGTTTGAATAATCTCTAGGATATTTCTGTCACTCGGTCATTTATAATATCGTAATCAATGTCAATCGAATTTCATCTAGTTCTTGAGTGCTATCTATCATTCCTAGTTAACTCAAGCTCTCTTTTGGACCATGCACATATACCATGCATTAATTACATTTTGGTGCTTAGGGAATATGAAGCTATGCATGAATATTGCTATATAGTGAACCCTTTCCCTTGCTCATATTTTCATATGCATAATCCAAACCTAAGGATCCATGTTGTCAAGCAAGAAAAATAAAAAATAAAAAATAAAAAAGCAATGCAAAAATGCAAGAGTATAAAAAAATATTTCTATCAATCATCATGGATCCTTAGGCATTCTTCACAACTCCACTGAGGCTATAAATGCCTAATTGGTAATGGAGCAATATTAAAAGACTATGTGGGCTATCTCCATAAAGGCTATAGATACCTGACTAGTAGCAGAGTATACCTTTTACAAATGAGCTCCCCTATAATGGCTTGAGTTATAGAAGATCAATCTAAGCTAGCCCAAAATTAGCAATGAACATTCACTACACACATAGTTGATCCTTGAGAGACTTGTTGGGTTATTCGATGAGTTTGATTGAGGTTACTAGGATGTTTTAGTATCTTGAGAGCATATTTAGATTCTTCATCCCTAGGACATGCACATTGACAAGTGGTCTCCTCCATATTTGCTTGTTTCACCTTATTCCATCCATTCCATCCATATTTTGCATCTCATATCACCATGTATTTCATAGTCAAGTTAATACTATTGTGTTGACACCATTGATTAACCAATTCAAGTTGTGCATACCAATACCTATCTATGTGCTTTTAAAACAATGGTTAAACTTGTATATAGGCATTTATCATATCTACCACACATAATTTCATCTATCACTATCCATGTATACTTTTATTATCTCACAAACACTCAGGATTCATAATTAATAATCTCATCATCCACCATATCATATATCAAATTCATACATACATCATAATATATCACCACACCTATCATTCATCATCAATCAATACACCTAACACATATCCATCCACATTCATCTCACATCTCATGACTAAATAATCACATCCATCTATCCATCATCATCCATCACATTCAAATATCACTTACATGTCACTTCATCTTTCATATCCATTCAACCATGTCCATCCACCAAGTGCCACAATATTCATATCCTAAATCCACACCTCACACCATCCATCCATAAATAAAAGCATCTCCTCACATATCCATCCTTATACCACATCCTAATATTTAAAACAAAAGTTGAATAAAATAAAAATGATTACAAAATGGAGGTATTTTAGGCCTCAACCAAAATGATTACCCTTATTGTTGTCTCCCGATTGTCATCCACAAGATCACATTTATCTCTTTTGTTGGAATAAAATAAGAAAAAATCAATCATAATCCATCTAGGGCAAACACAATAGTACATCAATCAATCAAGCCAAGTGGGGATGTTCAATGCATCACATCTGCCCCATTGACTCAATCATAGTTACAATCATGGACATAAGCATAGTCATAAGCATCTAGGTACATAGTCATTTCATTAACATAGCGGTCTCTCCCTATGAGAAGCATGGGGTCGCTCCTATAAAAAAAAAGTGCCATAGATTAGATTTTATTTCTTGCATTGTATATTATATTAGGCTAGCCTTTAGAGTGAACCTCGTACTCATTTATTTTTGTACCCTGAGCATTTTTTATAGATTAGATTTTTTTTTCATAGATTAGATTTATTTTTGCTCCCTAAGCATTGTTCATATATTAGATTTATTTTTGTATCCTAAGAATTATTTGTAGAATAGATTTGCTTTCGTGCCTTGAGTACTATTCATAGACTAGATTTCCTTTCATGTCCTGAGCGCTATTCATTGATCAAATTTCTTTCACACCCTAAGTGTTGTTCATTGATTAGATTTCATTTTATACCCTGAGTGTTGTTCTTAGGTTATATTTCCTTTTGCACACTTAGTATTATTCTGAGAGTAGATTTATTTTCATGACCTAAGTGTTGTTCTTAGATTAGCGTTTATTGCTTGCATAGCTTAGATTTACTTTCCTAGCTTTTATCACTTTTCTAATGTAGGTTTTTTAGTGAACTTTGTATGCAGTGATATGCTCTATTTACCTAGTGGTTGCAACGACTAGCTACCCATGTAATCCAATAGTATGAGCATATTACCATATGGACCCTTATTTCGCAAAAAAAAGAACAAACAAATGCAACAAAAATAACACAAATTACCATATGGACCCTTATTTTGCAAAAAAAATAACAAACAAATGCAACAAAAATAACACAATAAAACAATAGAAACCAAAAATAAAACACCACTATTTCATCGTCTATTCATGCCAAATATCATTCTTTGCTCATATCATATCTACTCTACCATTACCCATCCCACTCCACCTTTTTTCAATTAGCTTGTTATTGTCATTCATTATATCTTCCACCCACTTGCCACTTGAGGGGGTAGACAATATCTATCAAATTTGGCTTCAAACAAGCTCAATACTTAAACACTCAACTTTACAGTCACATATGTCCAAGAATCTGTTACTAAGGCTATCATACAACCTAGTTTGTTAGGTCAAAATATAAAATTTATATTCTCAAATATGTTACATCGAGGTGGTAAACTTGACCTCTACCTCCAATCGATTGCATTAGGGTGGTAAACCTAACCTCCACCCTCTATCAATTATAATATCATGCACTCATCATATTTTTCAAAGGCAAAGATTGAAAGATATTTGTCCATATCATGTTGTCCTTTATTTGAGGTAATCAAATGTCACTCTCCTCAAGCCAAAATCCACTTCCATCACTCGCCAACCATTATCATGCATCATCAATCCAACCAACCAGATGTCTCTTATTATTGCACCGTATTGTGTTTCATGCAATGTGATACAAAAAAGGGCATCTGTAGACACTGAATTTTAATCATTTGCAATCAAAATCATACAAATTTTCCCAAACCCCCATTTTGCCATAAAATTGCATAAATTCATTCAATTCCTTCCAAAATTCCAAATTTTCTTAATTCCTAGCAATTTCCTCTCAATTTTCCTCTAATTTCCTTCTAATTTTCCTAAAATTTATAAACCCTCCAAGCTCTTCTAATTTCATTATAATTTCATCTATTCCTTCTATTTTTCCCATGTTCCACTAAGGTTTACCTAAGTCTTCTAATTTCCCTCTAACCCTTCTATTTTCCCTAATTTTTGAATTCCTCTAATTTCCCCCAATTTCCCTAATATTCTCCTACCATTTTAATTATTTTAATTCCAATTTAATCTCTTCTAAGCCTTCCTTTTCTACCTAATACTCCTCATTTATTCTTCTCCTCTCCCTCAAATTTTTCATAATTCTTCTTAGTTGTTTAATTCTACCATTAACCTCTCATTAGCCCAAAATCTTGTGGTTAAGCATCTATTTAACTCTCTAGGGATATGCACAAAAATTTCAAATCCCCATTTCAAATCCCTAGGGTTGTCTAAATCCTCACCCACCAATACTAATTTATTCCATCTTGTCTCCTCAATCATGCCTCCCTCCAAAATTGTACAATTTAAATTTGTAAGAAATGCTTAAATCCATAATGGGTTAAGTGGTAAATTTAATAGCCTTATCCTTCTCAAATGCCATATCACATTTATGGGTAATTTAAAAATAATATGAACAATACCTAAGGCACATATACCCCCAGAAGTACTCACTCCATCTAAGGTTATTCAATGTGGAGGTTGCACATTCCACCAAGTGGAATCCTTAAGATTTTACCTTGGCCGTTACACCTGCCACATCATTGCCACATCACTCCCATGCCACCAACCCTGCCCCTCACCAAATTTATATAAATCTCCTCCAATTTTTATCATTTGGAAAAGAAGAGGTTGAAGAGTTATTATGTTGTAGAAATTGTACCTAATTGTAAATTCGTGTTGAGGTATCTGTTAAAAGGGACATACAAATAACTAGTGGATCCAAAACTTTAGATATGCTCCTAATTGTAAAGGAAAGCAAGTATGGATGAAAAAAATAAAATTTATACTTTCAACACATGACATTGGTATCGATAAAGACCACCACCAGTCATAGTTTCCCTAGGATGGATGGATGATCAATACTGCTACCAATACGCAGTATGGCTCAAACGATCATATTATTTAGCCTCTTCTAATTTTTTTAGGATAAAAATTTTTGTAAGGGGGATGGTATGTTAAGTACCTAATATAAATATTTAATGATTTAATATTGTATTGTATAATGGTATCAATCATAAATTAACTAGTGAAGAGACAAAAACACAACACCAAATAACAAAAATATAAAGTAGAACTCAAAGAACAATATTGCACAATGAATGATTTTATATTAATAGGTAGGAACCTAAAAAAATCATTGTTACAATAAGAATTCTTGAATTCTTTGATACAAATTTTATAATAGCTAAGGTTCGCTGAAACCCTAGCAAAACAATGTTGGTGGTGTCTCAAATTGTGTTTATGCTCCCAACGAAAGTGAGTGGGTTCTAGTTATCTGATGTCATGCCACTCCAACTTAAGAAGTTATCCAATGTTGATGTAACACTTCCAGATCTGTACATAATAAAATAATAAATGATTTAGTTGCAATTGTGAGGGCTCCACAATCTGAGGTCCTCTATAATCAATACAATAAACCCTAGCTATATGTTGTAAATAACATGAACAAAACTAAAAATGCATGTAATAAAATAACATAAGAGCTTTACCTTACTTGTCTGTTGTCTTATGATCTGATAAACTCCATTGTAGTGGACTGGTGTGATGATGCCCTAGCATCACCCAGAGGCTAGTGTAACTTCATAATTTTTTTGTAAAACACCCACAAGCATTGATCGACTATAGGAAACACTTATGGATGCTTGATAATGGTAGAGGGTACCCAAAGGTGCTTGGCAACAGAGAAAGAAGTGCCTAGAGGTACTCTAAAATGATAGGAAGTACCTAAAGGTGTTCTACGGTTGAGGGAGAAGCCTATAGAAGCAGATATGGTTGAGCAAAGGAGATGTTGATCAATGCAGGGGTTGTGGCAAGTAAGGATGGAAGGCGAGAGTGCTCATATGCTACAAGGAACTCAAGTATGAATGGCTAAGGACTTATAACATGGAAACTCGGGGATTTATTCAAATTTAGGGGTTGAGCCATCAAAATGGCTCTTATTAATAATCCAACCTAGGACATATCTAGGGTTTCAACAACACTAATCATGTGGCTAAGATAAAAGCATATCATAGGGTGGATATTAAATCTAGGGTGTGGCATGGATTGATATAGATGAATGGATATGATTTAAGTGAAATCGGATGGTTGGGATTAATTCACTTATATAAATATATATTTATTAAATATATATAAATTATTAATATTAAAATAAATATAAAATAAATATATATAAATATATGTAAATAAAGGGTGGAAATGATGGGAAAATCGGGATGGATTACAAGTGGCTACTTTTTGGTGTCTACAGATGTTCCTATTTGTATTGTGTTGTGTGAAACACAATGCAGTGTAAAAAATGAGACATCTATTTTGGCTAGGTGCAAAAGAAACTTTCTCTTGGAATGTGAAATGCGAGGTTGAATACAAAAGAATAAAATAATTTGAATTTTACGTAGCTTACCCCCTTAAATTGTGAATGACTTTACAGATGAATCTCATAAGCCAATTGAAAAATATTTGTAAATGAATGATGCGAATGTAATATGACTTTTTCCCCAATGGTGGAAAGGGGATTGGTGATATGGTGTGTCTATTTTTATCCCAATAGATGAAGGGTTTTATGAAGGATGTAATGAAAAATTTGTTTGTTTTTGCCCCAACAGATGAAGGGATATTTGCCAAGTGTAGATGTCATGATCATGTAATATGTATTCCATTGTGGGAAATCAAATCCAAATGTGGTTACCCCAAATTTGGGGTGATTTGATGCAGTTGAAGAATTTACCTTCCGACATCATTGATATGCAAATATGAAAAATAAAAAGAGTAAAAATAGTCAACTTCGGAGGGCCAACTAGTGTCTGTCAGATAATTCCTATGGTCAAAACCAATCACTCTAGTTAAATCCAATAATCATGATGACTATAAAGGAACTGTGCAATAATGAGATGTGATTTTGTCTATATTTTAAGCCCCGTGAACTAGGCCATCAATGACAACTTTTGTGCAAATTGTTCTTGGAAAGGTTTCACTCAAAATGTGAAGTACCAAATATGATTTGTGATTTTGAACAATGAGATATGGAATGATGAAAATGACCAAGTTTCCTTATGGTAGGATCTTCATATTACCGAGTTGCATGGATGTAAATCACTGCAATCGCCAAGTATATAGAAAAAACCACTAGATTCAAGACTCAACTTGCATGTTGTTTGAACTTGGAAAATATGCAAATGATGATATAGAATTATTTTGATTATTTTTTATGAATTATGAAAATGATGATTGTGAATAATTTTGTGAATATTTGGATCTTTTTGGAGTGCTTTTGTAACTTGTTAAGTGGATTTGCAATTTGTGGTCGTAAACAAAAATTGTGCGTCCAAATCATATAGAATATTCACAATGAAGAACACAAGCTTATACTGAGAGGGGGGTGAAAAATATAGCACCCACTTTTTACTTTCTTTCCAAACCAATATCAATTAGTGTCCTCAATTGCAATAACCAAATATAGCAGTGTGCATTAATAACATAGATAACAATAGTAAGTAAGTGCACAAATCATCACACATAATTGAGACACAATATTTAACATGGTTCCCCCAATGTGGGGTAGTCCACAATATATTATCCTTATAATATTTAATAAAGAAATAGGGATCCTTATCCCAATAAAAATAATTACTTTGATCTAATAAAAGCTAGGCTATCATGATATACTTA
Source organism: Wollemia nobilis (assembly GCA_028583015.1). NCBI lineage: Eukaryota > Viridiplantae > Streptophyta > Pinopsida > Araucariales > Araucariaceae > Wollemia > Wollemia nobilis. The sequence goes on along the minus strand of JAQPPZ010016856.1, from coordinate 2,667,334 downwards.
CGTGGGCTCCACAGATCTGCTCATCTAGGCTCTCCACTGATCTACTCAACTAGGCTATCCACTGATCTGATCAACTAGGCTCTCCACTGATCTTCTTAGCTAGGCTATCCACTGATCTACTCAACTAGGCTATCCACTGATCTACTCAACAAGGCTATCCATTGATATTATCAACTAGGCTATCCATTGATATGCTTAGCTAGGATATCCAATGATCTACTTAGTTAGACTATCGACTAATCTACCCAGCTAGGCTATCCACTGATCTGGTCATCTAAGCTATCCATTGATCTGGTCAGCTAGTCTATCCAATGAACTGCTCAGCTAGGCTATCCACTAATCTGCTCAACTAGGCTATCCAATGATCTTCTCATCTAGGCAACTGTTGTTGATGTGTTTTATATTCTTGTCCGGTCTCTTCCACTGCTCACAAATCTACCTCAATGCCTTCTCACAAGGCTCAAAAAATCTTGCTCAAATGTTATCCCAAATCTGTCCTCAAAGCCTTCACAAAAGGCTCAAACAATCTTGCTCAAATATTGTCCCAAATATGTTCTCAAAGCCTTCACAGAAATATCAAAAAATCCTACTCAAATGCTGTCCCAAATATATCCACAAATCTATCCCAAAAGCCTTCTCAAAGGCTCAACCAATCATGCACAAAAGTTGTCTCAAATCTATCTAGAAATTTTGTCCCAAAAGCCTTCCCAAAGGTTCAACCAATCATGCACAAAAGCTGTCTCAAATATGTCCAGAAATTCTATCCCAAAATCCTTCCCAAAGGCTCAACCAATGACTCTCAAGTAGCACCCAAATATCAACCACAAATCAATGAAGGCAAGGCTCAATGATGAACTCAAAAATGGATAACAAATGAATGATGGCAATACTAAAAAATATGCTCAGCAATGAATGGCAATGTACTCTTCAATGGATGACAACAATGATCCACAATGATCTCAACAATGTATGACAAATTATATCTCAAATGGATGACAATAATGCTCAAAAATGTACTCTCAAATGGATGACAACAATGCTCAACAAGGTACTCTCAAATGGATGAAAAATGATCTCTCAAATGGAAACCTCTCCAAGAAATAACAATGATGACTTCAAAAAACCAAGGAAAATCTCCACAAGTGATAGAAATAAGTTCTCAATAATATATTCCTCATGCAATGTCAATAATCTCTCAAGAAACAAGCACAACTCCCTCAAGCAAAGAGCTCTCAAATTGCCAACAATGATCTCCTCAAATAAAATACAAATGTATCCACAAGTGACTAGTAAATGATTTCCTCAATGGTCTCAAATAGTAACAATGGCTTAACAAGTAACCAACAATAATATCCTCAAATAAATAGCAAAAAACTCATCAATAATGGCAATACTCTCAATGAACTCCACTAAAGCAATCATGGAACTCAAGCATCAATTTTATCCATAAAATTGATTTTCTAATCTATCCACTTCCTCTAAATAGCCAAGGAACATAATCAAGCAATTTGTCTTCAATTTAAAATCCTAACTCATGTGCATGTCTTCTAACTCAAGGTAGCAATTAACTAGGTCTCAAGTTCCTAGTTTAATTTCATAATTAAATCATGCACTAGGACATATAACAAGTTCAAAACTTTTCAACCTTGTGACTCCCTAATTTCATTAACACATACAACAAGAACCTATGATTTTATTCTTAATTCCACACCTTATAACTCCACATACAACAATCACAAATATTTAACTTCACACCTTAGAACTCCCTAAGCACATAAAACAATCATTTATTTTCACTAAATACCTTATGAATCCCTAGTTATAATAGAAATGATTGTCAATGCACCAAAACTTTCGTAATAATAAATATTACCATGCATTGGAGATAAATACCTTTATATAAAATTTGCTGCCTTCGTAACCTTCAAAATCATCTTTGCCAAAATGCCTTGTCAAAATTAATGTGCCTTCACAGCTTCACGGGAGTCGAACTCCATTCCTATCGCTTAGTGTTCTGAAGCGATTACCATGTGGACACTATCCCACATTGGGATTTTAATCCCAAACACCCAACATTAACCTACACTCAAATCTGAAACTCAATTTTACTTTCTTAGCAATAAACTTTGCCTTGACAAGATTTGAACAACGAACCTACCTTGTGTAAATTTTGTGCACTACCAACTGCACTATAGGCTCCTGCGTGACGTTACTTTCCTACGCCGTTTACTTGACCTTGCTCTCAAATCAAAAGTTATTATCCTTCTTTCTTTGTGGATCCCATTTTGATGAATCTATCTCATGTGCTATATCAAGTCTTCAATAATCAAAGGTTTTTACATTTTATTTATATGCACCTTCATGCATTCGAATGACGTCGGTGAATATTTATTTATCTCCCCAACCTTTGGACGTCGGTGAATAATATAATACAACCTTAGACCTTATAATTATTAAATAAAAATTTAATAATTCACCTTTTAATTTTGAATTGGAATATCACCTTCATTCTTTTGAATTTTGTCATGAAACATTTTATAGCTAGATTTTATTGGAAAACCTTTTCATCCATCATAATTTGGAGAAGTCTTAGCATAGTTGTTTTAATGAAAAACCCTTTCCAATGGTTTTAATTAAAACCCTTTTCGTTGGTTTTAATAAAAAACCCTTTCGTCAATTTTAATAAAAACCCTTGCCATTGGTTTTAATAAAAACATGTACCATTGGTTTTAATAAAAACCATTAATATAATATTTAAAAAATTAAATATTATATGCCTCTTGTGCCACAAAACCCTATAAATATCCATGCTCTCCAAAATATCATAAATGATTATTTATGAAGTGATTTTGCCACCAAAACTCAATGTGATCCATGTGACATCAATGACAACACAAAATAACTCAAATTGCCAACAATATCCCCCTTTGTCATTGATGGCAACACCTCTAATGCAAATCACCACAATCACTGTAAAAGCCATTTTTGAAAATCATAGCTGCTCCCCCTGACTCAATACTCTCTATGGAGGCTGCTCCCCCTATCTCAATGTTCTCTTTGGAGGCTGCTCCCCCTATCTTAATGCTCCCTTTGGAGGCTACTCCCCCTAACTCAATACTCTACCCCTTACTCAAATCTCTCCCCCTTTGACATCAATGGTAAAAGGGACACCTATGGTGCTAAAAGATATGACTCTTAAGCTTAGCCCCTCTATCACATTATATCTTGAGGTGATTAATTTTGGGGTGGGAGTAAATTTACTCCCATATTACATTTTTCCTTTCCTTTTTCAACTTCATTCCACATATTTATGATATCCTTTTCTTGATGAGTTACTTGATCTTCTTGTCTTGAACATGTTTGACCTTCTTGCATTGAAACTGCTTGACCTTCTTGCCTTGAACCTTCTTGGAATTGATTCCTACACCATCTTGCAATATGTCCAAAGTTATTGTAATTAAAACACTTGATATTGTAGCCTTTGGATGGTGCCCATATCCTAAATTCTTTCTTGAAATCATTTCCATATCCATTCCTTTCTTGAACCTTGTATTGTGAAGCTTTGTTTCCATAATTATTTTTACCATGACATTTGAATTGTGCAGCTCTATAATCAAAACCATATTGCTCATTTACTTTGCACTAAGAAGCTCTATGACCAATATTTTTGCATAAGAAGCAATGTCCCTGAAAACCATACCTTCTTCCTTTGAAGTTACTTCTAGCAGAATCAAACTTCTTTGATCCATAGACCCTGCAGTGTATAGCCCTATGTCCAAATTCATTACAAGAAAAACAATGTCCTTGAAAATCCATTTGTTCATGCCTTGGTTCCTCATACCTTTCTTGACCTTTATCCTTGTGATCATCTTTGACTTGTGCATTGTATCCTTGATCCTTCTTTGTGGTATCCAAATCTTCTTCCTTAACTTCTTCCTTGTTTTCTTCTTCAAGAATTTCTTTGCCTCTTGAACTTGATTCACCTATCTCAAAACAAGATCCAAACTGGATATTTGGAGCCATAGGACCTTTGGATCTTTCTTCATGAATCTTAGGTGCTTTCTTGTTTTCATATTTTATAACTTTCTTTCCTTTTGAATGTGACTTTTCTTGGAAATGAGATACAACCTTAAAATATGTTTCCACTCCTTTTTGAATATTTTCATCTAATGTGTCATGTCTTGCTGTCATTACCCTTAGTTATACATTCATCATTTCCTCTATCATTTTTGCATCTTGAAGCTCATATCTTAGATCATTGATTGTATGAAGCAGTTCTTCTCTGATTTTAACATCTGTTCGAATCTTGTTTTCAAGATTCTTGATTTCTTCTTTAAGCATTTTGACTTATGATTTTTGTTTTCTTAGCTCATCCTCTTCTTTTTCTATTATAAAAAGTGAGACTTATTCATATTTACTGTCACTAAGATCATTATAATCTTCTATAGCAAACAAAATTTCATGAATTCTTTGATCATGCCTGTTTCCTTGATGTGTCATTTCATCTTCACTATCACTGAAGCCATTGTAATATCATGATCTATGATCTCTTTGACCACACACAAAGCATTATTATCTTTCACCTTCTATTCCTAAGAATAGATGTTCTTCATTTTCATCATCTGACTTGTCTCTATCACTGTGATCTGAGCTATCATTTGCTTCTTCAATGTAGAAAGTTTTCTGTCTTACAAAAACTTTTCTTCTTCTCATGCTTGCTTTGCTTGTACCTATTATATTTGTCATGCTTATGCTTTCCTTCTTATTTTCTTCTGTGACCCTATTTTTCATAATCACTTTTTTCTTCATGTGGACACTTGTTTGCATAGTGACCATAATCACCACACTTGTAGCATTTGAATTTATTCATATCCCTATAATTTCTTGAGTCCTTTTTTCCTTTTGATGAAGTTAGCTTCCTCATAATTATATGAATTACATACCATGAACTTTGTAAAATTTGTATCATGTAGCCCACTCATAATACAATTCATTTCATTTGCATTGATCTCAACCAATTTCCTGATAGTATTATCTATCTCAAGATCACCTTCAACCTTATACTCTTTTTCAACCATCTACAATACCTCATATCCTTGTGATATAAAATAGTTCTTCATTCTCATGCTCTAAAAAGTATAATTGTTATCATAAAATAGTGGAGCCTTGTAGATGATCCATTCTGTGAAGCCATTTGTGTTCTTGTATAATCTGCTCTCAAGTTGTTAGCCTTTCCAAGGAACCTGCTCTAATACCAATTGAAGAACACAAGCTTATAATGAGAGGGGGGTGAACAATATAATGCCCACTTTTTACTTTATTTCCAAACCAATATCAATTAGTGTCCTCAATTGCAATAACCAAATATAGCAGTGTGCATTAATAACATAGATAACAATAGTAAGCAAGTGCATAAATCATCACACATAATTGAGATACAAGATTTAATGTGGTTCCACCAATGTGGGGTTGAACTGTTAGAGGAAGACCCCGGTAGTCAACCTCCGTTTTAGAAAACAAAGCTGCATCTTCTACTGGTCTGCCCTTCCACTTGACCAAATATTCAAAATATTGTCTATTTTTGGTACTTCTGCCTTCTCAAGTGTCCAGTATTTCCTCAATCTCATCTACGGTTGGAGTAGACGCTAGAATACTCCACAATTCTATGCTTGGTGTCTCACTACTATCCCCCTCATGGTATTTCACCAAATCTAAAATGTTAAAAATAGGTGAAATGTTAAGCCCACTTGGCAATTCTACTTCATATGCATTGCCTGAATCCCGTTTTGCTATGATTCTGCATGGTCCAAACTTCTTCATCTTTAGCTTGTTATAGGTTTTAGCAAGAAATATTTCCTTTCTCAGATGGACCATCACTTCATCTCCCACTTTGAATTCCTTAAACCATCACTTCTGGTCTGCCTTTGTCTTATATTGAGTATTCATCTTGTCAATATGCTTCTTCACTTCTTCATGCAAGCTCTTCAGATGCTCTGCAAAGTTCTCAGCCTCGACACTGCACTTTTCCCTTGAATCTAGTTTCCTCAACTCAGAAGCATTTCTTGGACTGCTTTCGTATATTATCTAGAATGGAGATTTGTTTGTACTCCTATTGACAAAATTGTTGTATGCAAACTCCGCCTGCGGCAAAATCAAATCCCATCCTTTGGGTTTATCTCCTATCAAGCATCTCAATAGGTTACCCAAAATTCTATTTACCACCTCTGTTTGTCCATCAGTCTTGGGTGGTATGTTGAACTGAATTTCAAATCTGTCTTCAGCTTCTTCCACAAGGTTCTCCAGAAATACCCAACAAACTTGGTATCTCTGTCAAAAACGATACTCTTTGGTAGACCATGAAGTCGTACCACCTCTTTGAAAAATAAACCTGCAATATGAACCGCATCATTAGTTTTCTGACAAGGAATAAAATGTGCCATTTTTGAAAACCTGTCAACCACCACAAATATGGAATCATTTCCCCTCTGTGTCCTTGGTAGGCCAAGAATGAAATCCATGCTGACGTCCTCCCATGGTCTCTCTGGTACAGGTAACGGCTGATATAATCTGGTGTTCTGTCTCACACCTTTCGCCATCTGACATACTCTACAACTCTGCACAAATCTCGTCACATCTTGCTGTAGTTGCGGCCAATAGTAGTTCTCGCTCACAAGGGCAATGGTCTTATCCCGACCAAAGTGTCCAGCCAATCCTCCACTGTGTTTTTCTTTGACTAGATTTTCCCTCATGGAACTCCTTGGAATGCATAATTGACTTCCTCTGAACAACATTCCATCTTGGATCAGAAAATCCAACCACTTGGTCCTGTCCAAAGTAACAGGTGCCAAGCAAGCCTTCCAGGCTTCTGCAAAATCAGGATCTTCAGGGTACAAACCCTTCAATTCATCAAATACTACCACTTCCACCTTCATTTTTGTCAACAAACTCTGCCTTCTACTCAAGGCATCTACAACTCTGTTTGAATTTCCACTCTTGTGCTTCAACACAAAGGAGTAACTCTGTAAAAACTCAACCCACTTCAAGTGCCTCTGGTTCAGTTTCCCCTGGCTATTTATATATTGTAAGGCCTGATGATCAGTATATAGGACAAACTCTTTTGGCAACAAATAATGTCTCCACTTCTTCAGGGCCTAAACTATAGCATAGAACTCTTGATCATACACTGAATACTTCTTCCTGGCATCGTTGAGTTTCTCACTAAAGTAAGCAACAGGTCTACCTTCTTGACTCAATACAACTCCTATAGCGCTGCTGGCATCACAGTCCACCTGAAATACCTTATTAAAATCTGGAAGTGCTAAAATAGGTTGCTCTGTGACCTTCTTCTTCAACATCTCAAAGCTCTTATCTGCTCCTAAGGTCCACTTAAAGTCTTTCTTATCCCCTCTCATTATTTCTGTAAGGGGTGCACAAATACTGCTAAATTTTTTGATGAATTTCCTATAAAAACTTGCTAGACCATGAAATGATCTCACTTCAAAAGTGCTTCTTGGGGTAGGCCATTCAATGATAGCCCTCACCTTTTCTGGGTCCATTTTTAGACCTTCGACTGAGATGACAAATCCTAGGTATACTAACTCCTTCTTCACAAAATTACACTTCTTCAAGTTGATCAACAACTGTTCTTCCCTCAGCTTCTCAAAAACCCTCCTGATATGCATCAGGTGCTCTTCCAGGGTCTTGCTAAATATCAAAATATCATCCAAATAGACAATGACAAATTTGCCTAAAAACTCCTTCAACACTTCATTCATCAACCGCATGAATGTGCTTGGTGCATTGGTTAGCCCAAATGGCATGACCAACCACTCATACAAACCTTCTCTGGTTTTGAAAGCTGTCTTCCATTCATCTCCTTCTCTGACCCGAATCTGATGGTAACCACTCTTCAGGTCAATCTTGGTGAAGTACTTGGCTCCACTCAAACAGTCCATAATATCATCCATCCTTGGTAATGGAAATCTATATTTTATGGTGATTTTGTTAATGGCTCGAGAGTCTGTACACATCCTCCACTCTCCATCCTTCTTTGGTGCTAGTACTACAGGTACTGCACATGGACTCAAACTTTCCCGAATTAGTCCCTTATTCAGCAACTCTTGGACCTGCCTGCTCAGCTCCTCACTTTCCACAGGAGTCATTCTGTGGGCTGCCTTGTTGGGTAAACTCGATCCTGGTACCAAATCAATATGGTGACTGATCTTCCTCACTGGTGGTAAACCCTTAGGCACATTATCTGATATAATGTCTGGAAATTCTTCTAATAGGCGTTCAACCTCTGCTGGAACATTTGTGTACTGTTCTTTCTTAACAATAGGGATTAATGCATAACACATTGAATCCCTCTTCAGACCATCCAAAAACTGTCTGCCATCCACCAGGAAGATTCTGGCACTATTGCACACTTTTTCATCCACTTCCTTCAATGGCTTCAATTTGTGGTGTACTCCATATTTCGTCAGAGAGTACGTATTTGCATGCCCATCATGCACCGCACGTCTGTCAAATTGCCATGGTCTTCCCAATAGCAAATGGCAAGCATCCATCGACAAAACATCACACAAGACCTCATCTTGATAATTCCCAATGTGAAATTTGACCAAACACTATTCACTGACAAGTGCTTTGTGGTCTTTCTACAACCATGCAATCCGATATGGATGCGGGTGCTTCCTCTTCCCCAATTTCAACTTATTCACCATCTCCTTTGAAACTAAGTTGTCTATGCTACCATTATCAATGATAACATTGTAGACCTTTCCTACACATTTGCACCTCATGCGAAACAGGCTCTTCCTCTGTTCTGGTTCTTTTTCCTCATTCACCAGTGCTCTTCTCATCATCAACACTTCTCCTCCTTCTGCTTCTTTAGAGTGTTCTGACTCTGCACCTTCATCTACCACAACAGCTCTAGCATGACCCTCAGGTCTCTTATCCATCCTTTCTTGGTGTTGGGGACACTCGTATGACCGATGTCCCTCTTCTCCACACTGGAAATAGGTTCCATGAAATGCTCCTCTTCCATACCCACGTCCAGGTCTACCTCTTCCTCTTTGGTAGCCATTGTTCTGATTACACGGGTGGTAGGTATTCTCCCTTTTTTGATCCTGGGGATTACTTGTTTCACCGGTCTTTTTCTGGTCTCTATAATTTCCTCCATCGGTTCTTCCACCATGATCCCTTCCTCTTTGTTTGCCTTCGAATCTTCGGTTCATTTTCTCTTTGACCTTCAAGGCCAACTGATATGCATCTTCTATGGTGGTTATCCTGACCAAACTGAGTTCTTCCTGGATGTTCATTCTCAATCCATTTATGTATCTAGCCACTTTCTCCTTATTAGCCCCTGAATGGCCAGTTCTGATGGAGATCTTGTAGAATTCTTCTATATATTCTTGGACAGACTTGCCTGACTGTCTCAAACTCTGCATCCTCCTCAACAGATCCAACTCGTAATCTGTGGGAATAAACTGTCTCTTCAGTTTCTCCACCATTCGGTCCCATCTGGTTATCTTTTATTTTCCATTTTTATTTCTTTCGAGTTGCACTCCTTTCCACCATAAACTAGCATGGCCTTTCAATTTTGTTTTTGCAAACTTGATTCGATCTGGATCTGCAACCTCCTCATACTCAAAATATTCCTCCATGTCGTTGATCCAATCAATCAACTCTTCTGGGTTGAGATTCCCATAATATGTAGAGACATCAAACTTCAGCCTCTTCTCGGCCTGAGATAGGGCTTTCAACAATCTAGCTTTAGAAGGATCCAATGCTTCTTCATCATCTAATGGGCCATCAGTTTCCCAGGCTTCATCGTCACTCTGGTCTTCTCCCTTTGGCTCGACCCCTCTTCGCAACTCTTCTTGCAGGGCTTGCACTTGCCTCTATAATGCTCTGAAATATTCATCAGGCACCACATTTCTCCCATGACCATGGTTCTTTTGTGGAGGCATCCTGATCACTTTTCTCACAATTTTGACTGGTCCTGGTGCAAACTGCCTCACATTCGGTGATCTGTTTACACACTCAAGAAATCCCTTTTTCTCTTCTCAGAACCCTTCCATAGATCCTGATGCAAGCTACCTCACTTTCGGCGGTCTACTCACACACTAAGGAAAACCTGGCTCTGATACCACTTGATCGAGAGCCAAAATTACAGAGAAGAAAAACAGTTTTATTTTATTCAAAATACAGCAAAAAATTATAGTCGTAGTAGAATATTACAGAAGTCGTAGAAGAGTTGCGCTTTAGAAAATTTCTTAATTCTGAAAATATAGAAATATGTTATCGTTCCAAAAATTTTCCAACCCCTTGTGCAGGCCTTTGCTTGCCCTTTTAAAGATCTCGGGTGGCGCTCCATTTCCAGTCGGTGACCCTTCGTTTCCTCTTCCAGAACCGTTTGTTCGCCTTCCCGTGTCGCTTCGTTGTCCTGGTATTTGAAACGTCTGCTCTTCCAACTCTTCGTCTTCGTCTTGCCTTTTGGGTGCAAAAATACGACATGTCGCGATATCGCGACACTTTTTTGTCTCGGGCTCCTTCTCTATCCTTTCGTCGCGAAAATGCGACACGTCACGATATCGCGACACTTCCCTTTCTCTGGCTCCTTCCCTGCATTTTTGTCATGAAAATGTGACATGTCGTGATATCATGACATTTCTTGCCTCTGGAACTTTCTCTTGTCTAGTGTTCATGAAAATGTGACATGTCACGATATTGTGACATCTTTTCCTTCTACTTTCTCTCTCTTCTTCGTGTCGCAAAATTGTGACATGTCATGAAATCATGACATCCTTGCTTGCTGCTTCCTCTTTCCTATTTGGGTCACGAAACCACGACATGTCATGAAATCGTGACATCTTTGCTTGTTGCTTCCTCTTTCCTGTTTGGGCCGCAAAATCGTGACATGTCACAAAATTGTGACATCTTCGCTAGTTGCCTTCTCTTTCTTGTTTGGGTCGTGAAAATGCGACATGTCACGAAATCATGACATCTTCGCTAGCTACCTTCTCTTTCCTGTTTGGGTCACAATAACATGACATGTCGCGATATCGTGACATTTTCCTGTGCATCGTTCTCTCTCCTCCCTGAGTCACGAAAATGCGACATGTCACGATATCGTGACATTTTTTTTAGCAAATTTCTCTCTCCTCCTTGAGTCGCGAAAACGTGACATGTCGCGATATCATGACATTTTTCTCAGCAACTTTCTCTCTCCTCCCTGAGTCACAAAAACACATGTCGCGATATCACGACACTTTTTCTGTCGTGATATCGCGACACCAAGGCAAAACACTTAGAAATTTTTTGTTGATGCAAGATTGCTTTGCTGCCCTTGGATGCTCCTACATCAGGGGTAGTCCACAAGATATTCTCCTTATAATATTTCATAAAGAAATAGGGATACTTATCCCAATACAAATGATTACTTTGATCTGCTTAAATCTAGGCTATCCTGATCTGCTTAGGTGGGATCCATTGATCTTCTCAACTAGGTTATCCACTGATCTGCTTAGCTAGGCTATCCACTGATATGCTCAACTAGGCTCTCCATTGATCTGCTTAGCCAGGCTATCCACTGATCTACTCAGCTAAACTATCCACTGATTTTCTCAGCTAGGCTATCCACTGATATGCTTAGCTAGGCTATCCACTAATCTACTCAGCTAGGTTATCCATCGATCTGCTCAGCTAGGCTATCCACTGATCTGCTCATCTAGGCTATCCAATGATCTACTCATATAGGCTATCCACTAATCTACTCAGCTAGGCTATCTATTGATCTTCTTAGCTAGGTAACTTGTGTTGATATGTTTTCTGTTTTGGTCCTGTCTCTTTCACTGCTCACAAATTTACCTCAATGCCTTCTCATAAGGCTCAAATAATCCTACTCAAATACTGTCCCAAATCTATCCTCAAAGCCTTCACAAAAGGCTTAAATAATCCAGCTCAAATGTTGTCCCAAATCTATTCTCAAAGCCTTCATAAAATGCTCAAAAAATCCTACTCAAATGTTGTCCCAAATCTGTCCACAAATCTATCCCAAAAGCCTTCTCAAAGGCTCAACCAATCATGCACAAAAGCTGTCTCAAATATGTCCAGAAATTTTTTCCCAAAAGCCTTCCCAAAGGCTCAACCAATCATGCACAAAATCTATCTCAAATATGTCTAGAAATTATGTCCCAAAAACCTTCCCAAAGGCTCAACCAATGACTCTCAAGTAGCACTCAAATCTCAACCACAAATCAACGAAGGTAAGGTTCAATGATGAACTCAATAATGGATAACAAATGAATGATGACAATACTCAACAATGTGCTCAACAATGAATGTCAATGTACTCTTCAATGTCTGACAACAATGATCCAGAATGATCTCAACAATGTATGATAAATGATCTCTCAAATGGATGACAACAATACTCAACAATGTACTCTCAAATAGATGACAAGAATGCTCAACAAGGTACTCTCAAATGGATGGCAAATGATCTCTAAAATGGAAACCTCTCCAAGCAATAACAATGAGGACTTCAACCAACAAAGGACAATCTCCACAAGTGATAGCAATAGGTTTTCAATAATATCTTCCTCATGCAATGTCAATAAGATCTCAAGAAACATGCACAATTCCCTCAAGCAAAGAGCTCTCAAATAGCCAACAATGATCTCCTCAAATGAAAGACAAATGTATCCACAAGTGACTAGAAAATGATCTCCTCAATGGTCTCAAATAGTGGCAATTGAATTAACAAGTAACCAACAATAATCTCCTCAAAGCAATAGCAAAACCCTCCATAATAATTGCAATACTCTCAATGAACTCCACTAAAGCAATTATGGAACTCAACCATTAATTTTATTCATAAAATTGATTTTCTAATCCATCCACTTCCTCTCAATAGCCAAGGCACATAATCAAGCAATTTGTCTTCAAAATCAAACCCTAACTCATGTGCATGTCTTCTAACTCAAGGTAGAAATTAACTAGGTCTCAAGTTCCTAGTTTAATTTCATAATTAAATCATGCACTAGGACATATAACAAGTTCAACAATTTTCAACCTTATGACTCCCTAATTTCATTAACACATACAACAAGCACCTATGCTTTTATTTTTAATTCCACACCTTATAAATCCACATACATCAATCACAAATATTTAAATTCACACCTTATAACTCCCTAAGCACATACAACAATCATTTATTTTCACTAAATACCTTATGACTCCCTAGTTATAATAGAAATGATTTTCAATGCACCAAAACTTTGGTAATAACAAATATTACCATGCACTGGAGATAAATACCTTTATATGAAATTTGTTGCCTTCGTAACCTTAAAAATCATATTTACCAAAATGCCTTGCCAAAATTAATGTGCCTTCACACCTTCACGGGATTCAAACTCCGTTCCTCTCACTTAGTGCTGTGAAGCGCTTACCACATGGGCGCTAGCCCACATTGGGATTTTAATCCCAAACACCCAACTTTAACCTACACTCAAATCTGAAACTCGATTTTACTTTCTTAGAAAAACACTTTGCCCTTGGAGGGGATTCAAACAACGAACCTACCTTGTGCAAATTTTGTGCACTACCAACTGTGCTATAGGCTCCTGTGTGACGTCACATTCCTACACTGTTTACTTGACCTTACTCTCAAATCAAAAGTTATTTATCCTTCTTTCTCCGTTGCTCCCCTTTCGACGACTCTCTCTCATGTGCTATATCAAGTCTTCAATAATAAAATATTTTTACCTTTTATTTATATGCACCTCCATGCCTTTGAATGACGTGGGTGAATCTTTATTTATATCCCCAAACTTTGCACGTCGGTGGATAATATAATACAACCTTAGACCTTAGAATTATTAAATAAAAATTTAATAATTCACCTTTTAACTTTGAATTGGAATATCTCCTTCATTCTTTTGAATTTTGTCATGAAACTTTTTGCACCTAGGTTCTATTGAAAAATATTTTCATCCATCACAATTTGGAGAAGTCTTAACATAGTTTTTTTAATGAAAAACCCTTTCCAATGGTTTTAATGAAAACCCTTTCTGTTGGTTTTAATAAAAAATCCTTCCATCGGTTTTAATAAAAACCCTTGCCATTGGTTTTAATAAAAACCTTTACCATTGGTTTTAATAAAAACCTTTACCATTGGTTTTAATAAAAACCATTAGTATAATATTTAAAAAATTAAATATTATATGCCTCTTGTGCCACAAAACCCTGTAAATATCCATGCTCTCCAAAATATCATAAATGATTATTTATGAAGTGCTTTTGCCACCAAAACGCAATGTGATCCATGTGATATCAATGACAACAAAAAATAACTCAAATTGCCAACACATAAAACTTGATGAAATTATGGAATAGATTCATGGATGCAATGTGGAAATATTTGGAGGATATAAGACACTGCTTTGTGAAAAATTGTCTTTTTTATCAAAATAGATTCCAAACGCCCGTCGGTACTTTTGGCACGTAGAAATACCCATCAGTGTTTGGGTGTTCTGCAAACACCTATGGGTTCTTCAGTGCATTAGGAAACACCCATGGGCATCTCCACATGCCTGAAGCAACTATAAATAGCTTATTAGGTGAAAATGAATCTCATTTGTGCATTTTAGAGTTTGAGAAGCTGCAATTGGGAGAGTGGAGTGAAGTGAGATAAAGTGATTTGGGTATGAAAGCTATGGCAGCGGAGGGAAAATGTGCAAAGGTCAGGGATGAGGTTGGAGTGTGAGTTGTTGAGGTATTTCGCTTTGTGTATTGTGCAAAAATTTTGTGTTTTTATAATTTTTTTTAATGTGAAAAATGACAAGTGTTTTGTGTTGTGTTGTAGCTTAGGATTTTGGAGGCTTAGCACTGGTTCTCACCGTACATTATTAGGATGAGGAAGGTAGTGGTGAAGGATGAGTGGGACTTTCTAGAGGCAATAGGGCTAGTGGAGGTAGCCTAAATTGGTGTGGTGAGGGTATATGAGGGGTACCTCTCTACCTTGGCAGAGAGGTGGGATGCGAATAGGGGAACTTTTTAGCTCCTCACAGGAGAGGTGACTGTGACCTTTGAGGATGTGTATTGCATCCTCAAGGTGTTAGTGGAGGGAATCTAAGTTGAGGTTGGGCATGATCAGAATATGAAGATGAGGAAGATGTTTGGCAATGGCTAGCAGGGTGTGAGGGTGGAGATTGGAGGTATACCTTACTTATCTATGTATGTGGACAAGAAGTTGGCTGCCCTCTATACATTGGTAGTACTCGTGTTGGCCAATATTGTGGCCCCAAAAAACATAGTGTGTAGGTTCCCTTAGAACCTGATAGGGTTAGTGAGTGATATGATCACTATGCAACAGGTGTATGCATGGGCTCTTGCCTTATTGGCATAGGTATACCAAGAGATTTATGAGGTGACGAGGCAAAGGAGGAAAGGATTGGGGTGCAGCTTATTGCTACAGTTTTAGGGGTAGGAACACTTCAATGTGGCATAGTTGGAGGGCTTACTAGTAGTAGGCTTGGGTAGGGAGCAGTCCTATACTAGGAGATGGATGGTGGCTGAGGAGGTACAGTCGAGTCAACCTGCGTGGACAAGCCTATGGTACCAATATTTGTGGGCTAGATTGACATCTACCCAAGTGATATGGAGGTTGTGGTGGGATTACAGGTGGACTAAATATGGAGAGCACTTGCGATGAGTGTGATAGGCTAGGTGGGTGGTCGGGAAATATCAGAGTGAGGCTGAGTATTTTTAGTTCTCATGAGTACTATAATAGTTCAACTTGAGGTAGGAGATCTCGTATGAGCTAGTGCGCTATAGGAGGCATCAAGAGGAGACATGGCTACCATGTGTGAAGCAATGGAGGGTGAACTATGAGGATGATTAGGAGATAAATATCCTAAATGTAGATAATTTCGGGACTACCACAAAGTATGAGGTATGGTTTTCTACACAAACACCATGGGTACCACCTTGAGTAGTGGCTAACAGAGGTGGGGATGAGGTGAGGCCTCCAAGCGACAATAGTGCCTTAGATCAGATAGTCAAAGGAGGAGGAATAAGGGCACAATTAGGAAAAATATCATGAATGGAGGAGATGGTAAATATGGGGATGATGTGGAGGAGACTATGGATCGAACTCTCGATATAAGCGAGGAGTGGGTGAGGCTGAAGCAGTAGGTAGTGAAGCAGGATGTGATGGTGATGGCTCAAAATGAGATGATCACGAGGCTCCAGGTAGAGCTCCTAGAGAGGGAGCATCAACATAATGTTGACATAGCTCGTCTTCGATCTCGATATAGATATATCGATGCATTAGAGGATAGGATTATCGAACATTATATTCCACTTTCATATTCTCCAACCTTGTCTATCTTTGGGGGTGCTAGGCATAGCGATTCTAGGTATAGCTATAGTTATAGGGCTCTTCATAGGTCACATGGGTCCTCTTGGAGGATGTATCTAGTGCTTAGATACACTTTTTGTATATGAGCCTTGGTGCGCCATTGTGTGTTGCCTTTTGGAACTCATTGTATATGTGATATATATATACATGGATTTTACCTTTTGTGTTAAATGCTTTTGTGAATGCTTTTTTGTGTAATGCTTTTGTGGAATGCATGTGTATATGGATGATGAATGCATATGATATGTTATGGATAATTAATTCAAGGTGGAATATATGGATGATTAATGCAAGGTATGAAATGCAAATGTGCTAATGATCATTCATAGTTTAGATATTGTTTGACCATACTTTAGAATTATTGTTTAATTAGGATAACCAAACTTGGTGGCATGTGGGATGAATGGCTCATGAAGTGACATGGATGTTGACATGGAAGAAGATATGGATGTTGATATGGAAAATGACTATTTTTGTAGAGACTCAAGATATACTAGTGACATCAAATAAACTCACTAAAACTACCTAATCCCTCTAGGATTGAATGTGTGTGTAGTGAATTCATTTACCAGATCAAGAGTATGGTAATGACTCAAGGAAATCAAGAACCAATGTGTGTGCAAGTGAGTTCATTAACTCATCTTGAGTAAATTGGGTAAACCTATTATGGATGATACCAAGAAGCTAGCATGCGCATACTCAACTACTAGTCAAGCGTCTATATCTCTGGTGGATCCTAACTCCACAGTCCACAATTTGTGTTTTGATCTCTTAGTTTTTTGGGGATAACTACCTAACCGTCTAATTGGAAATTTAGTATGATCCTTACAACCCATTAATCAGTGGTGTGTGATGTAAAATTTTGAGTTTTTTGTTAGGGATTTTTCCCTACTCTTTCTTTTATTTTGGGAATTTGTGATAGTGGTGCAAACCACTATTTTGGTGGACTATGTTGCATTATGGGACTATCAAGGATGACCCTTTTCACTTCAAGGTTCAAACCAAGTATGGTGTTATCCCTCTTTGACACAAGATGTTTTTAAGATGTGAAAATGTGTTTGGTTCAAGAATATTTTGGAGTCAATTCCTAAAACTCAAAATTTTCTTAATGTATATGTGTGATGGTCCTAAAAATAACTTGACATGTATTTTTGCAGGTTGTTTAAAACACTAGGAGTGGTTGAGTGACTGAAAACACCTAGGAATTTAAGGAATGTAGCTTTACAAATGATAATTTTGGCTTGGTGGAATGATGTAGATAATGTTTTCAAGGTGCCTCTGATTAAGGCAAAATGACTTTATTGGAACAAGTAATATCTTGAACTTAATAAATGATCCTAATATGAAATGTGTAGTGTGAATGTGAGTGCATGAAATGCAATTTGAAGTGTGTTGGCATGAAATGTATGCAAATGAAGTGTAATGTTTTTGTAATGAAGTGTATGCAATGAAAATGCAATGTTGTGAATGAAATGTATGTAAATGAAAATTCAATGTTGTGAATAAAATGGACACAAATGTTTTTGTATATTAGACATGTATATATACATATATATAAATCTCATTATGCGTAGAATGTGACACCTGGACAAGGATGAGATAAGGCTGGTGGAGAAGCTAGGTACTGCTTAATGTTAGTCTCACAATGACACTGAGAGGGGGGGGTGAATCAATGTAGCTCTTTAAAACTTAAATCTTCAACACTCAAAGCCAAGACAATGAAAACATAAAACCAAATAAAGAAAGTATAACAAGAGAACATCACACAACACGAGATGTACCGAGGTTCACCGATTTAGCTACATCCTCAAAAATGATTGTTTGGACTCCCATCCAAATGCAAACTTTGCAAAGAACCAAATTTACAATCAATTTACCAGCACCCACTGGAAGGAGCACCAAATATTGATCTATCTGCATGAATAGAAAGGAGCACCAACCCCTGATTTATCTACACCAACAGAAAGGAGCACCAAACCCTCTACTAAGCACCCACTTGATTTTGATTTTGATAATAAAATGACATATATGAATGTTTTCACTAAAACCAGAACCCTCTATGGTCTTTAAGATCAAAATATAAAACTTTCTATTTCACCCAGTATAACATCCCTCTATCTGCATTACTCAGAATTTGAATCTTCTCTCCTCACAACAAAAAAATTGATTGTTCTCTTATCTTGTTTTGCCAATTTCTAAACGCTTTCTGGGTCTTGTGCAACACTTTATCTACAAACCCCTCTAAAATTTTTAGCCAAAATGGATATCATATGATAAATTTATGCCCAAAATACTGAAGTGACATTTTTCACCACTCTTCAAAAATCACGGATTTTCACTCTTTATTTTTCTCCACACACACTTCTGTCTTCACAAAATAAAGTCCCCACTTTTCAATAAAATCTCTTGTCACTTAAAAAGCACACACTTGCATTATTTTTACCTTTTCAATTTTAAAAATATTTTCTTTAATGAATCTTCTTAAAACAATATAACTTCCTTTTTTTTATTTTGAGAAGGCATTTCGTCAAACACGTCACATGCAAAGAATTGACACCTTACTCGTTCTCTTACTTCGGAGCCATGTGACACCTCAAACCAAAAATTAAATATTCTCTATTTGATTCCTTGAAGGTGTAACAACACTAAAACCAAAACTCTGGTGACTCTGCAAGGTCGAAACGGCCAATTGAAGGATTTTGCACAAGTGGAACAAATTGACATAAAAGTCACCTATACTATTTTTGCAACAATCATAACTCTCACGTCGTAACTCAGTTTTATTTGAAATTTGAAACGTAGAATCTCTACAATTCTGACTACATCCAGCCCAAATATTGCTATATAAATCCTTATGTTTCACCTGTACCACCTCCACGAAAATTGTT
This sequence comes from Wollemia nobilis, assembly GCA_028583015.1. NCBI lineage: Eukaryota > Viridiplantae > Streptophyta > Pinopsida > Araucariales > Araucariaceae > Wollemia > Wollemia nobilis. The sequence continues at coordinate 2,648,014 of JAQPPZ010016856.1, read as the reverse complement.
GCTGACACACTTTTTCTAAAAAGAGTGTTTTTGTGACAGTATTGCAATGCTTGTAACATTCGCCTCGTTTCTCCATTTTTGTGGAAATTTGGAATGCATGTTCTTGAAGATAACGAAAACCTCCAGTTTAAAATTTGCTATCAATTTCTTCTTGATTTTCTTGCAGTGCTTTTGACAAAACTACCCTTTTTTAGCCTGTACAACCACTTGCCAAATCATCCGCCAAGATATCGAAAATGTCACCGATCAATCAAAACATTGTGCTGACACCTCCAACATTATTCTGGAATTTTTCTTGACATGCTGACATGTTCCAAACTGATCCATCCTATCCAACTATGCCCGTGATGACTTTTGCAATTTTTTGACAACTTCTTGATGATTTTTTCAACTTTTGCAAATTTGCACGAACAACCTGTAACAACTTCACCCGAACATAAAAAACATACTCATAAGTATTGAACATAACTGTACATACTTAAAAAAACCTCCGAAAAACTATCCACTGCATCAACATGTCCATATGAGTGTGTTGACAACAATGACAATACTGTCGATGCACCTTGCTCAACAATCTCCCCCTTTGGAATTGTTGGCAACACACGCACAATTTCTTGTAACTCTTCTCCTCCTTTGAAAACAAGATCAAAGGGCTACTGCAAACTCCCCTTGATTCCATGCACAATATTCTTAGGCAAAAATTATTACACTTAGTAAAAATCACAATCATGAGCAAAAAGATAAACAAATACACAAATGATCCCCCTGAGAATGTGGCACCACTAGCTAGTCAATTCTTGGGAAGTGTGACCACTCCCAATTTCTTGTGAAGGTACTCAAAGACTTCCTTGGTTAATTGTTTGGTGAAGATATCCACTAATTGCTCTGTTTTTGGAACAAAATCCAACTTAACCTCACCTTACACAACTTTCTCCTTCAAAAAATGATACCAGATAGCAATATGTTTTGTGCAAGAATGCATAACTAGATTCTTTGAGATGTTAATGGCACTAGTGTTATCACACTTAACTGAAATTGGCTCATTGAAATTAATGCCAAGATCCTTCAGAGTTTGTTTCATCCATAACACCTGTGTACAACACGTTGTCGCTGCAATGTGTTTTGCCTCTGTTGTAGATAAGGAGATTGACTTATATTTCTTACTATGCCACGCGACCAACCTGTCTCCAAGATAGAATGCACCTCCACTGGTAATATTCCTATCATCTACAAATCTTGCCCAATCTACATTTGAATATGCAATAAGGGTGAAATCCTTACCTGTCATATACCATAACCCATACTCCACAGTACCCTTGAGGTACCAAAGAATCCTCTTCACTGTTGTCACATGAGTCTCCTTGGGACTAGCCTGAAATCATGCTACCATGCATACTGCCTGCAAAATATCTGGTCTAGTAGCTATCAAGTATAGTAAGCTCCCAATCATAGATCTATACATAGTTTGATCAACATGTGGAGATTTGTCATCCTTGCTCAACTTGCAACCTATCGTCATGGGAGTGCTAACTGGCTTACAATCCTCCATTGTGAACTTTTCAACATCTCTTTCACATATTTAATTTGAGAAATAAATATTCCCTTTTCATTTTGATTAACTTGCAATCCGAGGAAAATATGAAAGCTCACCAATCATTGACATTTCAAATTCTTTCTGCATCTTATTTGCTAAATCTTTACATAACCCATAGTTGTTGCTTCCAAATATGATATCATCTACGTATACAACAAGAAAAATATGATGACCATTTTGTGTTTTGACATACAAATTACTATCCACCATACCTTTCTTGAACCCTTGCTGAGTAAGATAATTGTCTAGCCTTGCATACCATGCTCGGGGTGCCTGTTTTAAGCCATATAATGCTTTCTTCAACTTGCAAACCAAGTTGAGATCATCACCAATCTAGAAACCATCTGGATGCTCAATATAAACCTCTTCTTCAAGTTTCCCATTCAAAAATGCTGATTTCACATCCATTTGATAAACTTTGAAATTCTTATAAACTGCTAAAGCCAAAAATATTCTAATTGCCTCTAGTCTGGCCACAGGTGCAAAGGTTTCCTCAAAGTAAATACCTTCAACTTGTGCATAGCCTTTGGATACCAATATTGCTTTGTTCCTGACTACCTGTCTGTCTTTATTCAATTTATTCCGAAAGACACATTTAGTATCGATTACATTTTTATTTGCGGGTCTTGGTACTAACTCCCAAGTCTTTTTTTTCTCGATCTGATCTAATTCTTCATTTATTGCCTTTACCCAACTTTCATCTTTGCTTGTGTTAGCAACATTTTTGGGCTCAATGTTGGATAATAAAGAGTAGTTACTTACTAATATTCTTCTTGTATGAACACCAACTATGGGGTTTCGAATTATTTGCTCTCTAGGATGATCTTTTTGCCAGCTGCCTATTTTGAATATCTTGTTTTCTTCCACTTCTGAATCACTGTTTGAATCCTTTGAGTCAATTTTTGGTTTCTTTTTCGTTTCCTTTTCCTCATCTCCTTCAATGACCTCTTCATAAATTGGGTAGTTCTCTTCATAGCTAATTACTCGTTCCCTTCCTTCATCAACTTTAACATCGACACTATCCACAATTTTCCTTAGCCTCTTGTTGTAGCATTTGTAATCTTTGATTTTTGACGAATAGCTAGGAAAAATACCTTCATATGCTCTATCTTCAAACTTACCAAGGTTTTCTTCAGTTCTTTTGATGTAACACTTGCTGCCAAAAACTTTAAAGTATCTTGTTGTTGCATTTTTACCGAACCACAACTCATAAGGAGTTTTTCTTTCATGCATCCTCAACATGCACCTATTTTGGATATATACCGTAGTATGGAATGCCTCTTTCCAAAATTTATCTGCTACTTTGCTCTCAGTCAACATAGTTCATGCCATTTCCTGCACTGTCCTGTTCTTTCTTTCTACCAGGCCATTCTGCTAAGGTGTCCTAGCTGCTAAAAATTATCTCCAAATGCCATATTTTTCACAATACTCTTGAAATCCTCTAAAATGAACTCCTCTCTATCTGACCTTAAAAATTTAATCCTTTTTCCTGTTTGATTATCAAATTGATTTTTTAAAACCTTGAACATCTCAAAAGCTTCTGATTTATGCTTCAAAAATAGTACCCCTGTCATCATGGAATAGTCATCTATACACAACATGAAATATTTGTCATCGTTTATGCTTTATGTTCTCATGGGTCCACATAAATCAATATGTACTATTTCCAAAGGTTTGCTTGTGTAGTACTCTTTTGTTTTAAATGAGACTCTAGTTTGCTTCCCCTTTTGACATGAAGCACAAATGCTATTTTATGGTTTTCCAATGGTGGGAATATCTCTCACTACTTTCTTTGAGCTGATTTTTACTAGATTGTCAAAACTGATATGATCGAGCCTCTTGTGCCACAACCAATTCTCTTCTTCCTGTCCAATCAAGCAAGCTCCTTCTAAAGTCTCTGAGAGAGTGTATAGGTTGTGAGATGTCCTTGATCTAGTTTCTTTCAACTTCCCATTGTTTACCTTTCTGACTTCACAACCTTGCTTCTTAAAGATCACTTCATGACCTCTATCACAAATATGACTTATGCTCAATAAGTTATGCTTCAGACCAAGCACAAACAAGACTTATTTTGACCTAATTTTTTTGTCACTAATCTTAATTGAATCTCTACAAACTATCTTAGCTCCATCATTATTTACAAAATTTACTGAACCACCTTCATATTTCTACAACTTCTCAAATTTTTGTTTGTCACCTGTCATATGACCGGAGCATCCACTATCAAGTATCCATGCTGCGAATTTATTCTGTGCTTTAAATTTCATATGTATGATCAAGGATTCCTTTTCTTCCTTAGGTCACTCTTTTTCTTTCCACTCAGGTTTGATTACAATTTTGGGCTCTTGTTTTGGCTTTTCTTTTTCAGTAGCTTGTGCATGTTTTTCGGGAAATTTTCTATTTTGTCTTATTCCATTTGGCTGAAATTTTCTTCCCTAAAATTGATTTGATGCAAATGTACTTCAACAATTTCTTGCAATATGCCCAAAATTATGATAGTTATAACATTCTACTGCATAATCCATCAAAGGTGAAAAAACATTTCTATTGGTAAAATTCCTTGGTCCTACATTATACTTGCAATTTGAGATCTTATGTCCATAACCATTGCATTTAAAACAGTAACCAAAAAATATATGATTGAACCTGGGTGGTGGTCTTTGCCATGTTGTCGTAGGAGCCATAAATATTCTTCTTCTTTGATGTGTGACATTGGTGAAACCATCATTGTCAATTCTCATTTCGTGCCTTGCATTATTACTTTCCTTTGCATGATTCGTTTTTGCTTGATCAACCTGTTTTTTCTCTTCATTCTTTGTGGATTCTTCATTTATGGACTTTGATCCATTTTATGATTCTCCTTCATCAAAACCCAAACCAAATTTGATGCCTTTAGTATTTTGGTTATTTATGATCTTATCCAGCTTCATAGAACTTTCTTCATGTTTGTGATAACAACTAATTTTATGATTCATCTCTTCTAGATGCATTCTTAAACCAACAATCTCTTCTTCTAGCTTGCTGCAATAATCTATTTTCATGGTTATTTGCACTTCGATATATTCGAATATTTTCTTGGATTCTTCTATCTGTACTTTCAAATTTGTTATGATTTCATTTGCATCCTCAAGCTTTCTTGAAATTTTATTATTCTTTTTTCTTTCTATCTTCAATTCATCTAGAGCTGCAATTAGTTCCTCTTCTAAATTCACTTCTGTGTCAATTTCTTCTTCATCACATTCCTGTTCTTTTTTTGGTTTTTCTTCTTTGAGTGCCATGAAAAGAGCTTCACCTGTTTCCTTTTCAGAAGCCTTACTGGAGCTATCTTCTGATGAACTGACATTCTTGGAGATGAAACTTTTCTTCTTGAAGTTGCCTTTTCTTGGAGCTTCACCTGTTTTTTTCTTCCAGTCACTTCTTTCTTCAGGTGATCCTTCATCACTTCTGTTCTTCTCATTAAGTGGACATTTAGCTACAAAATGACCAACGCCTCCATAGTTGAAACATTTAAATGATAACTTTCCTCTATATTTTTCTTTTCCCCTTTTTAGTTTTCAAACAAAGTTTGCTTCCATTTCATATGATGTCTCTTCCTCGGATTCTTGTTTTGCTTTCATATTTTTATGGGCTTTAAAAATAGCTTCTCTATCTATGGGTTTAGATTTTCCTATTCTCATCTCATGTGCAGTAAAAGAACCATGCATCTCATCCATACTAAAAGAATTTAGATCTTTAGCTTCTTCTATAGTTGAAACTTTAGAATCAAATCTTTGGGGAAGGGATCTTAATACCTTTTTCACGATGACAAAATCTTTGATTTCCTCACCGAGTCCTCTAATTGCATTAATGAATTCATTAACTCTCAACATATATGCCTCTATATTCTCATCGTCATTCATATTTAATACTTCGAACTGAGCTCGATGTGTTTGTAACTTGGCCTCCTTGATCTTAACATCTCCTTCATGAATGCTCTTCAGTTTGTCCCATATTTCCTTTGTCATTTTACAACCCATAATCTTTACCAGTTTGTTGTCCACTAATCCACACATGATAGCATTCTTTGCTTTTGAGTCATTCTCAAACAGTTTCTTGCCGACAACATCTATTGGAGAAGTGGTGGGTATTGTGTATCCACTATTTACTAAATCCCAAATGTCGTATCCCAAAGCACAAATATATGTCTGCATATTGAGTCTCAAAAATACGTAATTAGTTTCGTCAAACAATGGTGCTTTGTTTGATGAGAAGCCTTCACCACCTGCCATTGTGTCACTTCCAAGATCACTCTAGCCGGTTAAGCCTGTTCAGGAACCTCGCTCTGATACAAATTGTTAGTCTCACAATGAAACTAAAAGGGGGGTGAATTAGTGTAGCTCTTTAAAACTTAAATCTTCAACACTCAAAGCCAAAACAATGAAAACATAAAACCAAATAAATCAAGTATAATAAGAGAACATCACACAACACAAGATGTACCGAGGTTCACCGATTTAGCTACATCCTCAAAAATGACTGTTTGGACTCCCATCCAAATCTAGCCTTTGCAAAGCACCAAATTTACAATGAATTTACCAGCACCCACTGGAAGGAGCACCAACCCCTGATTTATCTGCACCAATAGAAAGGAGCACCAACCCCTGATTTATCTGCATCAACAGAAAGGAGCACCAACCCCTTTACCAAGCACCCACTTGATTTTGATATTGATAATAAAATGACATATATGAATGTCTTCACTAAAACTAGAACCCTCTATGGTATGTAAGATCAAAATCTAAAACTTTCTATTTCACCCAATACAACATCCCTCCCTCTGCATTACTCAGAATTTGAATCTTCTCTTCTCACAAAAAAATTGATTGTTCTCTTAGCTTGTTTCACAAATTCCTAAATGCTTTCTAGGTATTGTGTAGAACTTTGTCTGTGAACTCATCTCAAATTTTCAGCCAAAATTGATATCATATGAGAAAGTTATGACCAAAATACTGAAATGATGTTTTTCACCACTCTCCAAAAATCACGGATTTTCACTCTTTATTTTTCTCCACACACACTTCTGTCTTCACAAAATAAAGTCCCCACTTTTCAATAAAATCCCTTGTAACTTAAAAAGCACACACTTGCATTATTTTTCCCTTTTCAATTTAAAAAATATTTTCTTTAGTGAAGCTTCTTAAAACAATATAGCTTCCTTTTTTTTTTTTTTTTGATAAGGCATTTCGTCAAACACGTCACATGCAAAGAATTGACACCTTACTCGTTATCTTACTTCGGAGCCATGTGACACATCAAACCAAAAATGAAAGATTCTCTATTTGATACCTTTAAGGTGTAACAACACTGAAACCAAAACTCTGGTTACTCTGCAAGGTCGAAACGGCCAACTGAAGGATTTTGCACAAGTGGAACAAATTGACATAAAAGTGACATGTACCGTTTTTGCAACAATCATAACTCTCACCTCGTAACTCTGTTTTATATAAAATTTGAAATATAGAATATCTACAATGCTTAATACATCCAGTCCTAATATCACTATATAACTCCTTATAGTTCGCCTGTACCACCTCCATGAAAACTGTTGCTGACACATTTTTTCCAAAAAGAGCATTTTTGTGACAGTCTTGTAACTCTTGTAATATTCGCCTCATTTATCTGTTTTGGTGGAAATTTGGGACATATGTTCTTGAAGATAACGAACACATCTAGTTCAAATTTTTCTATCAAATTCTTCTCGGTTTGCTCATAGTGCTTCTGAAAAAACTGCCTTTTTTAGGCCTATACAACCACTTGCCAAATCATCCACCAAGATACTGAAAACATCATCGATCAATCCAAACACTGTGTTGACACCTACAACGCTATTATAGACTATTTCCTAACATGCTAGAATGTTCCAAACTGATCCATCCTATTCAAATGTGCCCGCGATGACTTTTGCAATTTTTTGACAACTTCCTGATGATTTTTTCAACTTTTACAAATTTGCATGAACAACCTGTAACAACTTCACCCGAATATCAAAAAAATCCTCATAAGCATTGAACATCATTGTAAATAATCTGAAAAACCTTCGAACAACTATCCACTACATCAACCTGTCCATTTTAGTGTGTTGACAACAATGACAATACTGTCGTTGCACCTTGCTCAACACTTAATGTCATCAAATACTTTTTGACATTCATATGTCCAAGAGAATGGCACCCCCTTTGTAGTAGGTGATTTAATGGCCTACATTTTTTAGAAAGTTATGCAATGAAATGATGTATTGATTGAATTTTTTTTTGTAAACTATGCAATTCCTTCAAGCTAGTTAGGGGAGGCATCTCCATGATGGATTTAACCTTGTTCATGTCCACATAAATACCTCTTTTGGAGATAATTAATCCTAGAAGTTTGCTCAAGGTAACATCAAAGACACATTTCTCGGGGTTCAAACTTACATTATGTTCTAGAAGTTGGTCAAAAGTTTCTCCAATATATCAATGTGCTCTTGTCGAGTTTTAGATTTAGCCAAGAGATCATCCACATAATCTTCAAAAATCTTATGCATGTAGTCATGGAAAACGTATGTCATGGCACATTGATAAGTAAAATTTGCATTTTTGAGGCCAAAGGACATCGCCTTGTAATAAAAACTTCCCCAAGGTGTAGTGAATTTTGTTTTGTGGTGGTCATCAATATTTATTTATATTTGGTTGTATCTTAAAAAATTGTCCATGCGTGAAAGCATTTCATGGCCAACACATGTGTCAACAAGAGTATCGATGTTTGGGAGAGTAAAATCATCCTTAGAACATGCTTTTTTGAGATCTCAAAAGTTAGTGAAAATGTGTATCACCCCGTTAGGTTTCTGAATGGGTACCATGTTTGAAATCCACTCAAGATACTCGATGGAAACTATGAAGTTCATGTCTAAGAGTTTTTGAAGCTCTATTTTTACCAAGAAGGCCATGGTAGGATGCATTCTCCTAAGTTTTTATTTAACTAGCTTAGCATCAGGCTGTAAGGTGAGATTATGGACAACCAAACTAGGGTCAATATTGGGCATGTCCTTATAGGACCATGCAAATATGTCCTTCTTCATCTTGAGGAGAGCAATTGATTGCTCTTGTTCATTGGGTGATAAAATTTTGCTAGGCTTGACAATTTGAGGATTGTCCTTGTCTAAACTAAGGTCCACATCAATAGTATCTTCAATAGACATGAAGTAACCTTCCCTAAGTTGATGGGATGTAGAAATTAGATGAATGTCATCTAAGATGTCATCAAACTCTTTTGGCTTATCCTCATCTATGTATGCCTAGAAAACCTTAGGATTCAAAGGTGAAGGTGAAGGAGAATGCGAAGGGGATGGAGGAATGTAGTTTGCAGAAGCCTTTAAAAATTCCTTAGACAAGACAAACTCAAAAAAATATGGAGGCAAAGGAATCCGATCCATATCAATAAATATTATATCAATTAGAATTGGTTTAGCCGGATTGTATGGATTACAGAGTGGGGTGAATAAATCAACATGATTCATGTTGAGTTATGGGAAAAAGGGATAAGGTTGGATGGAATGGATGGAATATAAGAACCGGTTCTAGGAGCCTAGTAAAACTTGGAAAACAATAAGCAACACAAATAAATATCTTTAACTAAATTATATATACATGCAATGCTGAAAATAAAAAAAATTTGTTGATTTTTTGATTTTATTTTGATGTTTTATTTTTTTGGTAGTGGTAAAAACCACTATTTTTGTGTTATGTATATATGTTACAAGTTGACTTATGAAATGGCTTAATGGAATTGATGTGGTGGCTCACCGGTAGGGGAAGCTCACTCTTGTGGAAGAAGCAAGCAAAATATGGGCTCATGGATGGGGAACATGTTGAGATAAAACTCATCTTGTTAAGTGTGGGGAATAATGGGATTCATTTCTTCTTCAAATTCATCCAAAATTATAAACATAAGCTCAAATTCTTCATGGATTTCATCATCATAATTATCAGGATGGAAGGATTATTCTTCTGTATTCAGATTAAGCCTTTGTAAGGCTTGTTAAAGAGAAGAGTTGGTGGAAAGTGGATGATAAATTAGACCTGAATGGTTATGCTCTTATTATTATGGAAAATTAATAGATTGAGACACTCCCTATTCATGTAATCCTAGGCCATGACCTTACCAATTGACTATGTAAAAATAGCGATATGGAAATCCTAACAAGTTTGGAATGTTGGCAAGTGTTGGTTATTTGGGTCCCTATAGGGATACTAGATTTGATGAAGAATCAATCCCCTCATATACAAAATTTATGCTATTTGTAGTTGAAACCATGTTATATAATGCTCCTATGGCTAAAGGTGAGTCACATGGGTGACCAAAATCCTTAGCCTTAGGAATGGTGAGGGCATGATGGTGATGTCTTGGACCACATATTCACCAATACCGGGATTAGTGAGGTGGACCTCAACTTGGGATGAAATGGAAGGACTTTGGTTGGATGATGGCTCAGGAAGTAGTGAAGATGAAGGTGTCTCACAATCTGTCAACTCGAGTTGTGAAACATTAGGTGATGGTGATGGATTGCATTGGTAAGGTTATTTGTTGGATGATGATGATTAAGTGGATTGAATGTGACCACATGTGCATGTAGTCAATTATGAGAATGATGGGGTCATGAAAGATTTATGGGAATTGGTGATAGGGAACTCATCTGGAATGGGAGTTTTCGATGAGAAAATTGGTAGAATGGTAAATGGATTGGCTGATGGTGAAAGAAAAAGGTGTGTGGAAGGAAGAATGGACTCATATGAATTTGAGATGAATTTACAATACTTAAATGGATCAATGTTCATTGGTATGCAATGTACTTGTCCCTCATGAATGCATTTTAAACATTGGTGTAGTATTAAAGGAACACATCTCATTTTCCTCATCCAAGGTCTTCCAAGGAGTACATTGTATGCCATGGATTCTTCCAAGATGTGAAACATGGTGTGCAATATTTTGATCCCTACTTCAATGGATAAAAAAAAATGCCAATTGTGGAACACAAAGCATCATTGAATACTTTTAGGATGAATGATGACTTGGTGATATGTGATGGAGGAATTTTAAGATGTTGAAGAGCAGACATGATGATTATATTGATAGAGGAACCGGTGTCAATTAAAACTCTTTTAAAAAGCTTGTTAATTAGAGCCATGATATGCAATGGAGGGTCTACTGATTCCAATGAGATTGGATTAATCTCAAATTCATTGAATATGATGGAAGTTCCATGCATGTTTGGATGCTCCCTAAAAATTTGTTGAAGGCATTAGAATCTTGAGATTGTAGTTCAATATATTTGATAATATCTATTAATACCTCACGATGTGGGGGATATTATTGAATTAACTCATAAATTAACAATTTGGCAGAAGCCATATTTAGGCTTATGGTTAACTGGCTTCTCAATAAGATGACTGGTCATGGTGGATGATTGATAGGTAGATTCTAAGAATTTTGTTGGCTAGGGATATGGATGGGTGATGAAGGATTGGAGGAAATTTGAATAGGTGGCGATGTGGAAGGTTGTGACACACTTGCTTGAGGTGGTTGCCTTACATTTTGTTGATTGTTTCTTTGACCTCTAGTGACCACATGGATGGACCCTACAAACCCTTGGTATTTTTTGATGTGATTGACTTGATTAGGAGGATTTTTGATGTTAGCCCCTCCTATATTTGGTTGCACCTCCTCATGATAAGGAAGTGGTGTTTGAAAAATACTAAGGTTTTGGTTTTGTTGAGCAAGGGGGTTGTCAATTTTGATTTTCCCCAATTCAATTAGGTCTTAAACGATGTCTTTGAATGTATAGCAATTGTTAATATCATGCCCATATTGCCTATGATAAGGACAAAATAAATGCTATCGATAAATTTTTCCACGTTTAGTGGGATCATCTTATCTAATTTTGGGTAAAGAAAGTTTTTTTGTATCATACAACCTTCAGAAAAGAGAGATATATGACTCAGCTAAGGTGGTATATTGGTGATTTTTTTGGATGGACTATCATCAAGGATGGTTTTCTATAGTTGGCACTGTGTTCTATATGGTTTGAGTTGTTGAGGGTATCGCATGATAAGAAATTTATTGCGGTGACTGTTGAACTGATTTTTATTGAGCCATTATTGATTGGCTCATGACCACTTGATTAAAATGATTGGGTTGATTTGCTGGGGTATCCTGTGTTGATTTTGGTTGGCAAGAATAGTTGCTTTTATATTGACCCTTATTTTGCCATTCCTTTTTCTTAGACTTAAGTATGTCTTATTGGATTTTGATTTCCTTAATGAAACTAGCCTGAGTTAAAGCTTATTCAAATGAATGATAAGTTTGTAGTTGAAGCATCCATGAGATAGGTTTTAGATAACTCTTGGTAAATAATTTGATTATTTCATCCATTGACAAGGTAAATGGCAACTTTGTAATCACAACCCTCAAACGGTTTCCAAAAATGTAGATAGACTCATCATCATGTTGTCTTAAAGCATAAACATTAGACAATGAGACTTTATTTCTAACATTTAGGATAAAATGATCAAAGAATTGGTCAATAAATTGGTCAAAAGTATAAATACTATGACTGGGCAACTGATTATACCACTCTATGGCATCTCATCCTAATGTTTGAGGAAAATTTCTAAGCATGAGAGCATTGTCGTTTTAAATTCTAAAACAAGAGTGTATAAACATTCTCACACGTTCTTTGGGATCCTCAGTTCCATTAAATTTTTCAAAATTAGGCATCATGAAATATGCTGGATATGGTGGTGATGGTACCAAAATATGAATGGGTTGATTTATCAATTGACATAAATTTAGCTTCTGGTTTGTCAAACCAAGAGTATATTGTATCAATTGATCTATCTATTTTTGCATGGCCTTAATTCGAGGGTCTTCTTTAGGAATGTGGAAGCATTTAATTACCTGATGATTTTGAGGTGGGGTGGAAAAATGATGTGGAGTTACTAAATGATGATGAGATTGGTAATGATGACTAGGTGAATTTTATGAAAATTTATGAATGGGAGATTGATGGTGAAAATATGGATAATTTTGGAATGGGATGGATGCATGAGGGTTATGACTAGGTTGGCCAATGGGAATAGGATGGGTAGTGGTATGAATTGGTGGGGGAACAAGGATAGAAACCATAGAAGACTGTGGTGTCCATGATGGACCCTGGTTAATGAGGACAATATGAATAGAGTTTGGTAAAGGCTTAGGGTTCACTTGTACTTTTTATTGAGCATTTTGATGTTGTCTAAGAAATTTATTCAAGTGTTCCCATGCTTCATTAACATCTCTATTAGAAGTGGAGGGCATGGAAGTAGATGGTATGAAGGATGTGGTTGGGGGACAAGTTACATAAGATGTTTTATATTTTTAATAAAAAATATTAATTTTTTATAAAATAAAAAATATGTTTTTTATATAATTAAATTAAAATAATATTTTATAAAACCATAAATTGTTCCGAGCATACCTAAATTTAAACTATGGTTCAGTTTACCAAATTATAAATTGTCTTAGCATGCCTAAATTTAAACTATGGTTCAGTTACAAAACCATAAATTGTTCTTAGCATACCTACATTTAAACTATGGTTCAGTTTACCAAATCATAAATTGTCTTAGCATGCCTAAATTTAAACATGGTTCAGTTATAAAACCATAAATTGTTCTTAGCATACCTACATTTAAACTATGGTTCAGTTTACCAAATCATAAATTGTTCTTAGCATACCTAAATTTAATCTATGGTAAGAAAAATGATTCACTTATATCATTAAAAAAAATAATAGAAGAAACAAAAAGCATTTCAATGTGAGCATTCATTTTAGATGACAGGCTTTTAATATTTTGAATGTTGTTAATAGGGATGAGGAATCATGCAAAATGGGACTGCACCTTTATGTTTGCTATTCCATTGAGAAAGAGTATAGCAAATGTTGAGTTTATAAATCACTCTAGTCCCACAACCCAATTAATACAATTAATATGAAATTATTTACGAATACACAAACTACACTATCTTAAAATAGAGTAAGTATTCACGGAAACAAAATTCCAATCATATACCGCCTTGTTCTGCAAATTTTGAAATGAACAGCACCAGTGTTGGACTCAATTTCAACCAAACAGGGACCAAGCATGCTTCGCTTGTCTGTTCATGCGATTTAACAGAGATTTGGCCTTACACCGCGCTCTAGACGTTCCATTTAGGCATACGTCTACCAATGGCATGTATCCTCCTAATTTCCTCAACTGCTTTAGATATGTGGAATCCCTTTAGCAAAGTTTCACCAGAATCCCGACGGCATTCTCTTTGTTGTGAAGAAGAGAAGTTTCTGAAATAATAACATCCAAAAGCAGAGGAAGCGCGCCAGCGTCGCCGATTGCCTTGGCGCCCTCGCCGTCGCTCGAAAGAAGGGCAAGAATCGTCAACGACCCATCCCTCATGGCCGCCCCCTCGTCCGCATTCTTATTATGATTGCTGTTGATGGTCATGAAGTCCACGAGAAGAGGCACCAAACCCGCCCGTACACACTTGCTCTTGTTCTCGTTATAAATGCATAACTTGAACAGTGCGGAGGCGGCGTCTTTCTTTCCTCTAGAAGTCCCTGACGCAGCAGCTGCACCAGAGCAGGGATCGCACCGCACGACCCGATTCTGACCTTGTTTTCCTCCAGAGAAGAGAGACTGAAAAGAGCTGCCGCCGCATTCTCTCTGGCAGCCATGGTCATGCCATTTCTGAGAACCTCCGTGATGTGTTCGATGCCTCCTTCCTCCGCAATCAGCGCCTTGTTCTGGTAGTGTACGGAGAGATTTAGCATCGTTGTCACCGCATGCTCTTGGGTTTCCGAATCGTGGCTCCTGAGCAATGGGATCAAGAGGCCTAACGACTCAGCTTTACCAAGGAAACTCCTGTGGGACCTCTTTGTCCTAGTTAGCACTCGAAGCTCCCGCGCCGCTTCTCTCTGCTGGGCAATGCAATGGCCTGATACTTTATCAACCAAGATGTTTACATAATTGGCCTCCTGTGGCGTAATGTCGCCTTCGCCGTTGGAGCTCCGACTGGGGTTGGGGTTTCCGTTTGGAGGCTGTAAGCCCTGAGAATGACACCACTGTTCGATCATGGTCCGCACCAGAAAATTTGGCATCAGGGCTGTGTATGGCAGTACTTGTTGAGTCCTGGGGCACGTCACGTGATCCGCATCTAACCACTCCTGAATATAAACTCGGTCATATGTCTGCAACAGCCCGCGTTTTAGAACTTCTGAAAGATCAAATATCTGAACTGCTTAGCCCTACAGTTGTCGGTTCAAGCGATTTACCTGCCTTGAGGCCAATATGACGGGATCTGCCATCAGTTCTGATGAAATCGGGCACAGAAAATGCTCCGGGACCGCGATGGGATCTGTTTTTTCTGAAGAACAAGATGTGTGCACCATGTGCTGATTGAATGTGAGGTCCTTGATGGCCGTAACAGTTTTGGAGATTTCGTCCAAAACTTCGATCTTGCAGTCGTCTTCATCTGCAACCAAATTTGCCAGTTTTCTTAAAATGGCCTTCAGTACTGTGATAGATGGAAAGCTTTCTATGTAGGAAGAAGCAGACGTGTAACCGTTTGTTGCAGCAACCCGGTTATCCATAAGAATGAGCAGAATCAGAGAATCCAGTATGTGCCTTGTAATTGTTCCTTTTCTACAGGAGTTTGTTAGGAACCTTAGGATGAAAATAAGCATAATCCACAACACCAATGCAAAAGTTAGTGGAAATGAAATAATAAGTGATTAACCTATTTGGAAATACCTTTTTCCTTGGAAATACAACAAGAACAAAAATCACATATTTTTGACAACCTTCTTGGAACTGATTTGGAAATACAACAAACTTATATAATAATACAGAAGAATTAAATTTATATATTTTTTGAAAGGATAACTTTCTTGGAAGTAGAGCTTGATACAATATAAAATATCACATAATTTATTCCTTTCCAGTCCTATATTATATAGAGTTATATTTAGAACAAAGTAATTACCTATTACATCATTTCATTAGACTAACTTATACTTACAATAAGTAGTTGTTACATCACTCCCCTACTTACATCATTACTAATTCTTGTTTATAATAGAAGTAATAGTTACTTTATAGCGGGCCCAAACACACTAGGCACCCAAGGTACTATATTACATAATTATTTTGATGTTAGAATAGGGTACTAACATGCCCTCTCCCTTTACGAAGCTTTGCTCTCAATGTTTGAGGTAAGGAAACGATTGCTAGTGTCGATGGAGCGACTCCCAAGTGGCATCTTATAGTTGCAATCCCTTTCATTGTACTAAAATATCAATGAGTATATGGTTGCCAAGTGTTTGCATTTGGTAATCTAAAATACTTTCGGGTTCCAATATTACTGAGTCTTCTTCATCCAACTGTGGTAGTGTTGATTGAACCTATATATGGTTCCCAATGACCATTTTTAAAGAGGATCCATGAAAAATTGGTTGTATGAAGGAGGCGATCAATAATTTAGGCTTGTAGGCTATAGGGGCCAATATGTTGTAGCACCTTATATGATCTATATAATTTAGCTGTTAGCTTTTGACCACCATGGAGTCTTAATGATGATTGCTTGTATGGATACAAGCATAGGAATACCATGTCCTCAATATAAAAATTGTGCTCTAGGAAGTGTTAATCAACTTGTTATCACATACGATTATGTGTCATAGTCAAATTATCTTAGAGATATTGGAGAAGTTGTGCATGTTCCTTGAAAGTGGAATTTACTACTTGAACCTTAGAACTTCCCAAAATGTATGGCAAAAGTGATGGCAGAGGGTGTCTATAGACCGTTTCATGGTTTCATCTTGGTGGTAGAGTGTTGAAGTATTATACTACCATTTAGTCAATGGAAGCCATTTGACCACTGAGTCAGTTGCTTAGATGTAGAGCAAAGAAGATATGTTTTTTCTAGCCGCCTGCATACTTTTTCTTACTTGTCTTTTACTTGATCTTTTGCAACTGGGCTACTCTGATCTTCTTGAAAACTTACTGTCCATGCTGAAACCTTCATCAAAACAAATTCTTTGATATCAAATCAAATTTCTTCAAGAACTTCTTGACATCAATGACAACATCTACACTTGAGCAAAGGCAATGTACCCAAGGTACCCAAAATTGCCAACACTAACATGCCCTCTCCCTTTACGAAGCTTTGCTCTCAATGTTTGAGGTAAGGAAACTATTGCTAGTGTCGATGGAGTGACTCCCAAGTGGCATCTTATAGTTGCAATTCCTTTCATTGTACTAAAATATCAATGAGTATATGGTTGCCAAGTTTTTGCATTTGGTAATCTAGAATACTTTCGGGTTCCAATATTACTGAGCCTTCTTCATCCAACTGTGGTAGTGTTGATTGAACCTATATATGGTTCCCAATGACCATTTTTAAAGAGGATCCATGAAAAATTGGTTGTATGAAGGAGGCGATCAATAATTTAGGCTTGTAGGCTATAGGGGCCAATATGTTGTAGCACCTTATATGATCTATATAATTTAGCTATTAGCTTTTGACCACCATGGAGTCTTAATGATGATTGCTTGTATGGATACAAGCATAGGAATACCATGTCCTCAATATAAAAATTGTGCTCTAGGAAGTGTTAATCAACTTGTTATCACATACGATTATGTGTCATAGTCAAATTATCTTAGAGATATTGGAGAAGTTGTGCATGTTCCTTGAAAGTGGAATTTACTACTTGAACCTTAGAACTTCCCAAAATGTATGGCAAAAGTGATGGCAGAGGGTGTCTATAGACCGTTTCATATGGTTTCATCTTGGTGGTAGAGTTTTGAAGTATTATACTACCATTTAGTCAATGGAAGCCATTTGACCACTGAGTCAGTTGCTTAGATGTAGAGCAAAGAAGATATGTTGCTAAGTACTTGTTAACAATTTTTGTTTGCCCATCTGTTTGAGGGTGGTATGTCGAGATCAACTTGAGTTGTGTGTCTTGCAACTTAAATAATTCTTTCCAAAATGACTAGTGAATATGATATCAAGATAAGAAATGATGAATTGTGGCATGCCATAAGGCAAAAAATAGAATCTAAAAATATTTAAGCAATTATGGAAGCCTTGTAGGGGTGGATAGAGGATAGAAAGGAACATATTTAGAGAGATAATCCACCACCATGAGAATAATAATTTTACCTCCAAACTTGGGGAGCCCTTCAATAAAATCTATGTAAATATTTTTCCAAATTATCTTTGGAATTGAAAGAGCCTAGAGTGTGCTCAATGTGCATATAGTTCTCCCTTTCATATATTGACAAGTATCACATTCTACCATAAAAGTATGAATATTCCTTTTCATCCTTGCCCATGAAAATGTGCATTTAGACTACTCATAAGTCTTTAATAACCCATGATGTCTTGCAGTCAGGGAAGCATGCATTTCTTATAGTACATATTCATGAAATAGAAAATTTATAGTAATAACAACACTACCTTGGTATCTCAGGTGTTACCCATTCCATGTATATCCTAGCCAAGAGGCAGGATCATGTTGAAGTTGTTGAATTAAAACTTGTAAGGTAGAATCTTGGGACACCTCTTATTGAAGTTGGTGGATCCAATGAGAAAGTGTAGTTGAGACGACACGCAATATATCCTGGTCCTCATGTGGGTAGGATAATGCATTAGCATTGATATTTTCCTTATTTATTTTATAAATTATTTTATAGTCGTACTTGAGAATTTTGGTGATCCATTTTTGATTTTCAGGCTACATGGATACATGTTATCAAGAAAATATTTTAAACTACAGTAATCTATCTTGATTGAAAAAAATTCCCAATAAGGTAAGGTCTCTAATAGTTGATAACATGTAATATCACCATATTCTCCTTCTGATTGAGAAATTTGCCTAGGTGCTTGCCTAAAAATACCTTACTAGTAAAAAGCCAATGGTCATCCTTCATGCATCAACACTGTACCAACTCCACTTCCTAAAGCATCACTTTAAATCATAAAATACCAAAAAAAAAGGTATTGTTAGCACATAAATTTATAATATGGCTTGTTTAAGGCACAAGAAGACATGCGTAGTTGATTTTGATAATATAAATGAGTTTTTACTCAAAATCATTGTCACAAGAATGAAATATTTTTATAATCATGGACATATTTCTTGTAGTAGCCAATGAGGCCTAGGAAACCCCTAAGATCTTTGAGAGTGTGTGGTTTGGGCCATTGTGCTAGCAATCTTCGTTGGATCCACCTCGACCCCTTTCCTTGAAATTATGTTGCCAAGGTACTTGATTTACTACATTCCAAAATAACATTTGGATCATTTTACACATAATTTATCATTCAACAAGAGTTAAAAGGTCTGGTCCAAGTTTTACATATGTTCCTCCCATGTGTGACTATAAACTAGGATATCTTTAAAGAAGATCAAAATAAATTTGCATAAAAAGTGTTGAAAGATTACATTCATGAGACTCAAAATAATTATTACTGGACATTCTACATTTATACAACATCTTCAAAAGAATTATAAGAATATACGTAACACTATACCCTTTGGCTACCCATGGATCAATGAAATTATGGGTACTATTCATGAGACTCACCATGGATTTATGAGACTCATGAATATAATATTTCAACTGAGACTCATTGAAAGATTACATTCATGAGACTCAAATGAAATACTCTACCCTTATACCATGAGACTCAAATGAAATTCATTCATGGGACTCAAATGAAATACTCTACCCTTGTCCAGTAATACATTTCTACATTTATCCTTGCACAATAGGGTTCACCCATTAGCTACCATGTCTTCAAAAGAATTATAAGAATATACGTAACACTCTAGCCTTTGGCTACCTATGGATCAATGAAATTATGGGTACTATTTAGGAGACTTACCATGGATTTATGAGACTCATGAATATAATATTTCAACCGAGACTCATTGAAAGATTACATTCATGAGACTCAAATGAAATACTCTACCCTTCTACCATGAGACTCAAATAAAATACATTCATGGGACTCAAATGAAATACTCTACCCTTGTCCAGTAATACATTTCTACATTTATCCTTGGACAATAGGGTTCACCCATTAGCTACCATGTCTTCAAAATAATTATAAGAATATACGTAACACTTTACCCTTTGGCTACCCATGGATCAATGAAATTATGGGTACTATTCATGAGACTCAAATGAAATTAATTCTATCATGGATTTATGAGACTCATGAATGTAATATTTCAACTGAGACTCATTGAAATATTACATTCATGAGAATCAAATGAAATACTCTACCGTTATACCATGAGAATCAAATGAAATACATTCATGAGACTCAAATGAAATACTCTACCTTTGTCTACTAATACATTTCTACATTTATCCTTACACAATAGGGTTTGTCCATTAGCCACCATGTCTTCAAAAGAATTATAAGAATATACGTAACACTCTACCCTTTGGCTACCCATGGATCAATTAAATTATGGATACTTCTTGAATCAATAAGGATAATAAGTTAATATCTCTTAACATGCTCCACCACTTTCATGCTTTGGGGAGTGGAGATCTCGACTAAGGCATGTACTTAGATATTAGGTGTTTGGTCCTTTCCTAGTTTTGAATATTCAAGCTAATATTCTTCTTTTCTTTATGTTCTTCCTCTTCATCTTGTGATTCCCTTGTGAAAGGTTCACCCACATCAAGTAAATATAATTTTTGTTATACACACTTGTGGCCTACAAAATATTATCATCACAGCTGTAACATTGTCCTTGTGCCTTTCATATGTCAATTTTTTCTTTGGTAAGATGTTTGATTGGAGGTGATTTGTTGATTGGGTTTGTTGAAGTCCAGTATGGAAGTAATATTCAAGCTTGTGGAGGTTTGGAGGTCCACCTATATGTCATTTATTTATCTTTAGCTAGTATGACCAAATCTACTACTTCCATCATGCTCATTAGCTTGAACATTTTTACTTAAGCATAGATATCTTCCTTTAATCCACTAATGAAATATATTTGGAAAAAATCTACACTCAATTCCCTTATGTGGTTTGCTAGCTTTTCAAACCATGTTTGATATTCAAAAATAATTATTATTTGTTTAATTTTGTGAGGGCTCTAGTGAAAACACCATACTTGTTGGGTCCTAATCTAATGAGTAATTCTACTTCAAATTCAGCCCAAGTAAAATGTGGATGCATATTCTCCAACCATTGGTACCATTTCATTGCTTCATGCTCGAGGTTGAAGGATGCTATTGCAAGCCTTTGATTATGGGAATGTCATGAATAAAAAATACTATTTGACCCATATGCAATCAATTGGTTGTGTTCTCACTATCAAATTTGAAAAAAATCTAGCTTGGGCATTCTATGATTTGTATTACTGGATAAGGTATTGCATCCTCTTCACTCAAAATTACCTTCTTGACTCATTTTTGGCCAATTTAATGTGTAATATTGGCATATAGACCTTCTATATGATTGTCAACATCATATAATTTATACAATTTGTTTCCTTTGGATATTAGTAATGGAAGTTTTGCTATTGATTTTCCAAGCATTTCACTTTTTCACTCAATCTATCTCTTTGAAATCTCTAGTACCTCTAACCATTTTAATCACTTTCGGGTCTCTAAAAATGTGTATGGGTGTTATATATCAAAATGATCAACTCAAAAAGAGGATCAAAATGGGCTAACCACAAAATGATAAATTTTGACTATTTTTAGACTTTTTTAGGGAGTAGTACTAGATAGTTGCTCTAATTGTCAAACTATTTTTTTTGGTGCACTATCAAACTAGAACCTGATAATTAATGCTTTGACAACTGATAATTGAATATTCTAGTATATTTCCTATACTGTCAACTACATATTCTCTATTCTATCACACTTTATGTTGAGGACCTGTCAGTTTGGGATGAGAATAGTCTCCTCTATAGTATGCTCAAATCTAATTTTGGTTTTTAGCTAGGAAAGTATTAAAAAAAATTTCAATAGGGATATTCTAAATCAAGGTATGACTAGTTTCATGGGCTCTCTGATATACAATCTTTGGTTGTTATTAGTGGTTGACCCAATCTCTTAGAGCTCTAACTACGAAGGGTTCCACCATACCTATAGTTGTAGTATTTATTTCTAAGTATACTATGAGAGTAACTTCTTAATGCTAACAACTTACCAGTGCAACACAAAACTCAAACAATTGATATATTTCTATGGATGTAGGATTCTCCTATTTCTAGAGGGTCTAGTATTATATACTCGAGGGTATGTGGTATCTTGTAGCCATGTGCAGGTGGTGTCTATGACCTGGGTACTGGAGTTTGAGCACCTGTTACTTTATTGGATGCTTTATAAAATATCTAGCTTATCCAAAAATGGTAACTCCTCTATGATATTTGAAAATACTTATCAAAGTGTTTCTAACCTAATCCACTATTAAGAGTAATCAATTTATAAATTTTTTGCACATTACTTTTATTAGAAATAAGTAGAATACAAAATTTATAGAGTAGAAAAATAGATAGAAGGATAAAACTATTGCTACTAATGGGGAATACGGCCTTGAAAAGAGCTTTGATATCACTTGTTACATGAAAATAAACATAATCCTCAATAACATTGTAAAAATAAATGGAAACACAAAAATGAAATAATACAAGTGCTTAAGAAAATAACTGATTGGAAATACAACAAACTTATATAACTCAAGAAAAATAAAAATTGCAAGCCTCTTCAAAGGGACAACCTCCATAGAAGCATAACGTCGACACAATATAAAATATAAAATGGTTCATTCTTTTCCACCCCATTTTATATAAACTCATATTTATAACAAAGTAATTGTTATATCATTATAATAACTCTTAATTATAATAGGTAACCCTTACATCATTATAATAAATTTTACTTATAATAGATAACTCTCACATAATTCGTATGCCTCCATTGTTACTAATTTTGACCTATGAGGGATACCGTAGTGGTAAATATTTTGGTTTTCATCTAGGAGATCCAAGTTCAAACATCGGTACAAGGGAAACATGGTCCCTCATAAAAGCACACATTTACCCTAATAATTTTTAGTACAATGGAACCAAGACCTGTCATAAAAACTCATGCTTTACCCTAAAAGGAGGAGCTATTAGGGTCAATAATTTTTTTTCCAAACATGGGGTATGGAATCAGATTATTGAATATGAAAATACCTTAGTGAAGTGTGGGAGTTGTAGGAAATTAGGGTATTCATCCAATGCATATCCAAATCAAAGAACATAGAAGCAGAAGGTGTGGCAAAAGAAGCAAGAGTTGAGTGACAAATCGAAGCATACTAAGGAAACTATGAACTAGACTTCAGAGAATAACTAGGATGAAATATTGAACCACAGGGTCAAACTATATCAGTAGGATATTCTCAAGGAGGATCAAATTTTGGAGGAAATCCAGGAGGTATGTATTCAAAAACCCTCTCTTGAGGAGTTTGAAGTCCCACTATCTAATTCATTTACCCATTTAGATACTATTATGCTTGATTCAATTTCCCACAAGCACAATGAAATGAACATTGAAGAAAACATATAGTTGATAGTATGTGCTGATTCAAATGAGAAAGACCACCATCCAAATTTAGAGACTGTAAACCAAGAGGAGGGTAAACAGACTAAGAATCTAGGGGGTTTAGATAACACATGCCCAACCCCAAGTCGATGGACCAAAAATCAGAAGAAGAGAGGGATTGATGTAGGGATGGAAAGAAAACATGGAAGGTCAACTAATCAAGAGATTAGAGTACGATAGATTGTGGCTGAAATTACAAACGAAACCCAATCTACTTTAACCTTGGGTGGGAGGAAAATATTGACTGGCATAACTAAGAAATGAGATTGCTATCTTGGAACACAAGGGGACTCAATGCCCTTGCCAAACAAATATTGGTGTATACGTTGAGAAGAGATAAAAATCCTCAAATTATTCTACTCCAAGAAAACAAAGCAAATAAGCAAAGAATAAAAGCTATTAAATAATAGATATGGAAGGTACAAAATAGGTGACCAACTAAACCAAACAAAAATAGTTAACAAATGCCTTTCACATGCTTAGTTTCCTTCCTTCCTATAGGAGGTGTTTTGTTACTCAGTTATGGGGTGGTGCTTCTAGTCTTTTGCTAGTGTATGTTTGTAGTCATGACACAATGTTTTGAGTGGCTAGGACTTAAATTGTTTTAAACTATTTTGGTTGATAGTTGTTTGATTTGCATATATGCTTTTCTTAGACTCTAGTAAACTGCAACTTTAAATTTAATGTAAAATATTTAACTTTCTTATCAAATGTTCCATAACCTTTCAACATCCCTTTAACTTTCTTATATTAAGTTTGGGAACCTTTCAACACCCCTTTTCCAACTACAATAATAATATTAAAAAACATTGTTACACATTTTCGCTTACAATAAAAGAAGTAGCAAGTACATCATACCGAATACACGCTAAATGTGTAAGGTGCAATATTACATATTCGACAGGGGTCCTAACAAAGTTCTAGTCGGCCTTGTTCTCATGTATAAGAGACCAACCGAACCACAAGGAATTTTCCTGCTTTGAAAAGCTCTACCGACAATTGAGATCTTCTGGAACTACAAGGAATGTTCCTGCTTTGGAGCTTTTCAAAGCAGGAACATTCCTTGTAGTTCCGGAAGACCGGTAGATCTTTTCAAAGCAGGAACATTCCTTGTAGTTCCGGAAGATCTTCCGGAACTACAAGGAATGGAACTACAAGGAATGTTCTTGCTTTGAAAAGCTCTACCGATCTTCCGGAACTACAAGGAATGTTCCTGCTTTGAAAAGCTCTACCGAAAATTAATTGTCGGTAGAGCTTTTTATTGAGATCACCCGAACCATAAGGAATGTTCCTGCTTTGAAAAGCCCCTCGCAATATTTAAGATCTCCTCACAAGATATTGTTATAATTAGCAGAGCAAATATTCCAATAACGAAAGTGTAGTCAACACGCCATTTTCCAATTCAAATGTGAAATGGAACTACAAGGAATGTTCCTACTTTGAAAAGCTCTACCAATCTTCCGGAACTACAAGGAATGTTCCTGCTTTGAAAATCTCTACCGACAATTAATTTTCGGTAGAGCTTTTTATTGAGATCACCCGAACCACAAGGAATGTTCCTGCTTTGAAAAGCCCCTCGCAATATTTAAGATCTCCTCACAAGATATTGTTATAAGTAGCAGAGCAAATATTCCAATAACGAAAGCGTAGTCAACACGCCATTTTCCAATTCAAATGTGAAGACAAGCTCTTTAACTTTAAAGTAAGACGTGTGTACCAACCGCGTGACTGGGAGTTACTTAAACCGTGACGATGGACGACCACACGACATAGAAATGCGTTGGTCACCCCACCGATGGCAGGATGGCCCACCACACCAAACCTATACATTTTCAGTAACTGTTTGGTTCACGTGCATGATGGCTCATGACTTTCCACCTTCCCGCAACTTAGCCCTCTGCTATGTTCCCATTTGTCCGAGACCAACCCAACATATTTGACTTTGCCAAATTTGTCCCTCTAAAATACTTAAGACTATATAAATCAGAATGGAAACTATAGTAAGCGCGAGCACTAAAGATTGAAGAAGGACAATGTTATGAGTAGAAATGAGGATCATTTCGACGAAGTAACCAAGCGCCAAGCAGACAGCTAATGCCAGCGCGTAATATTCTTATAATTCTTCTTTCACAACCTGAAACTTATTGAGATCAAACAAAGAAAAATTTGGAGCTCGCCCTCGCGTTTTTTTTGCTACTGTTGCTCAAGAGGTGGGCATGATAGGGTAGAACCATCTCAGTTCTCCCCTCTGTTCTTGGGTCTTGGATCTTGTGCAGTTTTTATTTCTGTTTTATCCCATTGGTTTCTGTTTGTTTGTTTTAGTTTGGTGGGTATCTAGTTCTAGTTCTGTTGTTGCTCACTAGGTTGGCGTTTTGATTGTATAGGTTGTGGGATTCCTATCAAAACCCTCTCTAAAAAAATTATGTCTAGTTTGTTGATTTATTTAAAAAAAATTATTTTCTTTTTTATAAAAGATACTTTTTTATCTTCTTTAAATTAGTTTTATAATGATATTTTTTTGCATTTATTCTATGAAGGGATAAAATTTTATTAATGTGATTTTTGTCAAATACAAAGATTAATAATGTTATTGGCTAATTATTTATTAATCAGTTTTCTCCTCTAAAGATATGTTGATTATAACAAGCAATTATGCATCTATTGTTTAGCAAGATTTAAACCTTGGTCTTCTCCTTGAATGCTAAGGAATTTAATAAGTTAAGCTAATGCCATTTGATAACTATGACAACCTATTAATTCCCTAATAACTATTTTTTTAGGGATCTTATTCATAACACTAATATTCCAAGATATCATTTTTATCATTGCCTTTTGTTTTTCTCTATGATCTTAGACCCACTTATTGACATCACTTGTGATATTGGTTTTTGTTTTTCCCTATCAATATTTATTTGAGTTTTCTTCTTTGTGTTTTTTTTTAACGATCTTTCTTTCCATTTTTTATTCCCATGAACACTTTCATCTTCACCAATATTTTCAATTGTTAAATATAGTTCATAATGAGACTTATAACCTATAGGTTTATTTTCCCTAATAGGATGGTCCTCCATAGTAATTACCTTCTTATGCTATCCTAAAAATATTAAATTTCCATGGATATAATCATCCTCATTTCTTTATTATGTTGTCCTTCAAAACCTAAAGTGTGAGGGATATATTTTACACTAACTTTATTTCTAGTCTAATCATAGGATTTTATACTAGTTGACAAAAATGAAGATGATTTTCTAGAATAAACTTATCTCTTCTACCTGTAGACACCAAAACAGCACCAATCCGATTATGTGACTGCAAACACTGATCGCTTTGACAAACACAGCCCCCTGTGGCAGCCCTCGGAGGTTAAACAAGTGGTCTTAACCACTTTCATAGCAATTTTGTGAGGTCAAGGAGCAATTTGGCACACTTGGACACTTTGCCCAAGCATTCGCCTCACCCAGGGACGAATTCAAAATAGAATCCGTCCCACCCCAGATCTGATTCTGAATCCGTCCCCGGGTGGGACGAATTCTAAGCTTAACGGGCAAAAAGGCAAATGGTGCCAAGTGGCAGCCTGCAACGCTCGGCTAAGGGCTCCTACCTTGCACGCATGTGTAAGTGGACAGAGGGGCCGTTAGAGGACTTGTTACAAGAAGCATTTATCAAAGTTCAAGTCAATGAAGGACTCCCCTCCCTCATGGGAAGACAAGATTGCCACATGGCGCCCATGGCCAACACTTGGCTTTTGTGCTTCCCTCCCAAAAGAGACCCCTTGGGTCTATAAAAGGTGGGACTTTTCTCACCCAAAACATGCAGGTGGAAGGAGTGTTCAAGCAACGAAGTGCCGCCGAATCGAAGACTCACTTGCATCCCCCTTTGTTCACCTTCCTACATCCATCAATCTCTTTTGCAAGGGAGGTTGTTGGGTGGCCTTTGGAAGCTCGAACCTTACTCAAATCCGACGCATGGACATCTGAACCTACCAATTCGCCGACCCCCCAATCCTAAAAGGTTTTGGGCCCATCCTTGGTGGATTGGCTCCAAAATCGAGGGCCAACGGTGGGAGGCCCACTTGGGCACCCCCGCACCCCCAAGTCCTAATTTCAGTTTTTGAGCACTTTAGATTAATTTTTAGATTGCATTCCGTGTTACTAGGTCTGATTAGTCTATAATTGCAATTTTGTAGCTTTTGGTCAGAGTTTAGGGTGTTTTGTATTGCTTTGTCGTTTCGCTAACTTGCAGGTGTCAAGGCCAAATTCCCGAGGGAGGAGGCCAAATTGGGAAAATCCGACCATCTGGGTCGTCCCAAAATGGCCCCAATTACCTAACCCCCCTATTTGCAGGAGTTTTGCAGGTCCCGGATCCGACATTGGAGCAGAAGCAGGTCGATTTCTCCTATTCATAAGAATTCGTCCCACCCAGGGACGAATTACAGTCAGAATTCATCCTGCCTGTGGACGAATTCCAGTTTAAGGTGGATTGGCCAGCTGCCTCAGTGGCAGTGGCCTTCTGGTGACTTTTCTTACCTTCCCGTCGATTTTGAAGCAATTTGGATTCACCGTTTTCATGGTTTCGTGCAAATATTCGTATGCATATTTTGTTAGTTTTAGAGAGAGAATGCTTTTCATTTGCAGCAGGTGCTACTAACGTCTTGATCATTTCTTTGTTTGCAGGAGAAGCAGCAGAGGCGAAGAACCCATCAACATCAGCGACGACATCATCTTAGCCCGCCCAGTGCAATCGTGGGCACGCGGAAGGAGGAACCATTCAGCGATTGTAATCAAACCCTATTTGCACTCCTAGCCCCTGAAAAGGGAGGAGGCATTATTGTAACAGAGATCGAAAGAAATTAATGAAAGGGCTATTTTTCTTTATCTGATTGCGTCTCTTACAACATGTCTCTTTTCCGTTTCATGTAATTTATATTTCTAGGACTTAGGCGTGCTTAACTTTGAATGCAATTGCACTTGGTGTTTCCTTTGACCGGAATCTCGTGCTTTCAATGGCGATCACGGTGGGACCCTGTTCCTTGGTTTTTGAAATCACGTAAACTGATCAAAGTTTTGTGTTTGTGCTTGACAGGTACATCTTTTTTTTGTTGCAGACTGCTATTCGTCTCTGACAGGGACGAATCCTTTCTCGCAATTCGTCCGACCTCCGAGATGAATTCAAATTCGTCTCTCGGGTGGGACGAATTCTGTTCTCGCAATTCGCCTCCCGTAGGGACGAATTCCTGTCTCACGGATTTTCATAGCAGAAATTCAGAGACAACGAGAGCAGCAGAGAAGAGGTAGGGATTTTCATGATCTCTCGTTATATTTTTCTGTTTCGTTTCGTTTCTGCTTCGTTAATTGTTTTCATTTAATCTTGCATTGCATTAGGAAAAGTCATGTATGCTAGTTTCATTTTGTTGGATAAAACGAATCCCACACACATCACGAAACAACTTTAAACCAAGGAGCTGGTCGTAAGACCCCAGCCCTTGATCAAGACCATTGGTGGATTTAATCACCGCCTTGGCTTGATTTGCATCCATTTCCCGATTGTCAACTGTTGTTAGGCGTAAATCCTGATGAAGACAGACCGAGCGTAGCTGGGGTGATTCCCATGCGCGCGAGGATAAGTTTTCTATGGTAGGTGTCATTAACAGGACAATCCCCCTTCCGTACCGCCTATGTACCACGTACCTTCTGCTCTCACGTACCTATAGTCTCCCTCTCGTAAGGGCGGGTATATAGAGAGGTTGGTATATCGGCCCGGTTGGTATATTGAAGGGGCGACCTTTTTGGAGTTATAAGAGCCTACATGATGCATTTAAACGTTCTACAAAATCTACAAAAACAAAACAAAACATCAAAATGCACTAAACCAGTCTAGGGCACACCAAGAATCCTTAAAAGAGATAATCACGGTCTTGTGAATGTGTGTGTTTAATTCTGCTTAGTGTAGACAAAAAAAAAAAGAGAGAAAATCATAAAACGAGATAAAAACTTATTTAGATAGCATAGAAGCACCGCAATGGTGTACACCCGTAGTCAAGCCCAATCAAGGGCAGAAGCTCCGAGAGGTACACAAAAAGCAGGCACAAGTTGCCTTCACTTCAGTCCTGAGGATTTGGTTATACCGCCTTATCGGTCTAACCTACAAAAGAATCCAATTCGTAATCCTCTGGGGTATGCCTATTCAAAGCAGCCCCTTTCGGGAAGATGCCTTACATGTAGACCTTGACATAAATAGAGAATCACCTCTTGAAGGTAGGCATGAGTGGCCACCACGCAATGAAGCGCTAAACAGGCACACTGTCCATTTAGAGGGGCAACATGGATATGGCGTCCCTTCTTTACCTATCATCAGAACAGAGAGACCAAATCCGGAGCGCAGGGCTCCTTACATAGGGCGACCTAACTCCGCCCATCCCATTTACACTCATGAAAGGGAGTATGAGGAAAACCATCACATTCCTCGAGAGCAACAAACAATGCGGGAACCTTGCATTTCCGCACCAGCAGGATATCATGATCACCCCTTGAGGCCAGAACCTCGAGCACATACCACTTACCTCGATAGAGGGAAGCGACCCATTGAAACCTTAGAGCATCAAAATCAAGGTAGACCCATAGGAGGAACATTTGAACCTCCCGAACAAAATAGGGTAGAACAAATTGATCCGGCTGTCGCCAGATATACCACCCGTCAAGCCCAAATCATGCGGCTTAAACAAAGTCAGCAAGAGATAGAGTATCAATACCGCTTGGATAAAGAACGCATGCAACGCGAAGCGGATGAGTTACGCTATGAAATACCTGAGAGGGGGCCAACCCCTCGCATCCAAAGAGCTGAACAATATGAGAGGCGTAATCCGTTGGCGCAAGACCAGTCTCCACGACCTCGTCAAGCTCGCCTCCAAGACCCCATAGATTCGAGAGGGAGGCAACTCCTTGAAACAATGATGGGTACCTTAAGCAAGAACTTGATCAGGGTCATAGGTTTCGCCCTGAGACTCCTCAAGAATTTTACGAGGAGTATGAACCATAAGAGGAGTATATCGAAACTCCCCATCAAGGCAGGAAGGATGCCATTCGGCCACCCCTCCATAGGCCTCCAGTCTACCGTAACTTGCAACAAGAGCGAACAAGAGAGGAAGAAATAAAATCTTCCGATGCATACCAAGCGCTATTGGAGCGTTTAGAGTCGGTGGAGACAAAAGTCGCCGGGCATCAAAAACCCACATTACGTCTACTCCGCAATAATCCGGTGCATCCCTCGTGCCTACACCTCTTTACCTCGAACACTTTAAGTTGCCTCAATTGGCAGATTTTAAAGGTGAAGAGGACGCACAGGAACATGTTACACGGTTTCTAAGCCAATGCTTCGGCATTCAAGATAATGACGCGTTATTGCTTAGAACATTCATAACCACATTCGCAGGCCCCGCCTCGGATTGGTTCACACAGCTGCCCAAACACAGCATAAGCAACTTAGATCACCTAGTAGATGCGTTTCTTGAACGCTTCGCCTTCAACACAAGGAAGAAGGCATCACTTAGTGATCTTGCTAGCCTTAAACAATTTGAGGAGGAAACAATGGCAGCGTACGGGAACCGATGGAGAGCTTTGCTTTCTAAGTTACCCTACCGTCCTCCCATGTCGGACCTCACGCAAATGTTCACGAAAAGTTGTTTAAAATCAATCTCTCGGTCTATTGTTGCCGCGACAATACGACAGCTTAGAAGAAGCTTTGGCGCAAGCCGTAGTCATAGAAGAGATTAAGATAGGCGAAGGCGCAATTGCCAAGCCTAAGAAGAAAGAGTGGAATAAAACCACTAAAACTGGGACAACGCAACCACAACACGCTGCAATCAACCAAGTTGCGATAAATGTCCCAGCGCCTGTGCAAGAAACGCAGCCTCAAAAGGCTAACTACCAGGCAGTGCCTCCTGCTTACGAAAGAGATAACAGGAGACAAGAACAGTATCAGCAGCGTCGCCCTAGGCGACAATTCACCCCGTATGCGGAGTCTAGGGACTCCTTATTTGACCGCTTGTCAGCGGCGAATCTAGTTACTCTGCCAGAAATCCAAATTTTTGACCCTAACGTTCCTAAGCCTAGGGGGTATAGGGAGGAATTGTATTGCAGATTTCATAGACGCAGAGGACATGACCTAAATGGGTGCTGGAAATTCAAAGAACTAGTCCAGGATTTGATCGACAATCGAACATTGGTCGTGGACAACCCCATCGCACCTAACAACCAACAAATGGGGGTATTCAAGGACCCCTTGCCTGCCCACGAGGCGCAGACAAAACCGCTCCAAATAAATGAGGTGCGACAAGATCTTCCCGCACAAGGATTTGTGGGAATGATTAGCATTGTAACAAGGAACAGTAAAATACCCAGCAGTTGCCCCCGAGGTACCTGCGAGGGAAGTTCCGTCGACATCGCAGCCTCAACAACGCCCAATGCAGTTACCTCCGCCTAGACCTGAGGTCACGATACGAACCAAACTCACGCAGAGTTTGCGGACCACGTCAGCTAGGCTGTCCATCTACGAGCTTATTCAACAATCACTCCACATAGAGAAGCTCTTATGGACATCTTAAAAGCCATTGAAGTACAACCCCACGAAGCTAATTCTTTCAACGCTTTCGTGGGACATGTGAAACAATGTACGGAGCCCGTCATCACATTCAAAGAAAATGAGGTCAAAACAATATCGAATGACATGCCGGATCCACCCCCGCACGTTATCGCGCGGGTCAACGGGATCCCGTACAAGAGAGTGCCGATAGATACCGGCTCGTCCAAGGAATATTATAACCACCGCTGCGTTAAAGCATTTAAAACTCGCCACCTCTCACATCACAGCCTTCCACGTACACACTGCGAGCTTTTAACGATGCAATTTGCTCGACAATCGGCACGGTTGTTCTGCCTATACATGTAGGACAAAATTCAATACCCACACTGTGCCATGTGTTGGAAGGCGAAATGGCTTATAACATACTGCTAGGGCGGCCTTGGATCAGGGACATGAAGTGTGTCCCCTCGATCGCACACCATTGCTTGAAGTATGCCTATGAAGGGCAAATACATGTAGTCCCAATGGACTTAGAGCCCTTCAAGTATTGCAATGCGGTACAATTCATACCTCAATCGACCCTACCATCAACGCATTTGGATTTTCAATTAAATCCATCTAAACAGGGTCCGATACCGCAGGCACCACTGGTGGCCAATAAGGCAAAATCCCAGCCAGGTGAGACTTCATCATTGGCTCCTTCATCATCAACGCCACCTATCGTGGCCCAACATAAGGACAAGGGAAAGCAAATCATGGAGGAGGTTAAGCCTCTAGAAGAGGGGTTGCCCACGATCTCAAGCAATATCAACAGAGGAAGCGCCCAACGCAACGAAAACCAAGATTCCTGAACAACCAAACATGGAATGGACTCAGGAAGGACTACCGTTTCCTCCTACCCAATCATCAACAATCACTATTGAGATGGCCAGTACAGGCCTGGGAGAATACATAGTGCAAAATGTTGTGGCAACCCCCACACTGGAGTCAGGACAAGACATGGGAAGACCTCGCCTTCCCATTGGAACAATCGTCCCTTTAGGCTACCCACCGAACCAAACGAATTTTGTGTATGGGGGCCTTGATCATGGTTCTGAACCATGCGAACAAAAGGAAACAGATGAAGAACCTTTTGTCGAAAACATCAATTATCTGTCGAACCCAAAATTTGCCCTAAAATATCTCGAACAATGCAATTGGCATGGGTATGGGCTAGGCAGATACGAGCAAGGGATGCGGATCCTTTGTCAACCAAGATATCATATGCCATACGACAAGTCGGGGGTAGGGTTCAACCATCCCCTGCCATTAGACATCTTGGTTGAAAACATGCAAGGCCTAGAAATAGGCAATAGGGGGGGATTGGCACAAGACCCGTACGCCAATCCAAACACAGAATACACATTGGGGGATTATCTCCCATGGTCTACAAACACCCCTGGTAACAACAATAATCCCTCTCCTTTGCTAGAGAGAGGTGAAAGTTCAGAGAGCAGTCCTCAAAAAGAACAACAACGGCTTCCAGATATTTTTCTGAAACTGTTCCCCTTAGAGGTTCCAGATGAAATAACGCAGTCTCAAAAGAATCAGGTCCCTCCACTAAGAGTGGAACAACCGCAATGGGATCAGATTAATTCACTGGAACAAGAAGAATCCTCAATGTCGAAAGCAACAGATGCTGAAGAGGATGAGCAATTTTGGATCTATGAAAGCGATTCAGAAGACGAGACTGAGATGGACTATCTCAGACATGCGCGACGACATCACCGCGCTCTAACCCATGAAGATCTAATGGGACAAATGGGTATACGGTTGGGACATGAATGGCACTTAGACCCAACGAGGTGGGACCAAGTGCTAGGCCTATGGCTCCAAATTCAAGTTGAGCATCGTCCACCTCAAGATCCCATCAAGACAACAGTACCAAGGGAAGACCCCGCCTTCCTTTCCGCACATAGAGACGAATTTGCACCTAGAGAGGATCCATTCGTGCCTGCTCCCGTAGAGCCAGATCCAGAGTATAGGGAACATCTGAAAGAACCAAGTCGTCACACCCGTGGTTCCGGAGACCAAATTCATTCCATCCACATGATCTCCATTGATTTGACCACACCCATCCGCAATCCGACCGATCCATCACGGTCATTACATCTAAACACGGATGCCATTGACTGGGATCGCGTCAACTCACCATTGTCACCATCAGAGTACTGGCCTTTCGGTGAAATGCTTCATTTTACCCCAAGGACAACTCAAGATATTTTTCAGTCGAAGAGGGACCCGAGGTCCCCAACGCAGATCTTAACTCAGCCGATGATATCCATTTAATCCCAACTCCACATCACTTGGAGGACGGATCTCACATGTCAGTCGAAGAGACGACTGACGTAGACATCGGCATAGATCCAATGAATCCACGGATTCTCAAGCTGGGGGTAAGCCTTTCCCCCGAAGAGCAAGCCGATTACATTGCCCTTCTTAAAGAAAAGAAGGAGGTTTTTGCATGGTCATACAAAGATATGCCAGGACTAGACCCGCAGCTAGTCATGCACAATTTAACGCTTGATCCGAAAATCAAGCCAGTAAAGCAAAAACTAAGAAAGATGCACCCAACAATGGCCTTGATGGTCAAAGACGAATTACAAAAGCTGTTGGATGCACAATTTGTCATCTGCATGGATTATCCGCCATGGTTGTCCAACATGGTTCCCATCAAGAAGCCCGATGGGAGGATTCGCATATGCACCGACTTTCGAGACCTAAACAAAGCGAGTCCTAAGGATGATTTCCCCTTGCCAAGCATCGACGCATTGGTAGACGCTACAACAGGTCACGAAATGCTCTCCCTAATGGACGGTTTCTCAGATACAATCAAATTCGTATCAATCCCGAAGACCAACTCAAAACGGCATTCACAACGCCTTGGGGGACATTTTGTTATAAGGTCATGCCTTTTGGCCTTAAAACGCCGGCGCTACATACCAACGTGCTATGACGTATATCTTCCACGATTACATGCACAAAACTTTGGAAGATTACATGGATGATTTGTTAGCCAAGTCTAAATTGCGCTCACATCATCTCGGTGACTTAAGCAAGATCCTCGATCGCCTCATAGAGCATAAGGTCGATCGAATCCCAAGAAGTGCGTGTTCGGCGTCACATCCGGAAAACTCTTGGGTTTTATAGTCTCCAAAAGAGGCATCGAAGTGGACCCAAACAAAGTCAAGGCAATCCTTGAAATGGCTCCCCCAACCACTATCAAGCAACTCGAAGTCTGCAAGGAAAGGTCGCGTCGATTAAACGCTTCATAGCGCAATTATCCGACAAATGCCGACCAATGAACAAATTATTGCACAAAGGGGTCACATTTCATTGGGATGACGAGTGCCAGTCACCTTTGACAAAATCAAACAATACTTGGCTTCGCCGCCGCATTGGCACCGCCTAGACCAGGTGTGCCGTTCTACTTATACATCTCAACCATCGAGGTGGCACCGGGCGCAATGCTAGCCCGAAAGAATGAACTTCACAAAGAACAGTGCTACTTACTATCTTAGCCGCACCCCGGTCGGGCTACTGAACTTAACTATGCATACGTTGAGAAACTCTGCTTGGCAGTGGTGTTTGCCACCAAAAGGCTACGCCACTACATGCTGAGCAACACGACGTATGTTGTGTCTAAGGAGAATCCATTGCGATACATGATGAGTCGTACTTATCATAGTAGCCGCACGGCGAAATGGATCATGTTGTTGACGGAATTTGACATTGAGTTTATTGGGCAAAAATCTATAAAAGGACAAGTCATAGCCGATCAACTAGCAGAGGCTCCTCTTGAAGACGATCAGCCTCTCGGTCATAGAACTACCCGATGATGAGGTCTTCCATGTCTCAGAATCGCCGGATTCTGAAGAGCCTGAGTCTCAGGCCGACATAACCTTATTTTTTGATGGTTCTAAATGCGAGCAAGGTGGTGGCGCAGAATTGTATTCTTCACACCGCAGGGCGCTCCAATGCCCCTGTCATTTAAATTAAACTTCCAATGGCACCAACAACAATGCAGAATATGAAGCCTTGCTCCTAGGTCTTCGTACAAAGAATCGCCATGAACATCAAAAGATCGAACATCTTTGGCGATTCGCCGTTAATCGTCAATCAAGTCAAAGGGGTATATCAATGCAAATGCCCAGCTTCGAAGGCCTATAAAGCCCTCGTGGATAAATTCCTCGGCAAAATTTGAGTGGTATGACATCGAGGCACTCCCTCGATCATCGAATCGTTTTGCGGACACAATGGCCTCCTTGGGGTCACTAATCCCGCAAGACCTTTCCGGTGATATAACAACCATTCAGGTCAAAACCTTATCGCAACCCGCGATGGAGCGCGCAAGCTCAGACTTGACGCCAGGAATCCACATGATCCAGATCGAACCATCTTCGGATAAGTTCTTTCGAATCCGAGACTATTTGAAACACGCCAACTGGGGGTCTTTGTTCTCCCCCATTCCCATTAATAGCAACACAACGCTATTTTTACAAGTTCTATCCCAATCAGCATTTGTTAGGGAAGAACTCCAAAAGGGATTGGCTGTTCAAACCGTCGAGGTATCTGATCAACAGGACTGGTATTTACCCATAAGAGATTACCTCAAGTTAGGTAATCTACCCTTTGGATTGACGCAAGCCGCAAAACGAACATTCAAACAGAAAGCGGCAAAATATGTCTTGATAGGAGACATTTTGTATCGTCGCAGCCTACGACGGAATTCTTCTTCGTTGCTTGGACCAAGCAAGAGTCCACTTGGGCAGTCACCCAAGCGCATGACGGTACATGTGGCGGCCACTTTAGTGGTATGGCCATTGCAAAGCGCATTCTTCGCATGGGCTATTATTGGCCATCTTTAGAGCGAGATTGCTGCGCGTATGTCAAGAGGTGTGTGAAATGTCAACATCATGCCAATCTGATGCACGCACCTTCCCAGGCCCTACAGACAGTCCAGTCTGCTTGGCCATTTTCGCAGTGGGGCCTCGATCTAATCGGAAAGATATCCCCTGCATCGTCAGGCCGTCACACGTTTATCATAACGGCCACGTAATATTTTACCAAATGGGTGGAAGCAATTCCGTTAACCTCTACGACAGGACCCCGCATTGCGGAGTTCATTTTGCATTACATCATATGTCGTTTTGGTATTCCATCCAAAATAATCTCGGATAATGGGCCATCATTCAAGAACAAAGACGTGCGTGCTTTAACCACAAAGTACAAAATTCAGCACAACTTTTCAACACCCTATTATCCGCAAGCAAATGGGCAAGCAGAGGCGTCAAACAAAACGCTAGTCGCCATCCTTAAAAAGACCGTCGCAGACAGTCATAAGGATTGGCACATACAAATCCCACTTGCCCTTTGGGCCTATCGCACTAGCATTCGGACGCCCACTGGGGCAACTCCGTTTTCACTAGTGTATGGCTCGTAGGCGTAATGCCTCTCGAGTTGGAAATTCCTTCCCTCCGCATATCAATGCGAGAATTCATCGATGATGACACAGCACGGCAGGCCCGGTTAGACCAGCTTACGTTGCTTGATGAAAGACGCGTTAATGCTCTCGAGCACTTACGTATCTATCAAGAGCGGCTTAAGAGAGCTTACAACATGAAAGTTCACCTAAGAGACTTTCGGGTTGGTGATCTGGTTCTGAAGGAAAACCAACAAAACTCTAATTTGCCGTCCCATATGAGGGACAAATTCACGGCAAATTGGTTAGGTCCGTATGTCATTGATAGCAAAATAGGACCAGGAACGTACAGGCTAGCTTCTCTTGACGGTATCAAGGAAACAGAACCCTTGAATATCAGTCATTTACGACCATTTCATATCTAAGACAGCCATGTACCAAAAAAAAAAAAAAAATTCAACAAAAACAAACAAACAAAAAGCTCCAAGGATTATCGCAATCTCTTGGTCACCCAAAAAGCTCCAAGGATTATCGCAATCTCTTGGTCAACCCAAAAAGCTCCAAGGATTATCGCAATCTCTTGGTCAACCCAAAAAGCTCCAAGGATTATCGCAATCTCTTGGTCAACCCAAAAAGCTCCAAGGATTATCGCAATCTCTTGGTCAACCCAAAAAGCTCCAAGGATTATCGCAATCTCTTGGTCAACCCAAAAAAGCTCCAAGGATTATCGCAATCTCTTGGTCACCAAAAAGCTCCAAGGATTATCGCAACTCTTGGTCATAAAAAAGCTCCAAGGATTATCAATCTCTTGGTCAACCCAAAAAGCTCCAAGGATTATCGCAATCTCTTGGTCAAACAAATCAATAAATTCAACAAAAACAAAACAACAAAAATCAACAAAATCAACAAAGATTTGCATCTCAATTCTAGGCATACTCGAATTCATCAAAATCAACAAAAACACCATGCATAAATCTTACCACACTACAGTCAATGGTCTGGGAACGTACTAAGAGTTTCAGTAATTCACTCATCATTTTCCTCTTTAGCCATGTAGTGTACCAAGTCGAACGGATTTTATAAAGGTAGAGTCATACTTGAAATACACCTTGTTACGTAACATCCCAACACAAATCAAAACACTAAAATTCCCAAAATTGTGTGAACGAAAGATGAAACCTGCAAAATAATCTAGGTCACCACAAGCGAAACGGTTATCTTGCTCATCCCCCGTGCGAATGACCCCTAGAATGCCGAGAGTTGGCAAAAGGACAAGCTTCCTCCCTACCCAATTCCCTAAGAATCCCTAAAGTTCTCAATAGTTGCAAAACACAAAAATTTGCAAAATGTCAAAACTCAAAAATTTGACAAACTATAGTGCACACATCAAAAGGCACAAACAATTAGTGATTTTCATCACTCCATATCCCAAATCCCTTGCTCAAAAGAAAAATCAATCAAAATAAACAGTGATCTTATCACTACAAAAGAGCAAGTATCCCAATACAATTGAAAAAAAAGAAAGAAGGGAGTTGACCTTGAATCCCCGGAACTCTCAAGGATTCTGTAGGTCATAAGGCAAGCTTCAATACCAACTCGGTAACAGAAGTAAACCTCCCGCATGACGATATATCTGTCACATTAACTTGTGTACATATCAATGTTTGCATGTGGATGAGCTAGCTTATGGCATCCTGGATTACAACGCAGATTAATCTTAGTACATATAACAAAGGAATTCGTGGAGCTAATTAGGTGATCCTCAGTACAGGTTCGGTTGAAAGCCCATCTGGCACTGGCGGTATCCTAACAAATACCACTAAATGAACTCAATTGCACACACAGGGATGTGAAATAGCTCGGTCAAAAACAAGTTTGATTCATACCTTGTTCAAAAGTCTTGTAAGATAAAGTACAGTCATGGATAGTGAGTTAAAACTGTCTGAATCTCAGAAAATCTTACACTCATCCCAAAACCATCTGCGCTACTTATCATCCTTATGATACCATCAAAAAATACAAAAACAACAAAGAAAAACCAGATAAATAAAAATAGCATTCATCCATTTTGCATATCACATAGGCATCTAAAAAAAATTCAATTCATCTGCATCCATCAAATAAATAAACATGCATAACAAAAATCAATCACATCATCACATGTACAAATCCAAAAATAAAACCGGTATATATATATATATATATCGTCAAAAAAGATGCCCGCAGGCTACAAAAACAGGTCCTCAGACCCCGCAATCATATCCAAAACCCAACCTAAGGCGTCGGCCACCATGATCACGCAGGATCGGTGCGACGGGAACTACCCCCCGTGGTGTGGGTCCTACGGGACCCTGCAGGGCGGCTACTGCTAGCCCCCGCATCATGCCTACTACCACCCCCCTCATCCAACCGCCTGCGGCGAGATGATGCTGGATCGCTCCGCAGACTATCCCTCGTCCGTCGAGAAGATCCGCTGATAGAAGGCTCAGGGAGCCGCCCGCCAAGGCGGATGACCTCCCTCTCCAAGTCTATCCGGTATAGACACCACTCTGCCTCCCGCCGATGATAGATAGACAATGCATCATCGCGCTGCGCCAAAACGCTATCCCGCTCTGCCAACTGAGCCCGCAGAAGATCCCTCTCTAGATCCCGCATCCGTAGCAGCTCTGTAAGCCGCGCAACCTCATCGCCTACATCCGACCCCACCCCCTCCGTATCTGTCGGACGCATAGGACTCCCGGGGACAGTAGCCTGCCTGTGCTCCAACTGCTCCTCCACATCCTGCATGTCCGGCTGCTCCGGAACACCCAAGTCCACATCCTCATCTCCCACATCCGCCATGTCTGCATCATCCAACGGCCCTCCCCAATCACCCCCTGTCGCCTCAGCATCCTCCACTGCCGCCTCCGCACCTCCCAGAGGACCCTCACCTCTCCAGCGCCGCAAAACCCACCACGAGTCATACTCAGTGGTAGTACCTACGTCATCCACATCCAACACCTCAATAACAGCATCCGACTCCTCGCCCAATGGCACGAGGACAGGTGGCTCCAGATCCCTCTCATCTCCCCGACGCCGATAGCCAACGGGTTCACCAGGCAACCCCTGGCGCACCCCAAACTGTCGTGTAACCCGACGGTACGAAAAGAACTCATGCTCCGTCCCGTGCCGCCCAGTCAACCATCGCTCCCTCCGCACCCGTCGGAGCCACTCTCCAGCCTCAGGCCAGGCCGGGACAATCCCGATAGGGACGCCAAAACACCTCCCCCGGAGTGAGCCACGAAAAGGCATCAATGTAGTGATCAACCGCACCCGCCCATCGCCGACTCCGCCCTCGCTCCGCAGCACCGTCGCCACAAAGCCGCATAACCAATCTCATCATCCTCCATCGCCACCCGAGTCATCCACTGTAACCCGGTAGGCCTCTCAACAGCCTATGTGCCGCCAACCCCAAAGACCGCAACAAAAAGCTGCAATCGACACCCTTCCGCTGTCGACAGTGACCCCGTACAGCCTCTCCCGTAAAGCTGCGCCAACAAAGTCTCGTCCCCATCTCAGATCAACGGTGCCTCTATCGGGCACTCTGTCAACTGCCACACCAAATCCAACAGGTTCCACGGGAACCTCGCGCCTGACGAATCATGGAGAAGAATGTTAGAAATGAGGCCCATCAAGAATGCGTGCCTCACTCCTAACACCCCCCTCTCCTTCCACCACCCAACCAAAATCCCGCCAGCCTGGCAATCCGCCTCGGCTGTCTCCACTGGGTCTGCTACACCCAGCTCCCCCCCATGCCCAAAACATCTCGTGAGTATAGCAGTCCGCTGATCGAACGGAGATGTCCTAATAGGCAGACCATCTATCGGAATCCGAAGCAACCGATAGACGTCCTCAAGAGTCACAGTCATCTCCCCTGTCGGGAGATGGAAAGTATTGGTCCACGGATCCCAAAGCTTGATCAGGGCCGTCGGATAGGCCCGATCCGAAACCACGAGCTCCAGTCGAGCCACCTGCTTGAGCCCAAGGGCATCAAGCCATTCCCAGTCACCATCAGTCAAGGCCAACCGCGCCTCAGTAAAGGCAGCGGGTACACGGTACCGGCTCCTAACAACCTGCAAGCAAACAAAAAAAATAATAATAATAAATAAAAAAATGAAAAAGATAAAATTTTCAATTCTAGGGTTTCTAACCTTAGTTGTTAAACAAAAAACATCACAAAAAAATCTTAAAATTTTGAAAAGCGCAACACAAAAACAATGCATTCAGTTAAAGCAAAATAAGCCCTAGGGTCACTTACAGGACTCGCCTCGGCTCCGCCGCTCGAACCAGTTTGTGCACTCATGATGGCAGAGAGAATTCCAGTAGCGCTTCGCTTCGCAGAATTACCTCCTCCTCCCAGAGCTCCAAAATCGCAAGAAAAAAATGACACAAATGAGCCCAAAATCAAGTTTTGCCCCTTAAATAGGCCTTTTGCACTGGAATTCATCCTTGACTGGGACGAGCGCTCTGATTAGCGCTCGTCCCACCCAGGGACGAATTCTCCAGCTGGAATTCGTCCCACCCAGGGACGAATTCAGGCCAGCACAAAAAAAAATCAAGAAAAATGACTAAAAATGCACTAAAAATAGACAATAAAACTGCCTGACAGGATTGCAAATGCAACTGACAACATGGGCATACACAATCGACATCGGGGTCACAAATTATTAATATCCTACTCCCTAAGAAGGCTACCATAGCCGGACCGCTCCAGGGGAAGACAGATTTTGAAAATTTAATCCCAAAAATGATGTCACAAAAAATAACAAAACAACAAAAAATTCAACAAAAAACAAGCAATAAACATTGCCAGACACAAGTGCTCTTGCACTTAACCTCTTGGCATAGAAAAATTGATGTCGGGGTTTGCATTGTCACTATCCTACTCCCGAAGAAGGCTACCATAGCCGGACCGCTCCACGGGAGGACGGATTGCCGACAATTCAATCACCAAATGGTGTCACAAAAACAACAAAAACAGTACAAAATTCAACAAAAACACAACAAAAACATTGCCGTGCATAAGTGCTCATGCACTTAACCTCTAGGCAAAGAAAATCGATGTCGAGGTCCAAATTATCGCTCTCCTAGTTCCCCAAGAAGGCTATCATAGCCGGACCGCCTCCACGGGAAATAGGTTTTCGACGATTTCACCTCATTATGACATCACCAAAAGGGTTAACACCCACCAAAAATAGGTCCATATGTTGGAAAAATTGCACACGCTTAACGGTAAACCCTCTAAAGGCAAACCTTGCACAAGTCATCTTGGGTCAAGCGACTCGCCGCTTCTCTCACGAAGGTCATTCCCTCATCGATTCGTCGCTTGAGGGGGTAGTCACACTTAGTCACCAATCAACAATCACACACCCAATTAAGGAAAACGACATGCATTCAAAGAATCATTGACAAAGACAATCACGCTCCTGCTTGGGGCAGTAAACAAGCAACAATCAAATCAATCAAACACTTGGCATTTCGTGAATCATGAACACAAGGTTCCCCCTGAGGATAAAAATGCCCTTCACTTGTTCATGACTGATCAATGTCTAAGTTCAAGTCACACCTCACCAAAATAGGTTAATACTTGAAATCAAATTCCTTAGCTCGTCATAAGCAAGGATTCAAGAATGCATGCCCTTTCCATACTTGGGGCATCAAAAGTTGGTTAGGTTACCAAGAAACCCTAATCATTAGTGCTTTGGTTATCTATTTTTGCTCAAGATCAGCGTCACCCGCAGCTGCTTCCCAAAAAGGGGCATCTCGTAGACACCAAAACAGCACCAATCCGATTATGTGACTGCAAACACCGATCGCTTTGACAAACACAGCTCCCTGTGGCAGCCCTCAGAGGTTAAACAATGGTCTTAACCACTTTCATAGCAATTTTGTGAGGTCAAGGAGCAATTTGGCACACTTGGACACTTTGCCCAGCATTCGTCTCACCCAGGGACGAATTCAAAATAGAATCCGTCCCACCCCAGATCGAATTCTGAATCCGTCCCCGGGTGGGACGAATTCTAAGCTTAACGGGCAAAAAGGCAAATGGTGCCAAGTGGCAGCCCGCAATAGCCGCTTAAGGGCTCCTACCTTGCACGCATGTGTAAGTGGACAGAGGGGCCGTTAGAGGACTGTTACAAGAAGCATTTATCAAAGTTCAAGTCAATGAAGGACTCCCTCCCTCATGGGAAGACAAGACTGCCACATGGCGCCCATGGCCAACACTTGGCTTTTGTGCTTCCCTCCCAAAAGAGACCCCTTGGGTCTATAAAAGGTGGGACTTTTCTCACCCAAAACATGCAGGTGGAAGGAGTGTTCAAGCAACGAAGTGCTGCCGAATCGAAGACTCATTTGCATCCCCTTTTGTTCACCTTCCTACATCCATCAATCTCTTTTGCAAGGGAGGTTGTTGGGTGGCCTTTGGAAGCTCGAACCTTACTCAAATCCGACGCATGGACATCTGAACCTACCAATTCGCCGACCCCCCAATCCTAAAAGGTTTTGGGCCCATCCTTGGTGGATTGGCTCCAAAATCGAGGGCCAACGGTGGGAGGCCCACTTGGGCACCCCCGCACCCCCAAGTCCTAATTTTAGTTTTTGAGCACTT
This sequence comes from Wollemia nobilis, assembly GCA_028583015.1. NCBI lineage: Eukaryota > Viridiplantae > Streptophyta > Pinopsida > Araucariales > Araucariaceae > Wollemia > Wollemia nobilis. The sequence goes on along the minus strand of JAQPPZ010016856.1, from coordinate 2,604,005 downwards.
TAGATTATTTTTTAGATTGCATTCTGTGTTACTAGGTCTGATTAGTCTATAATTGCAATTTTGTAGCTTTTGGTCAGAGTTTAGGGTGTTTTGTATTGCTTTGTCGTTTCGCTAACTTGCAGGTGTCAAGGTCAAATTCCCGAGGGAGGAGGCCAAATTGGGAAAATCCGACCATCTGGGTCGTCCCAAAATGGCCCCAATTACCTAACCCCCCTATTTGCAGGAGTTTTGCAGGTCCCGGGATCCGACATTGGAGCAAAGAGCAGGTCGATTTCTCCTATTCAGAAGAATTCGTCCCACCCAGGGACGAATTACAGTCAGAATTCGTCCCGCCTGTGGACGAATTCCAGCTTAAGGTGGATTGGCCAGCCGCCTCGGTGGCGATGGCCTTCCGGTGACTTTTCTTACCTTCTCGTCGATTTTGAAGCAATTTGGATTCACTTGTTTTCATGGTTTCAGGCAAATATTCGTATGCATATTTTGTTAGTTTTAGAGAGAGAATGCTTTTCATTTGCAGCAGGTGCTACTAACGTCTTGATCATTTCTTTGTTTGCAGGAGAAGCAGCAGAGGCGAAGAACCCATCAACATCAGCGGCGGCATCATCTTAGCCCGCCCAGTGCAATCGTGGGCACGCGGAAGGAGGAACCATTCAGCGATTGTAATCAAACCCTATTTGCGCTCCTAGCCCCTGAAAAGGGAGGAGGCATTATTGTAACAGAGATCGAAAGAAATTAATGAAAGGGCTGTTTTTCTTTATCTGATTGCGTCTCTTACAACATGTCTCTTTTTCGTTTCATGTAATTTATATTTCTAGGACTTAGGCGTGCTTAACTTTGAATGCAATTGCACTTGGTGTTTCCTTTGACCGGAATCTCGTGCTTTCACTACCTCCTTTGTTTTAAAATATGTCTCTATATCTTCCTTTGAACCTTTAGTTCTCTCTGAATTTAAATTTTCATTTTATACTTCCTAATCCCTTATATTCTTTTTTATTTCTTCTAATTATTGATCTAAGTGAACTATGATGGACTTTGCCAGCTAATATTGCAAAGGTGCTTTCTTTTCCTTTTTAGGAGTCAACATTTCTTGATTTAATCCAACTTCTATTGCAATATGATTTGATTGTTTTATCTGACATTTTTCTCATCACCAAAAATAATATTTTTCTCTATCATTTTCACTTTAAAATCTCTTGCCATGAGTCTAGTCTCATAATATTTGTGGCATAAAATACTATATTTTCATAATCCACTTAATGAGCCCATTCTCTTGATTCAAATATAGTCTTAATGGCTTATGGAAAAAGTTTAGAAATATCTATAGCAACACATATCTAGGTATCTACGACATGATTTTTCTCCTTAGTAGTTGGTCCCTACAAGATGAATTCCCCTAAAGTATTGCTAATATTTTTTAAAACCTTGTTATTAAGTTGATATGGAAGTCTAAAAATACTAACCCACACTAGAAGCTTTTTAATAGTTTTTGTCTACATAGAAAAAATTTCTCACTCCATGCTCTTACATATAGGGCATCCCCTCCCCTAAAACATGCATCACCACCCATTATTTTATCTTTGATTTATGAGCTGGGGGAGATTATAAGGAAAACACCTTTGGAAATGAATTCAAAGAGTAATTTGATTTCAATTCTCACTTCCACTTGTTCTAAATTTAAATATCCAAAATATTGGATTTTATTGTAACATTCTAGAGCATAGTATTTATGATAATCAAGTGTAAAATACTAAAATAATATAAAATAATAGAGTAATTTAAACGAAATAATAATAATATAGATAAACAATAATTGTAGGTGCCACATGGTATTACATTGTCACACATTGATAAAATAGATCAATAGTTGGGGGTATTTATAGCAGACACATAATTCCTAATAACAATTATATGTCACATTAACCTAAACTTATATAACTTGGTTTAAATGATAAATTATAATTGTAAGGTTAACCACATTGATGGTTTACTTGATCTTGACAGGGTTGAATGCATCATAATTACCTAGAGGTTACATAGAGAATATCTATAGGATTACATTGCACATGCTCATAGGCTTACATAAAAATTACCCATAGGCTTACATTATCATTTTCAACCTTAGCTAATAAGGTTATATTATTGATATTCCAACAACCTCCCTCCATAATATGAGTTGAGGGACCAAGGAGAGGAGACATCATAGATGATAATATTTCTTCCCACAATGAATGCTTAAATGGGACAATGAATCTTGATCATAAATGTTACTATATATTCTTGCTAAAATTACAAAGATTGGATCAACCTTTCCTCGAACATGAAGTCATGACTCCATATTATGAACCAAATATGTCAGGCTTCCTATGAGAAGACCATCAACATGTAATATAATGACCATATTAAATCATACAATATCAAAATTTAATAGCCAAATCATCAAGCAATAGGTCTTTGAATAATCAATCCCTATCATTTGAGAGGGACCTATAGAAACAACACATATCTTGTGTTGATCATTCAAAGCATAATCCCCTTACAACCAAAATGTATTCTACAACACTATAGCATGTCCTTAGATTAATGTTGCTAATGTATAGAGCTAAAAAAACTATGTGATATAAAATAAATGGATCCAAAATGCCTTTTTAATAAAAAATTTGTGACCTCTAGAAGGTTGGGCATATTAGTACTTAAAATCAATGAAAATTTAAATTTTCTAAACCTTAGAAAAAATCTAGAAAACCAAGGTCTGTCATTTGTCATGCATCAATTAGATGATCTTCTACTACTATATTACCACTACATGTTAGAGTAAAATAAGAGGTTTACACTTGGAATTATTTAATTAAAAAAGAGTCCTCCTATATAAAAATTATTTGAATATCAAGGTTAGTGCCATATTGGCCAATAGATAGAAGACAAGAAAGTAGAATGAAGACAAAGTCTAAACCAAGGGCCTTTGTTGTCTACTCAAGATTTTTAGGGAAACCCATGACAATAGATAGTTGCACTTGGCACTCGCATATTGCATTGAGTGACATAGTCAAGAAGCTCTTGAAATGAGGGACACACATGCAAGGAAACTTTAGAGATTTTGCAATAAGCTAGATCCTTGTCAGATGTGATCTATAACACACTTTTCTAAACTACTTGCTTTATCAAAGAAAAATAGGAAAAAAATATAAAAATTAAAATCCTAAGTTAACAAGGTGATGTGCCAAAAATTAAGAGCTCTTCCTATACATAACTAAAATGAAATGAACACATTCATCATATACCAATAGCTTGAATGTGATCACCGTATTAATATGAAAAAGTATTCACACATAAAATAAATACATATAAGAAACATGTAAAAGTAAATTTAGCCATGATTTCATATATATATATATATCATAGAATTTCTTTCTAGAGATGCTAGATTAAAAGAGACTTGATGTTAAATAAAATGACTTAAGATTTGAATCCAAACTATACAAAAAAGGAGAAAGTGAAAGAAAACATGCTCAAGGCTAGTTATTAAGCATGGGTAAACATTTATTTTTTAAAATTTTTTACAATGTTTCATTGCTGCTTATAGTAAAAACTAGGGCTTACTTGCCTCAAAATCTATACAAGAATTCAAAATTTTTCTTCCCAGACCAAGCAAGGGATGTGCATACATTTAATGTAGGTGATAGTGAGGTCTCTAGATCTAGATCCATTAAAGTTGAGGGACTTAGGGCCTCTAGATTTAGATCCTTCACTACTATCATCAACTACCCATAATAGGAATTCCCCTAGAGAGTGGGTGTGGGATCCATCTACAATCAATTTCCTCAAGATAAAATTCTCTAGGAATAGATCTTCCTCTACCACTACCTCTAAGATACCAATATTTTCATTAGAATGTTGTTCCTATAAAATACCTCATTGACTATTGTTACCTATTTCTAAAATTTAGGACCAGTAGGTCAAATGTTTTTCTTCTCATTTATATGGTTGGAGGAAATTCTCTAGGATTGCTATAAATCAGTATGAGCCATAGAATTAGGCTTGATTGTGTAGTATATATCTCATGCAATTGCAACATGTATAGTTTCTCTAGGCTTAACCAGGTGTAGAAGGACTAATATACAGGTATTGGATTTGCTATATTTCAATAAATTATGGGTACTTTTGTAAGGAATTTACCCCTTTCTTGCAAAATAAAAACATAATAAAATATGAGAATTGAAAGAATGGATGACGTTATGCCACTTGGAGAGGGCAGATCTCTGTTGTATAAGAAATATAAATTATTAATTTTTTATGATTAAAATGAGAATGATGAAAAATATAAATATGTATAAAATGTGAAGGGTCATGACCTTAATAATATGGATTCATAACATGGCTCTCATCCTCAAAAATATTTGTCCTCAAAGATAGAAAGGATTGGAGAATACTCGTAAATTCCCAAGTAGCATATTCATCGGGAAGGTATTGCCATTTAATGAGAAACTCTTGGATATGATGTGAGCAAAGTTTTCATTCTCTAGTATGGAGAATAGCTTTATGTTGGAGGGTAATACATCCTTTGTCATTGAGAATTGGAAGCTCTGTTTGGGATCGTACCTTTTGACCAAGAACATGTTTGAGAAAGGAGACATGGAACACTGATGAATGCGATATGAAGGAGGAAGCTCCAAGTGATAGGTGACTTCACCGATGCGATGAATGACGTTGTAAGGTCCATAAAAGTGATGAGCCAATTTTTGACTAAACTTGACATTCAATGATAACAGTTTGTAAGGTTGTAAACGTAGGAAAACCATGTCACCAACTTTGAATTGTCTTTTAGAGCACTTTAAATCATGTTGTTGCTTCATACGATTTTTTACTTGGATCAAATTATCTTAAGAGTAAGCATCATTTTTCGGTGTTGTAACAAGTCATCTACTTGAGCTACCTTATAAGTACTAGATACATAATCAGTGAGAGATGGTGGTTTTTGACCATACAAGGCTTCAAAGGGTGACATCTTAAGGGAGGTGTGATAAGAGGTATTATACCACCATTTGGCGAAGGAGAGCCATTGCATCGAGTGATGTTGCTTATTTTGAGTAAAACATAGGAGGTAGGTTCCCAAGAACTTGTTAACTATATCGATTTGACCATCCAATTGGGGGTGATATGTGGAAGACATATTTAACTTGGTACCACTAAGGTGAAATAATTCCATCTAAAAATTGCTCATAAAGATAGGATCGCGATCACTGATAATGGTTTTGGGCATACCAAGTAGTTTGAAGATTGAATCCAAAAATACTTTAGCCACTTTACTTGCCAAATAGGGATGTTGTAAGGCATTGAAATGAGCGTATTTGAAAATATGATCTACTATGATAAAAATCATTGTTTTACCCTAAAATTTGGGTAGCCCCTCGATGAAATCCATAAAAATGTGCTCCCACTGAAAATTAGGGATGGGTAATGGTTGTAATAGACCAATGAATTTGATTGTTTCTCCTTTGTTACGTTGACAAACTTCACATTCAACCACAAATATTTTAATATAATATTTGAGACCTTTCCATAAAAATGATTGCTTTGCTCTTTGGTAGGTTTTAAAGAATTTGAAATATCCTCCAATTAGAGATGCATGTACATCATGGAGAATTATGGATTTAAGAGTGGAAGAAGGAGAAAGGTAAATCTGATTTTTCTTGCGAAGTACACCATCCTCATAAGAGAAGTATGGATGCATAGATGATCTTGAATTTATAGCACGTATTATTTGAGCAGTATCTTCATCAGTCATCCATTATTTTTGAAGTTGATAAGAGATGACGTTTATGGTTACTTCATCTTCATATTGATGGGACAAGGTATCAGATACTATATTTTCTTTCCTTTTTTTATACTCAATGATGAAATCGTAACCTAATATTTTTGTCAACCATTTATTTTGTTCTGGATAGGAAAGCCATTGTTTCAAAAAATGTTTAAGACTAATATGATCGGTTCTGATGATGAAGCGACTGATTAATAAGTAATACCTCCATTTTTCTATCACATGTAGAATAGCCAACATTTCTTTTCGTAAGTGGATCTTCCCAAATTCTTTCCTGAAATTTTTTTACTCTCAAAAGCTAAGGGATGACCCTCCTACATTAGAACAACTCCAATACCTGTACTTGAAGCATCACACTCAATGATGAAAGGTTTGCTAAAATTTAGAGTGGCCAAGATGGGTGTGGAACACATAACCTATTTTAGGGTATTAAAATCTTGTGAAGCAGCATCATTCCAATGGAAAGCATCCCTTTTTGTAAGAGCTGTGAGAGGTGCTACAATCTTACCATAGTTGCAGATAACCTTTCAATAATAGTCGGTGAGTCCTAATAATCCTTGAAGCTTTTTGAGTGTCTTTGGTAAAGGCTAATATTGAATAGCGATGATTTTATTAGGATCCACTTTAACTCCTTCTTGAGATACTATGTTACCCAAGTGTTGGATGTGTCTCATCCTTTGCATAGGAAGTATTGTACAATAGGCCCCTTTTTTGATAGTCCCCTTTTTCAGGAGATATTTTTGAAGCTATTTTAAAAGGAATTGGTGGGATTCATGTGATTGGTGGGTATGGGTGGTTTTAGCCCATGGTATTGTGCCCATGGTATTCTAATACCACATTGTGGTTTAGGGTTGTAAGAGTTTCTTTTATATTGATTGTAATGTCTCATTATGAGCAAGGTGAACAATAATAGAAAAAGAGGTGTGGCTCTTGTTTGTTGGACGTAGCCCATATTGGATGAACCAGGATAAATATCCTGTGTTTTAATTGTATGTATTTTGTGAGTTGTTATTTTCTTCTAAATTATTTAATTTTACATTAACTCTTCATATGATATCAGAGCCAAGTTGTTAGCCATATAGGGACGCCTTTATTGTTAGGGTTTTAGTTCATTTGAAGAAGATCTAAGGTTTCTAAGAGTTATAGAAAACCTATTTCGAAGTGGGAGTTTTACACAAAAGGATATTGAAGAAAAATGACGTTAAATCAATCAAGGATAGAGATTGAGAAATTTTATGGAAAAATTTTTGAGCTATGGAAGTTAAATATGGAGGACCTGCTCATGGACATATATCAGTGGTCTATTTATCTCTGAATAGAAACCTGCCAATACATCCAATGAAGATTGGAAAAAGTTGAATCAGAAAGCGAGGAGTCTAATTTGATTGTGCCTTGCAAATTTAGTTTTGATAAATATTTTTGTAGAAGCTACTACAAATGATCTTTGGGAGAAGTTAGGGTCTCTATATCAATCTAAGTCCTTGGTGAAAAATTATTCCTCTAGAATAAATTGTATAATCTGAGGATGAATGAAGGGTATTCAGTAGTACATCATCTTAATACATTCAATAATATGGTAAGTCAACTTAATTAAGTTGAGTGAGGAAGATAAATGTATTACTTTGCTATGCTCTTTACCAGATTCATGGCATAATCTAGTTGTAGTAATTGGTAGTATAACTTCATCCACATTGAAGTTTGAAGATGTTGTGGCATATCTATTATCAGAGGATATGAGGATAAAAGCCATGGAGGGCACATCAAAGGATATCCTAACAGTGAGAGGGTGTGCCAAGGAAAAACATAAAATGATATCTGGTGATAGATTTAAGTCTAGAGGTAGATCCAAGTCTCAAGGAAGGTTTGAGAGAAAATATTTGAAATGTGGTAAGCTTGGACACATGAAGAAGGATTGTAGATCAAAGAATGTTGATTATGGAAATATATATGACGATTACACTTCCACAGAGATAAATTAATCCACTTATGAAGGAGGGGATGAATATTTAGCATCTTGCTCCATATGTTCAAATAGTAAATATTGGTTGATTGATACTGGTGCCTATTTTTATATGACCCCTCATAGGGGGTGGTTTAGTGAATATGAAATATATGATGGAGGGAGGTAATTTTGGGAGATGATTCACCACTTAGAATCATTGGTCATGGAAAAGTGAAAATACTATTGCAGGATGGTAGGGTTAAAACCCTCCCAAGTGTGATTCATATTCTTGGTCTTGCTAGAAATTTAATTTTTGTAAACAAAAATGGCTAATGCAGTAGTGAACATCAATTTTAGGAAGGATTCCTGAAAAATGGTTCATGGATATATAGTGTTAGCTAGAGGAGTTTAGATTGAAACCTTGTATAAGCTATTGGGAAGCTCTAGTCAAATGAGTGCAATAGATCAACTATTTTTGAGGCTGAATCAAATAAAATTTCAATGCTCTGGCATCAAATAATGGGACATATTGGAGAAAAGGGATTGTGTACCATGCACACAAAATGTAATGTTCAAGGTATCCCTAATTGCTCAATGGTTTTTTATTTCTATGAACATTGTATTTATGGCAAGTAGAATCATGTGAGTTTCCCATATGGTGCTACAAGATCAAAATGGTATTAGATCTGATTCATAGTGATATCTTTGGTCATGTTCCTATTCCATCCCTTGGACAATCATGGTACTATGCTTATTTCGTTTATGACTTTTCAAGATATGCATGGATTTATTTTCTTAAAAGTAAAGCTGAAGTGTTTGATAAGTTTAGAGAATTTAAAGCACTTGTTGAAAATCAAACTAGGAAAAATATTAAGGTGTTGAGGTCTGAAAATGAAGGAGAGTATTGTTCAAATAAATTTGATAATTTTTGTAAGCAATGTGGTATTGCAATATAGAAGACTACTCCATATACACCTAAAAAAAATGGATTTACCAAGAGATTGAACAAATAAATGATGGAAAAGGCTAGAATTATGCTCAGTGGTGCTGATCTGGAATAGGAATTTTGGGCAGAGGTAGTAAATGTGACATGTTACTTGTGAAATTGATCTCCTACATCAGTATTTCCAGATCAAACTCCATTTGAAGTATGGTTTGCTAAGAAACCCTCTTTGTCACATCTTAGAGTGTTTGGTTGTGATGTATACATGCATATCCTAAAGGATAAAAGAAGTAAGCTTGATAATAAGGCTATTAAATGTATCTTTATTGGTTATAAATATGGTGTTAAAGGATATAAACTTTGGAATCCAAAAACTAAAAGTACAATTTATAGTAGAGATGTGGTGTTTAGAGAAATGAAAAGTGATCACAAGAAGGAAGTAATAGAAGAACCTGAAAAGGTACAATTTTATCTCATGGAAGAAGAATCCTACCCTATAGAAGAGGATAAACCAGAGGTTCATACACTTGTGGTAAGGAGATCAACACGAGAAATAAGGCAACCTGAAAGGTATAATCCATCTACTTTTCCTTCTTCCTTTGTTTTATCTGTTACTGATGAAGATCCTAGAACAATTAAAGAAGTTGTTAATTCTAAAGAGGTAAATCTTTGGAAAGAGGCCATGAATGAGGAAATGATGGCCCTGAAAAAAATAAGATATGAGATCTAGTAAAATTACCTGGTGGAAGAATAGTAATAGGTTGCAAATGGATCTTCAAGAAGAAGCAGAATGTTGAAGGTAAAGTGGAGAAATATAAAGCTCGCTTGGTTGCTAAAGGTTATTCTTAGGTAGAGGGAATTGATTATGGTGAAGTATTTTCTCCTATTGCAAAGCTAACCTCAATAAGATTTTTTTTATCTGTGGCTACTGCATTTGATCTTGAAATAGATAAAATGGATGTAAAAAATGCATTCCTTCATGGATATTTGGAGGAAGAAATCTATATGAGACAACTTGAAGGATTCATTGTTGAAGGAAAGGAGGATTTTTTATGTAAGTTAAAGATATCTATATGGACTGAAACAGTCACCTAGAATGTGGTATCAGAAATTTTATTCTTATGTTTTAGGACTTGATTTTGTTGTTAGCAATGTTGATCATTCTGTATACTCAAAGTAAATAGGTAATGAACTTGTCATTATAGTTTTGTATGTTGATGATATGTTACTAATTGGAAACAATAATGAAATGATTAGGGAAGTGAAGTCTTAGTTAGCATCACAATTTGACATGAAATATCTTGGCCATACAAATTTTATATTGGGCATGAAAATAAATAGAGATCATTCTAACAGAAAGTTGTGGTTGAATAAAAAAAAGTATGTTGAGACAGTATTGAAGAGATTCAGTATGCAGGATTGTAAACCAATGAATATACCTATTCCTTTAGGTGAAAAATTATCTGTTGAACAATGTCCAAAAATAGAAGAAGATGTAGAAGAAATATTCCATGTTCCTTATGCAAATACTGTAGGGAGTTTAATGTATGCCATAGTGTGTACTAGACCATATATTGCCCATGTAGTGGGAGTTTTGAGCAGATATATGTCTAAACTTGGTAAAGAGCATTGGAATTCTATAAAAAAGGTTTTCAGATATTTGCATGGTACATATGATTTTTCAATCTATTATGAAGGTACAGGTAAAGAAAACAAATCCTTGGATATAGAAGGTTTTTTTGATGCCTATTGGGCTGAAGATCTTAACAATAGAAGATCTACTAGTATATATGCATTCAAATTGTTTGGAGGGGCTATTAGTTGGATAAACAAAATATAAAATGTTGTTGCTCTTTCAACCACTGAAGCTGAGTACATGGTAGCCACTGATGCAAGTAAGGAAGTAGTATGGTTATAAAGACTATGTGCTGATATTCGATTCTTTCAAGGATTTGTGAAGATAAATTATGATAGCTAAAGTACTATATTTTTGGTAAAGAACCTTGCTTACCATTCAAGAAAAAAGTACATTGATACAAAGTACCACTTTAGTAGGGACATGATTGAACAGAAAAAAATGTTGCTGAAAAAGTGGATACCAAGGAAAATGTTGCAGATGCTTTAACCAAGGTATTTAGCACATAAATGTTCATGTTTTGTATAGTTGAAATGTGTTTGACATAACTGAGTGTTGGAACTAACATTGATTACAACCTTTATGCAAAGTATTCAATAAGTGGGAGAATTTTCGATGTGTCTCATCCTTTGTAGAGGAAGTATTGTATGACAGACCCCTGTTGTTAGAATCTCCTATTAAGTATTTTTGAGTATTATTATTGGTCGGCACATTTAATTGTCGGCATATAGGAAGAAGTAGTGTTTAGTTTTGTTTCGATTAGGCATCTTCCTAAGTTGGCATTATAGTTAGCGGGATTTATGGCTTCTATACTATATAAGCCAGTGTAATACTTATTTTTCCTTAATGTGAATTGGGTTTCATAATTGGTATTAGAGCACACGGGTTAGGGGTTATTTTTTGGAATCCTAAGTAATTTTGACATCATTAGGCATGCATCTCGAGGAGTGGCCCATAGAGGAACTTGTACAACTGGAATGGTAGTTCTAGGCATGCATCCCAAGGAGAAACCCATAGAGGAGCCTACATAGCTGGTGTGGAAGTCCCAAGCATGCATCCCGAGGAGCGGCCCACAAATGAGCTTAAGTAGTTGGCATGGTAGCCCTAAGAATGCATCATGAGGAGCAGCCTGTAGAGCTAGAACTTTCCCACAACACGAGGATCAAGGAGCTGATGTGGCGGACGATAGGAGCTAACGTGGCAAACGACACAACTCCTAAGGTAGGAGCTAACTTGGTAGACAGGTGGTGATGAGCCACTGTATCAGAGGCAGACATGTGGTAGACAGCTGGAGAGGACACATGGTAGCTGACTGGGCTAAACTTGCAAGGGCATGTGAATCGAGGCTGAGTTGGCAAGTGCACGTGGATCGAGGTAAGGAAACAAGGTGATGTGGCAATTTTTTATTGGTTGATTCAATGACAAAAGGATGGACGTTGATTTCCCGAAGGCAATCAAACATCCTTGTGCGTGTGTTTGGTTAAAGAGAAAAAAATCATCCGCCTTGCGGATGTGGGATAATAATCCCAAAGTTTTTTTTTCGTCGCTTGGAGCGTGACGGTTTAAGTGCAAGGAGCTATCCTTGCCTTCACATCGGGCAAGATAGCTCGAATGGCTCGAGGAGCCAGCCGAGAGTTGATTGTCGTGGGGTCGTGGGTTCGACTCCCCACGGAGCGGAGTGAAACCTTTTTTTAGTATAACCGCCACCTTTTTTTATTTTTATTTTTTATTTTTGCAAAGTTTTTAAAGTTAAATAAAATTAAATTTATTAAATTAATTAATAGTTTAATATTAATTTAATTTAAAAAAATCATTTTTAAAGTTTTTTAAAATGATTTTTTAATTAAAATTAAATTTTATTATTAATTAAACTTTTTGATAAAATTTTATTTTTATTTTCCAATCTTAAAAAAAAAACATTGCCTAAGAGGCAATTTTTTGTAACAGCCTAAGAGGCTTTAAAGAGGGGATATTTTTTGGGGAATATTTCTACAGTCATTAATGTTAAGGTCCCTTCATTCTCTTTTAGCAAGAGAAACCCCTAAATATTTTGATGAAAAAGTTTGAATGTATGGATTGAATATTATATTCAATCAACTTCAAAATATTGTAATAGCAAATCAAAGAGCATAAAATGTAGGATATGATGGTTATTCCGAAGATAATTATTTTGGTAGCAGATATGAGGAGTCAGAATCTGTAGAAGTTGCACCACAGGAACCTAAGATTATTTATCTGAGTGATAGTAACTTAGTTGAAATAGTAGAGCCAAAACCGCATTCACCTGAAGTCATTATTGTTAGTGACGATGGTGATTCGGTTTCTGACAAATTTTTCAATCAAGTTATAAGAGAACGTATGCAATTAGAACAAGATATCTACGAGAGAGTAGATCAAGTAAGATTTGATTTAAATCTGTAATTTTTTCTTTGAAAAGCATAGTGCATTGATTGTATTGAGAAATAAAAGAAGTGTGTTTCTAGTTTATTTTCAAAATCTATGGCATCAAATAATAATCTACCCATACCTGAGTTTCATGGGTTAGATTATGAGTACTGGTCTATCAAGATGAAGACCCTACTCATTGGTAAAGGTTTATGGGATATCATTGAGGAAGGCTACAATGAACCTCAAGACTGGACAACCTTGAGTGCAGCTGATAAGACTGCTAAGAAAGATGCCCAAAATAAGAACTCATTTGCTCTCTACCATATCCAAGTAGCCTTGGAGAAAAGCATATTTTTATTGCTTGTACAACAACACTTGAAGCTTGGAAAGCTTTGAAAGAAGTTTATCAAGGGAGCGATTAGGTGAAGCAAGTGAGGCTTCAAACCTTAAAGCGAGATTTTGAGAATCTCAAAATGCAGGAAATGAGAAAGTTGGTGACTACTGTGTATGAGTGAAAGCAGTTTTCAACAATATGGAGACCCTTGGAGAAGACATAAAACCTGAAATGGTTGTGAAGAAAGTGTTGAGAACACTTCTTCATAAATGGAACCATATTGCTATCATCATTGAGGAATCTAAAGATATTTCTACTCTAACTTTTGATGCACTAATAGGTTCCTTAATGTCTCATGAAGAAATATTACATGGGACTACTTCAACAAGCTATGGAGGAGATGATAAAGCTTTCTCATCCAATGAGGGTGCAAAAAGAGGCCAAGGCAGAGGAAAAATAAGAGGTAGAGGAAGCTCAAGAGGTGTAAATTCAACCAGAGGTAGCAATCAAGATAGATGTGGCAATCAAAATAGAGGTGGCAATCAAGGAAGGAGTGGTAATCAAGGAAGAGGAAGTGACAAAAAAAAGAAAGCTTGTTTCAATTATGGCAATCCTGGTCATTTTTCTTGATATTGTTGGTCCAAGACTTCTCAAGATGGAAGAGGTCAATATGGAAACTATGGTGAAGAAGAAGGAACTTCAAATCTGTTTCTTACTTATGGAAAATCAGACCAAAGTCTAAATGATACTTGGATTTTGGATACTGTGTAAAGAAGAGATCTTTGCTACAATGGATTCCACCTACAAATCAAGAATCAAGTTGGGAGATTATAAAGCTCTACAAATTGAAGGTATTGGAGCCATGGAGGTTCCAAAAAAAGAAGGCATAAAAAAGGTAAATGACATCTATTACACCCCCAAACTCTAACATAACTTGCTTAGTGTTGGAAAAATGATGGAGAAAAATTATAGTCTTGTTTTTTATGAAGGCAAATGTGTAATTTTTGATAATAACAATTGTAATAGAGTTGTTACCCAAGTAGCTATGACACAGAATAGGTTATTTCCTCTTAAGTTTGGGGAAAATGGGGGTGCTCAACTTGCTAGTATTGCTATAGCAGATCCAAGTGTACTTTAGCACTTTAGATATGGTCATCTAAATTATGCAAGCTTGAAATTGTTAACTTCTCAAGCTATGGTGTGTGGCCTTCCAAAAGTTGATGAAAACAAGGAGGTCTATGAAGGGTGTGCTTTGGGAAAGCACTCTAGATCCAAGTTTCCAAAAGGATAAGCATGGAGAGCTCGACATCCACTACAATTGGTGCATTCAAACATTTGTAGTCCAATGCAAACCAAAATCATTGGTAATAATTATTACTTTCTCACTTTCATAGATGATTTCTCTAGGATGTGTTGGATCTATTTTTTGAAAACCATAGATAAAGCTTTTGATTGTTTCATAGATTTCAAAAATAATGTAGAGAAATAAAGTGAGTTTGTTGTAAAAATTCTAAGGACTGATAGAGGAGGAGAGTATTCTTCAAATGCATTTCTAAAATATTGTAAAAAATGTGGAATCAAGAGGCAATTCACAACTGCCTACACCCCACATCAAAATGGTGTAGCTAAAAGAAAAAACCGCACCATAGTAGAAATGGCTAGATCGATGCTTCAAAATAAGCATCTTAGTAACATGTATTGGGCCGATGCTGTTAGAACTAGTGTTTACATTTTGAATAGGAGTCCTACTTCTAGTCTAGATGGGATCACTCCTTATGAAGGATGGAATGGCAAAAATCCAAATGTAAAACACTTTAAGATTTTTGGTTGTCTTGCATATGCCCAAATTCCTGATGAAAAAAGAAAAAACCTTGACCCCAAAAGTCAAGCATGTATTTTTTTTGGATATTGTGAGTCTACCAAAGCATATAGACTCTATAATCCCAAAACACATAAAATTGTAATTTCAAGGGATGTAATTTTTGATGAAAGGGGAGAATGGGGTCATCAACTTTTTTTTTGATGATGGATCTCATGATGCAAGTCCCTCTCAAGTGCAGCAAGTGCAACAAGTGCAACCCAAAAACAACAAAGGAATTCCTCCAAGACCAAGTATGAGTACACTAGAAGCTACTCCAAGTCCTTCTCCACAAATATCAGTAAGTTATTCACCTATGGATATTGATTCTTCATCAAGAGGTAAAATAATTCTTCAGCACCATCCATTTGTTCAAATGTTGGATAAGAATTTCCAGAAAAGATACACTAGAATTCAAGCTAGTGAAATGAATGCAGTTTTAAAAAGACTTGAAAATCTACATATGTATGGTGATGATGACTCCCAAGAGCCTAAGGGAGATGTAGTCAATTATGCTTTAATGATTAGTGCAGAGCTAGAGCCATCTAGCAAGCCATGGAAGAGGAAATCACGTCTATAAAAAAGAATGATACTTGGGAACTAGTAAAGCTTCGTAAGGGTAAAAAATATGTTGGATGCAAATGGGTCTACAAGACCAAATTCAATGCTTATGGAAGAATTGAAAGATACAAGGCAAGACTTGTAGCGAAATTTTTTACTCAGAAGTATGAGATAGACTATGAGGAGACCTTTGCTCCTGTTGCTAGATAGGAGACAATCAGATCAGTACTTTTTTTGGCTACCCACAAAGGATGTAAAATTCATTATATGGATGTAAAGAGTGCCTTTCTAAATGGGTACTTGAATGAAGAGGTTTATGTGCAACAACCTCAAGGTTTTAAAGAACAAGGTAAGGAAAACCTTGTATACAAAATGAAAAAGTACTATATGGCTTTAAGCAAGCACCAAGGGCATGGTACTCTCGCATTGATGTCTACTTTAAGGAGTATGGATTCACTTGGAGCAAAAATGAACCTACTCTCTACTACCTAAAGCAAGGTAAAGACATTTTCATTGTATGTTTATATGTGGATGATATCATATTTATGGGTAGTAATGACAATATGAATAAGGAGTTCAAACACTCCATGATGAGTGAATTTGAAATGAAAGATCTAAGCTTAATGCATTACTTCATAGGCATGGAGGTACATAAAACAGATAAAGGGATATTCATATGTCAACACAAATATGCTCAAGATATGATCAAGAAATTTTCTATGGAGCAATGCAAGTCTGTTGCAACTCCAACGAGTCATGGGATCCAATTGAGCAAAGATGATGGAGCACCAAAATTTGACATGACCACTTACAAGAGCATGGTTGGGAGTCTAATGTTCCTCACCAACACAAGGCCAGATATTCAGTATGTTGTTTCTCTTGTCTCAAGGTTTATGGCTGATCCATACGAACTCTGCCTAAATATCTTCAAAATATTCAACAAGTGGGAGAATGTTCGATGTGTCTCATCCTTTGCAGAGGAAGTACTATATGACAGGCCCCTGCTTCGGTGGTCCCACTTTTTTGGAGATATTATCGAAACTATTTTTGGAGGAATTAGTGGGATTCCCATGATTGGTGGGTATGGGTGGTTTTAGCCCATGGTATTGTACCCATGATATTCTAATACCATGTTATGGTTTAGGTTTGTAAGAGTTTCCTTTATATTGATTGTAATGTCCCATTATAGGTAAGGTGAACAATAATAGAAAAGGAGGTGTTGCTCTTGTTTGCTAGACATAGCCCATATTGGGTAAACCAAGATAAATCTCTTGTGTTTTAAGTGTATGTATTTTGTGAGTTGTTATTTTCTTTTGAATTATTTAATTCTACATTATTATTTTGAAATAAATCTAGTTATAACTCTTCACCAAGTATTCTACTTCCTTGAACCCAAATGCACATTTGGATATTTTAATGAAAAATTTCTCCTTTTGTAATAAGTAAAGAACCTTGTTGACATGATCTAAATGGTCCTTCCAAGATTTGCTGTAAATTAAGATATCTTCAAAGAAAACAAGAACAAATTTACAAAGATATGGTCTAAAAACATGGTTCATAAGACATTGAAAAGTGGATGGGGCATTGGTTAGACCGAAAGGCATGACTAAGAACTCATAGTGACCTTCATGCGTACGAAAGGCTGTTTTTGGGATATCTTCTTCTCTAATCCTAATTTGGTGAAAAATTGAGCGTAAGTCTAGCCTTAGTAAAATATTGTGTACCATGTAGTTCACCTAATAAGTCATCGATGATAGGATTAGGAAATTTGTCTTTGAAGGTAAGTTTGTTAAGGGGACAAAAATAAGTACAGAAATACCATGAATCATCCTTACGGCGTGCCATCACAATGGGATATGAATAAGGACTAGTGCTTGGTCAAATGATTCCATGTTCTAGCATATCTTGGATAAGTTTCTCTATCTCAATATTTATTGGTTGTGGATGGTGATAAGGACATATGTTAGGTGGTAGGATATCCAAAATTAAATGGATAGCATGATCATGCGACCTTTTAGGAGGTAGGCCATATGGTTTTCTAAATACCACTTCATAATTATCTACAATATTTTGAATATCTTTAGGCAAAGTTGGAGATGATGAATTCGAAGAATTAACTTCAAGGGAATTTATTTGAGCCATATAATCGTAGCCACCTTTTCACAATATATTTTCCATGCAATGTGAACTCACTATGTGAGAAGGAGGAGGCTGAGTCCCTTGAAGGAAAATATTTTTTCCATTTTCTGACCACTTAATATATATTTTTTTTGAGATTAAGAGTAACATCACTAAGTTGAGATAACCATTGAGATTCTAGAATGAGATCCGAACTACCTAGGTGCATAAAAAAAAGTGTACCTGTCCATGTATAATTTCCCATTTAGATTGTTACCTTGGGTGTTTGACCTATGAATTGAGCATTGCCTCGATTGGTGATAAGTACTTGCAATTTATCTTGATTGGAAGTATGGATATATAGATTCAAGGATTTGGCTATTTTATGGTTGATAAAGTTATGTGTACTTCTAGAATCAATCAACACATTAACATGTTGGTGTTTAATGAATCCTTGCACCTTGATAGTGTGATAGTCTTGAATACCCATAAGTGCATGCACCTAGAGGGCCACTATATCATCTTCTGGTGTTTCCTTGTTTGCAGGTTCTATAGATAGCTATGGTTGAGGTGTATCCTCTTCTTTAATAACTAGAGAATCTTAATATTCTACATGAAATTTCTAATGTTGTACATAAGCTTGCTCTTATTGATGATATGAACAACATTTATAACAAAATAATCCTATGCAATGCTCGAAGTTTTGATATGAATGATGAGAGTTGGAGTCCCAATGATATGGAGGAGTGACATTTTGGAGTTTTTGTTCTACTGCCTGAGCGATACGTTATGCCTTGTCTAAGGTATAAGGATCATGCATGTCAACTTCCTTGTCAATCTTGTCCTTAAGACCATAGTTAAAGGCCAAAACCACTACTATAGGACTTAATTTGTGGGTATAGGTGATTAGGCTAATAAATTCTAAAATATAGTCATCTACTAACCTTCTTTGCTTGATTTGCATAAGGTAAACCACGTATGATTGAGATGCTCATTTATAATATCTTCAAAGAAAAATTTCCTTAAATTTAGGCCATAAAAGTGGAAATTGATTTTTACTAAGTTGCCATAATAACCATTGATATGCTTGTGTACCCATTTTAGAAGATGTGAACGTAACACATCCTATTTCAGGGATATGGTGTAATTGGATAAGTCCTTCCATATTTTATAACCATCCAAGGGGGATGGAACCTTCAAATATGGGCATGTCGACTCGAGGAACATTGACATCATGAGGTCATTCCAAGTACTAGGAAGTGCCACCTTCTTATGGGTCTAAATCATTAGCAAATCGTTGAATTTGTAGCAGCTTGTCTCTTGTGACTATTTAAAGGTTTGATATTTAGGATAATTTATGAGCGAGGGGTAAGTGGTGGTGTAATGAATGTAATTTGAGAATCAATATCTCATAGAGTTGTGTGCACTTATTTCAATATTGATGTTTTTTGAGTTAGATATTGTTGTCGAGAAGCATCCATATTTGTAGGAATTGGTATAGGTTCCCTGGGAGGTGGGTTATTGAAAGCATAATCTATTTGTTTTGGAGAAGTCATTGTAGAATAACACTACTGGTCAAAACTAGAGATGTGATTGGGATTGACTTGAATTATTGGTGGTCATTTTTTGGTCATAAATTCATTAATCAACAAAGGATTTTTTTGTAGCCGTTCATTGAATCTATTCCACTCACTCATAATTTTATGATTTAGTTAGTCACAAATTTTTTGCTTCAATTTCTTGATGATAAAATTGTTATCAAAATTGTTAGCAAAAATAAAAATTGCTAATTATTGTCAAAACTTGTTAGCAAAGTTGTAAAATTTGGTTTTATGTTTTAACCAATACTCGAACGAATGTTTAACTGGTTTGAGACTACCAACTAGAAAATTATGATTGAATATTCGAGTGACACCCTGGAAACTGACAAGATGACCCTGATGACATATTGGCACACTGGTCACTGATAGGACAATCAGATATGAAGGACTCAATGGACAAGGGTGACACACTGGACACTAACAACACTGACACACTGGTGATTGAGAGGATGACCAAACACGAAGGACTCAACAGACAAGGGTGATGAGAGGAAAAGGCATGCACAAGGTAAAATATGACTCTAATAGGGAGGAGGATGAGAGGATAAGGCACAAACAAGGCTGACTAGGTGATAAGGAGGAATAATTGCAAAGAGAACCTGGCGATTACACCTGGTGGTAACATGTGGTTGCAATCGTCGAAGTGGGACGCACGAGGTGGGGATGACCAACAAGTTGGTCAGTGGATTATTGGTGTGATACAAATTTTATTGCCCCCAATTTGTTTACCTCATGAATATGGGATAATTTCTTGATATAAAAATGTTTCTAAAAAAAAAATCCTTCCTCAGACCGGTGTATAAAACTTTTGAAATTTGCACAATATAAGGTGGAAACCTTGTATTATTAACACTTCAGATTGGTGTAATATAACCTTGATATTTTTAATACTTCCTGATGGCATATATTTTTATCACCTTTGTTTAAAAACCATGGACTTCTCTTGAGATATATAACACACAACTAGACCATTCAGGATTGTATTTTTATTGTTGATGATGTTGTTTAATCATTGTTTTAATCACTGAATGTAAAAAAACATGTACCTTAGAACCAGTGGCCTGCTAGCCCAATTTTAACTATTGTTAATGGGGCTCCTATGAATGGAACTTATAACGCTTATGTGATTAATGATGAGTACAAAAAAGTAATGCAGTTAGATCTAAACAAGCTATGATACCACTTGTAAGGGATTTACCCCTTTCTTGCAGAATAAAAATATAATGAAATATGAGAATTGAAAGACTAGATGACATTTACGTGACGTGGAGAGGGCAGATCTTTACTGTATAAGCAATATAAAATATTAATTTTTGATGATTAAAATGAGAATGATGATAAATATAAATATGTATAAAATGTGAAGGGTCACAACCCATAATAGTATGAATTCATAACAAATTTTATTGTCATTAAAATTTTAGAGAAGATGATCTAGGCTATTGATCATTATAATTAGATGACTCACATAATATTTATGACCCACATTCCTTGTTATCCTATTAAAAATTTGTAAACTACTAGATCTAAGTTCAATAATAGATCTTCCTTGAACACACTTTTTAATGGGACAACTACTTGCTTCTTCTATGTATGGCCAATATATTTACTATGTGTTTAGACCTTGACCAATGATAGAAACCTCATTTTAAACTCTTCAAATAGCTTTATGAAATTGCATGGGAAATTGGATGAGCAATCAATGGCTTGCACAAATTTAGGTTTCTTGATGGATACTCTTTGTTTTTGGAATCAACACCAATCATAGATATTGAAGATCAATGGCATGCACAACCTCATTTTGTCATAAATCATTTCACTTCTATGAATTAATGTCCACCATTCAATTGACTTGATCAATAGGTAATGCAAACTTAAAAATTTGTGTGGCCTCCTCTACTCCTCAATTCAACGCCCATCATTTATTAAATATTGAATGACCCACATATCATTAGAAATATCTTGGGTTTCCTCTATGTGATAAAATAGTGCTCGTCATAGATGTTAAAATCGATAGTGTGCACAACTTCAAAATCTCGCTACCTTCTTTGCACACAAAATTAACACCTACAAAATTGATGGTGAAAATTTACCTCCAATCTTCTTCTTCCTATAGCCTATTTTCCATTGAGGTTGTCTTGAAAAATTAAGCCAAGAAAAAAAATCTTTCTTTCCTCTATGTATTGAATTTTTACTACAATTTTGGTGACTCATAGGGGATTTTTTACTGCATTTTTTGCTTGTTAAAGATAAAGAAATAATGTGAAGGATGAAAAAGAAGAAGAAAAATGTAGGGCTAATAAGGAGACAATTTGTGCATCAAGGCTTTGATTTCTCCTCACTCATTTGAAGGTAACTCTAATTTTTGGTACTGACAATAGCATATATGGAGTTTGATTTGATCATAATGTGAAAAATTCATTACTTTTTCTAAAATATCCTATATTGACACCTTGAGCTCCACCAAGGTCCTAATAACCCATGGTACATCCTCCAAAGTGGGGAAATTTGACAATTTACCAAAATTTATTTACCTCTCTTTTTGTTGCTCAAGTAACTATGTATACTCTTGTTTTGAAAGGATCTGATTATCATATGTCCAAAGAGAGGAGAGACCCTTATAAATGAAGGAGTTGATGGTACCCCTTAGGTTTCAAATTATAGAGGTTAGGATTCTTATATTGTCTTTGTATTTTTGCGAAGACTACTCCTTTTCAAGTATGTATAGCACCTTACACACCACTAATTTCCTATCTTGGATACCTACAACCACTAGCTCCTAGTTGTGTAAGGTGGCCAATTTTTCTTGGTATATTTTTGCCTTGGATAACCTCTCAAATCCCATTGCCAATGTTTATCTTATCTCCTAGATAATTTGGATGCTTTTTTGGGTGTCTACATAAAATAATTCAAGCACCTATGATAGTGATTATGTGGATATTATTAAACTATCCTAGTATGCTCAACAAACCTCTATTGTTAGCTTCATCACTCTTGAATTCTACCTTATTTTTGCATTTTTTATTTGCTTCTCATTAAGTTCCTTTCAAAATTTATCCCTATATTTGTTGATCTAGGCCTTATAAGCATCAGATTCATCAACTAGACTTTGGTTCTTGCTCTGTTTATCCTCCAAGAGAGAAGCCAACATTTGTGTGCTCACTAGTTGGTCTATCTAGATATAAAGTCTTTTGACTTCCAACTAGGTGTTCCTGAGGGTAGTTTTTACATCTTGAATTGTTTCCCCTTCTTTCTCACCTTCCTCTTGATGGACAGGTCATCATGGTTTATGCATTTATCGGATTCCTCCATGGACTCCACTTTGTGCTTGGATTGAGTGTCTTTAATATTGATCTCTTCTATTACCACTTGCTAATCCTATTATTGCATTTGCTCTTCTAACTTGAAGATAGTTGGGATCACATGGATGATGTACATAGTGGTGTATTGATGATCAAAATGACTACTCACCCTAACTTCTATGGGATATGTAACTCTTTTGGTCTCTTTCTTTTGGTTGTACTACAATGTTCTATCCTAAATTTCTTTGAATTATAGTAGTACATTGGAGGCAAGAGGAGATTGAAAGCTTGTCAGTTGTCCCTATGGAGTTAGATCCAAGAATAGTTGTATAAATAATGAGAAAGGTGAGATGGAGAAGTAAAGGAAAGAGGGAAGCATCCTCCCAACAAGAAGGGTTGGGGAGCAACATATATGATGATGAAAGTAGAAGTAATGGGTGTGATAGATTTAGGGACTACAAATGGTGACACCAAATAAATGAAGGTTACAACCAAAATAATGGGAGGGGTGGTGATAACCATTATGGTTAAGACACTAGGCATGCACCCTAATTGTACCAAACAAATGGAAGGTATGGGAGGATACTCAAAAGTGTAATGAATATTAGAGACCTCACTAGATGGTGAGGGAAATATTATTTGCAATTGTATCTCCGAGGTATTCTCATTTCACTTCTTCAATGAAGGAGGGTTCTCTTCATAGAATAACTCCCTCTTCTTATATTATTGTGATGCTTACTAGGGTTCTTATGGTGGTGGTTTTGACATTGTGAGAGACACTTAAGGAGAGACTATGATTGAAGCTTCTTTGGGTCCTGACGAGGATTCTTCTACATGAATGATTTTTTATTGTTATTTCTACTCTTTTCACTATTTGGGGCAATGCCTCCTCTTCACTCTCTTCTTTCAAAAGGGTGCTTTTGACACCTAAGTGCTCCTAGTTGTACAAATCATTGAATGTTTCATCCTCATCTAGGTCATTGTAAGCCATTAGAGTGTCCCCATATTCTTGATATAAATTCCACTAAGTATTATTTTTGCCTCCTTCTAGTGTTCCTCTCTAAGAATTTGATTCTTATTGACATTAATCTATATTCATTCGTCTCCTTGGTGCTTTTTCTTGTAGAAGGTCTCATAAGACCTTGGTTGCTATAGGTGCTTGAAAATTACCTTTAATAGTTGTGTGCTTGCATCCTTTATTGGGTTCTTCAATATATTAGTCTCTGGTATGGACCCATGCACAAACTTATCCAAGCTCTTGATGTTCACTAACCAAGTAGTGAACTTATATTTTAAGTCATATTTCTATTTTCATGACATCTCATTAAGCCCAAGATCCTTTAATTTATCTTTTAGGAGAGAGGTAACCATTCTCTTCATTAGTGTCACTCTATTGAAGTTGAGGAGAAGATTATATAGGCTTCTCTTGCCTATATAATCTTCAAGGTATTTTAATTTCTCTTCTTCAATGAAGGAGGGTTCTCTTCATAGACTAACTCCCTATTATTATATTATTATGATGCTTACTAGGGTACTTATGGTGGTGGTTTTGACATTGTGAGAGACACTTAAGAAGAGACTATGATTGGAGCTTCTTCGGGTCCTGACGAGGATTCTTCTACATGAATGATTTTTTTTCATTGTTATTTCTACTCTTTTCACTATTTGGGGCAATGCCTCCTCTTCACTATCTTCTTCCAAAAGGGTGTTTTTGACACCTAAGTGCTCCTAGTTGTACAACTCATTGAATTTTTCATCCTCATATAGGTCATTGTAAGCCATTAGAGTGTCCCCATATTCTTGATATAAATTCCACTAAGTATTATTTTTGCCTCCTTCTAGTGTTCCTCTCTAAGAATTTTATTCTTCTTGACATTAATCTATATTCATTGGTCTCCTTGGTGCTTTTTCTTGTAAAAGGTCTCATAAGACCTTGGTTGTTGTAGGTGCTTGAAAATTACCTTTAATAGTTGTGTGCTTGCATCCTTTATTGGGTTCTTCAATATTTTAGTCTTTGGTATGGACCCATGCACAAACTTATCCTAGCTCTTGATGTTCACTAATCAAGTAGTGAACTTATCCTTTAAGTCATATTTCTATTTTCATGACATCTCATTAAGCCCAAGATCCTTTAATTTATCTTTTAGGAGAGAGGTAATCATTCTCTTCATTAGTGTCACTCTATTGAAGTTGAGGAGAAGATTATATAGGGTTCTATTGCCTTTTTCTCTCCCATAGGATGCATAGATTGAGTCCATCTATCTAAACAAATCGAAAGCAAAACTCCTATTGGATACATAATTTGGTAATTGATATACATATTTGTTGAATTCATGAATTCTAAAGATAATAGCATTCTCCATGAAATATCATTCTCCTAAATTACTTCCTTGTAAAATTTATATATTGTCCATGGAGAGGCACTCTAGCTTCCATTTTCTTAGAGCCACTAGGGTAAAGGCTAATTTTTTTTCTATAAAATTATAATAAGAGGACTTGCTTAGGACCTCTATCCAAATAGAGATAGACCATTCATGGCCAGATTCATCCACTTGCTTCAATGCCCACCCAAGGTATATCCTAGGGTTCTATAATATAACCAAACCGGCCAAAAATGAAGAAAATTTTAAAATCTTGATTTCCTTAAATCTAGACAACCCTTCATGAATTCTATCAACAATGAAATCATTGAAGTAAAAAATCAACTTTTACTTGCTAGATGTCCACCCCATCAAGTACAACATGTAAATTTGGGTTAGGACCATGCCCTTATCATCCTCAAACCAAAAAATAAGTACGAACATGGTTACGATGTCCTTGGAACTATACCTTAGGTCTTTGTGGCTCAGGATAAACTTTATCAATGCATCATCCTTGATACCATATTTATCCAACAAGATCCCCAACTTATCTAGTATGGATCAAAATACTTTATGACCTTCTCTAAATTGATGAAGAGATTTCTCGTTTCTACCATATCATCTTTCAATGGCAAGTATGATGATGGTGAATCTATGGTTCTCATCATGTGAATGGACGTACCAAGACTAGTAACCATAGAGTTTTATGCATGTAGACACTAGCTCGTAGTAATTGTACACTTTAGAAACCATGTATTGTGCTATGGTGCTACTCATGATTTATGCTCCAAAGATCTGAGGGTCCCTTTGCTTAAATATCTACTATACCCCTTCCCTCAAATGTTTGGCCATCTTAGATAGCATAGGATCCATGACCCTCTCTACCTAGTCTTTCACTCACTTAACGGATGTGACTTGGGAGGCTTGGATTGGTATCTATAATCTTGAGTGATGGAGATGCTATAATTGATATTATAGGTGAAGCAATAGATGGACTAGCTCTAGTTATCAATGGGAAGTGAGTGATATTTTTCTTCTCCATGGCTCTTTAGATGCTCTTGTGCTAGTAAATTTGATTTTTCTATCTCAACCTTACATATACACTCCTTCATGCTCTCTAGACTCCTTGTTCTCTTGAATGTTCATGAATAAAATGGAAATAAAATACTATCCCTTGGAATACATCTCTAAGGGATAGTATTTTCAATTGAATTGAACAAAATACTAGACTCCTTGTTCTCCTTGTTCTATCTAGACTCCTTTTATTTATGTAATGACTAGCACAAAATCGAGGCTACCTTTGTTTACCTCATCAGGTTAAATTGATTATTAATGATTTAATCAAATGGTTTGTGCCAATATAGATTTGGGTCTTCCTTCCATAACCTTAGTTTGAATAAGAGCCTACCAAGTGTCCTTATTTCAATGATCCAACTGACATTGTTGATTCAAGAAGTAATTTGTAATTGTTCCTTTTACATGCAATATTTCCTGTATTTTGCTTTAATTAGATAATGAATGATATTTTAATTTGGAACATTTTTTATAAATTTTGATCTAGTAGGTGGCCACCAAGTGTCCTTATTCTTGATGACATGAACATCAACATTGTTTTGTTAAGTTGCTTTCATTCTTTTCATCATAACAACAAACTCCTTATGTTGGATATCTGAATGGAAAACTGACATTGTTCTAGCACCAAAATTTATGTTGATAGGTCCCAACATAGCATGATTTGACCACGTGTTCTTGTTAACTATGTGTGATCCATGTCCCCTTGATGCACCCCTTGGGAAATTTTTGATTAAGTGTGAAATACACTTGCAAGAGGGGACTTCATGAATCAAACATTTTGTGGAGCACTTCCCATTAATGGTTGGATGGATGCTAGAATCTTGGAATCTATGTTGACACTAATTCCTTCATAAAGAACATCATCTATTGATGGTTTGATTGAATGGTTTGCACTAACCAAGCTTAGATTTCCTCCAATGACCCCAAAATGAGTGCACACTTGACACATGTTTCGTAAACTAGTGATCCAATGACCACCACTACTAGTTAAAATGAGCTCTATTTTGTCATCTTAGAAACTATGAGGGTTGTTGATTTCATCATTCGATGTCCCACACTGACACAAATTTGAGAACCTTAAGATGAATCTTGATAGATAAAATGATATATGTATATATATGTATATATATGTATATAAATGTATATATATATGTGTGTGTGTGTGTGTGTGTAGGGTTTTCATAGATATATTTTCAACCCATACTTGCTTATTCGAAGGTTCCATAGGGATTAGGATCCCAACTATTAATTGCCCACTAGTCTATTTGATTCTCAAGAACATATCGATAGATAGGTCTAATCTAGACTACCCTTCCTCTACAACGCAACTTTGGTCATTAACTAACTTGATCGATGATAAATGCTCTACGTGGTGAATATAGAGGGACTATGATGGAATTTTTAGCTTGGTCCTATACTTGGTTTTTAGTAGCATTTGTGTCCAATCTAGCGATAAATAGCCTTTGATTTTCATAGAGAAATATCTTGAGAAGCAAATACCAAAGATAGTTGGAAGTTCGATCACTACTATGTCCTCATGGACTATGAGATCGAGATAAGCTTATAATGTGAGGAAAGACTCCTTACTAATACAAAGATCTAGATAGGAGTCCCATCAAGCTAGACTACTTCTTTGTTAGCCAATTAATAAACTAGCCCTAGTGTGTTTGCTATCCATATTAGCATGACTGAAGTACTTGACCTTGAATCTACCATGCAATTGTGGATCAACTTGTTACTATTGATCAAAGTTAGGCAAATTGGCACAAGCTTGACCTATTTTATCTTAGAACCAGATATTTGTAGGATAAGAAGGCTTTTTTCTTACATAGTGCCTTTTGTTTTCCTAATGCATCCTCCAAGTATCTCATCTGCTTAGCCATTGATAAGACGTTCTAGAGAGACATAACCATTGCAAACATCTTTAATATAAAATCAAATATACTTAAACCGCTTAAAGAATAAGAGAGAAACCATCGTATATAAAATAAATTATATGAATGATAATTAACTACAATATATTTTTTTGTATGCATATACTTCTAAAAGTAATAAATTCTAACCGTGATCCTCAAGGACAGGCACATCCCAGCATACAAGTATGATCAAATAAAATAAAATTGTCTATGACCAGATCAAATCTGTTCAAAATATAAAAACGAATCCTATGCCCTCTTTTCCTTTTGTTTCCCTCGTTGTAATTAGAAGAAAATTGAAAATAGATTTTTAATGCTTTAAATTAGTTTGGATAGAAAAGACAGAATTACGTGAGGACAATCCAGGAATACGGACGCGCCAGCACAGACACTCCAAAATAAATCTTTTTAATGCATAAATTGAAATTTATAGCAGAAATAAGTCTGAAGTGAGATGAACTTTGGCTTTAATGGAACGCACAACATTAGCGGGGTGTGTATATATTGAAATGGATATACATATGCATTTACAGAGGTGGTGAAAGATGGATTATTATGATAAAAAGGAGAGGAAGGTAATTAATAAGTGAGGGTGACAGTGAACTTGAGCACTGTGTGGTCAGCGGTGTTGGAGACGGTTTCGATGAGAGCGTCGCCTTGAGCGTCGTGGAAGACACCGCTGCCGTCGACGACTGCGATCTGCCTGTGAGGCATTGCAATCTTATCTTTGCCATAGAATTCAATGCTGCTAACCCCGAATTCAGATCCCTCACCCTCCAAGAAATTGGCTGTGAAGTTGAGCAAGAGGGTATCCGCATCGTCTTTTTCTTCTTCAGGCATGTGCATGTGCATGTAGTATCCGTGGGCTTTTCCCAGCAGAGCAGAGTGAAGGTTAGGCCCTTCTGTCAAGGGATCCTCAATCACCATCACTTCCTTGGCATTGGCATTTGCATTCAAGGGGAATGAAACACCCGAAGCCCCACCTAAAAGAGGATTCTGTGCTTGTGGTTGTAACTGCCCATTAATTGAGTTTGGGAAGGTTGAAGGGAAAAACTGCCCGTTCCCAACGGCGCTGCCCGGGACAAAACCACCAACGCCAAGGCCTAAGCCTGAGCCTATGCCTGCTACTCCGTTAGGGACAAGGCCCGTGGAAGGAAATCCTTGGAACTGACCGACGCCCATTAACGCCACTCACACGAAGGGTTCCAGCTGGAAGAGTTAACGGCAGAGGACCATTACCATTAATATTGCCGATTGTGTTCCCAATTCCAAAGGCGAAGGGATTTTGGAGGCCACTAATGCCTTGAGGTCCTGTTGGCAACGGCAAACCTCCAACTGCAGAGAGGGGCTTGGCTGTGGGATTTTCTCCTCCAACTATGTCGTGCATGAAGAACGTGATGGTCTTCGGCCGTGGGCTTTCGCTTGGAATCCCTTCTTCTCCTTCTCCTTCTCCTCCCTTTCCTTTTCCTCCTCCTTGTTCTCCTTCTTCTTGGCTTAGTCCTTCTCCTTTTCCTTCCTCTTCCTCTTGGCTTACTCCTCCTCCTCCCGTTTGCTCTTCGTCTTCTTGGCTTAGTAATTTTCTGCTTAGGCGACTTGAGTTTGCGGTTGCAAAACTCCCCAGAGTTATCACCATCACTAGAAGAAGAAGGACCATTGTTCCATTAATCCTACAATCCATTCTTCAAATCCAAAGGAAAGGAAAAAGAAAAGAAAGAGAACTGAAAAATTCTTCAAATCCAAATGAAAGGAAAAAGAAAAGAAATAGACAACTGAAAATGTATGGACATTTGAGGAGATCGACATATATTAACACAATGAAGGAAGGTAGGAATTCACCGCAAACATATTGGGTATACTTGCTCTCCACAATGACCATAATAAAATGTACGCACTGGGCAGGTCAGGCATGGCTTGATGTAGATCGTCATGAAAGAACAAATCTTTGTGGAATGCGTTGTAACGATGACATCACAATTTATTTTTTGGTTTTAGTGTGAGCATCGACTATATTTGACGTATAAACCGGCTCACCTGATCCGCTTGCTTGGTGCTTTATTCAATTAGTCAAAGTTTATTGTGTGTGGGTTGTTCGAAGATTTATTAAATAGCTTACACTAAAACACATCCTCGTCAAGGTTTTCCCCAACTTTTTAATAATTATTATTATTTTAATTTATTTTTTTCAATGAATTATATGGTATTGAAATGGTTTACTAGTATTACATCATTAACGGTATTACAACAAGGATATTATCCATATATCATTTGAGAAGATTTGAACCTAGGTTTCCTTGAAACGTTAAGGAATCTAACCAATTCAATTGTCATTTAATTATCATTTTAATTGTTATTTCCATGTCTAAATTACTTTTAAATATATTATGTTGAATTTTTATAAAGTTATGCTATTTTGACAGAGAACAGATCTAACACAGAATAGAATGCAAAGAAACAAGAGCCAAATTTTTCGTTGAATAGTTTTGGAAGAATTTTACAGAAATATATCACCGCAATCTGCGGTTTGCCAGTCCCTTCTCATTACAATTTCTGGGTTTTTATTAAGGCCCCGATCCTCTGCATTTTCAAATTTCTCATGACCTGCAACTGCCACCTGACTCAGTGGCCGACACGCTTGTCAGAATATTCTTCTGAAACTGCTGCTTCATTTTCAGTGCACGCGTGGCCGACATGCTTGTCAGAATATTCCTCTGTGACTGCTGCCTCATTTTCAGTGTGTGTGGGGCCGACCGCGTGTTTTTCTTTTGGTCACGATATCGCGACATGTCGCGATATCGCAACAATTCTCTTTTGCACTTTCTCTCTCCTACTTCGGTCGCGATATCATGACGTATTTCCATCATGTCCTCCGCTTTCTGCTTTGGTCGCGATATCGCGACATGTCGCGATATCGCGACGTCACTCTATTGCGCCTTCGTTCTTCAGCTATGGTCGCGATTTCGCGACGTTCCATCCTCCGCGCTTTTTGCTGTCTTGGCAACATCGCGATTTCGCGATGTTTTGTCCTCCGTGCCTTCTGTTGTCTTGGCAACGTCGCGATTTTGTGATGTTCCATCCTCGAGCCTCCTATTGTCTTGGCGACGTCGCGATTTCGCGATGTCGCCATTTCGTGACGTTCCTTCCTTGAGCCTCCTATTGTCTTGGCGACGTTGCAATTTCGCGACGTCGCGATTTCATGACGTTCCATCATTGAGCCTTCTGTTGTCTTAGCGACGTCACGATTTCGTGACGTTCCGTCCTCGAGCCTTCTGTTGTCTTGGCGACGTCGCGATTTCGTGACGTCGCGATTTCGCGACATTCCGTCCTCGAGCCTTTTGCTGTCTTGGTCGCGATTTCGTGACCTTCTACTCGTCGCTTCTTATTTCTCTGTTTTGGTCATGATATCGCACACTTTTTCTGTTGCAATATCGCGACACATATTTTTACAAAGTACTTAGAAAAAAATTTGGTTGATGCAAGATTGCTCTGCTGCCACCGGATGCTCCTGCATCAGACATCCGGGGTGGATTGAGAAGTGATCCTCACTTCTGTTCTATTAGGGGAAGACCCAGGCGGTCAACCTCTGTTTTCGACAACCAAGTTGCATCTTCTACAGGTCTGCCCTTCCACTTTATCAAATATTCAAAATACTGTTTGTTCTTGGTGCTTCTGCCTTCACGAGTGTCTAATATTTCCTCGATCTCGTCTGTGGTTGGGGTAGATGCTGGAATTCTCCACAACTCTATACTTGGTGCCTCTGTATTGTCTCCCTCATGGTATTCCACTAAATTTTAAATGTTAAAAATAGGCGAAATGTCAAGCCCACTTGGCAATTCCACTTCATATGCATTGCCTAAATCCTGTTTTTCCATTATTCTACATGGCCCAAACTTCTTCATCTTTAGCTTGTTATAGGTTTTGACAGGAAATCTTTCTTTTCTGAGATGGACCATGACTTCATCTCCCACTTCGAACTCTTTGAACCTTCGCTTCTGGTCTGCCTTTGTCTTATATTGATTATTCATTTTTGTGACTTGTTTCTTCACTTCTTCATGCAGGCTTCTCATATGTTCTGCAAATTCCTCAGCCTCGGCACTGCACTTTTCCCCTTTATCCAATTTTCTCAGCTCAGAAACATTTCTTGGGTTGTTTCCATATATGACTTGGAATGGAGATTTGTTTGTGCTCTTATTGACAGAATTGTTGTATGCAAATTCTGCCTGCGGCAAAACCAAATCCCATCCCTTAGGTTTATCTGCTATCAAGCATCTCAATAAATTACCCAGACTTCTATTTACCACCTCTGTCTATCTATCAGTATGTGGGTGGTATGCAGAACTGAATTTCAGATCTGTCTTCAACTTCTTCCACAAGGTTCTCCAGAAATACCCAACAAAATTTGTATCTCTGTTAGAAACAATGCTTTTTGGTAGACCGTGAAGTCGTACCACTTCCTTGAAAAATAACCATGCAATGTGAACTGCATCACTTGTTTTCTTGGAGGGAATAAAATGTGCCATCTTGGAAAATATGTCAACCACCACAAATACGGAGTCATTTCCCCTCTACGTTCTTGGCAATCCAAGAACGAAATCCATGCTGACGTCCTCCCATGGCCTCTCAGAAACAGGTAATGATTGATATAATCTAGTGTTCTGCCTCATGCCTTTCGCCATCTTGCATATTATGCAATTTTGGACAAACCTTTTCACATCTTGCTGCAGTTGCAGCCAATAGTAGTTCTCACTCACCAGGGCAATGGTCTTATCCCGAACAAAGTGTCTAGCCAGTCCTCCGGTGTGTTTATCTTTGACTAGGTTTTCTTGCATGGAACTCCTTGGAATGCATAATTGACTTCCTTGGAACAACATTCCATATTGGATTAGAAAATCCAACCACTTTGTCCTATCCACAGTAACAGGTGCCAAGCAAGCCATCTAGGCTTCTGCAAAATCAGGATCTTTAGGGTACAAACCCTTCAGTTCTTCAAATCCTACCACTTCCATCGTCATTTCAATCAGCAAATTCTGCATTCTACTTAAGGCATCTGCAACTCTGTTTGATTTTTCACTTCTGTGCTTCAACACAAAGGTATAACTTTGGAGAAACTCAACCCACTTCAAGTGTCTCTGATTCAGTTTTGTTTGGCTATTGATATACTGTAAGGCCTGATGATCAGTAAACAGAACAAACTCTTTTGGCAACAAATAATATCTCCACTTCTTTAGAGCCTGAACTATAGCATAAAACTCTTGATCATAAATTGAATAATTTTTCCTAGCATCATTGAGTTTTTCACTAAAGTAAGCAACAGGCCTGCCTTCCTGACTCAGTATAGCTCCTATTGCACTACCACTGGCATCACAATCTACCTGAAATACCTTGTTAAAGTCTGGAAGTGCCAAAACAAGTTGTTCTGTGACCTTCTTCAACACATCAAAGCTCTTGTCTACTCCTAAGGTCCACTTAAATTCCTTCTTATCCCCTCTCATTGTTTCTGTAAGGGGTACACAAGTGCTGCTCAAATTTCTAATGAATTTTCTATAAAAGCTGGCTAGACCATGAAATGATCTTACCTCTATTGTGCTTCTCGGAGTAGGCCATTCGATGATAGCTCTCACCTTTTTTGGGTCCATTTTTAGACCTTCTACTGAGATGACAAATCCTAGGTACACTAACTCCTTTACAAAATTACACTTTTTTAGATTAATTAATAACTGCTCCTCCCGTAGCTTCTCAAAAACCCTTATGATGTGCATCAGGTGCTCTTCCAGGGTTCTACTAAATATTAATATATCATCTAAATAGACAATGACAAATTTTCCCAAAAATTCTTTCAGTACCTCATTCATCAGCCGCATGAAGGTACTTGGTGCATTGGATAGCCCAAATGGCATGACCAACCACTCATACAAACCCTCTCTGGTCTTGAAGGCAATCTT
This sequence comes from Wollemia nobilis, assembly GCA_028583015.1. Lineage (NCBI taxonomy): Eukaryota > Viridiplantae > Streptophyta > Pinopsida > Araucariales > Araucariaceae > Wollemia > Wollemia nobilis. Next base: position 2,570,218 of record JAQPPZ010016856.1, on the reverse strand, counting down.
CCACTCATCTCCTTCTCTGACACGGATCTGATGGTAACCACTCTTGAGGTCAATCTTGGTGAAGTACTTGGCTCCACTCAAATAGTCCATTATGTCATCCATTCTTGGCAATGGAAATTTGTATTTTATTGTGATCTTGTTGATGGCTCGGGAGTCTGTACACATTCTCCACTCTCCATATTTCTTTGGTGCTAGCACTGCAGGAACTGCAGGCACTGCGCATGGACTCAAGCTTTCCCAAATCAGTCCCTTCTCCAGTAACTCCTGGACCTGTCTGTTTAGCTCCTTAGTTTCTACAGGCATCATTCTATGTGTAGCTTTATTGGGCAAGCTCGATCCTGGCACCAAATCTATATGGTGACTGATCTTCCTTACTAGGGGTAAACCCTCAAGCACATTATCAGATATAATATCTGGAAATTCCTCCAACAGATCTAGGACTTTTGCTGGGGTATCTTTGCATTCTTTCTCCCTAACTCTAGGAATTAATGCATAACACATATGTTCATGCTTCAAATCATCTAAAAATTTTCTCCCGTCAACTAAGCAAATTCTAGCACTGCCACATACCTTTTCTTCCACCTCCTTTAGGGGTTTCATCTTATGACGCATTCCATTCTTTATTACGGAGTAGGTGTTGGCACGACCATCATGAATCGCACACCTGTCAAACTACCACGACCTTCTCAACAGCAAATGACACGCATCCATGGGCAGGATGTCGCACAAGACCTCATCACGGTAATTACCAATATTGAATTTTACCAGGCATTGTTCACTGACCAAAACCTTATGGTCCTTCTGCAACCACGCAATCCGATATGGATGCGGGTGTCTCTTCCTCTCTAGTTGTAGCTTTGTAACCATTCCCTCTGAAACTAGGTTATTCGTGCTATCGTTGTCAATAATAATATTGCAAATCTTACCCGTGCATTTACACCTTGTGTGGAATAAGCTTTTCCTTTGATCTGTGTCCCCCTCCTCATTCAGCAGGACTCTCCTCGCGATCATTACTTCTCCTCTCTCTGCTTCTTCAGAATGCTCAGATTTAGCATCTTCATCAGCGACCACGGCTCTGGCATTTCCTTTCGACCTCCTGTTAGTCCTTTCTCATTGCTATGGACACTCATATTGGTTATTTCCCTCTTCTCCACACTGGAAACAAGTTCCATAGAATCTGCCTCTTCCATGGCCACGTCTAGATCTGCCCCTTCCCCTTCGGTAATCATTGTTTTGATTACGGGGGCGGTAGGTATTTTCTCCCCTTTGTTCCTGATTAATGCTACCTTCTCCATCCTTCTGAGGATCTTCATTTCGTCTTCCACTGGTTCTTTCGTCGATTCTTTCACCTCGACCTCTTCCTCTTTGCTTGTTCTCAAACCTCCTATTGAGCTTTTCTTCAACTCTTAGGGCAAATTGGTAAGTGTCCTTGATGGTGGTCATCCTGACCAAACTTAATTCCTCTTGAATAATTGTTCGTAATCCATTAATATAACGGGCTACCTTCTCCTTATTGGCTTCTGAGTGGCCTGTTCTAATCATAATTTTATGGAACTCTTCTGTGTATTCTTTTACAAACTTACTTGATTGCCTCAAACCTTGCATTTTCTTTAGCAGGTCTAACTCATAATCACCAGGGATGAACTGCCTCTTCAGCTTTTCTACCATTCATTCCTATTTTGTTATTCTCTCTTTTTCTCTTCTGTTTCATCCAGCTGCACTCTCTTCCACCATATGCTGGCATGACCTTTCAGTTTGGTCTTAGTGAATTGGAACCTATCAGGGTCTTCAACCTCCTCGTACTCAAAATACTCTTCCAGATCGTTGATCCAGTTGATCAATTCCTCTGGATCAAGGTTTTCGAAATACATGGAAACCTTTATCTTCGGCCTCTTCCCAATTTGGGATATGGCTTTGTATAGTCTGGCTTATGCCGGATATATTGCTTCTTCTTCTTCCTCAGGCTGGCCCTCTTCTTCGTCATCTTCCTCTTCACTACCTTCATCTCTTCTTAGCTCCAATCTTCTATGCATCTCTTCTTGCAGGGCTTGCATTTGCCTCTACAAAACTCGGATATCTTCTGTTGTCGCTATGCCTCTCCTACCAACAGGTTTTCTTCGTGGAGGCATTCTGCTCACTCATTCACAAGCCCTTCCGTAGATCCTGGTGCAAACTGCCTCACTTCCAGCGATCTGCTTGCACACTGAGGAACTTTTGGCTCTGATACCACTTGATAGAGAACAGATCTAACATAGAATAGAATGCAAAGAAACAAGAGCCAAATTTTTCGTTGAATAGCTTTGGAAGAATTTTACATAAATATATCACTGCAATATGCAGTTTGCCAGCCCCTTCTCATTACAATTTTTGGGTTTTTATTGAGGCCGCAATCCTCTGTGTTTTCAAATTGTCCATGACCTGCAACTACCACCTGACTCAGTGGCCAACACGCTTGTCAAAATATTCTTCTGAAACTGTTGCTTCATTTTTAGTGCACGCGTGGCCGACATGCTTGTCAAAATATTCCTCTATGATTGCTGCCTCATTTTTAGTGTGTGTGTGGCCGACCGCATGTTTTTCTTTTGGTTGCGATATCGCTACATGTCACGATATCGCGACAATTCTCTTCCATGCTTTCTCTCTCCTACTCTGGTCACGATATCGCGACATGTCGTGATACGTGACGTATTTCCATCACGTCCTCCGCTTTCTACTTTGGTCACGATATCATGACATGTCGTGATATCACGATGTCACTCTATCGTGCCTCTGTTCTTCAGCTGCGGTCGCAATTTCGCAATGTCATGATTTTGCGACGTTTCGTCCTCTGCGCTTTCTCCTGTCTTGGCGATGTCACGATTTTATGACGTTCTGTCCTCCATGCCTTCTGTTGTCTTGGCGACGTTGTGATTTTGCAACGTCACAATTTTGCGACGTTCCATCCTCGAGCCTCCTGTTGTCTTAGCGACGTCACGATTTCGTGACGTTTCGTCCTCGAGCCTCCTGTTGTCTTGGCGACGTCACGATTTTGCGACGTCGCAATTTTGCGACGTTCCATCCTCGAGCCTTCTGTTGTCTTGGTGACGTCACGATTTTGCAATGTCACGATTTCATGACATTTCATGACATGACATCACGATTTTGCGACGTTTCGTCCTCAAGCCTTCTACTATCTTGGTCATGATTTCGTGGCATGTCACGAAATCGTGACATGTCACGATATCGCGACGTTCTACCCGCCGCTTCTTCTTTCTCTATTTTATTGCGACATGTCGCGATATCGCGACCTTCTACCTGCCGTTTCTTCTTTCTCTATTTTGGTCGTGATATCGCGACACTTTTTCTATCGCGATATCGCGACACATATTTTTGCAAAGTACTTAGAAAAAAATTTGGTTGATGCAAGATTGCTCTGCTGCCACCAAATGCTCCTGCATCATATTTGCATCACAATTATTTAAAAACAAATCATTGTAAATATTGTATTAAAATATAAATAAATTTTGTTAATGTATTTCATATTTCTAGTTTTATTGCTTTGCATATATATATATATAAATAAAATGTTGATTATTAATAAAGTTATGTTATTTGCATTACAATTATTTAAAAAAAAATTATTATAAATATTGTATTAAAATATAAATGAATTTTGTTAATGTATTTCATATATTTAATATATTTCTAGTTTTATTGCTTTGCTTATATATATATATATATATATATAGGAGAGTTGGTTACAACCACTATTTTTAGTAACTGGTTAATGTAAGGTCTTCCAATAAACTTATTTGTCTTGTTCTTGTTGATCCGGGGTGAGATGGGGATGGGGACCACCGGCCGCTCGAGGTTTATATCATCATCAATCTGTTACAATTTCTTCTTGATAAGTGCCCAACCACACCTGCACTTACCAACCCACCTAACCCTTGGGGGTTCTACCAGGTGAACCCCTTAGGCTAGTTGGGGGTATTTTTTTATATCTGAGGTGCAGACCGCCAGACTTGAACACAAGACCTCTTTTAGAGAATTAAGGGAACTTTCCAATGAGGTGCATGTGCATATACTTTGCTTATATGTATATTATTTAGTTAATTGAATGCATATTTTTTAATAAGTTGTATATGATCTCTACTAAGCCTACTCCTATAAAAATATCAAAATATTACATTTTATTTTAGGTCAATTAAACCATATTTAGAATGCATTTTTATCCCATATTTTTCATTTCTCTTTCTATCAATATATTTTTAAACTTTTTTCAAATGATGCATTTCCACAAGTAGCTCCATAATATCATTTTGATTAACAAAAAAAGTTTGACTTGGTCTATTGCCTTTTAAAATTTGAATTTTATTGAGATGAATATCAATAGCACGATTGGGTAAATTATCTACCACTTGATTTTCTTGTCTACAAATATTATCACATTTCCAAGAGATTACCTCCAATAATAGATGATGAACATCAACAATAATATTATTTTTTTATCCAATATCCACATCCATTTTTGTTGATAGCATTAATGATAACTTGTGAATCCCCCTAAATTGAAATATATTTCTATCCTTTTTCTATTGCAATTTTAATCCCTTTAAGAAGTGTCCTAGCCTATGCATTGTTTCTAATTGAAGTTCCATATGGTTTTGAGTGAGTGAGAACTTTTCCTTGATTATTTTGAAGAACATCGCCTCAACCAATTTTTCGTAGATTTTATTACAATCAAAATTAATTTTGATAAACTTAATTTTTGGATTCTATTTTACCCTAGATCAAGTAGATCCTTTTTCAAATATTATTATCATAGATGACTCTTCTATGTATATTCAAATCTTAGGTTGTTATGTCCTCTTTTATTGCACTTGAGACTTTCCATAATGAACATCATATCTGTAAAAGTTACACAAGAGAGGAAATCATACAATTCTAAACTTCAACGTGATTTTGAGATTTATATTTTAAAAATCGATTATTCCTTTCAAGCCATAAATTCCAACAAACAATGGCAGGGTCAATCCTCCACATAATACAATCTACTTTAATTTTGAAATAATTAATCCAATATTTCATCAAGTCTTCAATATTGATGGAGCTACCCACTATATTTTTTATTTTTAAAAATCAATCCCAAATGGTGTGAGTAAAGGGACGGTGAAGAAGCAAACAATTTGATATTTATAATCCTTCTCACATAAGGCACATCTAAAAGGTCCATGATATCTTTTTATTTGTAGAATATCTCATATAAGAATATTAGCTTGAACTTCTAACCAATGGAATGTTGAGATATTAGGGATAACTTCTAGTGACTAAACATTCTTCCAAGAAAAATTCGTGGTAGAAGAAAATTTTGATTACTCTAAATTCTCATATCCCAACATGACCGAGTATCCTTCTTATTTTGAAAGATTCCAAACTAACTTATTATTTCATGTAAAAATTGAAAATAGAACACTTGAAGCATTTTTTGAAGTTCATCTGCAATTTGTTTTAGTTCCTCTCCTTCAACGAGGTCACAATTTTTTTTGAAAGCAAAAAACCCCTTGCGGGGCCACCTTGGTTTGAGAGACCATGACCAAGATGTTCTACACCATCAAAGTCACCCGAAAGCCTCTCCCAACCTTGCCTACACCAACATTATCAATTGGATTTTGGGTACCCAATTCAACTTTTTGGTAGGGTGGATATTTAAACCTGGGACCTCCCTTGGAGGATTGCCCTCTCCTCTCCAACTCACCTACAACACCTGGGTATTTCCATGTCTAAATTACTTTTAAATATATTATTTTGAATTTTTATAAAGTTATGCTATTTGCATCACTATTATTTAAAAAAAAATCATTATAAATATTGTATTAAAATATATATAAATTTTGTTAATGTATTTCATATGTTTCTAGTTTTATTGCTTTGTTTATATATATATATATATTACATAGGAGAGTAGGTTACAACCACTATTTTTAGTAACCGGCCAACGCAGGGTTCAAACCCCAAGGACTGCTTCCAATAAATTTATCCATATCGTTCTTGTTGACCCGGGGTGATATGGGGACCACCAATGGCTCGAGGTTTGTAATGGAATGTTGAGACCTTAGGGATAACTTATTGTGACTAAACATTCTTCCAAGGAAAATCTTTGGTAGAAGAAAATTTTGATTGCTCTAAATTCTCATATCCCAACATGTGAGAAGGATTTATTGATTGGGAATCCAAATAAAACGCTACAATTTGGCCATCTATTTGTTAGTTATGCCATCCTTCTTTTTTTTAAATATTTCAAACTAACTTATTATTTAATGTAAAAATTGAAAATAGAACACTTTGAAGCATTTTGAAGTTCATCTACAATTTGTTTTAGTTCCTCTCCTTCAACGAGGTCACTAATAAAAACCCATGATATGGAGCTATTACTTATATTAAAATATTCTCTAACCTTTGGACCCTTATAATCTTGGTATACCCAAGCTAGTGGTTGCCATTTAGAGTAAGAGATAATAGTATAAGGGTTCAACCAAGCATTAAAACAAATATTTGTATATTTTGCCTCATTGATAGGTCATCTAATATGTTTTTTATAAGGGCAAACTAACTAATGTGAAGTTCCATGTTGATAATACTTTAGGTATGGTTTTTTTCCTAAATAATTTTATTGCATCAAGATAATCTATATATTTTTCAAGTAATATTTTTACCTAATTATTTTCTTGATATCTAAATAATCTTCATCCAAGCTTTGCCCCTAATTCCAAACTTATATGTTTGCATTTCTACAAGCCTACTCCAATATTTTTTCCTTTGCAAACCCTATTCCACTTACAAAGAGGAAACCTATATTTTTCTTTGCATCCTTTCCAAGGAAATTGTCTTTAAATCTTATCAATTTTAGATGTTATACCTAATACCAATCTTGAAAGTGACATCATATAAGTAGGGATGGGTTCAATATAGTCTTTATGAGTTGTAGCCTTCCCACCATGGTTAAGAACTTACCTATCCAACATGTCAAACAAGATTTAATTCTATCCAAATAAGATACCCAAATATCATTTTTATTTCCTTTATAAGACAAAGGAACACCCATGTAGGTTGATAGTAAATTTTTAATATTAAACTTTAAAATATTCAAATAATTCCTTATAAATTTAGGGCAATATGAATTTATAAAGAAAATCATCGATTTTGTAGTATAAAAAAATTGTCTAGTAGCCTTCTCATAGCATGATAATATTGATCTAAAATCCATGGCCTCACTAATAGAGGGATGACCAAAAATAAAAGTGTCATAAACTAATTGGAAATGAGATTCAAAGGGACTAGTTTTTGTAACTTGAATACATTTGATTTTTCCTTCTATTTTTGTCTTTGATAAAGCTCTCTCTAATGTCTCTATAATAATAATGAATAGATAAAGTAATAGAAGAACCATTGATTGAAATAGAATATTTCATAGTGCTATAACAATATTTAATGCATTCACCCAACTGTAATCAAATTCAAAATTGTTGAGAATATAATATAAAAACTACAAGAAAACCTATCATAAGATTTGTTCATATCTATTTTCATAACTATACATGGTTTTTTGTTGAATTAAGAGAATGTATGGCCTATTATGCATTGATTACACCATCAGAGAAGTTGTTTACAATGAAAAAAATAATTGTGTTTCTCTGAGATAACATAATCTAGAATGTCTTTCAACCTCTTTTCAATAAATTTTATCCTAAATAAATTTTTTCTTAGGGATCTTATTCATACCCCTAATATTCCGTGATATCATTTTTATGATAAATAACATTTATTTTTTAATAGGGCTTAGCTCCACTTCTTTTTAACAACCATGAAATTTTTGTTTGGATTCCCAAATTAATATCCCTTTGAGTTTCTTTTTATATTTGTTCATGCTTTCATTACCTTCCTCTCATTTTTGTATTTCCACCAATACACTAATCTTCATCAATCTCTTATAGTTTTTCTATATTATCCATAATTAGACTTATCTTATAACATTTTATGTTATCCTAAAGAATCTAAAATGTAAAGAATATCCTCATAAACAATTTCTTGTTTATGATACCCCAAAACCCTTAAGTGCATGGATGATTCTCCATAGTCATTACTTTATTATGCTACCATGGAAACCCTAGATATCCTTGGATATCCTCCATATTATTTTCTTTTTTGTGTTAATATTAAAATTTGAAAGTGTAATGAATACACTTTGTACTACTTTCATTTTTATTGTAAGGAGAATATCTTATGCTATTTGAGAATAATGAAGATGATTTACCTAAATTAACCTTGATCTCGTTCACCTAATTTGATTTAAAATTCTCCTCTCCATATCACTTTACCTTAAAGTTTTCTTTCGCACCTTCCTAATATGGGTGCCAAAAAGGGGGATCCTAGGGAGGTGTTGGCCTCAATGGATCCCTTGTTACTCAATAGTGAGACCACACATGAATGGGAGGATGTTGTTGTTGCCCTTTCATTTTTGCATTTTTGATATTTGTATCTTTGGTGAGAGATAAAACTTTTATAGGTTCACCAAGGGTATTTTTGTATTTTGTATCTTTGGTGAGATTGATTGTTTTCTAGGATCAATTTCATGGGAAATTGAGAGACCTTTAAGATCAATTTCATGGAGGAATTGATAAAAATATTCGAACCAATTTCATGGAGAAAATGAAGGATTGTTGGGATAATTTTGAGGAGAAATTGAGTATTTAAAATAGGTTCAATATCATGGATATATTGAGTGTTATTGGAATCAAATTTTATCTAGGAATCTTGATTAGAGCCTCGATTCATAGTTTTGGGATTACGTGAAGGAATACTTATTGATATTAAACCTTAGTTAAATGAAGAGTTTTAATTTGGTTTTTATGAGCTAGAAAATACATTAGTGTATAACATAATTCATTTGAATTGATGAATTAAAAAACTTGTTATTAGATGTTATGCCTCTTGAGTTAGAATGATAGATTTGGGAATAATGTATTTCATTGATTTGATGGTTTGACTTATGTTAGCGGATAGCGTATTTCATGTGATAGAGATATATATTAGTGGATAATGTTTCTTATTTTATTTATTGAGAGGATTCATTTTAGTGGTTAAAATGTTTCATGTGATATAAAATACATTAGTGGATAATGTATTTCATTGGTTTGATGATTTGATTTATGCTAGCGGATAGCATATTTCATGTGATAGAGATATACATTAGTGGATAATGTATTTGATTGAGATGGGTTAGAAATGTTAGTGAGTAACATATCTCATGATTTTGCTATACATTAGTGGATAATGTATTTAATTGAGATAAGATGAATTATGTTTGTGGAAGACATACTTCATGGGTAGAAATCTACACTTGTAGATAATGCATATCGTTAGAATTAGATGTAATGGAAATGTATTAGTGGTTAATATACTTATTTGAGGTGGATTATTTTTGGATAGCATAATCTATGTTAAGATGTAATAAGGATTATGTGGTACTAGGGGCAATTAGAGGAGGTTATTTATCCTAATTGGTATGCTTGCATTTGGAACTCATTTGAGAGGACTATGGGGTCCTCTTTAATGAGTTGGTGTGTGCAATTTTATAGTTGATGTGAAACTATTTATGTTCCCTTGTGGTTGGACAAAGGGGAGGTGATATCTTTGGATGATGAATGCATAGTTCAATCGATAGGAATTGAGGTTTTCCTCATAACATTGTAACATGAATTAAAGGACCTATTCATGTATTATGGGATATGGGAATTATAGGAATTCCAATGTATTTATCTTGATGTTGATGTATGTAAATGAGGAATGAATATGGAATCCATTCAAAGGGAAGTATGGGATTCCCTCTTGAGATATAATATAAATTAAATGAACTATTCATGTGTTTGAAAAGCATAGAAACTATGGGGTTTCTATGTTCTTACATTGATAGATGTATCAAAGGAATTATGGGATTCCTTTCACATGTTTGTATTGGAGGCAATTGAATTAATGAAATGAAAGAGGATATTTTTAGAGCTGGGTTTATTCCCCATGAAGGTTCCTAGGATATATAATGTATATTACATGTGTGATTATTATTGTTCATTTATGATCTTGTTTCTTACTGCTCTTAGAAGTAGCTTGTTATGGACTTGTTACTTTAATTTTATAAAGTATGATCTTCGTCAAGGAACCTATTAAGTAACACATGTGAATGCCATTTATATCCCTTGTTAATAATTATAATCATACTTATGATATAATAGTTTAGAAGGAATTGAGAGAGAGAAATATGACCTATCTACAATATGCTTAGTACACCTACGTAGATGGAATTACGTATGGTGTAGGGATAAGTGTATCCTCTTGATAGACTAAGAGGGATAAGCTAGCTCATCATGGAGATGAGATAGATGGCTTATTTATGTTATGCTTAGTACACCTACGTATACAAAATTACACAAGGTGGGGATATCTAGACCCCTATTGAATAATAAAAAATATATATCTATCTAGAATGGATTGGATTTTATTGGGTTGTTATATCAAGATCCTTTAATTTATCCTCTAGGATATAGGTAACCATTTTCTTCATAAAATTTACTCCATTAAAGTTGAGTGGAATATTATACGATCTTATATTACCCTTTACACTTCCCATAAGATGCATCCATTGAGTCCATCTATTTGAACAAATCCAAAGTAAAACCCCTCTTGGATACATATTTGGGTAATTGATAGGCATATTTTTTGAAGCCATGCATTATGAAGATAATAACATTCTCCATGAAATACAAAATCCTTAGTTCCTTCTTTGAAAAATTTGTATTCTATCCAAGGAGAGGCACATTGTCTTACATTCACTTAGAATCATTGTCTAAGAGGACTTGGATGTAAAATTATAATAAGAGGATTTGCTAAGGATATTTATATAAAAAGATATGGGCCATTCATGGCAAAATTCATCTACTTGTTTTAGCACCCACCCAAGGTGTATCCTAGGGTTCTAGAATAGAACCAAATGGGCCAAAAATGAAGAAAAATTTAAAATTTTGATTTCATTAAATCTAAATAATCCTTCATGAATTCTATCAACAATGAAATTATTGAAATAAAAAATCAACATTTCCTTGCTAGATGTCCACATCATCAAGTACACCATGTGAAGTCTTGTTAGGACCATATTCTTATCATATTTGAACCAAAATCAAATACTAGCATGCTCACGATGTCCTTGGCACTATCCCTTAGGTATTTGTGTCTCAATAGAAACTTTGTCAATGTGGCATCCTTGATACCATATTTATCCAACAAGAACCTTAATTTATCTTGCATAGTGTTAAATTTCTCTATGGCCTTCTCTAAATTGATGACAAACTTTCCTATTTCTACCCATAGCATCTTTCAAATGGCATGCATGGTGATGGTGACTCTATGACTTTCAATATGTGAATGGACCTCTTAGGACTAGGAACCATAGATTTTTTCATGTAGCCACTAGCTTGTAGCAATTGTACATTTTGGGTATCATGTATTGTCCTAGGATGCAACTTTTGATTCATGGTCCAAATATCTTAGGATCCCTTTGCTTAAACCTCTACCATACCTCTTCCTTCAATTTTTTTATCCTCTTAGATAACATAGAGTTCATGACCCTCTCTACCTAGTCCTTCACTCACTCAGGGGATGTGGCTTGGGAGGCTTGGATTGGTATCTATCATCTTGAGATCGATGGAGATGCTACAATTGATCTTGTAGGTGAAGCAACATATGGACCATATCTAGTTGTGAATGGAAATTTGGTGGTATTTTTCTTCTCCATGGCTTTGTACATGCTCTTGCACTAGTAAATTTGATTTATCTATCTTAAAATTGCATATATACTCCTTCGTGTTATCTAAGCTCCTTGTTCTCTTGGATTCTTAGGAATAAAATGGGAAGAAATAAAGGCAAGGAGCTCAATTTTATAGACTTTATTCTCATGGGTCAGGGCATTTTCCTATATTTAATTCACATTATGTGATTTAATTATTTTTTATCACAAGGTGGGTGGGAAGTATTTGTTGTATTTTTGACATTAGACAAGTCTAATTTTGAAATGATCTTCCTCTCCATAGAAGTTTGTCAAAGAAATACTGAGATCATTTCCCTACATTGATTTTGTATCTGTATGACCAATCTGCCATCTCATCAATAATGAATCCACATTGTGTGTGTGCATTTACTTCACTTTCTTAGCAAGGCTAGCATGTATAGATTTGGAACTCTCCCCAACACACCAAAAATAATGCCATGCAAATTTATTTTCCTCCTATGCATAGTTAGCAAAAGGGCATTGCTATATTTCTAGTATTTAATTCATATCATTCAAATTTATTTTGCTTTTCCATGCAAGCTTGACGAGTGAAGTGAATTCCACCATTTTTATTGATTAGATAGTTCTACGAGCAATTATTTTCATCTAATTATAAGATCTATGCCATACCTAGGAGCCTTTTTTTTTTTTTTTTTTTTTTTTTTTGAAATAGTAGTTACCTATTGGGAATCTTGATTGGATAACCAACATGCACCTAGCGTTGGACATCTTGATCCCTATGGTGATTTTTAATTTGGCATGTACCTTCCATTGTCTCTATCCACATCCCTAGATGAAGGCTTCATGAGGCTAAGACAAAATTTTGATAAGTGTGGCATGTATCTCTAAGGGGTAATATTTTGAATCAAAAAAATTTGACTTTATCCTTTAATTGATGTAATGACAAGCAACAAATCAAGGCTACCTTTGTTTACCTCATTAGGTAGAATTGATTATTGATGATTCAATCAAATGGTTTGTGCTAATACAAATTTGGGTCTTCCTTCCACAACCTTTGATCAAACAAGAGCCTACTGTTGGTCAACAAATCCACCTAGGTAAGGATTTTGGGGAAGTGTATGCACCCTAGACCTACGACCAACGTTGAAAGGCCGAAGGGAAGAGATGCCCCTCATGCCAATATCCGGAGAAAGGCCAGCTCCTATGCTAAACTACTTTTGGGGTTTTGAGATAAGAGTGCAAGAAAGAGATAAAAGGACTTAGGGTTAGAGAAAGAAATAAAAAATGGGGTAAGGGAAGAGAGAGCACTGATTTAAAGTGGGAGAGAACAGGAAGCACGATCACTGACAGACAACTTGAATAGAAGCAAGGAATACCAAGAATAAATGAAAGAAACACCACATAAACCTCCCTATGTATCCTTTGGGCAAATTTTAGGCTCAAAAATCACAACCCACCAGGCAACATAAAATAAATACAATATAACGTTTTTCCTCTCCTATGTATCCTTCAGGGCAAATTTCAGGGTTCAGTCCCCAATCACACACTGGTTTCAGGATTCAGAATCTCAGTATGCAAATGAAGAAAGAAAAAAGAACTTAAGCACAGAAGGCAGCATACAAGAGAGAAATAGAGCTCAAAAGGTCTTTAGTATTAGAAGCAGGACATCAAGTTACAGCAGATTTCTTTGCAGAAAGTTTCCCCCCTTTTTCCATTACAATGCCTGGGTTTTTATATAGGACCTGACCCTCTAAGTCATAATTACATAGAATGGTGAAGTACACCCTCGAGCCCTTAGAAGTCGGCCTCTCGCGGTGCTCGTGACTGAACTCTCAATTCTTTTACCAAAACTGGCAACTGCGATCGAGTCAACTATGGAAAAATGCATTAATGGGCCGCCTGAATTGTCCTCAACCTCTGGGTGCAGTGCTCGAGTCCTGCCATGCTTGTCGGGATCTCCATCTGGGACTGATGCTTCGTGTTCGATTTCCTAAAATGAGTAGCGAGATTATCGAGCAAGAAAATTTGCATTTATGAGGCACTTGATCACCTCGGGAAAATACCCAGCTTGAAGTGTGTGCCCGTGAATGCGCTTCGCTAATTTGCTATTGAAATTGTCTTGCTGGTTCTTTTGAGAAATGCTTCACTCTGATATTCTATTAAAATGTGGTTTAGGAGGATTTCGGCCAAAGCACTTGCCTTTGGAAATGTTTCGCTCTTCGAGACCTTCGCCACTTCGGGTGGAAAATGCTTCGGGTGAAAGCTGGCTGAGGAGGATGCTTTGCGATGGTTTTTAGTGAAGTAGAGATGGTTCACAAGTTTTTTGGCCGAATTTGCTATTGGAAATGCTTTGGGTCCGAAGTTCTCTTCTTGCCTTAGCATATTTGTCTTGTGATATTGATTTTCTTTCTTCAGGGGAGTCATCGCTTCGCAAAATTTTTGCCCGAAATGGTTGCTGGAAATGCTTCGGGTGTGAAGCTTTCTTTTGGTGCTTTCCTTGTGTTCTTCAGCAACATTGCTTCACTTAATTTTCACCCGGAGTAGTACTTTGAAGCGCTTCGGGCCCGAAGCAGTTTCCTACCTTCTTTGCATTCTTCCCTCGACAAACGGCACTTTGCAAAACTTTGGCCCGAAGCGACTGCTAGAAGTGTTTCAGGTGCGAAGCACTTTCTTTGAGATCTTCTTCGACAACACTACTTCAGCGAAGTTCTTTTCATACTTTTTCTTTTCGGTGATGCTATTTTCCTTAGCTTGTTCAACAGCGAAGCTCTTTTCATACTTTACTCCCTTCCTTTGGCAAAGTTATTTTTCTTGGCTTGCTCGGCAGCGAAGGTCTTTCATCTTCATTTTATATACCGGGGGTGGCAAAGAAAGCCAAAATTGTTGTAACTTACATATATATTTTCAAAACAATAAAAGGAAATAATTTACAACACAAAAACTCTGTACAAAGTTTTGATTTTTTCACCCCTTTGTATAATGTGACAAAATTGTCAACATTCTTGGCGGCTCACAGGGCAACGAGCACGTCTCGGTGGAAGAAATCTTAGCCTTGATTCATTGGGCCATAGAGTTACTGGTTACCTCCAGACCCTTCTCCTTGTTCTTCTTCTTCTCCTTGTTCTTCTTCTTCATCCTCTTCCTCCTCAGGCACGACCTCCTCTAGAGTGGGTAATTTTTTAGGCGGTGGGGCAAGGCGTTCAGAGATATGTTTCATAGTTTGGCGAACCTGAGACAAAGTGCTCTTCATGAAAAGCTCTTGATATTACAATGCCCTAACAAAAACGTGGAACCTATCAATTTGCTCAATATCAGGATGGTGGGACCTTGTGTACAAATCATCCATGCAGGCGACGATCTTGCAGTATTTTAGGAGAAAATTCGTGACCTACCTCTCTATTATAGGTGTTTGACCTCTGGGGGCTGCCCTAGGGGCTGTTTGTGTCAATGCGATCAATGCTTGTTGTCACATAATCGGATTGGTGTTGTTTTGGTGTCTACAGATGCCCCTTTTTGGGAAGCGCTGTGCAAGGCGCAATGCCGAGCAAAAATAGATAACCAAAGCACTAATGATTAGGGTTTCTTAGTAACCTAACCAACTCTTGATGCCCCAAGCATGGAAAGGGCATGCATTCTTGAATCCTTGCTTCTGACGAGCTAAGGAATTTGATTTCAAGTATTAACCTATTTTGGTGAGGTGTGACTTGAGCTTGGACATTGATCAGTCATGAATAGGCAAAGGGCGCAACCTTTTGTCCATGGGGGAACCTTGTGTTCATGCTTCGGGAATGCCAAGTGTTTGATCAATTTGTGATTATTGCTTGTTTGCTGCCCCAAGCAGGGGCGTGATTGTCTTTGTCAATGATTCTTTGAATGCATGTCATTTCCAAGATTGGGTATGTTGTTGATTGGCGACTAAGTGTGACTACCCCCTCAAGCGACGAATCGATGAGGGAATGACCGACATGAGAAAAGCGACGAGTCTCTTGACCCAAGATGACTTAGGTAAGGGTGCCTTCAGTTGTTTACCATTGAATGTGCATGCAGTTTCTCGAATTTTGAACCTATTTTTGGTGGGTTGAAACCCTTTTTGTGACGCATTTTGAAGCTGAAATTGGCAAAAATTCGTCTTCCCGTGGAGCGGTCCGGCTATGGTAGCCTTCTTAGGGAGTAGGATAATGACAATGTGTAACCCCAACATCTGTTTTGGATGCCAAGAATGTCAGGCACAAATGCGCCTTCGTTCGGCAATGTTATTGCTATTTTTGGGTGGGTTTTGACCCTTTTGGTGACGCCTTTTGGGGATGAAATTCTCGAAAATCCGTCGTCTCGTGGAGCGGTCCGGCTATGATAGCCTTCTTAGGGAGTAGGATAGTGAGGATTTGTGACCCCGACATCGGTTTTGCATGCCCGGAATGTCAAGTGCAAAAGCACTCTCATTGGACAGTTTTATTGCTCTTTTTTGTGCATTTTTGTGCATTTGTTTGCTATTTTTTGAAATGTTTGTTTATGATGATGTATGCATGTGGGATTATGATTGCGATGTTGCTAATTATATGATGTATGCATATGGGATGAAATGCAATGATTTGTTGATAACTGTGTTTGTGTAGTTTGCATTTTTTTTTTTTAGATGGTGATGTATGGAATGAAATGGATCAGTTGTTTGTGAAATGTAGTTAAGCTTTTCTGAGATTCAGATATTTTAACTAACTAGTCAAGACTGTACATTTATCTCGCAAGACTTTTGAACAAGGTATAAATCCGACTTGGAGGTTAACCAAGTTATTTCACATCCCTGTGTGTGCAATTGAGTTCGTTTATGTGGTATTTGTCAGGATACCGCTAGTGCCAAATAGGCTATCAACCAAACCTGTACTGAGGATCACCTAACTAGCTCCACTAATTCCGTTGTTGGTTTTAGCAAGATTAATCCATGAGACAATCTAAGGTACCATAAGCTAGCTCATCCACATGCAAACATTGGTCTGCTCACATGCAAAGCTAATGTGACAGACATATCGTCATGCGGGTAGGATACCGCCATTGCCAGGTAGGTTGTACACCAAACCTGTAATGAGGATCACCTAGATGGTTTTCGAATGCTGAGAATTCCAGGGATTCAAGTTCAGGTTTTTTATTGGCTCAATGGTTTAGGATATTTGCTCGTATACAAAGTGATGAAAATCACGATTTATTTTGTTCTTTTTTTTTTTTTTTTTTTGTGTTTTTGAGCAAGGATTTTGAATAGTGGTGATAACCACTGTTATTTGATTTGGCTTTTGAGCTTTGTAATAACATTGATCCTTTTAGGCCTTGGGGATGACTACCCATCCTTGGCAGGGATGTGTAGTATGAATCCTTACGACTTTGGGAACCAACGGGTAGTATGGAGATTATGAAGTGAAGGTATTGATCTTTTTAGGCCTTGGGGATGACTACCCATCCTTGGCAGGGACGTGTAGTACGAATCCTTACGACCTGAGAGACCAAAGGTGAATGTGATGATGGCTTGTGGAAATGGTTTTTTTTTTTTTGGAATGGTCATTGATTCTTTTAGGCCTTGGGGATGACTACCCATCCTTGGCAGGGACGTGTAGTACGAATCCTTACAACCTTAGGAACCAATGGTGATTTTTGAATTTTTGTTAGTGATGAAAACCACTGTTGATTAGAAGGAATGGATGGGGAAGAGCTTGTCCTTTTGTCAATTCTCAGCATTCTTGAACCATTCGCATAGGGGGATGAACAGGCTAATCTTTCACCGATGGTACCCTAGACTGCTTTGTAGGTTTCTCTTGCGTTCACACAACTTAGGAATTATTTTATGTGTGTAAATTTGTGTAGGGATATTACATAACAAGGCGTGATCCAAGTAAAACTTTCCCGTGTAAAAAGTTGTTTAATTGTGTACCATTTTTGGCTAGAAATTTAAAGACAGCTGAATGACGAAAACCCTAAATACATTAGGAGACAACTGACTTTGCTAAAAATGAAGATGGTGTGATGCGGGATGTATGCATTGAGAAAATTGATTTGATGTGAAAAATGATGGGATTGCCAAGTAATGACAGTCTATGGTGTTGTTGACTTGTTATAACCAACAAATATGCAATGTATGAATGTGATGCCTAATGCAACCTATATTTTTGTATTTTTGATGTTTTATGAGTATGCATGGAATGGAGATGCAATTTTTTGTTATTTTTGATGATTTTATTGTTTTTGTTTATTTTTGAATATTTTTTGTGACCAAGCGGTTATGGTAACCCTTGGAGCTTTTGGTTTGACCAAAGGGTTTATGGACACCTTTGGGGCATTTTGGGATTGACCAAGCGATTGTGGAAATCCTTGGAGCTTTTGGTTTGACCAAAGGGTTTATGGACACCTTTGGAGCATTTTGGGATTGACCAAGCGATTGCGGTAATCCTTGGAGCTTTTTGGTTTTGACCAAGCGATTGCGATAATCCTTGGAGCTTTTTGGTTTGACCAAGCGATTGCGATAATCCTTGGAGCTTTTTGGTTTGACCAAGCGATTGCGATAATCCTTGGAGCTTTTTGGTTTGACCAAGCGATTGCGATAATCCTTGGAGCTTTTGGTGTAATTGGCTTGCTTTTCGAGGGATAGAAGTACCCCCAACTGGATGATCTAGGGATAGAGGTACCCCCTACTTATGGCATCAGAGTCTAGGTGCAATGGCCATGGTGGATTGGCTGGATGGCGGATGGGGGCGGTTAAGTCAATGGAGATCATGTGGATGGAATGATTGTGGTCTCCATTATCGTGGGTGTGGTATCTCTAGCTTCCCTGCTGACCTTGGTGTTTAGGATCTGGCTCTAGAGGAATTGGCATGAATGGATCGGCCCTATGTGCGGATAAGAAAACTAGGTTTGTTTGGGTTGGCAGATAGCCTAAAGGGTCTGCTGGAACTACGTGCACTTCCCCTTCGAAAGTGTACTTGACCCGAGGATGACCCGAGGATGCAAGGGAGATCTTTTCGATTAGATCAAAGCCCCACTACGAAAAAGGCCAAGCCGATTGAATCGGTTGCAAGGCTTGAGAAGGTACATGTGTCAAATTGGCATGATGTTGACACTTCACGCACTTCTTCACATATGCGCAACAATCTCGCTCTAAATATGGCCAATAATAACCCATGCGGAGAATGCACTTTGCGATGGCCATGCCACTAAAATGGCCACCACATGTACCATCGTGGGCTTGGGTGATCGCCCAAGCGGACTCCTACTGGTCCAAGCAACGGAGGAGGATTCCTTCATAGCTCCGACGATACAAAATGTCTCCTAACAAGACATGTTTTGCCGCTTTCTATTTGAATGATCTTTTTGCGGCTTGTGTCAATCCAAGTGGGAGAGTACCTAGCTTGAGGTAATCCCTTATGGGTGTGTACCAATCTTGCTGATCAGAAACCTCGATGGTATGAACAACCAATCCCTCTTGAAGTTCATCCCGAGCAAAAGCTGAGCAGGAAAGAACTTGTAAAAATAGCGTTGTATTGCTATTAAGAGGGGTAGGGGAGAACAAGGACCCCCAGTTGGCTTGAGTCAAACAATCTTGGATTCGAGAAAACCTATCCATAGATGGTTCAATTTGGATCAAGTGGATTCCTCGCATGAGGTCAGAGCTTGCACGCTCCATCGCAGGTTGCGATAATGTCTTGACCTGAATGGTTGTCATCTCACCGGAAGGGTCTTGCGGGATTAGGGACCCCAAGGAGGCCATAGTATCCGCAAAATGATTCGATGATCGAGGGAGTGCCTCGATGTCATACCATTCAAGTGGTGCCAGGAATTTGTCCACAAGGGCTTTAGAGGCCTGCAAAACTGGACATTTACATTGGAATATCCCCTTTACTTGATTGACAATTAACAACGAATCACCAAAGATGTTCAATCGTTTAATGTTCATGGTGATTGTTGTCTGAAGACCGATGAGCAAGGCTTCATATTCTGCATTGTTATTGGTGCACGGGAAGGCTAATTTAAATGACAAAGGCATTGGAGCCCCTTGTGGAGTGAAGGATACAATTCTCGCACCACCCCCTTGCTCACACTTAGAACCATCGAAGAATAGGGTTATGTCAGCCTGTGACTCAGGCTCATCAGAATCTGATGATTCTGAAACATGGAAGACCTCATCCTCGGGTAGCTCTATGGTCAGAGTCTGATCCTCTTCAAGAGGAGCCTCGCATAAGTTGGGCTTTTGGGACCCCGAGATCTTGGTTTCTATCGACTCTAAGTGCTCTAATGCTTTGCATATATCGAGGGATTTGGGCTCCTCCTCTTTGGTTGGTTCTTGTTGAGGAACGTGGGGCCTATGGAGGGGTAGCCAGATAGCACCCCCCTGCCTTGGTATTGCATTTCAGTCCACTCTTTTTCTTGCTCAGATTCCTCAGAGGCTTCTTGAGGGATTTTTGAGGGTGGCCCATGAACCCGGGTGGGTGCTTGAGGAATCGGGGGAGTAGCCTCCCGCTCCTGTCTAGGAGGCATTGGGGGTAGCGCTTGAGAAGGTCACGGTGACCTATCTCGCATCGAGGGGTTGTGTCCCTCATAATGTTTTGTCTTATGCGTGCGAAGGGTTGGAGTCCTCGCCTGCATAGTGTGTTGGAACAACTCATCCTTCGAGCGTTGAATGCACTCTTTATTTAGAAGATACCATTGCTCTAACTGTTGTCGTTCTAGCTCAAGTAGCGTGAGTTCCATCCGACGTGCGATATGCTTGGTAGATTCTAAGATAGTTGGTCCTGCCATCTCATATCTAGAAGGCCTAGATGCCTCTCCTAGATATCTATCTCGATCATGGTGATCCGAGATCTCTATAGGCCGCCTCCCTCTATTTGGGGTAGCGGCATTCCCCCGAGGCCTTGGCCTCAGTAAGTGATCCTGATAGCTAGCAATTGTGAAGGCGTATTGCTCCCACGATGTATATTGCTCTTGAGGAAGGTAAGGGTTTTCCTCGTGCTCTCTTTCATAAGTGAAAAAGGAACGGGAAGAGTTGGCTCGCCCCGCCTGAGGAGCCTTGTGCTCTGGATTTGTCCTTGTAGTCCTGACAACTAGAGGGGGTGAAGGAGGGATAGTGTAATCATGTGGTTCCTCCCGTCGAACCCTATGTTGACCTAGCGCTTCATCGTGCGGTGACCACTCATAGCGAGCATCTAAGGGAGCTCTCCTACGGATGTACCCCTCATGGAAGGGTGTGTTTTGGGTGCTATGCTGAATAGGAATACCCCTAGAAGAGGTGCCCCTATAGTCCCTTTCCATTAAGGTGTGGAGGGGACTACCTTGTGTGTCAGGTCACCAAGGTGGTATGACCAAATCCTTGGGACTATAACGGAGGCGACTCGTGCCTCCTTGGACATTCTCCATAGCATCTGATCGTGAGTGGGCTTGACTGCGGGTGAATACCATGGTAATGACTCTCTACAAGCTACGTAGATTTTTATCTTTTGTTTATGATTTTTTGATTTTTTTTTTGCTACACAAAATAGAAAAGATCACACACATGCAAGCAATGATTATCTCTTTTAAAGATTAAAAGTGTGCCCTAAATCTGGTTTTGTGTGTTTTGATGTTTGTTTTTGAAAGATTTTTATGAAAACCATTTAAATGCAATTATGAAGGCTCTTATGACTCCCAAAATGGTCGCCCCTTCAATATACCATTGCCGGACCGATATACCAACCTCTCTATATACCCGCCCTTACGTGAGGGAGACTATAGGTACGTGAGAGCAGATGATACGTGGAACATAGGCGGTACGGAAGGGGAATCACTCTGTTTATGACACCTACCATAGAAGACTTATCCTCATGCGCTAGGAATCACCCTAGCTACACTTGGTCAGCTTTCGTCAGGATTTACGTCTAGCAACAATGCGATCGGGGTAATGTATGCAATATATCCAAGCCAAAGTGGTGATGAAATCCACTTTTGGTCTTGCTCAAGGGTTGGGGTTTTACGACCAGCTCCTTGGTTTAAGTAACCACGTGATGTGTGGGGTTCATTTTAAGTTGCAAAAAATGAAACAGGCAAGCATCTAAACTCTCCTATGCAAGCAAAAATCAGAGAACAAAAAATATAGAAAACAAAAAATTGACAAAGGATGTTTAAATCCCTTACCTCTTCTCTCCCTAAGTCGAATATCTATGAATTTCTGCTCTAAAACAGTCTAGCTTTTGAAAACTTGGTACCTACAAGCAACAAAACAAGCAACTTTAATCAAAAATTTAATCTTTAAAAATCAAAGGACACAGGTCCCACCGTGATCGCCATTGAAAGCACGAGATTCCAGAAGATTGAAAAGAAAACTAATGCGATGTATTCAAAACCCAAAATTAACGCTTAAGGTCCTATAAAATGAAATGCATGAACTAAAAGAAAAGAGACAAATTTAAATGAGATGAAAGAAGTATAGAAAGCACAGCCCTTTTTATTTATACTCTTCCAATTCGGTTATAAAGATGTTTCCTCCTTTTTAAGGGGTAGGAGCGTTAACATAGTTTCAATTATAATCATGGATTAAGTGTTCCTCCTTTCGCATGCCCACATGTGAAATGGGCGGGCTAAAATGTTGCCGCCACTGGTGTTGATGAATCTTTAGTCCTTGCTGCTCCTCCTGCGTTCAAAGAAACAACAAATCATCAGTAGCACCTGTGTATGATAATGAAACTCGCAAATCTGAAAGAGTATTGTTAATGAATATAAAATATAAATATAACGATGATTAAAATGAATCTAAATAGACTGAAAATTTGACAGAAAGATAAAAATGTAATTAATAAAATATTGCAAAAGAAATAGTCACCAAATTCGCTGCAGATCCGTATTCTTTCTAGGGTGGGACGAATAAACCTGCAATAGTTTGGTACTCATTTCGGGGTGAGACGAATAAGCCTACAATAAGGCAGGGGGTGCCCGAAGGCAAACCACCCACCGGTTGAGACTTTGTTTCGACACCAATCCGCTTGGGATGAGTCCGAAACCTGTTGTGATGTGTTGTCGACAAATTGGTAAGATATTGTGGCCAAAAAAATTGGGTTTTGGGTCTTGATTCGTGCCTCCAAAAGTCACCCAATAACCTCCCTTTCGATTAAGAGATTATGGATGTAAAGGCACAAATCGTAAGTCAGTAAAACAGCAGCACTTCGTTGCTCAAAATGCTCCTTCTCTGTATATATTTTGGGTGGGAAAACTCCCCAATTTATAGACCTTAGGGTCTCCTTGTTTGAATTGCGCATGCAAGGGTGCCACTTGAGTTAACTATCCTATTTTCAGAGAAAAGCTAACTCCTTGATAAAAAAGCTTCTTGCATGAGGTCTCTAAAATAAAGACATGCATGACTGAAGTCTCTCCTCTTGAATAAAAGCTATTCCTCACAATTGCATCGCCTAAAGCCTCAGTTAACTGGCAGAGTTGCCGAGGTTTGACTTTTTGCCAGTCAAACCTGCTATTCGTCCCACCCTAGAGCGATTGCTTAATCATCCCAAGGTGGGACGAATACCAGTCTGAATTCGTCCCTAGGTGGGATGAGTAGAGAAAAAGGTGCCAAAAAGGTACAAAATTGACTTTTGACCCTCAAAAATGCTTTTGGGAGTGGTTAGGATGACTTTCTGACCTCTGGGGGCTGCCCTAGGGGCTGTTTGTGTCAATGCGATCAGTTTTTGCAGTCACATAATCGGATTGGTGCTGTTTTGGTGTCTACAATAGGTTTCGCCCATTCGTCTATCTTCGAGACGTCGCCTTCAAACTGAAGCCATCTAGGCTTGATTTCTTCCTTGGTGAGGAGGTTCTCGTCATTATCTGTGAAGCTTGGGAAACCTAAGGAAGAGAGTTCCTCGAAATAGCACATAGATGCCCGCTGCTCGCTCTCAAACATGTCAAGGAGACCTTTCGCCTTTTGAGCCTTCTTTACCTTGGAGAAGAAGGCATGAACTATGGCTCGAGTGGTGGACCAATCTCTAGCTGTCCGACTCATTGCAGGGATCTGCAAGTCCTGATGTTTAATGTTTTGAACATCGAAAGCTAATTTGAGTCGACGTCTAGCTTTCTTAGTGACCTCTTCTACGATTGGTCCTCCTTCGATAGCGGCACTTCGGGCTTCCATGATATAGGCTAAAATTGAAAGGGCACTGGAGGCCCGAGACCTAAAATTTTTGAGCAGGTGCGAGCGAATCTCTTTGATTCTACTCCTATCAAGCAGCCCTAGGCCCTCCTTCTCATGCAGCTGATTCTGCATTTGCAAGATTCTTCCTTCAAGCTCTTTGGCCTTCAGATCATTCTCGGCCTGCCTTTATGCTTGATTCTTGGCTGTACACTCCAGTTGTAGTATCTGCTACTTTAGGGAGTGTGTTTCTTTTCTCATCCGCTTGCACTACTCCTCGGCATCTGCTAGCTTAGAACGGGTCCTTGCTAGCTCTTCCTCCAGTTTGATATTGGCGCTTTCGGCTTCGAATCTACGCTGGTTAGCGATGTTCGCATGTGCTCGAAAAGTCTCGATCCTGACATGCATGGATGCCGATTCGTTGTCCACATTCAGATGCTCCAGGTCCTTTTCTTTATCTTGATAATCATAGTCTACTGGAGTCATTTCATCCAGGGGCTTCTGGACCTTAGGGACCTTCTTCACCTTGTGCAGCTTTCCAGCCTTCAAATCAAAGACCACGCATTTCTCGACTTGGGCCAAAGAGCGCCCTCTCTTCTTCCTTGCCTCCTTCAACATCCTTTCTATATTTTTTCGGGCTTGGAGGAGCTTCTCGGCCAGAGGGCGTTCCTTTATCATGGATAACAGTTCAGACTCAAACAAGGTTGGATCTCCAGCCGAGGGGGTAAACAAATATAATGAATCAAAGGGGATTGCCTCACCGGAAGGTTCGGTGACAGGGGTGACGGGAGCTTCGACGAGTGGGAGAACGCCGTGTATGATGGTGGAATGGGCTATGGGGTTCGGCGTTGAAGCACTTTATCTGCCCTTATTCGGGACCAAAGGGATGGTGGTGTGGGCTGGCGAGGTAGGGTCGATGGACTTGTCCCGGCCAGATGACTCGTGTGGAGTGGGGCTAATAGGGTTGCTAGGTTGAGTTGGATCAACAATGGGCAACGCAAAGGGAGGTGATTGACTTTGAAGGGGCAGGGGAGACTGATGAAAACTTTTGGCCGGGATTGAAGTGGATGTGCGAGCGACCAAAGCAAAGGGTGAAGAAAGCATACCTGCGTGCCCTCCTAGCAGAGCGGCCATGGTGACTTCTTGTGTGATTGGCTCCTGCTCCTCCTGGGCTTCGACGCTTTCAACCTCCATGACTTCCACCTCGGGGTCCCCTTCTAGTTGGAGGAGTTCCTCCACATCAATGACGTCTATAGTTGGGACCGTCTCGGCACTTGGTGGAGCTGCACCTTCGACATTTGCTTCGATCGGGCCTGATGCCGGTCATTCGGCAAGAGCACTTGGAATCCCTGTGCGAGGCCGCTTTGGGAAGTTCGGAGGCACTTGAGCTGGCTCTTGCCTCTTCCTTTTCAGTGGTTGCTCCGACTCTTCTTCACTTGTCTCGTGGCCTTCAGACGACCTCTATGGTATTGCCTTTGGTGCAGCTTCAGCTGCTTTCTCTCTCGGGGCATTGTCTGTTCTTCCTGGGCTTTCGCCCGATCCTGGGGTTGTTGGAGGAACAAAATCGGTGAAGGATATGGGCTTCCAAGACCCGAAATTAGTCTCATAGACAATCGTGAAGTCCCTATCCATTGCCAAGAGTCCGTAAGAATTCATCTTTCGGCGATGGACTCTCATTATCCACCATTCCCTCAGCTGCTCTTCATCCTAGTTCTTCAACTCCTCCTTCAGATCGTCCTTCGCTTTTCTCCAGAATGTGGAGTCTGGAGTTGGGAATGGGTAGCGGTCCGGGTCAAACTCGACCTCCATAGGATAGAAGTCATGCCAAGGAGGCAATGTCCTCATTCTTTCTAGGTGCCACTCTAGGTCCTTCCCATTGGGGTTATTTCTCTGCTCTATAATTTCGGGGTGGGGGCAAACATGAAAATTTTTGCATTTCAAGTGATCTTTCATCACTCCCAAGGGATCGTATTGCCATCTCTGAGGAATCTGGAGCAGGCCAAAATTGGTGAGCTTTTCTTCCAGATGTACGTGTTGTTTCAAGGCAAATACTTCGATTACCCCCATCCTGAAGGGGAAGTCGCATGTGTGTGCCCACTTTCGGTCGTGGCCGTAGACCTCATTCGTTGCGTCGCTCTACCGAGCGACCTCCAGTGTGAACTGGTATTCAGAGGGGAAGACAGGCAGCAGGAAGGGCTTCCCTATGAAGCCGAAGAGGCGAATCACAAGCCCTTGTGTCAATTGAAACACATCCCCTTTTTTCTCCTAGCACTACCTTGTCTCTTAGAGGAGGGGCACCCGAGGGCTAGACCCTGTCAACATATGCATCGCGGGTCCCAAAAATTGTTGATTGAAAGAATAATAGGACTCCTTCCTCAATAGGAGAGGGGTCCACTGGTATACAGGAAAAGGATTTCCATCCTTGCCGACTGGCAAAATATCACAATGGGGAAAAGCTTTATGTACATGGAAGAAGAAAATCCAAACAAGGAAAGAGCAGGGACCAAAGTGTAGCTCTGCTCCAAAGTTCTTAATAGTGATGAGCTGCGTGTGCAGGTTTAGGGCCACCCACTCTAACCAATTGAAGAAAATAGGGTTGGTGTTCGACCTCGAAGCATCGGGGGCATAGAACTCCCCTCTAGAGATACATTCGGCCAACGACACCTGCCATGGGTACACCGAAGCGTCGCTTGACAGGCCTGCCACCCATGCAATGATGGAGAATATATCAGTGTTCTTGAAAGCCTCCAAGGGCAGGGGCATCTGGGGCAACTTGCCTGAAGGGAGTCCGCTCTTGAGGTTCTCTTGCAAAAATTTCAAGATAAAGTTATTAGAGGTGAACCTCTCCATTTGCTCGCTCAGGATGACATTGCGAACTGTATATCCTTTCGGTGGCCCTTGTTGTGGCATGAACGTTGCTTGCACATCCTCCTTCAAGATTGAAAATAACTTGTGGCTCGAGGCATCCAGCACTTTTCTGGAGGCTGGCTGGTAGTTCTGAGCGATGGCATAAATCAACTCGGGACAGTGATGCACAGGAGGAGTCAGATACCAATATATTTGATAGTAATACACCGTGGCCCTCTTATTGTCCATTGAAAGCCTACTCCTCATGAAGTCTATTGTGTAGCGGAGCTCGACTATACTCCTTGACAGCTCTGTATCTTTAATATTTTCCCATCGATCAATGGGTGGTTCTATGGTTGGCTCATCCTCAGATTCCTCCCTCTCTTCCATGACTTGCTTTTCTGGGCGGAGGTTTGGATTGACCTTCTTAGGTCTCTACTTCTTCTCCTTCGAGCCCTTTGTTTTCTTGGGGGCTGCCACTTCTGGCTCCTTTCCTCTTTGCATGGAGCTCTTCTTTCCCATGGTGGATGTTCTTGCAATGCAGAGGACTTAGACACCAAGGAGCCTTAAAGTAAAGGGCAAAAGGATTACAGGTGGACAGCGGAGTTCTCGATCGAATGCAATAGTGGGCAAAAAAACTTCTCACTGCAGAGGATCAGTTTTTATAGCCTTAGAAGACAACTACCTCCATTTATGGCTACTGCCATAATTAGATCCACATTTTTAACCTTGGAGATGGCTGCACTTCCTGATTGGTTAATTGACGATATCGTGCACGGGTTCGTGTGGTCTAATGATTATGCCTTGCATTGGGAGCACGAACTACTACCACCTAGTACCTCAGTGCGGTATTTTCTCTTAACCAAATTGCTTTGGGATACACTCTACCACCTTGGCATTTATTTCATCTGCTTCGGACACTTTTAAAGGCTATCATTGGCACATTCTCTGAGGTGCGTTTTAAATGCTTCCGCCTCATGCACTGTTCGTTCGGTGAAATCAAAGTCGGCATTGAAAATACTTCGTAGTGAAGCTCCTCTTCGGGCTAGTTTTCTACGTTTTGGGCCCGAAGTTCTTCTTTGTCGTGCTGCCACTTGGTTTTGTGAAGGCCGACTACCGAAGTTTGTTGAGAAATACTTCACCAAATTTTGCTTCGAAAACTGCTTCGGTCTCATTCTTTTGCGAAGTACTTTTCGTGCCTTAGTTTGAATTTTGGCTCGGCCTTTGCGAGGGTGCATTGCTTTGCTGCGAACCTCCTCGCACTTGCTTCTTCGCAACAAAAGTTGTCGAAGTAGATTTTGGTGAAACTGGAGCTTGTTTTTGCGGTGAAGGCGGCTTGACTTCAGCGATCTGAGATATATACACAGAAGTGAAAAACTATGTACAAAGGCATATATACACATCTTTTTTTTTTTTTAGATGTTTCGCTTCAGCGATAGAAGGTCTTCAGATGAAGGCCATTGACAGAGATTGGCAAAACCTGACCATCTGCATCCTTGAGGATGAAGGAGTTGGCCGAGTTCACCTTCACGATTTCGAAAGGCCCATCCCAGAAAGCGTCCAGCTTGTCATGATTTCTAGGCTTGGCCTTCCAGGAGTCCCATTTCCATACCAGGTCTCCTTCTTTGAATGCGCGATCGGATGATTTTTTCTTGAACCATTCTCGGGTGACCTGAGCATGCTTGGCGAAGTTCTGGTAGGCTTCCTCGCGATCTTCTTCTAGCTGCAACAGTTGAGCTAATATATTTTCCATGGGATTAGTTCCATCTTCTTCTTCTAATAGCTGCAGCGCAAGGATCTCCATGTGGGTTGGTAAGATGGCCTCCTTGCCATAGACCAGAGCATACGGTGAAGTCTTGATTGACTTCTTGATAGAAATTCGGTCGGCCCACAAGGCATGATCTAGGAGGAGGTGCCAAGTCCTTTTGTTTTGCTCTATAAGCTTCCTTAGCACTTTTAACAAGGTCTTGTTGGTGGATTCTGCCAATCCATTGCCCTACGGATAGTAGTTGGAGGATACCTTATGATATATCCCATACTTGTAGAGGAAGTCATTGATTTTGGCACCTAAAAATCCAGGACCATTATCTATGATGATTGCTTCGGGAATGCCGAATCTGGTGATCAAACTCTCTAGGAAGGCGATCACGGTCTCCTGATCTACGTGCTTTGTGGGAACTGCCTCGGCCCACCTGGTGAAGTAGTCAGTTGCGGTCAGGATGAACTTATGCCCAACAGAAGAGTTCGACGATATGACCCCTATGAAATCCAGCCCCCATTGTTGAAAGGGCGTCTCTACTTGTATCGGTCGAAGGGGCATCGAAGCATTTCTGCTTCGGCCGATGAACTTCTGACACTGCTCACATCTACGACAAACGGCGAAGGCATCGACGAAGAGCGTGGGCCAATAATAACCCGCCTTGATTATCTTCAGCATCGTTGTTCTCCCTACGAAGTGACCTCCTGATAATCCCAAATGGAATTCGCCCAGGACTCTCCTTTTATCATCATCTTTTATGCACTTAAGAAGGACACCATCAATGTTTCTGAAGAACAGGCCTTCGGGGTGCAAGGTGTATCGGGAGGACCGCATCCTAAAATGTCTCCGCTACGAAGCATTTAGACGCGAAGGGCATCTGCCGGTGTTGAAATATTCAACTATCTCATCGACCCAATATTTCTCATCCTCTTCCTGGTTTGCGAAGCATTCTCCTGCTGAGTCATCTCCCTGAGAATCTGTTACTTCGGCCGCTGCGCTCTTCGCCAATTCTTGACATAATGCGTGACCGCGAACCAGTTTTGTGGGCTTGATCTCAATGTCGAACTCTTGTATCTTGCTCACCCAACCGACTCTTTTGCTTCCCAATTCTCCTTGGATGATGAAATTATGCACATCGGGATGAATGACATAGACTGTGACCCGACTCTGGGAGATGAATTGCTTGAATTTTCTGAGAGACTTCATTACTGCATGGACCTGTCGTTCTATGAAATTGTATTTTTCTTCATGAGGGTTGATCACCTGGCTCAGAAACATGATGGGGCGCTCTTCGCCATCTTCCCCCTTCTGCGTTAGGACTGCAGCATAGCTCTCATGTTCTCCTATGGCATATAGGATGAAATCTCGACTGTAATCAGGATTGATCAAGACCGGTGCCTGAGCAATTTGGGCCTTGATCTCTTCGAATGCTTCTCTCCTTTCTTGCATCTAGACGAATTCTGTGCCCTTCTTCAAAAGTTCGGACATCGGCTTGATGACCTGGGCAAAATCGGGGACAAACTTCCTTACGAAGTTAATCTGTCCGAAGAAATATTGAAGTCCTTTCTTGTCTGCTGGGGGTGAGAGCTTTGTCAGAGCCTCGGCTCTGTCAGGATCTACAGCAAGACCCTTCTCTGAGATTGCATGTCCCAACAATTTTCCTTCGCTGACCGTGAATATAGACTTCTTCGGATTGATTGAGATGCCAAATTCTCGACACCTTTCAAAAATTTGTTGTAGGTGTACAGGGTGATCCTCCCTTCTTCGGGAGAAAATAGTCATGTCATCTAGATAGATAACAATAATCTTATTCAAGAGCTCACCAAAAGCTAGATCCATGGCCCTCTGGAAGGTGGCCCCCGCATTCGAAAGGCCAAATGGCATTCGCTGGTAAGCAAATGTGCCCCACTTGGTGGTAAATGCAGTTTTATGCTGGTCTTCGTCCCTGACCCAGATCTGATTATATCCGGAGAAACCATCGAGCAAGGAGAAGCGTTGAGCTCCAGCCACTGAATGCAAGATCTGATCGATCTATGGAAGAGGGTAGTGATCCTTGAGAGAAGCCTGGTTCAGGTTGCGAAAGTCCACGCATAATCGTATGTCTCCGTTCTTCTTTCTGACAGGGACCAGGTTCGCTACCCAAGAAGAATGCTTTATGGGATAGATTATCTTTGCCTCGAGCATTTTTAGAAGTTCGGCCTTCATCAGGACCTCGATCTTCGGATTAACCGGCCTTTGCTTCTATCGAAAAGGTTTGACCCCTTCTTGCAACTCAATCGTATGCTGGATCAACTGCCGATCATATCCCCTGAGGTCTTGATAAGACCAAGCAACTATGTCGGGATACTTCTTGCACAGAGATCGAATCTGCTCTATCTCCTCCGAAGTGCAGTCGGTCCCAACTTTTATTGCTTTTCCAGGTTCAAGTTCTAAATCTTGATACTGCTTTGCATTAACTTGGATCCTGTGGGAAAGTGCTCGATCATTCTGATCGAAGAGGCTTTCAAGAGTGATCAACCCCTTGGGAACATAATTATTCTTTAATTGAACCAGCCCTTCATCTTCTTCTTCGTCAGAGCTTCTGCTTTCGACTGTGGCGGCTTCTTGAATCAAGAAATTTACAATCTGCTCATCATTGTCAAAGACTTGCCAATGTAGGTCTCTATCCGGGATAGAGGGTCTATAGATCATCCTCACAGCTTTGGGCTTATGCACCATATCTTCTGCTGGAGAATATCTGGCTATGATGGATGCTAGAACATCGACATGTCGGTTCTTTTCTCGAGGAATAGACTGCAGATTGAGAGACTCGAACTGGTCAAACAGGTCCCACACCCTGTTGCGGTATGACTTGAGATAATGTTTCTTTGAAGTGCACCTATTTGTGACCTGGTTGCATACCAATTCAGAATCTCCAAAGATTTGGAGATGCCTTATGCCTAACTTTTCAGCTTTCTTGAGTCCTAGGCATAATGCTTCATACTCTACTGCATTATTGGTGCAGCTCCATACCAATCGGTAGCAATACTCCTTTTGTTCCCCGGATGGTGAAACTAGAAGAATCCCTGCCCTAGCACCATTTTTGCATCGGGCACCATCGAAGAACAACTTCCATAGTCCTTCTTGGGCACTTGATCTTATTCTCTGGTTGGGTGTGTTTCTTAGGCTTGGCGATCGCATAACATCCTATCCCGGTTTCTATCATGGCATTGAAGTCTGCCAATGAAAACTCATCTTCATAACTTAACTGTGCTAGAGATTCTTGAACCAGGTCTATTTGCTCTATTTCCTCCACTATCGCATGCACAGGATCGCTGCTTTCTTCTTCGGACATCTTCTGCACAAGGAAGGTAGAAGGTTTTTCATTGTAAATCTTCACCTTCTTCCCTTTGAATGGGATTTCCAGATGAGAGTAATCCATGGATAGATATCCGCCCAGCTTCGTCGTGAATTCTCTTGACAAGCACATACTGAAGTATGGCTCCAAGTCAATGACCACTACCTCTTGTATGACCGTGATCTGAGGCATTTTGTGTAGTCGAATAGGAATGTCTTTGATCACTCCCATAGTCTTCACTGGAGTACCGTCCAACTGGAGTACGCCATGGCTGCTTCGTGTATATTCCATCCCTATTTCTTCGTAGACCGCCCTCGGCATGATTGTTGT
Organism: Wollemia nobilis; assembly: GCA_028583015.1. Taxonomy (NCBI): domain Eukaryota; kingdom Viridiplantae; phylum Streptophyta; class Pinopsida; order Araucariales; family Araucariaceae; genus Wollemia; species Wollemia nobilis. The sequence goes on along the minus strand of JAQPPZ010016856.1, from coordinate 2,538,006 downwards.
CGCGGCTCTAGAGTCAATCATACAGTTATGCACAATATACCCTTCCATCTGTAGTGATAGGTAGAACGGAGGTGGTCTATTCTTCCCCGTTATGGATGTGGACAGGGTCTGTACAAAGGCAAGTGGTGTTGCCTTTTTTACTTTGGTCATCTTCAACGCTTCTTGTAGCAGGTCCACTTGTCCAGGTAGTTGCAGAGCATCATATAAACTGATCTTAGCTGGAATCCTCTTTAACTCCTCAACAATATTGTATGCCAGGGGGTTCGACACCTCGGGTTCCTTTCTCGGCTCATATCTGGTGCGATACTGCTCCGTGGCCTCGACCCTTTGTCGCTTGGTCAGTGAAGGAAACTTGAGCTTCTCCCTAGCCTGCTCCTTCGTTTCCACCTGAGGTGGATCGACAGTGGCTTTTTGAGCCTTCTCTTTGACCGGTGCAGGCGGAGGAGTTTCATTTGAGGCCGAAGAAGATGACTGTCCCTTCTCGGGCCGAGCATGCACTTTCAAAGGAGCCATCTGAGTGGCGTCCACCTCCATCACCTTCTTTCCTCCTCTGGTAAGAACTGCAACTGGCTCCTCTTCACCAACTACCAAGTTATGATTCAATTGCCTGATGACGTTGACTTGTCCACCATGACTACTGCTTGCCAGCGTTTGTATATAGTGTTGGTGCAACATGCAGGTATTCTCTTCATGTGGATCATTACACGTGGAGCACCAATATACATAATCGGAAGTGCTTGGAGTCTCATCGATTGAAGCATTCCTTGCCGAAGCCTTCCCTTGCTGGACCGTTTGATCTTTGGTAAGTGCAGGTGTAGGATAAGATCTTCTCGGTAGAAACTCTTGTTGCGCTTGCTTCTTCTTTATAACGGTCATGTCATTGGACAGAGTCTATACTATGGAATTCAGAGACTGCATCTCTTGTAGGATTTTAGCTTGCATGTCATCAGCTTTTGGGACAAGTGGCACTGGAGCCATCGTCGGTATTGGAGGCAGGGCGGGGAGTTGAGGTGGTGTTGGCAGTACAGGGAATGCTGAAGTGACGGTGGGCTATGGAGTCGAAAAAGTGGGAAAATGGATTTGTGGAGAGGTGATCTAGGATACAATGGGATTCGGGTTCCAAGACGAGATCGGGAGTGCAGGGGTTGTAGAGATCTACGAAGTAGCTGTGCTCGCATACTGGGATTGAAGGAATTCAGGAAGTATGGGCATCGACATCCTTTGGGGAAGCTTACCCACAGCTATGAGATCCATTTTTGCCTTCTTGGCTAACCCATACAACTCGGGAAAAGTATTGACATTTGAGTACCTTATCATGAGACCGATATCAGGGTTGAAAGCCCGAAGGAAATAGTACGTTGTAGCTTCGTCGGTTGGCCGAAGTCCAACTGGTACTCTTTGCTAGGTTTGAGCGAACCTAACATTGAAGTCCATGATCTCTTCTTGTGGATGTCTTTGGATTGAAGTGAATTACTGTAGAAGAGAGGTCGGATCGGCGGACTCATTGAAGCCTTGCATCAACTGTCCGACTAACTGGTCCCATCCCGTAATGCTATCGGGTGGTAGAGACCTATACCAGTAGAGGAGTTTTCCTCTAAGGGAAAGAACCAGAATCTTTACCATAACTTGTTCTTCTGTGATCTCGTGGATCATCGCCAGAGAAATTATGTCCTGGATGTGCTCCAGGGCCGTCTTCTTGGTTCCATCGAACGTCGGGAGCTTCTTGACTATAGCAGATGGCACTTGCCCTTGTCCTGCTAGATTTAGCGGTGATAAAGAATCCCATGCTGGGCATAGTCTAGGCGATGGTTGCTACTGCATTTGTTGTTGTTGTTGCTGTGCCATACTTGCTCTTGGATTCTGAGAAACAGGGATTCTCGAAGCTCCTCCTTGATTGCTCGTCGAAAGACTAATAGGAACAGAGGCCCTAGTAGGAATGGAGGCACTAGGATGTTTCGGTGAGTTGGGAGGATTAGGAGGAAAACTAGCCATTGTACTATCAAAAGTTAGAACTTGTTCGTCAACAGCAGCCTCTTGCGAGGATGTTCCACGTAAGAGAGACTCGGGGGTGACCAACCTAGAGCGTTCCCCGAAAGCATCAATATCAAGCTCAAAGAACTCAGTTTCCTCTCCTCTATTCCTAACTCTCCATCTTGTTTGCATGAAGGCACAGGCTTTGGTACTGGTCTTTACGACTTAGAGATTCTTGGTTTGAACAGAGTCGCCAGATGCTAAGAGTCTTTTAGTAATGAGAGCATCGGTTCTCACTACCACTCAGAAGATGAGACTGACCGGATCTCACCGGGAACTGTTAGAACTATTGGCTCCGGTGGAGACGGGTTTAAGTTTTCTCAAATATGGGACCTTCGGTCCCACCGGGCGTGCCAAAAATTGTTGGTCATCAAATCCGCCTAGGTAAGGGTTTTGGGAAAGTGTATGCGCCCTAGACCTGCGACCAACATTGAAAGGCCGAGAGGAAGAGATGCCCCTCGTGCCAATCTCCGGAGAAAGGCCGGATCCTATGCTAAACTACTTTTGGGGTTTTGAGATAAGAGTGCAGGAAAGAGATAAAAGGAGTTAGGGTTAGAGAAAGAAATAAAAATGGGGTAAGGGAAGAGATCACTGATTTAAAGTGGGAGAGAATAGGAAGCACGATCACTAACTGACAACTTGAATAGAAGCAAGGAACACCAAGAATAAATGAAAGAAACACTATATCAACCTTCCTATGTATCCTTTGGGTGAATTTTAGGCTCATAAATCACAACCCACCAGGCAGCATAAAAGAAAGCCAATATGACGTTTTTCCTCTCCTATGTATCCTTCAGGGCGAATTTTAGGGGTTCAGTCCCCAATCACACACCGGATTCAGGATTCAGAGTCTCAGTATGCAAATGAAGAAAGACAAAAGAACTTAAGCACAAAAGGCAGCATACAAGAGAGAAATAGAGCTCAAAGATCTTTAGTATTAGAAGCAGGACATCAAGTTACAACAGCTTTCTTAGCAGAAAGTTCCCCCCCTTTTTCATTACAATGCCTGGGTTTTTATAGAGGACCCGACCCTCTGAGTCATAATTACACAGAATGGCGAAGTACACCCTCGAGCCCTGAGAAGTCGGCCTCTCACGGCGCTCATGACCGAACTCTCAATTCTGTTACCAAAACTAGCAACTGTGACCGAGTCAACTATGGAAAAATGCATTAATGAGCCGCCTGAATTGTCCTTAGCCTTTGGGTGCAGTGCTCGAGTGGCCACCATGCTTGTCGGGCTCTCCTTCCGGGACTGATGCTTCGTGTCCAATTGCCAAAAATGAGCAGCGAGCTTACCGGGCAAGAAAAATTGCATTTATGAGGCACTTGATCGCCTCGAGAAAATACCCGGCTTGGAGTGTGTGCCCGTGAATGCGCTTCACTGCTTTGCTATTGAAATTGTCTCGCTGGTTATTTTGAGAAATTATTTGCTCCGATATTCTTTCAAAATGTGGTTTAGGAGGATTTCGGCCGAAGCACTTGCCTTTGGAAATGTTTCGCTCTTCGAGACCTTCGCCACTTCGGGTGGAAAATGCTTCGGGTGAAAGCTGGCCGAAGAGGATGCTTCGCAATGGTTTTTGATGAAGTAGAGATGGTTCGCAAGTTTTATGGCCGAATATGCTACTGGAAATGCTTCAGGTCTGAAGTTCTCTTCTTGCCTTAGCATATTTGTCTTGCGATATTTATTTTCTTTCTTCTACGAAGTCGTCGCTTGGCAAAAGTTTTGCCCGAAATGGTTGCTGGAAATGCTTTGGGTGCAAAGATTTATTTTGGCGCTTTCCTTGTGTTCTTCTTCGACAACACTGCTTTGCTAAATTTTTGCCCGAAGTAGTAGTTTGAAGCGCTTCGGGCCCAAAGCAGTTTCCTACCTTCTTTGCATTCTTCCCTCGACAAACGCCACTTCGCAAAACTTTGGCCCGAAGCGACTACTGAAAGTGTTTCGGGTGCGAAGTGCTTTCTTTGAGATCTTCTTCGGCAACACTACTTCGGCGAAGTTCTTTTCATACTTTTCCTTTTCGGCGAAGCTATTTTCCTTAGCTTGTTCGACAGTGAAGCTCTTTTCATACTTTACTCCCTTCCTTTAGCGAAGTTATTTTTCTTGGCTTGTTCGGCAACGAAGGTCTTTCATATTCATTTTATATATCAGGGGGTGGCAAAGAAAGCCAAATTTTTTGTAACTTACATATATATATTTTCAAAACAATAAAAAGAAATCATTTACAACACAGAAACTCTGTACAAAGTTTTGATTTTTTCACCCCTTTGTATAATGTGACAAAATTGTCAACACCTACCAAGTGTCCTTATTTCAATGATCCAATATACATTTTTATGTAGCAAACCATTTGTAGTTTTATATACAATGCTTCCTAGATATTGCTTTAATTAGACAATGCATGCTATTTCAATTTGTATCCTTCTTTATAACTTTTGACCTAGTAGGTGGCCACCAAGTGTCCTTAATTTTTTTTTTTTTGGGTAGATAAGATACTATAGCATTAATACCAGGTTTTACAGGTTGTTCCAAAACCTTTTACAAAAATTAGCCCAGGGCTGTTGATGAACATATCCTTACTAAGGATCCTATATATGTAAAATCTACATGCCGTAAAAGCCATTACATCCGGTAAGGCACATAGCCTGTTATCAAAAAGAAACTTCCCATACAACATTTTGGGTATACCTCGAGAAAATACACATGCATCATAATTACAAAAAAGAAACAGACACAGATCCCTTCCTTGAGACAATGAAGAAACAAAAAGCTGCAGACACACATAGTAGAGTACTGAAAAAAACTTCCACAAGCTCTGTATTGACAATTACTCTTAATAATTCTTTGGTAATTGCTTTCTTCTGTATATGACATGCTATGGTACCACATACTCTCTTGGCCAATAAGCCTTGGAGAAGTGAACCTGCTGGCTAGATTTATGGCGATGGCTATCTGGTGGTCCACGTGGCTTTAGTTTGAAGTCTTATATTGCCATTTCTTTCCTTCCCTGTGATTTTCAACCAACCTCAAATTACTAAGATGACTAGGAGCCATTTTATCTAACATGTGACTGTCCCCATTAGCCTTTGTGGTATTTCCAAGCAACATCCATGAAGACTGACAGCTCAGATAATTTTTATTATTAGTCCAATTCAAAAAAGAGATGGGAATACTCCTAGACTTCAAACTTACAATGCCTTCCCTATTGGTAAATTCGACTATCATTCTTGGCATTCTTGTTGAATAAGCTCCTCTACTTCACTCGGGACACCGTGTTCCCATTTGAAAAGTTCGTCACCATTAACACCCAAATTGGCCAGCTTATCAGCAATTTGTTAGCTTCCCGAAAGACATGTTGGGCTTTTATGTTATATCTTCCTTGGAAAAGGATCCTAGCCTCTTAAAAAATTGTTTTAATCCTTCAAGGAGGTGTTTTCCAATTATTGAGTAGATTTATAACATGCATAGAGTCTACTTCTATGATCAAATTGCCTTCTAATTCTTGAGTCATTTGAAGGCCTCTCCACATAGCTCTAGATTCAGCTTCGTTGTTCGTCCTTGTTCCCAAATATTCAGAAAATGGAAGCATCACATTCCCATTATGATCTCGTACAATGCAACCAGTGCCTGCTTTTTTGGGATTGTCCTTACCTGCTCCATCAAAATTAAGCTTAAACCAACCCGTAGGAGGTGGAGACCACTTAACATTGGCTCTGGGGTTGACTACCCTAGGAACAGACTCATATAACAAGGTTAAGCTTAAATATTGAGCAATCATGGTCTCCTGCAGATGAGGTTTACAACTATCAAAAGGGATAAGGTTCACATTCTTGTTGGCATAGGATCCTGGCAATGATAGTTTGATGATCATGGATAGACTCATTAAAGACTCTATGGTTCCTTTCTAACCACACCTGCCAAAGATAGTGATTGAGATAAATTTTCCACATGTATCTAAGTATTTGGATTGAAAATAGGCAAGGCCACTGGACGAAAAAATCAAGTACGGTGGCTGGTTTAACCCATGAAATATTGAAGGCCTGAAAAACCCCACTTAGGACAGAGAAGGAAAAAGGGCACTCAAGGAAAATGTGATAAATGGTCTCCCAATTAGCCCTACACAGATAAAAATGATTAGTGATACAAATACCTTTACGCATCATATTATCAATGGTTAGAATTCTTCCTTGGATAACTAGCCATGAAAAGACTGCAATTTTTGGAATTAAATTTTTTATCCAAACTAAGTCCTTTTGGAGGACAAAATCCTCATCATCAAGTAGAAGCTTGTAAGTTGATTTAACAGTGAACTGCCCATTTTTAGTAGGAGCCCAGGTCACTTGATCTTCCTTGGGTCTCATGGGGATAAACTGTTTCCCGAGAATGTTACAAAGATAATTTGATTTCGCTTGAAATCCTTGAATTCTTATTTGTTTCCACTTCATTCTACCTCTGTCCTCAACCATATAATAGGAGACTTTTCTGCCAATGAGTTCTTCTATGATATATCTGATTCAGGCTAAGTTAGGATATTGCGAAGTGTCCTTAATCTTGATGATATGACCATCGACACTAATTCATCAAGTTGCTTTCATCCTTTTCATCCCAACAACAAAATCCTTTCCTCAGACATTTGATCGAATAACTCACATTGTTCTAACACCAAATTTTCTCTTGATAGGTCCCCACATAGCATGATTTAACAATATTTCCTTGTTAACTATGTGTGACCCATGTCCTCTTGATGTACCCTTTGGAATAACTTTGACTAAGTGTGAAATACACTTGCATTAGAGGACTTCACAAATCAGACGATTTGTGGAGTACTTCCTATTAATTATCAGATGGATGCCAAAATCTCGAGAGCCATGCTAACACTAAATCTCTCACAAATAACATCACTTATTGATGGTCTAATCGAATGGCTTGAGCTGATCGGGCTTAGGATTTCCTTCAATGACCTCTAATTGACTATAAAATTGATACATGTTTTGTGACCTAATGATCCAATGACCAAAACTATCAGGAAATAAGGGCTTTATGTTGTCATCTTATAAATTATGAGGATCATTGATTTCAATCATTCAATGTCCAACTCTCACTACGCATGAGAAATTCATTCATAGGTCTTGGACATAGACCTAGGGTTTCACACTATAAAAAGTGCAAGCCTAAGAGTACCAAGCATCGATCTTTGAAGAGAGGGGAGACATATTTTATCTAAGAGAGATCCATCCATCCATCCATCCATCATCGTTAATCTTTTATCCATCAATCTTGGTCATTGAGGAGAGTTTTCAAGGCTTGGAGAGTTCCCTTGGAGATCACGAGTACGGTGAAGCCTTGACGGATTGAAGAGCATAGAACCTATTGTTTCAAACATTGGATATAAGCTTTGGTCCATAGATTTGGATCAAATAGGACGAGAGTCACTTTAGCGGCTATTGTCTTGCATAGTGGCCCATAGGCTTAGCTTAGAGTTTTAGACATTAGATTCATCATTTTAGTATATCATTAGCATAGCATCATTTCATTTGTTTGCATCCATAACTTTAGTCTAATTTGCATTTGCTTTCATTTTTTATATTCAGTAAGAACAACCTCATATGGGGAGGCATTCCTAGACATCTAAGCATGTGTTGTTTTTCACTACTTATAGGACCACAAGTTTATCGGACAAAATCTGCAATATACGAGAGCAAAAGGGATCCCTCTAGGAAATAGACCTGGAGAAGGAGGCATTTGTAAGCCCTCATACATTTCTATGTGTGGAACCAGGAAGATTTTTGAAAGCGCACCTGTATCGCTCCAAATTTTTCACACCCTTACCTTCAGGCTATAGGATCCGTGCCCAAAAGGGGGATGTGAAAAGGATGGCGCGGTACCTCGGACTGAGAGGCTTTGCAAAGGTCCCGCCTCTCGGGGGAGGTGTATATTGGTGATTTTTCGACGGATGGTGGGTTCACCAAGAAACATTTAATGGCAGTTTCCACGCCTAGGTTGGAAATGTGTTTTATGTGTTCATTTTAGCCTTAAGCATTCAAGTCCTAGGTTTGGCCAAAATGTGTCTAAGCTATTCTATATGAAGATGCAGATTAAATGAATATAGAAAATAGAATTAAGATAGAAAACAGAGAAATTAAGGAATGTTAAAAGAAAATACCTGATCCGGATGTCTGATGAAGATTCTGATTCTTGAAGCAGTCAAGATCGCCTCTGATTTGACAGGATCATCTGAGATCAGACAAGATCATCTGAGATCTGATGAATTCATCAGACGAATTCGTCAGAGACCTGCAAACAGAGAAATAGGTGCAAAACATAGAAAATAGAACTATTCTAACAAAGGGAAACAGTGTAAAATGACAACAATAATATCAAACTGAAACTTAAAAATAGAAACATGAATGCATTATGCTAATTTAATCACAATTATGGCTTAATTATGCATTTGATCTAGATGGGTGAACTCCAAAATGCAATATAGCATAAAATAATAAACAAAGTAACTAATTACAGCATAAAACAGCAGATTGAAAGATGAAGAAATGCAAACTTTAGGCACTGATTGTCTTAATGTTGACTACAGTTGAAATCGTCTCGCATTGGTACGAAATCATCTCTGATTCGACAGGATCGCCTCTAATCTGAACAGGATCATCGACGACGATGTAAGCTTGCTCTGGTTGAAAAACACTAAGGTACCTGCAACAAAATTGGAATAGAACTACTGCAAATATCAATTTGGGATGCCTTAATGCATATGAAGTCGGTTTATAGGGAATTTTAGCCAGGGGGGTGCTAAGGGAAGGGCTTAGGATTAAATAGACTTAGGAGGGAGGTTAGGAGGTTGGAGATCATCCCTATTTGGGAGATATCCAATGGGGGAGGGTCTCTAACTGTGCAGACACGCTTCTACTCAAAAAAGAGACCCGTTGGAATAGAAGTGTGCAAAATCAGTTTAGGGACAAGATCATCTAGACGTCATAGCCCAGACGAAATCGTCCGATCTGAGGCGATATTGTCTGATCGACGACGATATCGTCAAACGGTCAAAACAACCTCTAAAAATGGCGTGGGAAAGGGGGAAATGGATTACACGGCGATTAACGGGCGGTTTGGGAGGTTAAAATTTGAATTTGAATTATTTACTAGAGTAAATGTAATTATTAAGATTTCATTGTGCCAATTTTAGGGTGCTACATTTTGCCCCCTCTTTAGCGAATTTTTTGAAGAAAATACGTTAAAGATGAGTTCTTCTCGATTTACGAGAAAGCAAAAATTATTCCCATTTTTAGGCAATGATTCTTGGTCAAATCGTACGACAGCTTACTATGGTGCCCCCTCCGTGTTTTTACCCAAATCGAACATTTGAGATAAAAACGCGGAAAAGCAAAATTGTTTTTAATTATTTTTGAATAAAATTAAGAAAAATAAGGTAAAAACACCCAGAATAGATCACCTGGAGGCCATGGCGAGAGCACCCAGGGTGGGCCGAGGATGGACAGGAGCTAGCTCGCATCAGGCAAGTTTGCTGGCTATGGATGGAGAGGGGAGAGGTGGATCTCCACCGCTACGACCGATTTTTATGACAGTTCGGTCTATAGTAGGGGATCCCATCTCTCAGGGATTACGAGTTTTTCCGAACTGTCCAGGATAACACCACAGTGAGCGGGGCTCTAGACATGCAGCGCTTTTGGAGTCAAGACTCAAACGATGCCCCCATTCAGCCAGTGGATGGGGACGACATAGGGGTAGCTGATGGCTACAATGTCTGGTACACATGCATCTGCCCTCCTTGGATGATGAGGGCTCAGGGTTCAATTCATGCAGTTGTGCGTCAGATAGGTAGGCGACACCAGGCGGCTATGGAGGCGGCCCAAGGTCATGGTAGGAGAGATCTGAGGAGGCCACAGGCATAGGAGAGGCCACGACAGTAGGAGAGGAGTGCGGAGAGACCCCCTTCTCCTTAGAGAGAGAGGCCACCATCGCCCGATAAGGGCAAGGGTGTTGACACAGGGGAGAGTAGCGAGATAGTGACTCTCCAAGCAGAGACAATCTGTCTCCAGGCACAGGTGCAGACCCTATAGGAGGAGGCTACATGACATTGAGCTGAGGTGACACAGCTCATAGATGATATTGCACACCTCAGGGCACGGGGTGGAGGGGCAAGCACTCAGGAGCTGTCACGGTCGATTGGTCAAACCGTGTTCTATCAGGGCATCTACGTCCAGATGGTACCAGAGGGTCAGAGGGTACAGCTGCCAGCTGGCATTGCTGACCCGATAAGGATTGGGTCATCGAGGACTTCTTCTTGATCGACGACTAGGACTCGTAGTACCACACATACTGCGATGGGGCCACCTCGTCCACCTCAGGGCGGGGGAGGAGATGAGGCTGAGAGCTCGAGGGGTTCTCGAGACACTACACAGAGGATATATGATTGAGGGGATTGAGTATGCCAAGATATAGATTGTGGCATACCAATCCAGGTTTTTGATATGTACATATATTTGAGATATATATAGATGAGATATTTTTTATCATATGACTTGTGTCTTATGTATTTGTATGATGTTTTAATGTTTTTGATTGATTTGATGATTGGATTGAGGATTCATGTAATTATGTCGTTGGAAATATTATGGTTTTGATGTCATGCTGTAAGATTTTAAATGAAATAATCTGATGTAAAAAATTGGTTGTTTGTGATGTAATGTGATAAAAGATAAAAAGAGACTTCTAAAAATAATTTCAAAGGACATTGTCGCTATTATAGACCATTTCATGGAGTCGTCGCTCACTTGGTCATCAAGCTAATCCCAGTATAGAAATATTGTTAAAAGGTAAAAGAGTGCTTAAGAGACTGTCTTAAGACTTTGGTGCAATGGTGCAAATGATGATGATGATGGTTTGTTTTCAGATTTTCATAAAAATAGTATGCATGAAATAATGTTAAAATGATTTTTTCTAGGCATAAATTCCTAAGTGTGATAAATTTTTTGGATAATTCTCTAGGAATTATACCATCATTGCAAAATTGAAGGTTGACATAATGACATGAAATAGTGATAATGTGCATGCTGTTTAAAAGCATAATTTGTGTAACATAATGGTTGAAGTCATATGTTTTTCATGATTTTTAAATAAATGGGGAATAAAATTGTTACAATGGTTTGCACTAGGCATAGAATATGTAGGTATAGACTTATACCATCATCGCAAAAATCCAGAAAAGAGATGGTTTTATTGCATGATTGATTTTTAATTTGTGAAAATATGAAGATGAGGACTTGCGCTAGGCATAAAATTCCAATTTTGGTTTTAGAACTATACCATCGTCGCGAAAGTCAAAAATATATATATATGTGTTTAGATTGTATGGTTTTGAAATAAATTTTGATTTTTGATTATGCATATAGTTGTCTTTATACTAAACAACTGTACTTTAAAGAAGAAAATGAATTATTCCAAACAATTTGCAAAAAAAATATTTCAAAGTATCTTAAAGAAAAAAGTTAGATTTATAAGGAATCCCATGTGCATATGTGAGTTCATTTCCAATCTTGATTTATCATAATGATACAAAAAATATCTCAAATATAAAATGTGTGTGCAATTGCTATGTTCATTTACCAATTTGAGCAAGGTACTATGATACAAGTGATTTGAATAAACCAAATAAGTGTTCATTAACCATGATGTAGATGCATATAACCATACTAGACTACTATGTAAGTTGGATTATCAAGAGCTAGCTAATCCATAAGAAGACATAGGTCTGTACAAAATAAGGTCGCTAATGTGACAGACATATCGCCACGCTAGGAGTTACCCAAGGCCAAGCAGTGTTGGGCACAAACCACCTGTTATGGGGCTTACCTCATAGTTTTCGAATAATTGAGAATTCCAGGGATTCAAGCTCATCAACCCTTCTTTTCTTTTCAAAGGGTAGGGAAAGGGATTTTATTGCTTTTGCTTTTGCTTTCTTTTGCTTTTATTTTCTTTTTCTTTTTGTATTTTTTCTTGATAATTGAGATAATGCTTGAAACATTGCTGTAATGATATAAAATAACATTTTTTTTCTTTTTTCTCTTTTTCTTGAACTTTGCCTTTTGTTCTATACTAGGGATACTTGCTCAGATTAGTCGTAGAGCAAGGGATTTTTATTCTGGGTAGGGGTGAGCTTGTCCTTTTGCCAATTCTCAAAGATTCTAGACCATGTGCATGATAGGATAGCAGGGGAAACTTTTCGCTCAAGAAACCACTTCTACTATGTAGCAAAGCATGGAAATTACAAATATAATCATTTTATTGTGAAAAATATGTGCTTGGTTTAAGTAAATAACAAGATCAATTCTCTGTGCTCAAACTTTATTTAATTGAATTTTGTGGACTTTGATATAAGAGAGATTAGTAATCATGCCAGATAAAATCAAGATATTTATATTTGTGAGTGTGAAAGTGAGGGATTCCAAATAAATGCTAATTTATCCAAAATAATTTGAAACATATAATTGCAACATTTGTAAGCAGATATATATAAATAAATACTATTTTTGAGAAGATTTGAGAATTTTGACTCTTTCTTTCTTCTTTATGTTGTTTTGGTTTTGAAAGAGTCAAGAATATTGCTGTTTTGATTTTTTTTTATTTTTGTTATTATTTTTGTTTTTGAACAAAAAATTAACAAGTGCCATAAATAAATACAACAAATAGTTTTGAAGATTTTGATGATTATGAATGTTTTTGGTGTTTTTGAATTTATAAATTGAAAGAAAAAACAAGATAGTGATTTTGAAATATTTTAAACAAATATATACAAGGATGAAATGACCAAATTTATACATAGTAACGTTTAAGATGCAAAATATTCATGGGTTCCTTAAGTTCTTTACCATCTAAGGTAGATAATTTGTATGCTCCTGATTCAAATTTAGCAGTTGATAATGTATGGTCCAAGCCGTTTGGGCTCAAATTTACCTTTAAGGTCCTTAGTTGCATTAGTATTTTTTTTATTTTCTTTTAAAACAAGGTCACCGATCTCAAAGGATCGATGACGAACTTTTTTAGCATATGATCTTTTAAGCTTGTTTTGGTAGGCACGGAGATGCTCCAAAGCATTGATGCGTTTTTCATCTAGGAGTTCCAACTGACTGAGTCTTCCAGCTCGATATTCATCTCCTACTTCGGTATCTTGAAGTAGTAGAGCCAAATAAGGAACTTCTAATTCAAAGGGAAAAATGGCTTCAGCACCATAGACCAAAACAAATGGTGAAGTTCCCGTGGGGGTTCGAACACTAGTTCGATAGGCCCACAAGGTCGGATATAACTGAATGTGCTAGTCACGGCCACTTTATTTACCAATATTTTGAGAATTTTGATTAAGGTTTTGTTGGATGCTTCTGCTTGACCATTACCCCGAGGATAATAGGGAGTGGACCGATGATGTTGAATCTTATATTTTTGGCATAATTTTTTAACATCTTTATTTTTGAAACAAGTTCCATTGTCGGAGATGAGATTTGCAGGAATTCCGAACCTACAAATGATTTGATTAAAAATAAATTTAGAGACTTGTGTTCCAAGGCAGGAAGCTAAAGGCATAGCTTCAACCCACTTCGTGAAATACTCAAGGGCGGTTATGATGAATTTGTGTCCATCAGATGACATAGGATTGATTTTGCCAATAATGTCTAAACCCCATTTTGAAAAGGGCCAAGGAGATGAAATAGCCTGCAGCTCTTGTGCAGGCGCATGGACAAGGTCAGCATGTTTTTGGCACTTGTCGCAATGGCACACATAATCATGTGCATCCTTTTCCATGGTAGGCCAAAAGTATCCTATCCGAAGGAGATTTTTAGCAATGACACTACCACTGAAGTGTCCTCCACAAGATCCATCGTGGGCTTCACTCAAGGCTGATTTGGATTCTTCTAAATTCAAACATCTTAATAGGATACCTTCAAAAGATCTCCTATATAAAGTATTGCCAATTATTACAAATCGACTTGCTCGTCTACGTAATAACCGACGTTGGTTTCTATTAGAATTGGCAGAGAAAGTCCCATTTTGGAGAAAATCAAATATATCCGTATACCAAGGTTTAGGAGTAGTTTCATTGATTAGAAACACATCCAAAGGTTCTAAGCATGTCTTATTTGAAGCGGGTTCCTAGAGTCGACGAATAATGATAGTGGCATATTCGTCATCTAACTCCAAGGGCAGGAGAGATGCAACTGTGGCCATAGCATCAGCTGCACGGTTGCAAGTTCGAGGAATAGCTTCCAAGGTAACTTGATCAAATAGAGACATTAGTTGTAAAACATAGGCTTTATATGGGCACATTTTATCATCTCTGGTCTGATAAACTTCATTAATTTGGTTTATAACCAGTTGAGAATCACCAAAAACTAACAGATGTTTAATTTTTAGCGCCAAGGAAGCTCGTAATCCAAGGATTAGAGCTTCATATTCAACAGTATTGTTGGTGCAAGCAAATGTTAATTTGAAGGACAGAGGAATAAGATGTTTTTGCGAGGATATTAAAATAATACCCGCACTAGCCCCACTCATGCATCGGGCTCCATCAAAGTATAAGGACCATTGTTCAATATGGTCTGCCTCTAATTGAAGGCATTCATCAGGAAACTCAATGATGAGGGGATGGGTAGACTCTAAGGGTGCAACAGCTAATTGATCTACTATGATTTGACCCTTAACAGACTTCTGTCCTATGAATGTGAGATCAAACTCACTTAGAGCAAGAACCCACTTGGCTGTGCGACCCGATAAATAAGGTCGACTCATGAGATACCTCAAGGGATCATATTTGGCAATGACATAAGTTTTCTGACTAAGCATATAGTGTCGTAATTTTTGCGTAGCAAAAACAACTGCTAGACATAATTTTTCTAATGTTGTATAGCGGGTTTCATAACTGATGAAGGTTCGGCTAATATAATAATTAGCCCATTCTCTCTTTTCATCATCAAGCTGAGCTAACATAGCTCCTAAGGCGTAATCTAAAGCTAAAATATATAGGAGAAATGGGCGATCAAGTTTAGGTGGTGAAAGCACAAGTGGATTAAGGAGGTATTGTTTGAGAAGTTCAAAAGCTTCTCTACATTCGTCGTCCCAATTAAAAGGGACATCCTTCTTAAGAAGCTTAAGAAAGGGACCAGTTTTGTCCGCCAGCTTATCGATGAAGCGACGGATGGCTTGAAGCTTACCTTGTAAACTTCGTAACTCAGATATATTAGTAGGTGCGGGCATATCACTGATAGCCACAATCTTGAGAGGGTCGATTTTGATACCACGTAAAGAAACTAAAACCCCTAATAGTTTACCGGACTTAACTTCGAATATGCATTTTGTTGGATTTAATCGAATAAGATATTCTCGTAATCGATTAAAAACTTTTCTCAAATCATCTAAATGATTGTCTTCATTAATAGAGCGAGCTATAATATCATCTACATAATCATGTAGGATATCATGCATCATATCATGAAAAATATAAGTCATAGCTCGTTGATAGGTTGCACCTACGTTCTTTAAGCCAAATGGCATCACTTTCCAACAAAATGTACCCCAGGGGGTAATAAAGGCTGTTTTAGCCTGATCTTCAGGAGCTATCCTGATCTGATTATAACCAGAGAATCCATCCATTAAGGACATCATCCCACTCCCGGTAGTAAAATCAATGATTTGATCCATGTTTGGAAGAGGAAAATCATCTTTAGGGCATGCAACGTTAATATCTCTAAAATCTGTGCAAACCCTAACTTTGGTGGCTTCTTTCTTGGTGACTGGAACTACATTTGAGATCCATTCAACATAATCAATAGCTTGTATAAAAACAACATTCAGGAGTTTTTCTAACTCCCCTTTGACTAGCAGAGCCACTTTGGGATGCATTTTTCTAAGTTTTTGTTTAACAGGTTTAGCATCCGGATGGACCACTAGATGATGCATGACTACATAAGGGTCTAGACTTGGCATATCTTCATATGTCCAAGCGAAGACATCTTCATACTCTTTAAGGAATGCAATGTATTGTTCTTGTTTTTCTTGACTTAATTTTGATCCAATATTGATTATGTGAGGATTATCCTCAGTTCCAATGTTAATTTTAATGACGTTTTCTACCTCCATGTGTAGATCTCTTTCAAAATTAGGTGGGGCGGGTGAAACGCCCAATTCTTGTAATTCTTGTAAGGTTAATTTGGATAATTCATCTTGAGGATTAGCGGTCTCAAGTTGGGCTATAGTTGGTATAGAACCATCAAAATAAAATCCATTGTGTAACATCTCTTCAACGGAGACATCATGGAAGATATCTCCTTCCAACTCTTCATCGGGGTCAGCAATCATTTCAGGGTAAGCTATGGATAGCATGTTACATGTAAATGACTAATTTTTTAGAGGCAAATCAACATGCCTATCCAAATAATCTTGATAACATATGAGGTGATCATCATCTTCAAAAGGAAAGGGTTGACCCTTACTAGGAAATAGGCCCACACCACAACGGGCAGGCCACGGTTCTACCTCAAAAGGTTCTTTCATGCCATTTTGGAAAGGTCCCAAGCCTTTCCCTTTATATCCCATTTTAAGCATTATGGGTTTAGCTTTAATATATTCATTGGTAAAATAACACCGAGCGTATCCCTCATGATGAGTTTTGATATTCCGAGGGATTCTTCCCCAGTCATATCCTTTATAAATGAAGGCACAACTCCCGACTTGGTAAGTACTTCCCATAGGTTGTGGGAGGCCCAAAGTACGAGGAGATGGCGACAAGTTATTTAAAAGAATTGAATCTTGCATGAAAGCATTTGTTTTTTCTGATATTAAGGTTGTGGATAAATCTGGTAAAAGTTCATCGTAAAGAGCATAAGATGTAGAAGGATCATTCCCTATATCTTTAGATGTGGAAGGTATGATAGATGTTGATAATGTGGAAGTGTTAATAGATGGGTCTATAGGTTTTGAAATTATAGGGATAGAACATGAAGGATTGGTTGTAGATTGAAGATATTTTTGAGGTTCTAGAGTGGTTTGTTTAGAAGATTGTTGATCTATATAGGAGGATGAAATTAATGGAGGGGAAATAGGTGAAGCTATGGGTGTGTGTTTCACAGTTTTAGATGAAAAATAAGAATTAGGATGTGTGGATGACAGAGCAGGGCAAAATTGCACTCCAACAGGTTCTCGCCAAAGCACACATATCAAAGGGTCTAGGGTCACCATGGATAGTGACCAACTGATTTTTAAATTCGAATTTAACACATTGGTGTAAAGTTGATGGGACAGCCCGCATTGCATTGATCCAAGGACGACCCAAGAGTATATTGTACGATGCGGGGCAATGTACAATAAACACGGTGGTATCTAGAGTTCTAGGACCAACTTGCAATGGGATGGTAATAACTCCACATGTTTCTTGTGTTTCGTCATTGAAAGCTTTGATAATCATATCAGTTTTCTTCATTTCATCACTTCTAAAGCCAAATATTTGGTAGAAGTCAAAAGTGCAAATGTTTAGAGATGAGCCATTATCAATCAGGACTCGTTTGACAGCTACATCTCCAATTATAGCAGTAATATATAAGGGATTATCCTTATGTAAACCGTGTTGTGGGATATCTTTATCCCAGAAGTCAATACAATCAACCTCTCGAGTGATGATAGTATTGGCCATAGCTTCAGAGTTGAATGTTTTGAGGTACCATCATTTGGCTTAATGTAAGCATCAACTCATCCCTATGGGTGGGAGAAGATCTTAACAAATCCAAAAGGGAAATTCTAGCTGTAGTATTGGATAATTGCTCATTAATATTGTAAGGGGGTTTAGGTTGAACATGGGAAGCATGATTCCCTTTATTGGGATTTTTCAAAACAAATGGAACTGATCCATCATTCTGATTTGGTTCTTGTTGAGAATTTTGAGCCTGTTGTCGGGTAACGACTCCAATGGTACCTACAATGTTATATTGAGGACGTTGAACTGGTCTTGGTCGAGCATTTATGGCTTGTTCATTAGGGAGGAATTGATTAGAAGAGGGTCGAGTAGTAACTCTTCTAGGAAATGGTTCTTCTAGAACCATAGCATCTGTGATGGGTTGAATAGGATCTGATTCATTTTTAGAACTATTCGATTGGTTTGAAGTAATGTCTAGTTCACTTTCAGTATCTGATTCTACATCACTAGAATCAAGAGTTGGAATATTATGTAGGGGCCTGGTCATAACCAGGGATAAGGTTGTGTCAAATATTTGAGGATCCTGAATAGGTAATTGTCCACTAATGGTTCCTACATATCGGGTAGGAGGAGGAACATTATGATGTTCAATTTGATTGGCCACCTCTTTACCATGTCTTGGTAAAGGGTGTTGAAATATGTCTAATGATTGATTAGCATTTTGATTTTGATTTTGGGGAATGGTCTTTTGAGTATTATTAGGAGCATTTTGTTTAGGTTGGAAGGCTTGCACCTCCATTTCATTATTATCAATTAGATCCTGTATTTTATGTTTCAACCTTTTACAAGCATTGGTAGAGTGTCCAGGTCCTCTATGGAAATCACAGTGTAAGTCACTCTGTATCCGGGTATAGTTGGATCGAGTTCCCGGATAGTCGGTAATTGGATCAAACCTCTTTCAAGTAATTGAGGTAAAATAGTTGATAATGGTTGATTCAATCTAGTAAATTCTCGAGGAGGCTTATCAGGAGGTTTCAATATAATTTTTTTTGTTGTCTTCGTTGCATTGATATTAGCAACATTTTTTCTGTCAGTGACTCCGTCACCGACAACTTGTTTGTTTTTATATTGATTTCTGGATGTTTTCTCATCATCCTTCTTCCTAAGTTGGCCTCTCCTAATGAGGGCATCTTCTACTCTTCGAGCTAAATCTATAGCTTGATCAAAGGTAGTTAAAGTAGCAGTTGATAGCTCATAAGATATTTGTTCTTGCAAATTATTGATAAAAATGTCCAACATTTCCCTATAAGGTAGCACAAAGTGCGGTTTTCCTGTCAACTGCCTCCATCTAGCTAAGAAATCAGCAAAACATTCATCCTTGTCTTGTTTTAAGTTGTATAAATCTTTAATGGTTACATGCCTCTCGATGTAGGCACTAAATTGATGGACAAAAGATTCAGCTGTTTCTTCAAAGTTTCTCAAGGAATGAGTGGGCAATTGATAGTACCACTCTAATGCCATTCCACCTAAACTTTTTGGAAACATTTTTAGTAATAGCAAGTCATCATGTGATATATCATGACATGCTATCCTAAACATGCGAAGATGCTCTATGGGATCTTCGGTTCCTTTATATATAGGCAAGATGGGCATGGGAAAATGCTTAGGGTATGGTTGAGCTACAACTATGGGATCCAAAGGTTGACTATAGATCTCTCGATAATTGTACGAGGGACGATAAGGATCTATCTGGTCCATACGCGAAGCTAACTATTTCACCATGGCTTCCAGATTACTAGTTTGCCCACCATATTGGTTCGGTAGGGCATTGATATGGGTTTTGTGAGCATATGATGGAGGGACATGAAGATTAGATGCTATGTTGCTATTGTGTAAATTGTTGGTAGGAAAAGTGTTATGAAGGAATTTTGAAGTTGTATTATGTTGTATTCCAGATTGTTGAAAATTGGTGTTTGGCTTCGTTTTAGGTTTTTGTTTACTTGAAGCATATTGATCAATAGTTTGGCGAAGTAAAGTAGTGAAGGAAGTTTTCTTTTGTGTGGGAATGATTTTAGGTTGAATAACAGGTTCCTTAGGAGGATGGGTAACCTGTTGTTTTGACATGTTTTGAATCATAGTGACCATATCTGTATTGGATGGTCCAGCCTTATCACTTTCTTGATCAATGAAAGACAAGGGATTAGTGCGCACATCAAACATATGTTCCATGGCTGCTTGAGTGTCACTAATTTGCCCTTTATCAATACGAACTCGCCACATTAAGAGCGTCAATGTTATCATTGAGAAACTTCTGAAATGATCTACGTTGTCAAAAGCAATAGTTCCATCTCGAGCTACTCTAGGGGATGAGGGTCCATCCTCTTTAACACTTTCTTCTTGTTCATTGTCTTCACCTAGGTCATCTTCTAGGTGATCTAGAGTTTCTCCTTCCGGAATTGGATCTTCAGGAAGTACATTTGGGTCTCTAGTTTTATCTCCTAACCAATCTTCTTCTTCTCCTTCAGTTTGTTTACCATTCCTAAGTTTAGGCATTGTGCCTTAATTTTAGATTTCAGAAATATATATATATATATATATATATATATATATATATATATATATATATATATATATATATATATATATATATATATATATGCAACAAGCTTAAGAGGTATATATTAATTATATACCTACTACAATATTTAAAATGAAATGTTTTTGGTTTTTGCTATGTTTTTTAGTTTTTCTTTGTTTTTGAAATAATATTGTAAAGATAAACAACACAATAAATGCAAGAAATAATACTGAAAGTAATAATCTAGTTTTCTATAAACAATTTATAAATGTCATTAATGGGCTCGAGTTCTTCAAGAGTCATGAAGTGTTCTTCTTCAAATTGAAAGTTTTCCTTCAAAAATTTAATGAAAAGAGCTATAGTGATATTATCTGTCTCAGATGCTGGTTGATAGAAGTAAATCTCGTGGCAATACTCTCGATATAACACAGATCGAGGAACTCTATTCCATATTTCCCTATCCGTAAGAACAACCTCTTGGTCTTCTACACGACCTAGGAACTGGTGTACAATGGCTGCGTTCTCGAGGTATTCCTCGAAGGTGAACAATTCTAAAGATACAAGAGCTCTCCTATAAGCTAACCATCTATGGCAGGCTCTCTCAAGTTCATGATAAAAGACAAGTTGATGAGGATCCAGGATTCTATCTAGGACTAAGCCTCTTGATTTGTTTAAGTTTTGTTGACCTAGATGAAATGACACTAAGTCTTCTATCAAGTTCGTCCCACAAAAGTTGATTTCTATCTGTTTCAGGCACACTAAGCACATAATTGATTTCTATGGCTGCCAATTGGTTTTCAACATTTATAGTAACTGCTAATATTTTCTTAGGAGCTACCATCTAATATGCAACTTATTAATTTGAAACGATTTGAAATGCATCTATGTTTTAGTTGTTTTATTTTTTATTTTTATTTTTTGTTTTCAAAAGGTTTAAAGTGCATTCACGTCGGGTTCACCAAAATGTATCGCTCCAAATTTTTCACACCCTTACCTTCAAGCTATAGGATCCATGCCCGAAAGGGGGATGTGAAAAGGATGGCGTGGTACCTCGGACTGAGAGGCCTTGCGAAGGTCCCGCCTCTCGAGGGAGGTGTATATTGGTGATTTTTTGATGGATGGTGGGTTCACCAGGAAACATTTAATGGCAGTTTCCACGCCTAGGTTGGGAATGTGTTTTATGTGTTCGTTTTAGCCTTAAGCATTCAAGTCCTAGGTTTGGCCAAAATGCGTCTAAGCTATTCTATATGAAGATGCAGATTAAATGAATACAAAAAATAGAATTAAGACAAAAAATAGAGAAATTAAGGAATGTTAAAAGAAAATACCTGATCCGGATGTCTGATGAAGATTCTGATTCTTGAAGCAGTCAGGATCGCCTCTGATTTGATAGGATCGTCTGAGATCAGACAAGATCGTCTGAGATCTGACGAATTCATCAGAGACCTGCAAACAGAGAAATAGGTGCAAAACACAGAAAATACAACTATTCTAACAGAGGGAAACAATGTAAAATGATAGCAATAATATCAAACTGAAACTTAAAAATAGAAACATGAATGCATTATGCTAATTTAATCACAATTATGACTTAATTATGCATTTGATCTAGATGGGTGAACTCAAAAATGCAAGATAGCATAAAATAATAAATAAACTAGCTAATTACAACATAAAATAGCAGATTGAAAGATGAAGAAATGCAAACTTTAGGCACTGATTGCCTCAATGTTGACTGTAGTCGAAATCGTCTCGCATTGGTACGAAATCATCTCTGATTCGACAAGATCGCCTCCGATCTGAACAGGATCGTCGACGACGATGTAAGCTTGCTCCGACTGAAAAACACTAAGGTACCTGCAACAAAATTGGAATAGAACTAATGCAAATATCAATTTGGGATGTCTTAATGCGTATGAAGTCAGGTTATAGGGAATTTCAGCTAGGGGGGTGCTAAGGGAAGGGCTTAGGATTAAATAGGCTTAGGAGGGAGGTTAGGAGGTTGGAGATCATCCCTATTTGGGAGATCTCCAATGGGGGAGGGTCTCTAACGGTGCAGACACGCTTCTGCCCGGATTAGAGACCCGTTGGAATAGAAGCTAATTGTGCAAAATCAGTTTAGGGACAAGATCGTCTGGACGTCCTAGCCCAGATGAAATCGTCCGATCTGAGGCGATATCGTCTGATCGATGACGATATCATCAAACGGTCAAAACAACCTCTAAAAATGGCACGAGAAAGGGGGAAACGGATTACACGACGGTTAACGGGTGGTTTGGGAGGTTAAAATTTGAATTTGAATTATTTACTAGAGTAAATGTAATTATTAAGATTTCACTGCGCCAATTTTAGGGTGCTACAGCACCACCTCTTCGTGAAAGAGGCACTCTTTGCCTATTTGTAACCTCATTGTATCGTAATGGGTATCCCTAAGAGGGAATAACATGTAACCGAGTTTCAATACGAATAAAGAGATCCATATTTGTTATTTCCGTGTTATATACTTTTCATTGTCTTCCATTTCATCTTGGGTTTTTAATAACATTGCGAGTAGAGTAAAGCGATGCGTGCGTCCAAGGGTCGCTACAGGTCAGAATGAGCATGAGTGATCAAGTTGAATATCAGGGTATTGACATGGATCTAGCTAACATTGGGTAGGGAATAACCATCTAGACACTACGTATGTGTATGCTAACTACATTCATATAAATTTTAGGATAAGTCGATGGGATGTCAAAGGTTTAGTATGAAAAGATATTGATATTTAAGTGTCTACCCTTTAGGTGTTATGGGACCTAAAGGATAACCCCTATCATGGTTTGACCCTCATGCCAAAAATAGAGGATGTAAATGAGGTGATCAATTCCACAGAATGTCATATTTTATGAGATTTGGCCAATCTTGTCCACTTGGGTGGCTCTCTACAGCAATCTTGAACCCAAAAGTGGTATGATATGCATGTACTAATTTAAGAAAATGATCTTGATTCATTAGATAAAACTACTTTGTTATGAACATGAAAGCGCTTTTGGTTTTAAAACAATAAACTTTTTTTAAAAAATTACCCTGAGTAGGAGCTTGAATTGTTTTTATATGGTGCAACGAGGTGAGTAGACCAAGGTTGTTACACTTAGGTGTTTGTGCCTCAAAATTGTTTTTTTAATACAATATCCTTGATACCATATTTATCCAACAAAATCCCCAACTTATCCAGTATGGATTAAAATACTATATGGTCTTCTCTAAATTTATGGAGAGCTTTCTCGTTTCTACCATAGCATATTTCAAATGGAAATCATGATGATGATGAATCTATAGCTTTCATCATGTGAATAGACCTCCCAAGACTAGAAACCATAGGGTTTCATGCATGTAACCACTAGCTCATAACAATTGTACACTTTGGAAACCATGTATTGTGCTATAATGCTACTCATGATTTATGCTTCAAATATTTGAGGGTCCCTTTGCTTAAACCTCTACTATACCCCTTCCCTCAAGTTTTTGGTCATATTAGATAGCATAGGATCCATGACCCTCTTTACCTAGTCTTTCACTCACTCAATGGATGTGACTTGGGAGGCTCAGATTGGTATCTATCATCTTGAGGTTTATTGATATGCTATAATTGATCTTATAGGTGAAGCAATATATGGACTAGCTCTAGTTGTAAATGGGAAGTGGGTGGTCTTTTTCTTATCCATGGGTCTTTATATGCTCTTGTGCTAGTAAATTTGATTTCTTTATCTCAATATTTCTTATACACTCCTTCATACTCTCTAGGCTCCTTGTTCTCTTGGATGCTTATGAATAAAATGGGAAGAAATAAAGGAGCTCTATTTTATAGACTCTCTTCTTGAGGGTTAGGGTACTTGCTTGTATTTAATTCACCTTCTATGGTTTCATTCTCTTTTCTCGCAAAGTGGGTGGGAAGTATTTTTTGTCTTTTTGGCATTATACAAGTATGATTTGAAATAATCTTCCTCTCCATAGAAGTCTATCAGAAAAAGACTACCACCATTTCCCTACATTGATTTTGTATCTTCAAGACCAATTTTCCATATCATTAGTAATGAATCCACACCATGTGCATTTACTTCCCTTCCTCAATAGGGTTGGCATTTAGATATTTGGAACTCTCCAAAATGCACCCAAATAATGCCATGAAAAGCTATTTTTCTCCTATTCATGGTTAGCAAAAGGACATCACTATCTTTCTACATTTAGTTCATATCATGCAAATTTATTTTGTTTTTCTATGCGAGGTTGATGAGGGAAGGGAATGCCACCTTTATGTTGATCAAATAGTCCTATGATCAATAATTTTCATCTAATTAGAAGATCTATGCCATTCCATGGAGCATTTTGCTTTTGCTTTTGGAAATAGTCATTACCTATTGGGGATATTGATTGGATAACCAATGTGCACCTAGTGTTGGAACTCCTCCCTATGGTGATTATATCATCCACATGTCTCTATCCGCATCCCTATATGAAGGCTTTATGAGGCTAAGATAAAATTCTGCTAAGTGTGAAATGCATTTCTAAAGGATAGTATTTTCAATTTATTTGAACAACTCTATACTTTCTCCTTTCATTAATTTAATGACGAGCATAAAATCAAGGTTACCTTTATTTATCTCATTAGGTAAAACTGATTATTGATGATTTAATCAAATGGTTTGTGCTAATCTAGATTTGGGTCTTCCTTCCACAATATTTGATCAAATAAGAGCCTGTCAAGTATCCTTATTTCAATGATCCAACTAACACTATTGATTCAAGAAGCCAATTGTAGTTGTTCCTTTTACATGCAATGCTTCCTATATATTGCTTTAATTAAACAATGCATGATATTTCAATTTGGATTCTTCTTTATAACTTTTGATCTAGTAGGTGGCCACCAAGTGTTCTTATTCTTGATGGTATGAACATCCACATTGTTTTGTTGAGTTTCTTTCATCCTTTTCATTATAACAACAAACTTCTTATGTTGGATATTTAAACGAATTACTCACATTTTTCTAACACCAAACTTTATCTTGATAAGTCCCAACATAGCATGATTTGACCACGTGTCCTTATTGACTATGTGTGACCCATATCCCCTTGATGTACCCTTTGGGAAAAATTTGACTAAGTGTGAAATACACTTGCATGAGGGGACTTCACAAATCAAACCGTTTATAGAGTATTTCCCATAAATGGTTGAATGGATGCCAAAGTATTGGAATTCATGCTCACACAAATTCCTTCACAAATAAGATCATATATTGATGGTTTTATTGAATGACTTGCACTAACCAGGCTTAGGACTTCTTCTAATGGCCCCTAATTGAGTGTACACTTGACACATGTTTCATAACCTAGTGATCCAACGACCACCACCACCAGGGAAGAGGGGATTTATTTTGTCATCTTACAAACTATAAGGATCGTTGATTTCAATCATTGATGTCCTGCACCAAAACAAATTTGAGAACTTGAAGATGAATCTTGATAGAGAAAATGATACATATATACATACATATTTATAGGGTTATCATAGATAGCTTTTCAATCCATACTTGCTTGTTTGAAGGCTCCATAGGAATAAGGAACCCAACTATTAATTGCCCACTAGTCTATTTGATCCTCAAGAACATAAGAGCAGACTCCATCGATAGATAGGTCCAATCTAGACTACCCTTCCTCTACAATGTAACTTTGGTCATTTTCTAACTTGATCGTTGATATATGCTCTACATGGTGAATATGGATGATAAAATTTTTACGTTGGTCCTATACTTGGTTTTGAGTAGCATGTGTGTCCAATCTAGCAATGAATAGCTTTTGATTTTGGTAGTGAAATCTCTTGACAAGCAAATTCTAAAGATAATTGGAAGTTTGATTACTGCTATGTCCTCATGGACTATGAGATTGAGGTAAGCTTACAATGTAAGGAAAGGCTCCTTACTAATACAAAGATCTAGATAGAATTCCCATCAAGCTAGAATACTTCTTTGCTAGCCAATTCATAAGGTAGACCTAGTGTGTTTGCTATCCATATTGGCATAATTGAAGTACTTGATCTTGAATCTACCATGCAGTTGTGGATCGACTAATTGTCGTGGATCAAATTTAGGCAAAATGACATAGGCTTTGTCTTATTTTACCTTTAAGGACATATGTTTGAAAGACAATAGGTCTTTTTGTATGCCTATACTTCTGAAAGTAATAAATTCTAACCGTGATCCATGCATATACTTCTGAAAGTATTAAATTCTAACCGTGATCCTCAAGGACATCCCAACCTACAAGTATGATCAAATAAAATAAAAATGTCTATGACCATATCAAATCTGTTCAAATTATTAAAATGAGTCCTATGCCCTCTTTTCCTTTTGTTTCCCTCGTTGTAATTAGAAGAAAATTGAAAACAGATTCTTAATGCTTTAAATTATTTTAGATAGAAAGGAAAGAATCACGGGATGGCAATCCAGGAATACGGACGCGCCAGCACAGACACTCAAAAATGAAATCTTTTTATTGCATAAATTGAAATTTATAGCAGAAATAAGTCTGAAGTGAGATGAGGTGTGGCTTTAATGCAACGCACAACATTAGCGGGGGGTGTGTATATATTGAAATGGGTATATATAATGCATTTACAGAGGTGGTGAAAGATGGATTATTAGAAAGGAGAGGAAGGTAATTAATAAGTGAGGGTGACAGTGAACTTGAGCACTGTGTGGTCAGCGGTGTTGGAGACGGTTTCGATGAGAGCGTCGCCTTGAGCGTCGTGGAAGATACCACTGCTTCCGACGACTGCGATCTTCCTGTGAGGCATTGCAATCTTATCTTTGCCATAGAATTCAATGCTGCTGCCGCCGAATTCAGATCCCTCACCCTCCAAGAAGTTGGCTGTGAAGTTGAGCAAGAGGGTATCCGCATCGTCTTTTTCTTCTTCAGGCGTGTGCATGTGCATGTAGTATCCGTGGGCTTTTCCCAGCAGAGCAGAGTGAAGGTCAGGCCCTTCTGTCAAGGGATCCTCAATCACCATCACATCCTTCGCATTGGCATTTGCATTCAAGGGGAATGAAACACCCGAAGCCCCACCTAAAAGAGGATTCTGTGCTTGTGGTTGTAACTGCCCATTAATTGAGTTTGGGAAGGTTGAAGGGAAAAACTGCCCGTTCCCAACGGCGCTGCCCGGGACAAGACCACCAACGCCAAGGCCTAAGCCTGAGCCTATGCCTGCTACTCCGTTAGGGACAAGGCCCGTGGAAGGAAATCCTTGCAACTGACCGACGCCAACACCATTAACACCACTCACAGGAAGGGCTCCAGTTGGAAGAGTTAACGGCAGAGGACCATTACCATTAATATTGCCGATTGTGTTCCCAATTCCAAAGGCGAAGGGACTTTGGAGGCCACTAATGCCTTGAGGTCCTGTTGGCAACGGCAAACCTCCAACTGCAGATAGGGGCTTGGCTGTGGGATTTTCTCCTCCAACTATGTCGTGCATGAAGAACGTGATGGTCTTCGGCCGTGGGCTTTCGCTTGGAATCCCTTCTTCTCCTTCTCCTCCCTTTCGTTTTCCTCCTCCTTGTTCTCCTTCTTCTTGGCTTAGTCCTTCTCCTCCTTTTCCTTCCTCTTCTTCTTGGCTTACTCCTGCTCCTCCCGTTTGCTCTTCGTCTTCTTGGCTTAGTAATTTTCTGCTTAGGCGACTTGAGTTTGCGGTTGCAAAACTGCCTAGAGTTATCACCGTCACTAGAAGAAGAAGGACCATTGTTCCATTAATCCTACGATCCATTCTTCAAATCCAAAGGAAAGGAAAAATAAAAAAAAATAGACAACTGAAAATTTCTTCAAATCCAAAGGAAAGGAAAAAGAAAAGAAATAGACAACTGAAAATGTGTGGACATTTGAGGAGTTCCTATCGACATATATAAACACAATGAAGGAAGGTAGGAATTCACCGCAAACATATTGGGTATACCTGCTCTCCACAATGACCATAATAAAATGTACGCACTTGGCAGGTCAGGAATGGCTTGACGTAGATCGTCATGAAAGAACAAATCTTTGTGAAATGCGTTGTAACGATCACATCACAATTTATTTTTTGGTTTTAGTGTGAGCATCGACTATATTTGACGTATAAACCGGCTCACCTGATCCGCTTGCTTGGTGCTTTATTCAGTTAGTCAAAGTTTATTGTGTGTGGGTTGTTCGAAGATTTATTAAATAGCCTACACTCAAACACATCCTCGTCAAGGTTTTTCCCCGGAATTTTAATAATTATTATCATTTTAATTGTTTTTTTTGGAATTGAAATGGTTTATTTTTATAATATTTCATAAGATGCAACAAAGCTAGGATATTATACATATATCATTTGGCAAGATTAGAACCTAAATTTATTGAAAAATCTAATCAGTTGAGTTAATATCATTTGATTATTATTTCAATTGTTATTTTCATGTATTAATTACTTTTAAATATATTATGTTGAATTTTTATAAAGTTATACCATTTGCATCACTATTATTTTAAAAAAATCATTATAAATTTTGTTAATGTATTTCATATATTTAATATGTTTCTATTTTATTGCTTGCTTATATGTATATATATATTTTATTATATAGGAGAGTTGGTTACAATCGCTATTATTAGCCAGGGTTTAAACCACAGGGACTGTTTCCAACAAACTTATTCGTCTCGTTTTTGTTGACCCAGTGTGAGATGGGGACCACCTATCGCTCAAGGTTTGTACCATCTTCGTCGGTCTGACATGTACTCAGAGGATTCAGAGAAGACTATTACCTTTGCAAAGGGTTGGCTTCTCCCCAAGGTTTGAACCTATGTTTCTTCTTGGTAAGTGCCCAACCACAGCTTCATTTACCAATCCACCTAGCCCTTGGGGTTTTGTTTGGGTGAACCCCTCAAGCTAGCTGAGTTTTATTTTTATATCCGGTGTAGGCCACCAAACTTGAAAACTAGACCTATTTTAGAGGATTGGGGGAACTTGCGAGTGAGGTATCTAGTGTGGATACTTTTCTTATATGTATATTATTTATATTATTTAGTTAATTGAATTTATGTTTTTTAATAAGTTGTATATGGTTTCTATTGGTATTACTTCTATAAACATATCAAAATATTACATTTTATGTTAGGTCAATTAAACCATATCTAGAATGCATTTTTATCACATATTTTTTATTTCTCTTTCTATCAATATATATTTTCAATTTTTTTCAAAATGCATTTCCACAATTAGCTCCATGATATCATCTTGATTAAGTAAAAAAAGTTTGAATTGGTCAGTTGCCTTCTAAAATTTTAATTTCATTGAGATGAAGATCAATAACACTATTGTGTAAATTATCTACTACTTGATTTTCCTGTCTATAAATATTATCACATTTCCAAAAGATTAACTTAAATTATAGATGATGCACATCAACAATAATATTATTTTTTATCCAATCTCCACATCCCTTTTTGTTGATAGCAATGATGCACATCAATAATAATATTATTTTTTTATCCAATCTCCACATCCCTTTTTGTTGATAGCATTAATGATAACTTGTGAATCCCCCTCAATTGAAATATATTTCTATCATTTTTTTATTGCAATTTTATTCCCTTTAAGAAGTGCCTTTGCGTATGCATAGTTGCTAGTTCAAGTTCCATATGATTTTGAGTGAGTGAGGATAAATTTCCTTGATTATTTTGAAGAACATCACCTCAACCAAATTTTCCTTGATTTTCTTACCATAAAAATTAATTTTTGGACATTTCTATTTTACCGTAGATCAAGTAGATCCTTTTGTTAATATTATTATCATAGATGACTCTTCTATGTATGTTAAAATATCATGTTGTTATGACCTCTTTTATTCCACTTGAGACTTTCCATAGTGAGCATCATATCTGTAAACATTATGCAAGAGAGGAAATAATGCAATTCTAAACTTCAAGATGATTTTGAGATTTATTTTTTTTTAAATATATTTTTTCAAGCCATAAATTCCAACAAACAGTGGCAGGGTCAATCCTCCACAAAATACAATCTAATTTAAATTTGAAATAATTAATCCAACATTTCATCAAATTTTCAATATTGATGGAGCTACCCACTACATTTTTTATTTAAAAATAATAATAATTCCAAATGGTGTGAGTAAAGGGACGGTGAAGAAGGAAACAATTGGATATTTATAAATCATTCTCACATAAGGTACATCTAAAAGGTCCATGATATCATTTTCTTTGTAGAATATCTCCTATAAGAATATTACCTTGAACTTCTAACCAATGGAATGTTGATACCTTAGAGATAACTTCTAGTGACTAAAAATTCTTCCAAGGAAAATATTTGGTAGAAGAAAATTTTGATTGTTCTAAATTATCATATCACAACATGTGAGAAGGATTTATTGATTGGGAATCCAAACAAAAAACTACGATTTGGCCATCCCTATGTTAGTGAGGCCATTTTTCTTATTTTGAAAGATATCAAACTAACTTATTTTTTCATGTAAAAATTGAAAATAGAACTCTGGAAGCATCTTTTGAAGTTCATCTACAATTTGTTTTAGTTTCTCTCATTCAACTAGATCACTGATAAAAACACATGATATGGAACTATTGCTTATATTAAAATATTCTCTAACATTTGGATCCTTATAAAATTGGTATACCTAAGCTAGTGGTTGTCATTTAGAATAGAGATAATAGTATAAGGCTTCAACCAAGCATTGAAACAAATATTCGTATATTTTACCTCATTGATAGGCCATCTAATATGTTTTTTTATCAAGTGCAAACTAACTAATATGAAGTTCCATGTTGATAATCCTTTAGGTATGGTTGTTTTCCTAAATAATTTCATTGCATCAAGATAATCTATATATTTTTGAGGTAATATTTTAATCCAATTATTTCCTTGATCTCTAAATAATCTCCATCCAAGCTTAGCCCCTAATTCCAAACTTATATAAGCATTTCTACAACCCTACTCCTCCAATATTATTTCCTTTGCCAACCCTATCCCATTTACAAAGAGGAAACATAAATTTTTCTTTGCATTTTTTTCAAGGAAATTCTCTTTAAATCCTATCAATTTTATATGTTATACCTATTAGCAATCTTGAAAGTGACATCATATAAAAGGGGATGGGTTGCAATGTAGTATTTATGAGTTGTAGCCTTCCCACCATGGTTAAGAACTTACCTATCCAACATGCCAAATAATATTTCATTCTATTCAAATAAGAGATCCAAATATTTGTTTAATCCTTTATAAGACAAAAGAACACCCAAGTAGGTTGATAGAAATTTTTTAATTTTAAACTTTAAAATACTCAAATAATTCTTTATAAAAGTAGGGCAGTACAAATTAAAAAAAATCATGGATTTTGTAGTATAAACCAATTGTCTAGTAGCCTTCTCACAACATGATAATATTGATATAAACTACATGGACTCACTAACAGAGGGATGACAAAAAATAAAAGTGCCATCAACAAATTGGAGATGAGATTCAAAGGGACTAGTTTTTGTAACTTGAATACTTTTGATTTTTCCTTCTATTTTTGGCTTTGATAAAGCTCTCTAAAATCTCTATAAGAATAATGAATAGATAAAGTGATAGTAGATCACATTGGCACATTAAAAAAGATGACTTGAAGTAACCCATAGGAGAACCATTGATTAAAATAGAATATTTCATAGTGCTATAACAACATTTAATCCATTCACCCAACTACATTCAAATCCAAAAAAGTTGAGAATATAATATAAAAACTACAAGAAAACCTATCATAAGATTTGTTCATATCTAATTTCATAAGTATACATGGTTTTTTATGAAAAGAAGAGAAAGTATGGCCTATCATGTATTGATTACGCCATCAAATAAGTTTTTTACAATGAAAAAATAATAATTGTGTTTCTCTGAGATAACATAATCTAGAATACCTTTCAACTTGTTTTCAATAAATTCTAAAGTGATCATATAAATCATATTACAAAGTCTTATTGGAATAAAATTATCAAAATTGTCTTGCCTTTCATGGGAAACAATGTAACAAGTTTAGAATTTATCTCATTTATTATAGCCTTCCTTGTCAAGGCCTCTTGAATTGCAACTAACATGTCAATCTTTAATAAATTCTAAAATTTTTGAAAGGAAATTATAGAAAATCCACTAGGTCCAAGTGTCTTATTAGGACGAAATGAGAAGATTACTTCATGTAGCTCCTTCATAAATATCTTCATCAATATTTAATCTTATCCTTATGTTATAATTGATGGAATATTTTACAAAAGCTTATCTTGTGCCTCCTTATCTTACCTAGTGTTTGAAAAAATATTTTTAAAATAAATAATTGCTTCCTTTCTTATATCTTCTTCTTCCCCAATATTTCTTCTATTTAGAGTTAAAATATTGTTGTGATAAAAATAAAAATTTGTTGTTGCTATAGCATGAAAAAGTTTTGTATTTCCACCTCTTCCTTGAGCCATTTCTCCCTAGATTTTTGAAACTAATATAACTCCTTTTTCAAAACATTATGATAATTAGAAAGTAAATATTTTTATTTCACATAAGAATCCTAATCCATTCCATTAGTTTCCATTATTTCTTGTAAATATTTATGCTTGGATTCAATTTCTTTCTTTTCTTTAAAAAGGTTACCAATAGATTTGGCATTCCAAATCTTAATTTTCTCCTTTAAATAATTCATCTTTTGAAAAAAAACATGTACAAATATGATCCTTCAATGTTTGCTTCATCCTACCATAACATAACCATATGGAAGAAATAAAGGTCTTGGAGCCACATTGAATAGAAAGAAAATGGATTTTGATGACTATTATTAAGCAAATAACAAGTCAAAGGAATGGATTTTTTTATTTTATCCTACTTGCAATAAAATATTTGAAAAGATTGCATGCTTTATTTACAACTATATATTTGATAACAAGAATCTATCCAATATTTTTGGAATATGAGTTTATCTCATTCCTGTGTATATTGAAAACATGAAGGATAAACATCCCAAAGGCCATTTGAATTGACAAATGAAGCAAAATATTACATTCATTTAAACCATCTTGGAATGACACCCTTCTTTTACAAAGAATATAGAACAATGTTGAAGTCACCTTCAAAAATTCATGGATCATAATTAATCATCATTGTGTTTTTCTTCTAAAAATAACCCATACCATTTGCATTTTCTCTTTATTGCAAAATAGTGTATCAACCCAATTACTTTTTACTTCTAACAATAACCCATATCATTTTCGCTTATCCCATATTATTGAAATATCATCTAAAGCTCCTATAGAAGAAACTGCTAGAAAATCACCCTTCTTCTTAATATTTTTAATAGCATCCTTACATTTCTCACTAATTTATTTTATTTTTTGTATTAAAATAAACTCAAGATTATAACAACCCATTAATTCCTAAATATATTTTTTCTTAGGGGTCTTATTCATACCCCTAATATTTCATGATATCATTTTTATAATCATTACTAGACCCACTTCTTGTTAACAACAATGAAATTTTTGTTTGGATTTCCAAATCAATATCCCTTTGAGTTTTTTTTTAATGTTTGTTCATGCTTTCATGAAATTTTTATAATTTTTCTATTCCCACCATTAATATCTTCTATTTTTTTATATTTTCCATAATGAGACTTATCTTCTAAAATTTTATGTTATCCTAAAGAATGTAAAATGTAAATAATATCCTAATAAACACTTTCTTGTTTATGTTGCCCCAAAAACCCTTAAGTTCATGGATGATTCTACATAGTTATTACTTTCTTATGCTACCATGGAAACCCTAGATACCTTTAAATATCCTCCATATGCTTTTCTTTATTGTGCTACTATTGAAACCCTAAAGTGCAATGAATACACTTTGTACTACTTTCCTTTTTATTGTAAGGAGAATATTTTATGCTACTTGAGGAAAATGAAGATGATTTACCTAAATTAATCTTGACCTCCTTCACCTCATTTGATTTAAAATTATCCTCCCCATCTCACTTTACCATAAAGTTTTCCTTCCCACATTCCTTCTGTGGGTGCCAAAAAGGGGAATCCTAGGAACATTTTGGCCTCAATGGACCCCTTGTTCCTCAAGGGTGAGCCCACAAGTGAATGGGAGGATGTTGTTATTGCCCTTTCATTTTTTTATTTCTGAGATTTGTATATTTGGTGAGAGATAAAAATTTTATGGGTTCACCAAGGGTAGTATATTAATTTTTCTAAAAAGAGTTTTGTGTGTTAATTGTGCAAAATATCTAATTGTTATGTAAATGAAGATACTAAATGCAAATTAGAGGCTTGGATATGGTATTTTCTCCTCCAACTATATCATTCATGAAGAACATGATGGTCTTCAACTGTGTGCTTTTTCTTAAAATCCCTTCTCCTTCTCCTCCCTTTTCTTTTCCTCCTTCTTTTCCTCCTTCTTCTTGGCTTAGTCCTTCTTCTCCTTTTACTTCATATTCCTCTTGGATTACTCCTCCTAATCATGTTTTCTCTTTGTCTTCTTGGCTCAGTAATTTTATGCTTAGGCAACTTGAGTTTGCGGTAGCAAAACTCCTCAGAGTTATCATCGTCACTAGAAGAAGAAGAAGGACCATTGTTCCATTAATACTATGATCCATTATTCAAATCAAAAGGAAAGAAAAAATAAAAGAAGTAGATAACTCAAAATGTGTGGACATCTGAGGAGTTCCTATTGATATATATAAACACAATGAAGGAAGGTAGGAATTCACTGCAAATATATTGGGTATACCTACTCTTCACAATAACAATAATAAAATGTATGCACTGGACAGGCCAGGCATGGCTTGATGTGGATCATTATGAAAGAACAAATATTTATGGAATGAGTGGTAACAATGATACTACAATTTATTTTTTTGCTTTAGTGTGAGCATTGACTATATTTGATGTATAAACTGGCTCACTTGATCTGCTTTCTTGGTGCTTTATTCAATTAGTCAAATTTTCTTATGTGTTTGTTGTTTGAAGATTTATTAAATAGCCTACATTAAAACTCATCCTCGTCAATCTTTAAATATATTTTTCCCAAAATTTTTAATAATTATTATCATTTTAGTTGTTTTTTTAAATGGATTATATGGGATTGAAATGGTCCCACCCGTATTACATCAACATCACATAGTTGTATTACAACAAAGCTTGGATACTATCCATATATCATTTGGCAATATTTGAAACTACATCTCCTTGAAATGTTGAGGAGTCTGACCAATTGAGTTAATATCACTTGATTATCATTTTAATTGTTATTTCCATGTCAAAATTATTTTTAAAATATATTATGTTGAATTTTTATAAAGTTATGTCATTTGCATTATTATTATTTAAAAATAATAATTATAAATATTGTATTAAAATACAAATAATTTTTGTTAATGTATTTCATATATTTAATATGTTTCTAGTTGTATTGTTTTTCTTAGATGTATATTATTTAATTAATTGAATGTATGTTTTTTAATAAGTTGTATATGGTTTCTATTGGGGTTAATTATATAAAAGTATAAAAATATTACATTTGATATTAGCTCAATTAAATCATATCTAGAATGCATATTTATCACATATATTTTTCATTTCTCTTTCTATCAATATACTCTTCAACATTTTTCAAATGATGCATCTCCACAATTAGCTCCTTGATATTATTTTGATTAAGAAATAAAGTTTCACTTTGTTAGTTACCTTCTAAAATTTGAATCTCATTGAGATGAAGATCAATAGCATGATTAGGTGAATTATCTACCACTTGATTTTCATGTCTATAAATACTATCACATTTCCAAGAGATTACCTCTAATTATAGATGATGCACATCAATAATAATATTATTTTTTATCCAATCCCCACATGGCTCTTTGTTGATAGCATTAATGATAACTTGTGAATCCCCCTCAATTGAAATATATTTCCATCCTTATTCTATTGTAATTTTATTCCCTTTAAGAAGTGCCCCAACCTATGCATAGTTTCTAGTTAAAGTTCCACATGATTTTGAGTGAGTGAGGAGAATTTTGCCTTGATTATTTTGAAGAACATCATCCCCACCAATTTTTCCTAGATTTTCTTACCATCAAAATTAATTTTGATAAAACTAATATTTGGAAATTTCTATTTTACCCCCTAGATCAAGTAGATTATTTTTTTAATTTCAGTATCATAGATGAATCTTCCATGATTGTTAAAATCTCAAGTTGTTATGGCCTCTTTTTTTGCACTTTAGACTTTCCATAATGAGCATCATATCTGTAAACATTATGCAAGAGAGAAAATAATACAATTATAAAATTCAACATGATTTTGAGATTTACTTTTAAAAACCTATTAGTACTTTAAAGACATAAATTCTAACAAATAATGGTAGGGCTAATCCTCCACATAATACAATATAATTTAACTTTGAAATAATTAATACAACATTTTATCAAGTCTTCAATATTGATGGAGCTACCCACTATATTTTTTTATTTTTAAAAACTTAATCCCAAATGGTATGAGTAAAGGAGAACTAAAGAAAAAAATAGTCTAATATTTCTAAATCTTTCTCACATAAGGCACATCGAAAATGTCCATGATATCCTTTTCTTTGTATAATATCTCCTATAATAATATTACCTTGAGCTTCTAACCAATTGAATGTTGAGACCTTAGGGATAACCACTAGTGACTAAACATTATTCCAAGGAAAATATTTGGTAGAAGAAAATTTTGATTTCTCTAAATTCTCATATGCCAACATGATTGAGTATCCTTCTTATTTTGAAATATTTCAAAATAACTTATTCTTTAATTTTAAATTTGAAAATAGAACTCTTGAAGAATATTTTGAAGTTCATCTACAATTTATTTTAGTTCCTCTCCTTCAACTAGATCACTAATAAAAACCCATGATATGGAGTTATTGCTTATATTAAAATACTCTCTTACCTTTGGACCCTTATAATGTTGGAATGTCCAAGCCATTAGTTGCCATTTTGAGTCAGAGATAATAGTATAACACTTCAACCATGAGAAAATCAACCCTGGTACCCACCAAGAGTTTTTCCACTCCCCTCGTGTACTCTTGAAGCCTCCTCGACACTCCTTTGCATCCCCTCTCCATCATACAATCAGGTGGATACCTTTGCCTATGATGCTATAACCTCCACAACCCAAAATACCACTAGAATAATAATTTTTGTGCTCCTTTAGCTCTATTACAAATACGAATGAGACTAATATAATAAATACAATGGAATTGATAAATCTTGTTGTAGACACCAAAACAGCACCAATCTGATTATGTGACTGCAAACACTGATCGCATTGACACACACAGCCCCCAAGGCAGCCCTCAGAGGTCAAACAGTGGTCCTAACCACTCTTACAATAGTTTTGGAAGGTCAAAAAGTAATTTGGCACATCTAGGCACTCTGCTCCAAATCCGTCCCACCTCGGGACAAATACAAAATGAAATTCGTTCCATACAGGGACAAATTCCAATTCGTTCTTGGGCAAGGTGAATTCCAAGTTCAATGGGCAAAAAGAAAAATCTTGATAAGTGGCAGCTAAGGTCATTCCATTAATACCTCCTACCTTGCATGCGTGTGTAGGTGAGTAGGTGAGCATTAAGGACTGTTGCAAGGGTAGTCATGGAAGCCCAAATCAGGGAGAAATCTCCTCCCTCTTGGGAAGGCATGACTGCCACGTGGCACCCATGCATGCCCATCCAAGGATACCCCCTAGGTCTATAAAATGATGAATTTCCTCACCCAAATAAAGAGAATTCAGATAGCATTTTGATCAATGAAGTGCTACCAATTTCTTACCTCACATCCCCTCTCGATTTATGCATTCCACATCCTTGATCTCTTTTGCAAAGGAGGTCATTGGGTGACTATTGGAAGCATGAATCCGAATCCCAAAACCCAATATTTGACCACATTGTTCCACCCAATTCACCGATAATACTCAATAACAAGTTTTGATCCAATTCCAAGTGGATTGGTGCCGAAACAAAGCCCCAACGGTGGGCGCTTTTCCCGCGGGCACGCCCCTCATTACTACAGGTTTATTCAACTTGCCCCGAGATGATTTTAGACCCATGGAAGATATGCCCACTATTCTTCTTGCATTTAGTTTTATGTTGTTTGAATAGGGTATATTTCAAGTTTCATTCTATTTCGAGCAATTTTGACCATATTTTTATCATTTCCTGCCTTTACTAACCAACAGATGGCACCATCCAAATCTAGGTGATAGAGGCAAAATTTGAGGAATCCGACCTTCTAGGTCTTCCCAAAATACCCCCATTTACCTAAACCCTAACTTTACAGGTCACCTAGAGCTCCCGGAGTAGGACATTTGGAGCAGTTACCTTAACCAATGTATTGCAGGTTTATCTGGTTCACCTCGGTATGAATAGAAATTCACGATGGATTTCTTGACTTTTTCAATGGCAGTGGCCCTCTGGTAATGTTCCTTGGTTTCTGTCAAATTTGCAGGTTATTTGGAGTCAGTTTATTTATCGATTTATTTAATCTTATGCATGCATCCTCCATTGTTTTTAGAGATCAAATGCTTTATCTTTGTCATAGGTGCTACTAACGATTTGTTGTTTCTTTGAACGCAGGAGGAGCAGCAAGGACTAAAGATTCATCAACATCAGCATCAGCAACACTTTTTCCCGCCCATTTTACATGTGGGAACGCGAAAGGAGGATTCACTAAATCTATGATTGCAATCGAAACTATGTTAACTCTCCTAGCCCCTAAAAAGGGAGGAGATGTATTTGTAACCGAATTGGAAGAGTATAAATAAAAAGGGTTGTGCTTTCTATACTTATTTTTATCTCCTTTCAATTCGTCCCTTTTTTTTTCATTTCATGCATTTCAATCTCTAGGATTTAAGCGTTAGCTTTTGTTTTGAATGCATCACATATTAGTGCTTCCCTCTTAGCTTCCAGAATCTCGTGCTTTCACTTGTCTCACCATATCCAAATCCAAAATGGTTGTTTTCATCCTCAAGCATAGAGAGCCTCAATATTATCTTGTGCTCACTACAAGTCCTCAATCCTGATACTATGTGCCCTCAACTACCCTCCCTCCTCTCAAAGTTTGGAAATATCTCCTTCCATGGTGTCTTACTCACCTTACAATCTCTACATATATATTGTGGTCCTATCTAGTGTCATAACCACTATATCTCTCTTCCAATACAAAATTACCCTATCTTCTAGAGCTATGTCTCACTCCTACTACAACCTCTACCCTTTTGCTCGAGTTGCATATTCCTCCATTACCATCCACATCCTCTCTAAGGTCCAAGTAGCCTCTCTATCATCCATCCATACCTCTACTTGTCTCACCCTTACTCATAGTATATTTGTGTCCTATGCTACCTCCATCAACTTCATTGCATCTATATATAGGAGGCCATCAACATCACCATACAATAATCCCTTGTTAGATACACCCTTAGCTATATCTCTAGGAACCTGCTATGATATATCTCCCACACTAATATCTGCTAATATCAGAAGGACCCATGCCACTATCTATCTAATGATGAACTTATTTCCTAAGAGGTAACTCCTCCATATATTTCTCATTAACCCCAACATCTATCACAGTCTCTAGGCCTCCTACTGCTATCCTTGAGCTACCTTCTACTATTCCTAATCTACCTTCTACTATGCCTAACCTACCAAATACTATCATAGTACCACTCGTAACCCAATTCAATCTACTAGCTACTACTACCTCTGTATCACTCATGCCATACACCACTTCTACTCTAGACTCTCATATCTAAGTCACCCACCACACATCATACTATGATATGGTTGTTGCATCATCCACATCCAATGTGATAATATCCTCATCTAGTCCTACATCAAAGTGATCCACTCATGGTCATAGCCCATGATCTCCCCTAATCCTCTAGATCACCATTGAAAGGTCAAGCAATCTCTATCACAAAACCAAACTATCACAACACATAAAAATAAAATGAACTCTATCTAGGTCTGATATCGACTAACAATCCATTTGTCTTGCTTGACTTAGATGAGCTCATCCACATCCTCTAACCCACACTGGTGCATCTCTCCATGGATATCAAGTGATATCTTGGGAAACTAAGTTTTCATACTCACCTTGGTAATATAGAGTATCACCCTAATGTGGCCTCTTCACCTACTCTTCCATATCCATCCATCACATCAAGGCAAACAATACATCCTCACCCATTAGACTATGTACCTGATATGACAATCCTATGGGCCTCATCACAACAATATGCTTTCATGCTTATATATGTATCAAAAAACTATAGTACAACCATGTTCGTGGAGTCATACTCACTACATACAACTCCCTGTAGGTCTAAGTCATCAATGTTGGCACCCATGTAAATTGTAAATTCCTCTCCACCATGTCACATATTATACCCATCATGTTCCAAGGGAACCTCACCCTTGAATATTTTGGTAGAACATAACTAGAAATAAAAACCATTACCATAGCATGTCTCAATGACAAAGCCTTGATATGCCAATAATCCTCATACAAGACACCACCACCACCATAGGATACTACTAACCACCTAGGCCTAAAATCCTATGCAATGTAGTGTCTCTCTACCAACTACCTCTTATCACCATAATAGTAACTCCATCCATAGGAATCCTATAAATCTAGTATACATACTCTAATGTAATAGTGTTTTCCTCTATCAATAAATGGAAGGTGTTCCTATCTGGATCCCAAAGCTCACATAGCACTAATAGATAGAAATGGTCATAATGGATAGATGATATTTGTGCAACTCCATAAAATATTATCTTACACAACCAATCATGGTCATATATCATCCACACATTTATCAAATCATCCAAAAATGACCAAAATTGATGTCTCGATAGCACATTTTTAACCTAACATCATTCACCAATATCATATTTCACTATCTAAAAAATTTGATTTTTATGACCATATGGATTCGTACAATTCGTGCATTCATATGGATCTATACAATTGGATCAATGAGGATAGATTTAACTACCTATTTAGCAAAAAT
Organism: Wollemia nobilis; assembly: GCA_028583015.1. Lineage (NCBI taxonomy): Eukaryota > Viridiplantae > Streptophyta > Pinopsida > Araucariales > Araucariaceae > Wollemia > Wollemia nobilis. The sequence goes on along the minus strand of JAQPPZ010016856.1, from coordinate 2,496,546 downwards.
ATAGCCCCTTGTATATTATCTTTGTCCCATCTAAAAACACATGAAAATTACATAATTACACATCTCAAGCACACACACACATTGAACAACTTGTCACCAAGAAAAACAAATAAAAACACTCAATACACATGTAAGCACCAAACCGATTTACCATTTTTACCACACAATGCTAACTAAGCTACCACTCTTCTACAATTTAATTTCACTAAACATTGGGCCCTAGGATTCATTTTATTTTTAAAATTCTTAAAAATAGGAAAAAATCGACTAACAACCACTACACACCCTCTAACACTAGTACTTGCCACACTCTTGACCATCTCATCGATTTGCATTCTTGATTTGATAGTGTTCCAATTCACAAATTCACCCTCACCACTCTCCTCCTCTTAATTCTCCTCACTCGCATGATGCAAATGAAGAGCACTCCATACGATCTCACCTTTATAGGTGCATGCCACCCAATTGTAGAGATAGGTACACTTAGTCTAGTCCACACCCCTTCATACGATCAGAAATTCACTTCCAAATTTTATCGTGCACATCCAAATTTTGATCTTTATCGATTTCTCACATCATTTTTCATACCTCTCCATCAATGACCACTTTATCAAGTGATCATTATTTTATGCCTCTTCACCCATCAACTCATTACTTGATGGGATAGACATCACACAGTAAAATCACTTTGTGCATGATCAATACTCAAACACTTAATCTTAGAATTTACATTTATCCAAGAACCATTATCTAAGACTATCACAAGCCCTCCTTTGCTAGGGTAAACAAAATCATAATTTCTCTTCTAAATCAAACTCCAATCCAATAAAATTTTATGTTGTTTATATCGGAAACTTGAGACGTACTTAATTGTGTACGCTTCATCAATATGACCAATAAATCCCACTAAAGCAATCGTGACTATATCTACATATGGCTCACCTATCTACCAACCCAAATGATCTCATCAATCTACCAAAAGGTTAAGTTTCAAGGACACTCATCCATTCTATAATTAGGGCATCCTACATTGATCATGACACAAGGTAATCTTATGTCTAGTACCTCAATAATTGTCATGATACGACTAAGGTTGTAATCAATAACAAATCATCAATTATTTTCTCTCACCGTCAACCACCAATCTAGTGTTATAAATTTTTTTTCTACATTGTGTCTTCACACATTTTAGTATAAAAGGGAAAATGTAGATACCTAATAATTTTATATTTATCCTATCCCATGCTAATGGTCAATTAATTTGCAATACCCACAAAATTTGCATTATTTACCTAAAAATACTATTCATCCTGCTTAAGCCCTCTTGTCCACTTAATCTCTTTTCTATGCTTAGCCCCTTGCCATCATGCGACCAACCCTCTAATCCTAACCTAGGGACATATCACCCTAGTCCACTCTTTGACTTGCTTAGCTTCCACCTAATCCTAGCATACTCTAACTTAACCAGGGTAGACCGTTACGCTTGGTCAATCTTTTACCAGCCTAGCTTCCACCTAAGCCTAGCCTCCACCTCATCTTGGTCAACCCTAAACCCATGGTTAACCTAACTATGGTCAAACCTTAACTCTTGCTCCCCTCCACATCCCCATGTGCATTCAATATCATAAATTATATTTGAAGATCTTTTGCATTAAGGTGTTCAAGGTGATGAGGCCAGGAATTGCCTCATTCATGGACTATTTTGGATATTTTACAAATTGCTTTATAAACCTTATGCTATGTTTTTTATGCTAATTTTGATGGTTGAATGCATTGTGTATTAATGTTTACATGTTTGAATGTTCAGGAGCACAATACTTTGTTTTGTCCATTTTTTGCATTTATTTACTCGATTTCAGTTGATTTACCTAGCAAATAAAAGTTTACTTGAAATATGTAATAATGAGTGTTGATGTGTATTCCATTCTAGGAGCATTTCATTTTTTTTACTTGCCTTCTAACCAGTTAAAATTGCAAAAAGGCACCAAACTGCTATGATTGTGTAGAAAATAGAATTTGACCATACAAATTCCAGCCAGTTGTTCATAAATAGCATGGCTTGGAATTTGTCAATTATGGCATGTAAAACCTATAGAATTGGTCTTCTGAGGGCTTAGGAAGACTACCTAGCCGGTCAAACTCGCTTTCCTATGCATCTGGTGTATGGATAAGGGTCAAAATAGTTAAACTATCAGATATTTGGGAGCAGCTCTGGAATGAGCGGAGCAGGACCAATTTTGGTCAAAATGATAAACAGAACGCCCAAAAAGGTGGAAAATGGTGATATGAGGATGGATACAGGTGTATGAGGAGTTTTATCACCCCTTCCAATGCATTTCCACCAATGGATGATGCACAACAAGGAAAATGGAGATGTTACAGCAGAATAGTTTCCTGCATTTTAGGAAGATAGCTTTAGAACAGTTGTTGAATCCCTGAAAAACAACAATAGAACGGATTACCATATGTAATAGATTAGTATAAATAAAAATATCCCATTTTGGTTGAGCATATATACTTTTCCATAGAAGTATAGGGATAAAATAGTTGTTTCAGCTGTAACAGATCAACAATTCAACAGGACTTTTCCTGCATTGCTACAATGTGGTTTCATATTCAATAAAAGTGCAATTTCTTCATCCATTTATTGTTCTGAGTGAATGTGTGATCATTAGGTAGTTAAGAAGTAGTTTTATTGCCTTCTTCTGGATCAGGGAGCAAGGGCCACTTCCAGGCCCAGGAGAAGGACCAACAATTGATAGGTTTTTCTATTCATTTCTTGTTGTAGCAGATTAGCATAAAACTTGGCAAATTCTATTTCTTGTTACTAACTGTGTTTATTGTAGATGCATGTAATATTTGTGGTGTGTAGTAGATGTGTGTGCATGTCAGTTGATTACCTAGCATAGGTTTTGGAATTTTATAGCATTTATGGTTTTCCCCTATTTTCAATAGTTATTTCCAGCTTTCTAGCATTTTCCATTGTGTGGGTAATTATTAGCTTATGTGTTTCCATTTTTGCAATTCTTCCATTATTATCATTTTAATTCTACAACTGTAGTTAGGTTTTATTTTCTGCAACTCTTTCATTCCTATCATTTTTCATTTTGCAAGAGTAAGTAGGTTTCATTTCTATCATTTCAAATTCTGTAAAAGTAATCAGGTTTCATTTTTTATAACATTTATATTTCTATAATTTTTACTTCTGCAAGAATAATTAGAATTCAAATTTAGTTTATAGGAGTAGAAGTGACACCATAACCCCCAAAGGCTAACTTGTCCCACCAATAAAGCTTATTTCCTGAATGACCTGATCTTCAAGCTGCCTAATTCTACTATCGTATACAACCATTGGACACCGCCCTGGATTGACAAACTTAAAGATTAAATGATGTGATTGACGACACTCATCATTTTTGGCATCGTTTTCGAGGAATTCTAGGTGTTGTTAGGAGAAGTAAAGAAGCCCAAGAATTATTATTTTGATACAAGTAACAGTTCTTGGAAACTTGTACTTTAGTTCATTTAGCAAATGAGCATGAATGCATAGGCCAAGAGATGAAAGAGGAAGGTTTATCAGAATCGGATATTTCCCAGAAAGGTGTTCTTCACGATCAGGAGAAGACTTACCTATGTATGAAATCCCTGAAAGACTTAAACGAGAATCATCTTCTTCATCAACCAAAATCTTGGGACCATTGGAAGAGGAACTTTTAGAAGCACTTACTTCTAGACATACCCCTGGGCCTGGTCCATCCGAACAAATTGTAAAAGTCAAAAGTGAGGAAGAAACTATGGTAGAAGAGCACGATAGGGATGTTGTGGTCCAGCAAGGTGAAAAACCTACTAGGACTTTTGAATACCCTATTCGGTTGAATCCTACTCAGAATGCTCCTATGAAAAAAATTTCACCTTCTATATTGCCAACCTTTAGGGGAATTGTCTCTAAGGATCCTGACCAATTCTTGTTTGAATTTAAGGTTCTATGTTAGACTTATGACTATGTAAATGACAATCAAAAACTAAAATTGTTTCCATCTACACTTAAAGATGTAACTTTACGCTGGTTTATGAGTCTTGAACCTGATTCAATCCGCACTTGGGAATAAATGGAAACTGTATTCTTGGATAAATATCAGGAGTATTGTAGAGTGCGGAATAGAAAGGATGAATTATTTTGGATTAAACAAGAGGAGGATGAGAATTTGGAGGACTATCTTGATATATTTACCTTTATCCAAAAGAGATGTGGTCCTGTAGAATCCGATTTGTTAAAGACCATATTCTTAAGAGGTTTGCAGGATGATTCCAGGGAAGTATTAGATTTAATGGGAAAAGGAGATGTGAACCAACTTGACATTAATGAAATCATGGGGTTATGCAGAAATTATTCTCGCACTAGGCAAAGAAGAAAGAAGCGGAATTCTAATAATAATGATATCAAAGAATTAATGGAAGAAATGGCTAACATGAAAACTGATATTCTTGTCCAGTTGAATTCCGCATTAGGGGAGAGAAATGCAAAGTCTGACTCTACACCGCCCTTGGCTATCTATTGCCCAAGATGTAGAAACAAGCATGCTTTACAAGATTGTCCCTTAAATAAAACTTCTATCTCAACTATTTGTGGTATTTGTTCAAGGGGACATATCACTGATAAATGCCATCTGCTGCCTCAACTCAAAAATGTTTTGGAAACCCAGACTGAAGAACTTAATGTTATTGGACAAAGGCAAGGAGGCAATTTTTCACACTATCAAAATACCCCTCGTTTTCCTACAGGATGGGGATAAAATCCTTGGAATATGCCATGGGGATATGCAGAACCACCCTCACAACCTTGGAATCAATATTGGACAACTCCTCAAGATTGGTCACACTCTGGATGGATGAATCCACCAGTTAATCCACCTTGGACACAAAATCAACAATATGGGCAAATATGGGGGCAGCAATACCCATCATATCAAGGGCAGCAAAGGTATCAAGGACAAACTCAAAACCTGCTGCCTGCTCCTAATCAAATTTTTTAGGGAAGAATGCAACCACAACAAGCACAACCGGTAAAGCAACCTCCACTTCCAACTCAACCTATGGCTAATCCAAATAATACAAGACATGCAACTCCTGTCTATGGAGCTGAATCTGAAGAAACCATTGCAGTTCATGTCCTTGACTGTAGTAATATCCAATTACGCTTAGGAAAGGTATTACCTAATCCTGTTCCACCTACCATTGAAGAAATTGATAGCAAACAAGAATCTTCCAACCCTGAATAGTTGCCAACAACTTTGGAAAAGGAGAAAGAAAAATAAAAAAATGTGCAGGTGAGAGATGTACCCCCTGCAGGAGTGGTACCATACCCTAAAAGGTTTGATAATAATGTAACTAACCCTGAATCAAAATTAGTCATAGAACTTAAGAAAATGACTATATCCCTTCCTTTGTTGCAAGCAATAAAGGATGTGCCATTAATCAAGAAAACCATTCAGGAGTTGTGTATCAAGAAACCTGGAAGAAAGAAGAAGGCCTTTCCTAAAACTATGCAAGTAGAAGGGAAATTGGCTGACCTGCTATCTGGAAAACTTATTCCTCCAAAATATAGTGATCCAAGGAGTCCAGTTGTCACAATCACTATTGGGCTAGTGCAAATTCCAAATGTATTGATTGACCTTGGAGCTGCAATTAATGTAATGACTAAAGACACAATGCAAAAACTGCAGCTCAATCATCTCAGTCCTACGACTACAATCTTAGAAATGGCTGATAGGTCAGTTGCAAAACCAGAAGGGATACTAGAAGATATTTCCATAGAAGTTTCTTCTTGGGAATATCCTGTAGATTTTTTGGTATTGCAGCCTAGAAACTCAGCTAATGGCTATCCCATCATTCTAGGATGACCTTGGCTTGCCACTATAGCTACTTTTATAGATTGCAGATCTGGGGAAATGACCATTTCAAATGGCATTGATCTCAAAAATATTTCCCTTTATCCACCTGCCCAACCTTCAACCAAATTTTTTGGACAGATATGGTTTCCTGAATCTGATGAAGAACAGGAAGAAATTGTTTCCACTCTGGCCACAATAATAGTAAAGGAACACATTGAGGAAATTAACTCACAAGAAAGAGAAATCTTTGAGGATGAAACTGTCCTAGTTGAGACATTACAAGAATAAGGACTTAAAGATGATCAAATCATTGTTCATCACTTGCTGTGGAAGGATGAAGAGCATACCTCAGAACATCTGTCATCCATTCCAATACAAGAAAGCTCTTTCATACTACCACATGGATGGCACCATCATCTTCTTACCTCTTTCACATGTCCTATGCAAGAAATGATTCCATTAGGCATCACTTTTGAAATAAAATCCAGAGTATTTCATACTCTTTAGCCACACCACTGTCCATTAAATTATTTAATCAACAAGTATGGAGCAGTCAATTCTGTTCATCTAGGAATAAAACAAATTGAAGTACAACCAGGTAAAATTTTGAATATTAATAGTTGGTTGACTAATGAACAAGAAGCAAAATTATTTGCTGTCCTACAGAAACATGTTTAGGCCTTTGCTTGGAGTTATAAGGATATGACTGGAATTCACCCTGATGTGTGTACACATAGGATATACACTGAAGATGTTAAACCTGTGAGACAACCTCAAAGATGTTTGAATCCTTCTCTGAAAGATATTTTCAAGGAAGAAATTGAAAAACTTTTAGATGTAGGGTTCATTTATCCAATATCAAACAGTCGGTGGGTTTCTCCATTGGTTATTGTTCCAAAGAAAATGGAAAAATGAGAGTGTGTGTAGACTATAGAGAGTTAAACAAGGCCACACATAAGGACCATTTCCCATTACCTTTCATAGACCAAGTGTTAGACACCCTTGCTGGTAAGAAATTCTTCTGTTTCCTTGATGGTTTCAGTGGATATAATCAAATACAAGTTGCACCAGAAGACTAGGAGAAAACTACTTTCACATGCCCTTGGGGAACATTTTCTTATAGGGTCTTGCCTTTTGGCTTATGTAATGCTCCAACAACTTTTCAAAGAGTTGTTTTGGCAATATTCTCTGATTTGACAAATGAAAGTGTGGAAATCTATATGGATGATTTCACAGTGTGTGGAGAAACTTTTGATTATACCTTAGAACAACTTGAAAAAGTTTTAACACGTTGTGAAACATACCATTTGTCTTTAAATCTTGAAAAATATTTTCTAATGATGGAGGAGGGGATTGTCCTTGGTCATCATATTTCCTCTCATGGGATCAAGGTTGACCCCAAGAAGGTGGAAGTCATCAAAAACCTTCCTCCTCCAAAAACTCAAACTGATGTAAGGAGTTTCTTGGGATATATTGGTTTCTACCACAGATTTATTGTAAATTTTAGTACCATAGCCAATCCAATGTTTGCATTATTGACTAAGGATTCTAAATTTTCCTGGTCTAGTAAGTGTCAAAAGTCTTTTGAAGCATTGAAGGAGAAGTTAACAACTCCCCCGATGTTGAGAGGACCTAATTGGGAACTACCATTCCATATTCAGACTGATGCTTCCAATACTACCATTGGAGCAGCACTAGGTTAGATTGAAAATGGAGAACATTATGCCATTTACTACATTAGTAAAAACTTGACAGGAGCTGAAAAGAACTACACTACTACTGAGAAGGAATTCTTAGTTGTAGTATATGCTATCAATAAGTTTCGACACTATATCACAGGATATCAAGTGTTCATCCATACAGATCATGCTGCTATTAAATACTTGATGAACAAACCTATGGTTAGTGTAAGAATTATTCATTGGTTAATATTATTGTAGGAATTTGATATCACCATAGTAAATAAACCAGGGAAAGCCAATGTGGTAGCAGATTTTATGTCAAGATTGCCAAATACAGACATAGGGGAATTGGTGGAAGATGCTTTTCTTGATGAAAAACTATTTTCTATTTATGTGCAGTCTCCATGGTTTGTAGATATAGCTAATTACTTGGCTACAGGGAAAATTCCTCCTCACTTCACTTCTAAACAAAAGAAATAGTTAATCAAGCAAAAATCTTCTTTCAAATGGATAGGAGGTCTACTTTTTAAATGCAGTCCTGACCATGTCTTACGCAGCTGCATCCACAAGGATGAGGTATATGACATTCTCCGTGCATGCCATGATGAACCATCAGGTGGACATTATTCATTCAAGAGTATAATTTGGAAAATCTTAGGTACTGGTTATTATTGGCCATCTCTACATAAGGATGTAAAAAAATATGTTAGACATTGTGATGCATGCCAAAGAATGGGAAAACCTACCTATACTAATGAAATGCCATTACAACCTCAAGTAGGTATAGAACCATTTGAGAGATGGGGGTTGGACTTTGTAGGACCAATTGACCCACCTTCTCAGGGAAAGGTGCATATCTTGGTATGTACTGATTATGTGACTAAGTGGGTCGAGGTGTGTGCATTTAAACATACTTGTGAAGAAAAGGTTACTGATTTCCTGTATACCCAAATTTTTTTTGCATTTTTGAGCCCCACATTCTATCACTACATATCATGAACCTCATTTTATATAAAATTTTATTGAAGCCTTTACTAAACTATATGAAATCAAGCACATGAAGTCCTCACCTTATCACCCTCAAGAAAATAGTCAGGTTGAAGTCACAAATCAGGAATTAGAAAGAATCTTAACCAAAACAGTAGCTTCCCATAGGAGGAATTAGATGGATACTACCTAAAGTAGTTTGGGATTATAAAACTACATGGAAATCCACCACAATATTTACACCTTATGAATTGGTTTATGGTAAAAAAGCCTCTTTTGCCTATTGAATTTGAATTACTAACAATTCGAACTGCTTTGGAAGTTGGTATTGAATTGTCACAGGCACAAACATATAGGATTTTATAGCTCAATGCATTGGATGAACTACGAATTGATGCATTACATCAAAATGAGGTGATTCAAGCACAATGGAATTTGTGGCATGGCAGTCACATTCAGCAACATGAATTTTAGTAAGGTGATTGGGCTTTATTGTTTTATTCTCACTATGAATATTTTCCTGTGAAATTACAAACTATATGGCTTGGACCTTATCTAATTGAAGAAGTATTTGGAAATGGAGTTGTTCATCTATCACCCATTGATAACTCATGAAAGAAGCTAGTGGTTAATGGAAATCATCTCCAGATATACAATGCACCACTAACTAAAAATGAATTTTTGAAGAAAATAGAGCAAATGGTATCAACATGATGGAGGGAACTACTCCTTTCATAACAGATTTAGCAGAATGATGAAAAAAAAATTATAAAAAAATGAATAATTTAGAAAGTGAAAACCTCATAGGAGGTACTTCTGAATTGGCTTGCATGAAAACCAATTTTTCGGTATGTTTCCTTATTGGTCCCACAATCATTGTTTCATATTTTCCTAATATTGCACCTATTTTTATTTTCAGTAGAAGAACCAGCTGGTAGTCAACAAAAACATACATATGTATAAATGTAGATGAATGGTTACATCAGGTATGTGCTCTTTGCATTTTAATCATTGTAAATATTTAGTATGTAATGTGTGAAACTCATTAGTTAGTATAAAGCATTCATAAGGTTTGGTAAAGTCCAAAAAGTTATCCATATAGTCAAGGGGAGGCAAAGAAAAATTCATGCTGTCTTAAAAAGAAAGATTCAAAAATTATAGTTAGTAAAACTTTTTCCCGAAGGGAAGGTGTGCAGAGCTCTAGAATTATGTTAAGCTTCGGAATAATAATACTACTATAGCACCCTAAAATTGGCATAGTGAAATTGTAATAATTACATTCACCTTAGTAAATAATTTAAATTCCAAATTTAACCTCCCAAACCGCCCGTTAACCGTCGGGTAATCCGTTTCCCCCTTTTTCATGCCATTTTTAGAGGTTGTTTTGACTATTTGACGATATCGTCGCCTATCAGACGATATCGCCCCAGATCTGACGATTTCATATGGACAAAGACGTCTAGACAATCTTGTCATAAAACTGACTTTGCACAATTAGATTATGTTCCAACGGGCCTCTAATCCGGGTAGAAGCATGTCTGCGCCGTTAGAGACCCTCCCCTATTGGAGATCTCCCAAATAGGGATGATCTCCAACCTCCTAACTACTCCCCTAAGCCTATTTAATCATTAGGACCTTCCCTTCCCAACCCTTGGCTGAATTTCCCTGTAACTCGATTTTGCGTGGATTATAATACCCAGAACATCATTTTGCATTTGTTATTTTGAAGTTTTCTTGTAGGAACCTCGTTGATTTTCAGTCAGAGCATGCTTAGATCGTTGTAGATGATCTCGTTCAAATCTCAGACGATCCTATCGTAATTCGAGACGATTTCATTACTTCCAGACGATTTCAACTGCAATCTGCATTGGGGGCAATCAGTGCCCAGAGTTTGCGCTTTCTCTTATTCATTTTGCTATTTTATTCTGCATTTTAGTTAGTTTATCCTTATTGCTTACTATTTTGCATTTGGAGTTCACCCATATAGCTTAACTTGCATGATAAGATCATAATTTATCATTAGAACATCGTAATTTATTTGAATTTCTATTCATAATTATTTTCTAGTGTTCATACTGTCATTTTGTGTTGTTTCCCCCTGTTAGCACAGTAGTATTCTCTGTATTTTGCATATGTTCTTCTGTTTGCAGGTCTCTGACGAATTCGTCAAATCTCAGATGATCTTGTCTGATCTCAGACGATTCTATCAAATTCTAGATGATCTTGACTGCTTCAAACATCAGAATCTCCATCAGATGTCTAGATCAAGTATTCTTCTTATTCTTTCTTAATTTCTTTGTTTTTATATCTTAAATTTGTTCTTTGTATTCATTAAATCTACATTTTCATATAGATTAATTTAGACTCATTCGGCCAAACCTAGGATATGAATGCTTAAGACTAAAAACAAACACATAAAAACACATTCCAAACCTAGGCGTGGAAACTGCCATTAAATGTTTCCTGGTGAACCCACCATCCGTCGAAAAATCAGCAATATACACCTCCCTTGAGAGGCGGGACCTTCGCAAGTCCTCTCAGTCCGAGGTACCGCGACATCCTTTTCCCATCCTCCTTTTGAGCACGGATCCTATAGCTTGAAGGTAAGGATGCAAAAAATTTGGAGCGATACATTTTGGTGAACCCAACGTGAATGCATCATAACCTTTTGAAAACAAAAAACGAAAACAAAACAAAAAAATAGAAAAACTAAAACATAGATGCATTTTAAAACATTTAAAGTTTAAAATCATGTTTAGATGGTAGCTCCTAAGAAAATATTAGCAGTTACTATAAATGTAGAAAACCAATTGGCAACCATAGAAGTCAACTCTATGCTTAATGTGCCTGAAACAAGTAGAAATCAATTCTTGTGGAACGAACTTGATAGAAGACTTAGTCTCATCTCATCTAGGTCCACACAACTTAAGAAAATCAAGAGGCTAGTCCTAGATAGAATCTTGGATCCTCATCAACTAGTTTTTTATCATGAACTTCAGAGAGCCTGCCATAGATGGTTAGCTTATAGGAGAGCTCTAGTATCTTCAGAATTGTTCACCTTCGAGGAATACCTCAAGAACGTAGCCATTGTACACCAGTTCCTAGGTTGTGTAGAAGACCAAGAGGTTGTTCTTATAGATAGGGAAAGATGGAATAGAGTTCCACAAGCTGTGTTATATCGAGAGTATTGCCACGAGCTTTACTTCTATCAACCAGCATCTGAGACAGATAATATCACTATAGCTCTTTTCATCAAAATTTTAAAAGAAAACTTTCAATTTGAAGAAGAACACTTCATGACTCCTGAACAAATCGAGCCTATTAATGATATTTATAAATTGTTTATAGAAAACTAGATTATTACTTTCAGTCTTATTTCTTGCATTTATTGTGTTGATTGTCTTTACAATATTATTTTTAAAAAACAAAGAAAAACTAAAAATTGAAAATTAAAAAACTAAAAAAAAACATAGCAAAAACTTAAACATTTCATTTCAAATATTGTAGTAGGTATATAGTAAATATATACCTCTTAATTTTGTTGCATATATATATGTTTGCTGAAATCAAAATTTAGCACCATGCCTAAACTTAGGAATGGTAAAGAAACTTTAGGAGAAGAATGCTACGTTCCAAATATAAGACAAGATGTCAGCTGAATATTTTATTTCAGTAAATTACTATTTACATAGTTAGCTATCCAACGGAATTCTTTTTTATCATCTTATATCTTTTTTATATTCTTCATCTGCGTTTGTGCATTTAGCCTATACGACGAGGGTGTGCCCACCTCAAGTGGCCATTGATTTATTTTTATTCTTTCGTTATTAATTTCCTCTTCGGTTATTTAATTCGTCATTCTATGTCAAATTCTCTGTGTGTAATTTTGAATTGTGCCGAAGGATAGTTAAATCCTTCCAAGTGGTATCAGTTGTCATTCGGTTCTGAAGCGCCACCGCCATCTCACAACACGGTTCTGAAAAATTCACCATCGGCATCTCGAAGCACTCCGCAGGCGTTCTTTTTTTTACAGGGCGTTACAGCCACTCGTCGTGGCATTTCCACTACAGCCAGCGCCATCAAGCGCGTTCCGCAGTATTCTCAGGCTGCAGTCAGCCGCGGGCGGCTACTGTAAATCTTCCCCATCACAAATCCTTCGCAAAACCGGTGTTTATACCTGCCAGTCCTCTCGCAGCCATTCAACCAATCAAAATTCGTGATTCGATTTAATTTTTGCCGCAACCTAAGGTTTGTTCGTTCTTATGTGCGCTGACGTCAGTTCCCGAATTTTTTAATTAAATTCGGCATTGTTCATTATCCCACATTGGCAGTGCTTCGGTTGGGGAAGCATTTAAAAATAAGTTAGCACTCCTTATTCAACGTGACTGCGGTCACACGTCCGGCTCCTACGCGCATTTCGGTCCTGTCCTCCGTGTCGCTTTGTCGTCTCGCGTCTTTCTGTCGCTCCGTCGTCGCGTTTCAGTTGGTCCGTTCGTCGTCTCGCATCTGGTCCTGTCCTCCGTGTCGCTTTGTCGTCTCGCGTCCGGTCGTTCTCTGTCCTCTGTGTCGCTGTGTCGTCTCGCGTCCTCCGTGTCACTTTGTCGTTTCGCGTTCGGTCGTTCTCTGTCCTCCGTGTCGCTGTGTCGTGTCACTGTGTCATTTCGCGTCCACGTGTGTTTCATCCATCGCGTCTTGCTGTCCGATTTCCGTCCATTCGCATCGTGTAAAGTCCAGTTCGGTTTCCATATTCGGTAGGTCACGGTCAAACAGTGTTAACAAGTTGTCATAAGTTCGGTTCCATATTCGGCAGGTCGAGGTCAAAAAGTATTAAAAAGTTGTCTTAACCTGTCGCAAGTTGTTAAAAGTTGTCATAAACTATCCAAGTTGTTGTCAAGGAGGAGCCAAAGACCACATTAAATTCCGCGTCGCAGTTGGAGCGAAACTTCAAGCGGAATCCCAATTTTTTGCTAAATTCAACCAAAATTTGCGACAGTTGAAGCGGAATCCTAAGCGGGCTATGTTAACAAGTGCATGAGCAAAAAGTGGACCAAAGGTGCTGACGGTCGATTATCAAGCTCGAAAACGACCAATAACAACACAAGAAGACCTAATCGAAGCCCAGGTACAAAAAATTCTCTTTCTCCTTTTAAAATTGGTAGTTATAATCCACATCATCCACTAGTAGATCCTATGGCTACTAATCCTCCCCCAACTCACGAAAACATCACACAAGGAAACTCAAGTAACTCGGCCGTTTCCAACGATGATTCTCTTCGACTCTTACTAGAGGGTATGAACGAAATTGGTCTTCTCCTAAAAGACCTAGTGAAAGCACAAAACCAGCCTAATCCCAATACTAATCCCCAAAATCACTCCCATGCCCAAAGGAATGAAGAAAATGTCGATCCTAATGATGATTGGGAACAACAACGAGGTGATTCGGATAATTACAGGGATCGCTATCGGAGACAGCGGTATAACCAAAATCAAGAAAGGGACACGGGTTATCACCAACCGAGAGGCCCTAATAATAATTTTCCACGAATTGATATGCCCACTTTTGAAGGTCATGATCCTCGTGGTTGGATAGCCAAAATGGAAGGCATTCTTGACTTATATCAAATTAAGGAAATTGATAAAGTCCCTTTCGCTGCATCAAAACTAGGCACTGAGGCCTACCAATGGTTTGTATGGCTTAAACGAGAGAAAGGAGCTACTATTAATTGGAGAAAATTCACTACCTCTTTTTTAGAAAGATTTGATGAAGGAGCTACATCATCATACACAGTAAGACTGTTATCTCTTAAACAAGAAGGGTCAGTTAGCGAATTCGTTTCGGAGTTTACCAGTTTACTACCATACACTTTAGACCTCAGTCCCGACACAGTGGTAGGAGCCTTTCGCAATGGTTTGAAAGAAAGTATTCGAGTGGAGGTAGACATGCACAATCCAACCTTGCTGAACGATTGTATAAGAATAGCCAAGTTGGCCGAGAAGAGACATCAGTTGTCTGCACGGCGTGAAACTTATAGTCGTCCTTCATATCGCAACAATTCCTTTCGTAGAAATGATCAACCATCAAGATATTTTTGCTATAAATGTCGCACTCATCACCCCAAGGAACAAGCATGTGCCCAAAAACAAAACTTTCATATTGAAGGTGATCAATGTGAAGGAGAAGAGGAAGAACCTTACCAACCAGAAGAACCTATGCCGGAAGACCTACCATGTACTATAGAAGAAAAAGAAGAGGATACAATGGCGATCTCCGTGCATGCTCTCATGGGTTTAACCGCCCACCATACCATCAAGGTACCGGGATTTCTCCGCCGAGAAAAAGGTGAATGTGCTAATTGATTATGGTAGTACCCACAATTTTATCGACATCAAAACCGCAAAAGCTTTGAATTTATTCATTAACTCTTCCAACAAAGACAAATTCCAGGTTCTAGTGGCCAACGGGGTGAACGCACAATGTGTTGGTCGCACATCTCAAGTTTCCATAAAAATGGGAACTTATACTTGGTTTGGATCCCTTTTCGTCATGAATTTGGGGAACTCGGATGTCATTTTGGGAGTTGAATGGTTGGAAACATTAGACACGGTTAGCTTCAACTTCAAAAAATTATTTGTGGAATGGAAGGAAAACGGACGAGTCATTCGCTTACAAGGCATTACTACTCCTCCATCACAAATGGTGAGCTCTCATAGTATGGAGAAGATGTTAAAAAAGGGTGGATATGGGTTTATAGCTCAAATTAATTGTTTGGAAAAACAATCTCCAGCAAATTCGGATATTATTGCTCCAGAGTTACAAGACATCATAACACATTACGAAGAGGTTTTCCAAGAACCTCAAGGATTACCACCTAAACGATCTCATGACCATGCCATCCATTTGATTCCAGGGAGTGTTCCTCCTAACAATCGTCCTTATCGCTATCCTCAACCACAAAAGACAGAAATCGAACAGATCGTTCAGGATTTGTTGGATCATGGAGTCATTCGTCACAGCACTAGTCCTTATTCCTCACCTGTAGTCTTCGGCTAGACGAAAAGATAACTCTTGGCGTATGTGTCCCGACTTTCGTTCTCTCAATAAACTCACTATCAAGGACAAATTTCCTATCCCTGTCATAGATGACCTATTAGATGAGTTGCATGGTGCAAATTTTTTTACAAAATTAGACCTTCGCTCCGGATTTCACCAAATCCGTGTTAGAGAAGAAGATATTCCCAAAACCGCCTTTCGTACTCATGAAGGTCATTACGAATTTTTGGTCATGCCTTTTGGTCTCACTAATGCACCATCCACATTCCAAAGTCTCATGAACCAAGTGTTTCGTCCACTCCTCAGTAAGTTTGTGTTAGTTTTTTTTGATGATATTCTCATATACGACAAAACATGGACGGATCATTTACATCATGTGGATAAGGCCCTTCACATTTTACACAAAGAAAAATTATTTGTTAAACGTTCCAAATGTTCATTTGGTGTTCAAGAAGTCGAGTATCTTGGTCATATAGTTTCACATGAAGGCGTCAAAGTGGATCCCAATAAGATTAAGGCAATTCAAGAGTGGCCTTTACCTAAAACCATCAAGAAACTTCGTGGTTTTTTGGGTCTCACGGGCTACTATCGCAAGTTTGTGCACAACTATGGTAAGATTGCAGCACCTCTCACCGCACTCACAAAGAAGGATGCTTTTCGTTGGTCGACAGAGGCTTCTCAAGCCTTCGAAGCTCTTAAGAAAGCCATGTGTACAACTCCGGTATTAGCAACTCCCAATTTTCACAAACCATTTATTATCGAATGTGATGCATCAGGAACAGGGAATTGGGGCTATACTAATGCAAGAAGGTCATCCATTGGCATTTGAAAGTAAACAACTTTCCGGGAAAAATTTGGGAAGATCAACATACGAAAAAGAAATGTTGGCTATTCTTCATGCAGTAGAAAAATGGAGACACTACCTAATCAGTAGCCGCTTCATTATAAAAACAGATCATAGTAGCCTCAAGCATTTTTTGGAGCAAAGGTTTTCTTATCCGAAACAAAATAAGTGGTTAACCAAACTGTTGGGCTATGATTTCGTTATCGAATACAAGAAAGGGAAGGAAAATATAGCCGTCGATGCGTTGTCCGGGAAATATGAAGATGAAGTAGTCATTAACGCTATTTCAGGTCCTTGCTCCCAATGGGTGAATCAATTACAAGATGAATGGTTGTCCAATAGTGAAACTGCCCGAGATAATTCATGAATTATCTATAGGGTCCTCTAAACACCCTTTGTTCTCTTATGAAGATAAAATCCTCCGGAAGAAGAACCGCATTTACATTCCACACAATTCAGAACTCAAATCAAAGATCCTCGACGAATCACACGCTTCTCCATCAGCGGGACATTCGGGATTTTTGAAGACATATTTAAGGGTCAAACAATCATTTTGTTGGAAAGGATTAAAAGCAGAAGTCAAACAATGGGTAGCGAGAATGTGAGGTTTGCCGGCGCAATAAAGGAGAAACGAGTCAAATCACCGGGATTGTTACAACCATTACCCATCCACTGAGCGACGGTGGGAACATATATCCATGGATTTTATTGAAGGTCTTCCGAAGTCGGAAGGCAGGACAGTAATCTTCGTCGTCGTAGACCGGTTATCCAAATACGCTCACTTTCAGGCTTTACAACATCCGTTTTCCGCAAGCAAGGTGGCAAAGGTATTTATGGATTCAATTTTCAAATTACATGGTATGCCAAAAAATATTGTAAGTGATAGAGATCCCATCTTCACTAGTAACTTTTGGCGGGAGTTATTTCGACTTAGTGGTACCAAATTGAACATGTCTTGACTTACCATCCACGAGACGAGATGGTCAAACGAAGTAGTTAACAAATGTTTGGGTACGTACTTAAGATGTTTTGCTCAAGATAAACAATACCAATGGAGCCATTGGTTAGCATTGGCAGAATGGTGGTACAACACTTCTTACCATTATTCAATTAAGATGTCTCCATTTGAAGCATTGTATGGCACCAAACCTCCAGCAATCGCAGATTACGTACATGGATCATCCAAAGTAGCCAAAGTGGATGATTGGTTCCAACAAAGGCAGTCTACACTCACCATCCTCAAAGAGAATTTAGTCCAAGCACAGAATCGTATGAAACAACAACAAGACTTGCACCGATCAGAGAGAACTTTTAATATAGGTGATTGGGTGTTCCTAAAGTTGCAACCCTACAAACAATCCTCGTTAAGGATAAAGTCCAGCCAAAAGTTGGCTCCACGATTCTATGGTCCCTACAAAATTGTGCGCCGCATTGGAGAAGTAGCCTATCAATTAGAGCTACCTACATCATCACGAATACACCCGGTATTTCATGTTTCATGTCTTAAAAAAGTAATTGGTCGGAAAGTACAAAGTCAATCGGACTTACCGGTGCTCGATGAGGAAGGACGCATACATCTCCAACTTGAAGATATACTACAACATAGAACCCGAAGACTGAGATCACGTCGGATTCAAGAATTTCTCATTAAATGGCAAGATTTACCGAGAGGAGGATGCCACATGGGAACACGAAAGTATCTTCCAGGACATTTCCGACTTTGAGGACAAAGCTTTTCGAGGAGGGGAGTCATGTTACACTCCAAACATATAGACAAGATGTCGGCTGAATATTTTATTTCAGTAAATTACTATTTACAATAGTTAGCTATAATGGAATTCATCATCTTATATCTTTTTTATATTCTTCATCTGCGTTTGCGCATTTAGCCTATACGGCGAGGGTGTGCCCACCTCAAGTGGCCATTGATTTATTTTTATTCTTCCGTTATTAATTTCCTCTTCGGTTATTTAATTCGTCATTCTGTGTCAAATTCTCTGTGTGTAATTTTGAATTGTGCCGAAGGATAGTTAAATCCTTCCAAAGAAGAAGATTGGTTACAAGATACAACTAGAGACCCAAATATCCTTCTTGAAGATCCAACTTTGAAAGGAAAAACTCTAGCTCAATCAGAACATGACCTAGGTGAAGATAATGAACAAGAAGGAAGTGTTAAAGAAGATGGATCCTCATCCCCTAGAGTAGCTCCAGATGGAACTATTGCTTTTGACAACATAGATCATTTCAAGAAATTTCTTGATGATAACATTGATGCCATTAATGTGGCAGTTCGTATTGATAAAGGTCAAATTAGTAACACTCAAGCAGCCTTGGAACATGCGTTTGATGTACGCACTAATCCCTTGTCTTTCATTGATCAATAAAGTGATAAGGCTGGACCATCCAATACGGACATGGTCACTATGATTCAAAACATGTCAAAACAACAGGCTATCCAACCTCCTAAGGAACCTGTTATTCAACCTAAAATCACTCCCACACAAAAGAAACCTTCCTTCACTACTTTATTCCACCAAACTATTGAGAAATATGCTTCAAGTAAACAAAAACCTAAAACGAAGCCAAATAACAAATTTCAACAATCTGAAATACATCATAACACAACTTCAAAATTTCTTCATAATACTTTTTCTACCAATAATTTACACAATAGTAACATGGCATCTAATATTCATGTTCCTCCATCATATGCCCATAAAACCCATGTCAATGCCCTACCAAACCAATATGGTGGGAAAACTAGTAATCTGGAAGCCATGGTGAAATAGTTAGCTTCACGTATGGACTAGATAGATCCCTACCGTCCCTCGTATAATTATCGAGAGATATGTAGTCAACCTTTGGATCCCATAGTTGTAGCTCAACCATACCTTAAGCATTTTCCCATGCCTATCTTGCCTATATATAAAGGAACCGAAGATCCCATAGAGCATCTTCGCATGTTTAGGATAGCATGTCATGATATATCGCATGATGACTTGCTATTACTAAAAATGTTCCCGAAAATTTTAGGTGGAATGGCATTAGAGTGGTACTATCAATTGCCCACTCATTCTTTGAGAAACTTTGAAGAAATAGTTGAATCATTTGTCCATCAATTTAGTGCCTACATCAAGAGGCATGTAACTATTAAAGATTTATACAATTTAAAACAAGAAAAAGATTAATGTTTTGCCGATTTCTTAGCTAGATGGAGGCAATTGACAGGAAAACTGCACTTTGTGCTACCTTATAGGGAAATGTTGGACATTTTTATTAACAATTTACAAGAACAAATATCTTATGAGATATCAACTGCTACTTTAACTACCTTCGATCAAGCTATAGATTTAGATCGAAGAGTAGAAGATGCCCTCATTAGGAGAGGCCAATTTAGGAAGAAGGATGATGAAAAAACATCTAGAAATCAATATAAAAAAAAACAAGTTTTCGGTGACGGAGTCACTGACAGTAGGAATTTTGCTAATATCAATGCAACGAAGACAACAAAAAAATTTATATTGAAACCTCCTGATAAGCTTCCTCGACAATTCACTATATTAAATCAACCCTTATCAATTATCTTACCTCAATTACTCGAAAGAGGTTTGATCCAATTACCAGCTATCCGGGAACCTGATCCAACTATACCCGGATACAGAGCTGACTTACACTATGATTTCCATAGAGGACCTGGACACTCTACCAACGCTTGTAAAAGGTTGAAACATAAAATACAAGATTTGATTGACAATAATGAAATGGAAGTGCAAGCCTTCCAACCTAAACAAAACCCTCCTAATAATACTCAAAAGACCATTCCCCAAAATCAAAATCAAAATGCTAATCAAACTCTAGACATATTTCAACATCCTTTAACAAGACATGGTAAAGAGGTAGCCAATCAAATCAAACATCATAATGTTCCCCCTCCTACCCGATATGTAGGAACCATTAGCGGACAATTACCTGTTCAGGATCCTCAAATATTTGACACAACCTTATCCTTGGTTACGACTAGGCCCTTAGATAATTTTCAAACTTTTGATTCTAGTGATATAGAATCAGATACTGAAAGTGAACTAGAAATTACTTCAAACCAATCAAATAGTTCTGAAAATGAATCAGATCCTATTCAACCTGTCACAGATGCTATGGTTCTAGAAGAACCATTTCCTAGAAGAGTTCCTACTCGACCCTCTTCTAATCAATTCCTCCTGAATGAACAAGCCATAAATTCTCAACCGAGACCAGTTCAACGTCTTCATTATAACATTGTAGGTACTATTGGAGTCGTTACCCGACAACAAGCTCAAAATTCCCAATAAGAACCAAACCAAAAAAATGGATCAGCTCCATTCGTTCTGAAAAACCCCAATAAAGGGAATCATGCTCCTAATGTTCAACCTAAACCCCCTTACAATATTAATGAGTAATTATCCAATACTACGGCCAGAATTTCCCTTTTGGATTTATTAAGATCCTCTCCCACCCATAGGTATGAGTTGATGCTTACATTGAGCCAAATGATGGTACCTCAAAACATCCAACCTGAAGCTATGGCCAATACTATCATCACTCGAGAGGTTGATTGTATTACGGGATAAAGATATCCCATAACACAGTTTACATAAGGATAATCCCTTATACATTACTGCTCTAATTGGAGATGTAGCTATCAAACGAGTCTTGATTGATAATGGCTCATCTCTAAACATTTACACTTTTGACTTCTACCAAATATTTGGCTTTAGAAGTGATGAAATGAAGAAAACTAATATGATTATCAAATATTTTAATGACGAAACACAAGAAACGTGTGGAGTTATTACCCTCCCATTGCATGTTGGTCCTAGAACCCTAGAAACAACCGTGTTTATTGTACATTGCCCAGCATCGTACAATATACTTTTGGGTCGCCCTTGGATCAATGCCATGTGAGCGGTCCCATCAACCTTACACCAATGTGTTAAATTTGAGTTTAAAAATCATTTGGTCACTATCCATGGTGACCCTAGACCTTTTGATATGTGTGCTTTGGCAAAACTCGTTGGAGTGCAATTTTTCCCTGCTCTGTCATCCACACATCCTAGTTCTTATTTTTCATCTAAAACTGTGAAACACACACCCATAACTTCACCTATTCCCCCTCCAGTAATTTCATCCTCCTATATAGATCAACAACCCTATAAAAAAATCATTCTAGAACCTCAAAATGATCTTAAATCTACAACCAATCCTTCAAGTTCTATCCCTATAAATTCAAAACCTACAGAAACATCAATCATACCTTCCACATCTCAAGATATAGGGAATAAGCCTTCTACATATTATGCCCTTTCTGATGAACTTTTACCAGAATTATCCACAACCTTAATATCAGAAAAAACAAATGCTTTCATGCAAGATTCAATTCTTTTGAATAATTTACTGCCATCTCCTCATACTTTGGGCCTCCCACAACCTATGGGAAGTACTTACCAAGTCGGGAGTTGTGCCTTCATTTATAAAGGATATGACTAGGGAAGAATCCCTCGGAATATCAAAACTCATCATGAGGGATACGTTCGGTGTTATTTTACCAATGATTATATTAAAGCTAAACCCATGATGCTTAAAATGAGATATAAAGGGAAAGGCTTGGGACCTTTCCAAAACGGCATGAAAGAACCTTTCGAGGTAGAACCGTGGCCTGCCCGCTGTGGTGTGGGCCTATTTCCTAGTAAGGGTCAACCATTTCCTTTTGAAGATGATGATCATCTCATATGTTATCAAGATTATTTGGATAGGCATGTTGATTTGCCTCTTAAAAATTAGTCATTTTCATGCAACATGCTATCCATAGCTTACCCTGAAATGATTGCTGACCCCGATGAAGAGTTGGAAGGAGATATCTTCCATGATGTATCTGTTGAAGAAATGTTACACAATGGATTTTATTTTGATGGTTCTATACCAACTATAGCCCAACTTGAGGCCACTAATCCTCAAGATGAATTATCTAAATTAACCTTACAAGAATTACAAGAATTGGGTGTCTCACCCACCCCACCTAATTTTGAAAGAGATCTACACATGGAGGTAGAAAATGTCATTAAAATTAACATTGGAACTGAGGATAATCCTCACATAATCAATATTGGATCAGAATTAAGTCAAGAAAAACAAGAACAATACATTGCATTCCTTAAAGAGTATGAAGATGTCTTCGCTAGGACATATGAAGATATGCCAGGTCTCGACCCTTTTGTAGTCATGCATCATCTAGTGGTCCATACGGATGCTAAACCTGTTAAACAAAAACTTAGAAAAATGCATCCCAAAGTGGCTCTGCTAGTCAAAGGGGAGTTATAAAAACTCATGAATGTTATCTTTATACAAGCTATTGATTATGCTGAATGGATCTCAGATGTAGTTCCAGTCACCAAGAAAGAAGCTACCAAAGTTAGGGTTTGCACAAATTTTAAAGATATTAACGCTGCATGCCCTAAAGATGACTTTCCTCTTCCAAACATGGATCAAATCATTGAATTTACTGCCGGGAGTGGGATGATGTCCTTAATGGATGGATTCTCCGGTTATAATAAAATCAGGATAGCTCCTGAAGATCAGGCTAAAATAGCCTTTATCACCCCCTGGGGTACCTTTTGTTTGGAAAGTGATGCCATTTGGCTTAAAGAACGCAGGTGCAACTTATCAACGAGCTATGACCTATATTTTTCATGATATGATGCATGATATCCTACATGATTATGTAGATGATATTATAGCTCACTCTATTATTGAATACAATCATTTAGATGATTTGAGAAAATTTTTTAATCGATTACGAGAATATCTTATTCGATTAAATCCAAAAAAATGTATATTCGGAGTTAAGTCCGATAAACTATTAGGGGTTTTAGTTTCTTTACGTGGTATTGAAATCAACCCTCTCAAGATTGCGGCCATCACTGATATGCCCACACCTACTAATATATCTGAGTTACTAAGTTTACAAGGTAAACTTCAAGCTATCCGTCACTTCATTGATAAGCTAGCGGACAAAACCGATCCCTTTCTTAAACTCCTTAATAAGGATGTCCCTTTTAATTGGGACACCAAATGTAGAGAAGCTTTTGCTCTTCTCAAACAATACCTCCTTAATCCACCTGTGCTTTCACCACCTAAACCTGATCGCTCATTTCTCCTATATATTTCAACTTTAGATTCTGCCTTAGGAGCTATGTTAGCTCAACTTGATGATGAAAAGAGAGAACGTGCTAATTATTATATTAGCCGAACCTTCATTAGTTATGAAAAACACTACACAACATTAGAAAAGCTATGTCTAGCAGTCGTGTTTGCTACGCAAAAATTACGACACTATATGCTTAGTCAGAAAACGTATGTCATTGCCAAATACGATCCCTTAAGGTATCTCATGAGTTGACCTTATTTATTGGGTCACACAGCCAAGTGGGTTCTTGCTCTAAGCGAGTTTGATCTCACATTCATAGGACAAAAGTCTGTTAAGAGTCAAATCATAGCAGATCAATTAGCTGTTGCACCCTTAGAGTCTACTCATCCCCTTGTCATCGAGTTTCTTGACGAATGCCTTCAATTAGAGGCATACCATATTGAATAATGGTCCTTATACTTTGATGGAGCCCGATGCATTAGTGGGGCTGGTGCGGGTATTATTTTAATATCCTCACAAAAACATCTTATTCCTCTGTCCTTCAAATTGACATTTGCTTGCACCAACAATACTGCTGAGTATGAAGCTCTAATCCTTGGATTATGAGCTGCCTTGGCCCTCAAAATCAAACATATTTTAGTTTTTGGTGATTCTCAACTGGTTATAAACAAAATTAATGAAGTTTATCAAACCAGAGATGATAAACTGCGTCCGTATAAGGCCTATGTTTTACAATTAATGTCTTTATTTTATCAAGTTACCTTGGAAGCTATTCCTCGAACTTGCAACCGTGTAGCTGATGCTATGGTCGTAGCTGCATCTCTCCTGCCCTTGGAGTTAGATGATGAATATGCCACTATCATTATTCGTCGAATCCAGGAACCCGCTTCAAATAAGTCATGCTTAGAGCCTTTGTATGTGTTTCTAATCAATGAAACTACTCCGAAACCTTGGTATACGAACATATTTAATTTCCTCAAAATGGGACTTTCCTTGCCAATTCTAATAGAAACCAGCGTCGGTTATTACGTCGATGAGCAAGTCGATTTGTAATAATTGGCAATACTTTATATAGGAGATCTTTTGAAGGCATCCTATTAATATGTTTAAACTTAGAAGAGTCTAAATCAGCCTTGAGTGAATCCCATGATGGATCTTGTGGAGGACACTTTAGTGGTAGAGTCATTGCTAAAAAGCTCCTTCGGATAGGATACTTTTGGCCTACCATGGAAATGGATGCATATGAGTATGTGCGCCATTGCGACAAGTGCCAGAAACATGCTGACCTTGTCCATGGACCTGCATAAGAGTTGCAGGATATTTCATCTCCTTGGCCCTTTTCCAAATGGGGTTTAGATATTATTGGCAAAATCAATCCTGTGTCATCTGATGGACACAAGTTCATCATAATCGCCACTGAGTATTTCACAAAGTGGGTCGAAGCTATGCCTTTAGCTTCCTGCACTGGCACACAAGTATCCAAATTTATTTTTAATCAAATCATTTGTAGGTTCGAAATTCCTGCAAATCTCATCTCTGACAATGGAACTTGTTTCAAAAATAAATATGTTAAAAAATTATGCCAAAAATATAAGATTCAACATCGCTGGTCCACTCCCTATTATCCTTAGGGTAATGGTCATGCAGAAGTATCTAAATAAACCTTAATAAAAATCCTCAAAATATTGGTCAATAAAACTTGTCGTGACTGGCACATTCAATTATATCCAGCCTTGTGGGCCTATTGAACTAGTGTTCAAACCCCCACTAGAACTTCACCATTTGTTTTGGTTTATGGTGCTGAAGCAGTTTTTCCATTTGAATTGGAAGTTCCTTCTTTGGATTTGCTACTTCAAGATACCGAAGTAGGAGATGAATATCGTGCTGGCAGAATCAGTCAGCTGGAACTTCTAGATGAAAAATGCATCAATGCTTTGGAGCATCTCCGTGCCTACCAAAACAAGCTTAAAAGATCATATGCTAAAAAAGTTCGTCATTGATCCTTTGAGATGGACGACCTGGTTTTAAAAGAAAATAAAAAAATACAAATGCAACTAAGGACCTTAAAGGTAAATTTGAGCCCAACTGGCTTGGACCATATATTATTACTGCTAAATTTGAATCAGGAGCATACAAATTATCTACCTTAGATGGTAAATAACTTAAAGAACCCATGAATATTTTGCATCTTAAACGTTACTATGTATAAATTTGGTCACTTCATCCATGTATATATTTGTTCAAAATTGCTATCTTGTATTTCTTTCAAATTTATAAAATCCAAAAACATCAAAAACATTCATAATCATCAAAATCTTCAAAACTATTTGTTGCATTTATTTATGGCACTTGTTACATTTAAAAAAAAAACAAAATAAAGAATAAAAATCAAAACAACAATATTCTTGACTCTTTCGAAACCAACACAAAATAAAGAAGAAAGAAAGAGTCAGTATTCTCAAAACTTCTCAAAAGTATTTATATATATTTTCTTACAATTATTGCAGTTATATGTTTCAAATTATTTTGGATAAAATTAGCATTTATTTGGAATCCCTCACTTGCACACTCACAACAATAAATATCTTGATTTTATCTGGCATGATTACTAATCTCTCTTATATCAAAGTTCACAAAATTCAATTAAATAAAGTTTGAGCATAGAGAATTGATCTTGTTATTTACTTAAACCAAGCACATATTTTCACAATAAAATGATTATATTTGTAATTTCTATGTTTTGCTACATAGTAGAAGTGATTTCTTGAGCGAAAAGATTCCCCTGCTATCCTATCATGCACATGGTCTAGAATATTTGAGAGTTGGCAAAAGGACAAGCTCACCCCTACCCAGAATAAAAATCCCTTGCTCTACAGCTAATCCGAGCAAGTATCCCTAGCAAAGAAAAAGAAAAGAAAAGTTCAAAAAAAAAAGAAAAGAAAAATGTTATTTTATATCATTACAGCAATATTTCAAGCATTATCTCAAAAATCAAGCAAACAAAAATACAAAAAGAAAAGAAAAAGAAGCAAAGTTCAAAAGAAAGTAGAAAGCAAGAAAGCAATAAAATCCCTTTCCCTACCCTTTGAAAAGAAAAGAAGGGTTGATGAGCTTGAATCCCTAGAATTCTCAATTATTCGAAAACTGTGAGGTAAGCCCCATAACAGGTGGTTTGTGCCCAACCTTCTTGGCCTTGGGTAACTCCTAGCATGGTGATATGTCTGTCACATTAGCGACCTTCTTTTGTACGAGACCTATGTCCGCTTATGGATTAGCTAGCTCTTGATAATCCGACCTACATAGTAGTCTAGTATGGTTATATGCATCTACATCATGGTTAATGAACACTTATTTGGTTTCTTCAAATCACTTGTATCATATTATCTTGCTCAAAAACTGGTAAATGCACAAAGTAATTGCACACACATTTGTATTTGAGAGATTTTGTGTATCATTATGATAAATCAAGATTGGAAATGAATTCACATATGCACATGGGATTCCTTATAAATCTAACTTTTGTCTTCAAAATACTTTGAAATATTCTTTTTGCAACTTGTTTGGAATAAATCAAGTACAGTTGCTTACCATAAAGACAACTATATAATAGAAAAATAAAAAATTTCTTTCAAAATATACAAGCAAAATATATATATCTGGTTGACTTTCGCGACGATGGTATAGTTCCAAAACCAAAATTGGAATTTTATGCCTAGCATTGGTATAGTCCTCATCTTCATATTTTCTGTTTATTAAAAAATCAACCATGCAATAAAACTATCTCTTTTTGCTTTTCGCGATGATGGTATAAGTCTATACCTACATATTCTATGCCTAGCGCAAATCATTGTAACAATTTTTATTCCCCATTTATTAAAAATCATGAAAACCATATGACTTAATTCATTATGTTACACAAATTATGCTTTTAAAAGCAAACACATTTTCATTATTTCATGTCATTATGTCAACCTTCAATTTTGCAATGATGGTATAATTCCTAAAGAATTATCTAAAAAATTTATCACACTTAGGAATTTATGCCTAGCAAAAATCATTTTAACATTATTTCATGCATACTATTTTCATGAAAATCTAAAAAACAAACCATCATCACCATTATTTTCACCATTGCACCAAAGTCTTAAGACAGTTCTCTTAAGCACTCTTTTACTTTTAACAATATTTCTATCCTGGGATTAGCTTGACGACCGAGTGAGCGACGACTCCATGAAATGGTCTATAATAGCGACAATGTCCTTTGAAATTATTGTTAGAAGTCTCTTTTTATTGTTTATTACATCACATTACAAACAATCAATTTGTTACATCAGATTATTTCATTTAAAATATTACCGCATGACATCAAAATTATAAATTTTCAAAACGACATAATTTCATGAATCCTCAATCCAATTATCAAATCAACCAATCAAACATAAAAGCATCATAAGCATACACATAACACAAGTCATATGATCAAAAACATATCATATATATATCCACAGTATATATACATCATCAAAACTGGATTGGTATGCCATAATTTGTACCTCAGCATACTCAATCCTCTATCAACAAAAAAATAATAATAATACAATGCTATCATGTCAATCTGTACAAAGCTGTGCAGTCCTCTAGCCTTAATAGCCCCTCGAGCTCTCCGCATCATCTCCTACCCTACATTGAGGTGGACGAGGTGGCCCCATCGCAGTCTGAGTAGTACTGTGAGTCCTAGTCCTTGATTGGGATGAGGTCCTCGACGACCCGATCTTGATCGGATCTGTGATGTTGGCTGGTAGGGGTAGTCTATCCACCTCTGGCACCAGCTGATAGTACAAATTCTGGTAGAAAGTAAGTTGGGCAATAGCCCGTGTCAGCTCCCCAGTGCTTGCCCCTCCGCCCCATGCCTTGAGGCATGCAATCTTGTCTCGTAGCTGTGCCACCTCAGCTCGATGGCATTCAACCTCATATTGTAGAGTCTGCACCTGTGCCTGGAGATAATATCTCTCCGCTCAGAGAGCAGCGGTCTCACTACTCTCCCTCGTGTCAATGCCCTTACCTTTATCGGGCGATGGTGGCCTCTCTCTCTATGGAGATGGGGGTCTCGCCTCCCTCCTCTCCCTCTATCGTGGCCTCTCTTGTGCCTGTGGCCTCCTCATCTCTCTCCTGCCATGACCCTAGGCTGCCTCCATAGCTTCTTGGTGTCATTTCCTTATCCGATGCATGAATGCGTGTATCGAACCTTGAGCCCTTGTCATCCAAGGAGGGCGGATGCTTGTGTACCAGGCATCATAGCCATCGGCTACACCTACATCGTCCCCATCCAATGGTTGAATGGAGGCATCATCTGTGTCCTGAATCCAAAACCGCTGCATGTTAGGAGCCCCGCTAACTGTGGTGTTATCTCGGACAGTTCGAGAAAACTCATAATCCCTCAGAGATGGGATCCCTTGCTACAGACCGAACTGACGCAAAACTCAGTCATAGCAGTGGAGCTCCACCTCTCCCCTCTCCATCCGAAGCTAGCAAACTCGCCTGACATGAGCCAACTCCTGTCCGTCCTCGGCCCACCCTAGATTCTCTCTCCATGGCCTCTAGGAAATTTGGTCTAGGACTAGGTCATCTAATAGTCTCTAGGACATAGGAAGGTCGATCCGCCGCTTTGACCCTCTCCGGAGCCACCAGTAGAAGACTCGGGGCCTATCCCCGTCAACCCCTATCATAGGAAGCCCTACCGGCCTCCGCACTGCAATGTGCTCCCAACACCAAACCTGTAGGAGCGATGTCATCACCAGACATCAGCCGCCCTTGTACACGACCCCATACAGGATCTTGTACAACTGGTATAGTACAAAACTGCCCTAAAAGAACCTATAGTCATGGTCCTGCATATCACAGATCACATCTATGAGCATCCACGACACCCTGCACCCACTCTGGTGGCACAGTAGAAGTCCACCAACTACTCCATCTAAAACCTGTATGAGTCTAGATGCCCCAGGCATCTAACGTAGTGTCTCGATATTAACTTTGCCCTTCTCCAAAGTGAAGCTCGGGTCACCACACAGTCATCCCATAGCGTGGCCCTGATTGACCGTAGGAGTGATCAATCATCCTTGTATGGGGATTCTTAGAATCCTCCATACATCCTCTAGAGTGGGAGTCATCTCCCCTGTCGGTAGCCGAAAACATGAGGAACCCGGATACCATCTCTCTGCTAGGGCCGTTAGTAGCCCCATATCCGTAGACACCTGTGGCATCTCTGCCACATGCTACAAGCCGGCCTGCGCCAGCTGATCTCGCTCTGCCTATGTTAGGGCGGCCAAGTCATCTCTCAAACCTCCATACTTCCATTCCCTGCTCTTTAGCAAACCTCTCTGCAAACATAAATAACAAAACAACAAACAATCATTAATAAAAAATTCAAGTAATTAGTAATGCAAGTTAAAATTCAATTTTATGAAATTTATGATATCGCCCACTATTGGAGGATATCGTCTCAAATTTGAGTAGAATCGTCTCTGATTTCACAAGCCGAAATCATCCCTAATTTGACGAAATCGTCCCCCTTTCGTCGATTTCGCCCTCGAACAAAATTGACGAAATTGAGACGATTTCGTCGAAATCGGGATGATTTCATATCGACGACGTCGACGGCCCAAAAATGGCTGAGATGCTCAAAATTCATCTAAAATATACCTAAAAATCATGTAAAATCAAATTAAAGCATTCTAGTTAAGTCTAGACTCTTACCCGTAGACCGCGTCAGACCTCTGTTGATCTGTGCGTCATCTCCACCATATTTGCTTCAGAGCTCTAAAAACCAGAAAATGAACAGTAAAAATGAATTAGGGTTTTACCCTATTTTTCTTAATTTTATTCAAAAATAATTTTTCTTTTTCACGTTTTTACCTCAAACGTTCGATTTGGGTAAAAAAACGAAGGGGGCACCATAGTAAGCTGTCGTACGATTCGACCAAGAATCGTCGCCTAAAAATTGGGAATAATTTTTGCTTTCTCGTAGATCAAGAAGAACTCATCTTTAATGCATTTTCTTTGAAAAATTCGCTAAAGAGGGGGCAAAATGTAGCACCCTAAAATTGGCGCAGTGAAATTGTAATAATTACATTCACCTTAGTAAATAATTTAAATTCCAAATTTAACCTCCCAAACCGCCCGTTAACCGTCGGGTAATTTGTTTCCCCCTTTTTCGTGCCATTTTAGAGGTTATTTTGACTGTTTGACAATATTGTCGCCTATCAGATGATATCACCCCAGATCTGACGATTTCGTCTGGACAAGGACGTCCAGACGATCTTGTCGCAAAACTAATTTTGCACAATTAGCTTCTGTTCCAACGGGCCTCTAATCCGGGCAAAAGCATGTCTGTGCTATTAGAGACCTTCCCTCGTTGTATATCTCCCAAATAGGGATGATATCCAACCTCCTAACTACTCCCCTAAGCCTATTTAATCATTAGGACCTTCCCTTCCCAACCCCTGGCTGAATTTCCCTGTAACTCAATTTTGCGTGCATTAGAATACCCAGAACATCATTTTGCATTTGTTATTTTGAAGTTTTCTTGTAGGGACCTCGTTGATTTCTAGGCAAAGCATGCTCAGATCATCACAGACGATCTCGTTCAAATATCGAACGATCCTGTCGTAATTCGAGATGATTTCATTACTTCTAGACGATTTCGATTGCAATCTACATTGGGGGCAATCAGTGCCCAGAGTTTGCACTTTCTCTTATTCATTTCGTTGTTTTATTCTACATTTTAGTTAGTTTATCCTTATTGCTTACTATTTTGCATTTGGAGTTCACCCATATAGCTTAACTTGCATGATAAGATCATAATTTATCATTAGAACATCGTAATTTGTTTGAATTTTTGTTCATAATTATTTTCTAGTGTTCATACTATCATTTTGTGTTGTTTCCCCTTGTTAGCATAGTAGTATTCTCTGTATTTTGCATCTGTTCTTCTGTTTGCAGGTCTCTAACGAATTTGTCTGACGAATTCATCAGATCTCAGATGATCTTGTCTGATCTCAGACGATTCTGTCGAATTCTAGATGATCCTGACTGCTTCAAACATCAGAATCTCCATCAGACGTCTGGATCAGGTATTCTTCTTATTCTTCCTTAATTTCTCTATTTTTTTGTCTTAAATTTGTTCTTTGTATTCATTAAATCTGTATTTTCATATAGATTAATTTAGACTCATTCGGCCAAACCTAGGATATGAATGCTTAAGACTAAAAACGAACACATAAAAACACATTCCAAACCTAGGCGTGGAAACTGCCATTAAATGTTTCCTGGTGAACCCACCATTCGTCGAAAAATCACCAATATACACCTCCCTTGAGAGGCGGGACCTTCGCAAGTCCTCTCAGTCCGAGGTACCACGACATCCTTTTCCCATCCTCCTTCCGGGCACAGATCCTATAGCCTGAAGGTAAGGATGTGAAAAATTTGGAGCGATACAACTACTTATTGGCTTCAGAATGATGTTAAGCTCCAGAATGAGAATGTTGTTTAAAAACAAAAGCAAATTTGAAATGAGGAAGAGTTTTGATCTTTAGAATAAAGCAGTGTCGAACTTTAGAATGAAATAATAAAATTTGGAATGAACTGAGGCAAACTTGATTGAAAATACGAAATACCATGTGACACAAAATTGTTTTTAATTTCATCGTTCGAAATTGGAAACAAAATTTGTGGCACGGATTCAAAGTTGTGGGTCTCAAAGCTGCGATGGAAAAGATGTCTTTGGAACTATCATGTGCTTTGGGGTGTGCAAAATATTTGTAACATGCAAAAAGGCACTTCGGTAAATGGAAGATCTACCAATTGTGCATGTTATGGCTAACGCCCAACTGCCAACTCAGCATGTCGTAATTATTTAATAGAAAAATCAGCAGAACAGGTAAATTAAGTTTTTTACACGAAATAAGAACCTACCACGTGCCTAGTAAGATGGATGTGGTTTTTCAAAATCTTCAACATGTTTCGAAGTTGGTTCCTATGCTCCACAAATTTAATTGCCATATCCGTGAAATCATTGCAAATTGTCATAGCACCCCTCAAACAAAAATTGTTGATTCCAAATCAGAAGATGATTTGTTTCAAAAACATTCGTAGGGTAGTAAGGAAGTAGAGCACATGGAAATCCAAAGATGGGGAAAAAGAATAAAGTTCCTGAAAATACCGATTATCTGCAGAAGGATCTTGAGTTACAAATTTTTACATAAGGAGGGTTGATGTCGTTTTTGAGCAAATTTTATGGGTACTCCGAGGGGCTGGTGGCAGAGTTTGCATGAAATTTCAAAAACAACCAGGCTAGCATCAGTGGCATGAAAATCTAGGTAACACCTGAAATCTTAAGCTAAATCACCGAATTACCTTTGTAAGGGCTACATATTTTAAAAGTTGGTAAAAATACCCTAACAAAAATAGTTAATCAGTTTAGATAAGAAAGAGATAGACCAATTGAGTTTCAAATAAATAATAATGTTTGCAAAGGGGTAAAATGAATCAATTTACAACATCCTTGGCAGGAAGTAGCTGTATGGGTAATCATATTCTTCACTTGTGAAGGGCAATTTGTTGTGTTATCTAGCCACCATATTAAAATTTTGAATCATTTAAGGCACAATGGCCAGGAACTTGAGTTTAGGGTAAATGTTCTCCTGTATGTACACCAGGAATTACAGAGTATGGCTAAACACTACCAGGTAGGAAAAGTAACCCCTAAGAATCATGCATTAATTAAATTTATATGCAAATATTATTTTAGAGGAAACCCTAGGATTTTTTATAGATTTTCCTCTTGTTGGAATGAAATGGTTTATGAATAGGAGATAGGGGATGAAAGTCCTAAAATCCCTAAAACTAATGAAGAAGAGGCAGAATATGAATCCTCTAAAAATGATATTCCCTCTTCCCCACAAGGACCTTCATCCTATAGGACTAGGAAACAAAGGTAACGAAATCCAAAACTGGTCCTATAGAAAAGAGGAGGACGATAACATTCTCCGAAGATGTGATTGTTTTTCTAGTATAGCCCACTGAGCAACCAAGGAGTCCAAGCAGGGAAACATAGATTGATAAGGAGATAACTCAATCCAAAGAGGAGTCTGCTACAGAACCTACCAGAAAATATAAAAATAAGTAGTTTACCCTTAGGGTGTGAAGGTCCTCTAGACTTCATAAGGACAAAGCAATTAAGGGGATAGTATATGTGGAAACATTACTACCTCAGACAATGGTTGAAGATCAAGGGGGACACATTGATACATCCATGGAAGATACACAGTAGGAGGAAACATCTATGGAAGAAATTATAGATATAGGTATAGAGGATGCATATGTAGGCACAAAAGATACAGGTATAGATACAACAATGCCTACAATGTATATCCCACTTGCTTATTCTTATGATTATGAAGTAGATTTTATAATAGAGGAAGTGGAGGAGGATATATAAGAACAATTACGTACTGCAAAAAGTGTCATTAGGACACATATGGGATGGATTGAATAGAATGAGGCCTCTATACAAGAAAAACATAAACTCATTACTGATTTACAACAAAAAGTGGAAGAATTAAAGGCTAGGTTATCCAATCTGGAGCCATAACCTATAGAAGTTAATTTCTAAGATGAGTTGGTCAGAATTCTATTAGAATTAGCAGAACAAAATAGAGCAACAACTATACTTGAGGAAGGTTCACCAATCATAAGGACTAAAATAGATGTGGCAGACTATCAGGATGTAATTATGCTAGAACATGAAGTTTTAGAGGACTCTGTAGAACATTTTGTAGATGTATATTCTGATAAATTGCAATAGTAGGAGGTAAAAAAACCACAAAGAACAATAGATGTCAGTGATAAAGGAGAAATAAAGGATCAGGTAACCATACCTTCTCATCAATATTATGTTAAAATAATGTCATAAAATTCACCTCTAGTTGAAACAACAAAAAATGGAGTACAAGTGGATTTACCTCCAAAGGTGCAGTAGATAATCAGACCCCCATATATAGTTACATTGACAAAATATAATGAGGACATAGAACACTAGGTGCTTAAATGTCAAGGAATGGAGGCACAAATTGCATCTTTGAAATATTTACAGAAGAAAATTGATGCTCAAAGTGTAGAAACAAATAAGTTGTAGGGATAGTTTTAGTATCTTTGTCAGTTTGTAGAGTACCTAGTTCAGTTTCGAATGCCAAATAGATGTTACAGTCTAATCTTGAAAGAGAAGTACCTTCACTAGTAAGTGATGAGAATTTGTTCTGATATCCCCTATGAAATAAACACTGTAGAGGATTTTCTGGAATCCTATTTGCATAGTCTAGAAGAATAGAAGAATTTTTTATGTGAACTATTCCTGCACTAGTTTCTCATGCCAAAAAATGTGATATTTTTGCCACATATATTTGTAGGAGATATTCAGTTGAGAGCTTTATGTCCACCCTACAAAATCAACTGTATTGGGATTAGGATAAAATGGCAAGTAAATAAGTTGAACTAACATCTGAGATGCTACTCAGACCAGTCCATCCCAATAATAGAACTACCGCCAATCAACATTTTACCATAATGAGAGAAAAAAAGATCAGGTTGGTTTATCTAAACAATCTTAATGATTGTATGTCCAATTTTCAAACTTCTTGTGACAAATATTTTAAAAATGCTTTATCAGCTTGCTAGGTTAGATGGGGAGAGTTATCAATATCATTGTATAAAAGAGAACCCATCTCACCCAACAATCTATTGTGGTCCAGACAAAGAGTAGAAGGCATAATGCAGACCATACTAGAAATAAAGGATCATTGGATAGGTCTGAGGTACAGACTACCAACTGTTATAACTCATGTCCCTTATTTCTTTGATAGTGATCCTCAACCAGATGAGAAGTTTCAAGAATGGCTCAAACAATTACAGGAAACTAGAGGATACTATAAAGGAAGTTTTTGGAAGTATCAAGAAGAAAATTTGAGCATATATCTTTGTACTTCTGTAGCATTACAAAATGCATGAGGACATGCATCAGAATAGGTTGGGGGAAAAATGATGAGTCCGGGAATTACCTCATTCATGGACTATTTTGGATATTTTAAAAATTGCTTTATAAACGTTATGCTATATTTTTTTATTCTAATTTTTATGGTTGAATGCATTGTGTAATAATGTTTACATATTTGAATATTCAGGAGCACAGTACTCTGTTTTATCCATTTTCTAAATTTATTCACTATGTTTCAGTTGATTTACCTAGCAAATAAAAGTATACTTGAAATATGTAATAATGAGTGTTCATGTGTATTCCATTGTAGAAGCATTTCATTTGTTTTCCTTACCTTATAACTAGTTCAAATTACAAAAATGCGCCAAACTGTTGTGACTGTGTATAAAATAGAATTTGACCATACAAATTCCAGCCAGCTATTCATAAATAGCATGGCTTAGAATTTATCAAATTTAGCATGTAAAACCTATATAATTGGTCTTCTGAGGACTTAGGAAGACTACCTAGCTGGTAAAACTTTCTTTCCTACACATCTAGTGTACGGATAATGGTCAAAATGGTTAAACTACCGATATTCTGGAGTATCTCTAGAATGAGCAGAGTAGGACCAGTTCTAGTCAAAATGGTAAACATAACGCCCAGAAAGGTGGAAAATGGTGAGATGAGTATGGATACAGATGTATGAGTTTTCTCATCCCTTCCAAAGCATTTCCACCAATGGATGATGCACATCAAGGGAAATGGAGATGCTACATCAAAACAATTTCTTGCATTTTAGGAAGATAGCTTCAGAATAGTTGCTAAATCCCTGAGAAACAACAACAGAACAAATTAGCATATGTAGTAGATTAGTATAAATAACAATATCCCATTTTGGTTGAGCATATAAATGTTTCCATAGAAAGATTGGAATACAATAGTTGTTTCAGCTGTAACAGAACAACAGTTCAGTAGGATTTTTCTTGCATTCCTGCAATGTTGTTTCATATTCAATAGAAGTGTAGTTTCTTCATATGTTTATTTTTATGAGTGAATGTGTGATCATTAAGTAGTTAAAAAATAGTCTTATTGCCTTATTATAGATCAGGGAGCAAGGGCCACTTCCAGGCCCAGGAGAAGGACCAACGATTGACAAGTTTTTTTGTTTATTTCTTGCTACAACAAATTAGAAAAAAACTTGGAAAATTTTATTTCTTGTTACTAACTATGTTTATTGTAGATGCATGTGATATTTGTGGTGTGTAGTATATGTGTGTGCATGTCAGTTGATTACCTAGCATTGGTTTTAGAATTTTATAGCATTTATGGTTTTCCTCAATTTTCAATAGTTATTTCCAACTTTCTGGCATTTTCCATTGTGTGGGTAATTATTAGCTTATGTGTTTCCATTTATGCAATTCTTCCATTACTGTCATTTTAATTCTATAATTTTAGTTAGGTTTTATTTCTTGCAATTCTTTCATTCCTGTCATTTTCATTTGCAAGAGTAAGTATGTTTCATTTCTATCATTTCAAATTCTGCAAAAGTAATCAAGTTTCATTTTTTGCAACCTTTATATTTTTGTAATTTTTAATTCTACAAGAATAATTAGAATTAAAATTCAGTTCATAGGAGTAGAAGTGACACCATAACCCCCAAAGTCTAACTTGTCCCACCAATAAATCCTATTTCCTGAATGATCGGATCTTCAAGTTGCCTAATTCTGCTATCGTATACAACCATTGGACACCACCCTGGATTGAAAAACTTAAATTTTAAATGATGTGATTTATGAAACTCATCACAAGGTATTGAAAGTATGGATGTGTCATCCTCCACCATGCTATAATGGGAAGAAAAATTTCATATCTCATGCATTTATGAGGTATGGCTCACCCATACCCATTTAATACATCTCGATGAGTGAGGACTTCTCTCATACAATCCCTATTGTGATCCATGACACACCATGCAAACTCAAGGGACACCTCAACACCCTAGCCTTGGTCGAGTCTATAAATAGAATACCCTTTTCACCATTTCTAAGAATGAGATATCCACATGCCTAGACTCTATATAAATCACTCTAGACACTAAATGCACTCAACCATCACTCACTATCAACCACCACAGATACCCACATGTGATTTTTGATAGCCCCTCTTGTTTTATAAGTTGCTCCTCATTTAAGGTAGAGAAGACCACCCAATGTAAGAAGGAGCTTTAAAAACACCAAAATAACCTTTGCAACATAAATTTATTTTGTTTGGATAACACAGAGCTAATCATACAAATACGTACAGTCAAGAGGATCATACCCAATGGTACGATCCCCTTCAAGGATATATTTTAGTCCAAAATATTGCAATAGATCGCCAAGACAGGTAAGTAACACTCTTTTATTGTTTTATGTCACTTTCAGTTATTTTCATCATGTAATAGGTTAGTTTCATTTGGTATTTTATTTTATATCACAAGAGATCTAATTGAGACTAGCCCTTAAATGTTATTAACCATTTTTATTGTGTTGTGTAGGTTTATAGGACCTCCTATGACTAACAATGGCTCACATGCAATAGGTCCATTCCTTTTAAGGATCCTACGAAAGACCCTTTGTGTTGTTAAATCGTTTCCTCGGAGAAGTCTCCCATCTTGGAAGACCCATTTTATTGCCTATAAGAAAATCTTGTAAAGAAGAAAAATTAATTTTGCAACATTTTTTACTTGTTAATGCAAACGACATATTTTTCCATAGCATTAAAAAATCAACATTGGGGTATGTGTTCTATCTTGGATTAGGACCTTTATATTGGTATAGTAAAAAATAATATGCAGTAGCTCTATGATCAATAGAAGCTAAATACCAAGCAACAAAAGATGTAGTTTGTGAAGTAGTTGGGTTAAAAGACATCTTGTTAGATATGAGGATCAAAAGGGGTTCAACAATACTAAATTATGACAATCAAGGAGATATTAAGTTAATAAAAAATCCTATGAAAGCAGTACAAATTGTATTCATTGCACTTAAGGGTTTCAATATTAGTACAATAAAGAAAAGCATATGGAGGATATCCAAGGATATATAGGGTTTCTATGGTAGCATAAGAAAGTAATGATTATGGAGAATCATCCATGCACTTAAGAGTTTTTAGGGCAACATAAACAACGAAATTGTTATGAGGATATTATTTACATTTTGGATTCTTTAATATAACATAAAATGTTAGAATATAAGTCTCATCATGGACAATATAGAAAAATAGAAGATATTGATGAATATTACTATGTTGGTGGGAAAAGAAAAATGAGAGGAAGCTCAGGAAAGCACAAAAAAATATAAAAATAAACTCAAAGGAATATTGATTTGGGAATCCAAACAAAAATTTCATTGTTGTTAACAAGTGGGGCTAATCCCAATAGTAAAACTAGTAATGATCATAAAAATTATTTCATGGAATATTAGGGGTGTGAATACAATCTCTAAGAAAAAAGTTATTAAGGAATTAATGGGTTGTTATAGTCTTAAGTTTATTTTAATACAAAAACAAAATAAATTAGTAAGAAATGTAAGGATGCTATTAAAAAGATTTAGAAGATGTGTGATTTTCTAACAGTATCTTGTATAGGATATTTAGATGATATTGCAATAATATGGGATAAACACAAAAGGGATGGGTGATTGTTAGAAGCAAAAAGTAATTAGGTTGATACACTATTTTGCAAGAAAGAGGAAAACATCAAAGTTAGGGTTATAAATATATATATGCTTCAACTATACATACTCCTTGTGAAATATGTTGGAAGGACCTTAGCATATTTTTATCAAACACAATGATGATTAATTATGATCCATGGATTATTGAAGGTGAATTCAATATTGTTCTATCTTCTTTGGGAAAGAAGGGTGTCATTCCAAGATGGTTTAAATCAATGCAATATTTTGCTTTATTTATCAATTCAAATGGTCTTTGGTATGTTTATCCTTCATTTTTTAAATATACATGGGAATGAGGTAAACTCATATTTCAAAAATATTGGATAGGTTCTTGTTATACAATATATAGTTGTAAATAAAGCATGCAATATTTTTAGATATTTTATTGCAAGTAGGATAAGATCAAAAACCCATTCCTTTGACTTGTGATTTACTTAATAATAGTCATCAAAATCCATATTATTTCTAGTAAATGTGGCTCCAAGACCTTGAGTTCTTCCATATGGTTATGTTATGGTAGGATGAAGTAAAATTTGAAGGATCATATATGTACATGTTTTTTTCAAAAAATGAAATTTTTAAAGGATAAAATTAAGATTTGGAAAGCCAAATATTTTGGTAACCTTTTTAAATAAAATAAAGAAAATGAATCCAACCATAAACATTTACAATAAATAATGGAAATTAATGGAATGGATTAGGATTATTACGTGAAATAAAAATAATTAATTTTCAATTATCATAATGCTTTGAAAAAAGATTTATATTAGTTCCAAAACTATAGGAAGAAATGGCTTAAGAAAGAGATATAAATACAAAAAAATTGCATGCTATAGCAACAACAACATTTTTTTTTATCACAAAAATATTTTAACTCTAAATAGAAGAAATATTGGGTAATAAAAAAATATAAGGAAGGAAACAATTAATTGTTTCAAAAATATGTTGTCAAATACTAGGCAATATAAGGAGGCACAAGATAAGATTTTATAAAATATTCCATCAATTATAACATAAGGATAAAATTAAATATTGATGAAGATATTTATGGAGGAGCTACATGAATTAATCTTCTTATTTTATCCTAATAAGGCACTTGGCCCTAATGGATTTCCTATAATTTCCTTTCAAATTTTTTAGGATTTATTAAATAGTGACATGTTAGTTGCAATTGAAGAGGCCTTGAAAAAGAAGGCTATAATAAATGAGATAAATTCTAAACTTGTTACATTGGTTCCCATGAAAGGCAATATAATTTTGATAATTTTATTCCAATAAGACTTTGTAATATGATATATATGATCACTTAATAATTTATTGAAAACAGGTTGAAAGGCGTTCTAGATTATGTTATCTCAGAGAAACGTAATAATTTTTTAATTGTAAACAATTTATTTTATGGTGTAATCAATGCATAATAGGCCATAAATTCTCTTAAGTCCATAAAAAACTATGTATACTTATGAAATAAGATATGAATAAATATTATGATAGGTTTTCTTGTAGTTTTTATATTATATTCTCAACATTTTTGGATTTGATTGCAGTTGGGTGAATGGACTAAGTGTTGTTATAGCACTATGAAATATTCTATTTCAATCAATGTTTCTCATATGGGTTACTTCAAGTCATATTGTGGAATGTACCAATGTGATCTACCATCACTTTATATATTCATTATTCTTGTACAGACATTAGAGAGAGCTTTATCACAACCAAAAATAGAAGAAAAAATCAAAGGTATTCAAGTTACAAAAACTAGTCCCTTTGAATATCATCTCCAGTTTATTGATGACACTTTTATTTTTTTCATACCTCTGTTAGTGAGGCCATGGATTTTAGATCAATATTATCATGCTATGAGAAGGCTACTAGACAATTGGTTTATACTATAAAATCCATGTTTTTTTTTTTAATTTGTACTGATCTACATTTATGAGGAATAACTTTAAAATTTTAAAGTTTAAAATTAAAATTTTTCTATCAACCTACTTGGGTGTTTATTTGTATTATAAAGAATATAAAAAAGATATTTGGGTCTCTTATTTGAATAGAATTAAATCTTGTTTGGCATGTTGGACAGGTAAGTTCTTAACCATGGTGAGAAGGCTACAACTCATAAAGACCACATTGGAACTCATGCCTACTTATATGATGTTACTTTTAAGATTACTGGTAGGTATAACATCTGAAATCGATAATATTAAAAGAGGATTTCCTTGAAAATGATGAAAAAAAGAATTTAGGTTTCCTCTTTGTAAGTGGAATAGGGTTTGCAAAGGAAAGAATATTGGAGGAGTAGGCTTGTAGAAATACAGACATAAGTTTGGCATTAGGGGCAAAGCTTAGATGCAGATTATTTAGAGATCAAGGAAATAATTGGGTAAAAATATTACTTCAAAAATATATATATTAACTTCATACAATGAAATTATTTATAAAAAAACATACCTAAAGGATTGTCAACATGGAACTTCATGTTAGTTAGTTTACACTTGATTAAAAAAAATATTAGATGACCTATCAATAAGACAAAATATACAAATATTTGTGTTAATGCTTGGTTGAAGCCTTATACTATTATCTCTTACTCTAAGTGGTAACCATTGCCTTGGGTATACCAAGCTTATAAGGGTCCAAAGGTTAGAGAATATTTTAATATAAGCAATAGCTCAATATCATGAGTTTTTATAAGTGACCTAGTTGAAGGAGAGGAACTAAAATAAATTGTAGATGAACTTTAAAATATTTTTCAAGGGTTCAATTTTTAATTTTTGCATGAAAGAATAAGTTTTTTTGAAATATTTCAAAATAAGAAGGATACCCAGTCATGTTGGGATATGAGAATTTAGAGCAATCAAAATTTTCTTCTACCAAATATTTTACTTGGAAGAATATTTAGTCACTAGAAGTTATCCCTAAGGTCTCAACATTTCAGTGGTCAAAAGTTCAAAGTAATATTCTTATATGAGATATTCTATAAATAAAAGGATATCATGGACCTTTTAGATGTGCCTTATGTGAGAAGGATTTATAAATATCAAAATGTTTGCTTCTTCACCGTCCCTTTAATCACACCATTTGGAATTATGTTTTAAAAAATGGGTAGCTCCATCAATATTGAAGACTTGATGAAATTTTGGACTAATTATTTCAAAGTTAAAGAATATTGTATTATGTGGAGGATTAACCTTGCCATTGTTTGTTGGAATTTATGGCTTGAAAGGAATAATAGATTTTTAAAAAATAAATCTCAAAATCATGTTGAAGTTTAGTTTGCATTATTTTCTCTATTGCATAATATTTATAGATATGATGCTCATTACGGAAAGTCTAAAGTGCAATAAAAGAGGTTATAACAACCTGATATTTGAACATACATGGAAGAGTCATCTATGGTAATAATATTAAAAAAAGAATCTACTTGATCTAAGGTAAAATAGAAATGTCCATAAATTAGGTTTATCAAAATTAATTTTGATGGTAAACAAATCTAGAAAAATGGTTGAGGTGATGTTCTTCAAAATAATTAACACAAATTTCTCCTCACTCACTCAAAATCATATTAAAATTTAACTAGAAACTATGCATATGCTAGGGCACTTCTTAAAGGCAATAAAATTGCAATAGAAAAAGGATGGAAATATATTTCAATTGAGGGGGATTCACAAGTTTTATTTTTTTTGAAAAAATATTGCTTATATTAATACAAAAAATTAAAATACAAGACATCGCAGCAGATTACAAAAATCTGCTCAAGGACATCCAACCATCTGACTTGTCCTGAGCAGAGCAGTCTTTGAGATCTTTCATTATAAGCCTCTTAAAGGCTCTACATTGGAATTGAATATCAATAACAACATTGGACATAACCATAGAAGTAGGAATAACTTCATCTTGAAAAACTAAACTGCATATCGCCTTCCAAATAGCATACAAATTCATTGCTTTGATAATAGTCCACACCCCCTAATATGCTAAGGGAAATCAAAGGCATCTCCCAAGAGAACCAATTTCCAACTCCACCTATCACCTAGGATAGGATAATAAGTCCACTTCAATCTTTTCCAAACAATATTTGCTACACCACAATCCCAAAAGATATGTTTAATAGTTTCTTTTCCACCATAATTACTATAGAGGTATGAGATATTCATCCACCTTGTCAACCTTACCTTGTAATGAATACCTTGGAAAACAAGTAGCCAAAGA
The DNA here is from genome assembly GCA_028583015.1 of Wollemia nobilis. NCBI lineage: Eukaryota > Viridiplantae > Streptophyta > Pinopsida > Araucariales > Araucariaceae > Wollemia > Wollemia nobilis. Next base: position 2,452,952 of record JAQPPZ010016856.1, on the reverse strand, counting down.
AAAACCTTGAGCTGAGCAAATAATCTAAATTTCTAAACTTGCTTTAGCCTCTTCTTCCATTTCTTCTCTAGACAGACAATGTCCCAACATCTATTTAACAGGATATGCAAAGAAGTATTATGCAATAGAGTTTTGTAAATCTTAGTGGATTTGTAAGAAATGATACTCCCCTAAAAGTTCCACCTCTAGTCACACTAGATAGGACTGACGAAACCACCATTTAACTTATATTTTTGTTCAGAGGGAAGAAGAGAATAAATTTAAACAATAGCATCCATGTCAGAAGATTTCAACTTAAAATTATTGCAAATACCCTCCCACTTAATCCAATCAACGAATCATGAATCCCACAAATCTACCCATTTCTTAATTCCCCTCTTAACCAACCTCTTGCATCTAAGGCAAGTAAGGTTTAAGGCATACACCCCATTGTCTTTCCATAACCAAATAGACCTATATGGATGAACCCAGCCTCTATGCTCTTCCATATAGGCCCAATAAACTGTAGAGCCAACCATATTTCATGCCTTCCAGATTCTATTAATAAGGATACAACCCCATATTTTAAATTGAACAAGATGACCCACAATATCCTCAATATGAAAATCCCCCTTAACACCATCAACATGAAGATAGTTATGAATTCTATATCTCAAGAGCCTTTGCCAAGGATAATTCCCTTCCATTTTCTGACCATCCATTTGGCTTCCAACACCTTACCTTGCATTTGAATATCCAAAAGACCCAGACCACCTTCCTCAGGAATAATGCAATAGTTCCAAGAGATAGAAGGTATTCTCTTGGAGCCATCAAAATTAGACCAGAGAAAGCCTCTAATAAGCCTTTCCAATATTCCAAACTGAGAAGCATTGGCCATCCAACATGAATAATAATAAATATGACAAGCTTGTAATATTTTTCCAACAATAATTATTCTACCAGCAAAGAATATGAGCTTATTTTTCCAAAACTGAATTTTATTTGCAAATCTGTCAAGACACAAATCCCACATGCCCTTCAAATAAAGGGCCTTGCCAAATGGTATTCCAAGGTATCTAACAATTTCACCATCCTTCACCTGCCACCAACTAGGAGAGAAATTATCTGGAAGAGTGTCACTGCAAATTAGCCAAAAGTTTGATTTTTCTTCTCTAATGATGGTTCCAGAGGCTTTGCAAAACTACTCCAAGCAACCTTTGATATTCTGTAGTGACAAGGCATCCAACTGAAAAGAAAGAAGATAATCCTCTGCAAAATGATTATTTAAAACAAGGCCTCAATGAGTATCAATCCCTTTGATTAAATCTGCACCTCTCTTCGATTCCAACATATAACCCAAAGCATCAGTAGTGATAACAAACAAAAGGGGAGCAAGAGGACACCCTTGTATAATGGACTTGAAAATACTTATTTAATTAGTGAGCTTACCGTTAACTACAACTTGAGAAGAGGCACAGGTGAATAAGACCTTAATTTTATCCACTACTCGTTTGCTGAAGCCAAGCCATTCCATCATACTAAAAATAAACGACCAATCCACCCAATCATAGGCTTTGTCAAAGCCAATATTAAACATAATGGCTTTCTGCCCACTTTCCTGTGCCCATTCCAAAGTCCCCCAAGCAGTGAGGATCGTATCAAGAATAAAAAATATGTGATAAAAATACATTCTAGATATGGTTTAATTGACCTGACATCAAATATAATATTTTGATATTTTTATAGAAGTAATCCCAATAGAAACCATATACAACTTATTAAAAATATGCATTCAATTACCTAAATAATATAAATAATATACATATAAGCAAAGTATCCACACCAAGTAACTCACTAGCAAGTTCCCCCAATCCTCTAAAAGAGATTCAGGGTTAAGTCTGGTGGCCTACACTGGATATAAAAAAAACCCAGCTAGCTTGAGGGGTTCACCCAGACGAACCCTCAAGGGCTAGGTGGATTGGTAAGTGCAGGTGTGGTTGGGCACTTACCAAGAATAATCATAGGTTCAAACCTTGGGGAGAAGCCAACCCTTTGCAAAAGTAATACTCTTCTCTGAATCCTTTGAGTACATGTCAGACCAACGACGATGGTACAAACCCTGAGCGATAGATGGTCCCCACCTCACACTAGGTCAACAAGAACGAGAAAAATATGTTTGTTGAAAATAGTCCCTGGGGTTTGAAATTTGCACTCTCGAATTACTAAAAATAGCGGCTGTAACCAGCTCTCCTATATAATAAAAATATATATACATATAAGCAAGCAACGAAACTAGAAACATATTAAATATATGAAATAAATTAACAAAATTTATTTATATTTTAATACAATATTTATAATATATTTTTTTTAAATAATAGTGATGCAAATGGTATAACTTTATAAAAATTCAAGGCAATATATTTAAAAGTAATTTAGACATGAAAATAACAATTGAAACAATAATTAAATGACATTAACTCAACTGATTAGATTCATCAAAATTTAAAGGAAATCTAAGTTCTAATCTTGCCAAATGATATATGAATAATATCCAAGCTTTGTTGTAATACCATTGTATGATAAGGATATAATAAAAATAAACTAAAAAATAAAAAAAATTAAAATAATAATAATTATTAAAATTTTGGGGAAAAACCTTGACGAGGATGTATTTTACTGTAGGCCATTTAATAAATCTTCGTACAACAAACACACAAGAAACTTTGACTAATTGCATAAAGCACCAAGCAAGCGGATCAGGTGAGCCGGTTTATACGCCAAATATTGTGGATGCTCACACTCAAACCAAAAAATAAATTGTGATGTCATCGTTACAACGCATTCCACAATGATTTGTTCTTTCATGACGATCCACATCAAGCCATGCCTGACCTCCCAGTGCGTACATTTTATTATGGTCATTGTGGAGAGCAGGTATACCCAATATGTTTGCGGTGAATTCCTACCTTCCTTCATTGTGTTTATATATGTCGATAGGAACTCCTCAAATGTCCACACATTTTCAGTTGTCTTTTCTTTTTCCTTTCCTTTGGATTTGAAGAAATTTTCAGTTGTCTATTTTTTTAAATTTTTCTTTTCCTTTGGATTTGAAGAATGGATCGTAGGATTAATGGAACAATGGTCCTTCTTCTTCTGGTGACAGTGATAACTCTGGGGAGTTTTGCAACAGCAAACTCAAGTCGCCTAAGCAGAAAATTACTAAGCCAAGAAGACGAAGAGCAAACAGGAGGAGGAGGAGTAAGCCAAGAAGAAGAGGAAGGAAAAGGAGAAGGACTAAGCCAAGAAGAAGGAGAACAAGAAGGAGGAAAAGGAAAGGGAGGAGAAGGAGAAGAAGGGATTCCAAGCGAAAGCCCACGGCCGAAGACCATCACGTTCTTCATGCACGACATAGTTGGAGGAGAAAATCCCACAGCCAAGCCCCTCTCTGCAGTTGGAGGTTTTCCGTTGCCAACAGGACCTCAAGGCATTAGTGGCCTCCAAAGTCCCTTCTCCTTTGGAATTGGGAACACAATCGGCAATATTAATGGTAATGGTCCTCTGCCGTTAACTCTTCCAGCTGGAGCCCTTCCTGTGAGTGGCGTTAATGGTGTTGGCGTTGGTCAGTTCCAAGGATTTCCTTCCACGGGCCTTGTTCCTAACGGAGTAGCAGGCATAGGCTCAGGCTTAGGCCTTGGCGTTGGTGGTCTTGTCCCGGGCAGCGCCGTTGGGAACGGGCAGTTTTTCCCTTCAACCTTCCCAAACTCATTAAATGGGCAGTTACAACCACAGCCACAGAATCCTCTTTTAGGTGGGGCTTCGGGTATTTCATTCCCCTTGAATGAAAATGCCAAGGATGTGATGGTGATTGAGGATCCCTTCACAGAAGGACCTGACCTTCACTCTGCTATCCTGGGAAAAGCCCACGGATACTACATGCACATGCACACGTCTGAAGAAGAAAAAGACGATGCGGATACCCTCTTGCTCAACTTCACAGCCATCTTCTTGGAGGGTGAGGGATCTGAATTCGGGGGCAGCAGCATTGAATTCTATGGCAAAGATAAGATTGCAATGTCTCACAGGCAGATCGCAGTCGTCGGAGGCAGTGGTATCTTCCATGACGCTCAAGGCCACGCTCTCATCGAAACCGTCTCCGACACCGCCGATCACACAGTGCTCAAGTTCACTGTCACCCTCACTTATTAATTACCTCCCTCTCCTTTTTCTCTTAATAATCCATATTTCACCACCTCTGTAAATGCATATGTATATCCATTTCAATATATACACACACCCCGCTAATGTTGTGCGTTCCATTAAAGCCACTGCTCATCTCACTTCAGACTTATTTCTGCTATAAATTTCAATATATGCATTAAAAAAAAAATTATTTTTCTCTGTCTGTGCTGGCGCGTCCTTATTCCTTGATCTGCCCACCCGTAATTCTGTCTTTTCTATCTAAAAAAATTTAAAGCATTAAGTATCTATTTTTTCAATTTTCTTCTAATTACAAACTAGTGAAACACACAGAAAAGAGAGCATAGGATTAATTTTAATATTTTGAACAGATTTGATATGGACATAGACCTTTTTATTTTATTTGATCATACTTGTAGGTTGGGATGTGCCGGTCCTTGAGGATCACGGCTAGAATTTATTACTTTCAGAGGTATATGCATACAAAAAGATATAATGTAGTTAATTACCATTTATATAATTTTATTTAATATATGATGTTTTTTCTCTTATTCTTTAAGTTTTTTTATGGATATTTGATTTTATATTATAAAGAAGTTTAGATGGCCATGCATATTTGGGACTTTTTGTTAACATCTGAGTAGATGAGATATTCGGAGGATGCACTAGAGAAACAAAAGGCACTAGATAAGCAAAAGCTACAAGTTGTCTTAAAAATATCTGCTCCTAAGGTAAAATAAGTCAAGCTTATGTCATTTTACCTGATTTTAATCCATGACGACAAGTTGATCCACAATTGCATGGTAGATTCAAGGTCAAGTACTTTAGTCGTATCCCTGTGGGTAGCAAACACACTGGGGTTGGCTTATGAAACAACTAATAAAGGAGTAGTCTAGCTTGATTGGAATCCTATCTAGATATTTGTATTATTAAGGAGCCTTCTCCTCACACTACAAGCTTACCTCGATCTCATAGTCCATGAGGACATACCAATGATTCGAACTTCCAACTATTTATTGAAAAGCTATCTATGACAATGCTATAAATATGTATACATTAAAAAAAGTCATTTTCGCTAGCAAGAGTCATCTTCAGGTGCTCAAATCTATATTGGTGTGGGACATTGAATGATTAAAATCAACAATCCTCATAATTTCTAAGATGACAACATAAAGCCCCTCTTCCCTGATAGTTTTGGTCATTGGATCATTAGATCGCAAAACATATGTAAAGTTTATAGTCAATTAGGGGTCATTGAATGAAATCCTAATCCCGGTCAGCTCAAGCCATTTGATTAGACCATCAATAAGTGATGTTATTTGTGAGGGATTTAGTGTTAGCATGGCTTCTGAGATTTAGGCATCCATCTGACCATTAATAGGAAGTGCTCCACAAATCGTTTGATTTGCGAAGTCCTCTAATGCAAGTGTATTTCACACTTAGTCAAAGTTATTCCAAAGGGTGCATCAAGAGGACATGGGTCACACACAATTATAAGGACATGTGGTTAAATCATGTTATGTGGGGAACTATCAAGAGAAATTTGGGTTCTAGAACAATGTGAGTTATTCGATCAAAGGTTTGAGGAAAGGAGTTTTTTGTTGGGATGAAAAGGATGAAAGCAACTTGATGAATTAGTGTCGATGGTCATATCATCAAGATTAAGGAAACTTGGTGCCACCTACTAGGTCAAAAGTTATAAAGAAGGATGCAAATTGAAATAACATGCATTTTCTAATTAAAGCAATCTCTAGGAAGCATCGCATGTAAAAGGAACAACTACATATTGTTTGCTAAATAAATAATATCTATTGAATCATTGAAATAAGGATACTTGGTAGGCTCTTGTTTGATCAAAGGTTGTGGAACGAAGACCCAAATCTGGATTAGCACAAACCATTTGATTGAATCATCAATAATAAATTCTACCTAATGAGGTAAACAAAGGTAGCCTTGATTTTGTACTTGTCATTACATCAATGAAAAGAGAAAGTCAAATTTGTTTGATTCAAAAGATTACCCCTTAGAGATACATGTCACACTTAAATTTTTTTTGTCTTAGCCTCATGAAGCCTTCATCTAGGGATATGGATAGAGATAATGGAAGGTACATGCCAAATTAAAAATCACCATAGGGATCAAGAGGTCCAATGCTAGGTGCATGTTGGTTATCCAATCAATATCCCCAATAGGTAACTACTATTTCAAAAAGCAAAAGCAAAAGGCTCCTTGGTATGGCATAGATCTTCCAATTAGATGAAAATAATTGCTTGTAGAACTATCTGATCAATAATAATGGTGGAATTCCCTTCACTCATAAACCTTGCATGGGAAAGCAAAATTAATTTGTATGATATGAATTAAATACTAGAAATATAGCAATGCCCTTTTGGTAACTATGCATAGGAGTAAAATAACTTTGCATGACATTATTTTTGGTGCATTGGGAAGAGTTCCAAATCTATACATGCTATCCTTCCTAAGAAAGTGAAGTAAATGCACACAATGTGGATTCATTATTGACGAGATGGCAGATTGGTCCCAAAGATACAAAATCAATGTAGGTAAATGGTGGCAGTATTTTTTTGATAAACTTCTATGGAGAGGAAGATCATTTCAAAATTAGATTTTTCTAATGTCAAAAAGACAACAAATACTTCCCACCCACCTTGTGATAAAAAATAATGAAATCACAGAATGTGAATTAAATATAGGCAAGTGCCCTGAACCTTGAGAAGAAAGTCTATAAAATTGAGCTCCTTGCCCTTATTTCTTCCCATTTTATTTCTAAGCATCCAAGAGAACAAGGAGCCTAGACAACACGAAGGAGTATATATGCAATTTTAAGATAGATAAATCAAATTTACTAGTGCAAGAGCATGTAAAGAGCCATGGAGAAGAAAAATACCACCAAATTCCCATTCACAACTGGAGATGGTCCATCTATTGCTTCACCTACAAGATCAATTGTAGCATCTCCATCCACCTCAAGATGATATATACCAATATGAGCATCCCAAGCCACATCCCCTGAGTGAATGAAAGACTAGGTAGAGAGGGTCATGGACCCTATGTTATCTACGACGATCAAAAACTTGAAGGAAGAGGTATGGTAGAGGTTTAAGCAAAGGGACCCTAAGATATTTGGAGCATGAATCAAAAGTAGCACCCTAAAATAATGCAAGACACCAAAAGTGTACAATTGCTACAAGCTAGTGGCTACATGCACAAAAATCTATGGTTCCTAGTCCTAAGAGGTCCATTCACATGATGGAAGTCATAGAGTCACCATCACCATGCGTATCATTTGAAAGATGCTATGGGTAGAAATAGGAAAGTTTGTCATCAATTTAGAGAAGGCCATAGAGAAATTTAACACTATGCAAGATAAATTGAGGTTCTTTTTGGATAAATATGGTATCAAGGATGCCACATTGACAAAGTTTTTATTGAAATACAAAGACCTAAGGGACAGTGCCAAGGACACCGTGAGCATGCTAGTATTTGCTTTGGGTTCAAAGATGATAAGAATATGGTCCTAACCCAACTTCACATGTTGTACTTGATGATGTGGATATCTAGAAAGGAAATGTTGATTTTTTATTTCAACGATTTCATTGTTGATAGAATTCATGAAGGATTATTTAGATTTAAGGAAATCAAGATTTTTAATTTTTCTTCATTTTTGGCCCATTTGGTTATATTCTAGAACCCTAGGATATACCTTGGGTGGGTGATGAAACAAGTATATGAATTTGTCCCATATATTTTTAGACAAATATCCTAAAATATCCTCATGGGTAATAAACCCAACTCTGAAAATATCCTCTTTCATTTCATTAATTCAATTACCTCCAATACAAACATGTGAAAGGAATACCATAATTTCTTTGATTCATCTATCAATGTAATAACATATAAAACCCATAGTTTCTATTCTTTTAAAACACTTGAATAGTTCATTTAATTCATATTACATCTCAAGAGGTAATCCCATACTTCCCTTGAATGAATTCCACATTCATTCCTCATTTTCATACATCAAAATCAAGATAAATACATAGGAATTCCCATATCCCAAAATACATGAATAGGTCCTTTAATTCATGTTACAAAGTTATGAGGAAAACCCCAATTCCCATCGATTGAACTATGCACTCATCCTCCAAAGGTATAACTTCCCCTGGGTCCAACCATAAGGGAACATCTCTATCTAGGAGTCCAAAGTAGTTGCACATAAACTAGAAAATTGCACACGTCAACTCATTAGAGAGGACCCCATAGTCCTCTGAAATGAGTTCCAAATGCAAGCTTACCAAGTAGGAGAAATAACCTCCCCTAATTGCCCCTAGTACCACATAATCCTTATTACATATTTACATAGATTATGCTATCCAAAAATAATCCACCTCAAAGAAGTATATTAACCACTAATACATTTCCATTACATCTAATTCTAACAATATGCATTATCTACAAGTGTAGATTTGTACCCATGAAGTATGTCTTCCACTAACATACTTGATCTTATCACAATTAAATACATTATCCACTAATTAATTCACACCGATCTGTGTGGTCCTTTGGTTAATTGTATTGCGCCTTAGACCTTGCCAACATTGAATAGACGGATCTAGCTTGGGAATATCCGTCTAATCTCCAGAGTAGGTTGGTTCCTTTTTGCTTTGTTTAGAGAAAAGAGAGCAAAAATAAGGGAAATGCTTGTAAAGGGAAATATAGCCAAGGCTAGAAGCTTTTCTCATGGTGCAGTTTAGACAACAATCAGGATATGACGTCCGTATTACTGTTACAAGTTTTCTTTAACACCTTCATATAGAAATCATAACTTTCTAAGTGTGATTTAGATATTTCATCTAACACATATAAGCATACTTAATCTTAACTCCAACAATATAATTCATACATGCACAGTTCAGATTTAGAACAGATACAATATAGAATTTAATAATGTAAATAGAAGTCGAGAACCAGATACATACACTTGCACACAAAAAGTTAGAAGCCAGAAGAAGAGTAACTTTATTTGCTTGCATCCAGAATGATGTACATCAATCTTGTAAACGTCTAAGAGCCGACCTCTTTTCAAAATGCGTATACCACTATATATACCCAAAATGGGTATCTTTTACAACTAGTACATCTTGGATTCTCAAATCAATTACAAGCAATTAACTTTAGTTTCTAATAATAAGCATAAGATCTTCTATAAATTGGATTCTAACAGATCTGACACTCCATTTACATCTGACACCCCGAGAGATCAAAAATTTGGTGTAAGGGCATGTTTTAGTTGCTAAGAATATATCTTGTCAGGAACAACTATCATGTCACGAAATCATGACGTCTTCAAGTATTCTACTCTATCTGCCTCCTGCTTACGCGAAAACAAAACATGTCATGAAATCGTGACACTTTAGCCTCGTATGTCTTCTTCTCTCTTTCTCATGGCGAAAAACTGACATGTCATGAAATCGTGACATTCTCTCTTCTTCTACCCCTTTTCTACTTTCTTAGCCACAAAAATGCAACATGTCACGAAATCGCGACGTCTTTATCTTTTCAGCTCCTTTTGGTCTTTACTGTCGCAAAAATACATGTCACGAAATCGTGACATCTTCTTCGTCTTGGATTTGTCTTCTTGATTTATCGACGAAAAAGTAACATGTCACGAAATCATGACATTTTCATCTACTTGACTTCCTTGCACCATTTTGCCATGAAATTCGGACATGTCTCGAAATCGTGATATCATATTTCCTTAGCTTATTTTCTCTTTCTATAGCCCTTCAAAAATAGACTGCATCGAGTCTCTCAAGATGGCACCCTACTGCAAAATCTCGGCTGTCTCCTAGAGGTAGTCTTTTTAGACTAACATTCTTGGCACCTTCCGGGGGATTTTTTGCTAGCAAAATATTAGAATCCAGGCCCTTCATCCATTGGGAAATAGAGTCAAAAAAATACAAAACAAGACATTTACAAAAAGCAAAGAGTAAGGAAAAATGCACTTCAGATGAGTAAGCATTACCTTGTCAAAAACTCTTGTTACAGCTTAAAGACTTATTACTAAAATACATAAAATACTTTTAGAAGGAAAATCTAAACATTTGTCTTAATTCTGGGCACTAGTCCCAGCTTCAGTTAGCTGCTTCTGACTGGTATGCTTTGATTGTCTAATTTTTTCCACTGCAGCTACTACTCCCTGATAGGTTTGGCAAACATATTTCCAATCTTCATCATCCAGGTCCGAGGAATCAATGAATAGTTGGTAGATATACTGGAGCTCTTCCACTTTATCATAGGAAATCATTTTTTGTCTTAATATTAATTCTTGTAAATAGGTTTTAACCTGTGTGAGCTTCTGCACCATCTTCATTACTTGTGTATCTTCTATGGGCTCACCCCAACTTTCTATCTCAGATTCATCTTCAACAAAAGACTTCAAGGATGAGGAGAGTGCACTTTCATTAAGAACTTTTGAGTTATCATCCCAGAGATATGGGAGTCCATTTCGGATAGCCAAATCAAAAGTTTTTAGTAACCCTTTTGCTTCGGTCTCTAGCTCCTGCAGGAGTTTATTCCCTTGGGTCACTAATTTAAACTTTCTAAAAAAGTTCTTGGCTGCAATCTTAGCTTGGGACCAAACTTCACTTCGTACCTTCGCTGCTATATTCTCTGGCATTTTCTCAGATAATATCTAGATTTTAGTGGCAGCGTCTTCTCTTTTTTGCAAAAAATTAATTGCAGCTTTGAATTCTTCACCCACTACTTCAATGGTCTCCTTGACTTTGGCCAGGTATAACAATAAAGGTTGTGTTTTCAAGCCTAATACTAATAAATCTTGCAACAATTTTTTCCTCATATCTCTCACTTTTTCTTTTGAAAATCTAGATGGGGCATTTTGTTGATCTGCTAATTGTTGTTGGAGTTCCTGAACCTGGAGACTTAATGCCTGAATCTGTGCATCTGCCTGTCCCAATTTTTCTTTGTATTTAGCTGCCTCATTGGCAACAACACTGAATTTATCTTCCCACTTTTTTACCTCCAACTTCAAAGCCTTTTCCATCTATTTCTGTTCTTGCAAAACTGATTCCAACTCTCTCCTCTTCTCATTTTCTTTCAAAAATTTCTCTAAGTAATGCCCCCCATGTAGATATATAGTGCCTAGATGTGCTTGAGCTTTTACCCATTCATCTTGCATAGGCAACCGAGTGATATTTTCATTGATTTCTTCTGCATGGTAATCCTCAGCAGTCATTTCACCTTTAGATTTCTTTGTTATTGGGGTTAACTTTACTTTCTTCCTTTGCATAGTAGCCGGATCTAGAGCAATAATTTCATGAACATTGGCAGGCATCTTTGGATCCTCAACGGAATGGGAATTCCACCAGTCTAAAGCATTCTTACTAACTCTTCTCAAATTTTCTATCTTTGTCAGAGTCGGATGACTCTCATCAACTCGGGAGGATGTAGCCCCAACTGTTGGAATACTGATGTTGGGAAAGAAAGGGATGGGGACCAACGCAGTGTTGACGTCGAGTTGAGAATGGGAAGATGTTGCCTTTTCTGGGAAAGCAAATCATTTTTGAAAGGAGAATTACGTCTTTCTTCATATCAGAAAAGGAGGGAGAGTAAAAATAGGAACAAGTAGAAGAAACAGAAGAAGATAAGAAAAGAGACATACCTGGTCCCGTTTGAAGTTGTTGTTGATCTCTGTCTTCTTCTTCAATCTCATCATCTTTATCAGACAATTCTTCATCTCGAATTCCACCATCCTCACGTATCTCAGTATTTTCATCTTGCTCACTTTCATCATCACTTTCATCAAGATTAATTATTTGTATATTTTGGGAAAATTCCCCATGTTGTCCTTTCTCAACTTCTGTAACTTCTTGCTTTACTAGCACTTCCTTTACAATATCTGGGTTCTGGATTTCTTGAACCAGATTTGGTAAACTGCCTATGTTTTCTATCTGAGAATTTTCTTGCTCAGCTTCCTGAGCATCAGTTTTATTACCTTCCTCATTTACTTTATCCTTTCCATTTTCAGCAGAGTCTTCAACTATATTTTCTTGAATATCTTGAACATTTTGTTCACTAATAGAAATTTGAGTAACATTCTTGCCTTTCTTGGCATCAGCCAGGGCTTTTAATATTTTCATCTTCTCAGCTACAGGTTCTTCATCAGATTCTGAAACTGAGTCGGAGGGAGGAACAAACTTCACGACTTTAGAAGTATAATCCTTTTTACTGGAAGCATCAGCCCCAAGAGCCAGATGTTTTTCTCTTACTTCTACTTGTATAGGCTCAGTCATTCCTTGTCCCCCTCTTCCCAGGACTTTCCCTTCATACCCCATTTTAAGCATCATCTGAGCAGCTTTGCCATAGGTCTATCCCTGTTCTTGGGTAAAAACTTCTTCTATTGACCGCTTCCTAGAAGTCTTGGGTTTTGTCTGCACCAGGGGTAACTTTTGTTCAGCTACTATTTGTTTTTGCTTACCCTTATCAGTTTCCTATCTCTGTGGCACTTCAGGGCTGGTTCTGCTACTACCTCCAACACTAGGAGGTATTCTTACAGGAAAAACCCCTTCCCAAGATGCATGATGCAAATTATACTGAATACTAAATTCATTATCATTTTTCATCGGGTACCTTGAAGTAATCATATTTGTTTGTACCCTCATTAACCACCATTCACGAGTTTTTGCAATGGTCCAGTCATCACCTCTCTTCTGTATCTTGCTAATCCTTTCATTGGTTAACTGATGCTTGCTATTATTCAGGGGATCATAATTCACTACTTGTTCATAAAAATCATGCCAAGGGGGAAGAGGTTCCATTCGCTCAATGTGCCATTCCAAAGCATCATCTTCGTTGTTATTTCTTTTTTCTTCTATATCTGGTCTAACCCTAGCATGATATTTTTTCATTTCCATTTTATTCAAAATAGCTTGTCTTTCAGCAAATCGATCCAAAGGATCATACTTCCATCTTTGTGGAATCTCAATCAGTCCCAAATCCCTTAAATATTGAGCAATCTGCTCGTTCTGACCCTTTTTTGTTACAATTATCCCTTCAAAAGTAAATGGCATATTACAGGTGCTAGTCTTCCCAATACCTGAGCCAAATTTTACATTTATTTGTTCAATTTGTCGAACATATTCTAAAGCAAACAATCTATCCGTAACATAATGAGGGAGTAAAAATGGTTTCTGAGTGAAACCATACAATCTAATACAAACCCCTTGTGTGAGGATAAACCAATCACCTTCTTCAGCATATTTGGTTTGCAAAACCTTTTCTGCCTTAGGGGTTAGTCTTCTAATATTCCCATACATTATTTTTAGAGCAGGGCCTAAGAATTCTCTGTTGAAATCGTAAAATGATTATGTTTTATACAACACATTTGTCCATTCACAAATGGGTAAAACCCTGCCCTATTCATCTTTATCTTTTACTGAGATAAAAGCCAAATATTTAGACATAAAAAAGAAGAATAACCATATCAAATACGATGAGAATCGAAAAGAGAACTGAGACCCTTTTTTCAGTGTCGACAACCCTTCATGAATTTCTGAACACAAAAACCCTGGCCAGTCAAAAAATATAGGATTCACACCCTTGCTCATGATAGAAGTATCATAATTTTTGGGGTTAGATAAACATTCAACCAAGGCAATTTGCCATTTTTGAACCTTTTCATCAGTTTTGAGACCTGCTATCATAGTTGTAATAGAGTACAACTCTAGATTTTTGAAATTGGTGATATCAATAGGAGACTCAAGTGGGTTTTCTCCTGCAGGTAACTCTTTCAGCTGGGAAACCAAAAAATTCTTTATCTTTTCAGAAGGGCCAAAGTATTTAGCCTGATCTTCGGGGTCAAAGGCTTTTGGCTCAAACGCAGGGACATGACCCATGGTGAAAGCAGAAACAAAAGCATCTTTGCTTAAAGTAAATAAAACCTTCCCATTACAATCTCTTACATTCATCCCTTTTTCATCATAAAAATTAGCAATTGCCCTTACCAACTCGGGGCAGGGGTGTACAGGAACATATACGTACCAGTATAGAAAAGAATGGAAGGCAAAAGTGGAAGGAGAAGATGTTGAGACTCCGGTAGCCACCCGGTCTGCTATGTTACTTCTGATTTTTCCAGGGTCCTTCCAGGTCACAATCGTATCACTTATCCGTGCATCTTTGTCAATAAATCTGTTACTTATCTCTTCTCCTTTTCTCACTACTAAAGTTTTGGAGATGATGCAACTGTTTCTTGCTTCTTGCCTTTTCTAGGAGCCATGAAAAACTTACAAGCAACAAATATTCTAAAAATTCTCTTTGAAAACTGCTTCAAAGTTGTCTTTTGTTGAGAAAAACTAAAAATTCTAAGTATCATAGTAGGGGTTTTCTCTCTTTCTTCTGAGGGAGCTGGAAAATAGCAAGTGACAGTATGAAACTTCACTGAAGCAAAAAATTAGCTTTTTCCTTCTCACATTATTCCAAAAAATGTGATGAATTGCATTAATTATGGTTGGTGAAAGCGATCCCCTCGAGATTTCTTCGAAATTTGTTTCTGCCACCTTTCTTAGAATGTCTTTTCTTGAAACGCTAACCAGCTAATTAATCGCGTGTAAAAAATAGCAATAAAATCTGATGGACTCTGCACTACCTGACCGATCAATTACTTTCGCTCATTTATTCCTCAGCACGTGGCTACCCAAGACATTCTCTAGGCGGTCGATTTTAGAAGCTTCTTGTATGGAGGAAAATACCACTTCTCGAGAGAATTATCTAATGATTTCATCCGCCATCCTTTTAGAACCACGCATCAATTTTGAATTTGAAATTTCAAAATGACAAAAATGAACTTTTCTCTCTGCCTTCTACTATATTGTTGCACTGTGATTGGTTACAACAAAAACTTTTATTAAACCCAACAAAATAAAAAATATTTACAATATTTATAACACCCCTACTATACTGTACATAAAACTCCAACTTTGTATTTTATTTGAAATATAACTTTAGGTGAAACACGTTCACCGTGATAGGAAGAATCCAACCATACTGATATTTCAGTTGAAAAGAATTAAACTATTTTTTTGAAATGATTTCAAACGGTCCTTCCCAGAAAGCATCAAACTTGTCATGATTTCCTGGCTTAGCTTTCTTTACATTCCACTTCAAAACTTGGTCTCCAATTTTGAATTTTTTGAAAGTAGTCTTCTTATCAAACCACCCTACTGTATCAATCATGTGTTTCTGGTGGTGGTCGTAAGCCTATTCTCGGGACTCTTCTAATTGCAAAAGTTGCATCAATCGGGCATCCATTGGCTGACCTTCTTCTTCATCTATCTGATTCAGTAATTTTAATGTTGGTATCTCCATATGAATAGGAAAAACAACTTCTTTACCATAAACTAGAGCATAGGGGGATGTATTAATGGACTTCTTTATTGATATTCGATCAGCCCATAAAGCTTGGTTAAGTAATGAATGCCAGTTTCTCTTGTTATCTTCCAATGTTCTTTTCAAAATCTTGAGTATATTCTTGTTGGTAGACTCAGCTAAACCATTACCTTGTGGATAATAGTTAGAAGATGTTTTCAAATATATTCCATACCTGCTGGCGAACTCAATCATTTTGGCTCCAGTAAAAGAAGATCCATTATCTGTGATCAATGAGTCGGGTATGCCGAACCTAGTAATTAGACTTTCTACAAACTCTATCATGACTTCTGAGTCAACTTTCTTTGTAGGAACTGCCTCTGCCCATTTTGTGAAGTAATCTATGGTGGTGAGTATATATTTGTGGCCTGCTGATGAGTTTGGTTCGATTATTCCCATAAAATCTAACCCCCATTGCTGGAAAGGTTCTTCGACTTGTATAGACTTCAAAGGCATAGGAGCATTTATGTTCCTTCCTACATACCTCTGACACTGTTCACATTTCTGAGTTACTTTATATGTATCCAAAAAAATAGAAGGCCAATAACAACCAACTCGAAGAATCTTCAAAGTTGTTGCTCTACCTGAATAATGTCCACCCGAGAGGCCTCCATGGAATTCTTCTAATACTTTCTGTTTCTTATCATCACCTATACATTTCAGTAGTATACCATCAATATTTATTCTGTACAACCCTTCCGTTCGAAGAGTATACTTCAATGCTTGTGTTCTAAACCTCCTTCTTTGGGAAGCATTCAGATTTTTAGGACATATCCCAGTCTGAAAATACTTCACCAAATCATCAATCCAATCGGTATTTTCTCTAACTTGGTTTTGTTCAGTATTCACCATTATCCTTTGAATTTCAACGTTCCCGGTTGTTGCTTGTTTGGCCAACTCTTGGCATAGAGCTCTACCTCTGACTATCTTGGTCGGATGTATCTCCACATCATATTCCTGTATGCGGGTTACCCATCCCGCTCTTTTTTCACCAAGTTCTCCTTGTATTATGAAGTTTCTAACATCAGGGTGAATCACATAAACAATGGTGTGGCTTTGAGATAGAAAATGCTTGAATTTATTCAATGATTTCATGATAGCATAAACCTGCTTCTCGATAAAACTATATCTCTCCTCATGCTTGTGCATGGTAGAACTTAAGAATGCTATGGGTCTTTCTTCTTTATCTGCTCCCTTCTGAGTAAGAACTGCAACATAGTTGTCTTGCTCTCCAACAACATATAAAATAAAACCTCGGGAGTAGTCAGGGTTAACTAAAACTGGAGCTCGAGCTATAGCCTCCAAGATTTTCCTAAATGCATCTTTCCTTGGTTCTGTCCATTTAAAAGGTGCATCCTTTTTCAACAATTCAGTCATTGGTTTAACAGTTTGAGCAAAATCAACGATGAACTTTCGAACAAAGTTTATTTGTCCAAAGAAATATTGCAAACCTTTCTTATTTACTGGTAGTGAAAGTTCCAAAAGTGCCTTTACTCTGTCAGGATCAATAGACAACCCAACTTTAGAAATAACATGGCCAAGCAATATACCTTCTTCTACAACAAATATAGATTTCTTTGGGTTCAAAGATATCCCAAATTCTCTGTATTTTTCAAATATTTGTTGTAGATGAGTGGCATGATCTCGCTTATCATGGGAAAATACTGTCATGTCATCTAGATAAACGACAATGATCTTATTTGAGAGTTCACCAAATGCTACGTCCATAGCTCTTTGGAACGTGGCTCCAACATTTGATAACCCAAAGGGCATTCTTTGATAGGCAAACGTTCCCCACTTGGTTGTGAACGCAGTCTTATATTGATCTTCATTTTTTACCCAGACCTGGTTATAGCCAAAAAAACCATCTAGTAGAGAAAACCTCTCTGCTCCTGCCACTGTATGAAGGATTGGGTCAATCTGAGGCAAAGGATAATGATCCTTTAGTGAAGCTCTATTCAAATTTTAGAAATCTACACACAACCTGATTTCCCCATTCTTTTTCCTAACCGAAACCAGGTTTGCCACCCAGGTAGAATGTTTAATGGGATACACTATTTTAGCCTGTAAGAGTTTCAATAATTCTTGCTTCATCAAGGCTTCAATTTTAGGATTCACAAGCCTCTGTATTTGCCTGAAGGGTTTAGCTCCTTCTTCCAATTCGATGGTATGTTGGATCACCTCTTTTCTATACACTTTCAAATCACTATACGTCCAGGCTATAATATCTGGATAGCTCTTACACAACTCTTTGATTTGACTCAACTCTTCTACTGTACAATTGGTACCTACCTTGATCATTTTTCCCAGCTCTAATTCCACCTCCTTATACCGTCGCTTGTCAATTTTAATTCTTCGACCAGTGGCTCTGTCATTGTTGTCAAAGAGACTCTCAAGGGTGATCAGTCCCTTGGGAATGTGGTTATTTTTTAATTGAATCAGGCTCTCTTCATCCTCATCTTGTAATGCTCTATCATTAGAGCAGTTCATCTCATGGATTAGAAAATCCAATATTTGTTCGTCATTCTCAAATACTTGCCAGAAAATGTCTTTGTCAGGCACAGAAGGTCGGTATATCAGTCTCACTATTTTGGACTTCTGGATAACATTACTGACTGGACAAAAATTTGACCCTACTGATGCCAAAATATCTGCATGAGTGTTATTTTCTCTTGGAATTGATTTTATGTTTAGAGCTTCAAAATTTTCCAAGAGATCTAACACTTTATTCTTGTAAGCTCTTAGATAATGTTGCTTACAGATACATTTTCCAGTGACCTGCTTCACAATAAGCTCCGAATCTCCATAAATCAGCAATTGTTTTGCACCTAATTTTTTGGCCTTTTTGAGTCCCAAACACAATGCTTCATACTCAACCACGTTGTTAGTGCAACTCCATGTCAATCTGTATGAGAAAACTTTTTCTTGTCCTGTAGGAGAAATTAAAACTATCCCGACACCTGCTCCATTTTTGCATCTGGACCCATCAAAGTAAAGCTTCCAAAGCTGGCTGGTGGAAACATTCTTTTCAGGGATGAAAATAGGTAGCTTTTTTGGTTTCTCAATAGAGTAGCTCCCTATCTCTGTTTCTATCATGGCATTGAAATTTTTTAAGGAAAACTGATCTTCAGACTGAAGTTCTTCCAGGGTTTCCTCCATCAAATCTACGTCTCCTATATCTTCGGTCATCATATTCACAGTACTGGTTTCTTCCAGTCTTGCTACGTGAAAAGTGGATGGCTTCTCATTAAAAATCTTGATCTTCTTACCTTTGAAAGGTATTTCTAAATGAGAATAATCTAAAGATAAATAACCTCCCATTTTTGTCATAAATTCTCTGGATAGGCACATACCAAAGTCTGGTTCCAAATCTACAATTACCACTTCTTGTATCACGACTATTTGGGGCATCCTATGGAGTTGTATGGGGATATCCTTGATCACTCCTATAGATTTTACTGGAGTACCATCTAACTGCAACACTCCTGGATGACTTCTGGTATACTCCATTCCCATGATGTCACATATTGCTTTAGGCATAACTGTAGTAGCTGCTCCTGAGTCGATCATACAATTATGTACTATCCATCCTTCCATCTGTAGAGACAAATAGAATGGAGGTGGTCTATTTTTTCCTGTAGCAGAAGTAACATTAGCTTGTATAGAATTTGAAAAGGAAGGCACTTTGCTCTTATGATTCATCAACTTTAAATATTCTTGAAGAAGATCGATTTGTCCTGGGAACTGCAAAGCATCATACATGCTAGCTTTTGAGGGAGTCTTTTTCATCTCCTCAATGATATTGAATGAGGGTGCCTCGACAATTTTCTCCTTTTCTCTAGCAGATGGATCATATTTATTCCTATAACCCTGAGTTGCTTCTGTTCTTTACCTTTTGGTCAATGAAGGGAATCTGAGTTTCTCTTTCACTTGATCTTGAGTTTCACTCTCCTTTCTAGGAGGAGACTCTCTCCTTGGTGCTAGGACAGAACTCTGAGGAGGGTTAGAATATTTCTTTTCACTCGACTGATCCTTCTGAGGAGTAGCTCTAGGAGCTGGAGGAAAATTTAATGGCTGAAGTTCCTTCGGATCAACTTGTAGAGGTTTCCTTCCTGACCTTGTCAAGACAACGACATGTTCTTCAGATGGTATGGCCAGATTATGATCTACTTCTCTGATCATGTTTACGTGCCCCTTCATTATTTCTTTTACTTCTTCATTAATTAGACTCTACACATGATGCTGGTGAAACATACATGAATCTTCTCCATGAGGATCGTTACATGTGGAACACCAATAGTCTGAGTTAGAAGGCTCTCCATTATCTCCTGTTTCATTAGCATAGACTACATTTTTTCTTTCCTGCCCTTTATTACTTGTCGAAGCTCCATATTTAGTTAGCTGAGGAAATATCCTCGGCTGGAAATGTCGCTCGACTTCTCTCTTTTTCATAGATGACATATCATTTGATAAAGTTTTCATCGTATCTAATATGGTCATCATCTGATTATCTTGGGGGACTTCTCAGAGAGGAATAGCAGGCAATGCAGGAAGGGTAGGAATAGGAGGTAATGCTGGCAGATTCTGGGGTAACTGAATGACTGGAGTCACTGGTACTACAGGATTCAAAACAGGTGCTTGGGGAAATTTTGGAAAGATAGGCAATGGGGCCTTTGGAGGATATTTCCTAGTGGCAATAAGATCAACTTCTCCCTTAGCTGCTTCTAAATAAATAGCAAGGAAAGTTAAAACATGTGATTGTCATATAATCATGCTAAGGTCTGAATCAAAAGCTCTCAAATAATAACATATTGCTTGCTCTATAGTAGGTTTTAAACCAGCAGGCACTCTATCCCAGGTGCATGTGAACCTAATGTTAAAATCTGCAATCTCTTCTTGTGGATGTCTCCTGACAATTGTGAATTGATTGAGTAATGAGAATGGATCTGCATGTACATTGAATTCATCAACCAGACGACCAACAAGTATTGCCCAAGAAGTAATAGATCCAGGAGGGAGTGCTCTATACCAATGGAGCATTTTTCCTTTTAAGGATATGACCAGTAACCTGACCATCACATCCTCTTGGGTGATGTTATAAACTACTGCCAATGATGAAACATCTAGGCAATGTTTGTTTGCTATTTTACCTATCCCATCATATGATGGCAAAGATTTCAGAGCTGCCTAGGGAACCTGATTCTGGGCTGCCAAGTTTAGCGGGCCAGTTTGGTTCCATACAAGATGAGCTAGGATGGGAGGAGCAACCATGATAGCTACTGTATTTATTGTTACTATGGAGCTATTTGAGGACACTCCAATAGTTGGTACGATGGAATTTGTACTAGTACCAGGTGGATTAGATCTTGCAGCTAGCACAGGATGTGCTTTCAAGCTACCAAGGTGTAACTCGAAGAACTCGATGGGTTCTTCAGATTTTCTTGCTTGGGATCTGGTTATCATATGCATAGGCACTCATGAGCTTATAACCAGATATTTTTAGACAAGGTATTACTTGGGTCTAAATCCTCTGAATGGAGGCGCCAGGTGGTTTTTTGCTTCAGATTTAAAATAGAAAGGCTTTTAAAGAAAAACACCAAAACTTATAGAATACTATGGGATTTTAGGTCCCACCGGGCATGCCAAAAACTGTTGGAACAAAATCTGCCTTTGGTTAATTGTATTGCACCTTAGACCTTGCCAACATTGAATAGACGGATCTAGCTTGGGAATATCCATCTAATCTCTAGAGTAGGTTGGTTCCTTTTTGCTTTGTTTAGAGAAAAGAGAGCAGAAAGAAGGGAAATGCTTGTAAAGGGAAATATAGCCAAGGCTAGAAGCTTTTCTCATGGTGCAGTTTAGACAACAACCAGGATATGACGTCCGTATTACCGTTACAAGTTTTCTTTAACACCTTCATATAGAAATCATAACTTTCTAAGTGTGATTTAGATATTTCATCTAACACATATAAGCATACTTAATATTAACTCCAACAATATAATTCATACATGCACAGTTCAGATTTAGAACAGATACAATATAGAATTTAATAATGTAAATAGAAGTCGAGAACCAGATACATACACTTGCACATAGAAAGTTAGAAGCTAGAAGAAGAGTAACTTTATTTGCTTGCATCCAGAATGATGTACATCAATCTTGTAAACGTCTAAGAGCCGACCTTCTTTTCAAAATGCGTATACCACTATATATACCCAAAATGGGTATCTTTTACAACTAGTACATCTTGGATTCTCAAATCAATTACAAGCAATTAACTTTAGTTTCTAATAATAAGCACAAGATCTTCTGCAAATTGGATTCTAATAGATCTGACACTCCATTTACATCTGACACCCCGAGAGATCAAAAATTTGGTGTAAGGGCATGTTTTAGTTGCTAAGAATATATCTTGTCAGGAACAACTATCATGTCATGAAATCATGACGTCTTCAAGTATTCTACTCTATCCGCCTCCTGCTTACACGAAAACAAAACATGTCATGAAATCATGACACTTTAGCCTCGTATGTCTTCTTCTCTCTTTCTCATGGCGAAAAACTGACATGTCATGAAATCATGACATTCTCTCTTCTTCTACCCCTTTTCTACTTTCTTAGCCACAAAAATGCAACATGTCACGAAATCACGACGTCTTTATCTTTTCAGCTCCTTTTGGTCTTTACTACCATGAAAATACATGTCATGAAATCGTGACATCTTCTTCGTCTTGGATTTGTCTTCTTGATTTATCGGTGAAAAAGTAACATGTCATGAAATCATGACATTTTCATCTACTTGACTTCCTTGCACCATTTTGCCATGAAATTTGGACATGTCTCAAAATCATGATATCATATTTCCTTAGCTTATTTTCTCTTTCTATAGCCCTTCAAAAATAGACTGCATCGAGTCTCTCAAGATGGCACCCTACTGCAAAATCTCGGTTGTCTCCTAGAGGTAGTCTTTTTAGACTAACAGTTACTCACAAACATTTCTAACCCACCTCAATCAAATAAATTATCCACTAATGTATATCTTTATCACATGGAATATGCTATTTGCTAGCATAAATTAAATCATCAAACCAATTAAATACATCATCCACTAATGTATTTTATATCACATGAAACATTTTAACCACTAACATGATTCCTCTCAATAATTAAATAAGAAACATTATACACTAATGTATATTGCTATCACATGAAATATGCTATCTGCTAACATAAGTCAAATCATCAAATCAATGAAATACATTATCCCCAAATGTATCATTCTAACTCATGGGGCATAACATCTAATAACAAGTTTTTCAATTCATCAATTCAAATGAATTACGTTATACACTAATGTATTTTATAGCTCATAAAAACCAAATTAAAATCCTTCATTTAACTAAGGTTTAACATCAATAAGTATTCCTTCATGTAATCCCAAAACTATGAACTAAGGCTCTAATCAAGCTTCCTCACCAAAAATTTATTTCAATAACACTCAATATCTCCAAGATATTGACCCTATTTTAAACAATCAATTTCTCATCGAAATTGTCCGAAAAATCCTTCATTTTCTCCATGAAATTGGTTCCAACATTATATCAATTCCTCCATGAAATTGATCTTAAAGGTCTCTCAATTTCCCATGAAATTGATCCTAGCAAACAATAAATCTCTCCATTAAATGGATCCCAAAAACATCCAAAATTCTCCACAAAATTGGACTCAAATTAATGTATAATCTCTCCCAAATAGTCCTCTGGTTTACAAGTAATTTCTCCATAGATTTGCCCTTACTTGGTTTTGATCTCCACAAAGTTTATCTTGAAGCCCTGCAATGTGGTTCACTGGGTTCCATTATTAACAAAGGCAATGTTAAATTTATTCCTAATTCTGGAGATCCTGAGCTCATCACAAATTGGAGGCCGATCACCCTGCTTAATGTGAGCTACAATATTATTGCTAAAGCCCTTGCGCTTAAGCTTAAATCTATTCTTCCTTTGATTGTCATACCTGAACAAACTGGCTTTGTTAAGGGAAGATACATTCTTGATAATGTTCTTGCTGTTTGGGAAGGTATGGAGTGGGCAAGAAATTCTAAACAAGATGCTTTATTCATTAAGATAGAGTTTGAGAAAGCCTATGATAAGATGGAGTGGTACTTCATAACTTCCATGCTTTAGGCTCTAGGTTTTGGGCCAGTATTTGTGAGAACCATCCTTATGTTATTTCAAGATGCTTCAGTTGTTCTTACATTGAATAATAGTCAATATCAGTCAATTTATCTTGGTCGCTCTATGAGACAGGGGTGCCCTCTTGCTCCATCTCTTTTCATTCTTGCTACAGAGGATTTTGGCTATTTTTTGGCCCATAAGATGGATCAAGGATTAATCAAGGGTATTGCTCTCCCTAATTCTGAACGTCATTTGGTCAATTGTCATTTTGCATATGATTCTTTCTTAACACTTCAAGAAGATGAGAAATCCCTTTCCTCGGATATTAGTTGCTTAGAGGTGTTTTGTTTAGCCTCTGGTTCTTCTATACAATGGAAAAAACATCCTGTTTTCGGCAATCTCAATCTCAACTGCCACACTGGTTACATCAATTCTAATGGACTTGGATTCATCTAGGTGAGGTGTTTAAATTTCTTGGAATTCCTTTTGCATTTCATGGTTCCTATGCTCAATTGTGGTAGTATGTTATTGATAAAGTGGAAAAAAAGCTTTCTTACTAGACTAGTAAGAAACTTTCTCTGGCAGGAAAATTTCAAATTTGTTCTAAGGTAATAGCCACTACCCATGTCTATTATTCATCTTGTTGGGTTCCATCCAAATCTTGTTATAAAAAATTGGATAAGCTTCTGAGAGACTTCTTGTGGGCCAAAGACTTTGTCAAGCAAGGTTTTCATCGGGTAGCCTGGGAAATTTGTTGTTTTCCCAAGGATTGTGGAGGCATGGGTTTGTTTGATTGTCACCGATAAGGTCTTGCTCTTTGTGCTAAATGGATCACCCGATATTTAATTTAGGATGAATCTTGGAAAGTACTAGTCAGGCATTGCATTTCTTATGTTTTGCTTTAGGGGAAGAAAATTTGGAAAGGGGTGGGATTGCAACCCATTCGTACTGCCCCTATACCTATTAAAGTTAAAGGTTCTTTTGTCATTCATATTATTTGGAAATCCTGGGAGACCTTCAAACCCTGGATTAGTTGGAAAGGGAGTTTTCGCAAAGCAGGTGCCTCTTTGTCTTCTATGAATATTTGGTGGTCTCCTAGTATCACTTGGAAAGGTTCTCCCTTAGCTCTGCTGCAGTGGGTCAGAGCGCAGAGATTCTATAAGCGTGGTATTGCTTCCATTTTTTATTTCTTCTCCTGACATGCCAGGTGCTAGATACCCTGGGAAATTTTTCGTCAAATTCACAATTTAAATCCTGGTGATAGAGACACTTATGAGGTGGTTATTGATAGTATTCCGTTTTCTATTTGGAGCAAACTACATAAGCATTTTCAAAAACCCTGGTGGTCAGATTGGTGTTGGCCTGGGGAGCTTCCTTTTTTGCAATATAAAGATCATCTTGGTTACAAATGGCTCACCCCACAAGTTCCAATGGTTGATAAGCTCACTCTGAGATGGAATTTAGTCTCTCTTCCCTCCCAATAGAATAAGAGGTTTTGGATTGCTTGGGCTACTTATATTGAACCTAAATAGAGTTTTTTTGCTTGGAGTCTCTTACATCAAGGGTTAGATGTTGGCAGTAGGCTCAAGCATCTAGGTGTTCATAATCTCATTTGCCCGGTTTGTGGACAAGCGAAAGATTTACTACATGTTTTTTGGTCTTGTGATCGGGCTCAGTCGGCTTGGAAGTGACTTCTTGAAATTTTTAGACCTTTTATGCAGGAGGATTTTACTTGGGTGCATGCTATTTTGGGTGACCCTATTGCTTTTTCCTTCAAATTGGATTTTGTTTGGAATATTTTTAGAATTGGTACCTTGTTTTATCTATGGAAGTCCCGAAATAGAGCTGTTTTTTCTTAGCAAGATGTCGTACATGTCTTCTCTGTTGCTGATAAATATGATATATTCTTTGATTTCTAGTTACAGATTCAAGTACAGGTTAAAAAAGTACATGTGGAGCTGCAGTACTTGCGTACCCTCATGGATCATTGGGGGAATGCACCCTACATTATGAGTCATGTGCATCTTCCTTCCCCTTCTAGGTGGCAGTAATTTCTTGGCTTCTTTCTTTCCGAATGCATATTTAATACTTTTTTGGCAGTTGTTATTGGCAGTTTGTGGGCTGTTTCTGACACTCTTGTATACTCTTAACCACAATGGTTAATGTATTGGTTTATGGGGTGTGCTAATCCCACCCACCCTTTTTTGTATGATTAAACATTATTTTATTAATATAATGGCTTTTTCATCAAAAAAAAAAAAAAATTCTCTCTTCTTCCCCTTCAAGTTAAAATAAGATCCAATATTTATTTAACACAAGCCCTCCTTTAGACATTAAAAAAAAAATTAAATAAAATAATTGTAAGTCAATCCTTTTGTTCTTTTCAAGGGCTTATTTTAAATAATTTTGAGGGCTAATCAACTAAATCAAAGTCATGCTCTTATCATTTCAAGGAAGGATTTAATTAAATTAAGTTCTAATCATTTTTATTCCTTCCAAGGACTAAATCAATTAAAATAAAGGGTTTTAAATATGTAAAACCCCTTTTAAATAAATAAGGGTTTTTAATTGATAAATTAATATTTATCCAAATCTCACCCATAGCCCTTCTCATATAACCTCTATAATGTTTTTGAGGGCTAAAATATTTTGCATTGGCAAGAGGTTGTTTGGATATTTTTTTATGAACCACGCATTTGCCAACTAAATAGTATTTTGGAGGTTTCATTTGTAATTAAAATATGGTGACCCAAAGGTATCAAGAAGGACATAAACCTATATGGTAGATTTTGGGTCCTAATAGATGATAACAAAAAAATAACATGACACAAGTCGCAATAGGCAGGTATGGTCATCCATTCAGTTAATGCCATCGACTGAGATCAAAGTCCTAACTCCAACCAAACACCTAGCTAGGTGCTTGACTACCTACCAAGGAGTCCCAAGGGCCTCTTAAAGGCCTATAGTCCCCATGTGTATTGTGTGTGGGACTATGGTTTGGGAAGGCTATATTTGGCCTTCCCAGCCTTACCCATATGTGTGATCATGTGGCATAACCATACGATTGTGCACTGTGGTAGTGGATCTCCTAACAAGATAAAAATTTCATCTACCCTAAGGTCAAATTTTAGGGGATGTATACATTCAGAGGTGGTATATTTTTTAGATGTGATAGAGGTGATAATGGAATGTAGATGTTTTCCAAAATCTAGATTCCCAATAATTTTTTTTGAAATAATTGTTGCAGCATGATGAGGAAAAACAGAGGACCATGAGTCCCATCGACCATCAAGGAAATCATGAACTAGGTTTCGTGGGTGGAGTATTTCCATTTTGACGGTGGAATTAACGAGATTTTTGAAAGTTCTTCACCAAACAAGTGGTGAGAAAAAATAGATAACTGCTCCATAACAAAGGTGTGTGAGACCACTAACCAGAGGTGTACAAATGATTCCAAAATTGAGGGAAGGAATATAGGTATCAAGCACTGGTTTTCTTGTGTCGCTTTCCTAGGTGGAAGTACATCTACCATAGCAGCCTGAGCTATCATCCATAGACACAATTGACATAAAATGAAATTACACCAAAACTTAGCTGACATGCAGTGAACACAATACCAAGAACACCGACTGGAAAGAGGTAGCAAAATGCAGTTAAAAACAATGAATCAGGTCCATTTATAAGCCACTTGCATCAAGGATAAAATATACATCAAGGGTTAAAAAAATTGATCTAAAAAATTGAAAAGGAAAAAGAAGAGACATAGAGCATTGAATAAAAAAAATAGAGGCATATCAACATTGAAATTGATCTCCTTCCCTTTGAGTTTTAACAAGCTAAGCATTACTATTTTTCTCTACGTGTAATTGAGTGGATCTTCAATCTGATTTTACAAACTAAAATATATAGTTTTTACCTGAAATACATGAAAACACACATATTCATTATAATAATACATTTTAGTTTATGAAATAAAAAATTAAAAAACACATGAGTATCTAAAGCCAACAAAGTTTAACAATGGTATCACAAAATGCTAAGGTGGTTAGCCAATGCATAAAGAAACACAATGCATGCAATACTCTACTTCATTTTATCTATAAAGTAGCAAAATTAATCTACATGTGACTAGAAAAAAATAAGCTATGAACAAGAACACAAGTTCTGAGGGGAAACTCAATCGAGACTAGGGTCTCATCTCAACCCTCTAAATAGGGGTTGACCGAAACTCTAGTCAAACTTAGCACCAACAAAAAATAAATGAGGATAGATTTTAATTCAGACCAGAATACCAATATACGAGGTAGGCATCATCTCTCTAGAAAGGGAAGGAAAAGTATAAAATAAATTATTCTCAACATCTCAAGGAGAAAGCAATTACAGTATTAAAACAAATCAAAATCATAGTGCCCTAACAATATTCAAAGGAGGCTTTCTAATTGTTTAAAGAAATATTTATTTTCATTCCTTTGAAACATAGTTAGATGTAGTCAAAGGAACAAAAAAGCCTCCAACCTGATCTTCCCAAAATATTGGTCCCTTTTTCCTTGCATCCTCCTCCCCTGGTCTCTTGGTATCCCTTTCCAGCTTCCCCTTCCCTTCTCTTGAACCCTATTATAGCATCACAACTTCCTCCCAAAGTCATTCTCATTTTTCCAAGGAAACCTACACCTTTTTCTAGGTGGTAGGATGAGGGCAGAGCTCCATTATGGTAGCCCCCCCACTCTATCCCAGTTGGACTGGCCCCACATATTTCTTTCACCAAAGTGTCCATCATTTTTAGAGAAGACTACATATTTTTCTCTATTGGAAATTCAAAGGAGGTCTAGGTATAATTCAGAATTATCTTAAATATCTCATGACCTGCCACAGTAAATGGAGCCATCATTTGAAATAAAACAATTTATTTCATCAAATCCTTTTTGGTTAATTAAAATTGAAAGTAACATTAAAACAAATAATAAATGCTAAATTAATGCAATGTAATGGTTAATTATTTTAATTTAACCATGCTATTCAAGCGAAAATATTGAACATTTTCCTTCCTAATAAAATTTAAGGTATCCTCAAGGTGGAAATTAGATTGCAAACTGCCATAAAAAATGGTTGGTCAATTAAATTAAAACCATTACAAGCATTATCATTATTCAGCTCCTTTGCTAATCAATTAAAAGCATTGTCAAAGATATTATCAAACCTATTGGTTAGAATCAACATCAAATTCATAAATGAACTATGGGTTTATACAATGATAGAGGCTATGATTAGCCTGTAACAATATGCTCTCATATTCTAACAATATTCTAACAATAGGAGCAGATCAGTTGCATCTAACAACTAAGTGCTATATATCAAATATGCACATTATTCTAACAACTAATAATCTATAATGTAATAACTATACACTATAGCCTAACATCCCCCCTTATTACATTATTTTATGTACATAGAGAGTTGTGAAACAACTCAAATTTGACACATGCAAGTGGCTTAGTGAATATATCTGCAATTTGTTCATCAATGGGAATGTACTAGAGTTGTATATTGTGCTTTGGAAATTTATCTTGAATAAAGTGATATTGAGTGTCAATATGCTTTGTTCATTCATGGAACATTGGATTCTTGACTAGTTTCAAAACACCTTGGTTATCTTAATTCAAGTGTATTAGAAGATTATTTGGAAGACCCATACTTGAAAGAATGTGATGTAACCATATCACTTCACACACTACTCCTCATGTTGCATGATATTCTACCTTTATATATGAAAGTGCAATAACCTACTACTTCTTGCTATGCCAAGATATAGGACCATATCCAAGATGAAATATGTATCCATACATTGATTTTTTTCATCTATAGATCCAACATAATCTGAGTCAGTGTATCCTTGCAAGAAGAAATTATCAATCTTCTTGTAATCCAAGCCAATTTCTGGTGTGCCACAGACATAGTGAAGAACTCACTTTACTGCCTTCCAATGACTGACCTTAGGTTCCTACATGAACCTCGCAAGATAGCTTATAGTAAAAGTTGATATCCGACCTAGTATTCATCATATTTATGAGTCTTGTAGTCAACTAGCAATAGAGAGTTCCATCTACCTGAGGATATTTGTCGTATCGATACAGTTGTAACCATTTTCCATTGGAGTTACTTTGGGCTTACAATCTATCATGTGATATTTTTCAATTAATGCCTTGGCATACTTCACTTGTGTAACCATGATGTGGTTCTTTTTTTACACAACTTCCAAACTAAGATAATAATGGAGAAGTCTTAGATCTATAATTTCAAATGACTTATTCCAGTAACCCTTCACTACTGCAATCATCTCTTCAGAATAGTTAGTGATGATCAAATTGTCAACATAGAGCACAAATATCAGTATTTTAAACCATACCATATAAGGTGATTATCAATCTTTATGTACCAAGCTCTTGGAGCTTGTTTCAACCCATACAAGGATTCGATCATTTTGTAAACTTTTTTTTCTTGTCCTTGTACAAAAAAATCCTTCAGGTTGATTCATGTTCACTTCTTCTAAATTACCATTTAATAAGGTACTCTTCACATCTATCTAATGAAGCTTCCATCCAAACTAAGATTCCATTGCATAGAATACACGAATGGTTGTCATTTTTGTAGTTGGTGTGAATTTCTTCATAGTCTATACCTTCTTTTTTAGCATAGCCCTTTGCAATAAGGTGGGATTTATGCTTGTTAATAATTCCATATACCTTATACTTGACTTTGTATACCCATTTTCAACCAATGGGTTTCTTACCAATAGGTAGATCAACCAACTCCTATGTTTTATTCTTCATAAGAGACATATTTTCAGCATCCATAGTTGCCTTCCATTGAGGTACACTAAGGCCTTCTTGCACTGAAGTTGATTCATGCTCTACAATTATAGTCTTCCTCTTCATTCCTATCTTCTTCTTCATAATCTACATATTTTGCATCTTCGGCTTCTTCTCTTTATTGATGAGACATACTTCGAGTACTTGGCCGATCTAAAGTGGGATCAGGTGGTGCATCTAATTTTATGTCTCTTATAGTGCTAGTATACCATTTTGGAATTTTATTCTATTTTTGGGGAGACCTTACCTTAGGCTCCTCAAAATATAGGTATATAGTAGGAGATGTATCTCTGCTAGTTTTCGGTGTATCCAAATTGGGAGCTTCATAGAGTATGACATCTCGACTTATATGAATCTTCTTGATTTTAGGATCGATCAATCAATACCCCTTGGATTCTTCATAATAACAAAGAAAGATATATTGTAAAGTTTTCTCATCTAGCTTGTGTATTTTCTTCTTTGGAATATGCATGAAGGCTTTGCACCCAAACATTATTAGATGAGAAATGGAGGGTTTTCTTCCACTCCATGTTTCTTGTGGTGTGACTCCTTGAAGAGATTTTGTGGGTGATCGATTCAGGAGACACACAACTTTAGTGATAAATTCTACCAAATATTGTTGCCCAAGATGTGCACCTATGAGCATACATAGAACCATCTCCATTATGGAATGATTACTCCTTTTAGACTCCATTTTACTAAGTATAGGTTGTAGTAAGTTATATTTTTATCCCATGTTTAGTGAGATATTTTGAAAACTCATTGGAGGTGAATTCCCCCCTCAATATGAGTAGAGGGCCTTGACTAAACATCCCGATTCTTTATCAATATGCTTCTAAAACTGTTGAAAATATGAGAATACATCTAAATTTAGCTATAGAAATAAAACCAACATATTTTGAGAGTAATCATCAATAAAAAATTGAAAGTACTTATTTCCACCACAACTGTTTGGCATTGGTCTATACAAATCAATTTTTAAAAACTCCAATAGTCTTTTGGCTCTTGAAAAGCTCAATTCAAATTGTAGTTGGTGTTTCTTCCCTACTAAGCAATCTGAGCATACAAGAAAAGTATGGGAAAGGTTGGATAGACCTAACACCATATCATATTTACTCAATTTGAGTAGATAGCCTAAAATTAGATTCCCATATCGTTTGTGCCATAAGGAAGTAGATTATTTTGAGTTGGAAACCAAGGCAGTATGAGGGGTATAGATAAAATATAATACAAACAAACTATGTTTTTAGGAAGTTGTTGCGATATTTTTACCCTTCTTGGTAATGAAGCAACACTTTTTTCCATTAACAACTTTGAAGTCAACCACCATATGTTTATCCAAAATTTAAGGCATGGACAATACGTTGTTGGTTAATCCTAGTACATATAGGACCTTCTCAATTTGGATTTTTCCTTTGTGAAGAGTTACTAAAAATTACCTTCTCCTTGGACTTTATAGGTCTTATCATCGACAATTGTTACTGGTTTGTCTTATTTTACCTCAAATGTGTCAAACCACATTTTATAACCATTCATGTGTTTGCTAGCTCCATAATTAATATACAAAAAATTTATATTTGGAATTTTTTTTATTTATGAGCACCTTGTGTGCCCTCTTAGAATCTGAATCTAATTCTTCAATAGCAACATTTTTCTTTTGTTGTCTATTTATTCTTCGTGGTTTGTTTTGGCTTTTTTTCTATTGTGGTTGCTTGTTCTTATCACTTTTGTTGAACCAACACTTTTTGGTTTCATGATTGTCCATCTCATAAATATGGAAATATCTCTTCTATATTTGAGGTATCTTTTGTGAAGAATTGGATTTTGAACCCTTCAAGGAAGATCCCCTCTAAAATTAGCCTTTTTGCTTAGCTCTAGATTTCTTAGAAAAAAGTGCATTTTTGGACACTTCATATCTTTGGTTGTTATATGCTTCGTGTTGTTGAAGCAAATTAACTAACCCTTAAAAAGACTTATCTATTAGACACTTGAAGGGAAGTGACCATCATTCTAAATGAATCTAGAAAAGCTCTCAAAATAATTGAGGTTAAGAGCTTATCTTCTACTTTCTCACCCATTACATGCATCTTAGCTCTCATTTCAACAACTCTACAAAGAAACACTTCTACACTTTCTCCATTTTTCATGCTAAGAGTGTGAATTTGGGATTGAAGGTTAAGGATCGTGGCTTGATTCCTTCCCTCATATATTGTTGACAATATATCCTATGCATATTTTGCATGCTCCTTTTCACAAATGTGCAGTTGAACTTCAACAATAGTGGCAATAATTATGATCATCAATGCTCTCGCATTGACATCATCATATATTTATTTTTTATCATCTACTGTAGTTCGGTATTTGAATTTTCTAGTCACAACATCCCACATATTTTTAAACCTGCAATATTGCTCTCATATTTGTCTTCGATGGAGTAAAAATTGGACCTCTAAGTAGATATGAATCTAACAAGTATACTTTTGCAATGGCCATTGTGAGGGTTCCTTATAACACCAAATGGCCCTCCTTTATTTATACCGCTAGATTGATAGATCTGATCTATTGAATATACCTATTTTTCCTATAATACCGATTGATATGTTGAATAAGCTCATACCCTCAATATACGTGGTTGTACATGAGGAGGACTCAAAGGTATTGTATATAGATTGATATGTGTTACATAAGTAGTACTGAAAAGGATTCACTCTATCTTTAACACCTACTTAAAAAACCTTCTGCATACGTAGGGTGTTAAGTTCCTTAAATACTTGGAAGAATTTTTAGTTTGAGGATTTACGCAAAGTAATAGTAGTGAATGGGATAATAATAGAGTGAATATAAAAAAAATTGGCTTTCCTTATTTCTCCCTGATGGTTTATAGGGAACAATAGCCCATGCATCGTTGTTATGGCTATATTAGAAATTAGATACAGTAGCCCAAAGCATGATAGCATCACCTATAAGTGTGGGCTAGAGGCATCATAAATATCGAATGTTGCCTTGCACAATAAATTGCACAAAAAATAGGTATAAATTTGGGATATTTTGCTACCACAATATGTATATTTGTCAATGCATAAAACAAAAAATTAAATGCATTCATACATCCATTTTTGTCCACAAATTTTTTATTTTTGAAGGTGTCGGATTCCATCAAAAATGCACCTTTTTACAATGCCAAATTTTCAAAATATTTTTGCAATAGAGTTTGATGTGCAAAAAAATGATATTCATTGCTTTTGCTTTGCCATTGTTTTGAGTGTGATTTGCAAAAAACAACAAAATTTTGTGTTGCCCCCTTTGGTGTTTTGATTTTGCAAAATAACAAGGTTTGGTGCAAATTTTGTAGCCCTATTTTAAATTTGGATTCGTCTTAATTTTTGTAAAAAAATAGTTTAAGTTTGTTTGACATATCTAAGTTTTATTTTGCAATATATTGTTGCCCTTTGGTGTAACCCCTTCTTTAAAAAAAAATTGCATGAAACTTTTAATTAAATCAATTAATTTAATCAAATAATAATTTAAATTAACTAATTAATTGTAAATTAACTAATAAGTCAATCAATTAATAAGTAATAAATTATTTAATTAATTAATGAAAAAATTAAAGACATTAGTATCATGCAAAATAAAAAAATACTTTGTAAAATAAGGGGTATTTACCCAGAGACTCTAGCTCCTCCAACTAGTCAACAGGTAGTGGCCAGCAAAGTCAACTCCAGCTCCTCCAACTGGTCAATGGGCAATGATGGGTAAACTCACAAGTGGTCAACATACATCAGGAAATCAACCGGTAAATCGTGCATAGCAAATCAAGAACTAGTATGCACATTGGCACATATAAGGCACTAATACTACCTTCTCACTACGAATGTGGGATTATTCTTAGTGAAACAAATAAAGTAACCTCCCTTATGCTCTCATATTCTGCCACATGGTGGTGAATGGTTGGAGGAAGTTTGATGCAACGTGATTTTTTGGGTATACAACCTTAGAAATCCCAAATAATTTTTAAGTTTTGCATCGAATTTCTTTATAATGAATGTATTTTGCATCTACAGGGGTTATAGATTTGTTTTGCAATGAGAAAAAACTCTACAAATTGGCATCAAAATTTGTGTCTCCTTCGGGGTAGTGGATTTGGCTTGCCCTATCTTGGGTAGACTATGGTTGACCTACATGAACCTAGATCACAACTTGTGTGGATCTGAAAGGGAGGAGATAGATGACATCGGGTTTGTAGGGGTTATAAAAATTTGAGCTTTTCCCAATTAGATTCTGCAAACTGAATGGGGGTTTGATGCGATGGATCTGTGTAATCTAGATCCGTGGGAAGTAGTGTATCAGATGCAAGATTTGTGATAGCACCTATGAGAAGTTTGAGGAGCCACTCTTGGCCTTGGTTGTACACGTCCTTCATTGTGAGGGGCAGTGACCCTAGGGCTACACAATCCAAGGTAGGCAATTGATCATGCGAGGTTGTAGCCTCTAGGCTAGAGCGTGTTTTTGCATAGGGATTTTATTTTTAATTCCACTCTTACATTTGAAATTGGTCCAAGGACTTTGTGGCTTTCCTAAATATGCTAGTTTGGCCTAGTTAATTAGGGGACCCTATTGTAGGTTCGATCCTCACAAAACAGGTGCTACAACTTCTCAATAGGGGCTCTATCCCTAATTTTTTATTTTATTTAGGTAAATAGGCTTTCAATTAAAAAGAGAAAAATATGGTTAACAAATTACTTCCAATAGGATTTTAAACTAGATGGTGTGCCTTCTATGCCCAGATGCAATCTCGTCAATATGAGCACACTTTCAGCTATTGGTAAAGGTAATCTACTGAATGAGCCATGAATCTTTTTTGCTCTAATACCAATGTTAGTTGGAATACATCAAATTTATAAATGAACTGTGTATTTATACAATTATAGAGGCTATGATTAGCCTAAGAAAGACCACTTTCCTTTATCCTTTATAGATCAGGCCCTTGATACCTTAGAAGACAAGAAGTAATTTTATTTCTTGGATGGATTCAATGGATATAATCAGATCCAAATAGAGGAAGAAGATCAAAACCACCTTCACTTGTCCATGGGGGAAATTTGTGTGCCGAGTTTTATCATTTGGTCTATGCAATGCACCTACCACCTTTCAGAGGGTATTTATTAGCATTTTTTAGATATGATTAGAGAGACTATGGAGGTATATATGGATGATTTTACCATATATGGTGAAACTTTTGAAGCTGCCATAGAAAATCTATAAAAGACACCTAAAAATTGTGATGAAACTAACCTATCCTTAAGCAATGCAAAATGTTATATGTTAATGCAGGAAGGGATAGTTTTAGGACATCACCCTTCTATAGATGGGATCAAAGTAAACTGAAAGAAAATAGAAGTCATCCAAACCCTGCCTACTCCCAAAACACAAAAGAATATTCGCAATTTCCTAGGATTAGCCGGTTACTATAGGAGGTTTATATCATAATTTAGAATAATTGCTAAACCTCCTATCACATTGTTAACTAAATATGTAGAATTTGTATGGACTGAAGAATGTGAACAAGCATTAAACACTTTAAATAAAGAACTAATTACTGCTCCAGTATTGAGAGGTCCAAATTGGACCATATCTTTTCACATATATGCTAATGCATCTAACAATGAAATAGGCTCAGTACTGGGATATAAAT
This sequence comes from Wollemia nobilis, assembly GCA_028583015.1. Taxonomy (NCBI): domain Eukaryota; kingdom Viridiplantae; phylum Streptophyta; class Pinopsida; order Araucariales; family Araucariaceae; genus Wollemia; species Wollemia nobilis. The sequence continues at coordinate 2,416,573 of JAQPPZ010016856.1, read as the reverse complement.
ATGGTGATGATTTTTATGCCATATATTATGTTAGTAAAAACCTCATAATTGTTGAACTCAATTATACTATCACAGAGAAGGAGTTCCTTGTAGTAATACATGATATTAAAAAATTTTGTCATTACATTATAGGTTACCAGGTATTTATACACATTGACCACTCAACGATCAGATACTTGACAAAAAAACCTAGAATTAGTGGAAAAATTATCAGATGGTCATTGCTTTTATAGGAATTTTATGTGACAATAGTAGACAAGGTAGGAAAGGACAATGTGGTAGTTGATTTCTTATCCAGATTAATACCTCCAGACTATGCAGCTACAAAAGACCAATTTCCAAATGAGAATTTGTTTGCTCTAAATGATCAGATACCTTGGTACGTAGATATTGCTAATTATTTAGCAACTGATAAAGTATCCCATGCACTTTCACCTCATGATAAACAAACTTTAATTGAGAAAAGTGCAGATTTCTCATGGATTGATGGGTGCCTATTCAAACTAAGACCTGAACAAATCATGAGAAGGTGTTCTGATGGATATGAAATAACTAAAATACTGAAGGCTTGCCATGATGAACCTTGTGGTGGAAAATTTATAGAAAAAATAACAACATAGAAAGTGTTGTAGGTTGGTTATTATTGGCCTTCACTATTCAAATATGCAGCCAAGCATGTGAGCCAGTGTGATCAATGTCAAAGGATGTACATACCTACTCTTAGATATGAGATGCCACTCCAACCACATGTTCACATTGAACCATTTGATAAATGGGGGATGGACTTTGTAGGACCTATTAATCCATAGTCAGGAGGAAAAATGTATATCCTAGTTTATACTGACTATGTGACTAAGTGGGTTGAAGTACAGGCTTTGCGTGATTCAAAGGAGAAAAATGTAGTATATTTCTTGTATTCATCAATTTTTACAAGATTTTTGGTCCTAAGGGAGATCACAACTGATCATGTACCTGAGTTTATTTCAAGTATGATTTAGGAACTCATGCAACAATACAAAATCATGCATTAAAAAACCACTCCCTACCATCCATAGGTGAATGGACAAGTTGAGGTGACCAAAAAAGAGTTGGAAAATATCCTGACAAAGATAGAGTAGCAACATAGGAAGGACTAGGATACTAGATTACTAGAAGTAGTGTGTGCCTAAAAAACCACCTGGAAGACTACTGCTGGTTTCGCACCATTTCAAGTTAGTCTATGGGAAAAGTGCTATGATGCCTATAGAGTTTGAAGTCAAAACACTTAGGACTATTGCAGAATTGAATATAAACCTAGATGATGCACAAACATAAATAATTCAACAACTTAATCAGCTATATGGATACCGCCTTAAGGCTCTATAGAAAACAACGATCATTCAAAACCAAAGGGTAAACTGGCATGACCGCCACAACAGGCCAAAGCAGCTTAAATTAGGAGAATAGGAATTACTCTATGATTCTCAATTCCAAGAAAGGAAGGGCAAGCTCATGAAGTGTTGGATGGGACCATATGAAGTGACTGAAGTCATCAACAATGGGGATGTAAGGATCATAACAATAGATGATAGCAATATTATCTTAATAGTCAATGGCCACTACTGGCATCCATACCATGTGTCTGAAGCATACATGATTGAGTCTAGATTAGGCATGGGGTAAACCCCAATTGATTCTAATTTTATTTTGAGTTAGTAAGATGTGGACATAGTCCATATAGTTCCAAAGACAATTATTCTTTCAAAGATTTCTTTTTTTAGTTGTGTTTTTGTTTTTCAGGAACAATGCCCTTTGTGTAGCTATTATACAGCCTAGGAAACCTATGCCTAACAAGCACATGATCCATGAACCTACGCTTTCCAATATTTCTAGGAGAATTTGCTTGTAGTAGGAGTAGCTAGTCCCCATTTAGATAGGGGAATACTAAACCTGAATCTGCATAAGAGTGTTTGGATTGGTCTCTTTAGATAATAAAACACTCAACTACTGGTTCAGGGGTGAATTTTGATTTTATTCATGTTTCTCAATTAGAAGCATTGAAGGGCCTGATCAACCTAATAGTGCATATAGAAGGAAAATTCAACACACGTTGAATAAAATAGAAGCACTAGTTTTCTGTGTTTGATGGGAAGGCGTCTGATTCACATTGTATAGTAGAAGGTGCATGATTCTCATTGTACAGAAGATGGTGTTTGCTTCTCATTATACGGTAGAAGGTGCTTGATTCCCATTATATGCTCCATGGTGCCTAACTTCCAGTATGTTATGAATATGGCGTCTACATCCCATTTTCTGGAAAACCGACACCTGATTCCTGGTTTCTCTAGGAGGGCGCCCAACTTCAATTTTTTCGGAAATTGACACAAAATCTTCTTAGCATAGTTTAATTTTGTATAAAGTTTGTTTTATAAGTATGACACTTTACAGTTAGCAAAAATATGGTTTCTTTCCATGTTAGGCATAAGTGCATGATAGCTAAGGCACCTACTTCCCATGTTAGGTCTAAGCACCTAATTTCTAAGGTGTCTACTTCCCATGTTAAGCAAATAACCTGATTCCTAAGGTGCCTATTTTCAATTTCCAAGGCACTTGCATGCCATAATTCAAAAATAAGGTGCCTAATTTCCATACAAAAAAGGTGCCATTGTTTTCATCTTTTTTGGCCTTTTTTGCCTTGAAAGATAAACACATCAGCATTGGGATGTGGCCTGAGCCATGTCAGCACCCCATGCATGTGCAAAGTCAAATATATCGTAGATAAAATTAAAATTTTGCATCAACCATATTTTGACGAAGGGATGCTTGTCATCCCAAGGAGATACATTTTTTCTAATTTTTATTTTCAATTTTACAAGATTTATTGAATAAGTCATATTGTAGCTACTAAGAACCAATCGCATCAAATAAAATTCATTGCATGGGAACCATGGCCATCGTTTTCCATTGTGGTTTGTCCAATAATCAAATACCAGCTAATAGAAATGCACCATAGATATCTATGCACATGCACCCACGAAACGAATTTAGGTGCATTTTTAAATTTTTTGTTTTTTTTCTATATTATTTTTATGAGCATGTGTGTCTATGGAAATGTGCCAACACAACCCCCAATTATTGCCTTAACCACTTGAACAAATCCACTTGGTATGGTGCTACATAGTATGCATTTGATTATTCAACTATTTATGGTTATCATCTCTACACAATCGGGCACATGCTCGAAGGAAATTTACTGTGAATAACCATTATCACTGTTGATTACGGTAATTAACTACCTGCGTGAATGAAAATGGTTATTTTAAAAGTTGTTTACCAACTACTAAGAAGCCACTTTTAGAAAAAGAAAAAATAGATAAGAGAAGCATAGTAGCAATTTGAAGAGGAATCAAAAGCATCCCTAAGTGAATTGCAAACTAAAGAAAAAACATGGGTGGGAAATCAAAGAATCACGACCTCAAGAAGAGCGAGCCGAATGACTACTCGAGCATTTCTATAGATGTCCAAATACAGTTTGACACTATAGAATGGATGGACTATTATCGACTTGTCAGTCAATGCTAGGATGCGGTAGTGGCAAATGAATTTGTGACATCAATGAGGGATGGGGTCGTGCACATGCGGGGGTTGGAGATTCCAGTAACTAAGGACTATATCACCAGATTTATAGGCCTTCCAATGATATGGGAGTACACGTACAAGGAGGATAACCTTATCCTCTATACAAAAAAATGTTTTTGAAGCACTTGACGTGTGTTGGCTTGCTGAAACAACACATTCTTGAGATTCTTCACATGTTCTTGTAGGTACTCTACACTAAATGTCAATCACTTCCATTTTCTCAATCACATACTACATGGGAAAAAATAAACATCCCATATTACTTTACATGTACTCTTAGATATGAGGCCAGGTGATAGCAGGCAGGCACAACCTCTACCCTAGCTCACCATGGTATGATTTTGGCCTTGATGTGATATGCGGAGTCACATAGAAATGTTGTGATTGAGTAAATTTTGGGCACTAGTGCAGTGATAGGGGCACAAGAAGAGGGGGAGGTTCCAATTCAAAATGAACATTTAGCCCAAGGAGCAACATAATGAGAAGAGACGGTGCCTGCATCCCAGACTACAAAAACTATAGGGGAAGCAAGACAAGCCTCGTCCCATATTTTTTCCCAATTTGAAGAAGAATTAGGATAGATTTTGTCTCCTTTTGCCCCTAAATTCGAATATGAGGTAGAGTAGGATTTCATTTCCATTTCCACCAGGATGTGAAGCAGAAGAATGAAGGCATCAAGGGTGGTTTTGATATCATCCAATGAGGAGACACCAATCTATAAGCTCAACAGGGAGGAGCAATTAGCCTACATTTTATAAGAAATTTCTAGTGGGCCAACTCCTCAATAAGAGGTGGCCATGGAATATGTACCACTAGAAGGCTAGGCAAAGGATTTGCAACAAAAACTGTAGGTTTTAAGAGAGTATGATTCCACTTGGGAAGCCAAATTTAAAGAAGAATGGACTTTATTTGAGGAGTCCCAAAAGGAGGCTACATTAAAAATGCATGAATTGTATCAAACAATTCAACTACTACAGATATAATTATAGTTTTAGGGGTAGATTCGGGCATCACATTTGTAGGGTACACCAGTAGGAGTCGAGCATCTGACCAAAGTTGATGTGGTAGTGTAGACTAATGGGGAAACAAAAGTGCCCCCTATTGATACAAAAATAGAAGAGGGATATGTTGCTACAATGGAAGTAGAGTAGCCCTATTCTACGTATCCTTCTATAGAATAGATACTTTAGAAGGATGAAGTTGAGGTTGAGGAGCCTCAAAATGCAAAATAATTTGTAGAGAAAGGAGAGGAGGAAGAAAAGGAGATGGAGGTCAAAGAGCCTCAAATTTTAGGCAAGGAGGAAGAGATAGAGCACTATCCAGTTGATGCAATGGCTGAATAACCTCAAGAGGAAGAAGTTGTCCCTATTGAGCAGTAATTTGCTACAAAGGAAGAAGAGGCTCAACAGCCTGAATCTCCTATACACTAGGAAATAGAAGTTGCACCAACACACCCTAGGGTACAACAAATAAAGCTGATATCAAAGCAAAAAACCACAAGGGTATCTCAGTGAAGATCCAGAACCAAAGTGAGAGTTGTCAAGATGAAGGTGTTAGGCATAGAATCTGATTAGGAGTTAGAGCTGGATTTTGATGAGGAATGAGAGGCAGAAGATAATTTGTTTGCTACCCAAAAACAAAAATTTGAAAATCTCAAAGAGGATATGGCAGTAGATAAGAAGAACTGTAAGAAGACCCCTAAGAGGGCCCAAAAAGAATCAGAAAAATAGGCCAAGGAATAATCTAACAAGCCTCATAATAAAATCCTAGTTTCCTAGCTTTAGTAGTTCTCATACTTGTATGGGTTGGAGGATGGAAAAACTTCACGAATGAAGGCATATTTTATGAGGATAGGATTTCTAGGCCTTGTACAACCTAAAGATCTAGCATCAAGCAACAAAACTCCCTTAGTTGCAAAAAAAGAGGTCAAAGTTGAACCTAAGCTTGACCCAACATGTGTAGATTTGCCATGGTTGCTAAGAAGTCTAGCATCCCATTCAATGATGAATAATTATTGCCTATGGGTGAAAAGTTACCCCTTCACCATGAATACTGAAAAATGGTTGAGCTTGCATTCTAGAAGGATGCCACCAATTCTCTGGTTATTATCTAAATATTAGAAAAGGCAAGGTGGTCTGGATCAAATAACCACCCAAGAAGAGGGCAGGGCCAAGCTAACTAGTTCGATGCAGTAAACACCAAAAATAGTAGGGTCAGAAGACAGCCACTCCCAAGGCACCAAAGGGTTGAAAGCCCCAAGACAAATAAAAATTCAAGGCCACTAAGAAGAAGAGGACACAAACCAACAGGGCTTATTGGGATGCTATAAATAGAACTGGTAATTAGCATTTCAAAGTGGCACATAAACGTGCCACCCCTTAAGCATGGGGGAATGATGAGCCACAAAATTGCTCATTTTTTATACTCTTTTTCCTATAATGTGTGGCACTTATTCTTGTAGATATAAATATTTTATGGAAATTATATATATAATTAACAGTTTATTTTGCATGTTTTCTAATATTTGTCTTTAAGTGTAATTTATGTATATTTAGTGGAAATTGTTGCATTTTGGCATATTTTCATCGAGGTCCCACTCGGACTTGGAACTTGCAATTTTATGAAGGAAAAACATCTACATAATATCGGTAAGAGGTACGAAGTTAGGCACCCAAATTCCTTTGAAGTGCCTAACTTCCATTTGACACTTAACTGTTAGGCATCTGCTTTTTGTTAGGTGTCTACTTCCCGTTATGCATTTGCTTCCAATTAGGCACCTTCTTCCTGTAAAGCACATGTTTCTGTTAGGCGCCTGATTCCCGTCAGGTGCCTGCTTCCCGACTTCTTAAAATGTGGTACCTAACTTCCACCAATGCCAAAATCCAACACGATTCTATGGTCGGTATAATAGAGTGAAACTTCAACAACCAACATAAAAAGAAATCTAGTATGGAAACCAAACATGGTACAACGTCAAAGATGACTTGCCACCCATTTCCCAGCTTCTATGTCAACTATTTATGTAAATCAGGCAAATAAATATCAGAAATATTTTGGAAATAGAATATGCTGAAATGTCATGATATTTTACCCGATTCCTTTAATTAAGCAAGCAGTTGTAAAAGTGAATCATTTTTTGATTTGTTCTAAGAATTGTAATAGGGTGTGGCCACATATCTTATAAATATGTAGGCTACCCCTAAATAAGACCCCCCAGAATTTCTTGTAAATTCTTGCTGCAATTGTTAACAAAAATTTTGAGTATTTTTCTATAAAAGTTGTCTAAAGAGTCTGGTGATAGTCTACCATGGGAAGAACCTATTAGAAGTGTGGGTCCACTTACAACAAAGTTCTTCCTTTCTTTTCTCTATTTTTGTGTTAATTTTCATAGATTAATTTGCTTCTCTGTTATTTCCCCTATTTTTTGTGATTTCCAACAAGGTAGTAATTTAGTTTTTGAATGCTTTCAATCCTTATTTTTTTGTTATATGTAGCATGAGATTCTTAGTTTAAATAAAAACTTCAATGAATACCAAATACCCCCCAAACCATGATCTAAGTGATTCATCTCCAAAGGAGAAATTATAAGCATATATTTTGCACGATTGCTCACAAGACTACGAGCTACCCCAGGTTGACAATTAAATGGAGGTAATTAATTGAACCATATAAAAACTAACAAATTTTGTTCCCAATAGTGCTAAGTACAAAAATAAACGTAAATGGTACATAGAATTTGTCCTATTATTTTTATCGTTAACAAAATAAAAATTATGGGAAAGGAGACAAAAATAAAGAAACCAAAAAAAGCAAATCCACTATGAAACCTACAAAATCATAACTAACCAACAAAATAAAATTTTAAAGAGCTTTTGGATGATATTTTTGTTGGAATATTTTCAACATTGCCTCCTTAGTCCTAAGTATTAAGTCCTAGTGTTTAGTTTTAGTTTAATGTTTTGATTTACATATTTCTAGTTAATTTGATTAGCATACATTGAGGTTTTGGCTTGGTTGGTCAATGTTTGACCATAGTCCAATATTAGCATGTTTTTAGGATAAGAGCTATCTTTAAGTTAGTTTTTTGTAATAATTTTAAGATGATTTCTCTCAAACACCGCGTCTATTTTTAGTTCTTTCAAGAACTATAAAACTATGTAATGCATTGTTGATCAACAGAACAATTTCACCATTGTTTCTCATTTGGTATCAGAGTAGGTTTGCTCAGATCAATCAAAACATGTGGATAGTGGCGTGAAGAGATCTGAAGCACACACTTTGTTAGAGAAACTCAAGTGGCCATCACTCAGCAGAGTTGCAAGAAAGATCTCAAGTAAATAATTATTATCTCACGAATCCTAAGGTATTTTATTATGAAGTTTTGAGGGTTGTTAGATAATTATATAAAGATAATGCAGTCCAAATTTCAAGTGATTTGGAGCTCATTTGCTAATTTTATTAGCATTTTTAGTTTTCAATAAAATGGTTGTACTAGGTGGAATATTGATGAGTGGTGGATTGCAGAATGGCCACCATGTATAAATAATTGGAAGTGCCCAAATTCAATGGAGGTAATTATTCTATTTGGAGCATAATTATAAAGACATTCTTGAAGGCTCAAGAATTATGGGATATAGTTTAATAAGGCTATGAGGAACCCTCTTGGAGCAAGCTACAAGGTGAGGAGAAAAAAGAGAAGAAGGAGCAACAATATGCAAATTGCTTAGCTTTTATGGATTTGAGGAGAGGAATGGAAAAGAATGTATTTCCTCTCATAGCCAATTATAGATCATCTACAATGGCATGCCAAGTGTTGAAGGATGCTTATGGGTTTGATCAGGATACCCATAAAGCCATGTGTGACAATCATGAAGATTGTTTAAGCAAGGAGGAGCTTTGCTTCCTTGAAGAATTTTTTGAATTAGATCCTTTTGAAGGAGATTTTGAAGAGTCTTGTGAAGAATCATATGAAGGTATGTCTTTTGCAAAATACATACATTCTTATAATGGAGAATATTTTCTTAAATAGGAAGATATACTTGAAGAAGAGCCTTGTGTGAAATATAGTAAAGAATCCCTTAATGGAGAAGAGGATAACAAAGAGGAAGAGACTTGTACAACTTTCCTTGGAGAGAGTCATTGTGAGACACAGATCATTGAAGACATGTCTTGTATAGGCATGGAAAATTGTAATAAACAATTATTTCTTTTAGGAGGAGAAAAAGTTGAAAAGAAAAATTGTACTAAAGAATTTTTTTAGGAATGGTATGCTTTGAAAGCATTCACATTTATAGCAAATATAAAGAATAATTTTAAGATAAAGGAAGAGAAACACTCACATTGGAGTGTTCCTTTCTTGAATATCACCAAGGTGAGATGTATGATGAAGAATATATCATGAAGGAGACATATGAAGAAGAGTGTCTTATGGAGAAGACACCAAATCAGCTATTTGTTGAATAATACTTCATGGAGAATGCATCTACAATTCTCATGGAGGAGAATAAAGAATATGATGATGGAAAAGCAATGTTCATGGAAGACTATTGGCTTATTTTTGTTGAAGACCATTCACTTGGAATGGATGTGTGATCTCTTGAAAGAGCAAATAAAGTAATGTGGGATGATGATCCACAAGAAAAGTTTGATGAAGAGGAAATGGAAGCTATAAGCTTCTTGTTAGAATATCACTCATCAAGGGTGAAGGATGTGTTGGGTGAATAAAATACCCCACAAGACTCCATAATTTGGGAGATGGAAAGTGAGAAAGAAAATGGGATAGAAATAGAAAGTGAAAATGAGATTACTGATTTTCTTGTTGTAATGGCAAATAAAACATCACTCATGGATGATGATCACTCACTTGGAGTTATTACATTGTAGAAAGAGAGTTGTCTTGAAAAGGCAACAACGTATGATTGCTTGAATGAATGGTGTTTCAATATACCACCATGGATTGAAAAAAGGAGGAGAAATATTAGTGAATATTTGATGGTTGATCTTGAAGCAACATACCCTAAAGGAGAACTACTACAAAATAGCTTTATGGAAAGCACAAAATCTACTCATGCTAAAGATAATGTTTTTATGATTAATGATTTGTTTTTTTGTGAGCAGGAATGAAAAGAAAGGTGATTGTCTCATTGAGACAAATTTGATGAAGAGTCTTATTGGAGAGAATACAATGATGGAGAACTTGGGTCACATTGATCAAAATGATGTGTTCAAAATTCCTTGGGAGAAGGATTCTTATAAAGTCATTGTTGTGAGAGAATATTTGTGTGAGGAGCAACTTTATGTTGCATATGTAGTTGGTAATTATATGGCCATATTTGTTATGATATTTTGTGTGGAAATATGTGAAAGATTTTTATGGTATAATCATCTATGTGATATGATTAATTGTAAATACTCATGTGGAGTATTTTTTAGTGTTGAAGATGTAAAAGAAGATCAAAATGTGAGAGCATGGTTTAAATACCATAATGATAAATATGTAAGAGAGTGGTTGTTGAAAACCACAAGAGGAGATACTTTTGTTGAAGGGGGAGCTAATCAACAAAAGAAGGCACTCACACATTTGCAGGAAATTCCACTTGAAGAGTGGAAGGAGTGCCACCATAAGTATTTTGTAAATTCTGATTTCTTGATTCAAGATTGAAGGAAACGTAAGAGAAATATTTTCTTCCAACTTTGTGATGCTTAAAGAACTCTTGCATGAGTGTCTTTAGCATCAAGGGGAAGAATTTTGGAATATTTTCAACATTTTCTCCTTAATCCTAAGTATTAAGTCCTAGTATTTGGTTTTAGTTTAATGTTTTGATTTACATATTTCTAGTTAATTTGATTAGCATACATTGAGGTTTTGGCTTGGTTGGTCAATGTTTGACCATAGTCCAAGATTAGCATGTTGTTAGGATAAGAGCTATCTTTAAGTTTAAGAGGATTTCTCTCAACCACCGTGTCTATTTTTAGTTCTTTGAAGAACTATAAAAATATGTAATGCATTGTTGATCAATAGAACAATTTCACCATTGTTTCTCAAATTTTTAGCATAGATGTCCTTGAAAAAAACAAGAAACTAAAAAAAATCCAACATCACTTTTGGTAATCATTCCCCACTTTGATAGTGTTTCTAAGAATTAAAATACCAAGGTTTCCCACTTTTATGTCTATTTGGAACAATTCTTAATCAAACCATAATTCTCATTATAGCTATCAAAACAATTAATTTTTAATGCTTAAAAGAAATGTACAAGCAAAAATTTACGATACTTGGGGATAAGTACCTAATCATATAATAATGTATTGCATAGCTAGCATGAGTATAAATAATCCAACTATAGTGCATGTTTGTTATGAGCCATAAACAATCCAATAGTATTATGTAATTAGCATGGGCTATATAACTAACCCAAGGTCTACTTTTAGAATATTATACTTTAATATTGAGTGGAATAAGGATAGGGATATGCCTTTACAAATAAAAACACTAGGGGATGATTGTATAAAAGGGGCCTATTAATTGTAAATCATCATGGAACGACTCTCACCTTGGGATATATTGTGGAGTGGTTCCTTCCATAAGAAATAATATTGGTGCTGTCCTACCTGAAGGGTATTTGTATATCTTCTCTTGTGTAGATTTCACTATGGATTGAGTTATTTAATATTCTACATATTCATGAATTGATTATTTTATGAGAACCAAAGGTTTTTAAAATCTAGTCTCAAAGGAAAGTTTCTTAATATCAAAACTTGTTGCACTTGTGAATTATTTGGTATTGTACAACCTTTTATTTGGTAGATCTTTTAAAAGTTTTTTTGGATCTAGTTTATGTGTACTAAAATATGTGGGTTTCTGATCAAAATATTAATTTTTTTTATCTTGTATGTTTGTATGAAATAAAATTAATTCCAATTTATAGGTAATATAAACAAGACGTGTCTACTCACATGCAATTTTTTATACACCTATCGATAAAATTTAATAAGACTTGGATTGACTATTCAAAAAGTAATGTTTCTTCAGATTGGAAATTTGATTAAATTAAGAATCACTCAACTATTTGACTTGCTATGTATACAATAAAGTAAAGCTCTATTATGATGCACTAATTTCTAACCTTAATGTGAATAATGTTTGTGCTCATAATAAATACATAATTTAATTCCTCTAAAGCATAATTTTTATCAACCATGCAATAACATGGGACTAGGGATGAGAAAGGTCCTATGCAGGATAATTTTTAAGATGTTTGATGTAACCATGTAGCATACACCTAAGACTAAATATAAATAATATTTTTGGGATTTATTATATCATATGGTGCAATAATTCATAAGCAGATAAAGATAAAGTGAGTGGTTAAAACAACTCACATAGGAGTATTGTGTGATTTATATGAGTTGTGAGCTTTTACAAGTGGAAGTTAAGTTGTTAGTTTGTCACAACCTAATTTGGGTAAAATAAAATGTATTTAAGCTTGAAAATAAATAAAGAAGATCATCAAAGCATTTTAATTTTTAATATTTTATATCAAAGCAAGATGATCTATTGAAGGGATGGTGATGATATCCTCCCACCCTATTTCATGGAAAATATTCAATCTCTAACATGTTATAAGATCTATAAACTTTGGGGAATATCCTATTCAACCTCATGCATAATAAATTAGGTTGAGATAGAACCACTGCATCTCTTGGGAGGAGCTTAAATCACTACAATGGATCAAGTAGACCAGTTCACTCTCAAATCATTATAGAAGTATCAGGAATACAAACAAAATTTGGTGGTCAATCAAGCTCAAGTTTTGGGAGGCATTGATATAGTGCCCTCTAATTTGAGCAACAAGTCCAATCCTAAACTAGACTATGACTTTAAGGGTGCCAAGATATCCATGGCTTCATACATGTCAAAACTTTAGTAATATTTTGGTAAGGAAAGTAATATTTTTGTAAAAAGGATTATTTTTTATAGTGACTGAAACCTTATTTTTTCAATCAAATTTTACATCAAAATAATTTTGAACACAAAACTGAAACATGTACTATGCATAATTGTAACATTCAATATAAATTATACCTCTTACTTACTTTTACAAGAAGCATTTTCACGTTAAGTTATTGCATCTAAATCCTAATATAACTACCATAATGATGCTTTGGGAATTGAACCTATAAATCATTAAGGAGGAATAAGGACACATTTTTTTGCTATTTTGTTTCACTCTATTTTTACTCCATTCATTGCTATTGTTGGACATAAATCTTGAAATGATAAAATCTAAGTATATAGGGAAGTTATGCCCATATATGGGGGTTTTTTTTAAGTAGGTGTTATTTATAGGACAAATATCTTTTAGTACTACCTTGGTACCATATATCGATATCTTTCATGTAGCTTAAGGTCTCTCTCATATATGACCATGTATATAGAGAGGGCTAGCTTCTACCATGTATCGATAAAAATATATAGAAAGGGTGGGTATATCAAAAGGTTTGGTATATAGTACTAGTGGTATATTGAAAATGGGACCATTTTTGGAGATATAATGAACCTTTGAAATGTCTAAATCAAAAATATCTCATAGAATATTAGTTTCTTAAGGGTCCATTTTTTGTACCATGGAAGACAAAATTGAGAATAATAGTAGTGGTCAAAACATTTTTGGATATAGTACTCATCCTAAACAGAATGAAACTAGGCAAAAGTATGATGAAGGAGATGCAAGGACACTTATTCTTATCACATATACAATGTTTGATGAAATACAACCACATATCATAGAATCAAAAACATCAAAATATGCATGGGATATACTTTACACTATATTTGAAGAAGACAATAAAATTTGCAATAATTCAACTACAAACTCAACTTCATACATTAAGAGTCTAATATGGTGATAATATTAAACAATTTCTTAAAATAATTGTAGACTTGAAATCATAATTGAACACCATGGAATAAAATATGGATGATAAGCTCTTAGTCTCAATTGTACTTAGATATATCGTTGAATCATTCAAAACATTGGTGACATCTCTCAAAGTATAAAATAGAAGGGTGGTATTTGAAGAATTGGTAAACATATTTTAAAAATATGAAGTAGAAAATTAGTTAAGATATGAGGTGTCCAATAATACCCTTATTTCAACAAGGAAACCTCAAAAAGTTCAAAGGTTCCTTCTACCTCATCTTCATCACAAAATAAGCCTCAATGGAGGAGATATTGTCATATTTATGAAAAAGGGCATAGTACCAAGTTTTGTAAATACAACAAGATGACTCATGGGCTCAATATTATAGAACTCCTACAAGGATACAAAAATTTGAATCACAATACCAATAATAACAATGACAACATCAACAAGGAAAATATCAATAATATCCATAGCAACAAGTGTATATAGCTCTAGATAAATTATAACATGACTATGAAGAATAAAGTGAAGAAAAACCTAAGGTCATCATGGCAAGAAAATGTCAAACTGAAAAAATATAAATATAGTAAAAAATACAAGAAACAAGGTAAATTTTAGATGTATGTGTCATCAAAATATAGTGAAGATGGAGAGTTTTGAAAACTTAAGTCTTTTTTATAATCAATTCATAGAAATGTTGGTGATGGAAATTTTGAAAACGGTATAACAATATCTATTGGTGCAGTGAGAAGAATGTGCATAGCACTATTCACTCTTAACATCCTTGAGGTGCAATGTAGAAAGATGTTCAAAAATTTGAAGGATAAACCCATGATGAAAGATGTTTGTTATGACACAAGTGATATTCTTTAGAGGCTAGACATGAATTGTGATACTATTGGTTTGAGGCCCATGATGATAGATGGTTGTTGTGATACACATGATCTTATCCAAATGGAATATATAGCTTGTGATACAAGTGATTTGAAAATTGTTGATAAAAGAAAATATGTTTGCCTTTGCCATGATAAACACCATATTGTTAGAACTAAAAATGGTAGTGATTGTTCAAATTTTGTTGAAGGTCATTTTGATAATGATGTGTGGTATTTGAATGTTGTTGGTGATAGTAGCAGGGATCATAATGGTGATGAAAAAATTGGGTGATTTGAAAAGCATACCAAAGGAATTGGTTCAAAATTAATAAAAATATTAGATACAATGGTATAGATTTAGGAAGGTATAGGCAAGGTACAAAAATTTCCATAATGATAGATATGAGGCCAAAGAATGAAGGCCTTGGTTTTGATGGTCAGGTAGTGTTGAGTGGTAATTTTACCCAATTGTGAAATTACACTCTCCCTTAGGATTTTGATCCCAAAACCCTCTTTTGCAAATAAGTTAAACAAAACAACTTCTCCAAGGTCTCCACTATATTAGCATTTGCACATGTGTATTAGTAATATTAATAAATATATTAATGAAATGCTTGGAACACCTTAGTGATTGCAAGTAACCATTAACAAGGGGCATGTGTTGGTTCATTTCACCATGCTATATTAATGACTATTCATAAAACTTAAAGAAAAAAAAATGTGAATTGACCCTCATATGACCATGATGTAGCTTTAATTCCTTTTATCTTGAATGTTTTTAGGTAAATTTTATCTTCCTTGATTAAGTGGATTTTAAACATGTTTTATCTTGCATTAAATCCTACTATAAGGCATGAAATAGAAAATTAAATCTATCTATGAAAGTGAGTTTAAAATGATGAAAGATCCATACAATGTAGCTTCTATCATGAAGATGAAAAAAGCCTTTGATATAATTGATAAATTGTTCCTCTTTGATGAAATTAATTTTCATAAAGAGACATCAATTTATTGCTTGAAAATAATAGCCTTTTAATGTCATGATGAATTATCCCTCTTTAATGAAATTAATTTTCATTAAGAAGAAATAATTTCATGCTTTAAAACCAAGACCTTTGATGTAATGATAAATTACCTCTCTTTGATGAAATCTAAATTTTCATAAAGAAATGTGAATTTATTGCTCAAAAATGATATCTTATGAAATGTCGTAAAAGAATCACCCCCTTTTTATGAAATTGGAATTTTCATAAAGGTAAGGTCATCTTATGCTTATGAATGAAAATAGAAAGCGTAAAAATCTGATTTACCTCTAAAATGGAAAAAATTAAAATTCCAAAATTATAAAAATCTGCATAAAATAGTCATTTTCAATAATTTTTATAAAATCAACCTGACTTCAGAATGACTTCGAATTTGTTTCAGATGATAGATTATATATCATTCTTCACACCCATGTAATTATTTTTATCATTTTATTTTTTTTAATGCCTAAAAATTTAAAAAAATCTGCAAAATAAAAGTTAGAAAATAAAAATAAAATTTTAAAAAACGAAACCGAGAGCTGAAGATGTTAAACACGCTACAACCAGTGTGATGCCATCCTATTCCTGCAAAACCAAAGATATGAGACATCCATGCATGCAACCTAGTTTACCCGAATATATGTTTGCACAACTCGACATAACCTAGGTGCGAGCTTCTAAGGAAAACAAAAAATAAATTTCATCTTTTAACATATTCAATGATGCAATCATAAAAAGATGCATTCAACATCATCTACTAATCCTAAAATGTGAAGGGGAAAGGTAAACATGAGAACAAAGCATGCATAGACAAACTCCTCCTATTTTACTCATAGAATGCAAATTTCTGGTATATTTTGTATTAAAATCATCTATGTTTTTACATGTCTTTCCAGCAACATTGGTCTTCCAAATAAGAACCTGCCCAGTTTTCATGGTTTGAATGGATATTTCTAATTTTCCATCTGTCCTTTTGCTTTCCCTTATCTGGTTCGAAACATCTTCTTCAACGTCTCATTTCCCTTTTTTTGTTTCCCTGCATGCTTTCCTTTCGTTTGATTTGATTTAAGTAACGACAACCTATTTTATTTCATAATATTCTTCGAAGTCATGGTCGTTTTACATTATAATATTTTTTTAATAAAAATTTTCCACCTTTGTTTTATAAAACCATTCACAAAAATATTTTATCTTTTTCTTTCTTTTTTCAATGTGTCCCCTCCTCAACGGTTGCATGCAACATCAGATAACAAACATGTTCGTCTTGTTATTCCATCTTTGGAAATAGGGACACCTTGCACACGTGATAGTAACACTCCATCAATGTCCTACATATTCTTCCTTGTCATCAATGGGCTTGTCCTCACCTCCTACATGCCTTCGTAACTATTCATAATGCTTTTCCTGCGTTGGCGATGCTATCCAAATTTGTCTGCGTGTAATCATGCGTCAAATAGAGTCTCTTTCGGTCCACTGTGGTCGTGCTCATTTCAATATTTATTTTATACCTCCTTATTCACATGTGACTCTAATATTTCCCCAATGGGTAGATTTGAGGATCAATCCATGCTTAATATTGAATTCTTCCTGGATTCGTAGCATGGTGGTTCCTAATTCTCTTAGATGCCATGTAAGGTATAGTCTGGTACCCACGCCTCCGCACTCTTCATTCACTGCATCCCAGCGATATTCACATTGTTTCCTTTTACTATGCTCACTATCGTCTGTATAACCGCTATTCTCACTATTGCAACCGAAGTCCACCGTTGTGTTGAGAGTTGATGAATACCAACCATTTTAACCTGCCATCATTTGAAGAATGCACGTTCGGGATACTATGATTACCTCTACTGCATGTCATGCTCCTACTAACAAATGTTCATAGGCCACATCGGCTTCATGAACGATGAAGGCACTTCTTGTTTCAAAGGTTTTCTCACTACTATTGCTTTGACCCCCACGGTGTCACTTCACCACCATCCCGTACTACTCGCTGATTAACTGACCTGGCAGACCCCATCTCATTATTGCCGATGTATGTCCACTTCGTCCTTCTTTCACTATCATCTATTTTAGGTGAGTCATCTACGCCCACAACCACGTTGGCCACGTTCGGTGCTGCATCGCTTTGTCCTCAAGCTTTACCATATTTACCCACGTCTCTATGTAGACTGTTCACCACATCCAATACATTGTTGTATTCTTTCACTACCGAAGTTTCACGTAGAACACCCATAATTTTTGCTGCCATGGGTTGCATCATTGCGTCTTCAATGTCATCCCCCATCGCCGACATTAAAATTCGTCCACTACCTATCCTTGTCGGGTGTCATTATGTATGCCTTGGACGTAGCTTATTTATTACTCATTCGACTATTATGTGTTGCATTGATATTCATGATACACCTCTTGGGCAATATCGAAACCAACCCTCAACGAAATTTGCTCACTTTAGAATAACACCGACCTTTATATGGACACCAACGTATATAGGATATGCGTCACCAACTTTGAAGCCTCGTTATCCGTTGCATTTTTTATTGCTCTGTATGGGTGTCGTCTATGTCCTCAACATCCTTCGATGTCACCATGCAATCTACATTCTACACTGTTCTTTGGAACTACTTCATTCGTTGGCTAAAATTTTTGTGCCACTTGAGATGTTTCAACCTTCGGTCAACCTCCTCCCTGTGCAGCATATTCCCGCTGGTGCATCTATACCATGCATTATCAAACTTACCCCTATGAATTCCTTGATGTCAAACAAAAACAAACTACCCCATTTTAAATTCGGTAGAAGATTCCATCAAGTATCCCCCTATGTTATTCATTGTAGTCTTCAATGAATCCTATAGCTATGCTTGATAACATGTGTATTGCTACTGGGGAGACCACTCGACGTTGTCTGTCCTCTCGCACTAAGTCATCTTCTCTAGCTGTGTTTGATTTTGGCCTACCCATTCCAAATAAGGTCATCAGATACCTCGCTGTGCAAACAATATCCACTTAAAG
The DNA here is from genome assembly GCA_028583015.1 of Wollemia nobilis. Classification (NCBI taxonomy): domain Eukaryota; kingdom Viridiplantae; phylum Streptophyta; class Pinopsida; order Araucariales; family Araucariaceae; genus Wollemia; species Wollemia nobilis. Next base: position 2,398,116 of record JAQPPZ010016856.1, on the reverse strand, counting down.
CTGGGTGGATACCATTTTGAATAGAACTTGTTGTTTAAAAATATGCCATAGTGACTTACGACAGTCTCGTCCAGTGTCGAGGAGCGCTCATTCTAAAAGGTTTCAATTCCCTTTTCTGATCCACATCAACTACATGTGATTCATGGAGACGTCTCGAAGGTTACGTCGGTGAAGTTCATCTCTCGTGCACTCCCATATCAGCAAGCCCATGTGGAAGACCTCTCCATCGCCTGGTAGGATCTCTCATTCCATCTACCATCGCGTGAGTTGTTGTAGATGACCTCTCCATCCACCGGATCAAAATTTTCATCACCATGTGACGTAGAGCTGCCCACATTGGCAATGATACCGTCCATCGACAATGTGTCATTCGGCTTCCACTTGCACTCCGACCACCCCGAGATCCTCGTTGTCATATTTTTGGTGGAGAGAGTGACTAACGGTGGTCAGATCCCCTCGAAACATGTGCCCTAACCTATACCTACATATAAAACAAAAGGCAAAGATTAGAATCATGCACAACATAAATAGAATGATAAACATATTTAAGTATTTAAATTTATAAATAATGCAACATTTTTCATTTTAATTTTTTGTAATTTTAATTTTTTGTCTTTTATATATATATAATTGACTTTTATTATACTATATATGTATATATATTATATAAAATATAAACACACACATATATATATATATATTTATTTATTTATTTATTTATTTATTGTCATTTTTAAATTGTTTTAAATAATTTCAAAATACCAAAATCGATCAAGACCTTCAATACATGAAAATGTGAACAATTAATTAAAGCCAAATAAATTTAGACCTTTTATAACCAACAACAGAGGCCCTAATAAACCAAGTAAATATAAGACTTTCATCAAAACCACAAAGTCCTAATGAAACCAAACAATGGGAAACTACCGAAATCATCACCCAAAGGACAACCAACACTCCAAAAGAGGATGAAAAAGATAAACAACTCTAATCGACAAGGCACCTTGCAAACTGAAATATGAATGCCAAAGATAGAACATGTTAAACTCATCTCCCCAAGGATACCAAAATCCTCAAAAACACAAACAAAAGGTGGGTCCCCAATTTTTGGGGGCTAGTTTTGTGACAGTCACAACAAATGGTGACTCTACTGAGAAATGCTCCTAAGAAATTTGGGTGAAAAACCCAACCTAAAATGAGATCACACAAGATTATAAAGATAATAATTATTTAACGATGTTTCGAGAAGATAGGGGTAATCAGCTTTGAATAGAAATAATTAATCCATCTGCCTTTGCTCAGTGTGTGCAAAAGTGATTTATTTTTTGCATCTCTGGAAACCTTCCAGATTCCATCATTTGATCCACATTTATGGTATAAAGCATGACTCATATAAGAAAAATTTTACAGATAGAGCCCTACTGCCAGTCAGGTGTCTATAGCCCCGGTAGGTTTTATCTAACTCACTCGTGTGTTCGCTTAACGCTTTGTAAAGCCCTTCATTTTTTTATTTGAGCTACGTCTAGACAGACCGCTACTACGAGTTAGGCATTCATAGCCCCGGTAGAGTTTATATAGATCTTGTGATTGATTTGATCAAGATTTTCAATGCTCATTTTTTTTGTATTTATTTTATCTCTCTTTTTTTTTCTCTTTTTTTCTTTCTTTTATTATAAATCAATCTTTGTCTAGCCAGGGCCCCACTACTAGTTAGGCGTCTAGAGACCCAATGGTGTTTTCCTGGACTAGATGATAGATTCAATCAATATTTGCATAGCTTGTATTTATAGAACTTTTGCAAAGCCTCAAGCATCACTAGGGTTAGGAAGCATAAAGATAGAGTGTGTTGAATTTTTGCCTTAATCTGCAAATCAAGACAACTTCATCCTTCACAATTTCCAGAAATACCCTTTAATATGTGAGTTACATGTGGAGCTTCAAAAAAATATTTTATTGTTCCACTCTCCACCATATTAGTCCCAAAATATGAGCATGATCACAAAATAATTCATTCCCATTTTCTCGGGTTCACCTATTTTCAGAGTAGGTAATCCATGTTGGGAATTTACCATGTACAAATAATACATAGCCTATAAAAAAACAAATAATAACAGCGGAAATGGAGAAACAGTTCAAACCCTAGTTAAGCCCCCATAAGAAAAATAGGAAACAATGCAATAAACAACAAGAAATCACACAAATGTAAGAGACACAAGATATACATGGTTAGGGAAGTGTACCCTACATCCACTAAGAAATAATCAGTCATTTGTATTAGAAACAATACAACAATATTCTCCACTTGTACAATGTCTCCTCCCCTCTCTTCTTCCAAACCAAAAAAAAGCATTCACACATATGAGATGACCTTTACAGTACAAAATATATAGAGATTCATGAATTTTCCACTACCCGAAACCACATAGTGGTGTCGGAATACAATGGGCCAAAACCATGGGTTGAAACCACCCATACGGTTATCATGTTCTTTTGACAAGTATTTTTCACCAAGAAATACAATTAAATTTTAAAAATTTCTCCCATTGCCCCTTGGAACCTTGTTCACGTTCCTATTGTTGATCTTTGCCCATCAACAATATTTAATGGCCTTGGAACCCCACAAACAATATTTAATGGTAATTAATTCCTTTCTTATCAATTTGGCTTCATTACCTAACAATCTCCCACTTGGAGACAAGATTGATGCAACATACCTACACCCTAGGACTGAAAGTTTCTCATAATCATGACCTTACTCCTTAAGACCAACCGAAGTAGAGCAAAAGCTCAACTTCTCCCTAGTTAGTACTTTAGTAAGCATATCAGTAAAATTTTGGGAAGTGTGAATCTTACCCAACTTTACCAAACCATCCTCCATTGTTGATCGAATGAAGTGATACCTCAACTGAATGTGCTTTGTCCATGAGTGAAAAGTAGTGTTCTTAGCTAAATGAATGGCACTTTGGATGTCACTCTAAAGTGTCCCATATCCTTGCTCCTGACCCAACTCTTCAATCAACCTATGAAGCCATATGAACTCTTTGGCACCTTTCGTGATGACTACATACTCAACCTCCATAGTAGAAAGAGCGACAACATGTTGTATCTTGGATATCCAACTCACTGATGTACCTCCAAATATGAATACATACCCAGTAGTGCTCCTTCCACCATTCAAATCACCTGCCATATCTGAATCCACATAGCCCTGTAGCTCAACTTTGAAACATCCAAAATTCAAACCGAATTTTGAAGTCCCTTTCAAATACCTGAGTATCCATTTTACTATTTTCTAGTGAGATTTACCTGGATTACTCATATATCAACACACAATTCCCACTACTTGGGTAATTTTTGGTCTTGTACACACCATAGCATACATCAAACTCCCAACTGTTGAAGCATAGGGTACCTTTCTCATGTACTCTTCCTCCTCCTTTGTCTTGGGACATAGCTTCTTTGAGAGCTTAAAGTGCTTTACAAGAGGTTGGGCTACTGGTTTTAAGTCATGCATACTAAACCTCTTAAGCACATTTTCCACATAATCCTCCTAAGACAACTTCATTGTTTTCTCCTTCCCATCTCTAGTGATTCTCATGCCAAGGATTTTTTTGGCTTCCCCTAAATCCTTCATGGCAAATCTACTTGCCAACTCCCTTTTTAGTTTCTTAATATCCTGCATATTGGATCCTGCCACAAGCATATCATCAACATACAATAAGATAATAAGGAAGTTACCATTTTTTGTAGCTCAAAAATAAACACAATGGTCACTCTGGCTCCTAGTAAAATCATGCTCACTCATGAAACTTTTAAACTTGAGATACCATTTCCTTGGAGCTTGCTTCAAACCGTACAAGCTATTTTTCATTTTACACAAAAGGCTCTTATTACCTTTGACCTCAAACCCCTACAGTTGGTGCATGTAGATCTCCTCCTCAAAATACCCATGAAGGAATGTTGCCTTTACATCTAACTGTTCAATATGAAGATCTTCTACTGCAACTATACTCAAAATAGTCCGAATTGAAGTCATTTTTACTACAGGTGAGAAAATGTCATCATAGTCAATACCTTTTCTTTGTGTAAATCCTTTCACAACAAGTCTTGCTTTGTATCTCTTGCTACCATCAACTTTGTCCTTCACCTTGTACACCCATTTGTAATGCAATACCCTTTTTCCCTTGGGAAGATCAACCAAATCCCAAGTTTGGTTTTGAGTCAATGGTTTCATCTCATCCTTCATAGCATGCTCCCACTTAATCCTAGCATCCAATTTCAAAGCCACATGAAAGCATTTCGATTTACTGGCATCAATATATAGTACATAAAGTAAAGCAAGAGAATACCTATCAGGTGCATGTCTTACCCTTGTATATCTCCTTACTTCCTATGGGGATGATGGTGGAGTAACAACAATTTCCTGTTCACCTTGCTCTTCCTCATGAGCACCATGTTCATCAATATGAACAAGAGGTTGTATTTTTACACCATGCTCTGAGATTGCATCCAAGTCAACAAACTCAGGTCCATCCTCTTCAACCTGTATGTGCTTATCCTTATACAACCTATCCTCATTGAAAATCACATCTCTACTCCTAATAACTTTTTTGCCAAAATTATCCCATAGCCTATATCCCATCTCATCCACACCATAGCCAAGAAAATAGCACTTTCTAGACTTTGCATCAATATTACTCATATTTTCTTTATCTATATGGGTAAAAGCCTCACAACCAAATACTCTAAGGAAAGAGTAGTTTACAGGCTTACCTTTCCAAGTCTCCTATGGAATGCCTCCATCCAATGTAGTACAAGGTCCTTTGTTTATCAAATAAATTATTGTATCAACTGCACTAGCCCAACAGAACAATGGCAACCCTACATGCAATCTCATGGCTCTAGAATGCTCTATTATAGTTCTGTTCATCCTATCTGAGACTCCATTATCCTGTGGTGTCCTAGGAGTAGTCTTGATTCTCCTAATTCCTTCATTTGTGCAATAGTCCTCAAACTCCTTGCTGTAATATTCACCACCATTTTCATATTTAAGGCAATTTACTTTCTTACCTGCCTCAATCTCCACTAATGCTCTCGACTTCCAAAAAGTGTCAAAAACATTAGATTTATGTCTGATTATGTAGATCCATGTCTTCCTACTGAAATAATAAATGAAGGTAACATAATAAGAGTTGCCCTCAAGATAAAGTACCAGTGAGGTACCCCACACATTAGAGTGTACTAACTCTAATTTCTCTTTCTTCCTTTCTGGACCAACTTTCATAAATCTTACCCTTTTCTATTTTTCGTATACACAACCTTAATAGAAACCCAAATAAACATCCTTGAGTTTTGGCAACAGTTTTCTGGAGTGAAGGGTTTTCATCCCTTTCTCACTCATATGACTCAACCGTAAATGCCATGCTTTCGCATCATCCTGAGTAGCATAGTTCAATGTACAATAAGATGAGTTCTGTAGTAAATAAAAATTCCCAATCAACTCACCTTTTGCAATCACCATTGAACCCTTTGTCACTCTCCATTGTTGATTTCTAAAATTAGTGTTGTATCCCTCCAAATTAAGTGCACGGGCTGAAATCAAGTTCCTCTTCAGATCAGGAATGTACCTAACATTTTTAACCACCAAGATATTTCTATTTGGCAATTTTACATTCATCGTGCCAATACCCACAATCTCACATGGATAGTTATTGCCCAAAAAAACCTCTCCATAATGGCCTTGAGTATAATAAGCAAAGTACTCCTTATGAGAAGTGACATGATAAGAAGATCCAGAGTCCATAACCCAATACTCACTCATGCAAGTTGCTACAAGAATCAAGGCATCTTGATAAATTACACTTGCAATGTTTATCTCTTGAGCATCATTCCCATTATCGTCCTCATTCTTATTTATATCTTTGCACTCCCTCTTGAAGTTTCCACTATTCCCACAATACCAGCAATCAATCTTGCTTTTGTCTTTGCTTTTAGATCTACCCTTCAATTTTCCTCTATTCTGGATTTTCCATATAGCTTGGTATTTTCCTCTTTCTTTGTTTTTGCCTCTGATTTCTATAGATAGTGCTTTCTATATGATGAAGTCCCCCTTGAGTTTTTTCTCCTCATATCCTCACTGAGGATTGTGCTAACCACATCATCAAACACTAGCTTTCTATATCCATGCACAGAATTACTCACTACCATTACAACGCCACCCCATGAGTCTTATAGTGAACAAATAAACCCTAAAGTCGTAACCTCATCATAAAAATCAAGCCTTGCATATTTTAAAGAACCCATAACAACATAAAACTCGTTAAGGTATTATTGGATAGATCCACCCTCTTACAAATTCACAATAAAAAGCTTTATAATCAAGAAAATTTTATTTGAAGCTGGGGGTTTTCCATACAACTTAGCTAGTATATCCATGGCTCCTTTGGTGGTATTTTCCTTCCTGATGTTGTATGCAACAGAATCATCCAAGATCAACCGGATTACCCCTAGTGCCCTCCTATATATCAGATCTCATTCCTCATAATCCATCGTCCTAGGTTTACCATCAGTATTCTATTTTAGATCCAAGTATAGATCATCCTTCTAATACAGATAATCCTCCACATTGGTTTTCCACATACCAAAATTTTGTCCAGTAAACTTCTCCAGTTTAAAATTTGAAATTTCTCCCATTTCTCTCACTTGAACATAAAACTCTCCTATGAGTGCCATTTCCCAACAAGATTGCTTTGATACCAGTTGTTGGGAATTTACCATGTACAAACAATACATAGCCTATAAAAAAAACAAATAATAACAGCGAAAATGGAGAAATAGTTCAAACCCTAGTTAAGCCCCCATAAGCAAAATAGGAAATAGTGCAATAAACAACAAGAAATCACACAAATGTAAGAGACACAAGATATACGTGGTTCGGGTAGTGTACCCTACATCCATTGAGAAATAATCAGTCCTTTGTATTAGCAACAATACAACAATATTCTCCACTTGTACAATGTCTCCTCCCCTCTCTTCCTTCAAACCGAAAAAGAGCATTCACACATATGAGACGATCTTTACAGTACAAAATATATAGAGATTCAAGACTTTTCCACTACCTGAAACCACATAGTGGTGTCGGAATACAATGGTATAAAACCATGGGTTGAAATCATCCATACGGTTATCACGTTATTTTGACAAGTGTTTTTCACTAAGAAATATAGTTAAATTTTCAAAAATTTCTCCCACTACCCCTTGGAACCCCATTCACATTCCTATTGTTGATCATTGCCCATCAACAATATTTAATGGCCTTGGAACCCCACCAACAATATTTAATGGTAATTAATTCCTTTATTATCAATTTGGCTCCATTACCTAACAATCTAACCTACTTCATAAGGAAGATCAAAAATGGCAAGAGACCATAAGTTAGTGACCACGAAAATTCACCTCAAACAAGGGAACAACCCCAAAATACAAAACTCAAAATATAAACCAAAACTATATACAAATGTACAATATGGTATATGATGGTGTAAATATTGAACTATCATTTCCCTGGATCCCACACATGATTAGCACATTTCAAAAAACATATAACATGATAAGCATGCTAAGTTTTACAGGAATCCAACAAAAACAAGATTAAGAACAATAATACAACAATCTTCATATTACCTCTCTCACCCCTCCAATTTGATTTATTTCTATTAGTGATTCCATAGGTGATCTTCAAATCATTAAATTGATTAAACAAAATTTTATTTTCAATTATTTCTTGTCTATTATTTAATATGTCAAATTCACCATTCTATTTTTGATTTAGAATTAGGATATCCTTTTCAAATATGAAATATTGTAAATAAGAGCCTCTTTCTATGAATTTCGAAGCCAATTTATTATTAATGTTTTTAGGCCAATCAAACTTATGCAAAAATTTACAAGCATCTAGGATATCTACTAAATGAGATTCATTATAATTTTTATCCTAGATTCCATTATTAATTGTTGATGAATTTGATTTAGCAATTTACACACATCAACTTATTTTTCATTCATCAAAGCAATATCATTAGTGGTGTGAGTAGAAATCAACTTCACTTCTTCATTCACCTGTAATGGTAATTCATCATTAATAGCATTAGCATCCAAAGGAACATCATGTAATCCATTACTTGATTTTTTTATAGTCACTAACAGAGGTAAAGATTTCACCTTGTCATCCATACTCAACACATCATAGTTAGAATTTACCAAAACTTGATGAGCGTTTGTGACTTTCTTCCTCTTCATGATCTTCATAATTATCAAACACCTGTTCAAACATACCAAAGTTAGACACCCAATCAAAAGTGTGACCATCATTTTCAATCCATAAGTCTTTTTTATCTAGGGAGGTATCAAATAATACATCACCATGATCAATCTTCCTCTTTGTCATTTGGTTCCAATTCCTTGATCACTATCCATGGTATCTCTTCATTTGAATCCTCAAAATAATCATGTGAATTTGTATCCAAATTTTCAATATCCTGAAATGAAATATCAGATTTTACCTCTTCCTCATCCAAAATAGATGAGTCATAAGAAAATTTTACCATTTCTTCCTTCTATTTCAACAAGATCTTCAATAAATTCATATTCACCATGATCTAATTTTGGAACTTTATCGATTCTTGCAAATGTAATATCCTCATGTGGAATGGAAATTTTAGCATCCGACATGTTAATAGAAATTTCGTCAGTAGGGACGTGAAAAGTAGATGATTCTTCATATCTTCCCAAACCGTTGTAAAAATTATCTTTCAAATTCGTGGGCTGAAACTCTATTGCATTTGTGATATGATATTTTGACTCATCTATCAATTATTTTTCTTCTTTGTTCTTGGTAATAGACTCATTATCATTTTTCAATACTTTATGAGATTCCAATCCTTCTTCCAAAACATTCTCAAATTGTACAAGACTTGTAATATTATCATTTGAGAAAGTAATTGTATTATCATGCATATTAATTGACACAAAATTTTCATTAGAAGGTTTGGAGTGAGTGTATTATTTCCACTTCTTCCAAGAATCATAATAATCATATTCCAAAATCAAGTGGTGACGTTCAACTACTTCTTCAACATATTCCAATTCATCAATGTGTTTCTCATCAAATTCACCTTTACCCTCCTTATATGGTTCAATGATTTTCATAAGTGGGCTACTCTTTGTATTCAAGTTTTCAAGATTATCACAATCCACACTTGTAACCCATGATTCAATTTTATCACAATTTGGAGGGTGAGGAATTTATTGATCATCAGTTTCACACATCTCATATAAAGTGTCTTCCAAGAATTCTAATATTCATGACTAAGATGAATGATGTAGGTGTGAATGTGGTATTCAATAAGGATAGCTACATGAAGGTTCATGGAGCCTTGTGTTGGCAAGGGGATTTCATTGAGGAACTTTGTTTAGACTTGAGGCTAGCACTATAAGTATTAATTACAATAACCCTTCAGTTGTAGAGAAAAATAATACAGTTGAAATGGCTCAAAGTATTCCTTTAGCAAAGACAAAGTTGTGGTATCAATGCATGGGGCATATTGGTGAGAAAGGCCTTCAAACATTAAAAATGAAATGTATGACTCAAGAAATTTCTGATTTCTCATTAATTTTTTTATTTTTTTAACCATTGTGTTTTTGGAAAACAAACTAGAGTCAAGTTTCCTAATGGTGCTACAAGGTCTAAAGGAATTCTACATATAATTCATAGTGAGGTATTTGGACCTGCAAAAGTGTCATCATTAGGTAAATCTATTTATTTTGTTACATTTATAGATAGCTCCTCAAGAAATAATTTGGTATATTTTCTATGGAACAAATCTAAGGTATTCAATAAATTTAAATATTTTAAGGCTCTTTTCAAAAATTAGGTAAAGAAAAAGATAAAGGTTTTTAGAAGTGATAATGGTGGTGAGTATTGATCTAATGAATTTGAGCAATTTTGTAAGGACTATGGAATAGAAAGGCAGAAAACAACATTGTATACTCCATAATAGAATGGGGTTGCAAAATGAATGAATAGGACATTTATGGATAAGGCCAAAAGCATGCTAAGTAGGGTTAGAAAAGAAATTCTAGGTAAAAGCTATGTTAACTGCTTGTCACCTCATCAATAGATATCCTACCTTAGCTATGGTGGATAAAAATCCATAGGAAGTATAGAATTTTAAGAAACCCTCTCTCAGTAATATAAGGGTTTTTAGTTGTGATGCTTATATGTATGTCCCAAAAGAGAAAAGGACTAAGCTAGACTATAAATATAAAAAATGCATATTTGTGGGTTATAGTACTAGTGTTAAAGGATATAAGTTGTGGAACCCAAAAACATAAATTTTTTTTTTAAAGTCAAATGTGCTCTTTGGAGAAAAAAAAGGGGTTCTGAAATAGGAAATGTAACGAAGCAAAGAACCTGAAGTAGTTCAAGTAAAATTAAAATCTAAGAAAGAACTTGTGGTAGAATCTGATGCTACAGAATAAGATGAAATATAGAGATAATTTGAAGAGGAAAATTTAGAGGAATAAGACAAGGAGAAATTTGAAGATGCAAAACCTAGAACTCCAATTCTAAGAATATCAAATTGAGTGAGAAGATTCCAAAATAGATATAACCCTTCAAATTTTTGTTTTGCATTCTCAGTTACTGATGAAGAAGCCAACATTGTAAAGGAGGCACTTTATTCAAGTGAGAATAAGTCTTGGAAAAGGGCTATGGAGGAAGAAATAGAGTCCCTAGATAAAATAAGGCATGGGATTTGGTGAAATTACCTCCTGGAAGAAAACTTTTTGGTTGTAAGGGGTTATTCAAGAAGAATTATAATTTAGAAGGAAATTTGGCGAAGTACAAGGCTTGCCTCATAAGTAAAGAATTTTCTTAGGTTGAGTGAATTAAATTTGATGAGATTTTTACTCTTGTCACTAAACTAACTTCAATTAGATTTATGTTGGCTATTTATGTTGATTTTGATCTTGAAATAGAGCATATGGATGTAAAGATAAATTTTCTACATGGTAAACTTGATGAAGACATATATATATCACAAAAATAATGCTTTAAAAATAAAGGGTAAGGAGGACTTGGTACATAAGTTGAAAAATTCCCTTTATGGCTTAAAGCAATCTCCAAGAATGTGGAACCAAAATTATAGGTTTGTTTTGATGCTTGGGCTTAAAAAGGTAAAGCATATCTGTGTGTGTATTTCAAACAAGAAGATAAAAATTTTATTATCATTATTTTGTATGTGGATAACATGTTGTTAATTGGTAACAATAAGGAGACAATAAAACTACTAAAATATTAGTTATCTTCTAAATTTGATATGAAGGATTTATGTTCTGTAAAATTTATCTTGGGTATGGAAATAATAAGGGATCATGCAAGTAGAAAATTAGGGTTAAATTAAAGGAAATATGTTGATTTGATACTACACAAATTTAGGATGCATGATTGTAAACCAATAAGTACTCTATACCCTATTAGTCAAAATTTATTGATTGAACAATATCCTAAAATAGATGAGGAAACTGAAGAAACATGTTCCTTATGCAATAGGTATTGGTAGTATGATGTATGCAATGGTTTGTATTAGACCTAACATTAAACATGCAGTGGGAGTAGTCATCAAATATATATCCAATACAGGAAAATAACATTGGACTGTTGTGAAGAGGATCTTCAAATATTTGCGTGGAACTTCAAATTATGTTATTTGTTACCAAGAAAAATATGGAGATAGTAATACTATAAATCTACAATATTTTATGGATGGTGACTAGGTTGGAGATATTGACAAGAGTATATCCACAAGTGCTTATGTGTTTTGAGTATTTGTATGGGTAGTAAGTTGGATGAGTAAAAAATAATCAATGGTTGCTTTGTCCATAATAGAGGTAGAGTACATTGCATCAACTCATGCCTATATATAAGCAGTGTGGCTACAAAGGTTGTGTTCAATAGTTGGTTTTAAGAAGAAGGCTATGATAATTTACAACGATAGTTAGAGTGTAATATTTTTTTCCAACAATCCTAGTTTTCATGATCGATCAAAACATATTGATATCAAGTACCATTTTGTGAGAGAGAGGTTGAAGGGAATTGGGTGATGTTGAAAAAAGTTGATACAGAGAATAATGTTGTTGATTTGTTAATGAACGTTGTATCGACTAAAAAAAATTCTTTGTGTAGGATATATATGGGCATGGTTACCCTTGATAGTTGATGATGGTAGTTTTTGACCCCTATGGAAATAATTCAACATGTAGGAGAATGTTAGAAATATGTTGAATATTTTCCATGTTATTTTTGTGGGGTTAACACTAAAAGGTATTGGACACTCTATACTTATACTCGTCAGGGTTTAGGATTGGATCGAGCCTTTAATAGGGGTTCAGGAGTGGTAGCCTTTTGAAAAGTAGGGGTCTGGGGGTGGTAGCCCCTAACAAAAAAGTTAGAGTTTTTTAAAGTTATTTTTAGACCCATATGGGCTTTTTTGGGTTACTATATTTGAAACCATGTGTTTTTCCCATGATATAGTAAAATCCATGCATGTACGTTTGTTATATATCACACTTGTGTTAGGGTTTGGAGATATACATAAGAAGAACATTATTGTATTGGAGACGATCAATTTTATGCAATAAAAATATAATATTGTGTTGGTTTTTCCTATTTAAGGGTTTCCAGGATAAATATTATGTTATGTGTGTATCTCATATCTTCTTGTTTTAATTATGCAATTACTATTTTTCTATATTTTTTGAGTGTATATGTGCACAAGCCTATCACTCTCCTCAACCTTATTCAAATTCTAGCATAGATGTAGCTTGAACATGTGAAAGGATGCTATTATTGTTAGCTCCTCCTTACTAATGTTACTGGCCTTACCTTGGCTATTCTTAGTCATCATCAAGTTACTCTCAATGAACTTGAAAACAATAGATAGAAGCATTAGACTAGTGCGCCATATAAGTCCCCCACTTAAACTCTTGATATGAACAATGCCCATGGCTTCAAGATCAAAAATATGTTAAAAGCCATACCATGGCCCTTAATGCTATGATTGATCTCTTTGATAAAATTATACATGAGATTTGTTGTTGAATGGGAAGATAACCAGTTTAAATTCCTTCTTGTAGTAAAATTATTTTGAATAAAATTGAGTAGCTTGCTAGATAATTGAACATTCTCCTTAGCATTATTTCTTTAGAGATGATCAACCATCTATAGGAGATCCTTAATATAAAGAAAAGTAGGAAGCATCACAAATCCATCGTCTACAATTCTGAGGGTATGTCTAGATGTTTATAGGATGATTATTGGAAATAAGGGAAAACAAGCAACAAATTCAACACAAAATATATTTTAACCAAATATTCTATCGTATTCCACCAGTCAGCATTTGTATACATAATACATATTTATGCTTTATGATCTCTTAATTTCAAGATACCCATTGATGTTTTACCTTTGTACAAACTTTTCAACTTCACATTCTTTCTCATTGGATATTTTATCCATCCATATATGGGATTAAATAATTAAAGTACCCTAAAATATAATAACTAGATTTACATGACAAAAAATAATGTAATAAAGTCTACCACCCCTTTATTACATTATTTTGTATAAATATAATTAATCACCCATGATTCCATGGGTGGTACACTAGAATCATGCTTTGGCTCTAGCTCTAGTTTTGGCTCTACTTTGTATTTCTTTATGTAATATCCAATAGATCTACCTCTTTGATCTATCATAAGGTCTACCTCTACATCATTACCTCTAGGTATTTACCTCTACTTTACCTTTGAGTCCTTGCCTCTAGGTCACCTCTAGGTCACCTTTGGGTTATTATTAACTTTGGGTTAGCCTTTGAATTTAGCTTTAGATCATCACCTCTAGGAAATTACCACTAAAACATATCTTTGGAATATTACATATATTTAGAATCTTCCACATAATATTTCATTGTAGGTGCTATCACTATAGGTCTTCCAATCATAGATTAGGTCATATTTTGATACAAAAATCATCCATCTCAAGTTTCCCAAGATTATAGTGCTTCACAAGAAAACTTTATTATGATATTCCTCAAGCACCAAACTTGGTCTTCTTCTGTAGAAACCATTCAACATTTCTTTTAATTTATCCCAATCTAACACATTCATCCATTCATAATTCATATGCATTTGTTGTTGAATTTCTCTTTGTGCCAACACTTTCTTTTGGAGTGATTATTACCTCCACAAATATCACAAGGATGTAGGTTCCAATACATAGCTATCACATGTCTAGATATTCCACAATGACTACAACAACTCTTCCTAGGATATTCATTTTTTGCATAAATTTCTCTTATTACAAATTTGATCTCACTACTTCCTACTTGTGACTGTTGCACAACTAGCCCCAAAAAATTGGGGACCCACCTTTTATTTGTGTTTTTGAGGATTTTGGTATCCTTGCGAAGATGAGTTTAACATGCTCTATATTTGGCATTCGTATTTCAGTTTGCAAGGTGCCTTGTCAAGTAGAGTGGTCAGTTTTCTTTCGTCCTCTTTTGGAGTGTTGGTTGTCCTTTGGGTGATGATTTCGATAGTTTCCCATTGTTTGGTTTTATTAGGACTTTGCAGTTTTGATGAAAATCTTATATTTACTTGGTTGATTAGGGCCTTCATTGATTGGTTATAAAAGGTCTAATGTTGTTTGGCTTTAATTAATTATTCGTATTTTCATGTATTGAAGGTCTTGATCGATTTTGGTATTTTGAAATTATTTAAACCCATTTAAAAATGACAATAAAAATTAATATATATATATATATATATATATATATATATTTATTTATTTATTTATTTCTTTAAAATAATAAAAAAAAGTCTATATGTGTTTATATTTTATATAATATATATACATATATAGTATAATAAAAATGAATTATATATATAAGGCATAAAAAAATAAAAATTACAAAAAATTAAAATGAAAAATGTTGCATTATTTATAAACTTAAATATTTAAAGATGTTTCTCATTCTATTTATGTTGTGCATGATTCTAATCTTTGCCTTTTGTTTTATATGCATGTATAGGTCAAGGTGCATGTTTTGAGGGGATCTGAGCACCGTTAGTCACTCTCTTTGTCAAAAATATGATAGTGAGGATCCTGTGGTGCTTGGAGTGCAAGTGGAAGCTAGACAACACATCATCGATTGATGATATCATTGCCAACATGGGTAGATATGCATCACATGGAAATGAAATTTTGGACCCAGTGGACAAAGGGAACATCTACAAAAACTCATGCGATGGTAGATGGAATGAGAGATCCTACCAGGTGATGGAGAGGTCTTCAACATGGGCTTGCTGATGTGGGAGCGCACAAGAGATGAACTTCACTGATGCAACCTTTGAAACATATCTATGAATTGCACGTAGTTGATGTGGATCAAAAAAGGGAATTGAAACCCTTTAGAATGAGTGCTTCTTGCCACTATATGAGACTATCAGGTCACTGTGGTATATTTTTAAATTGCAAGTTCTATTCAAAGTGGTATCCATGCAACTTTAAGTGGATATCATTTACAAAATGAGGTATTCGATAGCCTTATTTGGAATGGGTAGGCCAAAATCAAATGTATCCAAAGAAGATGACTTAGTACGAGAGGGCAGATAGCGTCGAGTGGTCTCCCTAGTAGCAACATGTATGTTATCAGAGACAGTTGTAGGATTTGTTGAAGACTATAATGGATAACACAGGGGGGATATTTGATAGAATCTCCTATCGAACGGAATATGAGGTAATTTTTTTTGTTTGACATCAAGGAATTAGTAGGGGGAAGTTTGATAACGCACGGTATAGATGCACCAGCGGGAATATGCTACATAGGGAGTGATGAGGCAGAAAATTGCCTCATAAAAGACTACTTTGATAAACTTTTAAACCCATTTGGAACTGCTTATGTTGTGATTTTATGTTAATCTTAGAGATACTATGCATTATGTGATGGTATTTACATGTTAAAATGATGAAAGTGCATATACTCTGTTTTGACTAATTTGTCCATGTTTTATATTCTGTTTTGGTTGTTTATTTCAGTATATTCTGCATTAATTTAGGTATTACAATATTTAGGTACTTCATTCATAAGGTTTATGTTTCTTCCATAAGTGTATTTCACCATTTGCCCATTTTTTTAAATTACTTTAAGGCGCCAAGAACTCTGTCAACAGTTGGTTGTGCAGGAAATTGGACTTTTTCCATACAAATTCCAACCAGTTGTACATATACAACATGGCATGGAATTTGTCCACTCCAGCTCAAACCAAAAGTGGAATTAGTCATCTAGGTGCTCAGAGAAACCATATCCGCCACCACAGTTGGTCGCATGTGCTTCTATTGCCAGATATAACAACAACCTTGTTCTACTGCCTGATATTCTGGAGCTGCTCTCGAAATAAGCGCAGAGGGTTTAAAACTGACTGAATGCATCTTTAATCACCATAAATAGGAGGTAAACGATGACTGCAATCATTTTAGGAGTATCCTTATCCATTCTTACACCTGTCCCTCATCGGTGGAAGCCAGCAACTTGAGTGGAGAGGGCCTGAAGGGTCAAAACCCTGCATTTGTGGAAGAACAAAATTGAAACAGTTGTAATAGTCCTATGTAACAACATTAAACCTTATCTTTAATGTACCTTATTTGTATAAATAAAGTGCTCCCATCTGAGAGAAGGGAGAGGAGAGAGGAAATAAGTAATAGAAGTTTTAGATATTGTAATTGTCTATTACAGCAACACAATAGTCTCGTAGGTCTTTCCCCGCACTCATCGTTATGTTGCTGGAATGAAATAAAGGTGCATCATTTGTCATTTATTTATGTTCAATTCTGCATTGAGTGTGAGGACTTAATAGTTTAGAGCAATTTTATTTGCCCTCTTTTGGTTCAGGAAGCAAGGGCCACTTCCAGGTCTAGAGGAGGGTTTTTACCTGATAGAATTCTGCTATTTCTGGCTGCAGCAGGTCAGCAGAGATCTGACAATTTTTGCATGGTTAGTGATTAGGATAATGTGGCATTTGAATGCATGGTAGGTAACTCATCTAGAATAGATTTTATAGCATAACATTTTCTATTTCAGCTTCAGCATTTCCAGTCTATATTTCCAGTTTGCATCAGAGAATTTTTGGTTAATTCAGTTTGCTACAGATTTGCAATATTTGCTTTCCAACCTTTGAATTTCATCATTGTCTTAGGTTTCATTTTCTGCAGGTGTGAAGTTTTAGTTTCATTGTTGTTATAAGTTATTTCTGTGATTTCCATTTTTGTTATTTTAAATTCTATCAATTAAATTCTATCATTTTTAATTCTGCAATAGTTCAGATTTGCTTTTCCTGCAACTGTGTGAATTTCAAATTATGCAAGGATAAGTAGGCACTCAGTTTTAGTTTCTAGGAGATTAAACGGGACACCTGAAACACCCCAAAACACTAACTGTTCCATGAATAAGGCCATGATCTAGATGAACTAAAAATCAGTCTGTTAACCCCTGCTTTCGTATATAGCCTTGGACACCACCCTGGATTGACACATAATGATTAAATGATGAAGAATTGATGACACTCATCATTTTTGGCACCATTGCCGGGGAACCTTAGGTGTTGTTAGGAGAGGTCTAGCAGTCCAGAAACTGTCCTGTCTCAGGAAACAATTTTTGGAGACCTGAGGTTTAGTTCATTTTAGTAAATAGGCATGAATGCATAGGCCAAGAGATGAGAGAGGGAGGTTTATTAGAACCGGTTCCTTCCCAGAAAGGCGTTCTTCCCGTACAGGAGAAGATCTGCCTGTTTATGATTATCTTGATAGAGTAAAAAGAGAATCATCTTCTTCATCAGTTGAACCATCTGTAGAACCTTTTGAGGAAGAACTTCTTGAAGCACTTGCTACTAGACATTCTTCTGTTCCTGATCCATTATTAGAACAAACAGAAAAAGCTGAATCAGTTAAATCAGAGGAGGAAAACATGGCACAACCACCACCTCCTGCTAGAACTTTTGAGTACCCTATACAATTAACTGTTGGACAACAAGCTCCTATGAAAACCATTTCTCCCTCAGTGTTGCCAATCTTTAGGGGAACAGTGTCTGAAGATCCTGACCAGTTTCTGTTTGAGTTTAAGATCTTGTGTCAAACATATGATTATGTGACTGATAATCAAAAGCTGAAATTATTCCCTTCCACACTTAAAGATGCAGCTTTACGTTGGTTCATGAGTCTTGACTCAGATTCCATTCATACCTGGGATGAAATGGAAACTGCATTTTTAGACAAATATCAGGAGTATTGCAGGGTACGTAATAGAAAGGATGAGTTATTTCGAATTAAACAAGAAGAAGATGAAAATTTGGAAGATTATGTTGATAGATTTGCTTTTATCCAAAAAAGAGTTGGTCCTGTAGAAGGAGAATTGTTAAAATCTATCTTTCTCAGGGGATTACAAGATGAATCCAAGGAAGTACTGGATATAATGGGAAAAGGAGATGTACACCAACTTGAGATTGCTGACATTATAGAGTTGTGCACAAATTATTCTAGAACTAGGGACAGAAGGAAGAAGAAAAGTCCTAATAATGTAGACATCAAAGAATTGATGGAAGAAATGGCTAATATGAAAACTGATATACTTGTTCAACTAAACATCGCTTTAGGAGAAAGGAATACAAGAGCCAATTCTTCACCACCCCTGTCTATCTATTGTCCTAGGTGTAGAAATAAGCATGCTCTACAAGATTGTCCTTTGGACAAGACCTCAATCTCAGCAATCTGTGGCATTTTCTCAAAGGAGCATAAAACTGATAAATGTCACCTTTTGCCCCATCTTAGGAGTGCTATAGAAAACCAAGTTGAAGAACTTCATGCTATTGGGCAAAGGCCAGGAGGCAACTTCATACAAAACCAAAATGCCCCTCGCTTTTCTTCAAATTGGGGACAAAATCCTTGGAATATGCCATGGGGATACACAGAACCTCCTCCTCAACCTTGGAATCAAACTTGGGCAGCTCCTCAAGATTGGTCACATTCTGGTTGGAATCAGCCATGGCATCCAGTTAATCCATCTTGGGTACCAAATCAGTCAGGGCAAAGATGGGGGCAACAATACCCATCCTATCAAGGGCAGCAGAGGTATCAACCACCAAACCAACACTTGCTGCCAACCCCTAATCAAAATTTTTAGGGAAGAGTTCAACCACAGCAAACATAACCAGTCAAGCAACCTCCACTTCTAGCTCAGCCTATGGCTAACCCCAATAACAATAGACAAGCAACCCCTGTTTATGGAGTTGAGTCTAAAGAGACTGTTGTAGTCCATGTCCTTGATTGTAGTAACATCCAGTTACGTTCAGGGAAGGTTTTACCTGACCCTGCACCACCCACTATTGAAGAAATTGATGGAAAGCAAGAATTTTCAAGTCCAAAAAAACCACAAACAGAGCAAAAAGAGGAAAAAATAGAAAGTTTACAAGGAAAAATTGAACCTGCCTCAGCAGACCTACCATATCCTGAAAGGTTTGACCACACTATCACTGCTCCTGAATCAGAATTAATCATAGAATTGAGGAAAATGTCTATCTCACTCCCTTTGTTGCAGGCAATAAAGGATGTACCTCTGATTAGGAAAACCATTTAGGAGTTGTGTATTAGGAAACTTGGTAGGAAGAAGAAAGCCTTTCCTAAGACTGTACAAGTAGAAGGTAAGTTGGCTGACCTACTTTCTGGAAAACTAGTACCCCCTAAATATGGTGATCCAGGGAGTCCAGTAGTTACAATTACTATTGGGTTAGTTCAAATTCCAAATGTACTTATCGATTTAGGAGCTGCAATCAACGTGATGACTAAGGAAACCATGCAGAAATTGCAGCTCAATAACCTTAGTCCTACTACCACAGTTTTGGAAATGGCAGATAGGTCAGTGGCTAAACCGAAAGGAATTCTGGAGGATGTTGCCATTGAAGTATCTTCTTGGGAATACCCTATAGATTTCTTAGTGTTGCAGCCTAGAAACTCAGCTAATGGCTATCCTATTATTCTAGGACGACCTTGGCTTGCCACTGCACTGCATTTATAGACTGCAGGTCAGGTGAGATGACCATTTCAAATGGTGTAGACCTAAAAATATTTCCTTGTATCCACCAGCCCAACCTTCAACCAAATTTTTTGGACAGATATGGTATCCTGAGTCTGATGAAGAACATGAAACTATTGTCACCTTGGCCACCATTGTAGTAAAAGAACATATTGAAGAACTTAATTCACCAGAAAGAGAAATCTTTGAACATGAAACAATTTTGGTGAAAACATTGCAAGAAGAAGGCCTTAGGGATGATCAAATTCTTGTCCATCATTTGTTATGGAAATATGAAGAACAAACTGTTGAACATCTGTCATCTATTCCACTACAAGAAAGCTCCTTCACATTGCCACATGGATGGCATCATCATCTTCTGACTTCTTTCATCTGTCCTATGCAAATGATCCCATCAGGTATCACATTTACACTAGAATCAAGAGTATTTCATACTCTGCAGCCACATCATTGTCCCTTAAATGCTTTAATCAGTAAATATGAGGTTATCAACTCAGTTTATCTAGGGATTAAGCAGATTGAGATACAGCCAAGAAAATTTTTGAACATTAATAGTTGGTTGACTAATGAGCAAGAAGCCAAATTATTTGTTGTTTTATAGAGACATGTTCAAGCTTTTGCTTGGAGTTATAAGGACATGACTGGCATTCACCCTGATGTGTGTACACATAGGATATACACTGAAGATGTCAAACCAGTAAGACAACCACAAAGGCGTCTGAATCCCGCTCTGAAGGATATTGTTAAGGAAGAAATCGAAAAACTATTGGATGTAGGATTCATTTATCCAATTTCAGACAGTAGGTGGGTTTCACCATTGGTCATTGTTCCAAAGAAAAATGGGAAGATGAGAGTATGTGTGGACTACAGGGAATTGAATAAGGTCACACATAAAGATCACTTTCCATTACCATTTATAGACCAAGTGTTGGACACCCTTGCTGGTAAGAAATTTTTCTGTTTCCTTGATGGTTTTAGTGGTTATAATCAGATCCAAGTTGCACCAGAAGACCAGGAAAAGACAACTTTCACATGTCCTTGGGGAACATTTGCTTACAGAGTATTACCCTTCGGTTTGTGCAATGCACCAGCAACATTTCAGAGAGTTGTTTTGGCTATTTTTTCTGATCTAACAAATGAAAGTGTAGAGATTTATATGGATGACTTCACAGTGTTTGGAGATACATTTGAATATACTTTAGAACAACTTGAAAAAGTTTTAATACGTTGTGAAACATATCATTTGTCTCTGAATCCTGATAAATGTTTCTTGATGATGGAAGAAGGAATTGTTCTTGGACATCATATTTCTGCTTATGGAATTAAAGTTGATCCTAAAAAGGTAGAGGTCATCAAGAACCTTCCTCCTCCAAAAACTCAAACTGATGTCCGTAGTTTCTTAGGACATATTGGCTTTTATCGCAGATTTATTGCTAATTTTAGTACCATTGCTAATCCAATGTTCGCATTGTTAACAAAGGATTCTGAATTTGTTTGGTCTATTGGGTGTCAACAATCCTTTGAAGTTTTAAAGGAAAAGTTAACAACTCCACCTTATTGAGAGGTCCTAATTGGGAGTTACCCTTCCATATTCAAACTGATGCTTCCAATACTGCTATTGGAGCTGCATTAGGGCAGATTGAAGATGGACAACACTATGCCATATACTACATTAGTAAAAATTTGACTGGAGCTGAAAAGAATTACACCACAACCGAGAAGGAATTTTTAGTTGTGGTGTATGCTATTAACAAATTCTGACACTATATCATAGGATATCAGGTATTCATTCATACAGATCATGCTGCCATTAAATACCTGATGAATAAACCTCTGGTTAGTGCAAGAATTATTCGTTGGTTAATATTATTGCAAGAATTCGATATCACTATAGTTAATAAACCAGGGAAAGCTAATGTAGTGGCAGATTTCTTGTCAAGATTGTCAAATGCAGATACGAAGGAATTGGTTGAGGATGCGTTTCCTGATGAGAAGTTGTTTGTTGTTTCTATACAATCTCCATGGTTTGCAGATATAGCTAATTATTTAGTTATAGGGAAGATTCCTCTTCACTTTACTCCTAAACAAAAGAAACAGTTGATCAAGCAAAGTTCTTCTTTTGAATGGATAGGAGGTTTATTGTTTAAATGCAGTCCTGACCATGTTTTGCACAGATGTGTTCACAAGGATGAGGTATATGACATCCTGCGAGCATGTCATGATGAACCATCAGGAGGGCATTATTCAATGAAAAGTACCATTCGAAATATTTTGGGTACTGGTTACTACTGGCCATCCTTGCACAAAGATGTCAAAAGGTATGTCAAAAATTGTGATGCATGCCAAAGGATGGGTAAGCCTACTTTTACTAGTGAAATGCCTTTACAACCTCAATTAGGTACAAAACCATTTGAAAGGTGGGGGCTAGATTTTGTAGGACCCATTGATCCACCTTCCCAAGGGAAAGTGCATATCTTGGTATGTACTGATTATGTAACCAAGTGGGTAGAAGCCCATGCTTTTAAGCATGCCCGAGAAGAGAAAGTTGTTGATTTCCTGTATTCCCAAATATTTCTATGATTTGGAGCCCCACATTCTATCACCACTGATCAGGGACCTCAGTTTACCTCAAAAGTTGTTGAAGCCTTTACAAAGTTGTATGAAATCAAACACCGAAAATCCTCACCTTACCATCCACAAGCCAATGGCCAAGTTGAAGTGACAAATAGGGAATTAGAGAGGATCTTAACCAAAACTGTAGCAGCCCATAGGAGGAATTGGGTGGAGAAGTTACTTGAAGCAATTTGGGCTTATAACACCACTTGGAAATCCACTACTGGATTTACTCCCTATGAATTGGTTTATGGTAAAAAGCCTCTTTTGCCTATTGAGTTTGAATTACTAACTCTTCGAACTGCTTTGGAAGTTGGTATTGATTTGTCACAGGCACAAATGGACCAGATCCTACAGCTCAATGCATTGGATGAGCTAAGGAGGGATGCATTGCACCAGATCGAGGTGATCCAGTCACAACGCAAGTTGTGGCATGATAGTCATATCCAACAACGGAAATTTCAACAAGGTGATTGGGCTTTGTTGTTTGATTCATGATATGAAGACTATCCTGGCAAGTTGCAGACTCGATGGCTCGGACCTTATCAGGTTGAGGAGGTATTTGCAAATGGAGTTGTACGTCTTTCACCAATAGATGATTCAAGAAGGAAAATGGTGGTTAACGGTCATCGTCTTCGGATATATCACAAACCATTAACCAAGGAGGAGTTTCTCAAGCAAGTAGGAAACTTGGATGTATCAATATTGGAAGGAAACCACTTCTTCCAAGATGGACTCAATCAAGTGACATAAACCAAAATATATATAAAAAAAAATGAATGAAAAAAAATAATATATATATATAAAAAAATAATAATAATTCAGAATGTGAAAACCTCTTTGAGGCGCATCTGAATTGGGCTTACATGAAAACCGGTTTTTTCGGCATGTTTGCCTCACTCTCCACCATTGTTCCATTCACTCTTCATCATTCCATTATTCCATTCACTCTTCATCATTCCATTATTCCATTCACTCTCACTATTACTCACCTTTGGTCCATTCATTTTCACTTCACTCCATCATTGTTAACGTTTGTTCCACTCATTTTCCCCTTTGTTTCACTATAGTTCAGATTGCACCATGTAAAGAGTTAGCGTAGAATCAGCCAAAAACAACATTTGTACAAAATGTGGATAAACAAGTTTCTTCAGGTATGTGCCTTTTTCTATTTTAATAGTGTGAATACTTCTTGTATGATGTATGATATCCCTAACTGGCATAAAAACATACATAAGTTAGTTCCGAAAGGTTATCAAAATGAAATCCTCTTGAATGCTCTTGGAATAAACCTGTTGCATACAAATACTCTCGAATGAAAACTTTGGAAGATATCTTGCTCAGGAATAAAGCTAATGATAAAAGTTGGTAAAATGAATTAACAAATGGTTAATTCATTTTAAACTCTAGAACCACGAGGCTCAGGCTCAAAAGTCAATAAAAATTTTCGTGGGTTCGTAAAAGTTACGCCAATCAGGATTGGAAGTTGTACCAAGGTGCAGGTTTCAAATTGGAGGTTCCAAGGCACGGATTCTATGAAAATATTTTACCGCATGTAATTGGTTGGCACACAACTCAATGGGAGGTTATTTTAAACCAAGTAGTTTCCATTAATAACTTTTGCCATATCACCGTAAACGTCGTAACAAATTAATTGCATGCGGGAAGAACAGGAGTAATGATGAATTATGTGCCGCCACCTGCCAAGCTTTGCCTCATGTCACACGATTTCTCATCATTCTGGCATTGCTTGCATGTGTTTATCATCTTTAAGTTTCATTCTTTCCCTGATATAAGTATTCCAGAATGAGAGAGAAAAAAACTGTGACATATTTTCAAATTAAAGCAAACAGGGTACGGGAAAATTCACCATGGGTGGACAAAAGAACAAAATTGAACCAGGAAATATAGAGTTTTTGCAGAGGGACGAGGAGTGTATGCGAATCTTCGTGGAAGGGGGTTTTTTGCCCTTCTTGCACAAATTTGATGGGCATTCAGAAGGTTTAACAACAGAGTTCGCATGCACTTTTCGTAACAACAGAGTTCAAATCAGCGGCATGACTATTCAAGTAAGTCCTGAAATTCTTAGCCAAGTCACTGAATTGCCTCTGCAAGGGATTCACATAGGCAAATCTGGAAAAAATACATTAATAGAATTAGTTAATCAATTTAGAGGGGAAAATGATAGACCTACGGAGTTCATAATAAGCAACAATATTTGCAAAGGAGTTAAGAGAACCAGTCTGCAACCACCATGGGATGAAGTTGCAGTCTGGGTCATCAGGTTTCTAACCTGTGATGGTCAATACCCTATTCTTTCTGGTCATCATTTACGAATTTTAACTCACCTCCGCTATGGTCATTTAAACACTGAATTAAGAGTCAATTTGCCTCTGTATTTGTACCAAGAACTTGCAAATATGGCTAAAAAGTATCAGGCAGGCAGGGGGTCACCCAAGCATCATGGGTTAGTCAAAATTATTTGCAAACATCACTTTAGGGGGAATCCTAGGAGTTTTGACCACTTTTTCCATACTTGGGATGAGTTTGTTGAAGAAAACATTGTTGAGAGTCCCACTTATGGAGAAGAGACAGGGGAGGCTAACCCTAACCCTGAGCATAAACCTGGAGCTTCTGTTGGCACAACCCCTTCATCTCTAGAAGGACCTCCCTCATCACGAATGAGAACACAGAGGAATGTCGGCTCTGACCGAAAGAGAAAGGTCACATTTTTAGAGGATGTACAAATATTCCACACTTTTGAAGAAGGGGAACCCTCTAATCAACAAGAAACTAGAATTTTTGAGTCTAGGTCTCCTAGTTCTAAAAGAAATAGGAAGCAATCTGTTTCAGGGTTGAGGAGATCCTCAAGGCTTCAAAAAGTTGTTGATACAAAGGAGATGCAAACAAAGGAGAAGAGGGAACATAATGATGTTTTTGAAACCCATACTCAGCTTGTGGAGGAAACTATGCAAGAAGTTGAGGCTATCAATGACCAAGATGTAGATATCTCTGGATAGAATGTGGACACTTCAGTAGAAGAGGAAATGCCTTCCATTTCTCTCAATTATTCCTCAAATTTTGAGGAACAAATTGAAATAGGGGAAGCACAGGAAGACACAACTATTGCTGGTCTACCAAGATCCCTTGTAGATTACCCTGACTCTAAAGAAGAGCTTGAGGCAGCAACAGATGAGAAAGATGATTCAAGTGTAGAGGAAGAGGAGGAAGTTGATATTAAATCTCAGTTACATGCAGCCAGAAGTGTGATCAAGACCCAAACAGGTTGGATTGAGCAAAATGAAGCCTCCTTAAAGGAGAAGGACAATATCATTGCCAAGTTATGGCAAGAGATAGAAGTTGTAAAGGCTAGGCTCACACTTTTGGAACAACAACCTTCTCAAATAGACTCAGGGGATGAATTGGCTAGTTTGTTAATGAATTTAGCAGGAAATGCAGAAATAAGTTCACCTGGCAGTGTTGCACCTGACGAAGCACAAGAGGCACAATAGAATTCAGGGGATGAGCAACCAGGGGCACTTGTGCAGGTGTCCAAGGAGCCACAACAGATGACCATGACAACAACACCCCCAAAAGCAGCCATAATAGTCCAGGAATAGGTAAATCCACAAATTCCCCAAAATATTGTTAATGTGAACATTCCTAAAATTAAGCTAATTGAAGTGGGGATACAAACAGAATCCCCTACAGTAGAAAAAGTAAATGTTGGCATTCAGGTTAATATTGTACCTCAGATGCAACCTATGAATAGGTCACCTAAAACAATTTCATTAGTAAAATATAATGAGGATATAGCATATTGGATGACCAAATGCCATCAATTGGAGGGAAAGGTCTCCTCATTGCAGACCTTAACAGAAGAAATAAAGCAGAAAGACTCTAAAATTGAGAAATTAAAGGGGCAAGTATAGGACATATGTCAGATTGTTGAATGCATGGTTCAATGTCGGAGGCCTGCTAGATTTTACAGTTTAATTTTGAAGGAGAGGTACCTCCGATGGCAGACAATGAGAATTACCTCTGGTCTCTCCCACACATTTGAGACACTAGGTGAATTCTTGGAAGCTTTCTAGCAGAGCTCTGGAGAACACCAAAATTTACTATGTGAGTTATTTCTTCATAATTTCTTTCTGCCAACTGAAGTTATTTTCCTCCCCCACATATTTACTGGTGATATTCAGCTGAGGGCTTTTCAATCAACGCTTCAGAATCAGATTTACTAGGAGCAGGAGAAAAGGGCTAGTAAATCCATAGAATCCCAAGTTGTTTTGCTCATTAGACCTGTCCACTTAAATCATAGAACTTCCACCAATCAACATTATACACTAATGAGAAATGATAGGGTAAGGAAAATGTACCTAGGAAATTTGCAGGCGTGCATAGATGGTTTTCAAACATTTTGTGCAACATCATTTGCTGACGCTTTGTCAGCCTGCAAAAGTAGATGGGGTGAGTTACCTATATCTTTGCAGAAGAGAGAACCTGTCACACCTAACAATTTAATATGGTCAAGAAGAAGGGCTACAAGCATAATCCAAACCATATTTGAGGTCAGGGAGTAGTGGATTGGGCTCAGGTACAGAATGCCAACTATAATCACTCATGTTCCATACTACTTTGATAATGATTCTCAGCCGAAAGAACAGTTTTAGGAATGGCTCGGGGAGATTCAGATGCACAAAGGATACTATCAGGTTGGAAGCAGATTATGGAAGTATGTTGAGCGATACCTGGATGTGGATCTTTGTGCTATTGTGGCAGAACAAAATGCATGAGGACATGCAGTAGAACAGGCTGGGGGGAAATGATGAGGCAGAAAATTGCCTCATAAAAGACTACTTTGATAAACTTTTAAACCCATTTGGAACTTCTTATGTTGTGATTTTATGTTAATCTTAGAGATACTATGCATTATGTGATGGTATTTACATGTTAAAATGATGAAAGTGCATATACTCTATTTTGACTAATTTGTCCATGTTTTATATTCTATTTTGGTTGTTTATTTCAGTATATTCTGCATTAATTTAGGTATTACAATATTTAGGTACTTCATTCATAAGGTTTATGTTTCTTCCATAAGTGTATTTCACCGTTTGCCCATTTTTTTAAATTACTTTAAGGCGCCAAGAACTCTGTCAACAGTTGGCTGTGCAGGAAACTGGACTTTTTCCATACAAATTCTAGCCAGCTGTACATATACAACATGGCATGGAATTTGTCCACTCCAGCTCAAACCAAAAGTGGAATTAGTCATCTAGGTGCTCAAAGAAACCATATCCACCGCCATAGTTGGTCGCATGTGCTTCTGTTGCCAGATATAACAACAACCTTGTTCTGCTGCCTGATATTCCAGAGCTGCTCCGAAATAAGCGTAGAGGGTTTAAAACTGACTGAATGCATCTTTAATCACCATAAACAGGAGGTAAACGGTGACTGCAATCATTTTAGGAGTATCCTTATCCATTCTTACACCTGTCCCTCACCGGTGGAAGCCAACAACTTGAGTGGAGAAGGCTTGAAGGGTCAAAACCCTGCATTTGTGGAAGAACAAAATTGAAACAGTTGTAACAGTCCTATGTAACAACATTAAACCTTATCTTTAATGTACCTTATTTGTATAAATAAAGTGCTCCCATATGAGAGAGAGGAGGAGAGAGGAAATAAGTAATAGAAGTTTTAGATATTGTAATTGTCTATTACAGCAACACAGTAGTCTGCAGGTCTTTCCCTGCACTATTGTTATGTTGCTGGAATGAAATAAAGGTGCATCATTTGTCATTTATTTATGTTCAATTCTGCATTGAGTGTGAGGACTTAATAGTTTAGAGCAAGTTTATTTGCCCTCTTTTGGTTCAGGAAGCAAGGGCCACTTCCAGGTCTAGAGGAGGGTTTTTACCTGACAGAATTCTGCTATTTCTGGCTACAGCAGGTCAGCAGAGATCTGACAGTTTTTGCATGGTTAGTGATTAGGATAATGTGGCATTTGAATGCATGGTAGGTAACTCATCTAGAATAGATTTTATAGCATAACATTTTCTATTTCAGCTTCAGCATTTCCAGTCTGTATTTCCAGTTTGCATCAGAGAATTTCTGGTTAATTCAGTTTGCTACAGATTTGCAATATTTGCTTTCCAACCTTTGAATTTCATCATTGTCTTAGGTTTCATTTTCTGCAGGTGTGAAGTTTTAGTTTCATTGTTGTTATAAGTTATTTTTGTGATTTCCATTTTTGTTATTTTAAATTCTGTCAATTAAATTCTGTCATTTTTAATTCTGCAATAGTTCAGATTTGCTTTTCCTGCAACTGTGTGAATTTCAAATTATGCAAGGATAAGTAGGCACTCAGTTTTAGTTTCTAGGAGATTAAACGAGACACCTGACACCCCAAAACACTAACTATTCCATGAATAAGGCCATGATCTAGATGAACTAAAAATCAGTCTGTTAACCCCTGCTTTCGTATATAGCCTTGGACACCGCCCTGGATTGACACATAATGATTAAATGATGAAGAATTGATGACACTCATCAGGGAGGACGTTGACTAAAGGTTGAAACATCTTAGGTGGTGCAAAGATTTTAGCCAATGAATGAAGTAGTTCCGAATAACAGTGTAGAATGTATATTACATCATGACATCAAAGGGTGCTGAGGACATAGACGACACCCACATGAAGCAATTGAAAATATAGTGGACATCGAGGATTTGAATTTGATTATGCATATACTATTTACATTGGTGTCCATATAAAGGTCGGAGTTATTCTACAATGAGCAAATTTCATCGAGGGTTGGTTTCGATATTGTCTAGGAGGTGTATTGCAGAGATCATTGCAGCATGTAATAGCTGAATGAGTAATGGATAAGCTACGTTTAAGGCATACACAATGACATCTGACAAAGATAGGCAGTGGATGGATTTTAACGCTGATGATGGGGGATGATATTGAAGACACAATGATCCAAGCCATGGTGAAGAAAATTAAGGGTGTTCTACATGAAACTTCTATAGTGAAAGAATACAAAAACGTATTGGATGTGGTGAAAAAATTACACAGAGATGTGGCTAAATATGGTAAATCCTGAGGACAAAGTGATGCAGCATCAAACACGGTCAACATGGTTGTGGACATAGATGACTCACCCGACACGGACGATAGTTGGAGAAGGATGAAGTGGACATACATCAACAACAATGAGACAGGGTCCGCTAGGTCAGTTGAATAATGAGCGGTACGGGCTAGCAGTGAAGTGATACTATAGGGATCAAAGCAATAGTAGCAAGAAAACCTTCAAAACAAGAAGTGTCTTCATCGTCCATGAAGCCTATGTGGCCTACGAGTGTTTGTTAGTAGGAGGACTAAATTGAGCAGAGGTTATCTTAGTATCCCGAACATGCATTCTTCAAATGATGGTAGGTTAAAATAGTTGGTGTTCATCAACTCTTGACACATCGGTGGACTTCAGTTGTGATAGTGAGAATAGTGGTTATACAAATGGTAGTGAGCATTAATGTTTATAGGTTGACGCAGTGCATAGTAAAAGGAAATAACATGAATATCACTGGAATGCAGTGAATGGAGAGTACAGAGGTGTGGGCGCTATACTATACCTCACACAACGTCTAAGAGAAGTAGGAACCACCATGCGATGATTTCGGGAAGAATTCAATATTAAGCATAGATTGATCCTTGAATCTACCCATTGGGGAAATATTAGAGTCACATACGAATAAGGATGTATAAAATTAATATTGAAATTACTACGACCACAGTGGACCAGCAGGGACTCTATTTGATGCATGATTACACGTAGACAAATTTGGATAGCTTTGCCAGTGCAGGAAAAGCGTTATGAATCATTACGAAGGCATGCAGGAGATGTGGACCAACCCATTTATGACAAGGAAGAATATACAGGAAATTACTGGAGTGTTATTATCATGTCTCTAAGGTGTCCCGATTTCCAAATATGGAATAATAATATGAACATGTGTGTTATCCGAGGTTGCATGCAACCGTTGAGGAGGGAACAAATTGAAAAAAGAAATAAAAATATAAAACATTTTTGTGAATGGTTTTATAAAACAAAGGTGGAAAATTTTTAATGTAAAACGACCATGACTTCGAAGAATATTATGAAATAAAATAGGTTGTCGTTACCCAAATCAAATCAAACAAAAGGAAAGCATGCAAGGAATCAGAGAAAAGGGAACATGAGACGTTGAAGAAGATATTTAAAACCAGATAGGGGAAAGTGAAAGGGCAGATGGAAAATTAGAAATATCCATTCAAACCATGAAAATGGTGTGGTTTATTCTTTGTAATACCAATGTTGTTGGAAAGACATAAAAACAGAGGTGTTTTTAATACAAAATATAGCATAAATTTGCATTCTATGAGCAAAATAGGAGGAGTTTGTCTATGCATGCTTTGTTCTAATGCTTACTTTTTTCCTTCATGTTTGAGGATTAATAGATGATGTTGAATGCATATTTTTATGATTGCATCATTGAATATGTTAAAACATGAAATTTATTTTTTGTTTTCCTTAGAAACTCGCACCTAGATTATGTCGAGTTGTGCAAACGCAGATTCAGGTAAACTAGGTTGCATGCATGGATGTATTATATATTTGGTTTTGCAAGAATAGGATGGCATCACACTAGTTGTAGCATTTTTAACATCTTCGGATCCCGGTTTCGTTTTTTCATATTTTATTTTTATTTTCTAACTTTTATTTTGCAGATTTTTTTTATTTTCAGGCATTAAAAATAAAATTAAAAAATAAAATGATAAAAATAATTACATGGGTGTGAATAATGATATATAATCTATCATCTGAGACAAATTCGAAGTCATGTCAGGTTGATTTTATACAAATTGTTGAAAATGACTATTTCATGTAGATTTTTATAATTTTAGAATTTTATTTTTTTCAATTTTAGAGGCAAATCGTATTTTTATGCTTTTTGTTTCAATTCATAAGTATAATATGACCTTACCTTTATGAAAATTCCAATTTCATAAAAAGGGGGTGATTCTTTTATGACATTTCATAAAATATCATTTTTGAGTAATAAATTCACCTTTCTTTATTAAAATTCAGATTTCATCAAAGAGAGGTAATTTATCATTACATAAAAGGTCTTGGTTTTAAAGCATGAAATTATTTCTTCTTAATGAAAATTAATTTTATTAAAGAGGGATAATTCATCATGAAATTATAAGGCTATTATTTTCAAGCAATAAATTGGTGTCTCTTTATGAAAATTAATTTCATCAAAGAGGAACAATTTATCAATTATATCAAAGGCTTTCTTCATCTTCATGATAGAAGCTACATTTTATGGATATATTCATAATTTTAAATTCAATTTCATAGATAGATTTAATCTTCTATTTCATGCCTTAGAGTAGGATTTAATGCAAGATAACGATAAGCAAGGTGCAACCTAAGTATTGTCATTGTTGTGAACACAGTCAGGTTGATCAGTTGATGCAATGGTTAGAAGTTGATTGGTGAGCAAGGTGATGGATAGGAGTTGTTTGTTGAGCAAGGTGCAGCAAAAGCATTGCAAAAGTATTGTCATTGTTGTCAACACGATCAGATTGATGCGATTGATGCGCTTGAGGTCGATCGGATCAAGTGCGAGAAAGTTTCAAGGAAAACAAAGGTGACCCAGATTCAGAAACTGGCAGAAAGAGACAAGGAAGAAAACTGTCGTGATATCGCGACATGTTTTCTGTCGCGTTTTCGCGACATGGTCAAGGAGAGAGAAGGCGCAGCCGAAAATGTCACGATTTCATGACATGTCGAGTTTTCGTTGAGGAGAGAGAAAATGTGTCGCAATTTCACGACAAAAAGTAGGAGAGAGAAAATGCACGCCAAATTGTCGCGATTTCGCGACATGTTCGAGGAGAGAGAAGATGCGAGCAAAACTGTCGTGATTTCGCGACATGTCCGAGGAGAGAGAAGATGCGAGCAAAACTGTCGTGATTTCACGACATGTCCGAGGAGAGAGAAGATGCGAGCAAAACTGTCGTGATTTCGCGACATATCCGAGGAGAGAGAAGATGCGAGCAAAACTATCACGACATGGCAGAGGAGAGAGAAAGTGAAAGGTAAACTGTCGCGATTTCACGACATGCTGGAAGAGAGGGAAGCAAGGTGAAAATATGTCACGATTTTGCGACATAAATGGAGAAAAGGAGCTAGCAACGAAAAGTGTCGCGATATCGCGACACGTCGGGTTTTCACGATCCGAAGAGGAGAGAGAATGCTCAGCAACAAAGGTGTAGCGATATCGCTACATGTTGAAATGAATGGAAACAAAGGTGTAGCGATATCGCTGCATGATGAAAATTCATGGCACAAAGGTGTAGCGATTTCGCTACAATCAGGAAGTGCAAAAAACAAAGATGTAGCGATTTCGCTACAAGTAAAAAGACACAAACAAGAAGATGTAGCGATTTCGCTACATGTTGAAACAAAGAGGAACTAAGGTGTAGCGATGGCGCTACATGTTGAAACAAAGGGAAACTAAGGTGTAGCGATTTTTCTACTAGTCAAAAGTGTAGAACTGAAAGATGCAGCAATAATATTACAAGTCAAAATTTCATGAAAAGAGGCAAGGTGAAAACACAAGGCACAAAGATGTAAAAATTTTGCCATTGCATGAAGCATAGTGTCGCGATTTCGCGACATTTTCCATTTTCGCTGGAGTTGGCAAGGAGAGTTGTACGGAAGAGCAAAGTGTCACGATTTCGCGACATGTTCCAAATTTGCTGGAGTTGGCAAGGAGAGTTGTACGAAAGAACAAAGTGTTGCGATTTCGCGACATGTTCCATTTTCACTGGAGTTGGCAAGGAGAGTTGTACGAAAGAACAAAGTGTCGCGATTTCGTGACATGTTCCTTTTTCACTGCTACTGGCAAAGAAGAGTGTACGAAATTCGGAAGTGTCACGATTTCGCGACAAGCAGGATGATGACGTCAGCAAGAGTCAAAAACGTCGTGATTTCACGACAAGAAGGATGATGACGTCAGCAAAGTTGAAAAGTGTCACGATTTCGTGACAGGATGAAAGGAAAGCTGCTGGAAGCTGGAAGCGTCGCGATTTCGTGACATGCTTAAGGATGACGTCAGCAAATGTTGAAAGTGTCGCGATATCGCGACAAGATGCAGGGAAAGCTTGCAAGAGCCAAAACGGTCACGATTTCGCGACATGCTTAAGGATGACGTCAGCAAAAGTTCTAAGTGTCGCGATATCACGACATGAACAGAAGGAAAGCTGTCAAAGCCAAAATGGTCACGATTTCACGACAACAAGTGCATGAAGTGTGTGGCTTCAAAAAGTGTCGCGATATCGCGACAGGTAACAGTCTGGCAAGTAAAACCTGCAGGAGCATGCAAGGTGACATGTGTCAGAAAAAGCAGACAAGAAAATCATGCAGCCATTTACGTAAAATGTAACTGATGTCAGATCTGCAGTTATAGATTGACAAGTGTCAGTCATGCATTCGAACAGCCGTTTTCATGTATTCGAAGAATCAAATTTAAAGTATCGAAATGTTTTTGAAAAGTCTTTTTTACAGCCTTCGAACGGTCGCACTCATGGAATCGAACGGATATTTTGCTTGTATTCAAAGAGCCGAATATGAAGGATCAAGATATGCTTTTCGAGAAGATATGTTTGCAGCATTCAAAATAGCCATACTACAAGAAATCAAAACGCCGTATTGCAGGGTTTCGAACAGTCGAAGTGCATGAAACAAAATATCCATATTGCATGGATTCAAAAGACGTATTGCAGGGTTTCGAACAGTCGAAGTGCATGAAACAAAATAGTCGTATTGCATGGATTCAAAAGACGTATTGCAGGGTTTCGAACAGTCGAAGTGCATGGAACCGAACAGCCGTATTGCATGGATTCGAACAGTCAGAGTATGTGATTCGATTGCATGCAGGATTGAAAGGTTATAAAAGAATAATTGTACAGAGAAGAAGTTGCTGCTACGTGATAGAAGATGCTACAGAAAGAGGTTGGCTGTAAGTGAGCTATGAGAGTGTTGTAAGAGATTATAACAGTGTTGTGTTAATGCTATGAAGAGCTGCAAGAGCATGCCATATGAAAGGGCTGTAAGTGTGCAGAAGGTAGAACTATAAAAGAGTGTATGCTTCCATGAGATTTATTTGACTTAAGCTAGACCAGTGAGGATCTTGTAACACTGAAGGCATTTTTATGTCAATCAAAATTGAAAATAGAAATCCAAGTTGGTGCTTGGAATCAGGGGTTGGTGCTCCTTCCAGTTGATGCTGGTAAATTAGGGGTTGGTGCTCCTTCCAATGGATGCTGGTAAATTGATTGTAAAGTTGGTGCTTTGTAATGGTTGGATTTGTATGGGAGTCCAAGCAGTCTAGTTTGAGGAGTAGCCAAAACTGGTGAACCTTGTTACATCTTGTGTTATGTTATGCTCTCTTGTAGTACTTGTTGTTTCTGGTTTTAGCTTTCTTTTGTTTTGGCTTTAAGAGTTAAAGCATTAAGTTTTAAAATAGCTGCACTGATTCACCCCCCCTCTCAGTGCCATTGTAAGACTAACAGATAAAACTTGTTTAAAATCCACTTAATCAAGGAAGATAAAATTTACCTAAAAAAATTCAAGATAAAAGGAATTAAGGCTACATCGTGGTCATATGATGGCCAATTCACATTTTCTTTTCTTTAATTTATATGAATAATCATTATTATAGCATGTTGAAATGAACCAACACATGCCCCTTGTTAACAGTTACTTGCAATCACTAAGGTGTTCCAGGCATTTCATTAATATCTTTATTGATATTACTAATACACGTGTAAATGCTAATATAGTGAAGACCTTGGAGAAGTTGTTTTGTTTAACTTATTTGCAAGAGAGGGTTTTGGGATCAAAATTCTAAGGGAGAGTGTAATTTCACAATTGGATAAAATTACCACTCAACATTTTGGTGCTAGATGGAGGGCCTAAATTGGTATTCATTGATTTAACGCTTTTGGATTGTTCATGCAGGAAAGAATATGATTTGGTATAATTATAAGATTAGGAATTTCTAAATATTTCAAGTTCATTTCATTAGCATCTTTGGCCTCTTTAGCACTCAACACTTTTGGAGCTAAGAGGGTCTACATTGATTTATTTTAATTGCTATTTAGATGCTAGATTGTTCATGTTACTTGAAAGATTTATTTAAAGACATTGGTATTGACTAATGAAATTTTGTTGATCACTTTCATTGATTCTAACATTCTCTATTTTATGATGTGTTAATACTAACCTTTTGGTAAATTTGAGAATGTTCTTTCATGTCATGGTTTAATTTATGCATATCTTTTGGACGATACTAACATGATGATCTTTGTGGTTTACTCATTTGAAAATTGTTAGTCATTTTATGATTCTTTGCAAGATATTTTTATTTGACTAATAAATTTGGTTCTAAAGTTATTATTCGAGTTTCACTAATGGTGACATTTTGAGGCGCAAATGATATTGTTAAGAGAAAGCATGGTATCAACGTTAGGGAAGTATTATGAGTGTTTTTCTATGTTTGAAATACCCTATCAAATTACTAAAATGGTATTGGATTTTCTATAATAGTTTAATCAACATGAGACATTAGGATACATACAAAAATTGCATACCTACAAGAGCATATTATTTTAATGGTAAATTTACCATGAGGATGTTGCTTGTAGGTTATTCTCATGTATTTTGGATGACAGATCATTCTTTTGGTATAAACTATTACCCATGGATGTTAGGACTTCTTGGGTCTGACTGGAAGTAACATATCTTTATCATTTTGGTAATCAGGTGGACTTAGATATGTTCCAAAATCAATTTACCTCTATTTGTAAATAGCCTAATGAGTCCATGAGTTAATTCAATGAGAGGTTTCGAGAGTTACACTCTCAAATATGGGAAAGTTTTGAGATACCATAAGAGGAAGCTATTAAAGTATAAATGGGATTCATACCCCTCGTACTTGCTACACTTATTGAGTAAAATCTTGATGACCCATATTTTCAAAGAATCTATGAGGTCGCAATAATGGTAGAACAAGGACAAGTGGAGGTACAACATGTTCCCATGAGGGATTGATCTTATGGAGTTATTGATGCCAACCTAAACCAACCATCTAATGTAGCACCCTCCACTCCAATGATACCTAAGGTGAATGATCAAGGGGATGAATTTGAATTTCCAAATTTTATAACCATCTTATATATTGCCCAAGAGGAGGTGCAAGTTTCCAAGCCAACATTGACCAATGAGTATTGTGTAGATATGGGTTTATTTCTAGAAGTTCATGAGTATTAAGATAATGGAGGTGTCCTAAATATAATTAGTGTTGAGATATGTGATAGGATAGCACCTACCATGGAATTTAATATAATGGTTGAAAGTGAAATTGAAAGAGTATCAATAAATGAATATGAAGACATAATATACCTAAGTCAATAAAACATGAGTCATGGCATTCACTTGAGAATGTTGTAGCTAAGAATAAGTCCTGTGAATATTCATTTGTGGTCTTTGTTTCTATAGAATTTCCTTCACTAGATGATCAATTATCATCAACCTTTTTATATGTATAATCTCTTTATAATTCCCTTATTTACCACACTTTTAGCATTTCATCTTATCTAGGGCAACAAATTTACCCCTAGATTTTGATTTCTTTTCTCCTTATTTTTTTTCTTTCTTGAGAACAACCACTCACAACCAAGGCATTATTTTGATGATAATCCTCAGAATATTTTCATCTCATCTCCTCAAATAGCAAAGTTCCTACTATATTCTCTACTTTCAATGTAGATGTAGTATTGGTGATAGTCATAACTAGGTTATCCCATGAATTAGGTGAAGAACACAAGATTATACTGAGAGGGGGGTGAATAGTATAAGACCACTTTTTGCTTTTCATTCCCAAACAATATTAATCAATATAATCAATGGCAATACCAAAATAAATAACCACATCAATGCAAAAATCATCACACACAATAGAGACTATTAGAAATTTTTAGTCCCTAATCTAATATGTTGTCATTGATGTCAAACGATCATTTAATGTCAAAAGGATCTATGAAGGGTTTTTGTGAAAACCAAGAAAAGAAAAATAAAAGGTTTTATTTAAAACCATGGATAAAATAGAGGACTATTCAATAGAGAATGGTTATGATCTCAAGGGAGAACTCGTCTATGATCTAGACACAATAAATAAGGTAAGAAAGCAACACTCTAAGCTTGAAATTCAGTTTCAAGAATGTGATGAAGAAATATTATTGCTCATAGAGGACTTAGAGAAGTCCAAGGCTAAGGCAAGTAAGTTCAAAGAAAAGTTAGAAGCAAATATTTTGGAATGTGAGAAGTTAGCACAAGAAGTGGCTAATCTAAAGGAATATTTAAAGGACTCCAAGATCAATATGAAGAGTTTCACAAATAGCTCTAAGAAATTGGATAAGTTCATTTGTGGACAAAAAAGAACATCTTGTTCAACAGGTCTTGGCATTGGAAAGAAAAAAGAAAAAGAAAGTCTACTTCAAGTCTTGAATAAGAAGACACTTTAGAAGAGGGATTCTCAGATGAAAGCGAAAGTGAAAGTGAAACTTATAAGGATGAGTTAGATTGCAGTGAGTCCAACAAGGAAAATGGGCAAAGAAGATTCAGATGGAACAACAATCAGAATAGAAGACCAATGAGGTATAGACAAGGAAGCTTCAATGGGAGATGCTTCTCATGTCAAAGGTTTGGGCACATGGCTTCATAATGCAGGTCACATGAAATACATGTGTATGGAAGAGAACAAATTTTCCAAGGATATTGCTATTCGTGTAATGAGTGTGATTACAAGGCAATGAATTGCAGGATTCATGATAGAAGAGGATATGGCTTCACTAGGAGAAATCCTAAGACAATTGTACATCCAAGGAATAATAACATTAAGTGTTATAAGTGCAATAATGATGGTCACATAGAAATATGGTGTAGAGCAAATATTCTAGAATCAAGCATGAACAGGAACAAGAACATAAATATAAACAAGAACAGGAACATGGGCAAGAACAAGAACATGACCAAAAACAAGAAGATGAACAGGAACATAGACTCAGAAAAGAAAAGAGACTCAAAAAATAATGAGGACAAGAGCAGGTAAAATAATAGGAACATGGATAAAAACAAGAATAAAAATATGGATGAGAACAAGAATATGAACAGGAACATGGATGATGAATTGAAAAGAAGCAGTGGGAGGATTCAACAAAAAGAAAGAGGAAAAGACAAAGGCAGAGAACTATGCTTTCGAGGAGTAGAAATACTCCCACCCAAAAATTAACCACCTCATGTGGAGGTGGGGGAGGGGCTAAGCTAAGAGGTTTAATTCTTAGCCCCGAGCCCAAAGGTGACCCTTTTCCATTGATGTCAAAGGGAGAGAGATTTGTGTATTTTGGGGAGAGTTTTTGATATGATGAGAGTTTTGATATTTGACAGAGCATTGAGCTAGGGGGAGCAAAGTCCCAAGGGGAGCAGAAAAGAAGGTTAGATTTCAGTAAAAGGATTTGGGTTGCTATTAATGACAAAGTGGGAGATTTTTGGACATTTTGAGTCCCTAAGCTAATATTTTGTCATTGATGTCAAAAGATCATTTAATGTTAAAAGGATCTATGAAGGGTTTTTGTGAAAACCAAGATAGGAAAAATAAAAGGTTTTATTTAAAACCATGCATAGCAGATTTGATCTAGGTTTTTCTTAAAACCCAATTTGGGCTCTTGTTTCATCTAAAAAGGTGCCCCGATGATGGAGATATTTAAGTTTTAATATTTGGTTTAAATTTTAATTATTTAAAATTTAATTCAAATTTAAAACTAAATATGCAAGATTTTTGTCGAAATCATCAAGCAAATAAAAAGTGATATTTCTACCGACATCTTCGATATGATTAAAGAACTATATAAAGAGGGCTTCAATTGATTATTATTTCATCCTTGATCGTGCAATCAAATTGTTTACGAGCTTGTACGAATTTCTTGAGAAGTAAAGCAGCGAATAAGACAGGCAGCATTCAAAGAAACAAACATCGTGGGTAGTGTGGCGCATTGGCAATTGTTTTGGCTAAGGTGCAATACAGACAAAAATTCCAAGGATCGAATCCCCTTGACAACATTTTGGAAGGCGTGAGAAAGGTGCTTCAACACTTTTGATTTTGCGGAAGGTGGAGAAGGGGATTAGGCATGTTGTGCCTTTCCATTTCCAACGAGCGGCTAGCTCGGTTGGAATCTTAGCCATGGCTAAGACACTCGCGGCATGTGCAAGTTGGGGGTTCGAATCCCCTTGAGGAGGTAATTATGTTTTGCATTAATTTAATTTTATTTAGCCCTAAGGTTGGAGTTATAAGGTGGTTAGTGGAAATTAAAGTTTTAATTAAGCTTTGTTATTTGGGTTGTATTGATTATTGCAAAACTTGAGGGGTTTAAAAATTTATTTTATTATTATTAAGAATTGAATTTAGGAGAAATAAGGAGTTGTTTTAAAGTATTTTTGAAAGGCTTATTGATTGTTATTTTGATAAGGGTTTTATTAAAAATGGACTTTGGTGGATGTGTTTATTTAGTTGGAGTAAAAATGGTGTAAATTTTTTTGGTATAAGGTAGAGGTGGTTATAAGGTCCACAAACCTTTTACATAGTCAAAATGGGCTGGGTCTAGCATCAAGCCCATATAATCAAAATACAAAATGGATCTTTCTAAGACCCACATTAAGCCATA
Organism: Wollemia nobilis; assembly: GCA_028583015.1. Classification (NCBI taxonomy): domain Eukaryota; kingdom Viridiplantae; phylum Streptophyta; class Pinopsida; order Araucariales; family Araucariaceae; genus Wollemia; species Wollemia nobilis. Next base: position 2,357,468 of record JAQPPZ010016856.1, on the reverse strand, counting down.
CTTAGAGTCCACAGTCCTATACTTGTCACTTGACTATTCAGGATAAAACAAAAACCAAACAACACCTAGCACTTACTAATACCACTAGGTTGTTGTACTGTACACTTGTCACCTCCCAAGCCCCAGCAAATGGGATGCCTTTTTTGCCTAATTCCATCTATCGGATTACTCATCATCAACCCCTCTGATCTCTTGATGCTCTAATAGGTTTGATCTTAGCTCTTCTCTAGAAGCCAACACCAATAGTTCTTGAGGGAATTTATCCTTCCAAATTTGCATCTCCCTAACAGAAACTGCAATATTTGCCATTAGATCTATAGCCTGGTTCCCTTCTCTAAAGGTGTGTTGGATTCGGGCATTAACCAAATGAGATTTATGAATATTTTCTTCTAGGATAAGCTTCAAGATGGTCCAGTTGGGGTCTTTATCCTCCTTAATTGCCTTGATTATATTAAGCGAATCCCCTTCAAAGATAACTTCCTTATAACCCTCAAGTCTGGAAATTCTCATTGCCTGCATGCAGGCTCGGGCTTCTGCAAAATGATTTGTTTGAGTTCCCAAAGGCTCTGCAAAGGCAAGGACCACTTTTCCTTCCTCATTTCTTAGAACTCCTGCTCCTGTAGCCCCTAGATTTCCTTTAGCTGCCCTATCAAAATTAAACTTAACCCACTTTTGTGTGGGGGGTATCCACTTGACACCATCCCGTGGGTTGGTTGTAATGTCTAGGTCTAGAAGTTCCTCTCCCCAGTTTTGCAAAATCCTCCTTTCCCTTAGAGACATGGTCTCATTTTTTAAGAAGAAAGTTTTCCAATTTTCTTTCAAAGCTCTGATTATTTTATTACCACATAACCTGGGATCTTTCTTATGTCCTTTAAATACTCTCTTATTTCTCTCATTCCATATCCCCCATAAAAAATGGGGTAAGCTGAGCTTCCAGAGCCAAGTCAAAAGTTTCACCCAGAAGGGGGAAGCCCACTGTATGCAGAAGTCAGACATGCTATTTGGACAAACCCAATCTATATGAAATTTTGATAGGATCATTTGGAAGACTGTACAAGAAAATTCACAAGTTAGAAATATATGACTTACAGATTCTATCACTTTCTCACACAAGATACATCGATTGATGAATTGGAAATCTCTCCTTTGCAGATTATCTATTGTCAAAATCTTATTTTGAACTGCCAACCAAAAGAAGAAAGCTATTTTTGTGATTAAATTATTTAACCAAATAATAGAAGTTGGAGTCCAGCCATTGAATCTTGAGTGGATTAACTTATAGGTAGTTTTTACTGAATAGATCCCACTTGTAGTTTTGCCCCAAATCGCCTTGTCTCTTCCTTCCCCAGGAATGATCGAGAACACCCTTAAAGCATCATTGAGTTTGGTTAGGGCCACCTTCTCTTGCTTTGATAGATTATGAACTGTGATTTTCTTCCAAGAGGAAGTTTCCTGTGCTACAGCAATAAAATCCCCTACTTTTCCTTTGATTTCCTTCGAAAGTTTATGTTGGAGGACCTGAAGGTCTAAGTTATCTTTCAGAGGGGCCTCTTCCAACCATGGGTCTTGCCAAAAGTCCACTTGTATTCCATTACCAATTCTCCATATAATGCCTTTCCTGACTACCTCCTAACATTCGAGCAAACAATTCCAGAAATAGGATCCTCTAGGGAGATTATCAGCTTTCAGGAAGTCCTAATTATTTCTTATATATTTTTCCTTAAGAAGTTTTACCCATCCCAATTGATCATTATTGATAAATATCCATACTTGTTTTCCAATCAGAGCTTGATTCATTTCTTTCATTCTCTGTAGCCCCAGGCTCCCCTGATCCTTACTTGCACACACCTGATTCCATGCTACCAATGAAATTCTCTTTCTCTCCTCTGAACCTGACCACAAGAAGTTGTGTTGAATTTTCTTCAATGTAGCTCAAACCTTTGCAGGAATTCTAAATAGAGACGTGCAGTAAATTGGAATGCTCTGTAAAGTAGTTTGAACTAATAAGGCTTTTCCTACGAAGCTGAGAAGGCTGCCCTTCCACCCTGCTAACTTTTTGGAGATCCTATCAATGACTGAGTTCCACAATGTAGCCTTCATTCTTCCTTCGAACATAGGCATGCCTATATAAGTTGCTGGTAGAAGCTCCTTTCCACAACCAAAGAGGTTAGCTATTCTTTCCTCCCTCCCACTAGGCGTTTTAAAGAAATAGATGCTACTCTTCTTATAGTTTATGTACTGTCCTGCTTCTATCTCATAGTTGGTTAGAATTCTCTTTAGATTCCTAGCCTGAGGCACCGAGGCTTTGGACACAATGATTGTATCATCCACAAACTGTTGGTGAGACACTAGCTCTGCTGTTGAGGCTGGTTTGAAACCTTCCAATTGACCATCTGCCACCGTTGCAAAAATGTTCCTACCCAATGCTTTCGCTAAAATAATAAACAAGTATGGAGACAAAGGATATCCTTGTCGCAACCCCCTTTCACTCTTAAAGTAACCGGAGGGTGACCCATTCACCATGATAGAAAATATTGTAGTAGAGATACAACTAAAAATCAACTTAATCCATTGGGGACAGAAACCAAACTTACCCAAAATCTTGGTGAGGAACCGCCATGAGACCCGGTCATAAGATTTATTCATATCAAGCTTTAGTAACATACCTGCTTACTTACTAGCCACCATTGAATGAATAACCTCATGAATTGTGATGATACCATATAGTATTTGTTGCCCTTTCACAAAGCCTCCTTGGTTCATATCAATGATGAAAGGAAGGATAACCTTCAGCCTATTGGCGATTATTTTTGTGAGAATCTTCATCAGAGTGTTACATAAACTGATAGGGCAAAAACTAGAAAATTCCATTGCTCCCACTAGTTTAGGGATGAGGACTAAAAATGTAGCATTAACTCCTTCTAGGATTTCCATGTCCTTTTGAGCCTCAATTATAGCTTCCACTACATCATTGCCTAGGATATCCCAAAAATTCTGGAAGAAAGTTATGGGGAAGCCATCCGGTCCTGGGGAGCTATTACCATCCATGTCAAAAACCACCTTCTTGATTTCCTCATTTGTGAAAGGACTAAGTAAGAATCCATTAAGATTCTCAGTTACGAGGGGTGGAATGGCTGCCAACAGAGAGTCCTCTTCTTCAATAGTTAGATTTACATATTCTAGCAACGATTTAAAGTACTCAATCGATTCCCTCCTTATGTCTTCCATATATTTGGTGTTATACCCATCGGCCATCTTGATCTCCTTAATTTTGTTAGTACTCTTGTGGTGAAGAGTAGAGACATGGAAGAAATTTGTATTTTTGTCACCCTCCTTTAACCAACACAGTCTAGATTTCTACCTCCAAAATGTTTCTTCAAATCCTAGCATCGTGTGGTATTCGGCTAACAGCTTCCTCTCCTAGTTTCTCAGATCCTCTGTAGGTTGCTTTGACTTCAGCTTCTCTTGTAGCTCATTGATCTTGTATTTTAGTTCTGCCTTTTTAACAAAAATATTGCCAAAGGAAGTTTTGTTCCACTCTCTAATGTTAGCCTTCACATTCCTTAGTTTACATGCCACTTGGGCCAGTTTCGAACCATCATACTTTTTGTCCCACCATTAGGCAACCAGATCCTTGAGATCCTGATGTTGGAACCACATAAGTTCGAATCAAAAGGGTCTGATGTATATTTTATTAGAGTCCTCCCCTATTTCCCACAAAATTGGGTTATGATCAGACTCGATTCTTGGGAGTGCCATTAATGAAGAGTCCCCAAACCTCTCCAGGAATTCTTGAGAAAGAAGAAACCTATCTAATATGATATGAATTTGGTTTTCCTTCAATCTTTTGTTAGACCATGTATTGGAGAATCTACGTAGGTCCACATCCATCAGCTCATGTTTCTCAACAAAATCTCTAAACTTGTAGATATCAGAAGTTATTCTTTGAGAGCCCCCCAATTTATCTGTAGGATTAAGGTAGCAATTGAAATCCCCCACCACAATCCAAGGGTAGTTGTAGACCGTCTCCCTCAATTCATCTAGCTAACTCCAAAGAACACTTCTCAGTCCCTATCTAACTGGAGCATATACATTTGTTAAGATCCACTCTTCTTGCGTGGTTTTATCCACACATAAGAGACAAATAAACCAACTAGACATCAGAATCACTCTACTATCAATCACATTCTTGTTCCACATAAATAGCAACCCTCCTGCTATTCCAGTGGCCTCTTGGCCTACTAATTCAGCTTCTCGCCAAGTCCTATTCTTAAAAAGAATAACTCTACTCTCCTCCATTTTAGTTTCTTACAGTAAAATCATATCCGGTTTGTGTTCTTGTCTAAGAGCATACAAAGCTCTTATTTTTGCAGGATTACTCCCGTGAATATTCCATGAAAGAATATTCATTTATTGGCTTTGGATCCTCGAGCCTTCACCCCAAAGAGAAATACTGCTTGAGTGCCATCAGCCACTCCTCGCTCTGCTTCTTTTTGCCTTAAGGCAACATTTCTAGGTTTCCCTCTTCCTACCGAACCATATCCCCATACATCCGCTCTAGGCTGGGGTTCCTTGGGATTCACTTGGCTTCTAGTAACCATCTTGGATAGGTCAGTCTTGGTCTTTGGGGTAACAATATGGCTTTCCAGGTTAACTGGTCTTTTTGACAGTGGAGATGATTCCGTGCTCTTAGCTTCTTGATTAGTAGATTATTTGTTCCCTGCTTTGGGGTTACACTGATCTTGGTGGTTCACCTCTTCCTCCTGAGTATCCTTGCCTGTATTATTAGTTTCTTGCTCCTTCCTTTGATTTTTCTCCTCTAAATCCTTCTCTTGAGTCTCCTCTACCTCAGATTCCACTTCTTGGCTATCCATATGATCTCCCTTCAGATGATTTAATGCATCAAAACTGTTCTCCAATGGGATGTTGATCTCCTTGGAATTTCTTCCCATAAATTCCTCTGCAGTACATGGGACCACTTCCACTGAGCCTCCATATACCTCCCGTATTATCCAATCAAAATTACTTGCCCCAGGGCATTGATCTATGGGGTTCTTTCCTTTGTGATTTGGCTTTGAGGCTTGTTGTATCATCTTAGGAGCAGGTTGAGCTTGAGGGTTCCCATCAAAGGGACCAGCTCCCCTGTGAGAGGGTTTCAAGGCATAGGTATTTTTGGGAGGAGGGTTATAACGTTGCCTCTTGCTTACAATAGGGTGAATAGGGTCTCTGATATTCATATTTTGAGCTCCACATCCTTGAGGCCCATGTTGGGTAGGAATGGAGATCTGCGGGGGAGGGATATTATTCTGGGTTTGAGGAGCAGTATTTTGGAGTGGGGGTTGGTTCTTGGAAATGCAGTGGATACCATGGTGCCCTACCTTCCCGTAAACACTACACTTAAAAGACATATTTTCATATTCAAAGACCTGAGTATGAAGGCCAAACATAGATGACAATATAATGGATTTAGGGAGCTCTTTACTCAGGTCCGCCAACACACACATGCGAGCAGAAAGGAGTCTTGTTTTGCTCAAGGTTGCAGGATCAATAGCTATTAGTTCTCCAATCTCTGTAGCTATCCCAGCCAAGAATTGTTCATTCCATAAAAGCAGAGGTAATCCCAACATCTTAACCCAAATAGGAGCCAAATACAAGACTCGAGTCCCGGGGTTGGAAATCGGGGGACCAACGCTCAGATACAAGCCCCTTTTCCCAAAAAACCAAGGACCTCCTTGGAGAGTCCTTTCCATGTCCTGTTCACATTGAAATGTCACCAAAAGAAAACTCTTGGGTAAAGCCTTAATCATCATACCAGCCCTTGGCTGCCATTTTTGGATAGCCCATCTCCTTATGACTTCCAATTCCGGCCTCACCCCCATAAAATTTTCCACCAGAGATGTTCTGCCCTCCATAGCCACATGCTGAGCTAAGGTATCCGGGACATGCAACCTACCATTGACAGATTTTAGATTAAAACAAGAGTCGGATAATTTTTGCTTATCGCAAAGAGCATTAAGATATGAAGGTCTCCAGTTGCCATGTTTCTATTTGTCTCCTTCCTGGGTCTTCCTTTGATCCTAATACACAGAGTCCTGGTCCCCCTCAGAGATATATTCAATCGCATCCGCCCAACGCCCTTGGAACGGTTCCAATAGAACTTCCTTGTCCACATCCTCCACCTGGGGGCCTGCTATCTCACTAGAGTCCCCACCTGCCGTGTCTGCTGATCTACCATTCAAAGCCCTACACCTAGGGTTTGTTTCCCCTAGACCTCCCACTCCTCCTCCTTGCTGCTCCATCCATCACCAAAGTTCATGAAAAAATGGTGTAAATTGAGTTATGCTTTATATTGTGATTATTTGAAGTCCACTAACTCTTATTGAGATTGGAAAGGAAAGTTGTGTTTAAGTGTGGCATATTTTGTGGATAACTCCTTGGCATCAAAAAGGTATGGGCACATTCTCCTATTGATTGTTTATGGTGGTTGATTTCTAAAATATCTTTGGAGAGAAAAGGATTGATTGTGGTTTCCATTTTTGAGAGTTGTTGGTTTAATGCTTCAAGGTTTTCTGGTTTATGATTTGTAATTAAACCTTGTTTTAAAAGCACTGTTGTTGAAGCCCATTGATTGTAAAATGAACTTGAACTTGAGTTAGAAAAGAACATGAGTATAATTGTTATGTGATATTTGTGATTGAGCATTGTTGGAAACATTTTGAGTTGGTTAAATACATGCTTGGACTAGGGTTTGTGAGAAAGGATTGTTCCTTGAGGTGATTGGTTTAGTTGAGTTGATTTAAGCCTAGTCAAGTGGATGCATGTGGTTTTTCAAGTTCCTAGAAATAAACTATTTCATATTCTGATTTGAGTTGAGATTGAGATTTAAGAATATAACATATTGAGTCTCTAACAATTCTATTTATGCTTCTATTGATTTAAGATTGGGATTTGAGTATAGAACATATAGAGTCTCTAAAAATTCTCTTTATGCTTCTATGAGATTGATTTAAGTTGATATTGTAATTTGAGTATAGAACATATTGAGTCTCTAACAATTCTCTTTATGCTTCTATGAGATTGAATTGAGATATTGATTGAACATTGAGCTTAGAACATATTGAGTCTCTAACAATTCTCTTTATGATTCTATGTGATTGAGACAAGTCTTTGAGAAGGCTTGTGGACTGATTTGAGTAAGCTTTTGTGAAAGCTTGCTATGCATATTTGAGCAAGTCCTAGAGAGGACTTATTGAGCTAATTTGAGCAAGTCCTAGAGAGGACTTGTTGAGTATATTTGGACAAGTTCTGTGTGAGCTTGTTGAGCAGATTTGGAAAAGTTTTGTGTGAGCTTGTTGAGCATATTGGAGCAGGTTCTATGTGGACCTGTTGAGCATATTTGAGCAGGTTCTGTGTGGACCTATTGAGTAGATTTGAGCAGGTTCTGTGTGGACTTTTTGAGCAAATTTTATCAGGTTTTGTGTGGACCAATTGAGCAGATTTGAGCAGGTTCTATGTGGATCTATTGAGAATATTTGAGCATGTTCTATGTGGATCTATTGAGCATATTTGAGCAGGTTCTGAGTGAACCTATTGTGCAGAATTATACTATACCGACTGTATTGTGTTTAGTATAAGAGATTGAGCAGAACTATTCTAGACCGATTGAACTTTGTTTGGTATAGTATTGAGATAGAGCTTTGGAGGTGATCGAGTATAGAGGATAGAGTCTCAGTGGATAGGGATCCAACAGCCAAGATAACTGAAGACAAATCTGAGTAAGGAGTCTTCAAGTGGAAAGAGATCCACCAGTGAATGCAGCATAGAGATCGAGTCTTCTAGAATATCACTAGCCAGAGCATAAGGAGAAAGAGTTATCCTATGGAAGAGATCCATGAACTTGATATTAGAGGATCAACATATCCTTTGGACAGAAGTCCATAAACACTGTAATTTTAGAAAGATTCCCAAGAGATTATTTGAGAAATATTTAGAAGAAATATTTTCTCTGTGGAGGTAGCCCACACTGGGAAAACCACGTTAAAATTTGTTTCTCTATTTTTTATGGTGTTTTGTACATTGCTTTTATTACTGTTATTGATATTGCTATCTATACACTACATAATATTGATTTGAGAAGAAAAATAAAAAGTGGTCTTATACTATTCACCCCCTCTCACTATAAGCTTGTGTTCTTCATTTAGTATCAGAGTGAGTTCCTTCAGAAGATTTTTAAATCTTAAAGGAAGAGTAGTATAAGAACACAATGGATCAAAAGGATCAAAATAATGAGGTCTTCAATAATGCAGTACTAGTCTTTGATGGAAGTGACTTCTGTATTGGTGTGTGCTGATAAGATTTCACCTGATAGCACTTGGCAATGAAGTTTGGGATGCAATGGAATTTGGATATGATTCAAGAGCCAATCCTCCTACAGATAAGAAAGGTAAGCTTCTCATGCATGCAAATTCAAGAGCTATGAATGCAATTATAAGAGGACTATGTAGATCCGAATCTATGAAGGTTATGGAATGTACAACAACAAAATATATGTGGAAACTATTGCATACCATATATGAAGAAAATAAAAGTGTCAGGAAAGCTAAGATCAGAAATATCAAGGGAGAATTTGAGAATCTAATAATGAGGGATGATGAAATCATTCATGACTATATAAACAAGGTTGATGAAATTATACATGATATGAAAGGTCTTGGAATAAAGGTTGATGAATCTGATGCTTGCGACAAGATCTTGATAACTCTTCCAAAAAGGAATAGTGAAAAGGTTTTTGCCATAGAAACATCAATTGATAGTGATAATATAATAAGAAATTTTTTTCTTGGTATGCTTACAAATTTTGAGATAATAACAAAATATCCTATTCCTCCAAAATAAGTTGCATTCAAAGTGGACAGTAAGAAAAAGGGTAAGAAGATAGAATCAAGCAATGAATCTTCTAATGATGAAGAAGATAACTATGGTAGAAGAGATAGAGGTTCCAAAATACTGATAGATATGAGATCTATTAAGTGCTTTAATTGTGTCAAGTATGGATATTTTACAACAAAGTGCAAAGAGCCAAAGAATAACAATGATGAAGAAAACCAAGATCACAGGTACAGGGAATATGAAAACACAGGTACCAAAAGAAAAGCAGGGATGGAAAAATAGACAAGGTAAGAAGTTCTCCAAAGGCAAAAGAGAAGCTACTATGCAGATAATGCAAGTAAGTACTCAATTGATAGTGATGTTATTATTTTAGACAATTATAGAGATGAAGTCTTGTTCATGGTTGAAGAAAAATATTCAGTTAAGAAAATGACTCCAGTTATTCTCAAGTGTTTTAGATGTGGTAAATTTGAACATCTTGAAGATGATTGCACAAGGGATGGTTATAGTTTCAGTGATGATTATTTTGAATATGCACTTGGTGGAACAAATGAGAATCTTCTAATGGCATTAGAAGATGAATAATTGAGTGATCCTATAGAAGACAAGTCAAAAGAAAGAAATGACATGGACAAAGGTAAAAAAATAGAGGACTATTCAATAGAGAATGGTTATGATTTCAAGGGAGAACTCATATATGCTCCTAAAATAGTAAAGAAGGTAAGAAAGCAACACTCTAAGCTTGAAAGTCAGTTTCAAGAATGTGATGAAGAAAGATTATTGCTCATAGAGGACTTAGAGAAGTTTAAGGTTAAGGCAAGTAATTTCAAATAAAATTTAGAAGCAAAGATTTTAGAATGTGAGAAGTTAGCACAAGAAGTGGCTACACTAAAGGAAGATTTAAAGGACTCCAAGATCAAGATGAAAAGTTTCACAAATAGCTCTAAGAACTTGGATAAGTTCATTTGTGGAAAATAAATAACATCATGTTCAACAAATCTTGTCTTTGGAAAGAAATAGGAAAAAGAAAAGTCTAATTCAAGTCTTGAAGAAGAGGGAACTTCATAAGAAGACACTTCATAAGAGGGATTCTCAGATGAAAGTGAAAATTCTAAGGATGAGTCAGATTGCAGTGAATCCAATAGGGACAATGGACAAAGAAGATTCAGATGGAACAACAATTAGAACAGGAGACCAATGAGGTCTAGACAAGGAAGCTTCAATGGGATATGCTTATCATGTCACAGGTTTGGGCACATGGCTTCATAGTGTAGGTCACATGAAAGATAGGTATATGGAAGAGAACAACTTTTCCAAGGATATTGCTATTCATGTAATGATTTTGGTCACAAGGATATGAATTGCAGGATTCATGACAGAAGAGGATATGGCTTCACTAGGAGAAATCCTAATACAATTGCACATCTAAGGAATAATAACATTAAGTGTTATAAGTGCAATAATGATGGTCACATAGCAAGATGGTGTAGAGCAATATTCCAAAATCAAGCATGAATAGGAAAATGAATGTGAACAGGAACAAAAATATGAACAAGAACAAGAACATGGGTAGGAACAAGAACATGAACAAAAACAAGAAGATGAACAGGAACACAAACTCAAAAAAGAAAAGAGACTAAAAAAAGAATGAGGACAAGAGCAGGTACAAGAATAGAAACATGGATAAAAACAAGAACATGAATATGGATGAGAATAAGAACAGGAACAGGAATAGGTATGATGACTTGGAAAGAAACAGTGAGAGGATTTAGCAAAAAGAAAGAGGAAAAGACAAAGGCAAAGAATAGTGCTTTCGGGAAGTAGAAATACTCCCACCCTAGAATTAACCACCTCATGTGGAGGTGGGTGAGGGGCTAAGCTAAGAGGATTAATTCTTAGTCCCGAGCCCCAAAGGTGACCCTTTGCCATTGATGTCAAAGGGGGAGAGATTTGTGTATTTTTGGGAGAGTTTTTGATATGAGGAGAGTTTTGATATTTGAGAGAGCATTGAGCCAGGGGGAGCAAAGTCCTAGGGGGAGAAAAAAATAAGGTCAAATTTTAGTAAAAGGATTTGGGTTGCCATAACTAACAAAGGGGAGATTGTTGGATATTTTGAGTCCTTAAGCTAATATGTTGTCATTGATGTCAAAAGATCATTTAATGTCAAAAGGATCTATGAAGGATTTTTGTGAAAACCAAGACAGGAAAAATAAAAGGTTTTATTTAAAACCATGGATAGCATATTTGATCTGGGTTTTTCTTAATACCCAAGTTGGGATTTTGTTTCATCGAAAAAGGTGCCCCGGTGATGGAGATATTTAAGTTTTAATATTTGGTTTAAATTTTAATTATTTAAAATTTGAATTCAAATTTAAAACTAAATACGCAAGATTTTTGTCGACGTCATCAAGAAAATAAAAAGTGATATTTCCATCGACGTATTTGATATGATTAAAGGACTATATAAATGGGGCTTCAATTGATTATTATTTCATCCTTGCTCGTGCAATCAAATTGTTGGCTATCGAATCATTTATGAGCTCGTCCGAATTTCTTGAGAAGTGAAGCAGTGAATAAGACAAGCAGCGTTCAGAGAAAAAAACATAGTGGGCAGCGTGGCGCATTGGAAATATTTTTGGCTAAGGCATAGGACAAACAAAAACACCAAGGATCGAATCCCCTTGACGACATTTTGGAAGGCATGAGAAAGGCGCTTCAGTGCTTTTGATTTTGCGAAAGGTGGAGAAGGGGATTAGGCACGTTGTGCCTTTCCCTTTCCAACGAGCGGCTAGCTCGGTTGGAATATTAGCCATGGCTAAGACACTCATGACATGTGCAAGTTGGGGGTTCGAATCCCCTTGAGGAGGTAATTATGTTTTGCATTAATTTAATACAAAACATTATACCCATTGGATAAGTTGGAGTGAAATTCCTCCAATATTTTTTTCTCCCTAAGGTTGGAGTTATATGGTGGTTAGTGGAAATTAAAGTTTTAATTAAGCTTTGTTATTTGGGTTGTATTTATTATTGCATAACTTGAGGGGTTTAATGATTCATTTTATTATTATTAAGAATTGAATTTAGGAGAAAAAAGGAGTTGTTTTAAAGTATTTTTGAAAGGCTTATTGATTGTTATTTTGATAAGGGTTTTATTAAAAAGGAACTTTTGTGGATGTATTTATTTAGTTGGTGTAAAAAGGGTGTAAATTGAGTTATGCTTTTTATTGTGATTATTTGAAGTCCACTAACTCTTATTGAGATTGGAAAGGAAAGTTGTGTTTAAGTGTGGCAGATTTTGTGGACAACTCCTTGGCATCAAAAAGGTATGGGCACATTCTCCTATTGATTTTTTATGGTGGTTGATTTCTAAAATATCTTTGGAGAGAAAAGGATTGATTGTGGTTTCCATTTTTTAGAGTTGTTGGTTTAATGCTTCAAGGTTTTCTGGTTTGTGAGTTGTAATTAAACCTTGTTTTAGAAGCATTGTTGTTGAAGCCCATTAAATGTAAAATGAACTTGAATTTGAGTTAGAAAAGAACATGAGTATAATTTTTATGTGAGATTTGTGATTGAGCATTGTTGGAAACATTTTGAGTTGGTTAAATACATGCTTGGAATAGGGTTTGTGAGAAAGGATTGTTCCTTGAGGTGATTGGTTGAGTTGAGTTGATTTAATCCTAGTCAAGTGGATGCATGTGGTTGTTCAAGTTTCTAGAAACAAACTATTTCATATAATGATTTGAGTTGAGATTGATATTTAAGAATAGAACATATTGAGTCTCTAACAATTCTTTTTATGTTTCTATTGAGCTGAGATTGGGATTTGAGTATAGAACATATAGAGTCTCAAAAAATTCTCTTTATGCTTGATTTGACTATAGAACATATTGAATCTCTAACCATTCTATTTATGCTTCTATGAGATTGAATTGAGATATTGATTGAACATTGAGCTTAGAACATATTGAGTCTCTAAAAATTCTCTTTATGATTCTATGTGATTGAGACAAGTCTTTGAGAAGGCTTGTGGACTGATTTGAGTAAGATTTTGTGAAATCTTGCTATGCATATTTGAGCAAGTCCTAGAGAGGACTTATTGAGCTAATTTGAGCAAGTCCTAGAGAGGACTTGTTGAGAAGATTTGGATAAGTTTTGTATGAGCTTGTTGAGCATATTTGGATAAGTTTTGTGTGAGCTTGTTGAACAGATTGGAGTAGGTTATGTGTGAACCTATTGATCAGATTTGAGTAGGTTCTGTGTGGACCTATTGAGCATATTTGAGTAGGTTTTGTGTGGACCTATTGAGTAGATTTGAGCAGGTTCTATGTGGACCTATTGAGAAAATTTGAGCAAGTTCTGTGTGGACCTATTGAGTAGATTTGAGAAGGTTTTATGTGGATCTATTGAGAAAATTTGAGCAATTTTTGAGTGAACCTATTGAGCAGAATTGTACTAGACTGACTGTATTGTGTTTAGTACAAGAGATTGAGCAGAACTATGCTAGACCAGCTGAACTATGTTTGGTACAATATTGAGATAGAGCTTTAGAGGTGATAGAGTATAGAGGATAGAGTCTCAGTGGATAGATATCCAGCAACCAGGACAATTGAAGATAGATCTGAGTGAGGAGTCTTCAAGTGGAAAGATATCCACTAGTCAGTGCAGCATAAAGACAATGTCTTCTAGAAGATCACTAGCTAGAGTACAAGGGGAAAGAGTTCTCCCATGGAAGATATCCAAAAACTTGAGATTAGGGGATCAACATCTCCTTTCGATAGAAGTCCATAAACATTGTAATTTGGGAAAGATTCCCAAGATATTATTTGAGAAATATTTAAAGAAATATTTTCTCTATGGAGGTAGCCCACATTGGGTGAACCATGTTAAAATATGTGTCTCTATTGTGTATGGTGTTTTGTGCATTGCTTTGATTATTATTATTGATACTGCTATCTATACACTGCATAATATTGATTTGAGAAGAAAAGTAAAAAGTGGTCTTATAATATTCACCCCCCCTCTCAGTATAAGCTTGTGTTATTTAGAGACACTAATTTTAATGTGGTTCACCCAATGTGGGCTACCTCCACAGAGAAAATATTTCTTCTAAATATTTCTCAAATAATATTTTGGTAATCCTTCCCAATTACAATGTTTATGGACCTCTATCTAAAGGATATGTTGATCCCCTAAATATCAAGTTTGTGGATCTCTTCCATAGGAGAACTCTTCTCATTCTACTCTAGCTAGTTATATTATAGAAGACTATGTCTCTCTACTACATTGAGTGGTGGATCTCTCTCCACTTAAAGACTCCTCATTCAAAAGATTTGTTTTCAATTGCCCTGGCTGCTGAATCTCTATCCATAGAGACTCTGTCCTCTATACTCTGTCACCTCCAAAGCTCTGTCAATAGGCTCACTCAAAACCTTTTCAAATATGCTTAATAGGTTCACTCATAACATACTTAAATTTGCTCATCAGGTCCACTTAGAACCTGCTTAAATATGCTCAATAGGTTCACTCAGAACCTGCTCAAATCTGCTCAATAGGTCCAGTCAGAACCTACTCAAATATTCTCAATAAGTCCACTCAAAACCTACTCAAATATGCTCAATAGGTCCACTTAGAACCTGCTCAAATCTACTCAACATGTTCACACAGAACCTTTCCAAATCTGCTCAACAGGTCCACACAGAACGTGTCCAAATATGTTCAACAGGTCCACACATATTTTGCTCAAATTTGCTCATCATGTCCACATAGAACCTATCCAAATATGCTCAACAAGCTCACACAGAACTTGTCCAAATATGCTCAATAAGTCCTCTCTAGGACTTGCTCAAATTTGCATTGCAAGCTTCCACAAAAGCTTACACAAAATTAGTCCACAAGCCTTCTCAAAGACTTGCCTCAATCACATAGAATCATAAAGAGAATTTTTAGAGACTCAATATGGTTCATACTCAATGCTCAATCAACATCTCAACTCAATCTCATATAAGCATAAAGAGAATTTTTAGAGACTCAATATGTTCTATACTCAAATCCCAATCTCAACTCAAATCAATCTCATAGAAGCATAAAGAGAATTATTAGAGACTCAATATGTTCTATACTCAAATCTCAATCTCAACTCAAATCAATCTCATAGAAGCATAAATATAATTGTTAGAGACTCAATATGTTCTATTCTCAAATCTCAATCTCAACTCAAATCAGAATATAGAATAGTTTTTTTCATGGAACTTGAACAACCACTTCACATAATCACTTGACTAGGCTTAATCAACTCTACTCAACCAATCACCTCAAGGATAAATCCTTTCTCACAAACCCTAGTCAAAGCATGTATCAACCAACTCAAAATGTTTCCAACAATGCTCAACAACAAATCTTACATAACAATGATACTCATGTTTTTTTCTAACTCAAGTTCAAGTTCTTTGCACAACCAATGGGCTTCAACAACAATGCTTATAAATAAGGTTTAATTACAACTCTCAGTTTAGAAAACCTTGAAGCATTAACAAAAAACTCTAAAAAAGGCAACCATAATCAATCCTTTTCTCTCCAAAGATATTTTTAGAAATAAATCACCCACATAAGTCAATGAAGAATATTGCCCATACCTTTTTGATGCCTTATGAGTTGTCCACTAAATCTGCCACACTCAAAACACTTTATTTTTCCAATATCAACATAGGTTAGAGGTCATGATTAATAACACAATAATAAAAATAATATCTCAATAACACCTTATTACTCCTACTCAATAAAAATGCAACAAACCCTCTTATGCAAGAAATAAACTCTCAAAAGAATGAACCAAACTTACTTTTGGAACTCCTTGATAAAACTAAAAATATCTCCTTGCACATACCTTATTTCTCCCTCTAAGAAATCTAAACAAGTAGCTCTCGAAAAGAGCTTTCCAATGATATACTTCAAAAAATAAAAACATCAAAGACCTCTCAATTTTCTAGGGCATAGCATGACCTTTATTTCTCCAATCTTATAGATTCAAACACCAAGATTTAAATTAAAATATTTAGCATTTCAAGCACTTATGTCTCCCTATGCTTTAGAATAAGAAATATTTTAATTTAAACCAAAAAGACTTGCCCGAACGTCCTGTTGCCGTCACCACTGTGATTTGAACTCACAACCATCTATTGCCTAGGCATCTTGCGCTTGCTAGACTTCCAATTGCGCTAGCCCCATAGATGGAACCTAATACAGTTTCAAAATATTTATACACTTCCTTCTCCATAATTCTATAAAAATAAAAAGAATTCCATATTTTAATACTGCCCTCAGCGAGATTCGAACCGAAAACTATCTCCTCGCAAGTCTTATCGCATGACCAAGCACCATATGATCTATGTGGAGGATGAGATTAAAAATCAATAACCAACATCTATTCCTTCTGCTGTTCAGGATCATACATTTTGGATGAACTACTACCGCGAGCATCTGAAATAGTCTACATCGAGCACAACACCTTGGTTTTCATGCGTATTACAAAAACATTTTCTACTGGATCCCTTTGTCGATCGCGCATAATGGTTTTTCGAACACTAATCAATCGCACATGCCTTTGCTACTCGTTTTCTTGATTTCAGCACTATTTTATTTCTAATATCGAATGCTCCACTTTCATTACTGAGAGTTTGATATTTGCACACCTTTTTCTTCATAGAGTTATGTCTTTCAACCTTACTAGGGTTTTATATATATCATGGCTTTTATAATTAAAACCTGTTGGCTCTTCAAAAATAAAGTTGCTACCTATCGGCGATTCGAAAATAGGTATCAGTGCCTTTTTAAACAAGTCCTCATTTTACTTTAGCGCTCACACAATTTATAAAATTTATATAAAATATTTAAATATTTAAATTTAAATTATTTAAATCTCCAATTTAAATAATTTAAATATTTTAAACCATAGTCTTAAAAACTCCTTTGGACCTTTAGTGATGGGATTTATTGAAGCCTCATTAGGTTTAAATAAAAACCTTTTACTTTGCATTGTTCCTTGACATATTTCTTGAAATCAATGAAGACTTCATCTGGTGACATCAATGACAACTTCAACTTAAGGACTCAAAATGTCCAACAATCTCCCCCTTTGTCATTTATGGTGACCCAAATTCTTTTAACTAAAAAATTGACCTTTCCTTTGTTTTGCTCCCCGTGGGACTTTGCTCCCCCTGGCTCAATGCTCTCTCAAATATCATATCTCTCCCCAATACACAAATCTCTCCCCCTTTGACATCAATGGCAAAGGGTCACCTTTGGGGCTCGAGGCTAAGAATGATCCTCTTAGCTTAGTCCCTCCCCCACCTCCACATGAGGTGGTTAATTCTAGGATGGGAGTATTTCTACTCCCCGAAAGCACTGCTCTTTGTCTTTATATTTTTCTCTTCTTTTCTAAGTTTTCTGAATCCTCTCACTGTTTCTTTCCAAGTCGTCATCCTTGTTCCTGTCATCACTTTTGTTCCTATTCCTGTTATTTTTTTTCATCCATGTTTTTTTTCTTGTTCCTATTCTTGTTCTCATCCTTGTTCCTGTTCTTATTATTTTTTGAGTCTCTATTCCTGTTCATCTTCTTGTTTCTATTCATGTTCCTATTCCTGTTCATATTTCAGTTTCTGTTCATATTCCTATTCCTGTTCATGCTTGATTCTGGAATATTTTCTCTACACCATCTTGCTATGTGACCATCATTATTGCACTTATAACACTTAATATTATTATTCCTTGGATGTGCAATTGTCTTAGGATTTCTCCTAGTGAAGCCATATCCTCTTCTATCATGAACCCTGCAATTCATTGCCTTGTGACCAAACTCATTACATGAGTAGCAATACCCATGCAAAAGTTGTCCTTTTCCATATTCATGTCTTTCATGTGTCCTGCACTGTGAATCCATGTGCCCAAACCTGTGACATGAAAAAAATCTTTGATTGAAAAAACCTTGCCTAGACCCCATTGGTCTCTTAGCCTCTTATACCTATTTCTTTTTCCATCTGTTCCTAACTTGAGCATTGTTCCTTTCCTTGTTGAAATTTCTATTTTCCAACTTATCCTTAGAGGTCTCACTCTCTATTTTACTAACTTATTATAACTCTTATTCTTTTCTGATGTTTGAGCTTGACTCTCATTTTTATGTTTCCTATTTCCCTTGTTCTTCTTTAGAACTAAGTCCTGTTATGGTGACTGATGAATTTTGTGCATTGATAGTCCTTTCCAAGGTCTTTGAATTTTCCTCAAAATTGTGTAGCTTTTCCTTAGAACCTTTTACTTCCAACCTTAGTGAAACTATCTCATGCTCTAATATTTCACACTCTAGATCTTTTGTTTTTAATTTTTCGGCCATACCTTCTTCAATTTTTCTTGTCTCTTCAATTTTAATTTTGAAGTTAGTGAGTTCTTGTAGAAACCTTGCTTTTTATTTCTCATATTATTGAGCTTCAACCCTTAATCCTGAGTTCTCCCTTTTTATTTCTTCAAGAGTACTCATAAGCCTTTCACATTCTATCTCTTTTGACTTTGACTATTTAATCATACCTTATTCAACTCTTCTTGCTTTTTCAACCTTATCTCTCAAGTCAGAGATATCTCGTAGAAGCTTTGTCTTGCATTTCTCATCTTCTTGTATTTGATCCTTCAATTCTAAATTCTCTATTTTCAATTCAATAAGCTCCACAAGAGTGGCTTCCCCTTATTATTTTTTTGAAGCATCTTCTTTTTCTTCTATTACTGAAATTAGAGTTTCTTCTTCATACCTGTTTTGATTGTCCATGTTATCCTTTCTTGAACCAATCTCTAAGATTTCATTTTTGAGAATATCATCTTCATCTTCACTGCTACTAAACCCATTACAATATCTTGCATCATGTCCAAGTTGACCACAAACAAAACATTATTGTGGACAATAAGCTGCATGGTGACTTGTGTTTCCACATCTGGTACAAAACTATATTAGTCTAGATATTTATCCATTACTTGATTCATCTATTGAATCTATTTCCATGTGTCCTCCCAACACAACAATATTAAACTCATCTTACTTTTTTTCATGACCATAGGTGTTATTTTCTTCTTGTGTCTCATGCTTCTACTCTTGTTTTTCTTTGTCATTTGTGTTCTTGTAG
Organism: Wollemia nobilis; assembly: GCA_028583015.1. Classification (NCBI taxonomy): domain Eukaryota; kingdom Viridiplantae; phylum Streptophyta; class Pinopsida; order Araucariales; family Araucariaceae; genus Wollemia; species Wollemia nobilis. Next base: position 2,338,419 of record JAQPPZ010016856.1, on the reverse strand, counting down.
GATCTTACTTCAAGCTATTAAAATTATTCCGAAGGAATCGGCTCTGATACCAATTAAAGAACACAAGCTTATAAAGAGGGGGGTGAACTGTATAAGACCACTTTTTTATTTTCTTTCCCAAACAATATTAATCAATATAATCAATGGCAATATCAATATAAATAACCACAACAATGAATAAATAATCACACACAATAGAGACACATATTTTAATGTGGTTCACCCAATGTGGGCTACCTCCATAGAGAAAATATTTCTCAAATAATATTTTGGGAATCCTTCCCAATTACAATTTTTATGGACCTCTATCCAAAGGAGATGCTGATCCCCTAAATCTCAATTTCGTGGATCTCTTCCACAGGATAATTCTTTCACCTTATACTATGGCTAGTGATATTCTAGAAGACTCTGTCTCTCTATTATACTAATTAGTGGATCTCTCTCCATTTGAAGACTCCTCACTCAAAATATTTGTCTTCAATTGTCTTGGCTACTGTATCTCTATCTATTGAGACCATATCCTCTATACTCTATCACCTCCAAAGCTCTGTCAATAGGCTCACTCATAACCTTCTCAAATATTCCCAATAGGTTCACTCAGAACCTACTCAAATATCCTCAATATGTCCCACTCAGAACTTTCTCATTTATGCTCAATAGGTTCACTCATAACCTGATAAAATCTACTTAATAGGTCTACTCATAACCTACTAAAATATGCTCAATAGGTCCACTCAGAACCTGGTCAAATCTACTCAATAGGTCCACACAGAACCTATCCAAATCTGCTCAACAAGTCCACACAAAACCTACTCAAATTTGCTCAAAATGTCCACATAAAACCTATCCAAATCTATTCAACAAGTCCACATAGAACCTGCTAAAATCTGCTCAACAGGTCCACAAAAAACCTGTCCAAATCTGCTCAACAAGCTCACACAGAACTTGTCCAAATCTGCTCAAGAAGTCCTCTCCAGGACTTGCTCAAATTTGCATTGCAAGCTTCCACAAAAGCTTACACAAAATCAGTCCACAAGCCTTCTCAAAGACTTACCTCAATCACATAGAATCATAAAGAGAATTGTTAGAGACTCAATATGTTCTATACTCAATGCTCAATCAATATCTCAACTCAATCTCATAGAAGCATAAAGAGAATTGTTAGAGACTCAATATGTTCTATACTCAAATCCCAATATCAACTCAAATCAATCTCATAGAAGCATAAAGAGAATTGTTAGAGACTCAATATGTTCTATACTCAAATCTCAATCTCAAATCAAATCAATATCATAGAAGCATAAAGAGAATTGTTAGAGACTCAATATGTTCTATTCTAAAATCTCAATCTCAACTCAAATCAGAATATAGAATAGTTTCTTTCATAGAACTTGAACAACTACTTCACACAATCACTTGACTAGGCTTAATAAACTCTACTCAACCAATTACCTCAAGGATCAATCCTTTCTCACAAACCCTAGTCCAAACATGTATTAACCAACTCAAAATATTTCCAACAATGCTCAACAACAAATATTACATAACAATGATACTCATGTTCTTTTCTAACTCAAGTTCAAGTTCTTTGTACAACCAATACTCTTCAACAACAATTCTTATAAACAAGGTTTAATCACAACTCTCAATTCAAAAAACCTTGAAGCATTAACCAACAACTCTAAAAAAGGCAACCACAATCAATCCTTTTCTCTCCAAAGATATTTTTAGAAATCAATCACCCACATAAGTCAATGAAGAATATTTCCCATACCTTTTTTATGCCTTATGAGTTTTCCACTAAATATGCCACACTCAAAACACTTTATTTTTCCAATATCAAAATATGTTAGAGGTCATGAGTAATAACACAATAATAAAAATAATATCTCAATAACACCTTATTACTCCTACTCAATAAAAATGCACCAAACCCTCTTATGCAAGAAATAAACCCTCAAAAGAATGAACCAAACTTACTTTTAAAACTCCTTGATAAAACCAGAAATATTTCCTTGCACACACCTTATTTCTCCCTCTAAGAAATCTAAACAAGTATCTATCGAAAAGAGCTTTCCAATGATATATAATATAATATACTTCCAAAAATAAAAACATAAAAGACCTCTCAATTTTCTAGGGCATAGCATGACATTTATTTCTCCAATATTATAGATTCAAATAAAATTTAGCCTTTCAAGCCCTTATGTCTCCCTATGCTTTAGAATAAGAACTATTTTAATTTAAACCAAAAAGACTTACCTGAATGTGTGTCGTCACCACTGTGACTTGAACTCACAACCACCTCTTGCCTAGGCTCTAGCGCTTGCCCCACAGATGGAACCTAATAGAGTTTCAAAATATTTATACACTTCCTTCTCCATAATTCTGTAAAAAATAAAAATAATTCCATATTTTAAAACGCCCTCAACCAGATTCGAACCGATAACTATCTCCTCACAAGTCTTATCGCATGACCAAGCACCATCTGATCTATCTATCACATGAGATCAAAAACCAATAACCAACATCTATTCCTTCTTCTGTTTGGGATCACACATTTCGAATGAACTACTACCGTGAGCATCTGAAATAGTCTACGTTGAGCACAACACCTTGGTTTTCATACGTATTACAAAAACATTTCTACTGGATCCCTTTGTCGATCGTGCAAAATGGTTTTTTGAACATTAATCAATCGCACATGCCTTGCTACCCATTTTATCGATTTCAACGTTGTTTTGTCTCTAATATCAAATGCTGCACTTTCATTACTGAGAGCTTGATCTTCGTGCACCTTTTTCTTTTTCAAATTATTGAGTTATGTCTTTCAACCTTACTAGGGTTTTATATATATATCATGGATTTTATAATAAAACTCGTCGGCTCTTCGAAAATAAAGTTGCTACCCATGGGTGATTCAAAAATAGGTTTGTTTTCTTCATGAGTGACAACGGAGTGTCAGGGTTTCGGTGCATTTTTAACAAGTCCTCCTTTTACTTTAGCGCTCACACAATTTATAAACTTTAGATAAAATATTTAAATATTTAAATTTAAATTATTTAAATCTCCAATTTAAATAATTTAAATCTTTTAAACCATAATCTTTAAAAATCCTTTGGACCTTCAGTGATGGGATTTATTGAAGCCTCCTTAGGTTTAAATAAAAACATTTTACTTCTCATTATTCCTTGACATATTCCTTGAAATCAATGAAGACTTCATCTGGTGACATTAATGACAACTTCGACCTAAGGACTCAAAATTTCCAACATCAGGTAATGAATAAATTAAGGTAAATACATTTTTCCTCTTCATTCATTTTTACTTTTATAACCATAGTCTTAAAAACTCTTTTGGACCTTCAGTGATGGGCCTTATTGAAGTCTCCTTAGGTTTAAATAAAAACCTTTTACTTCACATTGTTCCTTGACATATCCTTGAAATCAATGAAGACTTCATCTGGTGACATCAATGACAACTTCGACTTAAAGACTCAAAATGTCCAACATCAAGTAATGAATAAAGTAAGGTAATACATTTTTTCTCTTCATTCATTTTTACTTTTATAGAGGTTAATTGACTTACCATAGTGTTAAAATTATTTAGATGTTTACCCATAGAGTCACCATGATTCATGTAAAGAAAATACTTATTTTGAAGAAAGATTTTATTTATCAATGACTTTGTTTGATACAATGTTTCTAGCTTCTTCCATAACAACTTTATCATGGTCTCTGTAGATACATTCAAAAATACCAAATTAGATAAGCATAATCTGATAGAGCTCCTTGCCTTCCTACTAATTTTAATTTAATCCTCATTTATCATTGATTTTGGTTTTATTTCCACTACTGCAATCCACTTATCTCTATCAACCAATAAATCCTTCAACTTGAGTTTCCATAACTCAAAATTTTATCCATTACATTTTTCAATCTCTATCCATGTGCTTCCCATATTTCTTCTTTGTCTAGATTCTTTCATGTATGGCTCCAAATTAAGATTTAATTTATCATAGGGTTGAAACTCTTACTTCTATAACAAAGCTAAAACCTAGCTCTAATACCAAATAAAGAGAAACAATAAACAAAATCTAGAAAAGTAGTAATTGCAGAATTAAAAGAAGAAGATAGCATATACACACATACCATAGTATTTATCCTAGAAACCTTTAACTAAGAAAAACTAGCATAGTATTATCTTCTTATTGCATAAAATTGACCATATCCAATACAATAATGTTCCTTTTATTCTATATCTACAAAACCTAATGCAAGTGTGATATATATAACAAAGTTACAAACATAAATTTTATAATATAATGGGCAAAAAAACATGGTTTCAAATATAGTAACCCAAAAAAACCCATATGGGTTTAAAAATAACTTTAAAAACCCTAAAATTTTGGTTGAGGGCTGCTACCTTGGAAAACCTACTTTTCGAAAGGCTATCACCCTTGAAAATCTATTCAGAGCCTAGCCCAACCCTAAACCTTGACGAGTATAGGTATAGAGTGTCCAATACCTTTTAGTGTTAACCCCACTAGAATAACATGGAAAATATTCAGCATATTCTCAACAAGCAATAATAATAACATCCTTGCAAATGTTCAAGCTACATCTATGCCATGATTTGAATAACTTTGAGGAGAGTGATAGGTTTGTGTATGTCTAAACTAATATAATTTATGATTTCTTTCACCTTGGCCATGCATGATCTTTGGAGTAGGCTAAGAAATTATTTTCCAATGTGTATCTATTGATAATATACTACAAATTATTGAAATATATTTGTATGTAGAGTAGTTCAAGAATATTTTGTGCACTTTATGAACTATACCATTATGCAAGGGTTTCCCATTTTATAGTAAACCAAATTATTCTAAAAGTACTCATTCCTAACCATAGAAATAAGATCCATATCAATAATTTTTTTGATGCAAAGGAGGGCTTGTAGCGGCTACTATTGATGGAGGTCATGGTAGGTAACTTTAGAATTGTTAAGTATCACAATAACCAAATAGGATTACTACAACTATTTTAATTATGATGTCATTAGAATTTTAACAGAAGAGATAGGGTTGAGGCTCTCAAATAGCATAGGCTTTCTAGGTATTGTTTTTTTTTTTTGTGAATAAAATTACCCACAAGACCTTAGATGACACATGTTGTCTACTACAAACAAGAAAGACAAGGCTTTGATATTTAATATGATGATGCAATTACCATATATGATGTGCCAGTGAAACAAAATTTAAATATTTAAGTTTTTATCTAAAGTGTGTTTTGGACAAAACATTGATTAGTTTTTCTATGATTCAATTAATTACCTCCATTTAATTATCAATCCGGGGTAGCTCGTAGTCTTGTGAGCAACCGTGCAAAATAATGCTTATAATTCCTCATTCGGAGATGAGTCCCTTAGATCATGGTTTGGGGGTATTTTGTATTCATTTAAGTTTTTATTTAAACCAATAATCTCATGCTACGTCTAAGAAAATAGGACTGAAAGTGTTCAAAAACTAAATTACTACCTTGTTGGAAATCATAGAAAACAAGGGAAATGATTGGAAAGAAAATTAATATATGAAAAAAAATATAGAAAATAGGGTAAAAATGGAAGAAATTTTTTGTAAGTGGGCTCGCGCTTGCAACAGGTTTTTCTCATTATAGACTATCACCGGATGCTTTAGACAATTTTTACAGGAAAATATTTAGAGATTTTATTAACATTTGCAACAGAAAATTTTTTACAAGAAATTTTAGGGGGTCTTATTTAGGGGTGGCCTGCATATTTATAAAATATGTGGCCACACCCTATTACAATTCTTAGAACAAATCAGAAAATGATTCACTTTTACAACTGCTTGCTTAATTGAAAGAATCGGGCAAAATATCATGATATTTTAGCGTATTTTGTTTTCAAAATATGTATGATATTTATTTGTATGATTTACATAAATAATTTACATAGTAGCTATAAAATGGGTGGTGATTCATCTTTGATGTTGTACCATGTCTAGTTTCAATGCTGGAATTCTTTTTATTCTGGTTGCTGAATTTTTGCTTTGTTCTGCTGACCACATAGTCATGTTGGAGTTTGGCGTTGGTGAAAATCAAGTGTTGTGTCTAAAGAAGTTGGGAAGAAGACACCTTGTATGTAGAAGTTCGAAAGTAGACACCTAATGGGAAGTAGGTGCCTAATAAAAATATGCACTTTAAGGGAAGCATGCGCCTAATAGGAAGTAGGTTCCTAATGGGAAGCAGGTGCCTAACAAAAAGCAGATGCCTAACAGTTAAGTGCTAAAAAAATGTTAGGTGTTTCAAAGGAATTTGGATGCCTAACTTCGTACCTATAACCAATATTCCATAGATGTTTTTCTTTCATAAAATTGCAAATGCCATGTCTAAGTGGGACCTTGACAAAAACATGCCAGAATGCAACAATTTCCACTAAATCTACACAAATTACACTTAAATACAAATATTAGAAAACATGCAAAATAAAATGTTAATTATATATATAATTTATATAAGACATTTATATGTACAAGATTAAGTTCCGCACATTATGGGAAAAAGAGTACAAAAAATGAGCAATTATGTGGCTCATCATTCCCCCATGCTTAAGGGATGGCATGTCCCTATGCCACTTTGAATTGGTAATTACAAGTTATATTGAAAGCTTCCTAGTAAACCCTGTTAGTTTGTGTCCTATTCTTCTTAGTGGCCTTGGCTTTTTATTTGTCCTGGGGCTTCCACTCCTTTGGTGCCTTAGGAGTGATTGTCTCCTAACCCTACTATTTATGGCATTTACTGCACTGAACTGGTTCACTTGGCACTGCCCTCTTCTTAGATGGTTCTCTGGTCTAGGCCACCTTGCCTTTTGTAATATTCATATAATAACCAAAGAAACTGGTGGTATCCTTTTAGAATTTAGGCTCAACCATTTTCCAGTACTCATGGTGAAGTGGTAAATTTTCACCCATAGGCACTGATTCTTCATCGCTAAATGGGATGCTAGACTTCTTAGCAACCCTGGTTGTGGGTAAATCTACCCCTGTTGGGTCAAGCTTAGGTTTAGTTTTGACCTATATTTTTACCACTAGGGGAGTTCTGTTGCTTGATGCCAAATATTTATGTTGCACAAGGCCTAGAAATATCATCCTCATAAAATATACCTTCATTCGTGAAGGCTTTCCATCCTTCGACCCATACAAGTACTAGAACTGCTCAGGCTGGGCAACTAGAATTTTCTTATGAGGTTTGTTAGATTGCTCCATGGCCTCTTTTTCTAATTATTTTTTGGTCCTCTTAGAGGTCTTCTTCCAGTTCTTCTTGTCTACTACCATATCCTCTTTAAGATTTTCAAATTTTATTTTTTGGAAGTAAACAAATTCTTTACTGCCTCTCATTCTTCATCAAAATCCAACTCTAACTCCTTACCATATTCGATGCCCAATGCCTTTAGCTTGGCAACTCTCACTCTGGTTCTGGGTCATCACTGAGATGCTCTTATGGCTTTTTGCTTTGATCTTAGCTTTATTTTTTGTAGTGTTGGTGGAACTACTATTTCCTGGTGTACAAGAGATTCAGGCTGTTGAGCCTCTTCTTCCTCTATAGCAAATTACTGCTCAACGAGGACTAATTCTTCCTCTTGAGGTTGTTCGGCCCCTACATCAACTGGAGAGTGCTCTATCTCTCCCTTCTTGCCTGAAATTTGAGGTTCTTTGACCTCCATATCCTTTTCCTCCTCATATCCTTTCTATATAGATTGTTTTGCATTTTGAGGCTCCTCAACCTCAACTTCATCCTCTTGAAGTATATGTTCTATAGAAGGAGACGTAGAAAAAGGCTACTCGACTTCCATTATAGCAACATCTCCCTATTCTATTTTTGTATCAGTAGGGAGCACTTATGTTGGCCCATCGATCTGCACTATGACATCAACTTTGGCTGATTGCTCGGCTCCTAATGGTCCACCCGACAACTATGATGCGCTAATATACCCCTACAACTGCAATTGTTTTTGTAGTTGCCAATTTTTTTGATATAATTTATGCATTTTTAATGCAAATTACTTTTGGGACTCCTCAAACAGAGCCCATATTCTTTAAATTTGGCCTCCCAGGTGGAAGCCTACTCTCTTAAAACATGTAGCTATTGCTACAAATCCTCCACATGGCCTTCTAGCAGTAAATATTCCATGGCCACCTCTTATTGAGGAGTTGGCCCACTAAAAATTTCTTGTAAAATCTGGGCCAAGTAATCCTCCCTATTGAGCTCATCGATTGGTGTCTCCTCGTTGGATGAGATAGAAACCACCCTTGACACCTTCGTCCTTCTGCTTCATGTCCTAGTGGAAATGAGTATGAAATCCTGCTCTACCTCATCTTCAAATTGAGGGGTAGAAGGAGATAAATTTTGTCCTACTTCCTCTTAAAATTGGGGAAAAATAGAGGACGAGGCTTTTCCTGCTTCCCTTGTAGTTTTTGCAGGCTGGGACGTAGGCACCATGTCTTCTCATTATATCACCCCTTGGGTCGATTGTTCATTTTGAATTGGAACCTCCACCTCTACTTCTACCCCTATCACTACACTAGTACCTACAATTTTCTCAATAATCCATTTCTATGTGACTTCGCATATTGATCCAAGGTTGAAATCAGGCCATGGTGAGCCAGGGCAGAGGTTGTACCTGCCTGGTATCGCCTAGCCTCATCTCTAAGGGGGCATGCAAGGTAATGTGGGATGTTTATTTTGTCCCCATGCAATATGTGATTGAGAAAATGGAAGTGATTGACATTCAGTGTAGAGTACCTACCAGAACATGTGAAGAAGCGAGAGATTTTCTCAAAACCTACCTTCTAGAGCTCAAGAATGTGCTATTTTGGCAAGCTAGTGCATTTTAGGTTCTCGGTTAGTACTCCAAAAAATATTTGTACATAGAGGGTAAGGTTATCCTCCTTGTACGTGTGCTCCTATTTAAGAGAGAGGTCCATAAATCTAGTAATATAGTACTTAGTGACTAGAATCTCTAGCCCTCGCATGTGCATAACCCCATTCCCCATTGATATCACAAATTCACTTGCCATTGCTACATCCTAGACCTGAAAAACTAGTCAATAATAGTCCATCCATTCTCTAGCATAAAACTATTTTTGAACATCTACAGAAATTCCTGAGAAGTCAATCGGATCACACTTCTTGAGGTCGTGATTCTTTGATTTCCCCTCTATGCTTTTCCTTTAATTTATAATTCACTTAGGGATGCTTCTGATTCCTCTTGGAATTGCTATTGTGATTCTCTTCTCTATTTTTTATTTCTCTGAAGGTGGCTTCACAGTAGCTGGTAAATAGCTTTTAAAATAACTACTTTCATGTACACAAGTGGTTAATTACCATAATCAACAGTAATTATAGTTATCCGTAGTAGATTTCCTTCGAGCATGTGCCCAATTGTGTGGAGATGATAACCATAAACAGTTGACCAATTAGAGGTATGCCATGCAGCACCATGCCAAGTGGATTTGTTCAAGTGGTTCAAGCAATAATGGGGTTTGTGTTGGCACATTTCCATAGACACACATGCTCATGAAAATAATATAGACAAAAAATAGAAAATTTAAACACGCACCTAAATTCGTTCTGTGGGTGCATATGCGCAGATATATGTGGTGCATCACTATTGGCTGGCGTTTGATGATTAGACAAACTGCAATGGATAACGATGGCCATGGTTCCCATGCAATAAATTTTATTTGACGTGATTGGTTTTTGGTAGCTGCAATGTGACTTATTCGAGAAATCCTACAAAATTTAAATAAAAAATTAGAAAAAATGTATCTCCCTGGGACGACAAACATCCCTTCCTCTAAAGTTGGTTGATGTCAACTTTTAATTTTTTCCATGATATATTTGACTTTGCATGTGCATGGGGTGCTGATGTGGCTCAGGTCACATCCCAATGCTGATGTGTTATTCTTTCAAGGTAGAAATGACCAAAAAATATGGAAATTAGGTGCCTTTTTCATATGGAAATTAGGCATGTTCTTTTCATATTATGGTGCACAGGTGCCTTAAAATTTGAAAATAGACACCTTAGGAATTAGACACTTTGCTTAACATGGCAAGAATGTGCCTTAACAATCAGGTGCTTATGCCTAACATGGGAAGCAGGCACCTTAGAAATTAGGCGCTTATGCTTAACATGGAAAGCAAACACCTTTTTGCTAACTGTTGGGTGTCGTACTTATAAAAAAAACTTTATCTCAACTAATTTTTTTTAACTATGCTAAGAAGATATGGTGTTAATTTCTCGAAAAATGGAAGTCGAGAACCCTCCTGAAGAGACCAAGAATCAGGTATCGGTCTGCAAAAAAATGGGATGCAAGCACCATCTTTGTAACATACTGGGAGTCAGGCATTCTAGAGCATATAACGATAATCATGTGCCTTCTATCATACAATGGGAAGCAGGAACCTTCTATCATACAACGAGAATCAGGTTCCTTCGCATCAAACATATAAAATTGATGCTTCTCTTTTATTCAACGACTACTGACTTTTCCTTCTATATGTATTATCAGGTTGATCAGGCCCTTCAATGCTTCTGATTGAGAAATAGGAACAAAATCAGCATCCGCCCCTGAACTAGTAGTTGAGTGTTTTATTATACAAAGAGACCAATCCAAACACTCTTGTGGAGGTTCAGGTTTAGTATTCCCCTCTCTAAATGGGGACTAGCTACTCCTACTGCAAGAAAATTCTCCTAGAAAGCTTGGAAGGCACAGGTTCATGGATCTTGTGCTTGTTAGGCCTAGGTTTCCTAGGCTACCTAATAGCTACACAAAGGGCATTGTTCTTGCAAAATAAAAACAAAACTAAAAAAGAAAACTTTAAAATAATAATTGTTTTTGGGACTATGTGGACTAGGTCCACATATTACTAACTCAAGAAAAATCAAAATCAACTGGGGTTTCCCCCATGCATAATCTAGAATTAATCATGTATGTTTCAGATACATGGTATGGACGTAGGTGGTGGCCATTGACTGTTAATGTAATGTTGCTATCATATATTGTTTTGATCCTTACATCCCCATTTTTTATGACTTTAGTCACTTCATATGGCCTCATCCAATGCTGCATGAGCTTTCCCTTCCTTTTATTGAAATAGGAATCATAGAGTAATGTCCATTCTCCCATTTTAAGCTACTTTGGCCTAGTGTGGTGGTCATGCCACTTGGACATTTTTTTTTGAATGATCTCTATTTTCTATAGAGCCTAAAAGCGATATTCATCTAGTTGATTAAGTTGCTGAATTATTATTTTTTGTGCATCATCCAGGTTTATATTCAATTCCATAGAAGTCCTAAGTGTTTTGACTTCAAACTCTATAGCCATCATAACATTTTTCCCATAGAATAACTAAAATAGTGTGAAACCAATAGTAGTATTCCAGGTGGTCTTGTAGACCCACACTGCTTCTAGTAATCTAGTAGCCTAGTCCTTCCTATGTTGTTGCATTGTCTTTGTTAGGTTATTTTCCAACTCTCTGTTGGTCTCCTCAACTTGTCCTTTCACTTGTGGATGGTAGGGATTGGTTTTGTTATGCTTGATTTTGTATTTTTGCATGAGTTCCTAAATCATCCTTAAAGTAAATTGAGGTTCTTGATCAGTTGTGATCTCCCTTGGGACCCCAAATATTGTAAAAATTGATGAATACAAGAAACTTGGTACAATTTTCTCCTTTGAATTATGCAAATCTTGTACTTCAACCCACTTAGTGAGATAGTCGATACAAACTAGGATATACATTTTTCCTCCTGACTGTGGATTAATAGGTCCTATAAAGTTCATCCCCCATTTATTAAATGGTTCAATGTGACACATGTGGTTGGAGTGGCATATCATCTCTGAGAGTAGGTATATCCATCCTCTGACATTGATCACACTAGCTCGTATTATTAGCTGCATATTTCAATAGTGAAGGCCAGTAATAACCAGTCTGCAACACTTTATATGCAATCCTTTTTACTGCAAAATGGCCACCACAAGGTTCATCATAGAAAGCCTTCAGTATTTTAGTTATTTCATACCCATCAACACATCTTCTCATTATTTGATCAGGTCCTATTTTGAACAAGCAACATCAATCCATGAGAAATATATACTTTTATCAATTAAAGTCTATTTTTCATGAGGTGAAAGTGTAGGGGATAATTTATTAGTGGCTAAATAATTAGCCATATCTATGTACCAAGGTATCTAATCATTTAGAGTAAACAAATGCTTATATGGAAATTGGTCTTCTCTAGTTGCATAGTTTGGAGGTTTCAATCTGGACAAGAAAGCAGCTACCACATTGTCCTTTCTTGGCTTATCTACTATTTTCACATCATATTCCCACAAAAGCAACATCCATATGATAATTCTTCCACTAATTCTAGGTTTTTTTTCAAGTATCTGATCGCTGAGTGGTCAGTGTGTAGAAATACCTGGTAACATGTAATGTAATGACGAAATTTGTTAAGAGCATGTATTACTGCAAGAAACTCCTTCTCTGTGACAGTATAATTGAGTTCAACACTTATGATGTTTTTACTAACATAATAGATGGCATAAAAATCATAACCATATTTTTTTCCTAGTATTGAGCTTATTGCATTGTTAGATGCATCAACATATATGTGAAAATGTATGGTCAATTTTGGACCTCTCAGTACTGGAGCAGTAATTAATTTTTCCTTTAAAGTTTTGAATGCTTGTTCACATTCTTCAGTCTAGATAAAATCTACATCCTTAGTTAACAATGTGGAAAGAGGTTTATTAGTTTTGCTAAAGTTTGATATAAACCTCCTATAGTAACCGACTAATCCTAGGAAACTATGAATATACTTTTGTATTTTGGGAGTAGGCAGGGTTTGGATGACTTCTATTTTCTTTCTATCTACTTTGATCCCATATATAGAAAGGTGATGTCCTAAAACTATCCATTCATACATTAGCATATAGCATTTCTCATTGCTTAAGGATAGGTTAGTTTCCTCACAATGTTTAAGTGTATTTTCCAAATTTTCTATGGCAGTTTCAAAAGTTTCACCATATACTATGAAATCATCCATATATACCTCCACAGTCTCTCCAATCATATCTTAAAAAATACTAAGAACTAACCTATGAAATGTGGTAGGTGCATTGCATAGAACAAATGGTAAAACTCAGTAAGCAAATGTCCTCCATGGACAAGTGAAGGTGGTTTTTTCTTGATCTTCTTCACCTATTTGGATCTGATTGTATCCACGAAACCCATCTAGGAAAGAAAAATACTTCTTGCCTGCTAAGGTGTCAAGGACCTAATATATATAGGGTAAATGGAAGTGGTATTTCTTAGTTACCTTATTCAGCAACCTGTAGTCAACACAAATTCTTCACTTCTCATTCTTCTTGGGAAACACCACTAGTGGTGATACCCACTCACTATCTGAAATGGGGTAGATGAATACAACTGTGAGGAGTTTTTGTAACTCTGTTTTGACAATTTATTTCATAGTTGGGTTCATCCTCCTCTGTGTTTGTCTTAATGGTTTAACATGATCTTCCAGATCCTATGAGTATAGGTCTTAAGAGCTATTCCTCTCAAGTCATAATACTCCTAAGCAAATGCATCTTGATGTTTTTCCAATGTTTGCTTCAGTTTGGTTTATTGTTCAACTATCAACTTGTTATCTATGTTCAACATTCTACCAGGTGCAACTTCTATTTGTTGAATATGGTGGTATTTTACTAATGGCAAATCAGGAGGAGGACAGGAGGGTTCTCTATAAAAAAAAGTGAGATATCATATTATGCTCATCACTTTCATCTTCCAACTCCTCAAGTGTTATGAAAGGTTGGATCATTGACATACCACCAATGTTTTGATTGTCATCCTCAGTTTTTTCCAAAAAAATTGCATAATGTGCGAGTGGATGTATGATTAGTTTCTTTATATTATGACCATCTGAAATGGTCATTTTACCATCTCTACAACTTATGTAAGCATTAGCTATTACCAGCCAAGGTCTACCTAATATTAATGGGTATCCACCTAGTCTAGATTTATATTGTAGCACTAAAACATTTGTTGGATACTCCCATGCATCTATTGTAATAGTGATATCTTTCAGTATTCATTTAGGGAGTAGTATAATTCTATCTTCCAACTGTAGCATAGTTTTAGTGGGCTTCAGAGTAGTCAATTTCAGTTTTTGTATGGTCTCCTAGGGTATGACATTGATGGTTGTCCCCAAATATACTATTGTGTTGGAAAGAACATAGCCTTCTATTTTTACAATTAGCATAGGGCTTCCTAGATATGTGTACTTTTAGCTGTAGGTATTTTCTAAAATGTCGTCAGATAACTAACCTACCAAACTAATTTTTCTAGCTGGTTTTCTTGTTGGTTTCTTGAGGCACAACTCTCTTATGGCCTTTCAATAAATAGGTATGTCTCTGATGGTCTAAAAGAGAGTAATTGTGATTGTTAATTTTTTTAACTCTATTTGTATTGGTTTTTTGGGTTCTTGTAACCTTTGTGGAAAAGGTGGAACCTCCTCTTTGTTATGTACAAGTGTTGATTCTTCTTCTACCTCTTCTATAAGGGGTGATTCCCCTTTATCTATCTCTATTGATTCCTCTTCTTCTACAAGAGGAGTGACTTATACACCTACTTTCTTTCTTGACCTTAACTAGATAGGATCACAATATACCTTAATATTATATATAGGATACATCTCATTTTCCATATGATAGGTTGCCTATTGCTTGTTGTTTAGGTTTGTTGTTGGATGTGCTAGTAACTGAATATTCCTTGGAGAAATAAGAGTAGGTAGACTTGGTTGTAGTGGAGCTAGAGAAGTATGTTGTGGATACTGATTCCAAGCATTCTAATTTCTCCACTACTACCCAGGATGTTGGTATTGGTTCCAAGGGTAAGGGTTGTAAGAATTTACTCCTTGGGGAAATGGATTCCAAGGTTGTTGACCATACCAACCCATGTTGAGTGGTTGGGCTTGACCTTAGTTTTGGTAATTATTGCCCCCATAATATGACATTCCTGATTGCATATTATTACCCATAGGAGACTATTGCCAGTTCCTCCTATTACCCATGAAGTATACCTCTGCTAATTTAGGTTCCTCTTTAGATTCTATTAACTGTGGACACAACTTCGTTTTATGATCCTTCTTATAGATAGCACATACACAAAAAAAAAATTATGTACATTCATTTATGGGGTATTTGCCTCTGCATTTAGAATAGAAGTAGGCCAATGCTGCCTCATTCTCGTACTTCTTTATTTAAAGTAGAAGTATATCCAGTTGAAGAGCTAGAGATGATAACATATCGCTCTTAAGGTCCTTAAGCATGTTGCCTATTTCTATTTTAGTGATAGTGGCTGACTGCTTAACATTTCTAGGGGTTAACTTATTCTTTCTTCTTGAGATTTTTGACACAACTGCCGAATATCATCCATTTGGTGTTGGTAAATGTCTCCCTAGAGATCATATTTAAAGCTTCCAAGGATTCATTTGTCAGTACTTTCAGAAAAATGCTTCTTAAGGATCTATCTCCTAGTTTTGAATGGATTGATATTTGCAAATTGAAGGTAAACCTATCCTAATATTCTTCCACATATTTCCCTTCCTTTTGGGTCATGTCTAGGACTTCCTCTCTCGCATATCTTGCTATACCAAAATCCTTATACTGATCTAGGAAAAATTTATTCAACTATTCCCAAGTAGTTATTCGTTTATCCCCCAAGTTTATGAACCAACGTAAAGTTGAATCATCAAGGGTGGAAGGGAATAATTTCAATTTTTGAGCATCTATGGTATAATCCATAGATCTACATAAAACATCAAATTTAAATAGGGACATATCTGGATCTTTTTTTGGTAGTCCTCTAAATGTTGGAAGGTGGACAAGAGAGATATGTTTCATCTTGTTATCTCCCCCTACCTATCGTACTGGAAAACTAAAACTAGTGGATTTTTCCTCTAGATTTTATACCATTTTGTCCACTACTAGAATTTCTACCGCTACAGTGTTCAATGAAGTTGTCAATGCTTCTAGTTTATTTCTTTTATCCTTAAAAAATATGGATAAGTCAGCATTTGAGATGGTTTCGTCTAATAATGTTTACCAATATTTGACATTCAGTAGATCTTCCTCATATTTAACTCTCCTTATCTCTAACCCTGCTCTAAGATTTTGTTGGATTGTTTCAGAAGGATCCTGTGCAAATAGTGGGTTTTCCTACCAATGCACATGTGGAGATTGTGATGGTGAGAGTTCAATCTCAAGTTTAAGTTCTACTGAAGCAAAAGAATTTTGAGAAATAACTTCTTTATTTTTGACAAAATGATTGTCTAGTCCCTTGTTCTTAGGTGGACTCATGCAAAGTTTCAAATGAATGTTTATGAATAAAACGCTCTAAACTACTATAACTATGCTTCCTTAAGAACAATAAATTACAATGGCTACTCCTCAAAAATATTACCAAAATTTTGGGCAAAATATTGGTTAGTTTTTCTATGGTTCAATTAACTGCCTCCATTTAATTGTCAACTTGGAGTAGCTCGTAGTCTTATGAGCAGTTGTGTAAAATATATGCTTATAATTTCTCCTTCAGAGATGAGTCCCTTAGATCATGGTTTGGGGGGTATTTGGTATTCTTTGAAGTTTTTCTTTAAACCAATAATCTCATGCTACATCTAAGAAAATAGGACTGAAAACTAAATTACTACCTTGTTGGAAATCACAGAAAATAGGGGAAATAACAAAGAAGCAAATTAATATATGAAAATAAATATAGAAAATAGGTGAAATAAGGGAAGAATTTTTTTGTAAGTGGGCCCATGCTTCCAGTAGGTTGTTCCCATGGTAGACTATCACCGGATGCTTTAGACATTTTTTATAGGAAAAAACTCAAAAATTATACTAACAACTACAACAAGAATTTACAAGAAAGTTTGAGGGGTCTTCTTTAGGGGTGGCCTGCATATTTATTAGATATGTGACCACACCTTATTACAATTCTTAGAACAAATCAGAAAATGATTCACATTTACAATTGCTTGCTTAATTGAAGGAATCAGGTAAAATATCATGATATTTTAGCGTATTCTATTTCCAGAATACGTCTGATATTTATTTTCCTGATTTACATAAATCATTTACATATCAGCTAGAAAATGGGTGGTGAGTTATCTTTGAAGTTGTCCCATATCCGGTTTCAATGTTGGAATTTTTTTTATGTTGGTTGCTAAAGTTTTGTTTTATTCTACCGACCATAGAGTCATGTTGGAGTTTGGCGTTGGTGGAAATAAAGCACCACATTTGAAGAAGTTGGAAAGCAGACACCTTGTATGCAAAAGTCAGGAAGTAGGTGCCTAATAGGAAGTAGGCACCTAAAAAAAATAGGAGCCTAACGAGAAGCAGGTGCCTAACGGAAAGAAGGAACCTAATGGGAAGCAAGTGCCTAACGGGAAACAGGCGCCTAACATTTAAGTGTCAAACAAAAGTTAGGCGCTTCAAAGGAATTTGGGCGCATGACTTCATACCTCTCATCGATATTTCGCAAATGATTTTCCTTCATAAAATTGCGAGTGCTAGTTCCGAGTGGGACCTTGATGAAAACATGCCAAAATGCAACAATTTCCACTAAATCTACACAAATTACACTTAAATACAAATATTAGAAAACATGCAAAATAAACTGTTAATTATATATATATAATTTCCATAAAACATTTATATCTACAAGAATAAGTGCCACACATTATGGGAAAAAGAGTACAAAAATTTAGCAATTATGTGGCTCATCAAGCACAAAATTTAGCAACATTCAAATTTTTGAAAGGAGTGTCATTATATGAGGTTATTACCAAAGGGATGCCATAACAAGATAATATATTATAGATGATTAATTTACAAACTTGTATGCCAATACAAGAGGATAAAAACATGACCTCAATCTATTTGGTGAAATATTCAATTGTGGTGATGAGGAACTTATGACCATCAGATGAGATATGATTATTTTTCCTATAATATCTAGACCCAGATGATATATAAATCCAATAATATCCCAACCTAAATAGTTTTTTGGTTTAGCATTTGCACTAAAATGACCACCACATATCGCAGCATGAACTTCTTGAATTGTGTGCTTAGCCTCTTTCACATTAATGCAATAAATAAGGATACAATAAAAGATAAGTTGATAGAGGAATGGGGGAATCTATGACTGCCATTGCATCGACATGATAATTACTAGATCTAGGAATGGTAGTAATGGTAACTTTATCAAATGTAGCCACTAGATGTTTGATAATATCTTTTTAGGGTTTTAGCTTATCATATTTGGTTTTATAAGTTCCATTTATCCAATTAATGGAAAGTTAAGAGTTTTTAAAAATAGATAATATTTTAATTTTATATATTGAGTGGCTCAAAGCCCAAGAATTAGGGATTCATATTTTGCAATATTGTTCATGCATAAAAATTGTAGCTTGAATGATAATGGGATAACAATTTATTGTGAGAAGACTAGAACTACCTCTACTCCTAAGCCCTTGGCACATTTTGTGCCATCAAAGTAAAGAGATAAATCATTAGATTACTCAATATCTAGATAGTAAATAGTTTTGTTAATAAAATAGACCTTTATAGGTTGATGAGCTTTCAATAGTCATGCTACTAAAATATCTAACATGACTAGTCCTTTTAGGTATTTTTTGTTTTCAAATTCAAGGTCAAACTCATTGAGAGCCATTACCCACTTAGTAGTGTGACCCAAGAGGTATGGTTTTGATATGCTATATCTTAGAGTATCTATGGGAGCTATCACAATGATGTTTCTATTAAGCATGCAATACCTCAATGTAAGAGGTAAAAACTACTACTAGGTAAAAATTTTCCAAAGGTGTGTAATGAGTTTTATTACTTACTAGGGTCTTGGTAATGTAGTATATTTCTCTTTATTTATGTTGGTCATCATATTGGGTCAGCATGAATCCTAGAGTGTGCATAGTTGTAGTGATGTACAATAACAAATATTTGAGGGGGTGTTATGAGATAATTATTGAAGGAGATAGAAGATATATTTTGATGGGCCTTTTGACACTCATCATACCATTTGAATTTGGTATTTTTTCTAAATAATTTAGTAAAAGGTTAGCATTTATTGCCGAGTTGAGAAATAAATTGCCTAATTACTTGCAACTTGCCTTGAAGACTACATAATTTTATTTGTATCATAGGTGGAGATATACTTGTAACAAGAGAAATATTTGATGGGTGAACTTTGATTCCTCGATCAAAAATGGTGAACCCTAGAAATTTTCTAGACATGACTCTAAAGACACATCTGTAGGGTTTAAGAAAAACTTTATATTGCCTTAAGCATTCAAAAAATTATCTTAAATTTTGAACATGATATCCTTGTCTTAGGGAATGAGCGAGGAGATCATTGACATAACCTTCTATACTATCATGTATCATGTCATGAAAGATATACATCATAGTGCATTAGTAAGTTACCCCATCATTGTTTAGGCCAAAGGGCATACCTTACTAGGAAAAGGTCCCCTATGGAGTGGTAAAACCTATTCTGGATTGATATTCTAATGCTATCCTAATATGATTATATCTATATAATCCATCCATAAGGTGAAATATCCCTTATTCAGAAAAGAAATTGACAATCATGTTAATATTAGGTAGAGGAAAATCATATTTTGGACATACCTTATTAATGACTCTAAAATCAATGTAAACATAAAATGGTGCTTTCCTTTTTAGTGACAGGGACTATATTAGATATCCCAGAATAGTTGATGGCTTTAATAAAGTTTACTTTGAGAAAGTTCCTCTTTGATGAGTAAGGCTATCGTAGGGTGCAGTTTTCTCAACTTTAGCTTTATTGGCTTGACATCTGACCGAACATCCAAGTGATGTATGACAAGAGAAGGATCTAATATTGATATTTTTACATACGACCATGCAAATATATTATAAAATTTAGTTAGGGTGATTCTTTATGCCTTGCATTATTTAGGAGTCAAGACTTTCTCCAATTTAAAATTTTAAGATTGTATTGAGTTTTGATATTGATATTGATTGTTTTTCAATGAGGAGATGAGGCTCATACTTGAAATGTGGGGTGTAGGGAATAGTCCTAAATTTTCAAAGTCTATTAGTTATAAAGAGGATTGATCAAGATCAAATGATTGTGAGGCATTGGAAATGTCTGTTTAAACATGTGGCTCTTCATTATTGGAATCATCCAAGGTAAGATGATTGCTAGAATATCTATAGGTTAAGGTGTCCACCTCACAATTATTGATGGTTGCTATTAACAACAAAGCATTCCCTATTTGGGTCACAATGTGTACAAATTTAAAATAGTTACAAGGTTTGGGATGAGCAATATCTATGGTATTTACATTAAGTGTGTGAATGGGAAGAAGAGATATTTCATGGTCTTTATTGTGTTTGATTTTATTATTATTATGTATTTATAGGGTTTGATAAATTTTCATTCACTTTCACTATCAAAATATAATGAATAGAAATTGACAATTATTACAATGGGGTGTATACCATAGGCCTTATAAACTTATCAATGACTTGGGTTCCAAAGGTTCTTTGGCACCTTATTTGAATATTCCTAGACCCATCCCATGATACCCTAGGTTTCATAGGATCGATTTAGGCATATAATAGATATTGATACAAAAAAGAACCATATTGTTGTTCAATGGGATGGGGTACTTCCATGAATAGTTTCTCCTATTTTTACTTTGACATAAACAAAGGTACAACTCCCTATTTACATTACCTTTCTCTTTCAAGAAGGTAGTCCTAAGGTTCAAGGTGAGGGATGCAATATGACTAGGTATAATGTTCACAATTAACTTTGTGGATTAACTTGGTTAATGTTTTAATTTCATGGTTTTGCTCTTCTTTATAATTAGGTTGACTACTAAAGCTTAATTTATTAGTCATTATTACCTGACCCTGAGGATAAAAGTTTTGTGGTCTTGTTGGTGACGATATGAGATTCACTTAAGGATAGACAGTTACATATATTCAAGATTTCATTTTTTATGGATTAACAATAGGAAAATAGATCTAAATATGTCAACATAATGTAAAGTTGACATTGGTAATTGAAATTTAAGCATCTATGATCAATGGATGGGACTGCCTGCATAACATGAATCTAGGGTTATTCCTACATAATATTTTAGTTCAAGTCACAAGTTAAAATATGAACTAAGTTATTGAGTATGCAAGGACCTAATTTTATAGGAAGGGCCAATGTTCTTAGAACTCCTCATTCTTCATTATCATATGCTTTGATAAAGCCATCAAATTTTTCGAAGTATTGCTTATTTAATTTGATCATATAAGGGAATTTAAGGTTGCACACATAGTGGTAAATCCATTATAAATAATAATAAGGTTCCAAAATGGAACTCCTTAATTTATTAATTTACAAAACGTATCAAAGCACTAACATGCCCAAAACACCAGATTTACAATCTACATGATCGACACAAATAATAAATCATAATTCACAATCTGCACAATTAGTGAAAATAAAAAATCATGCCTAACTATAGCTAACTAAAGCTAAATTGAGCCTAGTAGCTAAACATAATATGTTTAGAAGCGCATGCAAGATAAATCTCATGAATTATTATTAGAAAAATCTAATCAAATATGAAAATAGGAATAATAAAATAACTAATTAATTTCCTATGATATCCTTATCACTCCTTCCCACTATAGAAGCATTGGACTCCAATGCTTTTACAATAAAGTGGGAGAGATCAAGTGCAAGTGCCCAAAAAGATAATCCTCAAATGGGAAGAAAAAGAGAGACACTTGGGGAAAGATTTGCTAAACAAATAACATATAATCATCTCAAAGCTTTGCTCAATCACAAAGAGCATATAAATGCTGGAGACTCTACTCAAGAACAAAGAATCATCCCAATAGAAGGGATAAGGGCTACCACTCCTGCAATGGGAGCACCCATAAGAAACAAGGCTAAAAGGCCATGATAGCAAGTCTACAATTATCTTTACCAAATGTTACCTGCTACAACAAAAAGGACATAAACACAATTCCTTGCATGAAAATATCAAGGTCAAAGAAGGCATGAAGTGGAGGAATACCTTCAAAACATCACAATGGTGACTCCAACTCAGACTGACGGAGTATAAGAATACCTAATTTACATATAAGTGGACATAAACAAGAGAATAGAGTGTTGAGTACCATCGAGCTTGCACTTCATATTACAAATCTACAAATACTTTCAAAGAAGTGTACAAAGAAGGTTGTCAAAACCCAAATGGGAGGAGTGAGAAGCCAACTCAAATCCTCAAAACCTTCAAATGATCCCATAGATCATATTACAAAATCCACAATGACAAGTGGATAAATATGCGTAAAAGCATATACATGGCTTGTAGCCAAAATAAAGTCCAACATAGGACTTGATACAAAGTTGTCAAAAGCCCCAAATAAGAGGATGAAAAGAGAACTCATTCCTCCAAATCCACAATTCCTCCAAGTGGAATACAAAAATTCTTGACTATGCACCTTAATAAAAAGTTGCAGAAGAAATTAATTATGGCAAAATAATTAATTAAGTATAAGGTGCATTAAATTAATTAATTAATGTTGATTTTTAATTAATTTTATTAATTAACAAAATTAATAAAATAAAATTATGTTGGTGTTGTAAAAGAAAAGGGAACCCAATCTATTGGGTGATGCACAACACCAAGGCATCACATATCATATCTGTAGCAATTCAAATGGAATCTGAAATTATAGTTTGGTCAAAAACCACATAAGCTTATAGAATGTGTGGAAGTTGCCATCCCTATGTGTTGGCTTGTCAAACATGGCCTTTATAATGCATTTAAAAAATAGAATGTCTATTAGGTCCACTAATATGGGATATTGTGGAAATGTCCTTGGCACTATCAACACCAATCCATAGTCATGTTTAGCTCACCACCATAAACATTATTCCATGCTTAAAACCCTCATTCACATGGCTTCATCAATTTTACTATTATGAGCTAGCACCATGAAATATAGAATACATATCTAAAAAGGGCCACATAGCATGGCTTTGTTGCTCAATAAATGTGTTGCTCTTATAGTTTTATGTCAACCATTGAGTGCTTCAATGTGATCATGGCACAACAGACTTGATGATCATAAGGGTCCTCACTTCACATGTTGCATCAATGCATGTATACGATTTGGATGTGGCTCCCTAGGAGAGTCCCTCAACATGGGAGACAACAATGGCAAGCTTCAACACTAGAAACCTCTCCATAACGATCACATACAAAGAGCTAAAGCTTTAGCTAAAATATTTTAAGAGACATTAATCAGAGTAATAGATCTCCAACTAGTGATAAGATCGATATTACCCGCTTTAAGAATAAATTTAATGTTTCCACGATTGATTATATTTCCCAGAGAATTTTTGTCTAATGCTTCATTGTAGACATTGAGCAGATCAGGCCCAGTAAACTTCCAAGTGGATTTGTAAAATTCATAGGGAAATCCATCAAGACTAGGGGAATTGTCATATGACATAGTTATAAGAGCATTATGAAGCTCAACAAGTTAAAGAGGAGCCTCACAAAGAAGTCTATAATAACCAAACAACTTAGCAGGAACAACATCAAAAAATTGTTGGAGTGCCATATAACGTTCTGGAGAATCATGTTGCACTTGAAAGGTAAGCTTATAATAACCCATAAAGGTTGATGTAATATTATGAAGAGAAGTTAGCCTATCATGAGAGACTTGAATAGCCTTGTTTAGGATCATGGCTTGTCTAGAATAAAGATATTTAAAAAAGGCTTTGTATGGGCGATCACCAACCCTCAGCCAGTGCAAATGAGCATAAATATAATCCCCTTGGATTCATGTCATTCATGGACTACAAGTTGGTGGTGAAGACCAGAAACCTTGTTTTGTAATTATTGGTCATCCACATCATTTTCCAATAATAATAAATTTTGTTGATACTCCTTCGTAATAGCCAAATGAGCACACTTTCTGACATGTGCCACCTATTTTCCAAAATACCACATGAAAGAGGTAGTATGGACAATCACCTCATTCTACCAAGAAATCCAAAAGTGAGGAGGCCAAGGTAATAAATTTTAGATTCTCTCAATTGTAGTAATCATGCTAGGGTGTTGTAATAAAGAAGTATTTAAATAAAATTGATTGCACAAAAAATTAAATTGGAAACCACTCCACTCAATCTGAAAGAAAATCGGGAAATGATATGATAGAAAAAATTGATCCCAAACCATCACAACCTTATTATTTATGGAGGAGAATAAAAAAATATTTAAAATAATAATAACTTTTTTTGAGTTAATATGCAGCGGCAAAAAGTTGAAATATACTTGAGAGAAAATTGTGTTATCGAATAAAGCATGATGATAGAGACCATAGAAGCTCAGGGACTGGTGAAATCTTACATTAATGTTTGTCTCCTTGACAGAACCTTGAATGGATTTCCAGTGATTGCATCCAACTTTCTTTTCCACACTAAGAGGATTTGTTACCAGATTGAATTATTGGGTCGAATAAGACTTTAAATTATGGGTAGGAAGGCAATAATGAAGTAAAAGCTTCCAGTAAAAATACCTCTCTAAAAATTTGAAATACTCCTTTGCTAATTTTAGGGTTTTATAATATTTTAAAGAAAAAAATATAGGACACTCCTATGCTATTTTTAGGATTTTTTATCCATTTGTGGAGAAGTTGTGCATATTTTAGGGTTTAGAGTGAATATTTGGGACAATCGTCGCCATAAACAAGCCTAAATCTATAGTGGAGAAGAAATTTTGTACAAAAAAATAGTTTGCATGAGATGTGAGGTTTCTACGATGCACAAAAAACCATCCCTAAATGCTCTTGAATCTCAGGTTCCCTTGACTCCCCTTGGGAGCCTTGCAAACAATTCCATGGAGAAGCCTACAAATCCAAAGAGTGAGCTAAGCTTACCAGAGGGTTAGACTATTGATCCATCAAATCCTAATATAGAAACATCTTGAATGCATGTAGAGCAAAGTAAACCCATTTCAATTGTTCTTGCTAATTCCTTTGCTAAAGTAGTTAATGATTTTTTTGAATGTATTGTCATTTTGTTTTTTTATGAGGAATACCACCTAAGGCTGATTTTATCAAAAGGGTTAGGGGGGTTTGGGAAAACAATAGAGGTTGGGTAGTTGAGGCCATTTGAGGGTTGGGAAGGAGGTACATAGTAGTCTCCTTTGAAAATCTTGAACATGCTAAAAAATCCCTCCAATACAGAACTTGGGTTATCTACAAGTAAACGTGTTATCGTCAAGGCTTGTCTTTGTATTTTCATCCAAATTTGGATATATTTACTATTTTTATATCTTTCATGTCACCCCTTTCTCAATAAAATTTTTGTTGTTCATGGTAAAGTTTTTTGGTCTCACCCTATCAGAAAAACTATCTAACTATAGAGTGCACCCTCGTATTTGTGTAGAAATGGATATTTCCAAGCCGTTGCCCCCCTCCCTTCACCTTAATGGGCCAGGTTTCTATGTTAGTAAACCTATTATCTACCTTAACTTACCTAATGCATTTTTTTTTACTGTAGATAATTTGGACACTTGATCAAAAATTGTTCAAAAAAATTAGCTAAAAAGGAACAATTGGAAGTGACAGCTAAAACAATTGTAGAAATAATCCCAACTAATGGCCCTAAAATGGAAATTGCATCTAAAACGTTAGTCAAGAAATTCCCTAACGATGGCCCTCAAAATCCCCTAGTTCTCTACAAACCTTATCCTTCGCAAGTCATTTCCCCAAAGAACCCTCTTACCTCATCCTCAAATAGTCTTGTTAATCCTCAAGACTTAGGCCCCCACCAAATTTAGCCACGAGTGTTGAGTTAGATCTCGTTCCTTCACCACAACAATTGAAAGATAATATTATGATAGATGAGTAGATAATGGTAGACAAGCATCAACATTCATTGACCCCCCCAAAATCACACCATCCATATAGAGGAAAAAAAACCTCTATCAAATATCTTGCTAGATATGTCTCTCAAGTTGCTCAAAATAAGGTTCTTGCTTAGCAAACCCATTTGGACAACACACAATTGTTTTCAATCAGTGAAAATATATTATAGGATCTAATTCATGAGCTCAATCAGCCTCTAAATCATCCTTAATTAATTTAAATATTTTATCTTGGAATGTTAGGGGGCTCTCCCTCCCTTATTGTAAGTTTCAAGTTCGAAAAGTAGTTGCTAAAACTCATATTTTTGTTCTTTTTATTTAAGAATTTGAAAGTCATTGGTCATAATCTCACCCACTGTATGGATATCATTGGTGGTGGATATGCATTCACATTTTCTACTTTTCATATTAATAGTAAAGGAGGTGTTACCCTTTCCATAGTCAGGTCTCTTTGTTATTCTATTGTAGACCATGGTGAAGACCCTACTCATCATTGTGTGTGGGTTAGATTGGATCTTGAATCTCAAGTTATTGTATTATGTTCTATCTATGCTCCCAATGACCCTCCTATTTGTATAGCTCTTTGGGAATGGTTAGTTGTTTCTCTCCCTCCTGCAGAATGGATCCTTGGAGGTGACTTTAATATGATTGAGAATCCTAGTGAAAAAATGTGGGCTGGTAGTAGACCCCTTTATAATGCTAAATTTGGTAGTTGGTTATTTTTTTGTAATCATTGAAGTGTGCATGACCGTATCTTTGGTAAAGCCTCATAACATAGATATAATTGGTTTACATGGTCCAACTATCATCAAGGTTCTGCTAGGAAGCTTGTTTGTTTGGACAAATTTTATTTTAGTAATTATTTCCTAGATAAATTCTCCATCCATGAGCAAGTTCATGTCCTTTCTCACACAACTTTGTCTGATCACCTTCTTAAATTATATTCTATCCAAAATTCCTTTATGTCCCTTAATTGCATACCACTTCTTTTTTAAATTAAATGTGTCCCACCTTGATAGTTCTGCATGTTGCCACCTCGTAGAGCATGTTTGGAATAGATTTCCTAGAGCAATTGGTAATACTGGTTGGATCAAATGGTTTGAAACAACTATTTTCAATATAGTTTCATCCCTTAGATGGTATTGGTGCTCTATTATGAGGAAGAAGATTCAAGAGAGTCACCTTCATAAGGTGATCTCTCATCTTCTTTCCATGCTTATGAAATATCCTACTAACATTGTTGTTCAATGAGATCTAGCTAATACTGAAAATTGGGCTAGAGTTTATGAGTCTTACCATGCTAGAGGGGCACAAGTAAGATATCACCTCAATTGGATCTTCCAAGGATACAAGGGAACATAATTTTTTTTAACTACCTCAAACATAATTTTTTTTTGAAAAGGATCACTAAGTTGGAGGACCCTTCCGGTCATTCTCTTTCTGACACTAAAGAGATCATGAATCCTTTTGTAGCTCATTTCTCTCAATTTTTTACAGTGGATCCAAGGGATGACATCCAATGTATCTTAATGGAATATGTGCAGGAACATATTCCCTCCCTGGTAGATCCCATTATTTGGGATCAACTTGAATATCCTCTTTCTATGAATGATTTGCAAACTACCTTTTTTCTATGAAGAATGACAAAGCTCCTAGCTTGGATGGTCTCCTAGTGGAGTTTTATAAAAAATAGTATATTCTTTCCTCTAATCTTCATCATGTTTACCTAGAAGCTCTTCATGATGGTTCCCTTAGAGCTTATATTAATGTAGGGTTTATCAAGTTGATTCCTAAAGGTATGGCTCGTAACCAAATCTCTAATTGGAGATGTCTTACTCTCCTCAATATTTTGTAAAAGATCATAGCTAAAGCTATACCTTTAAAAATTAAAATTGTTTCTCAAGCGATTTTTTGCCTAGCATAATCTGCTTTTCTTAAAGGGCGTTATATTCTAGATAATCTTATGATAGTCTGAGAAACTTCACAATGGGCTATAAACTCTAATCAGGATGCCCTCTTAGTTAAGTTAGATTTTGACAAAGCTTATGATAGAATCAAATGGAATTTTATTCTTATCATGATTTCTTGTCTTGGTTTTGATCCTAAATTATGTAATCAAATTGGTATGATCTTTGGTGATGCTTCAACTTGTGTTCAAGTTAATGGAGCTCTTTCTCCTTCCTTCCCTCTTCAACAGTCTATCATTCAGGGTTGTCTACTTGCTCATTTTTTGTATGTTTTGGCTGCCAATGCTCTTGGTTATCTTTTTCATAAGGCTCATTTTGATGGCCTCATTCATGGTATTAAGCTTCCTGGGGATAAACATGCTCTAAAATCACATTTTTCTAATGATTCCCTTATTTTCATCAAAATACCCAACAAGATATGGATATGACTAAAGATATTGTTCAACTATTTTGTGACATCTCTGGCTCTCGTATCAATGACTCTAAAACTAAAGTCTTCTATACTTCTTCCTCTCCTCATGGATGCAACTCCTCGACTAAGTGGAAGATCATACTTCATGGTATGCTTGTATGTTATTTGGGAATTCCATTTGGGAATAATATCTCTCCTAAGGATATGTGGAACTAGGTTATGGAAAGAATTTAAAAAAAATTTAATGTTTGGCTAGCTAAGTTTCTTTCCTTAGTAAGAAGAATTCAACATGTGAATAAAATTATGAAAATCTCTCATGTATATTACTCCTCTTGTTGGATGGCCCCCAAGGTAGCCTATAACAAATTAACTCAAGCCATTCATAATTTTTTATGGACCAAATGGGATGGGGAGGTGGGAATGACTACCATTTCATGGAAGCTTTGTACTCAACCTAAGGCTTTAGGAGGTCTAGGCTTTATTGATCCTCTTACCCATAGCAAAATTTTGGTTTCTAAATGGGTTTCTAGAGCCATCATTGGTGATGAAAATTGGAAACACCTATTTTGTTATAGAATCTTGCTAGCTACTCACAAATGTAAATGGAAAGAAACCCCATGGAAGGATAAGATCCTTAATGTGCCTTACTTTATGATTAAAGGATCTATTCCAATTACCCAAAACTATAAATGTTGGCACTCAGTTTCTCATTTATTGACTTGGAATTATGAGTCCTTGAGACTTGGTTTGAGCATTGGTCTAAATAGTCTTTGGTGGAATACAATTATCTTCCATAATGATAAACCTTTAGCTTTATGCAATGATATTCAAGGTCTAGATTTTTTGAAGAAAGGTATTAATAGAATTAAAGATATTTGGGATCCAAGTAGCTGCTCAATTCTTACTTGGAACCAAATATGCAATTATTGTTCCCTTCCCTCTAGGTTCAAAGAGTCTTATGGCTTAGTTGTGGCTTCCATCCCTTGTGAGGTCCTTATGAAGTTGGGAACAATTGCCCATAATATTTGGAATGAGTGGAGATGGCTTAATGGTCATAGAATCTCTTCCATTACTTCTAGATCGTTTTACAAAAATATTTTGTGTCCCCTTTCTTTAGAATCTAAGATCAATGTCAAGTGGAAAGTGAATTTTTCCAGTGCCCAATGGCAGTTCTTGCTACTCCAGTTTGGAAAGCTCCTATTGAATCTAAAACTCAACTTCTTGGATTGCAGATTTTGCATCAAAAACTTTCAACTGCTGAAAGTTTGGCTGGGATTTTACACATTACCCCTCAATGCAAATTTTGTAATGCTTTAGAAAATATTATCTACTTATTTTTATTTTGTGACATGGCTAAATAGTTTTGAGATGTCTTCTACTATTTTTCTTTTCCCTCTTTCACTGGATCTTAAAAGCTTTCTTTGCTTGGTTTTTCTCAACTGGATCAATGTCCCAAACTCCAGGATGTTTGTAGACTCATCCTTCTCAAGAACATTTGGAAGTGTAGATGCAAAAAGGTGTTTACTGGATCTCCTCCTCCATGGGATATAGTTTAGCAGACTTGACATTTGATCTTTTGTTACATGTGCGATGCATTCATTACCAGGTTTATGAAACTTCCAACACACCTCAAGATGACATTGACAAATATCATCAGCTTTCTCATATGATTTAGGATCTTCAAAAGGTCTAATAGGAAACTAAGAAGAAGATAGTTAACACGGATAAGCAGGTTCAGGTTTTAATTACTTCTATTTCTTCTTTGAATACATTAGAAGATATTATGGAAGACATACTCAAAATTTCTTCATATAACATACTCTCCCAGATGAATGTTGATATATAGTGTAATGCAACAAAATAGAGCTATAGTCTTTTTGTTGATATTGGTGTCTATTCTTATGTATATTTAATTATGAATGATTTACTCCTATCCACCTCATTTTGTTTTTTAACCTAGTGGACTATTGTAATGTTTTGGTTAATGAATTAATATAATTTAACTTTTTCTCTTAAAAAATAATAATAATAAGATTTAGAATTAGTCTTGAAGGTTTGGATTGGTAAGTTCTGGTTCAAATCTTGAGGGCATGCATGCTTGTGCAAAGTAGTAATCTGCATCCAGTAAGTGCACATCAGCCTGACAAAAACAATACCAATCACTAAAATCAATCAGATGAAATAAATGTTGTTGAAGACAACCCAAGATTTAAACCTTTTGAACCCAAACACCACAGCTACGCGGATTACCCGCTGGAATTAGCCATCTGCTTCGCTGTAGGTTACTTCCTCGAAATGATCCTGATTCCAACATTGGCCTTCTTCGGTCTCTAGTACTCGCGATTACTAAAATTTTTGTTCTTTATTTAGGCCAAGAAATTTAGAGGGACAAATTCGGCAAAGTCAAATATGTTCTGTTGGTCTCGGTCAAACAGAAACATAGAATAGGGCTAAGTTGGGGGATGTGAACCAAAGAGTTTTTAAAAATGTATAGTTTTGGTGTGCCATCTTGCCGGTGGTGGGCTAACCAGCGCATTTATTTGCCGTTTGCGTCACGGTTTAAGTAAATTCCCGGCCACACGTCTGTCTTTACACGGAATAGCTTGTAACCACTACCAATGGACTTGTCTTCACATTTGAATTGGAAAAAGCCGTGATATTCAGCTTTGTTGACTATGCTTTCGTAATTGGAATATTTGCTCTGCGAATTAGACAATTTCTTGTACGGAGATCTCAATTCTTGCTAGGGCTTTTCAAAGCAGGAAAGTTCCTTGTGGTTCGGGAGATCTCAATTCTGGCTGGGGCTTTTCATAGCAGGAAAACTCCTTGTGGTTCTCGCAGGTGCTTTGAAAAGCAGGAACATTCAATGTGGTTCGGTAAGATCTGAATTCTCGTTAGGGCTTTTCAAAGGAGGAAAATTCCTTGTGAGATCTCAATTCTCGCTAGGGCTTTACAAAGCAGGAAAATTCCTTGTGAGATCCCATGGTTTCTTATGAGAAAATCATATGATTGATTTTTATATGTTTAAGATTTAACATTTCTATTTCAATTATGATTTCTATGAAGAATTAAAGTTATTAATAGAGAATTAACACATAGCCCCACATACTATGGATTATTATTATTATTATTATTATTATTATTATTATTATTATTCCTTAGACTTATAACGATGTAAGAGTTACCTACAAAAGTTATTATAATAATGCAATAATTATCTATTGTATGTAAGAGTTATTATAATGATATAACATTTACTTTGTTGTAAAAGTTATTATAATAATATTATCTATTGTAGGTTTAGGTGGATTGGTAATTGTTTGTTTGGCTAAGCACTTATCCAAAAGAGACCTAGGTTCAAATCTTGGGAGCATGCCTATTTGTAAAGGTAGTAGTCTACTTTGAATCCTCTGAGTGACACCAGATCGATGACAATGTTATGAATCCTAAGTGATTGGTGATCCTCTTCACGTCAAGCTATAAAATAACGAGGTGGTATAGGCTTGTCGGGAGCAGTCCCTATGGTTTGAACCCTGCACTTGGTGGTTACTAAAAATAGTGTGTTTGTAACCAACTCCCCTATGTATAAAAAAAACATTTACTTTGTTGTAAATACGAGTTCATATAAAGGAGGGTTGGAAAAGAGCGAATTATCTCATATTTGACATTGTATGAAAGTTATACTTCCAATGAGGTTGTCCCCTTAAGAGGCTTGAAAATTCTATTCTTCTTGAGTAATATAAGTTTGTTGTATTTCCAATCATTTATTATCTTACGCACTTGTGTTATTTCATTATTATATTTTTGTTAATTTATGCAATGTTATTGAAGATTATGCTTATTTTCATATGAAGGTTCTTAACAAGAGGTATTAGAGCTCTTTCCAAGGGCATGTTCCACATTAGTAGAGACAATTTTGATCCTTCTATTTATTTTTCTATTCTATAAATTTTTCATTTTGCTTATTTCCATTAAAAATATCATGCAAAAAAATTGTAATTTTTTTCTCTTATTAGTGGCTTAGGTTAGAAACACCGTGTTGAGGGTTTTAAAATATCATAAAGGAACTATTATTTTTGGCTAATCTAGATTACCCATGAAGCATCTAGTGAAATGAGAGGTGCTTAGACTCTAATAGCTAGGTCTTAGACAGTACCCATACATGTTGTGAGATCCCACATAACCTCAGGTATAAGAAGACCCTCTAAAAATAGGACAATATTTCATCCATGGGAAGATATCAATAATTTGAGTTTTGTGGTGCACAAGTAAGTAGTTAGCCTCAAGAAGTTACTCTCATAGTACACATGGAAATAACTAGTGTTGCTACAGGTATGGTGGAACCCTTCATAGTTAGAGCTCTAAGATATTGGGCCAGCCACTAATTACAAGCACATATTGTATATCAAAAAGCCCATGAAACCAAACACACCTTGGCTTAGAATATCCTTATTGAACTTGTTTTCAACCCTTTCCTAGAAAAAATCCAAATTCAAATTTGAGCATACTATAGAGGAGACTACTCTCATCATAAACTGATAGGTCCTCAAGATTAAGTGTGACAGAATAGAGAATATATAGTTGAAAATACAAGGAATATATCAAAATAGTCAATTGTTAGTTGCCAAAGTAGTAATTATTAGTTGTTATTCTAACATTCCACAAAAAAACCAGTTTAACAATTAGAGCAGTAGTTTGGTACTAGTCCCTAAAAAAGTGTTCAAAAATAGTCAAATTTTATCATTTTGATCCTCTTTTCGAGTTTATTATTTTGATATATAACACCCATACATGTTTTTAGAGACCCCAAAGTGCTTAAAAATGGTTGAAGGTACTAGAGTTGTTAAAGATTTAAATTGAGTGAACACATTAAATGCTTGGAATATAAATAGTAAAAGTTTCATTTGCTAATATTTAAAGTAGAAAAATTGTATAGATTAGATGACATTTAGAGTCGTATAGGCCTAGATGCCAAATACTACATAGGTCGATAAGGAGTCAATAAGGTACTTCTAAGGGAAGAGCATGTAATACCTTGTTCAATAATATAAATCATAGAATGCTCATGCTAGATTATTTCAATAATATAAATCATAGTATTATGCTCTTCATGACATTCTCATAATCAAAGGATCGCAATAGCATCCTTCAACCTTGAGAATAAAGTAATTCAATGGTACTAATGGTTGGAAAATATGCACCTGCATCTTGCTTAGGCTAAATTTGAAACATATTTACTTAGCTCATTTGTACCTAGTGAGTATGAGGATTTCACTAGAGCCCTCACAAAACTAAAATAAATAGTAGTTGTTTGTGAATATCAAACACAATTTGAAAATATGGCAAACTACATAAGGAAATTGAGTGTAGAATTTTTTCAAAGCTATTTCATTAGTTGATTAAAGGAAGATATTTGTGCTAAAGTAAAAATATTCAAGCTATTGAGCATGATGGAAGTAGTATATTTGACCAATATAGTTGAAGATAAGCACATACGTGTACCTTCAAACCTCTACAAGCTCAAATATCATTTCCATCCTAGACTTAACCAAACCTAATCAAACATCTCACCCAAGAAAAAATGGATGCATGAATTCTCTAAGCCACAAAGTGTGTATAACAAAAATTGTATTTACTTGATGTGGCTGAACCTTCCACAAGGGAATCCTAGGATGAACAGGATGAACATGATGAACAAAAATAATAAGAGCAACCTAAAGAGTCAAAATCGATAGAGGACCAATCACCTGATATCTCAATACATGCCTTAGTCAAGATCTCCACTCCCAAACTATGAAAGTGGTAAAGAATGTTAAGGGATATTGACTTATTATATTAATGATTCAAGAGGTACCCAAAATTTTATTGATCCATGGGTAGCCAAAGGGTAAACTGTTATGTAAGCTTTTATAATTCTTTTAAATTCATGGTGGTTAATGGGGGAATTCTACCATGCAAGGGAAAATATATAAATGTAAATGTGTAGATGGAAAAATACAACCATAGGGAAGACATGTTTACCCTTCCCTTAGGAGGATGTGCATTGTGTTGGGAACTTGATGGCTTCATACATTGTGCCCAATGGTATGGTATTTTTTTTGGCTATGGATGTAATTCACTAAACAAGGAAAGCAATACACTCTTTATGGGTTACCCATAAGTCCTACCCAACTCATCAACTCCCACAAAATAGAATTTTTTTTGAAGAAATCATCTCAAGGAGTGGTGGCATAGTTGTTTGCACTACAAAGTCTAACTATCAGTGAAATAATTTAATTAGATAAATTATAGGAAATTATGGATAAGCATGCATTCATGTTCTTAGAACCCCATGGGTTACCACCATGATGCATCCATGATCATGTTATCCAACTTGTCCCAAGAAGCATACGATCCAACATTTATCTTTATAGGTACCCATATGTACAAAAGACTAATATTGAAATGATGGTGTAGTTGTTAGCAATAGGGGTCATCCAAAAAAGTGTTATTCCATATTCATCTCTAGTACTATTTATTCATAAGAAGGATGGACCTTGGTTGTTATGTATGGATTTTTGCAAACTCAACAAAATTACTATCAAAAGTAAATTTCCATTCCAATCATTGATGAGTTATTGGATAAGATCCATGGTGCTTACTTCTTCTAAAAATTGGATATGTGTTCAAGATATCATCAAATAAGATTAAGAGAAGAAAATATTCCAAAGATAATATTTTCAATTCATGAAGGCCATTATGAATTCCTTGTCATACCTTTTGATCTAACCAACGTGCCTTCAACCTTTTAGAGTCTCATGAATGCAATATTTCAATCCTTTTTGATTAAATTTATTTTGGTCTTCTTTAATGATATCCTAATATATAGTCACACATGGGAAGAAAATTTACAACATTTGAACCACACCTTGCAACTCTTGATCAATAATTAATAGTGTGGGAAATGGTCCAAATGTTATTTTGAAATACGAGAAATAGAATACCTTGACCACATAATTTCAGGAGAAGGGACCAATATGAATCCGGATAATATTGTTACCATGAATACCCAATCCACACATTCTCAAAGGTCTCAAGGATTTCCTAGGCCTCACTAGCTACTATCAAAAATCTGTTTGTGATTATAGAAAAAATTCATTCTTCTGATAATTATGTTGAGGAAAAACTCATTTATATGGTCAAGACCAATTGAACATGTCTTCTTGTACCTCAAACAAGCTATACTATCAACTTGCATGCTAGATATATGAGAAAATATGCTCATTAGATTCATAATAATAAGAAATTACAATGCTTTTATAGCACTCCAATCAGTTTGAAATCTCTACTATTATGGAGATCTTACTTGCTCCTACTATGTTTAGAAACACTCTAAACAATTCCCTATATGCTCTCACAATAAAACTGATTTCCTCTCAAATAGTAAAGTTGGTGAAACTATATTTAAATGAATTTTAAATATTTAGAACCTATATACTTTAGGGAAGATACTCTAAAGTATGCTCTAGAGTCCAAAATTTTCCCCCTTAAACTTGAGAGGACTGACTAGACAGTATCTCAACTTTATATACTGAGCTTTCGCAGCTCCTTTGGTGAAGATGTCTGCTATGTTGTCCAAAGTGCTTCAATGCTGTAGCTCAATCACCTGTTTCTCCACTATGTCTCGAATGAAGTGATACTTCATGTCAAAGTGCTTTGACCTACAATGGTGTATAGGATTATGTGCCAATTGGATGGCACTCATATTGTCACAATAAAATCTTGTAGGACAACTTTGTTGCTCCCAATTTCTTTAAGGACTTTTATCAACCATAAAGCTTGAGTACTAGCATTTGTGATGGCTATGTACTCAGCTTCAATAGATGGCAATACTACAACAGTCTAATTTTTGGAACTCCATGTAATTAGTCTTGATCCAAGACTAAAACAATTCCCTGAAGTAGATTTTCTATCATCTATATTGCTGCCCCAATCACTATCACTAAAGCTAAGTAATTTTATAGAATTAAATTTGTGGTAATGGATTCCAAAATCCAATGTACCCTTTATAGATCTCAAAATTCTCTTAGTTGCTTGTAGATGAAGTTTAGATGGATTAGCCATATACCTTGAAACAAGAGAAACAACATACTGAATATTTGGCCTTGCATTGCTGAGGAACATTAGACTCCCAACCATGCTCCTGTAAGTGGTCATGTCAACTTTTGGTACTCCATAATCTTTGCTCAATTGGAACCCATGACCCGTTGGAGTTGCAACATACTTGCATTTCTCCATAGAAATTTTTTTAATCATATCTTGAGCATATTTGTGTTTGACATATGAAGATCCCTTTATCTGTTTGATGTACCTCCATGCCTAGGAAGTAATGCATTAAACCTAGATCTTTCATTTCAAATTATTTCATCATGGAGTATTTGAACTCCTCATTCATCTTAGCACTACTACCATACACATATAATCATACAATATTAAATCATCCACATATAAGCATACAATGAGAATGTCTTTACCTTGTTTCATGTAGTAGAGAGTAGGTTCACTTTTACTCCTAGTGAATTCATATTTCTGAAAGTAGCCATCAATGCATGAGTACCATGCTCTTGGTGCTTGCTTGAGGCCATACAATGCTTTATTTAGTTTGTAGACAAGGTGCTCCTTACCTTGTTCTTCAAATCCTTGAGGTTGTTGCACAAAAACCTCTTCATTCAAGTACCCATTGAGAAAGGCACTCTTTACATCCATGTGCTGAATTTTCCACCCTTTGTGGGCATCCAAAGAATGTATTGATATGATTGTGTCCTGTCTAGAAACAACAACAAAGGTGTCCTCATAGTCAATCCCATACTTCTGAGTGAACCCTTTTGCTACTAGTCTTTCCTTGTGTCTTTCAATGCTTCAATCAACATTGAATTTGGTCTTGTATACCCATTTACATCCAACACATTTCTTGCCTTTAGGAAGCTTCACTAGCTCCCAGGTATTTATAGAGGTCATTTCCTTGTTCATGGCTTGTTGCCATACATCATGAACACATGATTTTTCATAACTAGATGGCTCTAGCTCTACACTAGTCATTAAATCATAATTTACAACATCTCCCTTAGGCTCTTGGGATTCATCATCACCATACATATGTAGATTTTTCAAGTCTTTTTAAAACTACATTCATTTCACTAGCTTGACTTCTTGTGTATCTTTTCTGGAAATTCTTATCCAAATTTTGAGAAGATGGATGGTTTTGAAGTTTTATTTTACCTCTTGATGGAGGATAAATATCCATTGGTGAAGAACTTACTGATATTTGTAGAGAAGGACTTGGAGTAGCATTTGTTGTACTTGAAGTAGTACTCATACTTGGGCTTGGAGGACTTCCTTTGCTATTTTTGGGCTGCACTTGCTGCACTTGAGAGGAATTTGCATCATGAGATCCATAATCAACAAAAAGTTTTTGATGACCCCATTTTCCCCCTTCATCAAAAATTATATCTCTGGAGAGTACAATTTTATGTGTTTTGGGATTGTAGAGCCCATATACTCTGGAAGACTCACAATATCCAACAAAAATACATGCTTGAATTTTGGGGTCAAGTTTCTTTCTTTGCTCATCAGGAATGTGGGCATATGCAAGACAACCAAAAACCTTAAAGTTTTTTACATTTGGATTCTTGCCATACCATCCTTTATAAGGAGTAATCCCATATAAACTAGAATTAGGACTCCCATTCAAAATGTAAACACTAGTTCTAACAACATCAACCCAATACATGTTACTTAGATGCTTAGTTTGCAACATTGATCTAGCCATTTCTACTATAGTGTGGTTCTTTATTTCAGCCACACCATTTTTTTGTGGGGTGTAGGTAGTTGTGAATTACCTTTTTATTCCACAATATTTACAATATTTTAGAAATGCATTTGAAGAATACTCTCCTCCTCTATAAGTCCTGAGACTTTTTACAACAAACTCACTTTT
Organism: Wollemia nobilis; assembly: GCA_028583015.1. Taxonomy (NCBI): domain Eukaryota; kingdom Viridiplantae; phylum Streptophyta; class Pinopsida; order Araucariales; family Araucariaceae; genus Wollemia; species Wollemia nobilis. The sequence continues at coordinate 2,299,958 of JAQPPZ010016856.1, read as the reverse complement.
ATTATCTAAATTATTTTTTAAACCTATGAAACAATCAAAAGCTTCATCTTTAGTTTTAAAAAAATAAATCCAACACATCCTAGAGAAATCATCAATGAAAGTGAGAAAGTAAGAGTTGTTACCAATGCTTTTGGTTTTCATTGGACCACAAATTTTCGAATGCACCACTTGTAGTGGATGGCTTGCTCTCCATGCTTGGTCCTTTGGAAACTTTGATCTTGAGTGCTTTCCAAAATCACATCCTTCACACACCTCCTTGTGTTCTTCAACTCTTGGAAGTCCACTTACCATAGCTTGAGAAGTCAAAAACTTCAAGCTTGCAAAATTAATATGATCAAATCTCAAGTGCCAAAGCACACTTGGATTAGAAATAGCTACACTAGCAAGTTGAGCACCTCATTTTTCCCCAAAATTAAGAGGAAACAATGTTGGCAATTTTGGGTACTTTGGGTACATTGCTTTTCCTCAAGTGTATAAGTTGTCATTGATGTCAAGAAGCTCTTGAAGGAATTTGATTTGATGTCAAACAACTTGTTTTGATGAAGGTTACGACATGACAGTTTCAAAGGTCTTTTGTAAACCCCAAGTTGGCAGGTTTAAATATTACAGGTGGATGGATTATTTTAATGCATTTGGGTCCAGGAGGAAGTATTTATTTAAATAATTAAAAACCTTATTAAGGTTCCTTTTAATTATTTTTAAATAAATATTTTTTTGCATTGGGTTCTCCTAACCCATGGTGCAAATGTCTTAACTTTGATGGCACTATGTTCTAAGATTGTGGGCGCTAGCCAAGACCTCCGCCGACGTGTTAAACTCCTCCGACGATGTGTTAAGCTCCTCGTCGATGTCAATAGTTTATGGGAAATATGCATATAAATCTCCCATGATGAAGATCAAAGATTATCCCATCTGTATTTTTGAAAAGTGTTGCTCGTTGTGAATTTGTGATCTGATGTTCAATTTCTTCCTCACTATAATTTTGTGATCCGCTGTTCGGATATCCGTCGTTCATTTTTTGTATCCGTCATAAGGTTTTGTCGTCGTCATTTGTGTCAGAAGATAGGGAGGTCTATTGTTTATTTTAGCCCTAGTGCAAAAGGTACAAGGGAAACAGAGTGAGGTTTAAACCTCATCGGACGCCTTTGGCGCACCGATAGCAGCTAGGCTATTGGCGCGCTACCTGAATGGGAGGTTCCGCGTTCGAATAACACGAAAGGGTTTTTATTTGTTGAAGTGGACACAACAGGTGGTGTTAGATTTCGTGCACAATTTCTCCATAGCGCTAGTTTTGGTGTTGGCCAAGGTATTTTCGAAATTAATTTTTGCTAGTGTATTTTGCGGATGGAGGAAGTTTATTAGAGGGAAAAATAGCGTAGGAGTTATAATGAGTTTGAAGCTTGATTTATTTTGATAAAATATTCTTTTGAAGGTGTTGTTTGCATTATCTTATTGCATTCTTATGAGAGATAAAGTTTATTGTTGATAAGACTATAAGGGAGAAATAAGGTGTATAAGGGATAAATATTTCTTGTAATCTTGAGAGTGCTTTTGGTTGATTATGGAAATGAAAGCATGATGTTTTAAGGTTAGAATTGCTTCTTGTGTGAAGTTGTGAAACCTTAAGTGGGCAGCTTTGAGATTGACATTAGCTTTCATTAAATTGGTTATAATCAAGCTATTCTTTACTTGGTTAAAGTGTTGGGCTTACTTCTTTGTTGATGATTTGAAAAGTTGTTTTGTGCTATTGATATTTGAGTTGGTGGATGCTTTTTGTTCAAATAATGTTGGAGAGAAAAGGAGTTCTACTTGTTTCCTTTTCTAATGTTGATTGTGAAATGCTTCAAGGTTGTGTTTTGAATTAAATGGTGTTGATTGAACCTTGGTTGATGAGCATTGTTGTTGAAGCCCTAATTGATAGTGAAAAGAACATGAGTATCATTGTTATGTGATTCTTTGCATAGTTGGAAATTGTTGGGGTTCCATGTTATTGAAATAAAGCATTCTATCCTATCCATTTCAGATATTGAGTTGAGTTTTCAGATTTGAGATTGATATTGAGCCGAGTTGATTTGAGTTGAGTTTTGAGATTGGGAGTTGAGTATAGAACATATTGAGTCTCTAACAATTCTCTTTATGCTTCTATGAGTTTGACAAATCACATTGGGTCTCTAACAATTCACTTTGTGATTTCCTACTAAGAAAGTTTTTCTTGGTGAGCTTGCTGAGTTTTTGGACAAGTTTCGATGGGGACTTGTGAGCAGATTTGGACAGGTCCTAGCAGAGGACTTGTGAGCTGAGTTTGATAGTTCTATCAGAGAACTTGAGGACAGAGGTGCACTAGTTATATGAGAAGAATTTGAGGACAGAGGTGCACTAGTTCTATGAGAAGAATTTGAGGACAGAGTTGGCAAGTCTTTGAGAAGGCTTGTATGCAGAGGATTGATTTGTTCAAGAGTTGGACAGATTTGATAGATAGAGGAAGACTTGTACTAGACCGACTAACTATGTTTGGTAAAAATTGCTGAGCTACTATGGATGTGATCATAGAAGGTAGAGGTCTCTTAGGCTAAGCATTAAGGACAGGAGGTCTTCGATCGAAAGGAGTTCCACGTGCTAGCAAGAGGTAGAGGCAGTTGATCTTCTGAAGGATCATTTCTAGAGTAGAGGGGAAGGTATATCCTTTGAGCAGAGGCTCATAAATTCTGATTGGGGGAAGGTATCTCCTTTGAGCAGAGGTTCATAAATTCTGATTGGGGGAAGGTATCTCCTTTGGGCCGAGGCTCATAAACATTGTAATTGGGAAGGATTCCCAAAGAAATTTGAGATAAATTTTAGAGAAAATTTTTGTGAACGTAGCCCAACCATTCTGGGTGAACCACGTTAAAATTGGTTTCACTTTGTGGATGATATTGTGCATTGCTTTGATATTGCTTTCGGTATATTGCTTTACTGTTTTGAAGTATAATGGAAAATGTAAAAAGATGACTTATACTGTTCACCCCCCCTCTCAATATAAGCTTGTGTTCTTCAATTGGTATCAGAGCAGGTGCCTTCGAAAATTTTAACAGCTTGAAGAAAAATCTAGTAAAGAACACAATGGATCATTCAAGTGGCAATGCAGCACCTATTCTTGATGGGTCAGATTTTGGTCTTTGGAGTGCAAGGATGAAGGTTCATCTAATGGAACTTGGGAATGAGGTTTGAGAAGTGATTGAAGATAAGTACACTATTCCTGAACATGGTCCTAATACTAAAGAAGAAATGCTCCTACATCACAGCAATTCAAAAGCAATGAATGCAATCCTGAAAGGCTTACTGAAAGCGAGATCTCACCAAAGTGATTCACTGCAAGACAACTAGTGAAATGTGGAATCAGTTGAAGGTGGTTCATACAGGTGATACAAATGTCAAGAAGGCCAAGTTGAGACACTTCAAAGGTATGTTTGAAAAACTCAAGATGAATGATGATGAAAATATTAGTGACTATATGCTTCGTATGGATGAGGTTGTTAACTCCATGAATGACCTAGGTCTTGAGCTTGCTGAAAATGATGTTTGTGATAAGATTTTAAGATCTCTTCCTGATAGATTTAGTGAAAAGATTTCTGCTATTAAGGAAGCTAAAGATTTGGATAAGTTGAAAAAGGATGAGCTCCATAGTATACTTGCAGCATTTGAGTTGAGAACTCAAGTGAAGGTTGATGTCAAGAAAGAGGCAGCTTTCAAGGCTACCACGGAATCCAAGGGTAAACAGCTTCAAGATACTGATGAGTCTTCTAGTGATGAAGAGGCATATTACAAAAAGAAATACAAGTTCTCTAGAAAGCACAAAAGTATGAAAAATGTAAGATGTTTCAATTGTGGAAAGTTTGGTCATTATGCTACTGACTGTACTGTTCCCAAGAATGAAAGTGATGAAGATAAACAGGATTCTAAGAGCAAGGATTCTGAAAAGCACAAGCATCACAGGAAAAACAAAGATGAGCACAACAATCAAGGAAAGAGGTATTCTCACAAGCACAAGAAGAGTTTCTACCTAGACAAAGCAAGTAAGTTTTCTAGTAGTGATAGTGAAATTTCTTCAAGTGATAATGAAAATGAGATGTTGTTCATATCAGAAAAGGAGGAAGAACCGAAACATAGATTCATTATCATGAAATGTCTTAGATGTGGAAACTTTGGTCACCTTGAGGATGATTGCACAAATAATGATTTGGTTTCTAGTATGTATGAGGATGCTTCAGAAAACTATAAGGAAGATGCATGTATGGTTTTTGAAAAGGGTAGCACCTTTAGTGATAAGAAATCTGAAAAAGGATTTGATGAATCAAAAAGCAAACAAATAGAGGAAGATATAGAGAAAGGTGAAGTAGATCTTAAAGGTGAACTTATTAGTGCTCTTAGTGCTTTGAAAAAGGAAAGAAAGAAGAATGCTAGACTCAAGGATAAGTTAGATGAATTTTGTATGGAGAGAGATGATCTTATAGAAAGTCTTGACTTCTCTATAGCTAAGACACAGGAACTCAAGGATGAGTTAGAGTCTAAGGTTCTTGAGTATAGTGAGTTAGAACAGAAAATGGCTTCTTTGAAAGAGGAAACTAAATGGTACAAGGATAAGCTTTACAGGTTCCAAGATAGCTCCAAAAAGGTTAAGTCACTCATCAAAGGTCAAAGAAAAACAACAGATGAAACAGGCCTTGGTTTTGTTAAGCTACACAAGGAACAAGTTGGAGAGTCTAGTAAGAGACTCCAAAAGGAAGAGAGTTCTGATGAGGAAAGTATTTCAGAAAAGGAGTCCTTGAATGATAGATGCATAGAAACAGAAAATAGAATTCAGAATGAGAAGAAGAAGTTTTCAGAACCTAAGAGGTCAAATAAAGGAAAGTTTCAAGGCAGATGTTTTGGTTGTCACAGGTTTGGTCACATGGCTTCACATTGCATGGCTCAAGTGAAGAAGGTAAATGAGAGTTTCAGAAGTGCTAGTTACTTTCAAGGGTATTGCTACTCTTGTCAAAAGTTTGGGCACAAGGCAGTTTATTGCAAGGCAAATAATAGGAACAGGTTTGATCAAAATAGGTTTGGTCAGGACAGGTTTGGCTAGAACAGGTTTGGTCAGAACAGGTTTGGTCAGAATAGGTTTGGCCAGAACAGGTTTGGTTAGAACAAGTTTGGTCAGAACAGGTTTGGTCAGAACTGGTGGATTCAAAGATCAAGTTTACCTCAGAGAAACAACATTGTCAAGTGTTTCAAGTGCAACAATGAAGGTCACATAATCAGATAGTGTAGAGCTGAAATTCTAGAATACAGGAACATGAACAAGTGGCATGATCAGGTCCAAGGATCAAGGCATGGACAAGAACAGGGATGAGAACAAGAACAAGAACAGTGACAAGAACAGGAATATGGGCAAAGAGTTCAAGAGAAGGCCCGACAAGGAAGTTATAGACGTTGATGATGATCAGTTCCTAATGGGAGTTTTACTCCCACCCCAAAATTAATCACCTCATCAGGAGGTGGGGGAGGGACTAAGCTAAGAGGCTCATTCTTAGTCCCAAGCCACAAAGGTGACCATTTGCCATTGATGACAAAGGGGGAGATATATGAGCAAGGGGGAGAGCTTCAGAGTGAAGAGGAGAGCTTCAAGTCAGGGGGAGCAAAACTTCAAAGGAAGATTCTCAGTTGTGGGCACAGTTGGTTAGTTGTTAGCACAGTTGGTTTCAGTTTTGGATCTTGAGAAGTGTTTTCAGTAAATGTTTGCCATCAATGACAAATGGGGATATTGTTGGAAATTTTGGGTACTTTGGGTACATTGCTTTTGCTCAAGTGTATAAGTTGTCATTGATGTCAAGAAGCTCTTGAAGGAATTTGATTTGATATCAAACAACTTGTTTTGATGAAGGTTACGGCATGACAGTTTCAAAGGTCTTTTGTAAACCCCAAGTTGGCTGGTTTAAAGATTATAGGTGGATGCATTAGTTTAATGCATTTTGGTCCAGGAGGAAGTATTTATTTAAATAATTAAAATCCTTATTAAGGTTCCTTTTAATTATTTTTAAATAAATATTTGTTTGCATTGGGTTCTCCTAACCCATGGTGCAAATGTCTTAACTTTGATGGCGCTATGTTCTAAGATTGTGGGCACTAGCCAAGACCTCCACCGACGTGTTAAACTCCTTCATCGATGTGTTAAGCTCCTCGCCGAAGTCAAGAGTTTATGGGAAATATGCATATAAATCTCCCATGATGAATATCAAAGATTATCCCATCCGCATTTTCAAAAAGTGTTGTTCATTTTTAATTCGCGATCTGATGTTCGATTTATTCCTCGCTATAATTTTGTGATCGGCTGTTCGAATATCCGTCGTTCATTTTTTGTATCCACCATAAGGTTTCGTCATCGTTGTTTGCGTCAGAAGATAGGGAGGCCTATTGTTTATTTTAGCCCTGGTGCAGAAGGTACAAGGGAAATAGAGTGAGGTTTAAACCTCACCGGACGCCTTTGGCACACCGGTAGTGGCTAGGCTGTTGGTGCACTACCTGAACGGGAGGTTCCGCATTCAAATAATGTGAAAGGGTTTTTCTTTGTTTAAGTGGACACAGCAGGTGGTGTTAGATTTCATGTGCAATTTCTCCATAGCGCGATTTTTGGTGTTGGCCAAGGTATTTTTGAAATTAATTTTTGCTAGTGTATTTTGCGGATGGAGGAAGTTTATTAGAGAGAAAAACAACTTAGAAGTTATAAGGAGTTTGAAGCTTGCTTTATTTTGATAAAATATTCTTTTGAAGGTGTTGTTTGCATTATCTTATTGCATTCTTATGAGAGATAAAGTTTATTGTTGATAAGACTATAAGGGAGAAATAAGGTGTATAAGGGATAAATATTTCTTGTAATGTTGAGAGTGCTTTTGGTTGATTATGGAAATGAAAGCATGATGTTTTAAGGTTAGAATTACTTCTTGTGTGAAGTTGTGAAACCTTAACTGGGCAACTTTGAGATTGACATTAGCTTTCATTAAATTGGTTATAATCAAGCTATTCTTTACTTGGTTAAAGTGTTGGGCTTACTTCTTTGTTGATGATTTGAAAATTTGTTTTGTGCTATTGATATTTGAGTTGGTGGATGCTTTTTGTTCAAATAATGTTGGAGAGAAAAGGAGTTCTACTTGTTTCCTTTTCTAATGTTGATTGTGAAATGCTTCAAGGTTGTGTTTTGAATTAAATGGTGTTGATTGAACCTTGGTTGATGAGCATTGTTGTTGAAGCCCTAATTGATGGTGAAAAGAACATGAGTATCATTGTTATGTGATTCTTTGCATAGTTGGAAATTGTTGGGGTTCCATGTTCTTGAAAGAAAGCATTCTATCCTATCCATTTCAGATATTGAGTTGAGTTTTCAGATTTGAGATTGAGATTAAGCTGAGTTGATTTGAGTTGAGTTTTGAGATTGGGAGTTGAGTATAGAATATATTGAGTCTCTAACAATTCTCTTTATGCTTCTATGAGTTTGACAAATCACATTGGTTCTCTAACAATTCACTTTGTGATTTCCTACTAAGAAAGTTTTTCTTGGTGAGCTTGCTGAGTTTTTGAACAGGTTCCGATGGGGACTTGTGAATAGTTTTGGACAGGTTCCGGTGGGGACTTGTGAGCAGATTTGGACAGGTCATAGCAGAGGACTTGTGAGCTGAGTTTGATAGTTCTATCAGAGAACTTGAGGACAGAGGTGCACTGGTTCTATGAGAAGAATCCGAGGATAGATTTGGCAAGTCTTTGAGAAGGCTTGTATGTAGAGGATTGATTTGTTCAAGACTTGGACAAATCTGACAGATAGAGGAAGACTTGTACTAGACCGATTGACTGTGTTTGGTATAGATTGCTGAGCTACTGTGGACATGATCATAGAAGGCAGAGGTATCTTAGGCTAAGCATTGAGGACAGGAGGTCTTCGGTGGAAAGGAGTTCCACATGCTGGCAAGAGGTAGATGCAGTTGATCTTCTGAGGGATCATTTCCAGAGCAAAGGGGAAGGTATCTCCTTTGAGCAGAGGCTCATAAATTTTGATTGGGGGAAGGTATCTCCTTTGAGCAAAGGCTCATAAATTCTGATTAGGGGAAGGTATATCCTTTGAGCAGAGGCTCATAAACATTGTAATTGGGAAGGATTCCCAAAGAACTTTGAGATAAATTTTAGAGAAAATTTTTGTGGACGTAGCCCAGCCATTCTGGGTGAACCACGTTAAAATTGGTGTCACTTTGTGGATGATATTATGCATTGCTTTGATATTGCTTTGGGTATATTTCTTTACTGTTTTGAAGTATAATGGAAAAAGTAAAAAGAGGACTTATACTGTTCACCCCCCCTCTCAGTATAATCTTGTGTTCTTCAAACAACCTATTCTTTGTCATAGGTACTTGTATAATAATTCTATTACAATTGTTTTTATAAAAAATGACACATTTTCCTTCATAAAAAACAAGACTGTAATTCTTCTCCATAATTTGTCCAAAACTAAGCAAATTATATTGGATTTTGGGGGTGTAATAGATGTCATTTACCTTCTTGGTGTATTCTTTTGTTGGAACCTCCATGGGTCCAATACCTTCAACTTGTAGTGCCTTGTCATCTCCCAATTTGATCTTTGATTTGTAAGAGGAATCCATTGTAGCAAAGAGATCCTTTTTGCCACTCATGTGATTGGAACAACCAGTATCCAAAATCCAAGTTTCATTAATATTTTGATCTGATTTTCCATAGATGAGGAACATATTTGAAGAAGATACTTCCTCTTCTCCATAGTTTCCATATTGACCTCTCCCATATTGATAAGTCTTGGATCAACAATCTCTAGCAAAGTGACCAACTTGCCATAATTGTAACAAGATTTCTTTGATTTGTCACTTCCTATTCATCTTCCTTGGTTTCCATCTCTTGATCTACCTCTTCCTTTGCATCTCCTTTGTCCTCTTCCTTGTACTTGTCCTTGTCCTCTTCCTTGTGCATTATCACATTCTTTGGATGATAATGCTTTCTCATAACCTCCATAGCTTGTAGATGTAGCACCTTGCAATCTTTCTTCATGAGACATCAAAGAACCAATTAGAGCATCAAAAGTTAGAGCAGACAATTTTTTAGACTCTTCAATAATGATAGCAATATGGTTCCATTTATGAAGAAGTGTTCTCAATGCTTTCTTCACCACTACTTTAGTTTTGATGTCTTTTCCAAGGGTCTGCATTTTGTTTACAATGGCTTTCACTCTCACACAATAATCTCTCACTCTTTCATCATCTTGCATCTTGAGATTCTCAAAATCTCTCTTCAAGTTTGAAGAACACAAGCTTATACTGAGAGGCGGGGGTGAACAGTATAAGACCACTTTTTTACTTTTTCCTTTATACTTCAAAACAGTAAAGCAATATACCCAAAGCAATATCAAAGCAATGCACAAAACCATCCACAAAGTGACACAACAATTTATGTCCACAAAACTTTTCTCTATAAGTTATCTCAAAGTTCTTTGGGAAACCTTCCCAATTACAATGTTTATGAGCCTCGGCTCAAAGGAGAAACCTTCCCCAATATGAATTTATGAGCCTCTACTCAAAGGAGATACCTTCCCCTATCTCTGCTCTAGCTGGTGATCTTCTAGAAGACCTCTACTTCTGTTGCCCTTAGCAAATGGAACTCTATCCACAGAAGACACATGTCTTCCCTGCTCTGGCTGGAGACCTTTATCCTGAACTCTATCACCTCAAAGTTGGTCCTCAAATTTGCACTAAACACAGTCCTTCGATCTAGCACAAATGTCCTCGTCCTCTGTCTTTGATCAACACCAAACATAGTCCTTCGGTCTGGCACAAATCTGTCCTCTGGTTCTTCTCATAAAACCAATGCACCTCTATCCTCAAGATCTCTGATAGAACTATCAACCTCAGCTTCACAAGTCCTCTGCTAAGACCTATCCAAATCTGCTCACAAGTCCCCACAGGAACCTATCCAAAACCTACTCACAAGTCCACAATGGAACCTGTCCAAAACTTGCTCACAAGTCCCCAATGGAACCTGTCCAAAACTTGCTCACAAGTTTATCAAGAACACTTTCTTGGCATGAACCCACAAAGAGAATGGTTAGAGACCCAATGTGATTCATCCACCTCATAGAAGCATAAAGAGAATTTTTAGAGACTCAATATGTTCTATACTTAACTCCCAATCTCAATCTCAACTCAATCTCAAATCTCAAAAGAATAAGATAGATGTAGTATGCTTTTCTCAAGAACATGAAATACAACCCAACAATTGCCAACCATGCAATATCTCATATAACAATGATACTCATGTTATTTCCAACAACCAATATATTTTCTCAACCAATTGGGCTTCAACAAAAATGCTCATAGACAAGGTTTAACCAACAACTTTCAACTCAACATTAACCTTGAACTCTCATCTATGATAACAATGTATAAGTAGTCTTCAACAAACCAGAAACTAGGACTTACACCCAAACAAAGGAAACCTTGTTGAAAACCTTTTCACTCCAATCTTATTTCAGGAATAACATACACCAATCATACTCATAAAAAGAATGTGCCCATACCTTATTGAAGTGAAGGAACCCCTTTGGAAATCTGCCACCATCACCACTTTCTTTTGCCAATCTTCACATGGGTTAGTAAATCACAAAATAATCAACATTATTCCACCTTTCAATAATCATCACCAAAGCCTTTAATTGCACAACTCCCTTATCTCTCCTAAAACCACTTGTACCATAAAATAAAATAAATCATAACATTGCATAACCTTATAACTCCCAAAACTTTATAATAAAGTAATATAACCAATAATAAACAATCCACACTCTAGTTATGACTCCCCTTATATCTTCTTAATAAAACAATTAATTCTCTAACCCTTATATCTCCCTAATAACACAATGCACTTAACAAAATAAAAACCTTATACAATCCCTTGTAACTCCCAACATCCACAATACACTAATGACCAAGCATTTTATGACATACCTAAAAAGTACATCCTCCATCGTCGCTGGAGTGATTCGATCCAACGATCTCTCGCAGCCCTTAAACCTTAGCACAGTCATGAATACCACAAAGACTGCATGATCTTTGTGCATCCAACTTCATTTTTAGCTTTGACATTCACAAAGTCGTCGAGAGAGTATTCCTACCACTTCGTCGTTGCTGTGATTCGATCCAGCAATCTGTCGCAGCTTAGAAACGTTTTTCAACCGGCTTCGACGCCTCTGCCCAATAGGAGTTTTTGATTCTTGTTCGTGGGATCTGCCTACCATGTGTGTTGCACAGATCTGCAGTAGCCCATCCGTTATGTAGAAATGCTGCCTCCGTTAAGTGCTACGGATCCAACACCTGCTGGTTTCGTCAACACCGTGTATCACTATTTCTTCTGCTACGGTCTAAGGGAAACACCACGTCTTCGCTGTTATCCTCTTGCGTCTTAGACTCACATAACAAGTCGTATCAATTTTATAGCGCTCTCCTCATCGAGTAATTAAAACTTTCATATAGTTTCGGTGAGTTATACGTTGAAGCTCTCCCTTGCTATTTCGACGCAGGTTCTGCCTTCGAATGCAGTCGTAGTCTTTCTCTTCCAGTGTAGTCGAAGGCTCTCCACAGACTTCGTACGCTGGTCGCAAGACTTTCTCACTATCTCCGTCCATAAGGCTTCGTCAAGGGATATCTCACTGCCCTCATCCACAACTCGCAATGCATCCATTGAAATGAAATTCATTGCCTTATTTATATTCACTAAGATGTATTGATAAACACGTCGGCACTTTTTAATTTTAATTTTAATTTAAATTTTAAATAAAATTTAAACTAAATATTTAAAATTAAATATCTTCATCACCGGAGCACCTTTTTCAACGAAACGAAGAGCCAACTTGGGTTTTAAGAAAAACCCATTTCAAATCTGTTGACCATGGTTTTAAATAAAAACATTTTATTTGACTGCCTTGGTTTTCACAAAAACCCTTCCGCTTCTTGACATTAATGACAACATCAACACTTGAGCAAAGGCAATGTACCCAATGTACCCAAAATTGCCAACAATCTCCCCCTTTGTCATTGATGGCAAAAATTTACTAAAAACACATCTTCAAGAGCCAAAACTGAAACCCACAACTGAGAATCTACCTTTGAAGTTTTGCTCCCCCTGACTTGAAGCTTTCCTCTTCACTTGAAGCTCTCCCCCTTACTCATATCTCTCCCCCTTTGTCATCAATGGCAAAGGGCCATATTTGGGGCTCGGAACTAAGAATGAGCCTCTTAGCTTAGTCCCTCCCCCACCTCCTGTTGAGGTGATTAATTCTGGGTTGGGAGTAAAACTCCCATTAGGCACTGATCATCATCAATGTCTATAACTTCCTTGTCGGGCCTTCTCTTGAACTCTCTGTCCATATTCCTATTCCTGTCATTGTTCTGATCCTTGGACCTGATCATGCCACTGTTCCTGTTCTTGTATTCTGGAATTTTAGCTCTACACTGTCTAGCTATGTGACCTTCATTGTTGCACTTGTAACAAGTAACAATGTTATTTCTTTGAGGCATACATGTTCTTTGAATCCACTTATTCTAACTAAACCTATTCCTATTGTTTGCATTGCAATGAAATGCCTTGTGCCCAAACTGATTGCAAGAGTAGAAATACCCATAAAATAAATCACCACTTTTGAAACTGTTATTTACCTTCTTCACCTAAGCCATGCAATGTACAGCCATGTGACCAAACCTGTGACAAGCAAAACATCTGCCTTGAAACTTTCCTTTATTTAACTTCTCAGGTCTTGAAAACTTCTCCTTCTTCTCATTTCAAAATCTTTTTTCTATTTCTATGCATCTATCATTCAAGGACTCATGATCTGAAATATTTTCCTCATTAGAATTCTCTTCCTTTTGGAATCTCTTACTAGACTCTCCAACTTATTTCTTGTGATGCTTAACAAAACCAAGACCTGTTTTATCTGTTGGATTTCTTTGAATTTGGATGAGAGACTTAACCTTTTTGGACCTTTCTTGAAACCTGTCCAGCTTATCCTTGTACTTTTTATTTTCCTCTTTCAAAGAAGCCATTTTCTGTTCTAATTCACTATACTCAAGCACCTTAGATTCTAACTCATTCTTGAGTTCTTGTGCATTAGCCATAGAGACATCAAGACTTTCTATAAGTTCATCTCTCTCTATACAACATTCATCTAACTTATCCTTGAGTCTAGCATTCTTATTTCTTTCCTTTTTCAAAGCACTAAGAGCACTAATAAGTTCACCTTTAATATCTACTTCACTTTCCTCTATATGTTTACTTTTAGAATCATCAAAGCATTTTTCAGATTTCTTATCAATAGAGGTGCTACCCTTTTCAAAAACCATACATGCATCTTCCTTATCATTTTTTGAAGCATCTTCATACATACTAACAACCAATTCATTATTTGTGCAATCATCCTCAAGGTGACCAAAATTTCCACATCTAAGACATTTCATAATAATGAATCTATGTTTCGGTTCTTCCTCTTTTTCTGATATAAACAACATCTCATTTTTATTATCACTTGAAGAACTTTCACTATCACTGCTAGAACACTTACTTGCTTTGTCTAGGTAGAAGCTCTTCTTGTGCTTGTGAGAATACCTCTTTCCTTTATTGATGTGCTCATCTTTGTTCTTCCTTTGATGCCTATGTCTTTCAGAATCCTTGTTCTTACAATCCTGTTTAACTTCATCACTTTCATCCTTGGCAACAGTACAATTAGTAGCATAATGACCAAACTTTCCACAATTGAAACATCTCACGTTTTTCATATTTTTGTGCTTTCTAAAGAACTTGCCTTCCTTGCTGTAATATTCCTCTTCATCATTAGAAGACTCATCACTCTCTTGAAGTTATTTACCTTTGGAGTTCTTGGTAGTCTTGAAAGCTGCCTCCTTCTTGATATCAACCTTCACTTAAGTTCTCAACTCAAATGCTGCAAGTATACTATGGAGCTCATATTTTTTCAACTTATCCAAATCTTTAGCTTCCTCAATAGCAGAAATCTTTTCACTAAATCTATTAGGAAGAGATCTTAAAATCTTATCACAAACATCATTTTCAGTAAGCTCAAGACCTAAGTCTTTCATGGAGTTAACAACTTCATCCATACGAAGCATGTAGTCACTAATAATTTCATCATCATTCATTTTGAGTTGTTCAAACATACCTTTGAAGTGTCTCAGCTTGGCCTTTCTGACATTTGTATCACCTATATGAACCACCTTCAACTGATTCCACATTTCACTAGCTGTCTTGCAGTGAATTACTTTGGTGAGATCTACTTTCTGTAAGCCTTTCAAGATTGCATTCATTGCTTTTGAATTGCTGTGATGTAGGAGCCTCTCTTCTTTAGTATTAAGACCATGTTCAGGAATAGTGTACTCATCTTCAATTACTTCCCAAACCTCATTCCCAAGTGCCATTAGATGAACCTTCATCCTTGCACTCCAAAGACCAAAATATGACCCATCAAGAATAGGTGCTGCATTGCCACTTGAATGATCCATTGTGTTATTTAATTGCTTTTCCTTCAAGTTGTTAAACCTTCCGAAGGAACCCGCTCTGATACCAATTGAAGAACACAAGCTTATACTGAGAGGGGGGGGTGAACAGTATAAGACCGCTTTTTTAATTTTTCCTTTATACTTCAAAATAGTAAAGCAATATACCCAAAGCAATATCAAAGCAATGCACAAAACCATCCACAAAGTGACAACAATTTATGTCCACAAAACTTTTCTCTATAAGTTATCTTAAAGTTCTTTGGGAAACCTTCCTAATTACAATGTTTATGAGCCTCGGTTCAAAGGAGAAACCTTCCCCCAATCTAAATTTATGAGCCTCTGCTCAAAGGAGATACCTTCCCCTATCTCTGCTCTGGCTGGTGATATTCTAGAAGACCTCTACCTCCGCTGCCCTGAGCAAATGGAACTCTATCCATAGAAGACACCTATCTTCCCTACTCTGGATGGAGACCTCTATCCTCAACTCTATCACCTCAAAGTTGGTCCTCGAATTTGCACTAAACACAGTCCTTCGGTCTAGCACAAACGTCCTCATCCTCTGTCTTTGATCAAAACCAAACACAGTCCTTCGATCTGGCACAAATCTGTCCTCTAGTTCTTCTCATAAAACCAATGCACCTCTATCCTTAAGATCTCTGATAGAACTATCAACCTCAGCTTCACAAGTCCTCTGCTAAGACCTGTCCAAATCTGCTCACAAGTCCCCATAGGAACCCATCCAAAACCTGCTCACAAGTCCACAATGGAACCTGTCCAAAACTTGCTCACAAGTCCCCAATGGAACCTATCCAAAACCTGCTCACAAGTTTATCAAGAATACTTGCTTGGCATGAACCCACAAAGAGAATGGTTAGAGACCCAATGTGATTCATCCACCTCATATAATCATAAAGAGAATTGTTAGAGACTCAATATGTTCTATACTTAACTCCCAATCTCAATATCAACTCAATCTCAAATCTCAAAAGAATAAGATAGATGTAGTATGCTTTTCTCAAGAACATGAAATACAACCCAAAAATTGCCAACCATGCAATATCTCATATAACAATGATACTCATGTTCTTTCCAACAACCAATATATTTTCTCAATCAATTGGGCTTCAACAAAAATTCTCATAGACAAGATTTAACCAAAAAATTTCAACTCAACATTAACCTTGAACTCTCATCTATGATAACAATGCATAAGTAGTCTTCAACAAACCAGAAACTAGGACTTACACCCAACCAAAGGAAACCTTGTTGAAAACCTTTTCACTCCAATCTTATTTCAGGAATAACATACACTAATCATACTCATAAGAAGAATGTGCCCATACCTTATTGAAGTGAAGGAACCCCTTTGGAAATCTGCCACCATCACCACTTTCTTTTGCCAATCTTCACAAGGGTTAGTAAATCACAAAATAATCAACATTATTCCGCCTTTCAATAATCATCACCAAAGCCTTTAATTGCACAACTCCCTTATCTCTCCTAAAACCACTTGTACCATAAAATAAAATAAATCATAACATTGCATAACCTTATAACTCCCAAAACTTTATAATAAAGTAATATAAAATATTACATAACCAATAATAACCATTCCACACTCTAGTTATGACTCCCCTTATATCTTATTAATAAAACAATTAATTCTCTAACCCTTATATCTCCCTAATAACACAATGCACTTAAAAAAATAAAAACCTTATACAATCCCTTGTAACTCCCAACATCCACAATACACTAATGACCAAGCATTTTATGACATACCTAAAAAGTACATCCTTCGCCGTCGCTGGAGTGATTCGATCCAATGATCTCTCGCAGCCCTTAAACCTTAGCACAGTAGTGAATACCACAAAGACTGCACGATCTTCGTGCATCCAACTTCATTTTCAGCTTTGACATTCACAAAGTCACCGAGAGATTATTCCTACCACTTCGCCGTCATTGTGATTCGATCCAGCAATCTGCCACAGCTTAGAAACGTTTTTCAACCGGCTTCGACGCCTCTGCCCAATAGGAGTTTTTGATTCTTGTTCGTGGGATCTGCCTATCGTGTGTGTTGCACAGATCTGCAGTAGCCCATCCGTTATGTAGAAATACTGCCTCCATTAAGTGCTACGGATCCAACACCTGCTGGTTTCGTCAACACCGTGTATCACTGTTTCTTTCGCTATGGTCTAAAGGAACCACCACGTCTTCGCTGTTATCCTCTTGCGTCTTAGACTCACATAACAAGTCGTATCAATTTTATAGCACTCTCCTCATCGAGTAAATACTTTCATATAGTTTCGGTGAGTTATACGTTGAAGCTCTCCCTTGCTATTTCGACGTAGGTTCTGCCTTCGAATGCAGTCGTAGTCTTTCTCTTCCAGTGTAGTCGAAGGCTCTCCACAGACTTCATACGCTGGTCGCAAGACTTTCTCACTGTCTTCGTCCGTAAGGCTTCGTCAAGGGATATCTCACTGCCCTCATCCATAACTCACAATGCATCCATTGAAATGAAATTCATTGCCTTATTTATATTCACTAAGATGTATTGATAAACACGTCGGCACTTTTTAATTTTAATTTTAATTTTAATTTTAAATAAAATTTAAACTAAATATTTAAAATTAAATATCTTCATCACCGGAGCACCTTTTTCAACGAAACGAAGAGCCAACTTGGGTTTTAAGAAAAACCCATTTCAAATATTTTAAGAAAAACCCATTTCAAATATGTTGACCATGGTTTTAAATAAAAACCTTTTATTTGACTGCCTTGGTTTTCACAAAAACCGTTCCGCTTCTTGACATCAATGACAACATCAACACTTGAGCAAAGGCAATGTACCCAATGTACCCAAAATTGCCAACAAAGTTTTGAAGTCTCACTTGATTCACTTTATTGCTCCCATGATAGCTATCTCTCAATGCTTTCCATGCTTCTAGGATTGTTGAACAAGAAGCAATCCTTGGAAAGATGCTTTTCTCCAAAGTTGCTTGGAGATGGTAGAGAGCAAATGAGTTTTTCTTTTATGCATCCTTTTTATTGGTTCTATCAACTGTAATCAAGGTGGTCCAATATGCAGGTTCATTGTAGCCTTATTCTACAATATCCCATAACCCCTTGCCTATGAATTAGGTCATCATCTTGATGGACCAGTACTCATAATCAAACCCATTAAATTTAGAAATTGGAAGATTGTTATTGGGAGCCATTGATGCTAAAAAAAAATTGGAATAATGTAGATAGCTTCTAATACAATTTTTTTTTGTAATAAAGAATTGCATGATATCTTCTTTTACTCAATTGAATCAACCTATTAAGTCAATCTCTCAGAATTAACCTCTAATTGCAAAAATACATGCTTCTTTTTATTTACCAAAGTCTCAAGCACCAAATTTATCATAAATCGGCCAATACTTATTGAAACAAACTAAAATTTTTCATGTAGACTTATGATATACATATCTAAAAATCCACTAAATTTTAGAAGCAAATTCACACAAATGAGAAATATATGATCAATTTACTTTTTCCCTTTCTAGATCTTAGAGTGTTTTTGAGACAACCTCAATGTTTGTCACATAAATCAATGCATACAGCTCCAAATTTTTTGAAAATTAAAATTTGTATTGCTGATATAATAATATGAAAACCCTCTAAATTTTAGAATAAAATTTGCAAAGGTGAAAAATATGTGATCATTTACTCTTTCCATTTTTATCACAAGTCCGGATCTAGGATGTTTGAAGAAAAATCAATACATACAGATCCAAATGACCTGAAATTTTGTTTGAATTGTTATTTTAGCTAAATAATATGTCTCCCAAAATTTGAGAAGCAAATACCCTATCTTCCACCTTATACAACAATTTTATTGAAAAACGTAAAATGCTAATAAAATTATAAAATTAACTCCAAATCACCTAAAATTTTGACAAAATCCTCTTTATACAATTATCTAACAAACCTAAAAATTTTATAAGAAAATACCTCAGGATGAATTATATATTAATGATTTACTCGAGATCTTCCTTGCAACTGCGTTAAGTGTTGGCCACTTAAATTTCTTTGACAAAGTGCATGTTTCAGATCTATTTACATCACTCTCCACAGGTTTTTATCCATATGATCAAATCCACTCTGATATAAAAATAAGTATATATGCTTATTAGATTCATAATCATAAGAAATTACAATGCTTGAAGAAATTGAAGCGGTAACCAACATTGTATTGAGAATGGAATTAAATACAATGTAAGGTGGTTAAAAACAGTTTGTGGAACCACCAAATAAGTTGCATAACTACCCACTTGAATTGGAGAGTGCATAGGCGCTATTTTGCTAAATGAAATAACTAATGCACTAATGCTAACATCCCCCCTTATTACATTATTGGCAAATACCAAGAGTATTGTGAAACAATTCAAACTTTACACGTGCAAGTGCCTTGGTGAAAATATCTGCAACTTGGGCATCAGTGGGAATGTAATGGAGCTATATGTTGTGCTTTAGAACTTCATCAAGAATGAAATTATAGCGAGTGTCAATGTGTTTGGTGCGATCATGAAATATTGGATTCTTGACCAGATTCAAAAAACCTTGATTGTCACAAAACAAATGACGTGGAAGATTCTGTGGAAGGCCCATGTTTGTAAGAATGTGATGTAACCATATTATCTCGCAGACTACTCCACTAGTTGCACGATATTCTACCTCTATAGAAGAGATAGCAACTATCTGCTGCTTCTTGCTATGCCAAGAGACAGGACTATATCTAAGATAAAAAATGCATCCAAAAGTTGATTTTTTATCATCAATGGATCCAACATAGTCGAAGTATGTGTATCCTTGTAGATAAAACTTGTTATTCTTTTTGTATTCCAAGCCAAAATTTGTTGTACCACAGACATAATGAAGAACTCTTTTTGTTGCTTTCCAATGACTCACCTTTGGGTCCTGCATGAACCATGAAAGATAACCCACAACAAAATTGAGATCTGGCTTGGTATTGGTTAGATATATGAGACTCCCAATCAATTGATGATAGAGAGTGCCATCTACCTATGGAGATTGATCATATTGAGATAGCTTAAGTCCAGCCTCCATTGGAGTTGCTTTAGACTTATAGTTAGTCATGCAATATTTATCAATCAATGTCTTGGCATATTTATTTTGTGTAACTCTGATATGATGTTGCTTTTGAGTCACTTATAAACTAAGATAATGTTTGCAATTTTGGGTACATTGGGTACATTGCCTTTGCTCAAGTGTTGATGTTGTCATTGATGTCAAGAAACGGAAGGGTTCTTGTGAAAACCAAGGCAGACAATATAAAAGGTTTTATTTAAAACCATGGACAACAGATTTGAAATGGGTTTTTCTTAAAACCGAAGTTGGCTCTTCGTTTCGTTGAAAAAGGTGCCCCGGTGATGAAGATATTTAATTTTAAATATTTAGTTTAAATTTTATTTATTTAAAATTTAAATTAATATTTTAAAATTAAATTAAAGTATTTTTCGTCGTGGTTGGAAATGCCGACGTATTTGGAAATAAAGGGCAAAATGAAAGTGCATATATAATGAGGCTAATAAATTCATTTTATAGTGTGTGAAATAAAAAAAGGGGTCTATGCCCTAATAGCACGTTGGGCGCCAAATCCGGTCGTACTGGCTCTCAAGGTTTACTGCCATAGGTCTTCACCGCTTAACCGTGACCCTGCGGGATCCCCGAGGCGAGTTGGATGCTACAGAAGCCCTTCACTCTTTGACTGGATAGGCAGAGGAGAGGAGGCAGATTCCCAGCCGTCGTCTGAGGGGTGGTCAACCAACCGGGGCCTTTCGTTCAGTCCGTTACGCCTGCAAGATCGGGTCCTGCCTTAAAGAACCCTGCAATTATTGTCCTGCCCTCACCGACCACCACATCTCTCTGTTGGCCCTCTCCGCCTCCCTCGATGCCAAGACTTGTAGAATTGAGTTCATATAGCCAGGCCGCATCAGGAGTGGCAGAATCCGATTAGGCCGGATCCGACAGGGAGAAAGAAGGCGATTTATTATCTGTAAAATGAGATATCTGTTAGTGAGATAGGAGAAGGAGGAGGTAGAGACATGGGAGACTCTACATCATCATCGTCTTCTTCAGCTAAAGAGCACGACAGAGTTTACATTGTCAATTACAGCCAACGCACATCGTTGCTTCACTTGTGCTAGGGTGCAGCGTAGCATGAAGCACGACGTCAAATCTCGGTGGTGACAGAAAGGTGATTATTTTTATTGAAAGCTTCCTTATTGCGAGGTATGTAATGGTTTGATATTTTGTAAGTTGTGTTTGATTTTAGAAGAAAGTCAACCTAAGTCAAGAAAGGTTGAATGTTGTGATTTATTTTACTTTTATGGTATAAGTGGTTTTGGGAGTTATAAGGTTATGCAATATTGTGAATTATTTTAGTTCATGGTACAAGTGGTTTTAGGAGAGATAAGGAATTTGTGCAATTAGAGACCTTGGTGATGATTATTGAAAAATGGAGTAATGTTGTA
This sequence comes from Wollemia nobilis, assembly GCA_028583015.1. Lineage (NCBI taxonomy): Eukaryota > Viridiplantae > Streptophyta > Pinopsida > Araucariales > Araucariaceae > Wollemia > Wollemia nobilis. The sequence continues at coordinate 2,278,834 of JAQPPZ010016856.1, read as the reverse complement.
ATCTACTAACCTTTGTGAAGATTGGAAAAAGAACTTTGTGATTGTGGCAAATTTCCAAAGGGGTTCTTTCACTTCAATAAGGTATGGACACATTCTTCTTATGAGTATGATTGGTGTATGTTTTCCTAAAATATGATTGGAGTGAAAAGGTATTCAACTAATTTTACTTTGGTTGGGTGTAAGTCCTAGTTTCTGATTTGTTGAAGACTACTTATGCATTGTTATCCTTGATGAGAAATTTGGTAAATGCATAATTCTGGTTTGGAGTAGTGGAAGCATTGTGCACTAGGGTTTATGATTGTGAGTCTTGATACTTGCTTTGAGTTGGTGAAACCCTTGAATGGTTGTGTTGAAGTTGATGGTTGAGTTGCTTCCATAGTGGTTGTGTTGATCAAGTTAATGCTTTACTTTATATATGATATTGGGCTTACTCCATTGATTTGATGTGAATAAGTTATTCTATGCATTTGGTGATATTGTGTTGGTGGCTGTTTTGTTCAAATATCTTTGGAGGGAAAATGATTTCTACTTGTTTCCTTTTCTTGTGATGATTGGTTGAATGCTTCAAGGTTAATGTTGAGTTGAATGATGTTGGTTAAACCTTGTCTTTGAGCATTGTTTTTGAAGCCCTAATTGGTTGAGAAAAGATATTGGTTGTTGGAAAGAACATGAGTATCATTGTTATATGACATATTGCTTGGTTGGCAATTGTTGGGTTGTGTTTCATGTTCTTGAGAAAAGCATACTACATCTATCTTATTCTGTTGAGATTGAGATTGAGTTGAGATTGAGATTGGGAGTTAAGTATAGAACATATTGAGTCTCTAACAATTCTCTTTATGCTTCTATGAGGTTGATGAATCACATTGGGTCTCTAACAATTCTCTTTGTGGGTTTACGCCAAGCAAGTTTTTCTTGATGAACTTGTGAGCAGGTTTTGGACAGGTTCCATTGGGGGCTTGTGAGCAGATTTGGACAAGTCCTAGCAGAGGACTTGTGAAGCTGAGTTTGATAGTTCTATCAGAGAACTTGAGGACAGAGGTGCATTGGTTCTATGAGAAGAACCTGAGGACAGATTTATGCCAGACCGAAGGACTATGTTTGGTGCAGATCAAATATAGAGGATGAGGACATTTGTGCTAGACCGAAGGACTGTGTTTAGTGCAAATTCGAGGACCATATTTGAGATGATAGAGTTGAGGAAAAAGGTCTCTAGCCAGAGCAGGGAAGACAGGTGTCTTCTGTGGATAGAGTTCCATTTGCTAAGGGCAGCGGAGGCAGAGGTCTTCTAGAGGATCACCAGCCAGAGCAGAGGTAGGGGAAGGTATCTCCTTTGAGTAGAGGCTCATAAATTCAGATTGGGGGAAGGTTTCTCCTTTGAGACGAGGCTCATAAACATTGTAATTGGGAAGGTTTCCCAAAGAACTTTGAGATAACTTTTAGAGAAAATTTTTGTGGATGAATCACATCTAAATTGTTGTGTCACTTTGTGTATGGTTTTGTGCATTGCTTTGATATTGCTTTGGATATATTGCTTTACTATTTGGAAGTATAAAGGAAAAAGTAAAAAAGAGGTCTTATACTATTCACCCCCCCCTCTCAGTATAAGCTTGTGTTCTTCAAATAATAGTGTAGAAGTCCTAGATATATCATTTCAAAAGATGTTTTTAGATCATTTTTCACTGTATCTATCATACTTTCTGAACTACCTATTATGATCAAATCATCTACATATAGCACTAGAATCACTATGTCAGAACCATTGTTCTTTATATAGAGATTCACATCTGATGAACTTCTTTGGAATCCATGTTGTATTAGGTGACTATCAATTTTGATGTACCAAGCTCGAGGAGCTTGTTTCAGCCCATACAAGGATTTGATCAACTTACAAACTTTTTGTTCTTGCCCTTTGACAACAAATCCTTCTGGTTGGATCATGTACACTTCTTCTTGTAGATCACCATTCAGAAAGGCACTTTTTACATCCATCTGATGTAACTTCCACCCAAAATGAGCTGCCATGGCACAAAGTACTCGAATGGTAGTCATTTTTGTAGTAGGGGCAAAAGTCTCTTCATAATATATGCCTTCTTTCTGAGCATAGCCCTTTGCAACAAGACGGGATTTATGCTTATCAATAGTACCATATGCCTTATACTTTACTTTGAACACCCACTTGCATCCAATGGGCTTCTTTCCTGAAGGCAGATTTACTAGCTTCCATGTATGATTTTTCATGAGAGATGTATGTTCTGCTTCCATAGCAACCTTCCACTGAGACTTACTAAGTGCATCCTGAACTGTTGTGGGTTCATTTTCATCCAATGTTGTCAAGTAAACTCTCTCATCCTCCATATCCATTTCTCTATCTTCTGCTGCATCCATAGATAGTTCATCAAACTGTTGACAAAGCTCATCAACTTCTGAAGTTGATGCTTTGCCCTTTTCTATTGAGTCATACTACGTGTACACGGTCGATCTAGAGTTAGATCTGGAAGTGATGTCAACTTGGAATCTCTCAATGTGTTGGTATACCATTTTGGAATCTTGTTCTGAGGAAGTGAAGTCTCTTTCTTAGGCTCATCATCCTCAAGATATACAACTGTAGAGGTGTTATTGGATGTGAAAGCTTCATCAAATACCACATCTCTACTTGTATGTGTCTTCTTGGTTATAGGATCTATCAAGTGATATCCCTTTGAATGCTCATCATAACCAAGAAATATACATTGCAGGGTCTTCTCATCTAACTTCTTTCTTTTCTATTTTGGGATGTGCATGAATGCTTTACATCCAAAAACCCTTAGATGAGAAATGGAGGGTTTCTTACCACTCCATGCTTCTTGTGGGGTTTTACCCTGTAGAGCTCTTGTGGGTGCTCTATTCAGGAGATATGATGTTGTGTTTACTGCTTCTGCCCAATACTGATCCTCAATACGTGCTCCTTTTAGCATACATCAAACCATTTCCATAATGGAACGATTTCTCCTCTCTGCAACTCCATTTTGCTGGGGTGTATAGGTTGTAGTCAGTTGTCTCTTAATCCCATGTTCTTTCAAAAATGATGAAAAATATTTGGAAGTATATTCCCCCCTCGATCTGAGCGGAGGGTTTTGATGAAACATCCTGACTCCTTCTCAACAAGTTTCTTGAACTGTTGAAAGTATGAAAATGCCTCTGATTTCAATTGAAGGAAGAAAACCCACATCTTCCGTGAGTAATCATCAACAAATAATTGAAAATACTTCTTTCCACCATAGCTAGTTGGCATAGGACCACACATATCGGTGTGTACCAACTCCAAAGGTTTCTTAGCCCGGGAAGAGCTAGTTTCAAAAGGTACCCGATGTTGCTTCCCTGCTAAGCAATCCGAGCAAACTGGAAAAATGGATGAAAGGGGGGGAAGTCCTCTCACCATCTCATATTTGTGCAATTCGAGCAAATATCCTGAACTTAGATGCCCATATCTCCTGTGCCACAGAGAAGTAGCCTCCTTTGTAGTTGCAGCCAGAGCAACATGAGGTGTTGAAATGGCATCTAAAATGAACAAGCCATGCTTGTGTGATCCGGTTGCTACATGTTTACCCTTTCGGGTTATAAAACATATCTTCTTACCTTTAACAACTTGGAACACAACATCCATATTTTGATCTAACATCTAAGGAACAAACAATAGATTATTGGCTAATCCAGGAACATAGAGAACCTTCTCTATCTGACATCTACCATCTAGAAGAGTAACAGAAACATCCCCTTCCCCTTTCACTTGGTAGACTTGATTGTCAGCAATTGTGACTGGCTTACCTTCTTTCTCCTCAAATGTCTCAAACCATGATTTATTGCCAGTCATGTGCTTACTAGCTCCTAAATAAATATACCATACAACATCTAACTGAGGAGATGAAGTATGAGTCATGAGCACCTTGTGTGCTCTTTTAGAGTCAGAATATGATTCAAATCCTGCAGAATCTGAGTCAGAGTTGGATTCAGCATGAGCAACATGTCCCTTAGGTTTCTTAGCCTTTTTCTATGGTTTGTGTTTCTCTTTGCCTTTTTGCTTATGAGGTTGGTCATTTTGTTGCTTGTTCTTAAACCAACACCTGTTGGTGTCATGGTTATTCATATCACAAATCTTGCAATAGTGTTTGTCCTTCTGCTGATTTTGTTTCCCTTTTCCTTTTGAGGAAGAACCCCCTTTTTGAAATTGACCTTGTTTCTTACCCTTTTGTTGGGTGTAAAGGGCATTATTTGGCACTTCATCCTTTTGAAACTGATTTGCTTCCTCAGTTTGAAGAAAATTTACCAACTCCACAAAAGATACTTGTCTACCAAAAACGTTGAGAGAAGTGATCAACATCTTGTAGGACTCTGGAAATGCTCTCAAGATGACAGAGTTCAAGAGAGTATCATCCACTGGTTTACCCATAGCATTTAACTTGGATTTCAATTCCACCACTCTGTAAAGAAATAGGTCGATTGTCTCCCCAGAATTCATACTGAGGGTATGTAGTTGAGTCTGAAGGTGTAGAATAGTGGACTGATTCTTTCCTTCATACACAGTAATCAAAGCATCCCAAGCTTCCTTACTAGTTTTGGCATCATAGATATGAGGTTGGACCTCATCTGTAGTAGCAAGCAGGATAAACATGAGACCTCTTTTGTCCTTTTTATCAAATGCTTCTTGATTTGTTCCTGTTGTTTGAGGGCATTTTGTAGTGTCGGTCACTACATCCCATAAATCTTCTACTTGAAGAATGGCTTTCATTTTTGTCTTCCATGGAACAAAATTTAGACCCTTTAGCAATTGTGAATCTGAGAGATATTTGTGAACCGTGGCCATTGTGAAGGTTCCTTATATCACCAATTGGTCTCCCTTTCTTTATACCTACCAGATCTATATAATGTAACCGCTCAATATATACCTGCCCTTATGTGAGGGAGACTATAAGTATATATGAACAACACAACCACTCAATATGTACCCGCCCTTACGTGAGGGAGACTATAAGTACATATGAGAAGCACGATATATTGAACTTAGGCGATACTGAAAGGGCATCATGTTGTTAATGACACCTACCATAGAAAGTTTTATTTCGCATGCGTGGGGCGTAACTTCCCCTAAACACTTTGGAAAAACCTTCATCAGGATTTACGCCTAACAACAATCACGATGTGGGTATGAAATGAAGTGAAAAAAATAGACCTGGTTTACCTTATTTCTCCCCAACGATTGATAGAGAACAAGCTCAGACGTTGTTGTTGCAGCTATATTAGGTGGCAGATACAGTAGTCCAAAGCACGACAACATTACCTGTAAGTGTGGACCAAAGGTATCGCAAATACCGAACGCTATTGTGCAATAAATTGCACAAATAGGTGTATAAATTTGGGGTCTTTTGCTTTGTTTATGTGATTGTTATTTGCAAGAAAACATGAAATTTAAATGCAAAAATCACAAATATCCACCTATTACAATGCCAATTTTTTTAGATTCCCCCATTTATATTAGGCTTTTGCAAAAAAAATAAAATTGCATAATCTCCCCCCTTTTTTATTGCAAAAGAAATAATGGTCCTTTCCTAAGTCCAAAAAAAATAACTTATCCCTCCAAAAAAAACTTTGAAAGGAATGAAAGTGAAGTATGGAAAAAATACCTCAAACAATGTGTCCTCTTGGCTTGAGAAGAGAAAGAAAAAACTCCTTGGCCCTCTGTGAGAAAAAAATTGACAAAAAAAACAACTTTTAGATGTCAAATTGCAAAAAAATTGACAAATTATGGGCGTCAAATTTTTGTAAGCGTCAATTTTTTTATATGGGCATCAAAAAATCATGTCCGGGTGTCAATCGACTACGCAGGGCATCACCCGAAAGCACAAGCATCAACGTGCTAGAGAAGGGCATCACAATTTGGTGGGTAGGCATCACCAAAAAAATACTTCATGGGAGTCGACCTGCGGACCTCGTCCGCACAACAAACAGCCTGAACTGGCTACTACCAAGTGCGTTGGGTTAAGAAGACCAGCGACTTGGTCTTCAATAGACTGCCTACTTCGGTGGGAAAAAAATTTATCCCACATGCATCCTGAGATGCATTTGTGGGGGTTTAAAACTGGGAGGAGCCACAGTGTTAAGTGACTACCTTCGGGCGGTCACCCCTTCTAGCCTACCCTTTTTGCCACGTCACTTCTGGTTCTCCGCCATGTCACAACCTTGTCATTGTCTCTGCCACATGTTACTGGTCCACATCACCACCACATGTCACATGACCTCATCATTGTCTCTACCACGTGTCACAGATCCATGTCACTATTTCTACCACGTGTCATAGGTCCATATCAGTCTGTGTGTTGCATGTCCACTATGTATTATCAGGTCTCGGGTCGCATGTCCACTATGTCTTGTCAGGTCTCAGGCTGCGTGTCCACTGTGTCTTGTTAGGTCTCGGGCCGCGTGTCCACTGTGTCTTGTCAGGTCTACGATCAGGGTGTCCTCTAGGTCGCTTCTGCTTTAGCCTCATGTTTGGGCTACCTCTGGTCATTGTGTATAGTCTGCCTTGGACTACAGGTCCACCTTGGGCCTCGTGTTCAGGCCACCTCTAGTCACCATGTCTGGTCCACCTTGGGCCACTTGCTCGAGCCTCATGGTTTATCTCCTCGCACCCTGTCCGCACTGCATATCCTGCCAGATTCAACCTGCTCTGATGCCATGAAGAAATTGAAGTGGTAACCAACATTGTATTGAGAATGGAATTAAATACAATGTAAGGTGGTTAAAAATAGTTTGTGGAACCACCAAATAAGTTGCATAACTACCCACTTGAATTGGAGAGCGCATAGGCACTATTTTTCTAAATGAAATAACTAATGCACTAATGCTAAAAATGCTTTTATAGCACTCCAATTAGTTTGACATATCTACTATTATGGAGATCTTACTTACTCCTACTATGTTTAGAAACACTCTAAACAATTCCCTATATGCTCTCACAACAAAACTAGTTTCCTCTCAAATAGTAAAGTTGGTGTAACTATATTTAAATGAATTTTAAATATTTAGAACCTATATGCTTTATGGAAGATACTCTAATGTATGCTCTAGAATCCAACAAGATACCCAATTTTTTAGTCATTTGTGATTGAAAGTGATTCTTTAGAAAGTGGAATTAGTGCAGTGTTGATGCAAGGATAGTCATTGGCTTTCACTAGTAAGGCATTATCATGCAAAAACCTAGGCAAATTGATCAATGAGGAGATGATGGTGATATTACATGGTATCAACCATTGGAAGCCTTACCTTATTGGGTGACATTTTAAATCAAAACATATTACCATAGTTTAAAATACTTTATTGAACAACATTTTTCCATGCCTAAACAATAAAATTATGTCACCAAATTGCTTGGGTATAACTATAAAATAATTTATAAAAAGGGCAAGGAAAATATTTTTGTTGATGCATTATCTTACCCACATGAGGACTAGGATATATTGAATGTCATATCAACCCCACTTCCTTAATGAATCCATCAACTTCAGTAAGAGGTGATCCAAGATTCTACTTTGGAAGCTTTAATTTAGCAACTTTAACATGATCCTACCTTTTGGTCAAGATATACATGGTATGGGCAACATATAAGATACCGAGGTAGCATTGTTATTCCTATAAATTTACTATTTCATGAATCTATACTACAAGAAATGCAAGCTTCCCCGACTACAAGATATTATGGGGTCTTAAAGACTTGTGAGTGGACTAAATGCACATTTTCATGGGCAAGGATGAAAAGGAACTTTTAAATTTTTATGGTAAAATACAATACTTGTCAGCATATGAAATGAAAAACTATATGCACACTAGGCACACTCTAGGCTCTTCGTATTCTAAGTTTAGTTTGGACAAATATTTCCATGGGTTTTATTGAAGGGCTCCCCAAGTTTAGAGTCAAAACAATCATTCTAGTGGTGGTGGGTCATCTCTCTAAGTATGCTTTTTTTTATCCTCTAGCCTACCCATACAAGGCTTCCACAATTACCCAAATATTTCTATATTTCATATTTTGCCTTCATGGCATGCCATAATATATTGTTTCTAACCATGACCTAATATTCACTAGTTATTTTTGGTAAGAAATATTTAAAGTATAAGGCACATAACTCAAGTTGAGCTTGAGATACAACCCTCAAACATATGGGTAGATAAAAATTGTTAATAAATGCTTAAAAATATATCTCTATTGCTCTGCATCTGAGCAACTAACTCAATAAGTAAAATGACTTCCATTAACCAAATGGTGGTATAATGCTTCATATCACTCTCCCAACATGATGAAACCATATGGAGTGATTTATGAACACCCAATACCATCACTTATGTCATTCATTATAGGAAGTTTCAAGGTTCAAGTAGTAGATTCCACTCTTAGAGAATGTGCACAACTCTTACAATGTCTCTAAGATGATTTGGCTATGACACAAAATCATATGCAACAACAAGCTAATTAGCACTACCTAGAGCACAATTTTAATGTTGTAACATGGTATTCCTACACTTGCATCCATACAAGCAATTATCATTAAGATTCCATGGTAGTCAAAAGCTAGTAGCTAAATTCTATGGACCATATAAGATGATATAGAATATTGGCTCTTGTATACTATAAGTTTGAATTCTTGATCACCTTTTCCATACATCTATTTTTTCATGGATCCTCTTTAAAGAAGGTCATTAGCAACCATATATAGGTTCAATCAACACTACCATAGTTGGATGAAGAAGGCTCAATAATATTGAAACTCGAAAGTATTATAGATCAACAAATACAAACACTTGACAATTATACAGTCATTGATGTTTAGTATAATGGCAAGGATTGTAGCCAAACAATGCCACTTGGAAGCCACTCCATCAACAATAGCAACAGTTCCTCACCTCAAGCTTTGAAAGCAAAGCTTCTTGAAAGGGAAGGGTATGTTAAGACCCTATTCTAACATAACAATTATTATGTAATATTGCACCTTGGGTGCCTAGTGTATAGGTCCATTATGATGTATTTGTTACTTTTATTATAGGCAAAAATTAGTAATAATGTAAGTAGAAGAATGATGTCACAATTACTTATTATAAGTAAAAGTTATTATAATGATATAACAATTAGTTATTTTGTTGTAAATAAAAATCTATATAAAATATATAAAATGGAGTTGAGAAAAATAAATTATCTCATATTTCATATTTTAATAGCTCATCCCATATTTCAAAGAAGTTGTCTTGTGATTTCCATTCTATTAATTTCTATTCTTCTTTAGTAATATAAGTATGGTGTATTTCGAAATCAGTTATTAATATTTCATAACTTTTGCATTGGTGTTGTGGATTATGCTTATTTTCATCTTAAGGTTCCTAAGAAACTCGTGTAAAAAAGGAACAATTACAAGGCACAAACACTGCCGCGCTTCCTCTGCTTTTGGATGTTATTATATCAGAAACTTCTCCTCTTCACAACAAAGAGAATGCCGTCGGGATTCTGGTGAAACTCTGCTCAAGGGATTCCACATATCTAAAGCAGTTGAGGAAAATAGGAGGATAGATGCCATTGGTAGACGTATGCCTAAATAGAACGTCTAGAGCGCGGCGTAAGGCCAAATCTCTGTTAAATCGCATGAACAGACAAGCGAAGCATGCTTGGTCCCTGTTTGGTTGAAATTGAGTCCAACACTGGTGCTGTTCATTTCAAAATTTGTAGCCAGTTAATATTGACAATGGAAATGATCGATGGAGCGACTGATCCATGGCTCTCTGTGTTTAAGTTGATTCTTTATATTTCCTGTGTCTAGCATTCTATGTGTTTTTCAGGGGACATAACCGTGGTCGGATTTCACAAAACGTGCATTTATTTTCCCGCGGTACTGGACAAAAAGATCTCTTGTAATTGATAATACTTTCAACGTACCACTGTACCTAGATAATAGGTAATATTCAAGATTTGGAAGTAGGTTGGAATGTTAGAAGTGTGTCATCTCGAATGAGTGCTGACATTGAGATCCTTTTTCTATTATTTTTTAAAGTGATATAATTGTATATTTTTTTTATCATTTGAATTTGGTAGATTGAGGGTTATATTTTTCCGAATATATACATTTATTTTATAAAATATTATTTTAATTTAATTATATATAAAAAATTATTTTTTATTTTATAAAGAATTTATTTATAAAACATCTTATGTTTAAAAAAAAAGACAGTATAAGATAATTCCAAGGAAGAAAATAAAAGGTGTAAAAAAAACATTACACATTAAAAGAGAGTTAATGTTGAGCCATTTCTCGGTGGAAGCCTCGTGGCTCGTTGGAACTTACCACACTTTCCCACAACTTTTTTCTGATCAGGCTCTCCTACGAGGAGGATTCTAGCAAGATTTTGGAAGGTGGCCCTTGGTTTTATGGGAACCATAGTCTCTTTCTTAGAAAATGGGGCCATGATTGTAACTAGCGCTTCAGAGGGTCAATCTAGTCCTGGTTTGGATTTGTCTACCAGAATTCCCTACGTATTTTTGGCATGAAAGTGTTTTTAGGGTGGTGGCAAGTTCTATCGGTGACTTTGTTTCTTTCGATAAAGTATATTTGTCCACAGAACGGAGGCAATATGTCAGAATGTGTGTTATGGTGGACATTGAGAAAACCTTCCTAATTCTGTGGAGATTGTTTCTCATCTGGGTATGTGGGTTTAGGTTGTGGTCTATGAGAATAAACCACAGGCTTGTAAGACTTGTGGGTTGAGGGGCAATCATTAGAATTTTTGTCCCCAGAAGAAATTGGCTGGCCAACCTGTTCCTAAGGACCCGAAACGTGGGGCCAATGTGGATCATGTTCCCAAATATACCCCTTTCAAGAAGCAGAAGGTGTGGCATAAGAAATCTTACGGGCCTTCAAAAGGTAAAGAGATTGCTTCTTCTCCTTCTCAGTTGAAGAATGCTAGTGTGGCTCTTGACTCTGTTCATAAGGAGTCAACGCAATTTAAGGACTCTCCCAACCCTCCTCCCTGTACTTTGGAGGTGGTCCTTCAAGCAGACCCTTTGGGCCAATCTGTTGATTTACCTCTTTCTAATTCATTTGAGTGTTTGGATTTGGAGAGGGAAGAGGGTGCTCAAGTGACTTTGATAGTGGAGTTTCTATCTTCTTCGGTGGTGTCTATGGCTTCACCAGCTAAGGATCTTTCTGCTCGCAGGAATGTCAAGAAATCCTCTCCCCCTAAGGAGGTTGGAGAATTAGATTTGGTTGGGGGTCAAAGCTCGTCTTCTTCTTCGTTGCCTATTGTGGCGAAAGGGTCACCGGGTCCCAAAACCAGAAACCATCGTAAGAAATGTGTGGATATTGGGATGGTCAAAGAACTTGGTAGACACCCAAGTAAATTAGGCAGGAAGAGGTCCATGGATGATGTTGTGGCTAATGGTGGTCAGGATCTTCTGATGATAAAGGAGGAGACTGGCGAGAAGCTTTTGAAGCTAGATGGTTTCAAATCGTCTCCTCCTAGGGGGGTGGGTAAGAAACTCTGCTTTTAAATTTCCAATGAAAATTTATTCTTGGAATATTAGAGGGTTCAATATCTCCTCCAAGCAACAGTTACTTGCTTCGTTACGGAGGGATAATTCTCCGGATATGTTGTGTATTCAAGAGTCTAAATTAGATGCTTCCTCTTGGGAATCTCTTCATAAGCTGGTTTGGAAGGACTCTGGTTTTATGGCTAGTGAAGCGGATGGCTCTTCTGGTGGCCTTCTCGATTTTTGGAATCTCTCGAGACTGGATGGTCATGTTATCTCCTCTTCCAGCCGTATTATCAATATTTTTTTTTGGTGTAAAATCACTAATAGGATATGGGTTCTATCTAATATTTATGCCCCTAATTCTTATATTGATAGAAAAAAGTTTTGGCTCCTTCTTCTTGACATGAGAAATACCTTTTTGAATGAGTATTGGGTCATCGCTAAAGATTTCAATTCTCCTCTTTATCCATCTAAGAAATGGGGAAGCAATCCAATGGATGAAAGAAGTTTATAATATTTCTTTGATTTTGTTAACTCTTCTGAGCTCCGGGATTTGGATCTAATGGGGGCAAAATTTACATGGAGTAATCAGCGTTCAAGTGAGAGTCTGATTATGAGCATATTGTACAAGAGTTTTGTCTCTTCTCAAAGGTTTAATCTTTTTGGAGATGCTTCTTTGTCTGCATTGCCTAGGATTGGTTCTGACCATAATCCTCTTTGGTTGGAAGTCCCTGATGGTACTCCCATTTCTTCCTCACCCTTTTAGATTTGAAGTTATGTGGTGTTCTCACCCTAACTTTGAATCCCGGATAAGATTGGTGGCAGGAATATATTAATGGTGAAGGGATGTTTAGGTTGACCAATAAGCTCATAAAACTAAGAAATTATCTCAAGTTTTGGAACAATTTTTCATTTGATAACTTGTTTAGAGAAAAGGAAAGATTGAAATATCAGCTGAAAAAGATCAAAACTGTTATGAAACTCATGGTTGCTCAAAGGCTCTGTTATAGTGTGAATTATCACAATAAGTAAACGGAAGAAAAGCTGTTCTAGAAACAAAAATCATATGAATAACTCTCTGCCTTACTGCAAATAAAGAGACCTTGAAGTACTCTTAAAACCAAACTACAGTATATTTTTTTAAGTATATACTTCTAAAAGTAACAAATTCTATCAGTGATACTCAAGGACTGGCACTTCCCAACCTACAAGTATTCCAAGTATGATCCACTAAAGTAAAAGTGCCCAGTATGACCATATCAAATCTGTTCAAAATATTAAAATTAATCCTAATCCCTCTTTTCTTAATTGAAAATATATTCTTACTGCTTTAAATTCTTTAACATAAAGACAGAATTATGGGTCGACAATCCACGGGCGCGCCAGCACAGACACTGAAAAATATATATATATTTTTTAATGCATAAATTGAAATTTATAGCAGAAACAAATGTGAAGTGAGATGAGCTGCAGCTTTAATGGAACGCACAACATGAGCGGGGTGTGTGTATATATTGAAATAAAATTTGCATATGCATTTACAGAGGTGGTGAAAGATGGATTATTAGGAGAAAAAGGAGAGTCAGTGAGGAATTAATAAGTGAGGGTGACAGTGAACTTGAGCACTGTGTGGTCGGCGGTGTTGGAGACGGTCTCGATGAGAGCGTCGCCTTGAGCGTCGTGGAAGACACCGCTGCCTCCGACGACTGCGATCTGCCTCTGAGGCATTGCAATCTTATCTTTGCCATAGAATTCAATGCTGCTGCTCCCGAATTCAGATCCCTCACCCTCCAAGAAATTGGCTGTGAAGTTGAGCAAGAGGGTATCCGCATCGTCCTTTTCTTCTTCAGGCGTGTGCATGTGCACGTAGTATCCGTGGGCTTTCCCAAGCAGAGCAGAGTGAAGGTCAGGCCCTTCTGTCAAGAGATCCTCAATCACCATCACATCCTTGGCATCGGCATTTGCATTCAAGGGGAATGAAACACCCGAAGCCCCACCTAAAAGAGGATTCTGTCGTTGTGGTTGTAACTGCCCATTTAATGAGTTTGGGAAGGTTGAAGGGAAAAACTGCCCGTTCCCAACGGTGCTGCCCGGGACAAGACCACCAACGCCAAGGCCTAAGCCTGAGCCTATGCCTATGCCTGCTACTCCGTTAGGGACAAGGCCCGTGGAAGGAAATCCTTGCAACTGACCGACGCCAACACCATTAACGCCACTCACAGGAATGGCTCCAGCTGGAAGAGTTAACGGCAGAGGACCATTACCATTAATATTGCCGATCGTGTTTCCAATTCCAAAGGTGAAGGGACTTTGGAGGCCACTAATGCCTTGAGGTCCTGTAGGCAACGGGAAACTTCCAACTGCAGAGAGGGGCTTGGCTGTGGGATTTTCTCCTCCAACTATGTCGTGCATGAAGAACGTGATGGTCTTCGGCCGTGGGCTTTCGCTTGGAATCCCTTCTTCTCCTTCTCCTCTCTTTCCTTTTCCTCCTCCTTGTTCTCCTTCTTCTTGGCTTAGTCCTTCTCCTCCTTTTCCTTCCTCTTCCTCTTGGCTTACTCCTCCTCCTCCTCCCGTTTGCTCTTCGTCTTCTTGGCTTAGTAATTTTCTGCTGAGGCGATTTGAGCTTGCGGTTGCACAACTCCCCAGAGTTATCACCGCCACTAGAAGAAGAAGAACCACTGTTCCATTAATCCTACGATCCATTCTTTAAATGCAAAGGAAAGGAAAAATAAAAGAAATAGACAAGTGAGGGTGTGAACATCTGAGGAGTTCCCATCTATATATATACACACAATGAAGGAAGGTAGGAATTCACTGCAAACATATTGGTTATACTTGCTCTCCACAATGACCATAATAAAATGTATGCATTAGGCAGGTCAGGCATGGCTTGACGTGGATCGCCGTGAAATAACAAATCTTTGTGGAATGCGTTGCAACGATGACATCACAGTTTTTCTATTATTTTGGTTTGAGTGAGCATCGACCATATTTGACGCATTAACTCGCTCACCTGATCCGCTTGCTTGGTGCTTTATTCAATTCAATCCGTCAATGTTTCTTGTCTGTTTATTGTTGGAAGATAATATTAAATAGCCGTTACTAAAACAAATCCTCGTCAAGGTTTAAATATGCTTTTGCCCAATTTTTAATAATTTTTATCACTTTAATTGATATTTCCATGTTTAAATTACTTTTAAATATATTATGTTGAATTTGTATAAAGTTATGCCATTTGCATCACTTTTATTATTTTTTTAAATCATTATAAAAATTAATTACAAATATTATATTAAAATAGTAAAAAAAATTATTAATTTAATTTATATATTTAATATTTTATTAGTTTATTGTTTTGCTTATATGTATATTTTTTAGTTAATTGAATACATGTTTTCTTAATAAGTTGTATATGACTTTTATTTAGGGCCACTCCTATAGAAATATTAAAATATTATATTTGTTGCTAGATCAACTAAACCATATCTAGCATACATTTTTATTATATATATTTTTCATTTCTTTTTCTATGAATATATTTTTTAACTTTCTTCAAGTGATAAGTTTTCACAATCAACTCATTGATATCATTTTAGTTAAGAGATAAAGTCTAACTTGGTCTATTGCCTTCTAAAATTTGAATTTCATCTAGAATATTATCAATAGTGCAATTGGCTAAATTATAGGTGATGAACATCACCAATAATATAATTTTTTATCCAATCCCCACATCCATTTTTGTTGATAGTATTAATGATAACTTGTTCATTCCCCTCAATTGAAATATATTTCCATCATTTTTCTAGTGCAATTTTATGCCCTTTAAGAAGTGCCCTAGCCTCTCCATATGTGCTAGTTGAAGTTTCATTTGATTTTGAGTGAGTGAGGAGAATTTTGCCTTGATTATTTTGAAAAACATAATCTCCACCAGTTTTTCCTAGATTTTCTTACCATTAAAATTAATTTTGATAAACCCAAAGTTTGGATATTTTCATTTTTCCCTAGATTAAAGTAGATCATTTTTTTTAATGTAATTACCATAGATGACACTTCCATGTCTGTTCAAATCCTATGACCAGGTTGTTATGACTTTTTTTTTGCACTTGAGACTTTCCATAATGAGCATCATATCTATAAATATTATGCAAGAGAGGCAATAATGCAATTATAAAATTGGGCATGATTTGGAGATTTATTTTTTAAAATCATATTTTTTCTTAAAAATATGAATGAACAACATAACTAAGAACAAGGAGCCACTCTCGAAGGAGTAGGAGGATCATTATTTGGCCCAAAAGAGCTCAAACCATGAGGATTATTTGTAGGTAGATCAATAGACCAAGAGTTATCAAGAGCAACAATGTTCATCAAAGGAACTGTAATACCCCAACTAAGGGGAGTAGAATTGATCAAATCTAAAGGTAGTAATGGAGCAAAATAAGCAAGACCAGGAGGAGAAATAATTGGTTAAGAAGATGAACCAAGGCTTCAATCAATACCATGATCAAACAAGCAATGCACATGACTCCAACCATGATACAAAGAGTGAGAATGTGAATAATACGTATTGTGAGATATGGGAGGAGAGCGAGCCCTACTATGACCACTGGTAGAATGACCTGAGGTTGAAGAATGTCATCCCCTTGACCTACGATGTTGGGACCTCAAAGAAACTGAGGGACATTAAGGTGGAGAAATGGTAGACAAAAATCTATTGATAGTGTAAGGGGCCTCATGGCAATACTCGATAAGATTCATCAAATGTGCCAACTCATGTGCCACCTTGGAATCCTACGAATGGATCTAAATGGTAACAACAGAAAACATCGTAATATTTTGATTAATATAAAACTATAAAGAAATTAAACCTCTAGAATAGATAACAACATTCATAGATTTCCATAGCTAAAAAAAAATAATCACATGAAAGAAATTCTATATAGTAGCAATATAAGTAGGACAACAACTATTATCACAAAAAAAATCATCTACCATATGAAGAACTTGGGATGAAAATGTTTAAACAACAAGTGAATCCAAACCCAATCAAACTAAGCACAAGTGTAGGATACTTAGAATTAGGAAGACCAACCCTACTGAGCCTCTCTCCCATAGGAAGACCATGATAAATAAGATACTAGAGAAAAAAAAGGTGATCTTAGGTTCAATATTAGAATCCCAAATGCAGTTTAAATAAGCAATCCAAGTATAGGAGCTAGAGTGAGTTTATCATCTCTCATTAAGAATGTCAATACCAAAGGAAAAAGGACTAAGAAGCTGATAAAGTAAGGAAAAAAATAGTTTTTGAAAGGATTATCTATATTCCAATGCTAATCCCTCTACTAGGCACTCGAGAGCTAAAGGCCAAGCTTATGCAGCATGGCATCAGGTATAAGCTCTTGGATCTTAAGAATAAAAGGAAGATCCAAGTATTGAATATTAAACTTATGCTTGAGGTTAGGACGAGGAATTCAATTCCAAGAATGCACTAAATATTTAATAAAGCAAATGCCTTTGTAAAATAGCCTCAAAGCTTTAACCCCTAGCATATCAACAAGAAGAACTGAAGAGTTGAACAAAATAGGAAACCACCAGATATTATAAATATTGAATGAAAGACCATTATAAAGACCATCACAAATCCAACAAAGATGAGGTTTCACCACCTCAAAAGTCTACCAAATACTTTTAACAACAAAGGAACCCTAAATCTTAACCAGGGTAAAAGTAATGGTAAGAGTGTGAAGGCCAATATTAGCCCAATATTTACGCCCATACATCAACCCTGAAGAGATACAATGGTGAGGCTTTAGCATCTTCAATAGATTTAACCACCCACTTAGCACACAAATAAATGCTTTGTCTATAGATGTCAATTATACCTATCCTACCCTTATCAGTATAAGTACAACAAAAATCCCAAGCAACCCAATGAAAACCACAAAAAAAATTTCCCTTGGCCCAAAGAAAATCCCTAAGTATTCTGGCCAACTTATTATAAGAATTATTAAAAGGGGTCAAATAGGAGGAATAGTCAACCTGGATGGAAGCAATAATATTAGTACAAACTTAAAATTTACCAACAAGAGAAAGGGGATGCGAGGCCCAATAGGAAATATTCTTTTCAATTTTATCAATGATATATTACCAAAGTTTAGAGGGAGAGCAGTAAAAAGCAAAAGGAATTCCTAAGAACTTAAAATTATCACCCCTTTGAAGCCAATAACATGATAAATGTCTAAGCGAAGTAGGTAGAGCAAAATAAGCAAGGTAGAAACAAAGAGACTTAGACCATTGGATTTTGGAACCAAACGCCTTACAAAAAGTGTTCAAACAATCCAAAGTAGTTGAAAAAAAAATCTCATCCTCACTAATAGCGCAAAAAGAATCATCTACAAAATAGTCATTAATAATTTGAGTGGAAATATCAAGCAAAATAATTACTTTGATCAACTCCTTATATACTTGACTGGCAATAAGATAACCAAAACCTTCAGTCACAAGGATGTAAAGCAAGGGGGTCAAAAGACAACCCTGACAAATAGAATGAAACAAACCAAAATTCTTTGACTTATGCACATCAATAGTAAGATAGGTTGAAGCTTCAACAAAAAAACATATCGATGGCCTTAAAAAAAAGGGCCCAAACTCAAGAGCTTTAAACATGGCAAGAATAAAAGGCTATCCAATACGATCATAAGATTTTTCAAAGTTGACCTTAAGGAAAAGTGGCTTTTGGCCAAAGATATGCACTCATTCTAAACCTTCCCAAATAGTAATAATATTATCCAATATATAATGCCCTTTAATGAAACCTATCTACTCTAATCTGATAATCATAGGACGAATTTTCTGAATACAAAGAGTTAAAGCCTTGGTCAAGATATTATAAGAAACTTTAATCAGAGTAATAGGTCTCAAACTATTGATAAGCTTAGGATTGCTTACTTTGGAAATGAACTTAATTTTTCCATGATGGATAATACTACTTAGAGAATTATTGGCTAACACTTCATTATAGACATTGAGTAGATCAGGCCCAGTAAACTTCCAAGTGGATTTCTAAAACTTGCAAGGAAATCCATCAAGACCAATGGACTTATCATCTGATATAGTCATAAGAGCATTATGAAGCTCAACAAGTAAAAGAGGATCCTTGCATAGATGCATGTTATAAACAAACAAATTAGCAGGAAAAATATCAAGACATTGTTGGAGTGCCATCTAACGTTCCAGAGAATCCTATTGTTCTTGAAAGATAAGCTTATAATTATCCATAAAGGTCAACATGATATCAAATATATCATGAGAGACTTGAATAGCCTTGATCTAGATTTTGGCTTGCCTAGAACAAAGAGATTTAAAAAAGGCTTTAGATGGGTGATTAACCACCCTTAACCAATGCAGTCAATCCCAAAGCTGAGCCCCCTAGCTTCATGTTATTCATGGAGCATAAGTTGGTGGTAAAAACTAGCAACCTTGTCTTGCAATTATCGATCATATGAATCATTTTCTAGAAAAGGTAAATTTTGTTGAAACCCCTTCATGATAGCTAGATGATCATCGTTTCTAACATGTCCCACTTATTTCTCAAAATACCGTATGAAAGAGGTAGTAGAAAAAAACATCTCATTCCACTAAGAAATCAAACTAACAGAATGAGGACGCCGAGGTAATAAATTCCAAATTATCTCAATCACAAAAATCATACCAAGGTGTTGTAATAAATAATTATTTAAAGTGAAATGATTGCACAAAAAATTGAATTGGTAGCCACTCCACTCAATACAGAAGAAAATCAGGAAATGATATTACAACAGGAATTGATCCTAAATCATCACAATCTTATTATTGGCTATAAATAAGGAAACAAATTGTTGCTATGACATCATAACTCGATTAGGGTGCTTACAAAATCTATTATTACCAGCATGGAAATTGGACCATGTGAACCAAGGTAGAGGTATGCATTTGCATAAACAACAAAGGGATAAAAATGACCCCATCTATGCTTAATAAAAAACTAGGCCTCACGCTCATCGGCACACTAGTGCATCGAGAGGCAACCAACTTTGTCTTCAGCATGCTCAACCATATTGAAGTTACCACAAATCCATTGGCAAGTGATCATCTAGGTATCACCAAAGGGAAGAACAACTATACCCATCATTAGGTACATAATTTTGGCAATACCCAAGGTGTTCTCGTTAATATTCAATAGAATCTAGATCACATGATGAGAGGGATCCTCATAAAACCCTAGTAGGTAATACTCAACTTTGAAGGATATTGAGATAGAAGCACCACCCTAACCATATTCATGGTGAGTATGAAAGTACAAAAATAATCCTGGAATATAGCTGAGAGAAAAATCTAGACAAAAAACAAAAGATTTTAACTTCTTATAAGCAAATAATATCAATATGGCCAATACTTTACAAAGCAGATTAAAAAAAATTCTTGAGGACTTTGTAAGTCCCCAAACATTCCATGAAAGGAAATTCATGGTGGAAGAATATCCAAGGAGCCATATCCCATATTAATACCCGTATTGTCAGCCAACACTAAGAAACTATTAAATAGAGAGGTTTGAAAAGGGTGAAATAGATCACCAATAGTTGAAGGACAAAGGTTAGCCTCATGACCTCCCCTCAGTGATAGCAAGCCATCATGAGTTGTACTATGTGAATTCCTAGAGGGTGGAGGTATTTTCTATGATTTCCTTTCATTTGAGGTAGATTTACACTATAAAGGTTTCTCAGCAGAAGGATTTTGAGGAGTCGATACAAGATGCACAAGAAAAATAGGAGGATGAGATGGCAACTATATAACCCTATCACTTCTAGAAAGTATTTATTTAGGTTTGGTCATCCCCCTCTTATTAGATATCATGATCCAATCACCCTCAAAAGAGGGTTTGGTAGGTGCAAGCAGAATAGGAGGAGCAGGAGCAACCACCAAAGGTTTTAGAACAAGTAACGAATAGTCCTTGATACTATGTGAAGTAGATTGACACCAAAAGCAATTATTAGGTAAGTTAAAGTAAAAATGCTCTGTACCAACCTAAATATCCACAAATTCCTTAAGATCCTATGTGAGGTCAACCTCAACATAGATTCTCTTATTGGGACATGCCGAGAAAAAGTAATCTTCCTAACAAATCTTGGACTTGTCAACCACAATTTGCACTTGCAAGGGTTCTTTAAAGGAAAGAAAAAAAAAACTTTGGTAAGATTACAGATACCCGCAACCATAATGCCATGAGCTTCCTAGTTAATTTTAATTCAATTTTGATCATGATAACATAATTGCTCATAGAGAATCAATATTCTCTTGGGTACCATATCAAAAAGCGTACGAAAATATTCTTTAACACATAAGAACATTAGAAGTTAAAGCATATAAATATACTTATGCACATTTATATAAATGAAAAACTATTGCTTCTAAAGGAACATATTATAATAAATGGTTTATTTTTATTTATAAAAAGAAACAATATGAACAAATTATTATCTCTATATTCATAAATATGCTAATTAATTTCATTTAAAACTAAATTGTGAAAACATTAAATAGAACAGTCAACCATTCCACCAATAAAATAACACATCCAAAACAACAAGTCTATCTCATAAAATTTTACCTTGGGAGGATCATGACATCCTCCCCTCCTTAGGTATAACACAGTCCTCTATGTTTCAACAAGATTTAACACACCAATTAAAAATGATTACACATTGCTTTCAAATAGAAATAGAAATTTCTTTTGCATATTTGCCAGTTTCTCCTAGGGTGCATTCCAATAGCAATAGTGGTCCCATTGAATTTTGCATTGCTTAATAATTCATTTTTTCATAAATTTGGAATAGAATTCAAGTATTGTTACTGGTCAAACTTGGATAGCCTTTGAATTCACCATATGTAGATTTAAAAAATCCCACACATGTTTAGGGTTAGCAACATATTTTCTAAGCAAATAAATGTGAAAGGTATAATGAATCTTGGATACACTGGGTGGTAGGGCCATTCGATATGCTACAAGATTAATCTTCTCTAGAATTTCAAAAGGTCCAACAAAATGAGGGATTAGTTGTATGGATTTAATGGCACTTCTCTATGGTATCACTCTCAAAAACACTTTGTCACCTACTGAGAATTATCTTGGCATCCTTTTAATATCAACATAACTCTTCTAATGATCTATGAATTATCTAAGTCTTTCCTTAATCATATTTAATTTTTGCTCCATTTATTTGACCATATTTGGTCCAAGCACAATCTAGTATTCTGGATTATCTCATGATAAGGGTGTTCTATGTATTCTAACATACAAGGTTTTGAACGAAACCATGCCTAAGGTCAAATAGTGATCGTTATTGTAGGTAAATTCTACCAAGTGTAGGTAATCTTCCCATTGGTATTTTTGATCCATGTAGTACATGCGAAGCATATTTTATAATACCTAGTTTACTCTTTTGGTTTACCCATTAGTTTTTGGATGATAGGCTAAACTAATACTTATTCTTGTACTAATGGCATGATACAAGGCTTACAAAAACTTGGATGTAAATATTGTGTCCCTATCTAATATAATCACTTTTAAAAATCCATGAAGTTGAAGTATTTCTTTGGCAAATATGTTAGCCACCACTACAGTATCATCCTTAGTACTTTTGGGTATAAAATGAGCAACATTAGTCAATATATTGACCACTACTAAGATTACGTCATGTTAAAATCTAATCTTATGCATACCTACAATGAAATCCATAGATAATACTTGCCATTTTTGCATAGGTACATCATACAGATACAACAATCCTACAGGATGTCTGTGTTCTGCCTTAACTTTCTAATATTTAAGATATTGAGTGATAAATTTAGTTATGTCTCTTTTCATCCCAGACCAATAGAAAGTTTTCTTTATATTCTCTCTCATATTTGATACTCCTAGATGAGTATAATATGGTGATATATGTGCTTCATTCATGATCATTTTTCTCAGATCACCGAACTCAAGAATGAATACCTTGTCTTTGAAGCATAGGAAACCATATTTGAAGCTAAAGTCTTTGTTTCCATCTAGATTCCTTCCCATATTTTCATGAACTTGGTTGTAGTATGCATACTAATTTTGCATATACTTGACTCTTTTCATGAAGTCTACATGGATGTGAGACAAAATAACTATGTGCCTAATGCATCAACAAATTTATTCTCCTTTCCTTTTATATACAAAATGTCAAAATTGTATTCTGCAAGGAATTCCATCCACCTTCTCTATCTAGCATTGATTAAGGGTTGAGTAAATATGTATTGGAGACTCTAATCATTCGTCCTTAGCTCAAAGGATCTTCCTACCAAATAATATCACCAACTATTTAGAGCAAACACTACCGCAACCAGCTCCAAGTCATGGGTTGCATAATTGACCTCATGCCATTTCATTTTCCTTTATCCAGAGGCTATCACCACTCCTTCTTAAGAGGTCACTCCTCCCAAACCTTCCAATGAAGCATCTGTACAAATATAAAAACTTCCTTATGGGTCGGGTACCTTTAGTATAAGAGGTGTAGTAAGATTTTGCTTAAGTAGTTCAAAAGCTACCTCACATCTATCTGTCCACTTGAAATATTTCTCTTTCCTCTATAGGTTTGTTATTGGAGAGGCAATCTTGACCTAGTCCTTCACATATCACCTATAATATTTCGTTAAACCCATGAAACTTCAAATTTCCATCATATTTATGGGTGGTAGCTAGTTCAAAATAGCTTCTATCTTCTTAGGATCTCCTATGATTCCTTCTATCAAAATAATGGGCCCTAAATATTGCACTTATGTCACATAGAAATCACACTTGGATAAATTTTTGTACAACTGATTCTTCCTCAACAGTTCTAGCACAATCCTAAGGTTTTTATCATGCTCTGTCTTATTTCAAGAACAAATTAAAATATCATCCAAGAATACCAAAATAAATTTATCCAAATGCTTCCTAAAGATATTATTCATCAAATTCATAAATACCACTAGAGCATTTTTTAATCCAAAAGAGAAGATAATAAACTCATAATGTTTGTAACAGGTTTTAAAGGTTGTCTTGTGGGTATCCTCCTCATAAATCCTAATTTGGTGGTATTATGATTTCAAATCAATCTTTGAGAATATTGTGGCATCTTTAAGTTGATCGAAGAGATACTTGATTTTGGGTAGAGAATATATATTCTTGATATTTTCCTTATTTAGCATTATATAATACATACATAATATTAAAGAACCATCCATTTTCTTTAGAAACATCACTGGTGCACCCCATGGTGACACACTTGGTCTAATTAATGTTTTCTCCAGTAGCCTTTTAGTTGCAATTTTAGCTCATGTATTTCCATGGGATTCATTTTATAGGAAGATCTATGTACAGGTTATGTTCCTGGTTGGAGCTAGATTGTAAAGTCAAATTCTTGTTTAGGTGGTAATCTAGGTAAATATTCTAGAAACACATCCCTAAAATCCTATAGAAGTGGGTATTTTTTTTAAACACCTTTTCCTTCTTTTAATTATCAAACTTGTTTATCTTAACTACAAAAAATATTCCTCATTTCTTCATGGATATCTTAAGTTGCATTGCTGAAAGAATTTGGATTTGAAAATCCCCTTGCACGCTGTACACCCTTTGTACTTTCATTCTATCTTTCATCTACTCAAATCAGTTGTCTTAAAGGTTGATTATTGCCTTAGGAGCTTACAACCAATCCATTCCCAAGACTATATCAAAGGCATGAAAGGGTGCTACATATAGAAATCCTATGGTCATCCCACTAGATAGGGCTATTTTTGCCATAGGGTAGCATTAAATTACAATGTAGGCTTGTATTGAACCGTACTCAACCTTCCACCCATGTGCCAAGATTCTAGGCCTTTCTGATAAGTTTTTAACTAAATTAGTGGAAATAAAACTATATGTAGCACCACTGTCAATCAAAATTTTAATATTCCTATCAAATATCTTACCTTTTATCAGCAACAAAGTGGCTTGCCCTTCTAGATCTTGGTTTCCTATCTCTGCATAAATATTATGCACCAGTTCCTTGTGTTTAGGTTTCTTGTACATTGGTTAATTTCATTTTGAACTCAATATAGATCTGCATGGACAATTGTTGGTGTAATGTGGTCCACCTCATTCAAATCATCTGGTCTTGGGTCCTAGATATATTTTTTATTTCTTCCTATAATCTATTTTCTTTGTAGATGGAGAGTTAGTCTATCCCTATGATGGTTAGTTGTTACCATTGTTGTAATTATTAGGATTATGGTTCTTCCCTTGGAACCTCTTCCTAAAATTTCCTTATTTCTCATAATTCCTTACGTCCTGTTTGGATAAGTTATTATTTTCCTATTCTCCTTCCCACTTTACAAAACCTACATTATTTATTTTCCTTAGTGTTTCTTTGCCCTGTTTGTCTAACCCTTCATAGTCAAAATAAGGTTTGAGATAGGTTTCAATTTTTTTGGTCAAATCATAAGCCTTTAGTAGAATAGTAGGTTCTCGTATATCTACCTCTTGCCCTATTCTAGAATCTACTCCTAGTATAAACTTATGGATCTTTGTTTTCTCATCATATGCTGACACATATTTCAGTAGCTTGACAAATATTTGATAATAAGTTTCCACTATCCTAGTTCCCTATCAAAGTTTAGTGAACTCTTCAAACTTATAGGAATAGAAGTGTTCTATGAGGAATCTATTTTTTAAGGCTTCTACAAATGCTTCCAAAATCAAATCCACTACTACCTCAATATCCAATCCTTTATTGGAAGTTTCCCACAAATTCAATACAAAACCTTGAATATGTAGAGTGGTGTAGGATGAACGAGTGTTAGTGGAATAGTTTTTCATAGTACAATAGATTTTATCTCTTTCAGCCAAGCTTTGACTTTATCACCATATTCCTCTCCCTTAAACTTGGAATATTATAAATGTTTCATATCCTTGCCCAAATCAGCCTCTAGACAATCCCTAGCCTGTTGAGCCTCGGTAAGGGGTTCATTTGTCTATTCCATTCTAGAGGTTCTAGCCTAAGTTTCCCAGTTCAATACAATATCCAAATAATATTTCTACATATCCATATTTTCACATAGTTGGGCCACTATTATTATGAGATCCTCTCTTTCATTTCTAGGATCATCTGAACCTATATCTAGGGTTCTAGCCTCTACATTTGTTTGTCGTGTCTACCTCGTCGATGGGGCAACACTTCCTCTCCTTCTCTTCAATGTCATTGTTCCTGACCACATACAGAAGAGTTAATAGAAATGAGTTCATTATAAAAACTAAATTTATAGCAATTCTAGACTTAAGCAAATGGATCTATCCACATATTTAGGTATGTTTTCTTTCACAACCAATCTAGTTTTTTGTAGTGAGCCTATTCCACTATGAACCAATCTCTAATACCAAATGTAACACGCCAAAATTCTACCTTATAAGTAGTATATTTTTTGTTTCTTTTTCTACAATAAGGTTAGTCCATTATAATATTGACATGATGATTAAACCATTTTAAAATATTCTCCCATCACTATACTTACATTTTCCCATCAATGCAAGCATACTAGGTATAAAGATTCACCCATCACTATAGTTACATTAGTCCATCAATGTATCTACACTAGGTGTAGAGACTCACTCACCTCTATACCTACATTTATCCATCAATATAAGTACACTAGGTGTTATACTTACTCTAAGCTATCTTGCTTATTAATCCCAATGAGTTAGCTCACATACTTCTCTTCTCTGTTCATCGTAAGAAACTTGTTGTCCACTACACTCAACACAGGTCCATTTATGTTGGTGTCAATCACTAGAGAAGGTAATCATTCTTTACATTGTAATGAGGAGTTTGTCATACCAAGATTAAGTCTCATCTTATTAATCACAAGCATCATGATTTAATTCTACAATAACCTAAAGAAGACTCCAAAAATCAAATGTCTAAGTTACTGCATCCCTTTACGAAATAAGGGATACGTTTCCTGGTAGCAATCCCAGATTCACCCAACCAAGCTCTATCTAAGATAATATATCAAAGGTTTATCTCTCTCACCATTGAAACTTACTCAACATGGGTCCTACACTTTAGTTTAAATTGAAACTTAACACGTAAACTCTCTTCCTATAATTTAAAATATTTTATTAAGGATAAAATTTATTTTATTTTGTTTAACTCATTATTGAGAGTCGAGAATCAATCAAGATTAACCCTACTATCATTAAATATTCATATCTCTACAAAGGATCACAATTGGAAAACTACTACTATGAGATATTAGTCTTTGTCGAGCTTCACTCTGAAATATCCCTTTAGAAATCTCTACTACAAAGTGATCATTTGTAATACCATATAGTGAGAGCTCCAACTAATCATAGTTTCACTACCAAAAGGTTGTCTTCTGTAGAAGAGTTAGCTTATTTAGTATTGATTTAAATCCATCTAAAAGGGTATCTTCGTAGTTACAACTAATTATAGGAAGAAAGCATAATAAAACTTAAACTTTTATTAATCAACCCTTAATGAATTTTACACCTACTAAACAAAACAAGCCAACCTAAATTAACTTTCAAATTCATCTTAAAGAAACCACATAAACTCTTCTTATTTGGAAGAGTGTAAGCATTCATAAATTTTTTAGAGAGAATGAATATTGCATTAAATAGACACAAATCCTTCATCATTAAACTTATAGATATCCAAATTTTTACATTAGTACATAACATAATTCCAAATCCAACCAACACAATCCTTCCCATTATAAATATTAGGAATAAGGTTGAACGTCTTTGTCTTCACTTGAAGTAACACTGGTTTACTTCACTACTGATGTGAGGATCAACCAGTAAGGAATTATAATATTGATCTTCTATTTTGGATATCCGATAAGCTTGACTAGAACAAGATAAATAACACAATCCATATGTATTGCTGGAAGAAGCTAGGATAATTCTAGAATCTTCTCCCTCCTCAACTAATTGCAATCACCATCTTGGATGTCCTTTCGAGTTTTTGCATTTCACATTGCATGAGGTATTTTGTAACACAAGAATATTATAAAAAATAATTCTCATTACATCACGGTTTTGAATGTGAATCTCACATCCTTTAGAGGTTCGTAATCTTCTTCTTTATTAGTTCTTCTTTATTAGTACCTTGTCTTATATCTATAACAAGAGGCTCTAGGCTCTAAAACAAGAATAACATTACGTACAACGAAACATCATTTAATCAAAGTAAAACTCTCTTTCTTTGCTAAAGTGGTACTTATATCTTAACATGCATTGTCATAGTATAGAACTGAACCAATCTACTTACAAAGCTCAAAATAAGCAAGATATCTTTCAAATTAAACCATTACAACTCTTACAAACTGAACCTTGGAAAAGTTCTCCCATAATTTGAGCATATTCAACATAATTATGAATTCAATCCTTTGTAATTCCTCAAACACAAATAGCACCACAAGAAAGCAAACTCACACATGGTTCTCAAGGTACAAAAAAAACTGCACTACATGTAGTTTAAGCACATGGATACAATAATATTGCTCTCCATTAATTGTTTTCAGCTCCAACATTGTTGGTCAACAATCCATTTTTGCGTAAACAACCATTCAATGATCTATTTTGTTATCTAGGTTAAACAAAGCAAAAACGTTCCACAACAAAACCTACTTCTAATATGAAGCAATTGTTATCAACATAACACTCATTTGGTAACACTACTATCTAATCCATAGAAGAAATGCTTTATTTAATAGCAACTCCAAACTAATCTATCAACCTATTTATGGATGTTATAGCATTTTTGGTCTTGATTTTTAGAATGTACGTTCATAGTTCTAAAATATTACCAAGCATCCTTACACTATCCAAGATGTCGTTTCCTATAGGTTTTCTCTTAAAGATATTTTCCAACAATTCTACCCTAATAAAAATAACAACAACTTGATGATTGTAGAATTACTCAAGTTCCAAGCTGAAGAAATCAGGCAATTCTTATCGTGTTTACAGGTAGAATTTGTTACAATACAAATATTATGAGCAGTCGGCCATAATATTTGTTAAAATTTAAATTCATTTTTTTTCATATTTAGATAGTTCCAAGTGTAGGATTTGAGGATCACTTTTATATTCTCAATTTATCCTTTACGTTCCTCGCACAGGGTGAGCCCACCTTAAGTGGCGATCCGTTCACTTATTTCCAATCTCAATTCTGTTGCATATTTCTTGTTATTTAATTCTTGTTAATTGATTATTATCATGTACATTGCTGGATCTGAATTCATTGTTACGGTTATAGAGTAACCCGAAAGATATTTCCTTCCAAGTGGTATCAGTCTCCATATTCGATCTTGTAGAAACCACATCCGCAGGCATCCTTTGCATCTTCGTTCGATGTTCCTCCATATCAAACACAGTTCCTGGTCACAGCACTGCCTATTTTTTTTTTCGTTGGCCACAACACTGCAGGCTTGAGGCGTTCACCGACAGCCGTGATTCCATCGCAGAAATTAAAATGCTTGTCCAAAATTGTTTCGTCACCCAATCCCTTGACAATCCGATGAAAACAACTTTGCACTCCCTCCCGACGTCGTCAACCAATCAAAAAATCATGATTTATTTAAAATTACCGGCAACTCTAAGGTTTTTTCTTTAAATTGCAGCGCTGACGTCAGCTAAATTAAATTTTGCACGCGTCGGTCTTCTGGTTTATCCCACATTTACAGTGCTTGGAGTATAGTAGGGTTTAAATAACTTACACACTTCTTCTATGTTGCGACTTCGGTCACACATCGGGAGTGCCTCCATGCATAGCCATCCTCTGTTCATCCATTTTGATTATCAGTCTAGCTATTGTCATGTCGTGTCCTATCTGCTCCTCGTTGTCTGTCATGTCCTGTCCACTCCTCATCATCCGTTTGATTTCTTTGATTCCTAGTTCAGCTGTCGTCGCGTCCTATCCTGTCTGCTCCTCGTCGTCTGTCCAATTTCTTTGAGTCCTGATCCATTTGATTTCCTAGCATCTCGGTCCAGCTGTCACATCCATGTGATTGCTTTGTTGTACTTTTTGTGGTTCGATGTTTGTAGTGTCAGTCCTGTGTCAGCCGACTTCGATCCTCGCTGTTTCTATCATGTCAGTCCGACTTCGATCATCTTTGTCACGTTAGTCCCTATGTCAGCCGACTTTGATCCTTGCTATTGTGTCAGTCCCTCTATCGTGTCAGTTTGACTTCGATCCTCGCTGTCACGTTAGTTTGTGTGTTAGCCGACTTTGATCCTTGCTGTCATGTTAGTCTATCGTGTCAGTCCCTACGTCAGCCGACTTTGATCCTTGCTGTCATGTCTGGCCCTGTGTCATCCAACTTTGATCCTTGCTATCTCTGTCATATCAGTCCAGTCAACCTTAATCCTCGATTGTGTTAGTCTCAGTTCAGTTGGAAAAGTTGCTAGAAACTTGCTCTCCAAATTGCTAAAATTATCCAAATTGAAAAAAATTGTTGAAAGTTGCTATCAAAGAGGCCACCCAAAATCAAATCCGTGTCGTAGTTGGAGAAACAGTTGAAACATAATACAAATTTTTTGTAGAACTCGAAACTCAAGTACTTTTATATAGGATATTTTTGTTAGTGCATGCCCAAACAGTGGACCAAATGACCTGACGATCGACTAACAAGCTCGAAGACCCCCAATAAAAATGCAAGAAGACCTCATCGAAGCCAAGGTACAAAAAATTCTCCTTCTCCTTTCAAAATTGGTAGTTATAATTCGAATCATCCACTGGTCGAACCTATGACTACTAACCCTCCCCCAACTCACGAAAACATCACACAAGGAGAATCAAGCAACTCGACCATTACCACGGATGAAACTCTTCGAAACTTACTAGATGGTATGCGCCAAATTAATGTCAACCTAACTAAACTATTGAGCACACAAAATTGACCTAATCCCAATACTAATTCCCAAAATCACTCCCATGAACAAAGGAATGAAGAACATGACGACCAAGATGAGGATTGGGAGCAGGAAAGAGGCAATCAGGATAATTATGAGAATCGCTTTCATAGACAGAGATATAACCAAGATCAGGATAGGGATATGGCTTATCACCATTTGAGAGGCCCTAATAATTTTCCACGCATTGATATGCCCACTTTTGAGGGTCATGATCCTTGTGGTTGGATAGCCAAAATGGAAGGCATTCTAGACTTGTACCAAATTAGGGATTTTGATAAAGTCCCTTTCGTT
Source organism: Wollemia nobilis (assembly GCA_028583015.1). Classification (NCBI taxonomy): domain Eukaryota; kingdom Viridiplantae; phylum Streptophyta; class Pinopsida; order Araucariales; family Araucariaceae; genus Wollemia; species Wollemia nobilis. The sequence goes on along the minus strand of JAQPPZ010016856.1, from coordinate 2,247,980 downwards.
GCATCAAAATTAGGCACTGAGGCCTACCAATGGTTCGTATGGCTTAAGCGCGAGAAAGGAGCTACTATTAACTGGAAAAAATTCACTACCTATTTTTTAGAAATATTTTATGAAGGAGCTACATCGTCATACACAATAAGACTGTTATCTCTTAAACAAGAAGGGTCGATTAGTGAGTTCATCTTAGAATTCACCAGTTTACTACCATATACATTAGACCTCAGCCCCGACATAGTGGTAGGAGCTTTTTGCAATGGATTGAAAGAAAATATTAGGGTTGAGGTGGACATTCAAAATCCAACCTCGCTGAACGATTGCATAAGAATAGCCAAGCTGGCTGAGAAGAGAATTCAGTTATATGCACTGCATGAAACTTACAGTCGTCCTTCGTATCGCAACAATTCCTTTCACAGAAATGATCAACCATCAAGATAATTTTGCTATAAATGTCGCAATCATCATCCCAAGGAACAAGCATGTGCCCAAAAACAAAACTTTCATATTGAATGCGATCAATATGAAGGAGAAGAGGAAGAAGCTTACCACCAAGATGAACCTATGCAATAAGAACTACCAAGTACTCTAGAAGAGAAGGAAGAGGATACAATGGCTTTCTCCGTGCATTCCCTCATGGGGTTAACAACCCACCATACCATCAAGGTCCTGGGATTTCTCCATCAGAAAAATGGGAATGTGCTAATTGATTTCGGTAGTACCCATAATTTTATCAACATCAAAACATCAAAAGCTTTGAACTTAGTCATTAACTCTTCCAACAAGGACAAATTCCAAGTTCTAGTATCCAACGGGGTGAACACTCAATGTGTTGGGAGAACATCTAAAGTTTCCATTCAAATGGGAACTTATACCTGGTATGGATCTCTTTTCATAATGAATTTAGGGAACTCTGATGTCATTTTGGGAGTTGAATGGTTGGAAACACTAGACACGGTTAGCTTCAATTTCAAAAAATTATTTGTGGAATGGAAGGAAAACTGACATGTCATTCACTTACAAGGCATTACTACTCCTCCATCATAGATGGTGGGCTCGCATAGTATGGAGAAGATGTTAAAAAAGGGTGGATATGGATTCATAGCTCAAATTAATTATTTGGAAAAACAATCTCAAGCAACTTTGGATATTACTGCTCCAGATTTACAAGGCATCGTCACAAATTACGATGAGGTTTTCCAAGAACCTAAAGGATTAACACCTAAACGATCTCATGACCATGCCATCCATTTGATTCCAAGGAGTGTTCCACCTAACAGTCATCCTTATCGCTATCCTCAACCACAAAAGATAGAAATCGAGCAGATTGTTCAAGATTTGCTAGATCATGGAGTCATTCGTCACAGCACTAGCCCTTATTCCTCACCTGTAGTTTTGGCCAGATGAAAAGATAACTCATGGCATATGTGTCCTGATTTTCGTTCCCTCAATAAAATCAATATCAAGGACAAATTTCCTATCCCTGTCATAGATGACCTACTAGACGAGTTGCATGGTGCAAATGTTTTTACAAAATTAGACCTTCGCTCAAGATTTCACCAGATTCGTGTCAGAGAGGAAGATATCCCCAAAATTGCTTTTTGTACTCATGAAGGTCATTACGAATTTTTGGTCATGTTGTTTGGTCTCACCAATGCACCATCCACATTCCAAAGTCTCATGAACCAAGTGTTTCATCCACTCCTCCGTAAGTTTGTGTTAGTTTTCTTTGATGACATTCTCATCTATAGCAAAACATGGAAGGATCATTTACATCATGTGGATAAGGCCCTTCACATTTTACACAGAGAAAATTTATTTGTCAAACGTTCCAAATGTTCATTTGGTGTCCAAGAATTTGAGTATCTTGGTCATATAGTTTCACACGAGGGCATCAAAGTTGATCCTAATAATATTAAGGCAATTCAAGAATGGCCTTTACCTAAAACCATCAAGAAACTCCGTGGTTTTTTGGGTCTCACAGGCTACTATCGCAAGTTTGTACGAAATTATGGTAAGATTGCAGCACCTCTCACAACACTCACAAAGAAATATGCTTTTCATTGGTCATAAGATGCCACTCAAGCCTTAGCTATGAGTTTCATGTAGTGAAAATAATTTGTTCATAACATAAACGACACTACATAGGGTTCTTTCCAACTAGAATTCAGCTATGGAAATTTTAGAATTACAAGCCTTCCAATGGTACAAAATATTTTATTATACATACTTATTTTCCATAGTGAAGACTATACACCTAATTTGAATGATGTAAATCTCTTTCACCCATTTCCTTCCTTCCTTCAATTTCTTCTGTCTCTCCTTCGTCCTTCTTTTTCCTCTCTCACCCTAACATCAAAAGCCTTCTTTGGTTGCTTCACATCGATCCATAAAAGCTCCACTTTCTGAAGTTCATGTTGAGAAATAAATATTATCAATCATTTATGTTCACATATCTCCCTTTTGTTCAGTGTACAAGAGTGGGAACCAAATCACATAATTAGGAGTTCCATAACCTAAAATATTAGTATGAGTGTAGCTTCATTTATTTATCTATGGTGATCATGATAACATAACCACCATTGATAATAAATATTCTCTTAGGTATCAAATCAAAAAGGGTACCAAAATATTATTTAAAACATAACTGCTTTAGAAGTAAAAGAATATAAATATACTTATGCACATTTATATAAATTAAAAACCATTGCTTCTAAAGGAACATCTTATAATAAATGGTTTCTTTTTCTTTATGAAAAGAAAAAAGACAAACAAATAAGTGTCTCCATATTCATAAATATGTTGATTCATTTCATTTTAAAGCAAATATTGAAAACAATAAGTAGAATGGTCAACCATTCCATCACAAAAATAGCACATCCAAAATAGTAAATCTATCTCGTAAAAGTTTACCTTGGGAGGGTCATGACACAATGCCTATGTAAAGTATCACCTGATCACGTGGCACACCAAGATCCTAGCCACTACCCTTTAGAGTATAGTTGTTAGTTCCCCAAAATTGTATTGTTGAGGCATCTTATCGACATGTAGCTCACTCTAGCAGATCTCATGTCTTAAATTTTTTGACAATCTTTGTAATGTTGTATGAGACACCTAAAATATATAGATCATCTTCCTCCTAATGGGGATCCTCAATATGTACTACACATCCTCTATGTGATCATCATCTCTCACGTTAGTAGGCAAAAGTTGGATGACTTTGGGTACCACCTTTCAATCAACACCATCAATACCACTCTATCGAACTCCACCTAGGGTATCTTTGCTAGATGCAGTAGCCCCACCATCCATAGGATATTTCTATTTGTTGTTGTGAGTTTCTTCATAGTTTTCTCTAGCATGTTTGGTTACCACTCTTTGCTCTTGAGTAAAACTTGCTACAAAACCAACATAAATAAAATTTAATTAGTTCCATCATAAAAACATTTAAAAAATCATCATGATGTAATAAAAACATACACATAAAACTCTTCTTCTTCTATTTTCTCTCATCTTTTTTTTTCTTCTCTCTTTATTTTTCTCTTTTATGTTCATTCTTTTGCAAATTTGTGCCCTCACGTTTTGGGGTGTGAATTTGTGCCCCTACTTTTGAGGGTGTGAATTCATGAATTTGTGCCCTAAAAATCAGGGGCATCAATTTGATTTGCATGGTGTATGACAAAATTCATAGTTGGTGCCAAAATTCGTACTAGGTGCTCAAGTAGTGTTTTCCTCCTATTTTTTTTTTAAATATAATAAAACAAGTAAGCTAAAACCTAGTCTAGTCTAGTCTAGAGGGTAATATTCGATGCTTCCCATGCTTAGTCCATAGGTGTGTCAGCATCACCCCTCGTGATAGCTACATGATGTGTTGAAAGTGACATTCTCTTTGTTTTATCTAGATCACTTTTCTTCTTCTTCTCATGGTGAAAATGAATTAATTTTCACCCTCCCTTCCCTTTTGTTACGTTTTTGTTTTTTTGTGTCTTTGTTCTTCTATGTTTGCTATTTCAAGTGTCTTCATGAAATTTGCATTCCTTTTGAAAATTGAGAGAGCACCCTAGTCTTAGGGGCATCGATGTCATCATTGCCCCGTAAAGTGTGTAAAGTTTTAGTGTTTGAATGACACCATATTTGCACCATCCCTTCACCTAAACCTGCTACCTCTTTTATTGTTTTTTTTCTCTTGCAATTATCTACAACCTTTTTTCATGCATTTATTAGGCCATAAATGAATCAAAGAGGGAAAAATATAGATACAAAAAATTGACCCATCTAAATGAGTTATTTTTCCTCTTAGATCCCTAGGAAGTCCCTCAAAATTGCTAATTGTAATTTTGAGCCATTTTTTTCATTTTTTAAGGTTCTATTTTGTCTAGTATTTCCAAATTCATGATCACCAAATGCGGGGCACAAGTTTGGTAATATTGGATTTTTTATCTTAAAAACCCTAGTCCTGCATTAGCTTCCTGTAATGTCAGCTTTATCTCAAGTTTGTGTTTTTGTTTTCTCTCCTAAAAGCCCTTGAAACCTCTTATAAATAGAAGGATTAGACTTCCTTTTGAGCATCATGATAATAATAATGATTCATGGTTATCAATCAACATACACTCTCAAGAAATAATGCTTTTGGAATACTCTCTATTGTTGCTCTACCTTTTGTGCTTCTTGTCTTAGATACTTTGGGTGAACAAGTGGAGGAGCCTTGATGATAGATCGTGTGCATGACTTATCTTATAAATAAGGAGGAAAGATTTTCCATTGTGGTTTTTTCCTTCACTCTTCCATTGCTCTTTTGCTTTTACCACAGATCAATCAAGTTTTTCTTGTATCATTAGTTTTCTTAGATCATTGATTGTTTTGTTTTATTACACTTTAACATTCATAGAATAAAATTTTAAGCTTTTCTTGTGAATTTGTGCCCTATATGTATAGGGCATGAATTTGGTGAATCCTCTAGTTTATTGATTTTATCGAGTTCTTCAGTTCGTGATTGCCCTTTACAAGGTACAAATTCAGTTATAGATACTTTGGGTAATTTTATGTTTCCAAGAAACCTTATTTTTGTTTCATGCACACATTTTATTTGTTAAACATATTTCCTATCTAAATTTTGCTTGCTTGTCTCATAAGGTCAACAATTACTTCTCATTCTGAATGGTTAGATAAAAGAACCAAGGGAGATTGATTATTTTGCCTCCAAGCTCAATCTTATAGTAACCTAACCTAAGAAAGCCCTAAAATACAAATTAATTTTTCCAAGTTTTTGAGGCTATTTTGTAGGTCTTATTGAATTCATAGTCATGGATTTTAGGGTGCAAATTCAGATTTCTACTTACAAATTTTGAGGTATGAATTTGGCTAAGATCAACCACAATTCAAGTAAGTGTTATGGCGGATCTTTTGGGTTAATTTTTGTGTGTTTGTGTTCATTTTCTATTCTAGATTTAAATCATAAGAATAGGAAGGAATTTGATTTCATCCTTAGGCATCAAAGAAGAAAACAATATGGTTTACATTAGATAATCTTGTTTGCACATTATCTTAGACCATTGTCTAGAAGAAAAAAAATTACTTTTCTTGCAAATCTAGGTATAAGTATTTATTGAAAATAAAAAATAATCTTAGGATAAAACTTTATTCACTTGTATTGTTGTTTTCCCTAGTAGAATGACCTGAGACCCTAACTATGAGCACTGGTAGAATGACCTAATACTAAAGAATATCACCTCCTTGACCTACTATGTTGAGGCCTCAAAGAAACTAAGGGACATTGAGGTGGAGGAAGGTCAGACAAAAATCTATTGATATTTCAAGGAGCCTCATGCCAATACTCGATAAGATTCATAAAATGCGCTAACTCATGTGCCACCTTAGAAGCCTACGAATGTATCTAAATGGTAACAATAGAACACACCGTAATCTTTTCATTTATAGAAAACTATAAATAAATTAAACCTCTAGAATAGATAATAACATTCCTAGATTTCCATAGCTAAAAAATAATAATTGCATGAAATAAATTGCATATAGTATCAATATAAGTAGGATAAAAAATATTATCACAAAAAAAATCATCTACCATCTGAATAACTTGGGATGAAAATATTTAAAAAACAAGTGAATGCAAGCCCAAGCAGACTAAGCACAAGGGTAGGATACTTAGTATTAGGAAGACCAACCCTACTAAGCCTCTCTCCCATAGGAATACCTTGATAAATAAGATACTAGAGAAAAAAGGTGATCTTAGGTTTAAGATTATAATTCAAATGAGCAATCCAAGTATAGGAGCAAGAGTGAGTCTTTCATCTCTCATTAAGCATGTCAATACTAGAGGAAAAAGGATTAAGAAGCTAATAAAGTAAGGAAAAATAGTAGTTCTTGAAAGGAGTATCTACATTCCAATGCTAATCCCTCCACTAAGCACTTGAGGGCTAAAGGTCGAGATTATGCAGCATGACATTAGGTATAAGCTTTTGGATACTAAGAATAAAAGGAATATCCAAGTTTTGAAGATTAAAATTATGCTTGAATGCTTGAGGTTGGGACAAGAAATCCAATCCCAAGAATGCATTAAATATTTAATAAAGCAAATGCCTTTGTAAAATAGCCTCAAAGCTTTAACCCCTGGCATATCAATAAGAAGAACCAAAGAGTTAGACAAAATAGGAGACCACCAAATATTTTAAAAATTGAATGAAATACCATTACAAAGACCATCACCAATCCAATGAATATGAGATATCACCACCTCAAAATCCTACTAAATACTTTTAACAACAAAGGAAACCTAAATATTAACCATGGAAAAAGTAATTGTAAGAGTGTGAAGGTCAATATTAGCCCAGAATTTATGCCTATAATACAACCATGAAGAGATACAAAGGTGAGGCTTCAAGGTATTCAATAGCTTTAACCACCCACTTAGCACACAAATAAATGCTTTTCCTATATATGCCAATGATATATATCCCATCCTTATCAGTAGAAGTGCAACAAATATCCCAAGCAACCCAATGAAAACCACACAAATTCTTCCCCTTGGCCCAAAGAAAATCCCTAAGGATTTTGGCCAACTTATTATAAGAATTATTAGAAGGAGCCCAATAGGAGGACTAGTCAACCTGGGTGGAAGAAAGAATCTTAGTTCAACCCTAAAATGTACTAGCAAGAGAAAGGGGACACGAGGCCCAATAGGAAATCTTCTTTTCAATTTTTTCAATGACATATTGCTAGATTTTAGAGGGAGAGCAGTCAAAAGCAAAAGTAAAATGATCACCCCTTTGAAGCGAATGCCATGAAAAATGTCTACGCCAAGTAGGTAGAGAAAAATAAGCAAGGTAGAAACAAAGATACTTATACCATTGGATGTTAGAACCAAAGGCCTTACAAAATGTGTTCAAACAAGACAAAGTAGTTGAAATAAAAATCTCATACTCACTAATAGCGAGAAAAGAATCATCTGCAAAATATTCATTTATAAGCTGAGTGGACATATCAGGAAAAATAATTCCTTTGATCAACTCCTTAGATTCTTGAATGACAAGAATATAACCAAAAACTTCAGTCACAAGGATGTAAAGCAAGGGGGTCAAAGGACAACCCTAACGAATGGAATGAAACAAACCAAAATCTTTTGACTTATGTGTATTAATAGTAAGATAGATTGAAGCATAAATAAACAACATATTGATGGTCTTAATAAAAAAGGATCCAAAATCAAGAGCTTTGAGCATGGCAAGAATAAAAGGCCACTCAATACAATCATAAGCTTTCTTAAAGTCATGATTAAGGAAAAGTGTATTTTGGTCAAATATATGCACTCATTCTAAACCTTCCTAGAAAGTAATAAGATTATCCAAGATATAAAACCCTCTAATGAAATATATATACTATGCTATGATAATCATAGGAAGAATATTCTGAATACGAAGAGCTAAAGCCTTGGTAAAGATCCTATAAGAAACATTAAGCATAGTAATAGGTCTCCAATTGGTGATAAGCTTGGGATTGAACTTAATGTTTTTGTGATTGATAATACTACCTAGAGAGTTATTGGTTGACACTTAATTATAGACATTGAGAAGATCAAGCCTAGTAAACTTCCAAGTGGCTTTATAAAACTTGCAAAGAAAGCCATCAAGACCAATGGACTTATCATATGACATAGTCATAAGAGCATTAAGAAGCTCAAAAAGTAAAAGAATATCCTTGCATCGATGCTTGTTATAAACAAATAACTTAGTAGGAACAACATCAAGACATTGTTGGAGTGCCATCTAACATTCCAAATAATCCTATTGCACTTGAAATACAAGATTATAATGATCCACAAAGATCAAGACAATATCAAAAATAAAATTCAACCTATCATGAGAGACTTGAATAGCCTTGAACAGGATTTTGGCCTGTCTAGAACAAAGAGATTTAAAAGTCTTTGTACAGGTGATCACCCACCCTCAAAAAATGTATACGAGCCTAATGCTGAACACCCTAGCTTGATGTCATTCATGGAGCATAAGTTGGGGGCAAAAACTAGAAACCTTGGCTTGTAATTATTGGTCATATCAATCCTTTTATAGCAAAGATAAATTTTGTTAAAACCCCTTCATGATAGCCAGATGAGCATCATTTCTAACATGTACCACTTATTTATAAAAATACCACTTGAAAGAGGTAGTACAAAAAATCACCTCATTCCACCAAGAAATCCAACTTATAAAATGAGGATGCCAAGGTTATAAATTATAGATTATCTCAATCACAAAAATCATACCAAGGTGTTGTAATAAAAAATTTTAAAGCGAATTGATTGCATAAAAAATTAATTGGTGGCCACTCCACTCAATCTAGAAGGAAATCAGGAAATGATCTGATAATAGGAATTGATCCTAGATCATCACAATATTATTATTGGTGATAAAGAAGGAAATAAATTGTTGCTATGACATCATAAATCGATTAGGGTTCTTATAGAATCTGTTATTACCAACATAGAAATTGGGCCATGTGAACCAAGGCAGAGGCATGCATTTGCATGAAAAAAAAAAGGATGAAAAATACCCCATCTATGCTTAAGAAAAAACTAGGCTTCACACACATCGAAACTCTAGTGCATCGAGAAGCAACCAAATTTATCTTCAACATGCTCAACTATATTAAAGTAACCATAAATAAGCCAATACACCATTGGCAAGTAATCATCTAGGTACACCAAAGGGCAGAACAACTAGACCCATCATTAGGCACATAATATTGGTAATACCCAGGGTGTTCCCATTAATATTCTATAGAATCTAGATCACATGATGAGATAAATCATCATCAAATCCTAGTATACAATCCTAAAATTTGGAGGATATTAAGATAGAAGCACCACCCCAACCATCTTCATGGTGAGTAGTGAAGTGCACAAATGATCCTAGAATATAACTGAGAGAAACATCTACCAAAAAACCAAAGATTTTAACTTCTTATAAGAAAATAATATCAACATGGCCAATACTTTGCAAAGCAGATTTAACAAAAAAAATTATTAAGGACATTGTAAGTCCTTAAAAATTCCACAAAAGGAAATTCATAATGGAAGAATATCCAAACAACCATATCCCAAAGGACTACCCGCATTATCATCCAACACTGAGAAACTATTAAATAGAGAGGTTTTAAAAGGGTGAAATAGATCACCAATAGTCGAATGACAAATCTTAGCATCCTAAAATCCCCTCGGTGATAGCAAGCCATATTGAGATGGACTATGTGAATACCTAGAGGATGGAGGTATTGTCTATGATTTTATTTCCTTTAAGGTAGATTTACACTATAAATATTTCTTAGTAGGAGGAGCCTGAGGAGTCAAGACAAGATGCATAAGAACAATATGAGGCTGAGATGGTAGCTATATAACCCTATCTTTGCTAGAAAGCATTGATTTAGGGTTGCCCCCCTCTTATTAGATAGCATGATCCAATCACCCTCAACAAAGTGTTTGGTAGGTACATGAAGAATAGGAGGCGCAGGAGCAACCACCATAGGTTTTTGAATAACTAAGGAATAGTCCTTAATACAATGTGAAGTATATTAACACCAAAAGAAAGTATTAGGTAAGTTAAAGTAAATAATTTTTTTTATAAAATGCTCTATACCAACCTGAATATTCACAAATTCTTTGAGATCCTATGTGAGGTCAACCTCAACATAGATTCTCTTATTTTGCCATGTCGAGAAAAAAATATTCTTCTTCCTAATAGATCACCCAACAAATAGGCTTCACAATATAAAAAATAAATTCCCATGAGGGCAATGAAAGACTAGGGATTTCAAGCCAAATTGGGACTTTTAGGGAAATTTGTTTCAAAACTCAAAAAGGAGTCCAAGGAGAAAGAACCATCAAAGTATTGTAAACAAATTGGACTTGTCAACCACAATTTGCACTTGCAAGGGTTATTTAAAGAAAAGAAATTTTTTTTTTGGTAAGATTGTAGATACCCACAACCATAATGCCATGAGCTTCCTAGTGAATTTTAAGCCAATTTTGATCATGATAACATAACTACTCATCAAGAATCAATATTCTCTTGGGTACTAAATCCAAAAAGGGTACCAAAATCTTCTTTAACACATAAGCACTTTAGAAGTAAAAGCATATAAATATACTTAAGCACATTTAGATAAATGAAAAACCATTGCTTCTAAAGGAACATCTTATAATAAATGGTTTCTTTTTCTTTATAAAAAGAAACAAGAAAAATAAATAATTGTCTCTATATTCATAAATATGCTAATTAATTTAATTTAAAAACAAATTGTGAAAATAATAAATAGAATGGTCACCCATTACATCACTAAAATAACACATCCAAAAAAACAAGTATATCTCATAAAATTTTACCTTGGGAGGGTCATGACATATTCTCCTCCTTAGGTATAACATAGTCCTCTATATTTCAACAAGTTTTAACACACCAATAAAAAATGATTACACATTGCTTTCAAATAGAAATAAAAATTGCTTTTGCATATCCTCCAGTTTCTCCCAAGTTGCATTCCTCTTAGAATAGCGATCCCACTAAACTTTGCATTGCTCCAGAATTCCTTTCCTCATCAATTTGGAATAGAATTCAAGGATTCTTACTGGTCGAACCTTGATAGCCTTTGGATTCGCCATCTATAGATTCAAAAAATCCCACACATGTTTAGGGTTAGAAACATATTTTTTAAGCAAATAAATGTGAAAGGTGTCATGAATCTTGGATAGACTAGGTGGTAGGGCAAGTCGATATGCCACAGGACTAATCTTCTCTAGAATTTCAAAGGTTCCAACAAAATGAGGGTCTAGTTTTGTGGATTTAATAGCACTCTTTTATGGTCTCACTCTCAAAAACACTTTATCACCTACTGAAAATTATCTTGGCATCCTTTTAAGATCAATATCTATTCTAATGATTAGTGACTTCTCTAAGTCTTTCCTTTATCATCCTTAATTGTTGCTCCATTTCTTTGACCATATATGGTCTTTTGGATTATCCCATGATAATGGTGTTCTACACCTTCTATAAGGATTCGAATGGAGCCATGCCTAAGGTCGAATGGTGATCATTATTGTAGGTAAATTCTACCAAGTGTATGTAATCTTCCCATTGGACTTTTTGATCCATGCAGTACATGTGAAGCATGTCTTCCAATACCTAGTTCACTCTTTTGGTTTACCCATTGGTTTTTGGATGATAATCCAAACTGATGTTTAGTATTATACCAATGACACGATGCAAGGCTTGCCAAAACTCGAATATAAATCTCGAGTCTCTATCTAATATAATCACTTTCAAAAAACCATGAAGCTGAAATATTTCTTTGGAAAATCTATTAGCCACCACTAAGACATCATCCTTAGTACGTTCAGGTATAAAATGCACAACATTGGTCAATCTATCGATCACTAATAATATTACATCATGTTTAAACCTATTCTTAGGCAACCCCACAATGAAATCCATAGATACTACTTGTCATTTTTGCATAGGTATATCATGCGGATACAACAGTCCTATGTGATATCTGTGTTCTACCTTAACTTTCGGATAATCAAGATATTGAGTGACAAATTCAGTTATGTCTCTCCTCATCCTGGGCCAATAGAAATTTTTCTTCATATTCTCTCTCATATTTTCTCCTCTCAGGTGAGCACAATATGGTGATCTATGCACTTCATTCATGATCATTTTTCTTAGATCATCGATCTCAAGAATTACTACCCTATCTTTGAAGCATAGGAAACCATATTTGAAGCTAAAGTCTTTGTTTTCATCTAGATTCCTTTCCATATTTTCATGAACTTGGTTGTAGTATGCATCCTAATTTTGCATATCCCTGACTTGTTCCATCAAGTCTACATGGATGCAAGAAAAAAAACTATGTGCCTCCTTCTACTTAATGCATCAACAACTTTATTCTCCTTTCCTTTTATATACCCAATGTCAAAATCATATTCTACAAGGAATTCCATCCACCTTCTCTACCTAGCATTGAGTAAGGGTTGAGTAAATATGTATTGCAGACTCTGATGATCTATCCTTAGCTCAAAAGGTCTCCCTACCAAATAATATCACCAACTCTTGAGAGTAAACACTACCACAACTAGCTCCAGGTCATGGATTGCATAATTGACCTCATGTCATTTCAGTTTCCTTGATCCATAGGCTATCACCACTCCTTCCTATGAGAGAACTCCTCCCAAACCTTCCAATGAAGCATTTGTACAAATAGAAAAACTTCCCTGTGGGATCGGGTACCTTTAGTATAGGAGGCATAGTAAGATTTTGCTTAAGTAGTTCAAAAGCTACCTCACATCTATTTGTCCACTTGAATTATTTCCCTTTCCTCTATAGGTTAGTTATTGGAGAGGTAATCTTGGTATAGTCCTTCACATATCACCTATAATAGCCCATCAAACCCATGAAACTTCAAACTTCCATCATAGTTGTGGGTGGCAACTAGTTCAAAATAGCTTCTATATTCTTAGGATCTACCTTGATTCCTTCTATCAAAACAATGTGCCCTAAATATTGCACTTTTGGTACATAGAAATCACACTTGGATAGATTTTTGTACAAATGATTCTTCCTCAATAGTTCTAGCACAATCCTAAGGTGTCTATCATGCTCTGTCTTATTTCAAGAATAAATCAAAATATCATCCAAGAATACCAAAAAAAATTTATCCAAATGCTTCCTAAAGATACTATTCATCAAATTCATAAATGTCGTTGGAGCATTTGTTAAGCCAAAAGGCAAGATAATAAACTCATAATATCCATAATGAGTTTTAAAGGTTGTCTTGTGGGTATCCTCCTCATGGATCCTCAGTTGGTGGTATCTTGATTTTAAATCAATCTTTGAGAATATTGTGGCATCTTTAAGTTGATCGAAGAGATCTTCGATTCTAGGTAGAGGATATCTATTCTTGATAGTTGCCTTGTTTAGCATTCTATAATCTATACATAATCTCAAGGAACCATCCTTTTTCTTTACAAATAACACTAGTGCACCCCATGGTGACACACTTGGTCTGATTAATCCTTTCTCCAGTAACCCTTGTAGTTGCACTTTTAGCTCTTGCATTTCTATGGGATTCATTCTGTAGGGAGCTCTATGTATAGGTTATGTTCCTAGGTTGGAGCTCGATTGTAAATTCAAATTCTTATTTAGGTGGTAATCTAGGTAAATATTTTGGAAACACATCCCTAAAATCCTATAAAAGTGGGTATTTCCCAAACACATCTTCCTTCTTTTCATTATCCATATCGTTTATCTTAACTACAAAAACCATTCCTCCTTTCTTCATGGCTTTCTTGAGTTGCATTGTTGAAAGAATTTGGGGTTGAAAATTCCCTTGCAGGTTGTACACCCTTTGTACTTTCCCACTATCTTCCATGTACTCAATCCATCTATCTTGAAAGTTGATTACTGCCTTATGAGCTTGCAACCAATCCATTCCCAAGACTACATCAAAGGTATGCAAGGGTGCTACATATAGACATCCTATGGTCATACCACTAGGTAGGGCTATTTTTGCCATAGGGTAGCAGTAACTTACAAAGTAGGTTTGTCTTGAATCGTACTCGACCTTCCACCCATGTGCCAATATTCCAGGCCTTTTTGATATATCTTAATTAAATTAGTGGAAACAAAACTATCCGTAGCACCACTATCAATCAAAATTTTAACATTCCTACCAAATATCTTACCCCTTATCAGTAATGGAGTGGCTTGTCCTTCCAGATCTTGGTTTCTTGTCACTACATAAATCTTGTGCATCGGTTCCTTATGTGTAGGTTCCTTGTACATTGGTTCCTTTCCTTTTGAACTCAATCCTACTCTACATGAACAATTGTTGGTGTAATGTGGTCCACCACATTTAAAGCATCCGATCTTGGGTCCTAGATGTATATTCTTGTTTTTCATATCATCTATTTTCATTGTTTATGGAGAGTTAGTTTGTCCCTGTGATGGTATTTTGTTACCACTGTTGTGATTATTAGGATTATGGTTCTTCCCTTGGAACCTCTTCCTAAACTTTCCTTGTTTCCTATCATTCCTTCTGTCTTGTTTGGAGAAGTTCTTATTTGCCTGTTCTCCTTCCCACTTTACAAAACCTACATTGTTTCTTTTCCTTAGTGCCTCTTTGCCCTGTTCATCTAACCCTTCATAGTAAAAATAAGGTTTGAGATAGGTTTCAGATTTTATGGCCAAATCATAGGCCTTCTATAGAGAGTAGGTTCCCACATATCTACCTCTTTCCCTATCCTAGGATCTGCTCCTAGTATAAACTTATGGATCTTCATTTTATCATTATATGCCAACACATATTTTAGTAGCTTGATAAATATTTGATAATAATTTTCCATTGTCCTAGTTCCCTACTAAAGTTTAGTGAACTCTTCAAACTTTTTGGAATAGAAGTGTTCCATGAGGAATCTATCTTTGAAAGCTTCTACAAATGCTTCCCAACTCAAATCCACTACTGCCTCAAGACCCAGTCCTTTACTAAAAGTTTCCCACAAATCCAAGCCAACACCTTGAAGATGTAGAGTGGCATAGGATGAACGAGTGTCAGTGGAATAGTTATTCATAGTACAATAGGTTTCTATCTCTTTCAGCCAAGATTTGGCTTTGTCACCATCTTCCTCTCCATTGAACTTGGAATATTTTAAATGTTTCATATCCTTGCCCAAATCTACCTCTAGATGGACCCTGGCCTATTGAGCCTCGATAAGGGGTTCATTAGTCTATCCCATTATAGAGTTTCTAGCCTAAGTTTCCTGGTTCAATATAGTATCCATTAATTATTTTTGCATCTCCATATGTTCACACAATTGGGCCACTGTTGTTGTGAGATCCTCTCTTTCATTGATAAGATTATTTGAACCTACATCCAGGGTTCTAGCCTTTACATTGGTCTATCGTGTCTACCTCATCTATGGAGCAGTGCTTCCTCTCCTTCTCTTCGATGACATTGTCCCTAACCACACACAGAAGATTTAAATAGAGATCAATTCATAGTAACATCTGAATTTCTAGTAATGCTAGACTTAGGAAAATGGATCTATCCACACACCTAGGTATTTTTCTATCACAAACAATCTATTTTTGTGTAGTGATCCTATTCTACTATGAACCATGCTCTGATACCAAATATCACAACCTTGAATTCCTACCATATTAAGAGCACAATTTTTTTATTATTTATATGGTTTACTCATCATAATGTTGACATGGCTAATAGCTCCTATTAAAAGGGTCACCCATTTCTATACTTACTTTTTATATGAATATAAGTTCACTAGGTATAAGATCCACCCATCCCTATACTCACATTTGTCCATCAATGTAAGTACATTAGGTGTAGAGATTCACCCATCCCTATACTTACATATGTCCATTAATATAAGTACACTAGGTGTTATACTTACTCTAAGCTATCCTACCATTACTCCCAATGAGTTAGTTGACATACTCCTTTTTGTCTATCAAAAAGGGGCTCATCGTCTACTACACTCAATATAGATCTGTTTATGTTGGAACCAAGCACTAGGGAAGTTGACTATCCTTCTTATCGTAACTATGATTTTGCCATCCCAAGAGTAAGTCTCATCTTATAAAATACAAGAATTGTGATTGACTTATTCATTAATCTAATGAAGGATCAAGAAATCCGTTCATCCAAGGTTTCACTCTTCTCACATACAAGGAATATGTTTTTTAGTAGTATTCTCAGGTTCGTATAGCTAAATGCTATCTAAGTTATTCTACCAAGGGGTCTTCTTTCACCATTTACCCTTAACCAACGCGGGTTGTATACTCTACTTTGACTCGATGTTTAGCTCATAAACTACCTTCCTGCCATTTATATAATTTTATTGGATATAGCCACATTCAGTCTTAACTCAGTGAACCCGTTATTAGAAGACTAGCACTAAACAAGCTTCTCCCTACTCCAATAATAGATTCTTTTCTCTACGATGAGAAGCAACTGGAAATCTATTGCTATGAGATCTTTAGATCTTTGCCATGCTTCGATCTCGACAATAATCCTTTGGAAATCTCTACTACAAAGCGATCATCCTTAAGACCATACAGTGAGCACTCCAACTACTCATAGTTTCACTACCAAAAGGTTATCTTATGTAGAATATTTAGCTTATTTAGTATCGATTTAAATACATATAAAAGGTTCTCTCGTGGTTCCCAATTCAATGCAATAAGATAACAATAATAGAATTCAAACTTCCATAGACACAATTAAATATTCTTACACTTCTAAGCTAAACAAGCCAATCTCAATTAACTTTCAACATGACTTAAAGCAACCAAACATTCTCTTCTTTCTTGAAGATCTTAAGTATTCAAATCACTTTAGAAGAATAGAGATTGCATAAAAGATACACATATAATTCATCATTAAATATATACATCCCAAAAGATACATTAATTTTCACAATTTAGTTTAAATCCAACCAATACAATCCAACCCATTAAATTTTGGAAATATGGTCGGGTGTCATTGTCTACACTTAAGTAACACTGGTTTGTTTCACACCTAACGTGAAACTCAACAAGTAAGAAATCATTGAGTAACTTCTTCTCTAGGATTTTGATCTGATCGCTTGGAAAAATATAAATAGGTAATGCCCGTATGTATTGCTGGGAAGAATCTACAACATGAGTTCCAATGAAACCAAAAGAGAAATTTGAACCTCCTTCCACTTATCTATCTGTGATCACCATCTCGATCGTCCTTCCAAGTTTCTTGCATTTTATTCTGCATGAGGTCTTTGTGATAAGAATACTTATAAAAGTAATTATTAATATCTCAAGTTATAGATACGAATCTCTCATCCCTTGGAAATTCAAAATCTCCCCATTAGTACCTTACCTTATCTCTAAAACAAACAGCTCTAGGTTCTCAAACAAGAGTAAAATTACACATAACAATAATTCATTCATTTTAAGTAAAGTTCTCTTTTTTTTTTCTAAAATGGTGCTTTCCTCTCAGTAAACATTCATCAATAATACAAAACCGAACAAGTCTACCTGCAGAACTTATTACAAAGAAAAATGATATTTAAGCAAACATTATAAATCTTACTAAAAGAACCTCTGCAAAGTTCCACCATCATTTAAGAAAATTCAGGTAATTATGAATTCAATTTTTATAATTCCTCAAAAATAAATAGCACCACAAGAAAACAAACTCACACACGGTTCTCAAGGTACAAATAGAACTGCACTACACATAGTTTGAGCACATGGATTTAAAATAATATTACTCTCCAACAAAGATTTCCAACTCCAACATTAGTGGTCACAAATTTGTCTTGCTTAAACATCCATTGGGTGATTTGTTTTGTTATCTAGTTTCATAAAAGCAAAACATTCCAACCAACCTACTCATTCAAAAAATCTAACACATCTATTAGCAACATCTCTCCTTATCTGGTAACATTGCTATCTATTTCATAGAAGAATTAATCAAATTGACAGCAACCCAAAACTAATCTATTTAAGGCCACCAAGTAACTTCTTTCCTTCTTACCCATCGGAATCTATGTCTATAAAACTATAAGGTAACTAACACTCCCATTAATATCGTTTATACCCATTCCTTCTAATGACACTTTCTAGTCATCCTACTTAATAATAACAATAGTGTGAAATCTGTAGAATTTTTCAAGCTTCGAGCTGATGAATATGAGCAATCTTTCACCTTGTTTATAGGTAGAACAAGTAACATTACACTACGAGTCTAAGTAAAGGAAGAGACTCACCTTTAGCACATAATAACACCATCATAGTGGGTTCATTTCCAATCTAGAATACAACTATAGACATATCACCATTATAAGAATTTTGGTAAACAAATTTTAGAGGACCTATTTTCCATAAGTGAAGACCTCACTCCCAAATTTAAGTGATGGAAATCTTTGCCCACTTTCCTTCCTTCCTTTGGCTTCTTTCCGGCTCCCTTTCATCCTTCTTTCCCTCACTCACTACTAACACCCCAAAGCTTCTTCGGTTTCTTCACCTAAATTCATCAATGCTCCACTTCTAAAGTTTTTGTTAAGCAACAATGATAGCAACTGCTTAAGTTCACATGCCTCCCTTTTTTCGATGTACAATATTGGGCACAACTCACCGAATTGGAAGTCCCATAACCCCCAAACTTAAGTGTAGGTGAAGTTTCATATTTATCCATGATGATCATGATAACATAACCGCTCAACACAAACAATATTCTCTTGGGTACTAAATAAAAAGGGTACCATAATCTTCTTTAAAACATAAGCACTTTAGAAGTAAAAGCATATAAATATACTTATGCATATTTATATAAATTAAAAACCATTGCTTCTAAAGGAACATCTTATAATAAATTATTTCTTTTTCTTTATGTAAAGAAACAAGACAAACAAATAATTATCTCTATATTCATAAATATGATGATTCATTTTATTTAAAAAACAAATTGCAAAAACAACAAATAGAATGGTCAACCATTCCATCACAAAAATAGCACATCCAAAATAGTAAGTCTATCTCATAAAATTTTAGCTTGGGAGGGTTATGACATAGTACCCATGGAAAGTATCACCTACTCATGTGGCACACCAAGAGCCTAGCCACTACCCTTTAGAGTATAGTTGTTAGTACCCCAACCTTGTACTGTTAAGACATCTTGTCAATATGTAGCTCACTCTAGTAGATCTCATGTGTCAAATATTTTGACAATATTTGTAATGTTACATAAGACCTTCACTTTATAGATCATCTTTCCCCTAATGGGGATCCTCAAGATGTACCATACATCCTCTATGTGATCATCATATTTCACATTAGTAGCCAAAATATGGATGACTTTAGGTACCACCTCTCAATCAACACCATCACTAACACTCTATCGGCCTCCACCTAGGGTATCTTTGCTAGATGCAGTAACCCCACCACCCATAGGATCCATAGGATATCCTTGTTTGTTGTTGTGAGTTAATTCATAGCTGCCTATAGCATGTTTGATTTCCACTCTTTGCTCTTGAGTACATCTTGCTGCAAAACCAACATAAATAAAATTTAATTAGTTCCATCATAAATAAATTTTAAAAAAATCATCATGATCTAATAACAACATACACATAAAGCTCTTATTCTTCTATTTTCTCTATTTTTTCTTTTCTCTTTCTATTTTTCTCTTTTTTGTTCCTTCTTTTGTAAATTTGTGCCCTCGCTTTTTAGGGTATGAATTCGCACCCCTAATTTTTAGGATGTGAATTCATGAATTTGTGCCCTAAAAATTAGGGGCATAAATTTGGTTCGTATGGTGTAAGACCAAATTCATAGTTAGTACTCAATTTTTTTCCAAGCACTCAAGTAGTGTTTTCTTCCCAAAAGTTTTAAAAATATAATAAAACAAGTAAGCTAAAACCTCGTCTAGTCTAGTCTAGAGGGTACAATTCGATGCTTTCCTGTGCTTAGTCCATAGTTGTGTCAGCATCACCCCTCATGATAGTTGCACAATGTGTTGAAAGTAATATTCTCTTTATTGTTTCTAGAGCACTTTTATTCTTCGTCTCATGGTGAAAATGAATTTATTTTCACCCTCCCTCTCCTTTTGTGCCTTATTTTTGTTGCTTTTTTGTTTTTTGTGTCTTTGTTCTTCTGTGTTTGCTATTTCAAGTGTCTTCATGAATATTGCATTCCTTATAAAACTTGAGAGGTCACCCTAGTCTTAGGGGCATCGATGTCATCATTACCCCATAAAGTGTATAAAGTTTTAGTGTTTGAATGACACCATTTTTGCACCATCCCTTCACCTAAATTTGCTACCTGTTTTAGTATTTTTCATTTTTCTTTTTCAAGTGTCTACAAAATTTTTTGATGCATTTATTAGGCTATAAGTTTGAGCCCCTTTACCCCTTTGTTAAGGTTCTCTTTTGTCTAGTCTTGTCAAATTCATGATCATCAAATGTGGGGCATAAATTTGGTCATCTTGGGATTTTTCTCTTAAAAACCCTAGTCTTGCATCAACGTCTTGTAATGTCAGCTTTAGCCCAAGTTTATGTTTTTTTCCCCTCCTAATAGTCATCCAAACCTCCTATAAATAGAATGATTAGACTCCCTTTTTGAGCATCACGATAATTATCATGATTTATGATCATCAATCAACAAACACTCTCAAGAACTAATGCTTTTGGAATACTCTCTATGGTTGCTCTAACTTTTGTGCTTATTGTCTTGGATACTTTGGGTGAACAAGTGGAGGATCCTTTATGACAGATCGTGTGCATGAATTATCTTCTAAATAAGGAGGAGAGATCTACCATTGTGGTTGATTATTTCACTCTTTCATTGCTCTTTTGATTTCACCACAGATCAATCAGGTTTTTCTTGTATCATTAATTTTCTTAGATCATTGATTTTTTTTTTGTTTTATTGCACTTTAACATTCATAGAATAAAATTTTAAGCTTTTCTTGCAAATTTGTGCCCTGTTCGTATAGGGAATGAATTTTGTGAAACCTTTAGTTCATTGATTTTCTCTTATTTTTGAATTCATGATTACCCTTTACAAGACACAAATTCGGTTACATATACTTGGAGGTAATTTTATGTTCCCAAGAACCCTCATTTTTGTTTCATGTACATCTATTCTCTATTAAACATCTTCTCTATCTACATTCTCCTTGCTTGTCTTAGAAGGTCAAAAATTACTTTTCATTCTGAATGGTTAGCTAAAAGAACCAAGGGGGTTTGATTGTTTCACCTTCAAGCTCAGTCTTATAGCAACCTGAGCAAGCCCTCAAATACTAATTATTTTTTCCAAGTTTTTGTGGTTGTTTTGTAGGTTTTTTTGACTTTATAGTCATGGATTTCGGGGTGCAAATTTAGATTTGTGCCTACAAATTTTAAGGTATGAATTTGGCTTAGATCAACCACCAAGTCAAGTAAATTTTCTAGTAGATATTTTTGGCTATTTGTTGTGTGTCTGCATTCATTTTCTATTCTAGATTTTAATCATAAGAAAATAAAGGAATTTGATTTCATCCTTAGGTATCAAAGAAGAAAAATATGGTTTACATTAGGATAATGTTGTTTGCGTATACTCTTAGACTCTTGTCTAGAAGCAAAAAAATTACTTTTCTCACAAAGCTAGGTATAAGTCTTTATTTAAAATAAAAAATAATCTTAGGATAGAACTTTGTTTGCCTGTATTGTTTTTTTTTCCTACATCACTTTACAATATTTTTCTCTAGTCCTTTATAGCTTAGATCTTAGTTAAGACAAAACTTAGGTGATTTCTCAATAAATGCATCAAAATTCCATCCCAAACTTGGATTGAGTCCTTAAAACACTCCTGGTGAACCCTTCGATCACCAAGCCCCGGAGTGTAGAGACCAATAGTCTCGCAATCACCTCGACTCTTAGTGGATCCATAAAGAATTGTTGGAAGAGTTATTTTTGAATATTGTACCAATTTGAATCATAGATGGTGGGGTTAATATACCTGGAAGTATTAATAATATAAGAGGTAAAAATAAAATTAGGCAACATTCTTTAGTAACTTATAATACACATGTTATGTTGTAGCATTATTGAGTTGACCCCTAGAATAAAATGTTTTACAAAAGTTTACCTTCAACATCCTCTTCGTACTCAATTTCCAATAAAATATCATATTGAAATATATTGTAATAGTCAACAAGTACTTGTTTTTCTTAACACATATGTGTTTGTCCTTTTTATGGACTTCTACTATATCTTGTAAATTATTTCATTAAGTATGTTATAAAAATATTTGATATTCTAGATCTTTATTTATCTCTTTATGTATTGTTAAATTTTGATAGAAATATACATATGAGATCCTTTAGACTTTGCTTCATCTAATAAAAACATAACCATTTAGAAAAGTTTGGATCTTGTAGTTAGATCGACTAAAAATAAAATGGACTTTGATGGCATCCTATTCTATACTACTATTATAAATTAGTTTCCATGAAGCACACATAACCTAAGATTTATTGTTATCAAAATGTTATATTTAATAGCGACTCAGTTAAGGATACATCCCCTTGGATATTAAGTGTAAAAATTTATATAAAAAAGTGATCAAAGAATTGTGATAATAATCTATTATATCAAATATTGCTCAATACCACTTGTACCAAAATAGAGTTGTAAATATACCAGTTCAAAATAATAATAAAAAAATTAAATACATAATAATGCAAAAAAAATAAAATATATTTGTAATCTCGAATCTAATACAAAATCAAATGTTTATGTGAGAGAAAAAATATTATATGAATAAGACTCCTCACCTCTTTAAATGTTTACTGCAAACCTCTTTAAATGTTTACGTAAATGAAAAGACCTCAAAGGACTCTTAAAACCGAACAACGGTATATCTATTTTAAGTATATACTTCTAAAAGTAACAAATTCTATCAGTGATACTCATGGACTGGTACATCCCAACCTACAAGTATTCCAAGTATGATCCAATAAAATAAAAGTAACCAATATGACCATATCAAATCTGTTCAAAATATTAAAATTAATCCTAAGCCCTCTTTTCTTAATTGAAAATGTATTCTTAATGCTTTAAATTCTTTAACATAATGACAGAATTATGGGTCGACAATCCACGAACATAGGCGCGCCAGCACAGACACTGAAAAATAATTATTTTTTTAAAGTTATAGCAGAAACAAATGTAAAGTGAGATAAGCTGCAGCTTTAATGGAACGCACAACATGAGCGGGGTGTGTGTATATATTGAAATGGATATAACAGAGCTGGTGAAAGATGGATTATTAGGAGAAAAAGGAGAGTGAGGAATTAATAAGTGAGGGTGACAGTGAACTTGAGCACTGTGTGGTCGGCGGTGTTGGAGACGGTCTCGATGAGAGCGTCGCCTTCAGCGTCGTGGAAGACACCGCTGCCTCCGACGACAGCGATCTGCCTGTGAGGCATTGAAATGTTATCTTTGCCATAGAATTCAATGCTGCTGCCCCCGAATTCAGATCCCTCACCCTCCAAGAAATTGGCTGTGAAGTTGAGCAAGAGGGTATCCGCATCGTCCTTTTCTTCTTCAGGCATGTGCATGTGCATGTAGTATCCGTGGGCTTTTCCCAGCAGAGCAGAGTGAATGTCAGGCCCTTCTGTCAAGGGATCCTCAATCACCATCACATCCTTCGCATTGGCATTTGCATTCAAGGGGAATGAAACACCCGAAGCCCCACCTAAAAGAGGATTCTGTGGTTGTGGTTGTAACTGCCCATTTAATGAGTTTGGGAAGGTTGAAGGGAAATACTGCCCGTTCCCAACGGTGCTGCCCGGGACAAGACCACCAACGCCAAGGCCTAAGCCTGAGCCTATGCCTATGCCTGCTACTCCGTTAGGGACAAGGCCCGTGGAAGGAAATCCTTGCAACTGACCGACGCCAACACCATTAACACCACTCACAGGAAGGGCTCCAGCTGGAAGAGTTAACGGCAGAGGACCATTACCATTAATATTGCCGATTGTGTTTCCAATTCCAAAGGTGAAGGGACTTTGGAGGCCACTAATGCCTTGAGGTCCTGTAGGCAACGGGAAACTTCCAACTGCAGACAGGGGCTTGGCTGTGGGATTTTCTCCTCCAACTATGTCGTGCATGAAGAACGTGATGGTCTTCGACCGTGGGCTTTCGCTTGGAATTCCTTCTTCTCCTTCTCCTTCTCCTCCCTTTCCTTTTCGTCCTCCTTGTTCGCCTTCTTCTTGGCTTAGTCCTTCTCCTCCTCTTCCTTCCTCTTCCTCTTGGCTTACTCCTCCTCCTCCCGTTTGCTCTTTTTCTTCTTGGCTTAGTAATTTTCTGCTGAGGTGATTTGAGTTTGCGGTTGCACAACTCCCCAGAGTTATCACCGTCACTAGGAGAAGAAGAACCACTGTTCCATTAATCCTACAATCCATTCTTCAAATCCAAAGGAAAGGAAAAAATAAAAGAAATAGACAAGTGACGGTGTGAACATCTGAGGAGTTCCCATCTATATATATACACAATGAAGGAATGTAGGAATTCACTGCCAACATATTGGGTATACCTGCTCTCCACAATGACCATAATAAAATGTACGCAATGGGCAGGTCAGGCATGGCTTGACGTGGATCGCCGTGAAATAACAAATCTTTGTGGAATGCGTTGCAACGATGACATCACAGTTTTTCTATTATTTTGGTTTGAGCGAGCATCGACCATATTTGACGCATTAAGTGGCTCACCTGATCCGCTTGCTTGGTACTTTATTCAATTCAATCGGTCAATGTTTCTTGTTTGTTTATAGTTGGAAGATAATATTAAATAGCCGTTACTAAAACAAATCCTCGTCAAGGTTTAAATATGCTTTTGCCCAATTTTTAATAATTTTTATCATTTTAATTGATATTTCCATGTTTAAATTACTTTTAAATATATTATGTTGAATTCGTATAAAGTTATGCCATTTGCATCACTTTTATTATTTTTTAAAATTATTATAAAAATTAATTATAAATATGATATTAAAATATTAATTTTTTTTTGTTAATTTAAATGATATATTTAATATTTTTCTAGTTTATTGTTTTGTTTATATCTAAATTTTTTAGTTAATTGAACACATATTTTCATAATAAGTTGTATGTAAGTTGTATATGGCTTCTATTACATTTGTTGTTATGTCAACTAAACCTTATCTAGCATACATTTTTATCTTTTATATATATATCATATTTCTTTTTTTTATGAATGTATTTTTCAACTTTCTTCAAGTGATATGTTTCCACAATCAACTCCTTGATATCATTTTAGTTAAGAGATAAAGTCTGATTTGGTCTATTGCCTTCTAAAATTTTAATTTCATCTAGAAGAATATCAATAGTGTAATTGGCTAAATTATAGGTGATGAACATCACAATAATATTATTTTTTATCCAATCCCCACATCCATTTTTTTTTATAGAATTAATGATAACTTGTGTATTCCCCTCAATTGAAATATGTTTCCATCATTTTTCTATTGCAATTTTATTCCCTTTAAGAAGTGCCCTAGCCTCTGCATAGTTGCTAGTTGAAGTTTCATATGATTTTGAGTGAGCGAGGAGAATTTTACCTTGATTATTTTGAAAAACATCATCTCCACCAGTTTTTCCAAGATTTTCTTACCATCAAAATTAATTTTGATAAACCCAAATTTTGGATATTTCCATATTTTCCTAGATTAAAATAGATCCTTTGTTGTAATGTCATTACCATAGATGACGCTTCCATGTTTGTTCAAATCCCATAACCAGGTTGTTATGACCTTTTTTTTTTTGCACTAGAGACTTCCCATAATGAGCAACATATCTATAAAGATTATGCAAGAAAGGCAATAATGCAATTGTAAAATTAGGCATGATTTTAAGATTCATTTTTTAATATCATATTTTTCCTTTCAAGCCATAAATTTCAATAAATAATGATAAGGTCAATTCCCCACATAATACATAATGCTTCAACTTTGAATAATTAATCTAATATTTCGTGAAGTCTTTAATGTTGATGGAGCTATCTCCTATATTTTATTATTTGTAATCAAATACAATGATTATATTAAATATAAAAGTTTATAATAAAAAAAAAATCTAGAGAGATCACAACTCAGAGTCCAAGGCCATCCACATGATCAAACCCCTAAATAGCTAAAGAAACTAGAATATAAGGCCTAAGGTCAAATACAAAACCAACCCTTAAAAGGATGAATGAACAACATAACTAAGCACAAGGATCCACTCCTGTAGGAGTAGGTGGATCATTATTTGGTCCAAAAAATCCTAAACCATGAGGATTATCTACAAGTACATCAATAGACCAAGAGTTATCAAGAGCAAAAATGTTCATCAAAGGAACTACAATACCCCAACTAGGGGGAGTAGAATTGATCAAAGGTAAATGCAGTAATGGAGTAAAACAAGCAGGACTAGGAGGAGAAGTAATCAGTTGAGGAGATAGGCCAAGGCCCCAACCAGTACCATGATCAACCGAGTGATGCACATGATTCCAACCATACTACAAAGAGTGAGAACATGAATAATACCTACTATGAGATCTAGGAGGAGATCGATCTCTACTATGAGCACTGGTAGAATGACCTAAGATTGAAGAATATCACCCCCTTGACCTACTATGTCGAGGCCTCATAGAAACTAAGGAATTTTGAGGTGGATGAAGGTTAGGAAAAACTCTATTTATAGTGCAAGTAGCCTCATGCAAATACTCGATAAGATTCATTAAATGTGCTAACTCATGTGACACCTTGGAAGCCTACAAATGGATTTAAATGGTAACAATAAAAAAAACCGTAATATTTTCATTTATAGAAAACTATAAAGAAATTAAATCTCTAGAATTGACAACAATATTCCTAGCTTTCTATACCTAAAAAATAATAATCGTGTGAAATAAATTCCATATAGTAGAAATATAAGTAGGACAACAACTATTATCACCAAAAATAATGATCTACAATATGAAGAACTTGGGATGAAAAGGTTTAAACAACGAATGAATCCAAGCCTAGGAAGACTAAGCACAAGGGTAGAACCAAAATAGATGCTTAAATGTTTCAAAATGACCATATGTAGGATACTTAGAATTAGGAATACCAACCCTATTGAGCCTCTCTCCAATATGAATACCTTGTTAAAAAAGAGAATAGAGAAAAAATGTGATCTTAGGTTCAAGATTAGAATACCAAATACGGTTCAAATAAGTAATCCAAGTATAGGAGTTAGAGTGAGTCTATCATATTTCATTAAGCATGTCAATACCAGAGGAAAAAGGATTAAGAAGCTAATAAAGTAAGGAAAATAAGTATTTCTTGAAAGGAGTATCTACATTCCAATGCTAATCCCTCCACTAGACATTCGAGGACTAAAGACAGAGCTTATGTAATATGACATCAGATATAAGATCTTGGATCTTAAGAATAGAAGGAAGATCTATGTTTTGAAAATTAAATTTATGCTTGAGGTTAGGCCAAGGAATCCAATCCCAAGAATACATTATATCTTTAATAAGCAAATGCCTTTGTAAAATAGCCTCAAAGCTTTAACCCCTTATATCAACAAGAAGAACTGAAGAGTTACACAAAATAGGAGACCACTAGATATTATAAAAATTGAATGAAATACCTTACAAAAACCATCACCAATCCAACAAAGATGAGGTTTCACCACCTCAAAATCCTACCAAATACTTTTAACAATAAAGAAACCTTAAATCTTAACCAGGGCAAAAGTAATTGTAAGAGTGTGAAGGCTAATATTAGCCTAATATTTATGCCCATAAGGAAACCCTAAAGAGATATAATGGTGAGGCTTCAGGGTCTTCAATAGCTTTAACCACCCACTTAGCACACAAAGAAATGCTTTACCTATAGATTTCAAAGTGCAAGCAAGAATATTAGTGCAAACGTAAAATTTAATAGCAAGAGAAAAAGGATGTGATGCCCAATAGAAAATCTTCTTTTCAATTTTGTTATGACACATTACTAGAGTTTAGAGGGAGCATTCAAAAGAAAAAGGAATTCCTAAGAACTTAAAATTGTCATTCCTTTGAAGCCAATGCCATGAGAAATATCTAAGCCAAGTAAGTATAGCTGAACAAGCAAGGTAGAAACAAAGAGACTTAGACCATTAGATGTTGGAACAAAAGGCCTTACAAAAAGTGTCCAAAAAATCTAAAGTAGTTGAAAAAAAAATCTCATCCTCACTAATAGCCTCATTATAAATAGGTAAAAGAGGAGCCTCACACAAATGTATGTTATAAATAAAAAAACTTAGTAGGAACAACATCAAGATATTGTTGGAGTGCCATATGATGTTACAGATAATCTTTTTGTGCTTTGTAAGATAAACTTATAATGATCCACAAAGGACAACACAATATCAAAAAGAAAAGTCAACCTAACATGAAAGGCTTGAATAACCTTAATTGAAGAACATGTGCTTATACTGAGAGGGGGGTGAATAGTATAACATAAAATATTTTCCCAAATAGTAGCATCAACATTAATAAAATAGTAAACATCACACAAAGCATCACACACATTAGAGACATCATTTTGAATGTGGTTCACCCAATGTGGGCTAACTCCACAGAGAAAATATTTCTTCTAAATATTTCTCAAATAATCTCTTTAGGAATCCTTCCCAATTACAATGTTTATGGACCTCTGTCCAAAGGAGATGTTGATCCCCTAAAATCAAGTTCGTGGATCTCTTCCATAGGAGAACTATTTCCCCTTGTACTCTGGCTAGTGATCTTCTAGAAGACTCTATCTCTCTGCTGCACTGACTGGTGGATCTCTCTCCACTTGAAGACTCCTCACTCAGAAGATCTTTCTTCAATTGTCATGGCTGTTGGATCTCTATCCACTGAGACTCTGTCCTCTATACTCTGTCACCTCCAAAGCTCTATCAATAGGCTCACTCAAAACCTTCTCAAATATGCTCAATAGGTTCACTCAAAACCTACTCAAATCTGCTCAACAGGTCCACTCGAAACCTGCTCAAATATTCTCAATAGGTTCACTCAGAACCTACTCAAATCTACTCAATAGGTCCACTCAGAACCTACTCAAATATGCTCAACAAGTCCACATAGAACCTTTCCAAATCTGCTCAACAGGTCCACAGAACCTATCCAAATATGCTCAACAAGCTCACACAAAACCTATCCAAATCTGCTCAACAAGTTCACATAACTTGTCCAAATATTCTCAATAAGTCCTCTCTAGGACTTGCTCAAATATGCATTGCAAGCTTCCACAAAAGCTTACACAAAATTAGTCCACAAGCCTTCTCAAAGACTTACCTCAAATCTGCTTAACAAGTCCACACAGAACTTGTTCAATCACATAGAATCATAAAGAGAATTGTTAGAGACTCAATATGTTCTATACTCAATGCTCAATCAATATCTCAACTCAATCTCATAGAAGCATAAAGAGAATTGTTAGAGACTCAATATGTTCTATACTCAAATCCCAATCTCAACTCAAATCAATCTCATAGAAGCATAAAGAGAATTGTTAGAGACTCAATATGTTCTATTCTCAAATCTCAATATCAACTCAAATCAATCTCATAGAAGCATAAATATAATTGTTAGAGACTCAATATGTTCTATACTCAAATCCTAATCTCAACTCAAATCAATCTCATAGAAGCATAAAGAGAATTGTTAGAGACTCAATTGTCTTATAAATTAATTAACTATTAGAAATGATGTTTGTTTCCAAACTTGAACAACATTAAAATACTTGTAGGCAATAAACTCTACAACTAAGGATCAATCCTTTCTCACAAACCCTAGTCCAAACATGTATCAACCAACTCAAAATATTTCCAACAATGCTCAACAAAAAATCTCACATAATAATGATACTCATGTTCTTTTCTAACTCAAGTTCAAGTTCTTTGCACAACAAATGGGCTTCAACAAAAATGCTTATAAACAAGGTTTAATCACAACTCTCAATTCAAAAACCTTGAAGCATTAAAACAACAACTCTCAAAAAGGCAACCACAATCAATCCTTTTCTCTCCAAAGATATTTTTAGAAATCAATCACCCACATAAGTCAATGAAGAATATTGCCCATACCTTTTTGATGCCTTATGAGTTGTCCACTAAATCTGCCACACTCAACACACTTTCTTTTTCAATCAGGGTAGAGGTGTTATAATTTTTTTTCTCTTAATAAAATTCCAACCCTCTTATATATAACCTCAAAAATAAAACTTACTTTTGGAACTCCTTGACAAAACCAGAAATATCTTCTTGCACACACCTTATTTCTCCCTCAAAGCAATCTAAACAAGTAGCTCTCAAAAATAGCTTTCCAATGATATATAATATGATATACTTCCACAAAGAAAATCAGCAGAAATATTTATCTTTCCTAGGGCATACCATAACCTTATTTATCCTTAGGCAACCTTGGCAGAAAATAAAATATTAAACAAAAAATTAAATTTACTTGCCTTGCCCTCGACGGGATTCGATCCCTCGATTATTTTCTTCCCAACGCCTTAGCCACAACCAAGTCGTCGTTGGGCCATGCACCGTGACGTGTCTAAAAGGGCACGTCCACCATGCAATATCTTCGAACAATGAACCTCCAAAAAACAACAAGCACGTAGAGTGCTTCTTCCTTGCAATCCAAAAAATAGACCTCACACGAATCAAACTCATAACCTCCTCCTTAGCACCGAGCCAACATACCACTAGGCCACACTGGCCTTTGCGCTTAGGGCTTCCAAATATTCATAGCTTTAACCTTCACGAAAATCGTAAGGCTTTCAAAATAAAAATCTCTTTCGCATGCACTTCGAAAACAATAGCAAGGGATGCTTGGTAAATAAATTTGTTTGGCATTTATATAATGCCTTTTGCCTTCCTTAGCATCACGTCAATGCTTTGAATGAATTCAACATCGACGTGATTTAATTTATAATAAGTTTAAATTTAATTCTAAATTAAAATCAACCTTAGAACTTTGTCTTAAACAACCAACCTTAAGGTTTAATAAAACCTTAGAACCTTTGTCTTAATGCCCAACCTTGGTATTATTTATAATATTTAAATTCCTTGTGAATTTAAATAATTTATAAATTGCAATAACCCATCTTGGGTTTTTATAAACCAATCATTTAACTCTGTGCTCCCAATAATATTAAAATATTATGGAGCCTTTTTCCTTTCACTTTTGCACTGATGAAGCTTTTTCCTGGATGACTTGGGTGACTTTATTTCTTGCCAAATTCCTTGAGATGAGTGATAACTCTATCAGGTGACATCAATGACAACTCTGACTTAGAGGATTCAAAATGTCCAACAATCTACCCCTTTGTCATTGATGGCAACCCTTATCCTTTTACTGAAACTTGACCTTCTTTTCTGCTCCCCCTGGGACTTTTCTCCCCCTGGCTCAATGCTCTCTCAAACATCAAATCTCTCCACATAACAAATATCTCCCCAATACACAAATATCTCCCCCTTTGACATCAATGGCAAAGGGTCACCTTTGGGGCTCGAGGCTAAGAATGAGCCTCTTATCTTAGCCCCTCCCCCACCTCCACATGAGGTGGTTAATTCTGGGGTGGGAGTATTTCTACTCCCCAAAAGCACTGCTCTTTGTCTTTATATTTTTCTCTTCTAAACCGAGTTTTTTGAATCCTCTCACTATTTCTTTCCAAGTCATCATCCCTGTTCCTGTTGTCACTTCTGTTCCTGTTCCTATTCTTGTTTTCATCCATGTTCCTATTCCTGTTCTCATCCATATTCATGTTCATGTTCCTATTCCTGTTCTTGTTCTCTTCTATGTTCTTGTTCATGTTCCTATTCTTGTTCATGCCAATGTTCCTGTTCATGTTCCTATTCCTATTCATGCTTGATTCTGGAATATTTGCTCTACACCATCTTGCTATGTGACCATCATTATTGCACTTATAACACTTAATGTTATTATTCCTTGGATGTGCAATTGTCTTAGAATTTCTCCTAGTGAAGCCATATCCTCTTCTGTCATGAACCCTGTAATTCATTGCCTTGTGACCAAACTCATTGTATGAGTAGCAATATCCTTGGAAAAGTTGTCCTTTCCCATCTACCTATCTTTCATGTGTCCTGCACTGTGAATCCATGTGCCCAAACTTGTGACATGAAAAACATATTCCCTTGAAGAAACCTTTCCTAGACCCCATTGGTCTTCTAGTTCCTCTTGACCTATTATGATTGTTGTTCCATCTGAATCTTCTTTGTTCATTGTCCCTGTTCCTGATGGACTCACTACAATCTGACTCATCCTTAGGAGTTTCACTTTCACTTCCACTCTCATATGAGAAATACTCTTCTGAAGTATCCTCTTCTTTTGAAGTGTCTTCGGATATGGTAGTTAACTTGTCTTCTTGAACCTATTTGGAACCAAAACATGTCTTGTTTGTTGCTCTTCTTTGTATCTTGACTATTTTATCCACACTCTTTGCACTGTTTACATACTTGTTTAGCTTATTATTGGAATCCTCTAGATCTTATTTTAATAGGGCCACTTCTTGTGTTAGATTTTCACATTCCAATATCTTCGCTTCTAACTTATCTTTGAACTTGCTTGCCTTAGATTTTGACTTTTCTAGATCCTCTATGAGCAATAATATTTCTTCATCACATTCTTGAAACTGTATTTCAAGCTTAGAGTGTTGCTTTCTTACCTTCTTTACTATTTCAAGGGCATAGATAAGTTCTCCCTTGAGATCATATCCATTCTCTACCGAATAATCCTCTATTTGTTTACCTTTGTCCATATCATTACTTCCTTTTGGCTTGTCTTCTATAGGATCACTCACTTCTTCTTTATCTTCCAAAGCCATTAGAATATTCTCATTTGATCCCAATATTATATGTTGAACCCAAATCTCATTTTCTTTGGATAAGAGATATTTTTCCTTTTTGATCTCATTGAGTACATAAAGATTTCTTTCTCTTATAGCACTAGCTACTAGTTTCCCAGATTCAAATTTTCTTACTTCACATCTATCTTGATGAAAAGTTACCATATGGCCTTGATCACAAAGTTGACTAATGCTCAAAATATTATGTTTCAAACCTTCCACATATAGAACATTTTCAGCTTTTGCTTTCCCATTGCCTATACTTAGAGTTCCTTTTCCATAAATCTTTGTTGAACCATTGTCCCCAAAATTTACTGACCCTCTGTTTCCTTCTTTCAAAACTATAAAATTGTCATTTTCTCCTGTCATGTGTCTAGAGCATCCGCTATCCAGAAACCATTTTTCTTCTTTATCCTGGGCATGCAAAGCTATTTGAACTAGCAAGGATTTTAATTTACCTTTCCCTTTTTCTTCTTTTCTAGTAGTTTGAGTTGTGGACTTTCTACTAGACTTAGAGATTTCTAGTTTGCACCTTCTAGCTTTATGCCCAAAATTATTGCATTTGTAACACTTAACATCATCATCCATATGTGGGGCAAGAGAATCCGTACTACTACTATCATTGTCTTTGCTAGTACATTGCATATGACCATATTTATTGCAAGAAAAACAATGTCTATGGAAGGAATTTTGTAACCTGTTTTGATGAGGGCTCGATCTAGTATTCTTCCTTTTACGGTCTTATTTCCTTGAGATATGGTAAGATACCTCATTTTTTACTTGATGTTCCTGCCTCTTGGTGTAATCTCTTGTTTATTTTAATTCTGCATCTTAGCATAATAATTTCTACTACCACTTTCTCAAGTCCTACTTCTTTGGCTTCCAACATGTCTCTTAACTGGTGTTCAAAATCTCTTCTTTCTTTCAATTCTATTTTGAGTTCTATTAGCCTTTGTAGAAGCTCAATTCTTGCCAATTCATCATTTTGAATTTGTTCCTTTAGTTGTGCATTCTCATCTTGAATCCTTTCAAGATATTGGAGACAGTTGAAGAGTGCTTCCTCAAAGTCTATACTTTCTTCACTCTCTGATGTCATGTGTGCTACCAAAGGATCCTCTTCCAAGTTGTTAGACTCTTCATGGAGAGACCCACTTTGATACCAATTGAAGAACATGTGCTTATACTAAGAGGGGAGGGATGAACAATATAACATAGAACTTTTTTCCAAATAGTAGCATCAACATTAATAAAATAGTAAACATCACCTAAATCATCACACACATGAGAGACATCATTTTTAACGTGGTTCACCCAATGTGGGCTACCTCCACAGAGAAAATATTTCTTCTAAATATTTCTCAAATAATCTCTTTGGGAATCCTTCCCAATTACAATATTTATGGACCTCTATCCAAAGGAGATGTTGATCCCCTAATCTCAAGTTCTTGGATCTCTTCCATAGGAGAACTCTTTCCCCTTCTACTCTGGCTAGTGATCTTCTAGAAGAATTTGTCTCTCTACTACAATGAATGGTGGATCTCTCTCCACTTGAAGACTCCTCACTCAAAAGATCTATCTTCAATTGTCCTAGTTGCTGGATCTCTATCCACTGAGACTCTATCCTCTATACTTTGTCACCTCAAAAGCTCTATCAATAGGCTCACTCAGAACCTTCTAAAATATACTCAATAGGTTCACTCAGAACCTACTCAAATCTGCTCAATAGGTCCACTTAGAACCTGCTCAATAGGTTCACTCATAACCTGCTCAAATCTGATCAATAGGTCCACTCAGAGCCTACTCAAATCTGTTCAACAGGTCCACACAAAACCTGTACAAATCTGCTCAACAGGTCCACACAAAACCTATCTAAATCTGCTCAACAAGCTCACACAGAACCTGTTCAAATATTCTCAACAATGTCACACAGAACTTGTCCAAATATTCTCAATAAGTCCTCTCTAGGACTTTCTCAAATCTGCATTGCAAGCTTCCACAAAAGCTTACACAAAATCAGTCCACAAGCCTTCTCAAAGACTTGCCTCAAATATGCTTAACAAGTCCACACAGAACTTGTTCAATCACATAGAATCATAAAGAGAATTGTTAGAGACAAAATATGTTCTATACTCAATGCTCAATCAATATCTCAACTCAATCTCATAGAAACATAAAGAGAATTGTTAGAGACTCAATATGTTCTATACTCAAATCCCAATCTCAACTCAAATAAAATCAATCTCATAGAAGCATAAAGAGAATTGTTAGAGACTCAATATATTCTATTCTCAAATCTCAATCTCAACTCAAATCAATCTCATAGAAGCATAAATATAATTGTTAGAGACTCAATATGTTCTATTCTCAAATCCCAATCTCAACTCAAATCAATCTCATAGAAGCATAAATATAATTGTTAGAGACTCAATATGTTCTATTCTCAAATCTCAATCTCAACTCAAATCAATCTCATAGAAGCATAAAGAGAATTGTTAGAGACTCAATATGTTCTATTCTCAAATCTCAATCTCAACTCAAATCAGAATATAGAATAGTTTTTTTTATAGAACTTGAACAACCACTTCACACAATCACTTGATTAGGCTCAATCAAATCTACTCAACCAATCACCTCAAGGATCAATCCTTTCTCACAAACCCTAGTCCAAGCATGTATCAACCAACTCAAAATGTTTCCAACAATACTCAACAACAAATCTCACATAACAATGATACTCATGTTCAATTTATTTGCACAACCAATGGGCTTCAATAATAATGCTTATAAACAAGGTTTAATCACAACTCTCAATTCATAAAACCTTGAAGCATTAAACAAACAACTCTCAAAAAGACAACCACAATCAATCCTTTTCTCTCCAAATATATTTTCAAAAATCAATCACCCACATAAGTCAATGACGAATATTGCCCATACCTTTTTGATGCCTTATGATTTATCCACTAAATTTGCCATACTCAACACACTAAACAAAATAAAGAATAGAATGAGCTAGGGAACTAAAAAAAACTGAATGAACCAAAGAGAAGCAAAAAAAAAAAACAAGAAACTAGGTACCTTCAGAACTTGAGCCATCCAAAGAAATGATAGAAAGAAGAGCTTCCCTAATTTGAGAAGCCCACCATATAGGAGGGTGGCCATAACAAGTAAGATCACCTTTGTCCAAAGCCCAATTAGCTAAAGCATCAACACTCTTGTTTTGATCTCTGACCACATGATTGTAATCAACTTTCAAAAATCCCATCCGGATTAATTGAATCTTCTCAATAATTCTTTTTATTCTCCAATCCACCTTATGATTCTTAGAAGGAGTCTTCAAGAGATTAATCATAAGTTGAGAGTCAGACTCAACTAACACCTTTTCCCATCCAACCTTAGTAGCCTCCTGAAGGCCTCTCGAGGATACCATACCCCTCAGCAAGGTTATTGGAAAGAATACCCAAATTCTCAGCAAAAGTAAAAACCAGGGAGCCATCCGAAAGTCTACCAATTCCTCCCACACTGGCTTTTCCAGGGTTCCCTCTAGAGGCTCCATCAGTATTGACTTTTCCAAAATCCTTAGGAGGAGGTTGCCAATTTCTAGTCCTATCCATCTTACTAATACTCACATTCCCTTTAAGTTGGTTGCCCTTAGAAGATTTAATCTTCAATATTTGCATCACTTGATCCCATATTTGGTGGGAGTTTTGGGGGTGATTAAGGAGTTGATGGACTGATTCAACTAAGTTGGCTATGGTATTTTTCCAAATATAGTGAATATCCTTCCTATCTTGATTAAAAATTTGGTTGTTCCTTTCATTCCAAATATTCCAAAGAAGAATGGTAGAACCCATCCAAACTAACTGCCTAATAAAATGATCAACACCCTCTTGATTAGGCCAATCCCTCCAAAGTTGTTCAAAAGTAAAAAAATTGGACCATTGTAAGCCAAGTAAAGTGGCCATTCTCCTCCATAGCTCAGAGGCTAAAGTACACTCAATAAAAATATGGTTGATATTTTCTACATTCTCTTCACACATTTCACATCTAAAAGGGCCATGAAAACCACGCTTCATAAGTTGCTCACCAGTAAGCACCCTACGATGCAATAAAAGCCAATTAAAGAACCTCACCTTAGGCCAGAGATTTTGAGCCCACAATCGAGAAAATATGTCAGAAGAATGGTTGGGATTATTATGGCATAAGGTCAAATAACCTTGAGCAACTGAATACTCACCCTTAGTAGTGTTGTTCCATCCAAAACAATCTTTTTCATGGGACCAAGAGAGGGATCTCATATGAAGGATGCCTTGGATATCTTGTCTTTGCCTTTCTGGGATTTGAATAGGCCAATCCTCAATAGGGATCCAATATCTACCAACCTTTGAATTACTAGTATGGTACCGATAGTAATTAGCCACCTTTATCCAATTAGCTCGGTGAAGCTCCTCCATCCAAGGCCTCCAATCGGGAAACTGGGTTATCAAAGGCTTGTGACCATCCCAAGAATCTATCCAAAAATTTGCCTGTTGACCATTATGAATGATCCAAAATAATTTTTTCTTTATCAAATCCTCACCAGTATTAAGAACTGCTAAAATGGGAGAACCTTTGGTAGGAAGTTGATAGCGAACAAGGTCTTCAGGACTTTTGTTCTCAACATATTTAGCACGGAGATTATTGGCCCAAAGAGCATTGGGGTTATGCAACATCCTCCAATATAATTTAGCAGCTAAAGCTTTGTTGTTATTAATAGAAGACCGGAATCCTAACCCCCCTTCACTCTTAGGAAGACATAAAGTATCCCATTTCACCAAGGCCCATTTTATTTTCTCCTTAGTACCACTCCAAAGGAAACGATGACTGATTTGATCCAATTCTCGAAGAACAACCTTTGGGATATTCAAAATGGAAGAAACATAAATAGGAATAGCTTGAAGGACTGATTTTACCAAGGTGATTCTACCCCCAGAAGAAAGCCACTTGTTGGTCCACTTTCCAATTTTCTTCTTGACTTTGTCCAACAACCAATTCCAATCTTTATTTTTCTGCCTTTGAATATTTATGGGAATACCTAAATAAGTGATTGGAAGAGAGGTCTTCTTATATCTTAATTTATCCAAGACCATGGATTCCTGTCTAGCCGAGTAGTGAAAGAAAATAACTTTAGATTTGTCTTCATTGATCAACTGCCTAGTAGCCTTAGAAAAATAGCTAATGATTTGCTTAATATTAGAAGCTTCCTTAATTGTAGCTTTACCTAAAAGAGTAGAGTCATCCACAAATTGAATATGAGAGATAGGTCTAGCTCCATGAGCAATGGTAACTCCCTCAAGGGTTTTGTTTTCCCTCTTTTTGGTTATAGTCCTACCCAAGCATTCAACAAGAATGATGAATAAATAAGGGGATAGCGGGTCACCTTGCCTAATACCTCTAGAAGCTAGGAATGACTGAGAAGGCCTACCATTGATAAGAACTAAGTAGGAAACTGAAGAGATACATCCCATAATCCAATCCATCCAATCCTTAGAGAAACCAAATTGCCTCAAAACTTTGATAAGGAAGTGCCAATCCACTCTGTCATAAGCTTTGGATAAGTCTAACCGAATGAACATGGAAGGAGAATTTTGCATATCCATGGAATGGATGGCTTCCTGAGCAAGAACTATCTCATCTACTATTTGACGTCCTTCCACATAACCCCCTTGCTCTGGGAAATAATCTTATGCAAAAGAGGCTTCAACCTTTCTGCCATGATTTTAGTAATGATTTTGAGAAGAACATTACATAAAGCAATAGGTCTAAAAGTTGAGATATGATCAACCTCTTGAGCTTTTGGAACAAGAGTAATATAAGTTTTATTGATAACCTTCAAAATTTCTTTGGCTTTCCTGGCTTCTTCCACCACCTCTAATAAATCAACATGAAGGATATCCCAGAACTCTTGGTAGAACTCAATGGGAAAACCATCGGGACCTGGGGTTTTCCCTTTTTGCATTTTAAAAACTACTTGTTGAAGCTCATTGATAGTAACAGGAGCAGTCAAAATAGAGTTCTCCTCAAAAGTGATAAGAGAAGGGATTGCTTGAAGAACATTTTGTTGTGAAGCTGAGTCAAGAGGAGTAGCAACAAAAATATTGGAAAAGTAATCAACAACAATAGAGTTCATGCCATCCCAAGTATAAACAACATCTCCAGAATCTGATTTTAAGGAAGAAATAAAGTTGTGAGATCTTCGAGCTAGAAGAGATTTGTGGAAGAAATTTGTGTTTCGATCTCCTTCTTTGAGCCATTGAATTCTAGATTTTTGCTTCCATAAGATTTCTTCTCTTTTTTTCCCATTCCTCTAACTGAGTTGTGAGTTTAATTTCATCTGCACTTCTCTTCTCTGTGAGGCCATCTAAACGGATTTTCTTATTCAAATTTTCAATATGAGCAATAACTTCATGTTTTTTTTTATGAACATCCCCAAACTCTTTCCAGTTCCAAGTCTTGATTTTGGATTTAATGTATTGCAGTCTTTTGGAAAAACAGAACATCTTAGTCCCATGCCTAGGTTTACCTTCCTTCCACCATTGTTGCACACGAGGTCTGAAGGAAATGTCTCTAAGCCACATTAATTGAAAATGAAAAGGAGAGAAACTCACATTGGTTTTCCACATTTCCACCATGACTGGCCAATGATCCGAACCAGCATTATTAAGAGTCTTCACTTTAGGAATGTGACCATGGATTAAGAAATTTTCGAGAGCAAAAACCTATCCAATCTCTCCATTATACAAGCTAAGCCTTGCCTTCTATTAGACCAAGTCATAAGGCCATTATCTGGTTGGATATCCACAAGATGGAGGTTTGCAATATATTCACTCATGAGGTCAGTGCTTTTGTCCAAATTTCTATTTCCCCCCTTTTCTCATCCAGAGAGAGGATGGTATTGAAATATCCTCCGATCAAGATCCAAGATTTAGGAAAATGAGAGATAATATGAGTAATATCCTTCCACTGTCTTCTTTTTTCCTCCAAAGAAGTCGGAGCATAAATAGTAATGCAGAGCATAATCTGGTTGGAATGTCTACTTTGAATAGCTATAGCCAACAAACCCCAACTACCAACCATATGGTGAATAACTACCTCTTTTGGGTCCCAAAGACAAGCAATGCCACCCGAAGTCCCTTGGGAACTGAGGGAAACCACTTTTCTAGCTGGCCAAATTTTATTGGCAATTGAGTCCATATCCTCCATTGACATCTTTGTTTCTTGAAGGAAAACAAGATGTGGATGATTTATCTGAATCATTCTTCTAATTTCATTTTGTTTTGAAAGACTCCCTTTGAGTCCTCTAATATTCCAAGTGATGATCTTCATTAATACCAGGGCTAAAAAAGTTGGGAAGGGCATTAATCTTACCTTCCTCTACAAGCTTTTCACCTTCTTTTACCATATGATATTGATTGGTCTTGCGACCTGCTTTTTTATTAGAATCCATCTTCAATTTTTTTTCCCTGTTTCTTGACTTATTCCAATTGAATCTGAGATGGCTTCTAACCTTGAAGAATGCTCGTACATAGCCAAAATTTTACTAGATGGTTCAACGGAGTCTATATTGGGACCTGCATTATTTGAAGTTTTGACATTTGAAAGATTGTTTTTCTTGTGTAAATTTTCTCCTTTTTTTTTTGTTGAAAACCTTTGATTTGTTGGTTTGTCTCCGAGTTCTTCCCTTCATATTTAAATTGTGTTTCTAAGATTTCAGTTTCCATTATTTCCTCTTCCTCACTTGGGACATCATTTGTGGAAAGGATTTCAAACATATTAGCAGATGACTTTGATTGATCCTTCATAACTAGTTTTTTTAAGTGTTCTTCTTCTTAGGTATTTGGAAACCTATTGAGTTTATATCTTCTTTCTTTTGATCGAGAATTTTATTTGGGCAAGCACCGGCCAAATGACCATATTCATGGCAAATTCTACAATGAAAAGGAATGTTCTCATAGTCCACTACTTGCTCCCAAGTGTCTTCCCCAAATTGTAATGTGATCTTTTTAGGTAGGGGTTTGTCAAAATCCATTAAAACACAAATTCGAGCATAAATAATATGTTCAAAATTTTGAGTACAATCAACAATCATCATAAAAGTTCCTAAAGAGTTTCCAATTGAAGAAAAAATAGTAGGATTCCAAAATTCAATAGGGAGGCCAAAGAGTCTAACCCACACGGGAGCTATAGAAGGCATCTCTTCTTCGACTTTAAATTTAGTATGCCAGGGCTTCATGAAAAGCCCTACCCTTCCAAAAAACCAAGGACCCCCTTGAAAATTTTTCTCTCTATCTTCATTATTAGCAAATAAAACAAGAAAATAACCATTTGGATAAATAGAGATTTGTAACTCACCTTTAGTTTTCCAGCTTTTTGCAGCCCAGACTTTGAAAGCAGATAGACTCGGATGAAAACCCACGAACCGACAAATTAGTCCTCTTTTTTCCAAATCTTCAATGCCGATATGAATGTTACCCATATCAAGCTTAACAATAGGAGTTCCATCAGCTGCTTTAAGACATCCTGACTCCATTTTCCTGGGATCAATATTAGGCATTCTTAGAGGTTTATGGGAAGCCCTAATATTGATATTAGCATTGGGCTGAGGCTGTCCACCATGAAGGGCATCCCTAAAATTCATTTTTGGGACTGAGTCTTCGAAATTCTTACCCTTGACAAGGGTTTTCATAGTAGAATTATTTTGTGGGTGCACCTTAGCACCAGATTCACTTGAGATATGAGCCATTTTTTGATCAACTACTTGAAACTTGTTTCGTGATCTCTTTAATCCTTGCCCTAGACGTCGTGGAAAGGTATGGTTTTCACTTTTCTTTTGTGCAACAAATTGGAAGTCGTTGTCACTCAAGTTCATAGTATGATCTATTGAAAGATAAATTTCTAACCCATATTGGATCCCCTGCAACATTTCTTGCTAAAATATTGAGCATAAACCACAAAAATATTGGCCGCTAGGGCCCGAAGGCCCTAAAAACCAACCTCTGGAGCTGCTTGCACTCAACCCAGATGAAACCCTCGCATAGCCGCTTGCCAAATATCTCGTTCACACATAGGGATGCACTAGGATCTGTGTTGCTCCAAATGATATGAAAATTGGTGGAGACGTTCTAGGGTTTTTTAGGCATCTACCCTCAAAATTTTAGCTCAATCCAAGTCCGGATGAGTGAGATATGTCGAAATCGGACCAAAATATTAACAAGGAGCCATCTAATCAATATTTATTGGAGTTATTACATTATTTGGTACCTTGCAATATTAATACAAGGACCTCCCTTGGATTCCAATTATCGATCATATTGTTGAGTGGATATTTTTCCCAATTGCAAAATCTCCATCATAGTTAGGGTATTAATCTGAAAATCCTCTCTTGCAAAGAAGTTACAAATAAAAACAACTTCTCCAAGGTTTCGCTATATAAGCATTGCACATGCGTATTTGAAAGTAAAATAATCAAGAACAATAAGTGCTAGAAACAACCCAGTTATTTACAACTGTTAACAAGGGGCATGTTGGTTTAATTTATTTGTGCTTTGTGATTGATTTCTTTAAATTGTAATGAATGTACCTTTGTACAAATTGATAAAATGAAGTGTTGCTTATTTGATTATCTTTGCATTAATTTGTCTTACCCTGAATCCCTATTAGTGGGTTTGTTTTATCTTTAGATTAAAATGCAAAGTGATAAAGTGCGTGGAATTGTCCACTTCATTTTAAAATTCATGGATTTAATGTGAGATTCATTTGTAGTTTGTAGGTTTAATTTTATCTTCAAATTTAATGTTCTATTAATTGTAAATTTAGAAAGTCAAAAATGTAGCAAGTTAGCAATTTAGTATGTTAGCAAGTTAGCATTCATTTGCTTTACATGTACTTAATGTGAGTTTGAGGATTAGTGGAGCTAGTAATTCCTTTTATCTTTGATTATCTATATGCAATCAACAAGTGTTGTGGAATTGTCCACTCCATTTCTTATCTTTGATTTAATGTGAAATAGTAGTCAGTAACCCTCCCTCCTAGATTGATTTTATCTTGTTTATGCAAAATGAAAAGTTGTGCAGAAATGTTCCTTTTAATGCCCTAAAAAGTGATCCAAATAAGTGTGTATGTAAGTGCTTGTGAATTAAATTATTTGGATCATGTGCACTCTATATTTCCTAGATCATATTTATGAATCAAATGAGACCTTTTGGGATTTTGAGTTTTAGATTAAAAGACTTAAACAAATGGGATTTACAAAAATAAAAGAAAACTTATAGAAAAATAAAATACAACTTAGATAATATAAAGTTGGAATATAAGTGCAAACACAATATGACGTCATGCTCCCCTACCCTAAAAAACTAGAGATTATGAGAAAATATTAAGGGTAACCTGATCTAAACAAACCTACATAAACACAATTTGGTTAAATCAAGTGCTAGACTCTAAGGAAAACAAACCTTGCATTCAAATGAACCTTCATGTAGTGCAACCTCCTAGAGCATTTAACACTAGATATAAATCCACAAAATGCAGTAAAAAGATTAAATATTAAATATATAACCCTCATAAATAAATATCCTCTAGTATTGCTCACAAGGTGTAAGTTTCCATATTTGTATGCATTCAAATATCAAAATGATGTCTTTGATTACAAAAAATTCTAGCCCATTGAAAATGGGCTTCCATGGGTATTTAAAATTTTTAGGAGCCTTATTGTTTCAACTTCCTTTACAAAAAATGGAAGTACAATGTGAAAAAAAATACACAAAAATATAAACCCTCTTAAGTTCTTACAAAACTCTTGAATAATAATAATAAAACACCCTAAAAAAAAATACTCTCCTTTCCTTATATATCCCCATTTCTTTTATCTTTAACCCACATATAACAATATATGTATCTCAAAATAAATATAATATAGGCTAAATTTAAAGCATTCAGGCCTATATATATAGAACATAGAAAATAACCTTATAAAATCAATAAAATTTTAAGGTTTATTAAACCTTCATCAACTTTAGTGCATAAAACCTTTGAACAAAACTATTTGTCTTGTGTGCACCCCTTGCCACGATTCAAACGATGATGGAAGAGATAGGAATGCAATACCTTAGGCACTACTGATGTTCACACAATGACACTGAGAGGGGGGGGGTGAATCAGTGTAGTTATTTAACTTCAATACAACAGCATTCAAATACTGAAGCACAAAAAACTTATAAAACCAGAAGAACAAAATGAGAGCACACCACAACACACAATATAACGAGGTTCACCAATTTGGCTACTCCTCAAAAATTAAGCTGCTTGGACTTCAATCCAAATCCGGTCTTTGCAAAATTTCAATTTTACAACTTCTTTACCGGCATCCTTTGGAAGGAGCACCAACCCCTGTAATTTTCTTCGCAACGAGATGGAGCACCAACCCCTAGTACCAAGCACCAACTTGGACTACAATTCTGATCAATTAGAATGACATAAAAGTGTCTTCACTTCATGCACAACCACGGTCGAGTCTGCAATTAATCCAACTCTGC
The DNA here is from genome assembly GCA_028583015.1 of Wollemia nobilis. Classification (NCBI taxonomy): domain Eukaryota; kingdom Viridiplantae; phylum Streptophyta; class Pinopsida; order Araucariales; family Araucariaceae; genus Wollemia; species Wollemia nobilis. Next base: position 2,203,408 of record JAQPPZ010016856.1, on the reverse strand, counting down.
ACACTCTCACGGCTCTGCTAATTTTCTTATTCAAACCCTCTTTTCACGACAATATTTCTCTTTACGCAACAACTTCTCTCTCACGACGGCAACATTATTACGTGCTCGATTGTCCTCTTATACCCTATTTTTCTCATCGGGACTCTTTGTCTTCTATCGCGTTTCAATTCTTCATGCAATCGGATGACATTCTCGAGCCGTTCGAATTCTTTTCTTCTTTCCAATGCGGTTGTTCGAATCCTTCCAAATACTTGTTCGAATCTTGCACATCCTTCTTCTCGAAAGCTTTTCGATCCTTCCTATTTTATGTTTCGAATTTCTGTAAATGCGTCTATTTTAATCGGTTGTTCTAATGCATTCTTCAATCGGGTGTTCGTTTGCACTTTCAATCGGTTGTTCGAATCTTTGCACTTCGACCGTTCGAATGCTTTTTTGATACGACCTATACGACACTTAGAAAGCGTTTCAAGCATGCATCTACATCTATTTCCATGCATGTTCGACACCTGTCAATGTGTAGCTATCTATCGACATCGATTCTTTTTACGTAACAGTTGCATGATTATGCTTTTTCGACACGTGTCATTTTGCATGCTCCTGCGGCTTTTACCCGCCAAACAGTTCACTGTCGCGATATCGCGACACTTTTAATTTTTCTAACGTCATCCTTCATAATGTCGCGAAATCGCGACGCTTCCAGATTCCGGCACCTTTCCTAGCATCTGTCGCGAAATCGTGACACTTTCGACTTTCTTGACGTCATCATCATTCTTGTCGCGAAATCGTGACGCTTAGCTTGCGTCATCATCCTTCTTGTCGTGAAATCATGACTCTTGCGTCATCATCCTTGTCACGAAATCGTGACACTTTGACTTTCGTACACTCTTCTTTGCCAGCGGCGAGAAAAGGAACATGTCGCGAAATCGCGACACTTTGCTCTTCCGTACAACTCTCCTTGCCAACTCCAGCGAAAATGGAACATGTCACTAAATCGCGACACTATGCTTCATGCAATGGCGAAATTTTTACATCTTTGTGCCTTGTGTTTTCACCTTGCCTCTTTTCATGAAATTTTGACTTGTAATATCATTCTTGCATCTTTCGGTTCTACACTTTTGACTAGTAGCGAAATCGCTACACCTTAGTTTCCCTTTGTTTCAACATGTAGCGCCATCGCTACACCTTAGTTTCTCTTTGTTTCAACATGTAGCGCCATCGCTACACCTTAGTTTCTCTTTGTTTCAACATGTAGCGAAATCGCTACACCTTCTTCTTGTGAATTTTTACTTGTGTCGAAATCGTTGCAACTCGGTTTTCTTAACTTCCGATTTGTAGCGAAATCGCTACACCTTTGTTTCCATACATTTCCAGCTGTGCTTTGAAATGCGAAACTTCAACATGCATGGAAATCGCTACTCTCTTCATTGCAAGCTCCTTTCCTCCATTTATGTCATGAAATCGTGACACATTTTCTCTCTCCTCAGCGAAAACTCGACATGTCGCGACATCGCGACATTTTGGCGTGCATTTTCTCTCTCCTACTTTTTGTCGCGAAATCGCGACACATTTTCTCTCTCCTCAGTGAAAACTCGACATGTCGCGACATCGCGACATTTTGGCGTGCATTTTCTCTCTCCTGCTTTTTGTCGCGAAATCGCGACAGAAAACATGTCGCGATATCGCGACAGTTTTCTTCCTTGTCTCTTTCTGCCAATTTCTGAATCTGGGTCACCTCTGTTTTGCTTGAAACTTTCTGCACTTGATCTGGTGACCTCCGAGCTGCATCAAGCTGCATCAATGCATACGTGTTGACAACAATGACAATACTTTCTCAAATGCTTTTGCTGCACCTTGCTCAACAATCTCCCCCTTTGGAATTGTTGGCAACACACTGCAACCTTGCTCAACTTCTTCTCCCCCTTTGCCAATAATACCAAAGGGCTGCTGCAGACTCCCCCTGAGTCTCTGTACACCATTCTCAGGAAAATATTGTTATAGTTAGCAAAAATCATAAATATAAGCAAAACTATAAGTATAGGCATGCATGCACCCATTGAGAATGTGATCCCTAATGATAGTCAGTTCTTGGGAATTGTGACCACTCCCAACTTATTCCTAAGGTACTCAAAAACATCCTTGGGCAATGGTTTTGTGAATATATCAGCTACTTGCTCTGTAGTTGGAACAAAATCCAACTTGACTTCTCCTTCTGCAACTTTATCCTTCAAAAAATGATATCGGATTGCAATGTGTTTGGTTCTTGAATGCATAACTGGATTCTTGGATATGTTGATAGCACTAGTGTTATCACATTTTATTGATATTGGCTCTTTGAAGTGGATACCAAGATCTTTCAAAGTTTGTCTCATCCATAATATCTGTGTACAACAAGTTGTGGCTGCAATGTATTATGCCTCTGCAGTGGATAGAGAGCTGATTCTTGTTTCTTCTTTGTGCCATGCTACCGACTTGTCTCCAAGATAAAATGCTCCTCCACTTGTACTCTTCCGGTCATCAATGCACCATGCCCAATCTGCATCAGAATATGCAATCAAAGTGAAGTCTTTGCCTTTTGGGTACCACAACCCATAATCCATGGTACCTTTGAGGTACCTGAAGATCCTTTTTACAGCTGTGACATGAGTTTCTTTGGGACTTGCCTGAAATCTAGCAACCATGCATACTGCCTGTAGTATATCTGGTCTAGTAGCTGTTAAATACAGCAGGCTTCCAATCATAGACCTGTACATTGTTTGATCCACATCCGGAGATTTATCATCCTTGCTCAACTTGCGACTTGTTGTCATGGGAGTCTTGACCGGTTTCTTGTCTTCCATTGTGAACTTTTTCAGCATTTCTTTTACATATTTAACTTGAGAAATAAAAATGCCTTTTTCATTTTGATTGACCTGCAGATCCTAAGAAATAAGAAAGTTCACCAATCATTGACATCTCAAATTCTTTTTTCATTTTAATTGATATGTCTTTGCGGTATTCATCCATCTTTCTTTGCCAAATATTATGTCATCTACATAAACAACAAGAACAATAAGATGACCCTTCTCTGTTTTGACATATAAGTTGCTATCCACCAAACCTTTCTTAAACCCTTGTTTAATTAGATAATTATCCGACCTTGCATACCATGCTCCCGGGTGCCTGTTTTTAATCCATATAAAGCTTTCTTTAAACTGCAAACAAAATCTGGATTGTCACCAAGTTGGAAGCCATCCGGTTGTTCAATGTAAACCTCTTCTTCCAGTTTTCCATTCAAAAATGCTGATTTTACATCCATTTGATATACTTTGAAGTTTTTATGAGCTGCTAATGCCAGAAACATTACGATTGCCTCTAGTCGGCTACCGGTGCAAAAGTTTCTTCAAAATCAATGCCTTCAACTTTGAGCATAGCCTTTACATACCAATCTTGCCTTATTTACGACAACCTTGCCCATCTTCATTCAATTTATTTCTAAAAACCCATTTAGTGCCAATTATGTTTTTATTTGTTGGTCTAGGTACTAATTCCCAGGTATTGTTTTTCTCTATCTGATCTAGTTCTTCATTGATTGCCTTCATCCAACTTTCATCAGTGCTTGCTTCAACAACATTTTTAGGTTCAATACTAGATAACAGAGAATAGTTCCTCATTACTGTTCTTCTTGTCTGAATACCATCTGTGGGATCCCCAATAATCTGTTCACTTGGATGATTTTTTTGCCGATTGCTGTTTTAAATTTCCTGTTTTCTTCTTCTTCAGATTCAGTTTTTACACCATCTGGATCAATTTTTTGATTCTTCTCTGTTTCTTTTTCATCATCACCTTCAATGACTTCTTCATACATAGGGTAGTTTTCTTGATAAGTAGTTTCTTGTTCTCTACCTTCATCAACTTTCACATCGGCACTTTCAACAATTTTCTTCAACCTCTTGTTGTAACATGTGTATGCCTTGCTTTTTGTTGAGTAACCAAGAAAGATACCTTCATCAGCTCTATCTTCAAATTTACCGAGGTTATCTTCAATCCGTTTTATGTAGCACTTGCTTGCCAAATACTTTGAAATGTCTTGTTGTTGCCTTTCCGCCAAACCACAACTCATAAGGTGTTTTGCTTTCATGTGGTCTCGGCATGCACTGTTTTGAATGTAAGCTGCAGTATGAGCGCCTCTTTCCAAAATACGTCGGCTATTTTGTTTTTCGCAGACATTGTCCTTGCCATTTCCTGCCTTTGTTCTATTCTTCCTTTCTACAACACCATTACTGTGAGGTGTCCTAGCTGCTGAAACTGTCTTCTTATCCCATGTTTTTGACAGTATTCTGCAAATTCTTCGGAGATAAACTCTCCTCCCCTGTCTGATCTTAGGCATTTAATTCTTTTTTCTGATTGATTCTCAACAAGATTTTTGAAGGTTTTAAACATCTCAAAGGCTTCTGAATTGAGTTTCAGAAATAGTACCCATGTCATTCTTGAGTAGTCATCTATACACGGCATAAAATATTTGTGTCCATTTATGCTTTCGGTTCTCATGGGTCCACATAGATCGGTGTGAATTAGTTCTAATGGCTTGCTAGTGAAGTATTCTTTTGCTTTGAAAGTGGCTCTGGTTTGTTTTCCCTTTTGGCATGACTCACGGATGCTATTTACGGGTTTGCCAATGTTTGGTATATCTCTAGCTGCTCTTTTTGAGCTGATTTTTGCCAGATTGTCAAAACTAATATGCCCAAGCCTCTTGTGCCATAGCCAGTTTTCATCTTCCTGTCCAATCAAGCATGTTCCTTCTGCGGTTTCTGAAAGTGTATACTGATTTCCAGAAGTTCTCGGTCCGGTGGCTATTAACTTTCCATTTTTTGTCTTTCTTACTTCATGACCCTCCTTCTTGAAGATTACATCATGGCCTCTGTCACATATTTGACTTACACTTAGCAAGTTATGCTTCGGGCCAATTACAAACAAGACTTCTTTTGATTTTATATTGCCATCACTGATCTTGAGTGATCCCTTTCCAACAATCTTTGCTCCATCATTATTTCCAAATTTCACAGAACCACCTTCATAATTCTGTAAATTCTCAAACTTTTGCTTGTCACTGTCATGTGGTTGGAACAACCAGCTATCCAAGTATCCAAGGTGCTGATTTGTTCCGAGCTTTAAAAGCGGTCTGGACAATCAAAGATTCCTTTTCTTTCCATTATGGTTTGATAGCAGATTTTGCTACTTGTTTTGCCTTTGTCCTTTCATTAGCATGTGCCTATTTTTCAGGAAATTTCTGGTTTTGTTTCAACCCACTTGGCTGAGATTTTCTACCTTGATAATTATTTGATGCAAAAGTGCTTCTGCAGTTTCTAGCAATATGTCCAAAATTATGACAATTATAACATTCAATTGCATAATTCATTAAAGGAGAAAAAACATTTCTGCTGGTAAAATTCCTTTGAGATACATTATGCCTGCAATCTGAAATCTTATGGCCATAAGCATTGCATTTAAAACAATAACCGAGAAAATGCATGATTAAACCTGGGTGCCGGTCTTTGCCGGTTTGAAGTAGGAGCCATGACTCTTCTCCTCCTTGGATGTGTGACTTTTGTGAATCCATCTTTGTCGGTATTCTTCTTGAATGCGGCATTATTGTTTTCTTTTGCATGATTTGGTTTTTATGGTTCAACCACTGATCTTTTCTTCTTTCTTTATGGGTTCTATATTCAAGTTCTTTGAATCCTTTGAAGATTCTCCTTCATCAAAGCCTAAACCAAATTTTATGCGAGAAGGCCTTTGGTTATTTAACATTTTATCCAGCTTTACGGTACTTTCTTCAAACTTATGAAAGCAGTTCAATTTTCTATTCATCTCCTCTAGACTGCATCCTTAACTTAACAATGTCTTCCTCTAGCTTGTTGCATTCAACTGTCTTTACAGTTAATTGTTCATCAAGAACTTCAGACATTTTCTTGAATTCCTCTGTCTGTATTTTCAGATTGTTTATTATGTCTGTGGCATTCTCTAATTTCTTTGAAAATTTCTTATTCTTCTTCCTTTATGCACTCAACTCTTCAAGTGCGGCAACCAATTCTCCTTCCAAATACACTTCAACTTCATCCTTGGAATTTTCATCACCTTCCTGATTTTTCTCTGTTCTTTCTTCTTCAAGTGCCATGAACAAAGCTTCACCTCCTTCTTCTTCAGACTCCTCATCTGTGCTTTCTTCGAAACTGCTGACATTCTTGGTTATGAAGCTTTTCTTCTTGAAGTTGTTCTTTCTGAAATTTTGTTTCTTCTTCCAGTCACCTTTTTCTTGGTGTGAACCTTCACCATTTTTGGTTCTCTCCTGCATTGGACATTTGGTTGCAAAATGACCGACTCCTCCACAATTGAAGCATTTAAAAGGTAGCTTCCCTCTATATTTTCCTTTTCCTTTTGTGAGTTTTCGAACAAAATTGGCTTCTGTTTCATCCAGTGTTCCTTCATCCTCAGATTCATGTTCAGCTTTTACATTCTTGTGTGCTTTAAAAGTTGCTTCTCTGTCTGTAGACTTGGTTTGTCCTATTCTCATTTCATATCTTTCGGGGAACCATGCAACTCATCCATCCTTGAAGTTGTTTAGATCTTTTGCCTCTTCTATTGCAGAGACTTTGGAGTTAAATCTTTTGTGAAGTGTTTCGAGAACCTTTTTCACAACAACTGCATCATCAATTTCTTCACCGAGTCCTCCGATTGCATTAATAATTCCGTTGACTCTCGGCATATAAGTCTCTATGTTTTCATCTTCATTCATTTGCGGTGCTTGAGCTGTGCTCGATGAGTTTGCGGTTTTGCTTCCTTAATCTTCTTGTCTCCTTCATGGATGCTCTTCGGTTTATCCCACATGTCTTTTGCTGATTTACAACTCATGACTCTTATCGGTTCACTTGTCAACAAGCCCACACATTATGGCATTCTTAGCTTTGGAGTTGTTCTCAAATTTCTTTTTCTCGGTGGTATCTGTTGGAGGAGTAGTGGGTGTTGTGTATCCACTATCTACAGAATCCCAAATATCATATCCCAATGCACTCAGATATGTTTGCATTACGAGTTTCTAGAAGGTGTAATTTGTTCCATCAAATAAGGGAGCTTTGTTGGATGAAAATCCTTCACACTTTGCCATTGTTTCTTCCAAGATCTCCTTAGCTGATTAAGCTTGTACAAGGAACCTTGCTCTGATACCAATTGATGTTCACACAATGACACTGAGAGGGGGGTGAATCAGTGTAGTTATTTAACTTCAAAACAGCAGCATTCAAAGACTGAAGCACAGAAAACTTATAAAACCGAGAAGAACAAAATGAGAGCACACCACAACACACAATATAACGAGGTTCACCAATTTGGCTACTCCTCAAAAATTAAGCTGCTTGGACTTCAATCCAAATCCGAGTCTTTGCAAAATTTCAATTTTACAACTTCTTTACCGAGCATCCTTTGGAAGGAGCACCAACCCCTGTAATTTTCTGCTGCAACGGATGGAGCACCAACCCCTAGTACCAAGCACCAACTTGGACTACAATTCTGATCAATTAGAATGACATAAAAGTGTCTTCACTTCATGCACAACCACTGAGTGATCCGCAATTAATCCAACTCTGCACACTCTCACGGCTCTGCTAATTTTCTTATTCAAACCCTCTTTTCACAGCAATATTTCTCTTTCTGCAACAACTTCTCTCTAACAGCAGCAACATTATTCTGTGCTCGACTGTCCTCTTATACCCTATTTTTCTCATCGGGACTCTTTGTCTTCTCTCGCGTTTCAATTCTTCATGCAGTCGGATGACATTCTCGAGCCGTTCGAATTCTTTTCTTCTTTCCAATGCGGCTGTTCGAATCCTTCCAAATACGACTGTTCGAATGCTGCACATCCTTCTTCTCGAAAGCTTTTCGATCCTTCCTATTTTATGTTTTGAATCTTGTAAATGCGTCTATTTTAATCGGCTGTTCTAATGCATTCTTCAATCGGGTGTTCGTTTGCACTTTCAATCGTGTTCGAATCTGCACTTCGATCGTTCGAATGCTTTTTGATACGACCTATACGACACTTAGAAAGCGTTTCAAGCATGCATCTACATCTGTTTCCATGCATGTTCGACACCTGTCAATGTGTAATTGTCTGTCTGACATCGATTCTTGTTTACGTAACAGTTGCATGATTATGCTTTTTGACACGTGTCATTTTGCATGCTCCTGCGGCTTTTACCCGCAAAACAGTTGCCTGTCGCGATATCGCGACACTTTTAATTTTTGTTGACGTCATCCTTCATAATGTCACGAAATCGCGATGCTTCCAGATTCCAGCACCTTTCCTAGCATCCTGTCGTGAAATCGTGACACTTTCTGACTTTGCTGACGTCATCATCATTCTTGTCATGAAATCACGACGCTTCTGGCTTCTGCGTCATCATCCTTCTTGTCATGAAATCATGACGTTTCTGACTCTTGACGTCATCATCCTGCTTGTCATGAAATCGTGACACTTTCGGCTTCCGTACACTCTTCTTTGCCAGCAGCGAAAAAGGAACATGTCACGAAATCGTGACACTTTGCTCTTCCGTACAACTCTCCTTGCCAACTCCAGTGAAAATGGAACATGTCACTAAATCGTGACACTATGCTTCATGCAATGGCGAAATTTTTACATCTTTGTGCCTTGTGTTTTCACCTTGCCTCTTTTCATGAAATTTTGACTTGTAATATCATTCTTGCATCTTTCAGTTCTACACTTTTGACTAGTAGCGAAATCGCTACACCTTAGTTTCCCTTTGTTTCAACATGTAGCGCCATCGCTACACCTTAGTTTCTCTTTGTTTCAACATGTAGCGCCATCGCTACACCTTAGTTTCTCTTTGTTTCAACATGTAGCGAAATCGCTACACCTTCTTCTTGTGAATTTTTACTTGTGTCGAAATCATTGCAACTCGGTTTTCTTAACTTCCAATTTGTAGCGAAATCGCTACACCTTTGTTTCCATACATTTCCAGTGTGCTTTGAAATGCGAAACTTCAACATGCATGGAAATCGCTACTCTCTTCATTGCAAGCTCCTTTCCTCCATTTATGTCATGAAATCGTGACACATTTTCTCTCTCCTCAGTGAAAACTCGACATGTCGCGACATCGCGACATTTTGGCATGCATTTTCTCTCTCCTACTTTTTGTCGTGAAATCGTGACACATTTTCTCTCTCCTCAGTGAAAACTCGACATGTCGCGACATCGCGACATTTTGGCGTGCATTTTCTCTCTCCTGCTTTTTGTCGCGAAATCGCGACAGAAAACATGTCGCGATATCGCGACAGTTTTCTTCCTTGTCTCTTTCTGCCAATTTCTGAATCTGGGTCACCTCTGTTTTGCTTGAAACTTTCTGCACTTGATCTGACTGACCTCTGAATCAATGCATCAATGCATGTCGTGTTGACAACAATGACAATACTTTCTCAAATGCTTTTGCTGCACCTTGCTCAACAACTACAACGATCGATCAGGTCGTGCTTAGACCCTAGGCTGCATTTTTTTTTAAATCTCATGACTATGACAAGTTCTCTACCAGTGTCTTCCCCTTCCAGCTTTGCGAGGCATCAAATGTAATGAAGGATACCATTTCTCTCCAACTCAGCTTTCATCCTCCATCGGTCTCTTTAGAAATGATGAACCACCATCCCATGCTTTGTTTCATTATTGCAAAACATACTCACTGTGCGAGATGGGTTTTCAAATATCTTTCACACTGTGAGATTAGGGTTCATTAGTTTCAACTTGTGTGGGAGAAATGACTTGTTTAAGCCCTAACATCTCCTGCCCTACTACAAATTCCTAGTGCTATCTACTGCCAACGGAAGCCATTGATTCACTTTCAACCATCCTCATACTACTCTGATAGTGTAGGGGCACCCGTTTATCCCATATTTCGGGTGTAACGAGCGAATCTCTGCTTAAATGGTCTCTGTCGCATAATGCTTATCATTGTCAAGACTGCCAACATGAGAGTCAACCTCAGCCGTTGATGTTGCCACGTGTATGGTTGAGGTGTTTTCGTTGACTAAGACTTTATCCCACCTTCATCACGTGGGATATGTTAGGTGGTTTAAAAATAATCAATTGTTGGTGTTACGTTAGCTACCTCTGGATAGCCTACTGTCCTCACGCTAGCGTTGACTATCACCTTTAATCGTTGGCCACTCCCACGTCACCACATGTCCTTTGTGCCTTGTGTTCTCGCTGATCGTGCTTCCTTGGGTCTTCCACCTATAGAAATAAAAAGATTTTTAACACACCATGCGTAATAAAAGGATTCATGACCATAATTAAAGCATAATGTAAAGGGCTTTGTGACATAAGGAAACTATTGATTAATGAAATTAAACCTAACATAAACATAAAAATAAAATTAACCTAACACCCAAAAAAAAACTTAACCTAAACACCAAAATAAATAGAATGAAAACTTGACAAAAAAAATGACACAACAAATTGACAATAAAAACTGACAATAAAAAATTTCATAACGATAAATTGACAATAGAAATTGATAATAAAAAAGCACAAAAGGAACAACAAAACCAAAGGATTTGAGCAATAAAAATAACAATCATTTTGCTAGCCATAGTAGCAAAAAAAAATCAAGCAATAACATGTAACTAAAATTGCTAGCAAGAATGACCCCATTATTTTTTTATATTCAAGAAAAAGAATCATGGGTCAATTGGGTCAAAAGTGAGAACCAAATTGCTCAATTATATCCCATTAGTCCAATTTTCTAAAAATTTCAAGTGGGTCCCCAAAATTGGGGTTAGTTGTGAGATAGTCACAACAAATGGTGACTCTGCTGGGAAATGCTTTCAAGCATTTTCGATGAAGAACCCAGTTCTAAAATTAATGAACCAAAGGTTAGAAAAGTATACACCATTCAACGACATCCAAGGAAAGTAAGGTCAATAGCTTCATATGAGAACAAATGGATTATTTTCTTCCACATGGTGTGTGCAATGTGGTTCAATTTGCATCCTTGGGACCATCCAAATTCCATCATCTGGTTTACCTTTAGGCTATGAAATGTTGCTCATAAAACTTTGTTTTTGAATAATATTTTGCAAAGTCTCTTTTGAGCATAATTTATTCAGATAGAGCCCCACTACCAGTCAGGCATCCATAGCCCCGATGGAGTTTATCCAAACTTGGTGACTGATTTGATCAAGCTTTTCAATGCTCATTTTTTTATATCAAGATTTTGTCTAAATAGAGCCCCACTGCTAGTCAGGCATCTATAGCCCCGGTGGAGTTTATCTAAACTTGGTGATTGATTTGATCAATATTTGCATTGCTTGTATTCTTATTTTATAGAGAACTTTGCAAACCTCTATGTAACACTTGAATTTGAGCATGTTAGAAGTTAGCCTTAATCAGTTTACCAAAATGATTTCATCCTTCAAAATCCCAAGAAATACCTCTTCATGTGATTCATTACAGTGAAGCTTTGGCATAATATTCCATTGTTTCACACTCCACCATCTTAGTACACTTAGCCAAGGATAATCACTATATAGCTTCATTTCCTTTCCCCCAGTTCCATTTGATTCATGGGTTGCATTATCTATTCTGAAAACATGCCATTTTGTCAGTAACCATCCCAAAACCAAAACCACAATAAAGGGGACTACTCAAAATGTAAATATATGGGAGCATGAACATGACTTCAACACACACAAAGAAGACTCCTAAACACTCTAAGAAAACAAATAAAAACCAACACAACAAAACCAAAAGCAAAAGCACACCTATGTACATATAATACACAATCTCACACATTTCATGGGTTGAAATAATGCTTTAAATGCAGCCCATTAATAGGCAAAGATAATTCCTCTCCATCCAAGGTTTTTAATCTGAAAGTGTTTTCACCTAGGATTTCAAAAATCTGATAAGGACCTAACCACAAGCAATCGAATTTGTCATGATCCCCCTTTTTTCATGTTTCTTGTCCCACAATAAAACTAGGTCAAAAATCTTGAATGTTTTAATTATAGCTCTCCTATCAAACCACCTCTTTACTACATCTTGATGTTTACTAAAGTGAAGCATGGCTTCCTCTCTCTTCTCATCAAGATGCATCAAGTGGGTTAATCGAGCTTCAATTTGATTATCCATTCCAAGATATTCTTTCATAAAATGAAGAGTTTACAATTTTAGATTAGTGGGAAAAATGGGGTCCTACCCATAGACTAGATGATATGGAGATGTCCCAATTGATTCTTTTATTCTAGTTCTATCAGCCCAAAGAGCAAACTTTAATTTACCATGCCAATCTCTAGGATTCTTTTCAAGCAATTTTTTTATGATAGACAACAAGTTTTTGTTAGAAGATTCCACCAAACCATTACCTTGTGGATAATAATTGGAAGAAAATTTCAAGCTCACCTTGTTATCATATGCCCAATCTACAAATTGAATAGAAGAAAATGCAGAACCATTATCACTTACTATTGCATTAGGTATTCCAAAATGAGTTACAATGCAATCCTCTAAAAACTTAATGACAACATCAGTAGTAGCATGTTTTGTAGGGATTGCTTCTATCCACCTAGTGCAGTAATCTGTAGTTGTGAGGATGAATTTATGAGAATCAAAAGAGTTGGGATTGATAACCCCAACAAAATCCAACCCCCATTGTGCAAAAGGCCTCATCTCCACTACAGGTTGTAATGGCATGGTTGTGTTTCTCTCTCTATTGGCCGCCACCTGACATGTATGGCAAGATCACACATGAGCATGTGCATCCTTGAAAAGATGAGGCCAATAGTATCCAACTCTAAGAATCTGGTGTGTTGTTGCATTGGCTGACCCATGTCCGGTTCCATACTTACCATGGAAGTCATTGAGCACTTGGGTTGCTTCTTCTTGGTTCACACAATGAAGGTAAATCCCTTCATGGTTCCACCTATACAAAACACCAGATTTAATCAAAAAGTTTACAGATTTCAGATGTAAAGCTCTTCTTTGGGTAGAAGTGAGATGTGATGGACACTTACCATTCAACAAAAAATATACAATATCTACATACCAATCATCTTTAGTAATATCTTCTATAGTATAATGTTGGCATGAGATTAGAGGATCAATTTCAGCAATTGATTTTACCAATCCTTGTCCATGAACTAGCTTCATAGGTTGGATTTCAAGATCAAATTCTTGGAGTGTAGAAATCCATTTTCCTCTTCTCTCGCCTAGTTCATTCTATAGAAATATAGTTTTGACAGTAGGGTCAGGCACAATAGCAAAAACCCTACTATGTACAATGTAATGTCTGAATTTTTTTATAGTTTTAAAAAGTGCATACATTTTCTTGTCTAAAATAGAATACCTCAACTTCACATCTTTCAAAGGAGAACTCAAAAAAGTGATGGGATTTTCAACATTACCTTCACCTTTTTGAGTTAGGACACTTGCGAATGAATGTTCTGAAGCAAATGTATAAATGTAAAAGGGCTTTGAGTAGTCTAGACTTACCAAAATAGGTGCCCTAGAAATAACATCTTTAATGCTCTAGAAAGCATCCTTACTCTCATTTGTCCATTTAATTTCAACATCCTTTTTCAACATATCATTCAATGGTTTGGCAATCTCAACAAATCCAAAAATGAATTTCCTTACAAAATTGATTTTTCCAAAGAATGATCTTAATTCCTTCTTGCTATGGGGAGGAGGGATTTCTTGGATAGCTTCTATTCTTTCAGGATCAATAGAAATTCCTTCTTTCAAAATAATGTGACCCAAAATCTTACCCTCTGTTACTCCAAAGATGCATTTTCTTGGATTTAGGGAGATCCCATGTTCCCTACACCTTTGGAGGACTTTTCTCAAATCCTTAACATGGTCTTCTCTCTTCTTAGAGAAGATAGGAATATCATCCACATAAACAATAATGCACTTGCCTATGAGCCCCTTAAATGCGTAATCCATGGCACGTTGGAAAGTTGCACCTGCATTCAATAATCCAAAGGGCATTCTCCTATAAGAAAATGTTCCCCATTTGGTTGTAAAGGTTGTTTTCATCCTATCACTTGGGTGAATGAGAATTTGGTTGTACCCAGAGTAGCCATCTAAAAATGACATCATTTCTGACCCATTTACCATTTGGAGTATCTCATCAATGGAAGGCAATGGGTAGTTGTCCTTTTGAGATGCTTTGTTCAGATTTCTAAAATCTATGCACAACCTTATTTCTCCATTTTTCTTTCTTATAGGAACTAGGTTGGCAACCCATGTAGAGTGCCTAATAGGAAATATGATCTTTGCATCTAGCAATATTTTCACTTCTTTCTCTATTAAGGGCTCTAACAATGGATTGACAGGTCGTTGTCTCTGTCTAAAGGGCTTGGAGTCAGGTTTCAATGGAATCATGTGCATTATAACATTATGATCATACGTTTTCAGCTCCTTGTAACTCCAAGCTATACAATCCACATATTCCTTTAGTGCATGAGTGATAGATTCTTTTTCTTGACTTGTACATGCCTTGGCAATGAATACCTCTTATGGATTTTCTGCACTCCCTAAGTTGATTACATCACACGCTTCTTTAGGGAGTGGTACCTTTTTACCTCTTTTTGCTTGATATCCAATATCAAATAATTTTTCTAGTGAAATAACCCCTTTCGGAATCTTATTCATTTTCTGAGCTATTTCACTATCCTGATCTGTTTCTTCTTGCCACCTCTGGTCTTCATCTATCACTTGATTTTCAAAAATACCAGAGTTAGTAACAAAATTAAAAATGTGTCTGTCACTCTCAAATACCTACAGATTTGTAATGTTATCTGGTATTGAAGGATAGGAAACTAGTTCAATCAAAAACTTTTTGCATTTTTTATTGTCAACCGGTTTGAGCATACTTACTACAATAGCTAAAGAATCGACCATCCGATTACCTTTTCTAGAGATAAGGGAAATGTTAAAAGCATCAAGTTCATCTATCAAATCCCTAACTCTAGTCCTATAATGACTCAATATTTTGTCATGACATGCATATTGCCCTTTGACTTGTTTAACAACTAACTCAAAGTCTCCTAAGACCTTGAGACACTTGAATTTCCTACTCAGAGCTAGCTGTAGTCCAAAAATAAGTGCTTCATATTCTACCACATTGTTGGTGCATGGAAATTATAATCTATAGGCAACAAGCAAAGGCTTGCTTCCTAGACATGTAAGTTCGATACTAGCTCCAACACCTTGTCTTGATTTGGATCCATCAAATCTGAGAATCCAAACCAGATTATCCTTTTCAGGAGGGCTACAAGAAAGGATTTCTTTTTGAGGTTCTTCGGTAGCCTCCTCTATATCCAAGTTATAGACCCCTAAATCAGATTCTACAAATTGGATTTCATTGGGCCTATTATACTCAATAATCATTTCCTTAAGTCTTGGCTCACTATCCACCCAAATTTGGTTTTCTAATCCCCTCCAAGGTAGCCACATGTGGGAAGAATCAATAACGATGTAACCATTCAGGTTCTTACTCCAATCCCTACCCAACACCATGCCATACTTGGTAGGAATATTGACCACAAGAATATCAACATGATGTTGAATCTTAGGTTCTAAATTAATTTGAATCAGGACATCATAAAGTGTTCCTACCACATCTACTACAGTTCTGTCCAACTGTATCACCTTGCTCTTTGAAGGAATTGGCTTGAAACCTAACCTTTGGAAAATCTCAAGGGGTATGATATTGCTCGAGGCACCTGAGTCCACTAAAAAATTATGCAAGTTTTTTCCTACAATCCTAATTATCAAAATAAAAGGAGGCACTTCTCATTTCTCCTTTCATAAAACCAAGTGAGACTCAACACCTTTGACCTCATGGGTTTGGCTTGGTGGGTATAATACCTTTATCAAGGCTTCCTTCTAACCTAGAAATCTAGCAGCCTCTAAGAAAGAGATATTAGCTTTAGTCCTTTTCAGGTCTTCCACTATGTCATAGGTAGGCTTCTCAAAATTCTGCACCTTCTGCATAGGTTTGGATGACTCAATAGTAGGTGGGGGAGGAGGATTGTTATCAAATTTGGTATCAGGAGGAAGAATGGAATTGTTTGGTGGAGTGGAGGAAGTTTTGGGGGTCTTGGATTTACTTCTCATGTAATAACCATGGTTCCCTTTCCCAAACTACCTAACATCTTGGACTTCCTCTTCTATGATTTCATCATCATCCTCTCCTAATATTTCATTATCCTCTTCTTCTTCCTCACTTTCTTGATAGTGAACTATTTTAGCTACTAAAGCAACTTCCTTCCCCTTAGAAAGATAAGGTGGACCCTCGGTTGGCACTAACTCTAAGTCATCGACTTGAGCTTGCAAGCAGTTTGTGTATCTAGAAATTTTTGGACACTCCTTCTCACTATGGTCCTTGGTGTTATGCAACCTACATCCATTTTCCCAAGAAAAATCTAAAATATTGATAATGGAATCAGATCTACTAGGGCTTGCAAAAGCATCAGCTTGGTTGGCTATGAGGTTAGGTACACCCCCATTGTTAGGCTTAGTATTCCATGACCTCCTCTGATTATTGAAATTTTTATTAGAATGAGGAGTTTGGGAATTGTGCTTCTGCATGTGGACCATGTCATTACTCAACTTGAGACACATTTTCTTTAATTCCTCAACTTTGAAATTAGATTCTTTTGGTTGAGGTATTATGGTACTAGGTCCAAAAGGATTTCCAATACTAGAAGTATCTTGACTTGGCATCAAGGTTTGATTTTGAATGTTTTGGCTCAAAAAAGGGTTCACGCTCTAAAGTGGTGTGGGCATAGGAAATGCTACCAAATCTTGAGCATTGGTCGCATTGACTCCTTGTGTAGCCATCTGATTATCTAAGAGCAATGGTGTGGTAGATGGAATGGATGTATTTGGATAGGTGGGAATGGATGGATAAGTGGGCATTAATGGATAATATTGATGGTATGGTAGGGCATTCATCATTGGCATTTGAGGTGCCATGACTTGATTCATCATAGCAAACTGACTATAAGGACCAAACTATCCTACCATAGGCAGTTGGGGCATCCCAACACCTTGGGGTGTCATTTGTTGTTCTATGACCATGGCTTCCATGTAGGCTTGGGCTAAAGTAGTAACTTGAGGATTTCTCCTAGTGAACATGGCAGTCATGGGGTCTAACACCCCAAAGTATATTTGCAAAGCAAAGGCAACATCTATGTTAAAATGGTGAGTCGATCTAGAATAAAGTTTTTGAAATCTCTGATTAAACATTCTAATCGGCTCATTAGGTGCCTTTTTGGAAGTCACAAATTGATGGTAAATGATAGTGGGATCCAAAGGTGACCTAAACTGATTGACAAAAGCATTTTCAAGTTGAACCCATGAAGTAATGGATCCAACGGGTAAACTGATATACCATTCATAAGATATTTGATCTAGACTCATAGGAAAGAGTCTACAAGCGACATCTTCATGATCTACTTGTAGTCTAATTAAAACATCCTTGTAAGCCTGAATATGCTCTTTGACTATCCTAAGACCATCATGTTTAAACTTGGGCAAGAATTTCTCGATATTTTTGGGTATCTCATGAACATCCTCGACTATGTTCAGGGGAATATTACGTACTCCATACCAGGGATATGGTGGTGGTTGGGCCATGATGTTCAATGGTGGTGGCCCTACAAGAGTAGTAGAAATAGTAGAGGTAATGGATGTAGATACACTTGGTGTACCCACAATAATAGAGACAATAGGTGTAGATACACTAGATGTACTTGACACCAAAGGTAACTCTAGAGCAAGTACACTAGGTGGGATTTCAACCTCTTGAGTCTTGTTCCTTGATTTCCTATAATTAGGAGAAAGGCTTTGAAATATGGTTTCCCTAGTGGTTTTAGACCTAGTAGCGATATACTCAGGTTGGTCCAGCTTGGGAAGACACTTGTTCTATAAGACCTCTCACAACTCACAACAACTCAGACAATAAACAAAAGAAATATAAAAAACCTACAAAACAAAATTCCTGCAACAAAGCATAGTGGAAACAGAACTTCACACGTTAGCTATCAGAAAATAAAAGGCTTCTGCAACTAAAAGTACTGTTAGATGAAAATGATCTTAAGAAAATAAATCACAAAGCTATGAAATGAAGGGCCCTCCTTCTAGCACCATTTCTGTTGAGTGGATATTTTTCCCAATTGCAAAATCCCCATCATAGTCAGGGTATTAATCTGAAAACCCTCTCTTGCAAAGAAGTTAAAAACAAAAACAACTTCTCCAAGGTTCCGCTATATAAGCATTGCACATGTGTATTTGAAAGTAAAATAATCAAGAATAACAAGTGCTAGAAACAACCCAGTGATTTGCAAGTAACTGTTAACAAGGGGCTTGTTGGTTTAATTCATTTGTGCTTTGTGATTGATTTCCTTAAATTGCAATGAATGTGCCTTTGTGTAAATTGATAAAATGAAGTGTTGCTTCTTTGATTATATTTGCATTAATCTGTCTTACCCTGAATCCCTGTTAGTGGGTTCATTTTATCTTCAGATTAAAATGCAAAGTGAGAAAGTGCGTGGAATTGTCCACTTCATTTTAAAATCTATGCCTTTAATGTGAGATTCATTTGCAGTTAGTAGGTTCAATTTTATCTTCAAATTTAATGCTCTACTAATTGCAAAGTTAGAAAGTCATAAAGTTAGCAAGTTAGTATGTTAGCAAGTTAGCATTCATTTGCTTTATCTGCACTTAATGTGAGTTTGAGGGTTAGTGGAGTTAGCAATTCCTTTTATCTTTGATTATGTACATGAAATCAGTAAGTGTTGTGGAATTGTCCACTCCATTTCTTATCTTTGATTTAATGTGAAATTGTAGGTTAGAAACCCTCCCTCCTAGATTGATTTTATCTTATTTATGCAAAATAAAAATTTGTGCAAAAATGTTCCTTTTAATACCTTGAAAAGTGATCCAAATAAGTGTGTATGTAAGTGCTTGTGAATTAAATTATTTGGATCATGTGCACTCCAGATTTCCCAGATCAGATTTATGAATCAAATGAGACCTTTTGGGATTCTGAGTTTCAGATTAAAAGACTTAAACAAATGGGGTTTGCAAAAATAAAAGAAAACTTGCAGAAAAAATAAACTACAACTAAGCTAATATAAAGCTGGAATATAAGTGCAAACACAATACGACGTCATGCTCCCCTACCCTACAAAACTAGAGATTATGAGAAAATCTTAAGGGTAACCTGATCTAAACAAACCTGCATAAACACAATTTGGTTAAATCAAGTGCTAGACTCTAAGGAAAACAAACCCTGCATTCAAATGAACCTTCACGTAGTGCAACCTCCTAGAGCATTTAACACTAGATATAAGTCCACAAAATACAGTAAAAATATTAAACATTAAACATAGAACCCTCAGAAATAAATCTCCTCCAGTCTTGCTCACAAGGTGCAAGTTTTCAGATTTGTATGCATTCAAATCTCAAAATGATATGTCTTTCATTACAAAAAATTCCAGCCCCTTGAAAATGGGCTTCCATGGGTATTTAAAGTTTTCAGGAGCCTTTTCGTTTCAACTTCCTTTACAAAAAATGGAAGCACAATGTGAAACAAAATACACAAAATTATAAACCCTCTTAAGCTCTTACAAAACTCCTAAAAAATAATAATAAAAAAATACCCTAAAACAAATTACTCTCCTTTCCTTATATCTCCCCCTTTCTTTTCTCTTTAACCCACATATAACAATATATGTATCTTGAAAGAAATAAAATATAGGCTAAAGTTAAAGCATTCGGGCCTATATATAGAACATAGCAAATAACCTTATAAAATCAACAAAAAATTAAGGTTTATTAAACCTTCATCACCTTTAGTGCCTGAAACCTTCAAAAAAAACTATTTGCCTTGCGTGCCCCCCTTGCCATGATTTGAACCATGATGGAAGGGACACAAATGCAATGCCTCAGCCATGGCGGTGACCACTTGGGTTGTGCTTAGACCCTAGGGTGCCTTCTCTTTAAACTATCATGACTGTGATAGGTTCTCTACCAGCATCTTCCCCTTCCAGCTTCATGGGGCATCGAATGTAATGAAGGACACCATTGCCCTCCAACTTGGCTTTCATCCTCCATCGAGCTCTTTAGAAATGATGAACCACCCTCCCATGCTCTATTTCATTCCTGCAAAACATACTCACTGTGCAAGATGGGTTTTCGAATGTCTTTCACACTGTGAGATTAGGGTTCATTAGTTTCAACTTGCATGGGAGAAATGACTTGTTTAAGCCCTAATGTCTCCTACCCTACTACAAATTCCCAATGCTATCTCCTACCAATGGAAGCCATTGATTCACTGTCAATCATCCTTAGACTGATCTGACAGTGTAGGGTCTGCTCATTTATCCCACATTTCAAGTGTAATAGGTGAATCTCTGCTTAAATGGTCCCTACCACATAATGCTTATCACTATCAAGACTTCCAGCATGGGAGTCAACCTCGACCATTGATGTTACCATGTGTATGGTTGAGGTGTTTTCACTAATTGGGACTTTATCCCACCTTTGCCACATGGGATATGTTAGGTGGTTTAAAAGCAATCAGTCACTAGTGTTACGTTAGCTACCTCTGGGCAGCCTACTATCCTCGCACTAGCATTGACTGTCACCTTTCATCGTTGGCCACTCCCGCATCACCACATGTCCTCCATGCCTTGTGTTCTCGCTGACCATGCTCCCTTGGGTCTTCCACCTGCGGGAATAAAAATATTTTTAACACACCATGCGTAATAAAAGGATTCATGACCATAATTAAAGCATAATGTAAAGGGCTTTGTGACATAAGGAAACTATTGATTAATGAAATTAAACCTAACATAAACATAAAAAGAAAATTAACCTAACACCCAAAAAAAAAACTTAACAAAACAATAACTTAAAATAAAGGAGATGGCAAACAAAAAAGAGGCGAGCGAGATTTCTGTGATCGAAGAACTGACAAATGGAAGGTAGAAATGTAGGGACAAGGGCGAACACTCATTAGAAGACCCTTTTGCGAATGGGAAACAATGAGAAGAAAGTAGAGACACGAGAATGGGCTCATGATCACAAGAAAAAATCAATTGCAAAAATAATAAACAAAAATTTCCTAGGTGTGAGAGAAGGGAAAGGCAGTCGTAGAGGTAAAGATCCACCTGATAAAAAAATTCCAGGAGGATAAGGTGACCAGTAAGTCGTATTTCGTAGAAACATTGTGAGGTAAACCTAAACCTAGGTCCTCGGTTGCAAATGCTTTTGTAACTCAAGGATACAATGTTATATGCTCTGAACAAGTCATGTCGTAATATGCTAGTTGGTATTTATTCTCCTTGATAGGGAAATTCATGGGTGGCAGACCAGACATGGACTCTCTTCGACATTGGGCAGCAACCAGATGGAACCTAATGGATGCCTTGAGCTGTCAGCTATGACTAGGGGTTTCTTCATGATCCACCTCAATAACCATGAAGACACTGATAGAATCCTATCAGGAGGTCCCTATTCTTTTGGGAGAAGAAGTATGTTCTTGCGGAAGTAGGTATAATACTTTAATATAGAAGTGCAAAGCATAAATTATGCCTCCATTTGGATGTAGCTCCCGAATCTGCCACCACACTTCTTCTATGAAGATGCTATCCAAGGGATATCTTGAACTATAGGGGAACTGGTAGCCATTGATACAGCAACCCGGGCTCGATCGCAATTGACACATGCATGTATTTGCATTAATGTTAACCTATAAACTCAGCTTCCAAGTCATATAAATTTAATCTATGAAACCTACATGCAAAGTCAATCACTGGAGTATGAGAACAAGCTAGCATTTTTCTCTGAGTGTCTTTCCCTTCCAACTTTGTGAGGCATCGAATGTAATGAAGGATACCATTTCTCTCCAACTCAGCTTTCATCCTCCATTGGTCTCTTTAGAAATGATGAACCACCATCCCATGCTTTGTTTCATTATTGCAAAACATACTCACTGTGCAAGATGTATTTTCAAATATCTTTCACACTGTGAGATTAGGGTTCATTAGTTTCAACTTGTGTGGGAGAAATGACTTGTTTAAGCCCTAACATCTCTTGCCCTACTACAAATTCCTAGTACTATCTCTTGCCAATAGAAGCCATTGATTCACTATCAACCATCCTCAAACAACTTTGATAGTGTAAGGGCACCTTTTTATTCCATATTTTAGGTGTAACATGCGAATTTTTGCTTAAATTTTCCCTTTCGTATAATGCTTATCACTATCAATACTTCCAGCATGGGAGTCAACCTTGGTCATTGATGTTGCCACATGTATGGTTGAGGTGTTTTCGCTTACTGGTACTTTATCCCACCTTCATCGCGTAGGATATGTTAGGTGGTTTAAAAGCAATCAATTATTGGTGTTATGTTAGTTGCCTCTAGGCATCCTACTTTCCTCGCACTAGCATTGACTGTCACCTATCATCGTTGGCCACTCCTGTGTCACCACATGTCCTCCTAGCCTTGCGTTTTCATTGACCATGCTCCCTTGGATCTTCCACTTGCAGGAATAAATATATTTTTAATACACCATGCATAATAAAAGGATT
Organism: Wollemia nobilis; assembly: GCA_028583015.1. Classification (NCBI taxonomy): domain Eukaryota; kingdom Viridiplantae; phylum Streptophyta; class Pinopsida; order Araucariales; family Araucariaceae; genus Wollemia; species Wollemia nobilis. Next base: position 2,180,763 of record JAQPPZ010016856.1, on the reverse strand, counting down.
CATTGTTAGTCTTACAATGGCACTGAGAGGGGGGGTGAATCAGTGCAGCTATTTTTAAAACTTAATGCTTTAACTCTTAAAGCCAAAACAAAAGAAAGCTAAAACCAGAAACAGCAAGTACTACAAGAGAGCATAACATAACACAAGATGTAACGAGGTTCACCAGTTTTGGCTACTCCTCAAACTAGACTGCTTGGACTCCCATCCAAATCCAGCCATTGCAAAGCACCAACTTTACAATCAATTTACCAGCATCCACTTGGAAGGAGCACCAACCCCCAATTTACCGAGCATCAAGCTGGAAGGAGCACCAACCCCCGATTCCAAGCACCAACTTGGATTTCTATTTTCAATTTTGATTGACATAAAAATGCCTTCGAGTGTTACAAGATCCTCACCGATCTAGCTTAAATCAAATCAATCTCATGGAAGCATACACTCTTTTACAGTTCTACCTTCTCGCACACTTCCAACCCTTTCATATGGCATGCTCTTGCAACTCTTCACAACATTAACACAACACCTGTTATAATCTCTTACAACACTCTCACGGCTCACTTACTGACCGACCTCTTTCTGCGAGCATCTTCTATCACGCAACGAAGCATCGCAATTCGATCAATTTAGAATGACATAAACATGTCTTCACTTCATGCACGACCACTGGTCTGCAATTAACCCGACTCTACACACTCTCACGGCTCTGCTTATTTTTCTCTTGATTCTTCTCTAACCCTCCTTTTATAGCAATTTCTCTCTAACAGCAGCAACATCTTCTCTGTACGATTATTCTTTTATAACCTTTCAATCTGGCATGCAGTCGAATGACCTTCTCCAACTGTTTGAATTCATTACTCCTGTCCATAATGTGACTGTTCGAATGCATGAACATATGGCTGTTCGAGTGCCTTTTCTTTTCTCCATATGCAATTCTTCGAAAGCTTTTCGATTCTTCATGTTCGGCTTTTCTGTATGCTTCAAATACGTCTGTTAGAATGCCTGCAAATACGACCTTTCGAATACTTTTATTATCCTTCATATTCGGCTTTTCGAATGCATTTCAATTATGCATGTTTGGCTATTGCATTGCATGTCCAACACCTGTCAATATTTAACTGTCTGTCTGACTTCAGTTACTTTTTATGTAACTGGCTGCATGATTTTCCTGTCGGCTTTTTCGACACGTGTCACCTTGCATGTTCCTGCGGGTTTTACATCCCAGACTGTTACCTGTCGTGATATCGTGACACTTTTAACTTATGCTGACGTCACCCTGAAGGTTGTCGCGAAATCGTGACCATTTTGGCCTTGAAAGCTTTTCCCCTGCTCATGTCACGATATCGCGACACTTAGAACTTTCTGACGTCATCCTTAAGCATGTCACGAAATGCCATATTTGGCTCTTGAAGCTTTCCCATCTTGTCGCGATATCGCGACACTTTGAATTGACGTCATCCTCAATGAAATCGACTTTAATTTCTTTCATCTTCGGAAATGTGACACTTTTCAACTTTGCGTCATCATCAATCTGTCACGAAATCGCGACGCTTCTCGGCTTTCCTTTCATCCTGTCATGAAATCGCGACACTTTTCAACTTTGCTGACGTCATCATCAATGTCACGAAATCGTGACGCTTGTTGCTTCTTTCATCTTGAAACGTGACACTTTTCAACTTGACTCATCATAATTGTCGCGAAATCGCGACACTTTTTTCTTCCGTACAACTCTCCTTGCCACAACCACAAAAATGGAACATGTCGTGAAATCGTGACACTTTGCTCTTCCGTACAACTCTCCTTGCCAACTCCAGTGAAAATGGAACATGTCACGAAATCGTGACACTTTGCTCTTCCGTACAACTCTCCTTGCCAACTCCAATGAAAATGGAACATGTCACGAAATCGTGACACTTTGCTCTTCCGTACAACTCTCCTTGCCAACTCCAACGAAAATGGAACATGTCACGAAATCGTGACACTTTGCTCTTCCGTACAACTCTCCTTGCCAACTCCAATGAAAATGGAACATGTCACGAAATCGCGACGCTTTCGGCTCTTGCTGACGTCATCATCTTCTTGTCACGAAATCGTGACTTTTCTGGCTTCTAGCAGCTTTCTTTGAAACTTGTCATGAAATCGTGACACTTTCGGCCCTTGCTGACGTCATCGTTATCTTCGTCACGAAATCGCGACGCTTCTGGCTTTCGTACGCTCTTTGCTCCATGCAATAGCGAAATCGCTACATCTTCTTGTTTGTGTCTTTTCACTTGTAGCGAAATCGCTACATCTTTGTTTCCATTTGTTTCAACATGTAGCGCCATCGCTACACCTTAGTTTCTCCTTGTTTCAACATGTAGCGAAATCGCTACACCTTAGTTTCTCTTTGTTTCAACACGTAGCGAAATCGCTACACCTTAGTTCCATGTATTTTCATCATGCAACGATATCGCTACACCTTTGTTTCCATTCATTTCAACATGTAGCGATATCGCTACACCTTTGTTTCCTTCTCTGCCAGCATGTCACGAAATCGTGATAGTTTACCTTTCACTTTCTCTCTCCTCTGCCATGTCGCGATATCGTGACAGTTTTGCTCGCATCTTCTCTCTCCTCGGTTTTGTCGCGATATCGCGACACATTTTCTCTCTCCTCAATGAAAACTCGACATGTCACGAAATCGCGACATTTTCGGCTGCGCCTTCTCTCTCCTCGACCATGTCGCGAAATCGCGACAGAAAACATGTCGCGATATCGCGACAGTTTTCTTCCTTGTCTCTTTTTGCCAATTTTCGAATGCGGGTCACCTCTGTTTTCCTTGAAACTTTCTGCACTTGATCTGATCGACCTCTGAACTGCATCAACTGCATCAATCTGATTGTGTTGACAACAATGACAATACTTTTGCAATTCTTTTGCTGCACCTTGCTCAACAAACAACTCCTATCCATCACCTTGCTCACCAATCAACTTCTAACCATTGCATCAAGCTGATCAACCTGACTGTGTTGACAACAATGACAATACTTAGGTTGCACCTTGCTCATCAATCTCCCCCTTTGGAATTGTTGGCAACACACGTAATTGTCTGCAATTACCTATAATTCTTCTCCCCCTTTGACAATAATACCAAAGGGCGGCTGCAAAACTCCCCCTTAGTCCATGCACAACATTCACAGGAAAAAAAATTAATCCAGTTAGCAAAAAGCATAAACATGAGCAATATGATGAACAGATCCATAAATTCTCCCTCTGAGAATTTGATCCTGATGTCTAGTCAAATCTTAGCCAATACTTGGAAAAAAATGACCTCTTCAGATCACGCTGTCTTCTGAGCCTCAACCCTATGTACTCTGTCATAGACTCACTAAGAACCTGCTTAAGAAGCACACATAGAACTTGTCCAGATCAGCACACAAGTTCTCACTAGAACCACGCTTAGCATGAACCCACAAAGAGAATTGTTAGAGACCCAATGTGATTTATCAACTTCATAGAAACATACGAGAGAATTGTTAGAGACTCAATATGTTCTATACTTAATTCCCAATCTCAAACTCAACTATTAAACTCAAGACAACCAACCAAGGGTTCCACCAACTTAATGCAAGTAGCTAGACTCACAAAAATAAGCCCTAGAGCACAAAGCTTCCACTATCTCAAACCAGAAATTAGGATTTACACCAAGCCAAGGGATACCTAGAAGAGTACCTTTTCACTCCAACCTTATTTCAGAAAACATACACCAATCATACTCATAAGAAGAATGAGTCCATACCTTATTTGAGTAGAAGATAATTGAACCTTCAAGTCGACACCACACACAACTCTCAAACTTTCAACCAATTTAGGGAAGGAAAAAAATAAATTAGCAATAAAGTGAACTTCCTTTATTACACCTTTTAGCTCCACTTCTTTAAACACAATCATCAAAACATGCCAATAAGATAATGTCAAAGCAAAATATGACAACTTAACCTTATACCTCCATCAATTATATTTGCCAAGTCAATTCAAAATACTCCAAGCAAATAATAATAAAAGATATACCTTGGCCAAACTTAGTTCTCCAACCTTTGGAGAAAGTGAATAACACCACCACAAAAGCTAAAGCGCTTTTATTGCTGCTATCCACGAGCATCACGACCAAGACGAAATTGCCCACAACATGGGTCAAACTTGGCACCTCTGCCCAACGCTTCTTCACTTCAACAAGCAGATTTCACATCTTTCAATAAAATTGATAGGAGACTCACTTGTACCAACTCTACAAATTTATCGCCAACTTAGTGCAAGCAATAAATACTGTACTGCGGCACAACCAGATTCCTTTTTAAACTTAAAACCTGATCCGAGTTTTCTACGAATCTCTGAGATCACTTTACTTTTAACGAGTGCAAATCTTGGAGAAGACATTTTGACAAACACTTTATGGCCAGCCATAGAGCCCCTTACTCAACCTCAACTTCTTAACCTCGGATTGATATTTTATCAACGGTTAACCCGAACCGTCCGTGAATTGAATAATCTTACCAAGGCGACAAGAAGGATCTTGTAAGCTTTACCTCAAAGTGTAAAACAAATACACGCTGCTCGAAACACGTATATGCAGCTAGAGCAAACACGCAAAAAAATTCTGAACTGTTATGATCCGAAGTAATGAACAGTTGGTGGAAGAAATATCAACAGTACAGCAGTGACATATCTCAACACTACCAAATGTGACAACTCTTCAAATTAAATAGCACACTTCACGGCACCTTCAAAAACAACATCAAGAACTGACAACACACTTTAGCTGCAAACAACAATAACTCGACTTCTTACCTTTCATCCTCAAAAAACTGGCCCAAAAACATAGGAGCATTAAAATAAAATTTTAAGATTGCTCCCCCTGAGGATGTGCCACCTGGAGCTGCTTAAAGCAGAAGAGGAGTAATCTCCTTCTGTCCAAGGAGACACGAATTCCTTTCTTCTGTCTTTCTCCAGACTTTCCTGAACTTGGGCTTGAGTTTTTCAACTACATCCCTATTTTGCCCCTGTTCGTGAACTTGAACATTTTTCTTGCGGGGTTGTTTCTTGTGCATTCTTGAAGGATGATTATTTTCCTTTCTGCTGTGCACATGATTTATTCTCTGTCTGTATTGTATTCTTTGCGTCTGATGAAATCTAGGGTTTTGCCTTAGATTAGATACAGAAGTGCTTGCACAGAACCTTGCTATGTGCCCTTGACCATTACATTTAAAACATTGCACATGTTTTATTCCCTGTATGTATTGCATTCTGTGTGTCTGATGAAATCTATGGTCTGGCCTTAGATTGGATACAAAAATGCTTGGACAAAACCTTGCTATGTGCCCATGGCCATTACATTTAAAACATTGCACAGGGTGTTCACTCAGGAAAGCAGATGTGTTTTTATCAGCATAACTCTTTGATCTATTATTCTGTCCACAATAAAATGCCTTGTGACCATAGTAGTTGCATTTAGAACAATAGCCATTAAAAGCATTATTATTAAAAGAGTGAGAGTGAGAGAACTTCTGTTGCTGTGGTTGCTTTGCTGTAGATTTTCTTTGATGATTTCTTCCTTTTGAGGATTCAGCTTCAGACTTTTCTTTTTTCAAACCTTCAACCGAGGACTTCTTCTTCTCTGCATGTTTAGAGGATGAAGGTTGTTCAGCTTCATATCCAAGACCAAACTTAGACGTGGAGCTTCTTTGTTGATTTATCATTGTATCTAGCAACTCTGTGCTTTTCTCAAATTTGAGATTTATATTGGCCTCTTTTAGTTGTTTCTTCAAAGAAACAATCTCTTCTTCTTGTTGGCAACAAGCAGTCTTTTTCTCATTGAACTGAGACCTGAGAATTTCTTCAACCCTCTTGGACACATCTACTTGCAGCTTTAGATTACTAACAGTTTTGTTAGATTCTTCTTCACGTTTGCTATATACATCGACTTTATCATTCAGCTGTGTCTTCAAGGCTTCTTCTGCTTTCTTGGCCTCTTGAATTTGTAAACAGAGATTTTCAATCTCATCCCCGTATTCTTCCAACTTTTTGGACAATCTTTTGTTGCTTTTCTTTTGTATACTTAACTCTTCAAGAGCGGCGATCAACTCACCTTCTAGATCTACTTCAATCTCCAGGTTTTCATTGCAAACTTCGAGTTCACTTCTTCTTCCTTCTTTAGTGCAATTTTCTCTTCTAAAGGAATTGAAAGCGAGCGAGATGCCTTAATGGAGGATAATCTATTCTTCTTACCCATTGTAAACTAATCCAAGATCAACCCCTGATCGATTTAGCTTTGAACTGGGAACTTGGCTCTGATACCAATTGTTAGTCTTACAATGGCACTGAGAGGGGGGGTGAATCAGTGCAGCTATTTTTAAAACTTAATGCTTTAACTCTTAAAGCCAAAACAAAAGAAAGCTAAAACCAGAAACAACAAGTACTACAAGAGAGCATAACATAACACAAGATGTAACGAGGTTCACCAGTTTTGGCTACTCCTCAAACTAGACTGCTTGGACTCCCATCCAAATCCAGCCATTGCAAAGCACCAACTTTACAATCAATTTACCAGCATCCACTGGAAGGAGCACCAACCCCCAATTTACCAGCATCAACTGGAAGGAGCACCAACCCCTGATTCCAAGCACCAACTTGGATTTCTATTTTCAATTTTGATTGACATAAAAATGCCTTCAGTGTTACAAGATCCTCACTGATCTAGCTTAAATCAAATCAATCTCATGGAAGCATACACTCTTTTATAGTTCTACCTTCTGCACACTTCCAGCCCTTTCATATGGCATACTCTTGCAGCTCTTCACAGCATTAACACAACACTGTTATAATCTCTTACAACATTCTCACAGCTCACTTACAGCCAGCCTCTTTCTGTAGCATCTTCTATCACGCAGCAGCAACTGCAATTCTGATCAATTTAGAATGACATAAACATGTCTTCACTTCATGCACGACCCTGACTGGTCTGCAATTAACCCGACTCTACACACTCTCACGGCTCTACTTATTTTTCTCTTGATTCTTCTCTAACCCTCCTTTTACAGCAATTTCTCTCTAACAGTAGCAAAAACCTTCTCTGTACGATTATTCTTTTATAACCTTTCAATCTGGCATGCAGTCAAATGACCTTCTCCAACTGTTCGAATTCATTACTCCTGTCCATAATGTGACTGTTCGAATGCATGAACATACGGCTGTTCGAGTGCCTTTTCTTTTCTCCATATGCAATTCTTCGAAAGCTTTTCGATTCTTCATGTTCGGCTTTTCTGTATGCTTCAAATACGTCTGTTAGAATGCCTGCAAATACGACCTTTCGAATACTTTTATTATCCTTCATATTCGACTTTTCGAATGCATTTCAATTATGCATGTTTGGCTGTTGCATTGCATGTCCAACACTTGTCAATGTTTAACTGTCTGTCTGACTTCAGTTACTTTTTATGTAACTGGCTGCATGATTTTCCTGTCGGCTTTTTCGACACGTGTCACCTTGCATGTTCCTACGGGTTTTACCTGCCAGACTGTTACTTGTCACGATATCGCGACACTTTTAACTTATGCTGACGTCACCCTGAAGGTTGTCACGAAATCGTGACCATTTTGGCCTTGAAAGCTTTTCCCCCGCTCATGTCGCGATATCGCGACACTTAGAACTTTTGCTGACGTCATCCTTAAGCATGTCACGAAATCATGACAGTTTTGGCTCTTGGAAGCTTTCCCTGCATCTTGTCACGATATCGCGACACTTTGAACTTTTGCTGACGTCATCCTCAATGCTGTCGCGAAATCGCGACGCTTCCGGCTTCCAGCAGCTTTCCTTTCATCCTGTCGTGAAATCGCGACACTTTTCAACTTTGTTGACGTCATCATCAATGCTATCGCGAAATCATGACGCTTCCGGCTTCCAGCAACTTTCCTTTCATCTTGTCATGAAATCGTGACACTTTTCAACTTTGTTGACGTCATCATCAATGCTGTCACGAAATCACGACGCTTCTGGCTGGCTTTCCTTTCATCCTGTCACGAAATCGTGACACTTTTCAACTTTGTTGACGTCATCATCAATGCTGTCGCGAAATCGTGACACTTTGCTCTTCCGTACAACTCTCCTTGCCAACTCCAGCAAAAATGGAACATGTCACGAAATCGTGACACTTTGCTCTTCCGTACAACTCTCCTTGCCAACTCCAGCGAAAATGGAACATGTCACGAAATCGTGACACTTTGCTCTTCCGTACAACTCTCCTTGCCAACTCCAGCGAAAATGGAACATGTCGCGAAATCGCGACACTTTGCTCTTCCGTACAACTCTCCTTGCCAACTCCAGTGAAAATGGAACATGTCACGAAATCGTGACACTTTGCTCTTCCGTACAACTCTCCTTGCCAACTCCAGTGAAAATGGAACATGTCACGAAATCGCGACGCTTTCGGCTCTTGCTGACGTCATCATCTTCTTGTCACGAAATCGCGACTTTTCGGCTTCTAGCAGCTTTCTTTGAAACTTGTCACGAAATCGTGACACTTTCGACCCTTGCTGACGTCATCGTTATCTTCGTCATGAAATCGCGACGCTTCTGGCTTCCGTACGCTCTTTGCTCCATGCAGTAGCGAAATCGCTACATCTTCTTGTTTGTGTCTTTTCACTTGTAGCGAAATCGCTACATCTTTGTTTCCATTTGTTTCAACATGTAGCGCCATCGCTACACCTTAGTTTCTCCTTGTTTCAACATGTAGCGAAATCGCTACACCTTAGTTTCTCTTTGTTTCAACACGTAGCGAAATCGCTACACCTTAGTTCCATGTATTTTCATCATGCAGCGATATCGCTACACCTTTGTTTCCATTCATTTCAACATGTAGCGATATCGCTACACCTTTGTTTCCTTCTCTGCCAGCATGTCACGAAATCGTGACAGTTTACCTTTCACTTTCTCTCTCCTCTGCCATGTCGCGATATCACGATAGTTTTGCTCGCATCTTCTCTCTCCTCGGTTTTGTCGCGATATCGCGACACATTTTCTCTCTCCTCAACGAAAACTCGACATGTCACGAAATCGCGACATTTTCGACTGCGCCTTCTCTCTCCTCGACCATGTCGCGAAATCGCGACAGAAAACATGTCGCGATATCGCGACAGTTTTCTTCCTTGTCTCTTTTTGCCAGTTTCTGAATCTGGGTCACCTCTGTTTTCCTTGAAACTTTCTGCACTTGATCTGATCGACCTCCGAATCGCATCAATCGCATCAATCTGATCGTGTTGACAACAATGACAATACTTTTGCAATTCTTTTGCTGCACCTTGCTCAACAAACAACTCCTATCCATCACCTTGCTCACCAATCAACTTCTAACCATTGCATCAACTGATCAACCTGACTGTGTTGACAACAATGACAATACTTAGGTTGCACCTTGCTCATCATTCATGACCATAATTAAAACATAATGTAAAGGTCTTTGTGACATAATAAAACTATTGATTAATGAAATTAAACCTAACATAAACATAAAAATAAAATTAACCTAACACCCCCCAAAAAAATCTTAACCTAAACACCAAAATAAATAGAATGAAAACTTGATAAAAAAATGACACAACAAATTGAAAATAAAAACTGACAATAAAAATTATCACGATAAATTGACAATAGAAATTGATAATAAAAAAGCACAAGAGGAACAACAAAATCAAAATATATGAGCAATAAAAATAACAATCATTTTGCTAGCCATAGTAGCAAAACAAAATCAAGAATAGCATGTGACTAAAATTGCTAGCAAGAATGACCCCATTATTTTTTTATATTCAAGATAAAGAATCATGGATCAATTGGGTCAAAAGTGAGAACCAAATTGCTCAATTATATCCCATTAGTACAAATTTTTAAAATTTCAAGTGGGTCCCAAAAATTGGGGTTAGTTGTGAGATAGTCATAACAAATGGTGACTCTGTTGAAAAATATTTTTAAGCATTTTTAGTGGAGAACCCAGTTCTAAAATTAATGAACCAAAGGTTAGAAAAATATACACCATTCAGGGACATCCAAGGAAAGCGATGTCAATATATTCATATGAGAACAAATGGATTATTTTCTTTCGTATGGTGTGTACAACGTGTTTCAATTTGCATCCTTAGGACCATCCAAATTCCATCATTTGGTTTCCCTTTAGGCTATGAAATGCTGCCCATAAACCTTGTGTTTGAATAATAGTTTGCAAAGTCTATTTTGAGAATAATTTATTCAAATAGAGTTAGACTACCAATCAGGTGTCCATAGCCCCGATGGAGTTTATCCAAACTTGGTGACTAATTTGATCAAGCTTTTCAATGCTCATTTTTTTTATATCAAGCTTTTGTCTAAATAGAGCCCCATTGCTAGTCAGGCATCTATAGCCTCGGTGGAGTTTATCTAAACTTGGTGATTGATTTGATCAATATTTTTATTGCTTGTATTCTTATTTTATAGAGAACTTTGCAAACCTCTATGTAACACTTGAATTTGAGCATGTTAGAAGTTAGCCTTATTCAATTTATTAAATGATTTCATCCTTCAAAATACCAAGAAATACCTCTTCATGTGATTCATTATAGTGAAGCTTTGGCATAATATTACATTGTTTCACACTCCACCATATTAGTACACTTAGCCAAGGATAATCACTATATAGCTTCATTTCCTTTCCCCAAGTTTTGTTTGATTCGTGGGTTGTATTATCTATTCTAAAAATGAGCCATTTTGTCAGTAACCATCCCAAAACAAAAACCAGAATAAAGGGGGATACTTAAAATGTAAATATATGGGAGCATGAATATGACTTCAACACACACAAAGAAAACTCCTAAACACTCTAAGAAAAAAATAAAAACCAACACACAAAATCAAAAGCAAAAGAACATCTATGTACACATAATACGCAATCTCACACATTTCATGGGTTGAAATAATGCTTTAAATGTTGCTCATTAACAAGCAAAGATAATTCCTCTCCATCCAAGTTTTTTAATATGAAAGTGTTTTCACCTAGGATTTCAAAAATCTGATAAGGACAATCAAAATTGTCATGATCTCCCTTTTTTCATGTTTCTTGTCCCACAATAAAACTAGTTCATAAATCTTGAATGTTTTAATTGTAGCTCTCTTATCAAACCACCTCTTTACTACATCTTGATGTTTACTAAAGTGAAGCATGACTTCCTCTCTCTTCTCATCAAGATGCATCAAGTGGGTTAATCGAGCTTCAATCTCATTATACATTCCAAGATATTCTTTCAAAAAATGAAGAGTTTACAATTTTAGATTAGTGGGAAAAATGGGGTCCTACCCATAGACTAGATGATATGGAGATGTCCCAATTGATTATTTTATTCTAGATCTTTAGCCTAAAGAGTAAACTTTAATTTACCATGACAATCTCTAGGATTCTTTTCAAGAAATGTTTTTATGATAGACAAGTTTTTGTTAGAAGATTCTACCAAACCATTACCTTGTGGATAATAATTGGAAGAAAATTTCAAGCTATCTTGTTATTGTATTCCTAATATAAAAATTGAATAGAAGAAAATGCAGAACCATTATCACTTACTATTGTATTAGGTATTCCAAAATGAGTTACAATGCAATCCTCTAAAAACCTAAAGACAACATCAGTAGTAGCATGTTTTTTAGGGATTGATTTTATCCACATAGTGCAATAATCTATAGCCGTGAGAATGAATTTATGAGAGTCAAAAGAGTTGGTATTGATAACCCCAATAAAATCCAACCCCCATTGTGCAATAGGCCTCATCATCACTACAGGTTGTAATGGTGTGGCTATGTTTCTCTCTCTATTGGCCACCACCTGACATGTATGGCATGTGTGTCCTTGAAAATATGAGGCCAATAATATACATCTCTAAGAATATGGTGTGTTGTTGTGTTGGCTAACCCATGTTTGGTTCCATTCTTACCATGGAAGTCATTGAGCACTTGGTTTGCTTCTTCTTGGTTCACACAACAAATGTAAATCTCTTCGTGGTTCCACCTTTACAAAACACCAGATTTAATAAAAATGTTTGTAGATTCTAGATGTAAAGCTCTTATTTGGGTAGAAGTGAGATATGATGGACACCTACTATTCAACAAAAAATATACAATATCTACATACCAATAATTTTTAGTCATATATTATACAGTATAATGTTGGCATGAGATTAGAGGATCAAATTTATTAATTGATTTTACCAATCCTTGTCCATGAACTAGATTCATAGGTTAGATTTCAAGATCAACTTCTTGGAGTGTAGAAATCCATTTTCTTCTTCTCTCACCTAGTTCATTCTATAGAAATATATTTTTTATAGCAGGGTCAGGCACAATAGCAAAAACCCTACTATGTACAATGTAATATCTAATTTTTTTTATAGTTTTAAAAAGTGCATACATTTGCTTGTCTAAAATAGAATACCTCAAATTCACATCTTTCAAAGGAGAACTCAGAAAAGTGATGGGATTTTCAACATTACCTTCACCTTTTTGAGTGAGGACACTTGCAAATAAATATTCTGAAGCAAACATATAAATGCAAAAAGGCTTTGAGTAGTCTGGACTTACCAAAACAAGTGCCTTAGAAATAGCATCCTTAATGCTCTTTAAAGCATCCTTACTCTCATTTTTCCATTTAATTTCAACATCCTTTTTTAGCATATCATTCAATGGTTTGGCAATCTTAGAAAATTCAGAAATGAATTTGATTAAAAAATTAATTTTTCTAAATAATGATCTTAATTCCTTCTTGCTATGGGGAGTAGGTATTTCTTGTATAGCTTCTATTCTTTTAGGATAAATAGAAATTCCTTCTTTCAAAATAATGTGACCCAAAAGCTTACCCTCTGTTACTCCAAATATGCATTTTTAGATTTAGGGAGATCCCATGTTACCTACACCTTTAGAGGAATTTTCTCCAATCCTTAACATGGTATTCTCTCTTCTTAGAGAAGACAAAAATATAATCCACATAAATAATAATGCACTTGTCTATGAGCCCCTTAAATGCATAATACATGGTGCATTGGAAAGTTTTTCTTGCATTCAATAATCCAAATGGCATTCTCCTCTAAGAAAATATTCCCCATTTGGTTGTAAAGGTTGTTTTCATCCTATCACTGTGGTGAATGAGAATTTGGTTGTACCCAGAGTAGCCATCTAAAAATGACATCATTTCTAACCCATTTACCATTTAGAGTATCTCATAAATGGAAGGTAATGGGTAGTTGTCCTTTTGAGATGATTTATTTGGATTTCTAATATCTATGCACAACATTATTTCTCCATTTTTATTTCTTACAGGAACTAGGTTGGCAACCCATGTAGAGTGGATGATCTTTGCATATAGAAATATTTTCACTTCTTTCTCTATTAAGGGCTCTAACAACGGATTGACAGGTCGTTGTCTCTGTCTAAATATATTGGAGTTATGTTTCAACGGAATTGTGTGCATTATAACATTTTTATCATACATTGTTCAGATCCTTGTAACTCTAAGCTATATAATACACATATTACTTTATTGCATGAGTGATAGATTATTTTTCTTGACTTGTACATGCCTTGGTAATGAATACCCCTTGTGGATTTTCTATAATCCCTAAGCTGTTTACATCACATGATTATTTAGGGAGTGGTAATTTTTTACCTCTTTTTGCTTAATATCCAATATCAACAAAATTTTCCAGTGAAATAACCCCTTTTGGAATATTATTCATTTTATGAGCTACTTCAATATCTTGATTTGTTTCTTCTTGCCACCTCTGGTCTTCATGTATCACCTAATTTTAAAAAATATCAAAGTTAGTAAAAAAATAAAAAATATTCCTGTCACTCTCAAATACTTACATATTTATAATATTATCTGGTATTGAAGGACAGTAATCTATTTCAATAAAAAACTTTTTACATTTTTTACTATCAACCGGTTTGAGCATACCTACGACAATAGATAAAGAATTGACCATCCGATTACCTTTTATAGAGATAAGAGAAATATTAAAAGCATCAAGTTCATATATCAAATCCCTAAATCTAGTCCTATGATGGATCAATATTTTGTCACAACATACATATTTCCATTTGAATTGTTTAAAAACTAACTCAAAGTCTCCTAAGACCTTGAGACACTTGAATTTCCTACTTAGAGATGAGTTGTAGTCCAAAAATAAGTGCCTCATATTATGCCACATTTTTAGTGCATGGAAATTATAATCTATAGGCAACAAGCAAAGGCTTACTTCCCGAACATGTAAGTTTGATACAAACTCCAACACCTTATATTTATTTGGATCCATCAAATCTGAGAATCCAAACCAGATTATCTTTTTTAGGAGGGCTACAAGAAAATATTTCTTTTTGAGGTTCTTCGGTATCCTCCTCTATATCCAAGTTATAGACCCCTAAATTAGATTCTATAAATTAGATTTCATTACGTATTTTTTATTCAGTCATCATTTCCTTAAGTATTGGCTCTCTATCCACCCAAATTTAGTTTGTTATTCCCCTCCAAGGTAGCCACATATGGGAAGAATCAATAATGATGTAACCATTTGGGTTCTTACTCCAATCCTTACCCAACACCATGATATACTTGATAGGAATATTGAACAGAAGAATATCAATACAATGTTGAATCTTGGGTTCTATATTAATTTGAATCAAGATATCATAAAGTGTTCCTACCATGTCTACTATAGTTTTGTCCAACTGTATCACCTTACTATTTCAAGGAATTGGATTTGAACCTAGCCTTTGGTAAATATCAAAGGGTATGATATTGCTCGAGGCACATGAGTCCACTAAACAATTATGCAAGTTTTTGCTTGTAATATTAATTGTCAAAAGAAAAGAAGGTACTTCTAATTTCTCATTTTGTAAAACCAAGTGAGACTCAACACCTTTGACCTCATGGGTTTGGCTTGGTGGATATAATACCTTTATCAAGGCTTCCTTCTAACCTAGAAATATAGCAGCCTCTAAGAAAGAGATATTATCTTTAGTCCTTTTCAGGTCTTCCACTAAGTCATAGGTAAGTTCTCGAAATTCTGCACCTTCTGCATAGGTTTGGATAATTCAATATAAGGTGGAGGAGGAGGATTGTTATTAGCTTTGGTATTAGTAGGATGAATGGAATTGTTTGGTGGAGTGGAGGAAGTTTTGGAGGTCTTGGATTTACTTCTCGTGTAATAAAAATTATTCCCTTTCGTAAACTGCCTAACAACTTGGACTTCCTCTTATATGTTTTCATCATCATCCTCTCCTAAGATTTCATTATCCTCTTCTTCTTCCTCACTTTCTTGATAGTGAATTGTTTAAGCTACTAAAGCAATTTCCTTCCCCTTAGAAAGATAAGGTGGACCCTTGGTTGGGACTAACTCTAAGTCATCGACTTGAGCTTGTAAGCAGTTTGTGTATCTAGAAATTTTTGGACACTCCTTCTCACTATGGTCCTTGGTGTTATGCAACCTACATCAATTTTACTAATAAAAATATGAAATATTGATAATAATATAAGATATACTAGGGCTTGCAAAAGTGTCAGTTTGGTTAGCTATGGGGTTAGGTACACCCCCATTGTCAAGCTTATTATTCCATGACCACCTTTGATTATTGAAATTTCAATTAGAATGAGGAGTTTAGGAATTGTGCTTCTGCATCCACACCATGTTATTACTCAACTTGAGACATGTTTTCTTTAATTACTCAACTTTGAAATTAGATTATTTTGGTCGAGGCATTATGGTATTATATACAAAAGGATTTCCAATACTAGAAGTATCTTGATTTGGCATCAAGCTTTGATTCTGAATGTTTTGGCTCAAAAAATGGTTCACACTCTAAAGTGGTGTGGGCATAGGAAATTCTACCAAATTTTGAGCATTGGTGGCATTGACTCCTTATGTAGCCATGTCATTATCTAAGAGCAATGGTGTGGTATATGGAATGTATATATTTGGATAGGTGGGAATGGATGGATAAGTGGGCATTAATGGATAACATTTATTGTATGGTAGGACATTCATCATTGGCATTTGAGGTGCCATGAATTGATTCATCATAGAAAATTGACTATAAGGACCAAATTGTCCTACCATAGGTAGTTGGGGCATCCCAACACCTTGGGGTGTCATTTGTTGTTATATGACCATGGCTTCCATGTAGGCTTGGGCTAAAGTAGTAACTTGAATATTTTTCCTAGTGAACATGCAGTCATGGGGTCCAACACCCCAAATTATATTTGCAAAGCAAAGGCAACATCTATGTTAAAATGGTGAGTCGATCTAGAATATAGTTTCTAAAATCTCTGATTAAACATTCTAATCAATTTATTAGGTGCCCTTTTGAAAGTCACAAATTGATGGTAAATGATAGTGGGATCCAAAGGTAATCTAAACTGATTAACAAAATCATTTTCAAGTTGAACCCTTGAAGTAATGGATCCAATGGGTAAACTGATGTACGATTCATAAGATATTTTATCCAGAATCATAGGAAAGCGTCTACAAGTGACATCTTCATGATATACTTGTAGTCTAATTGAAACATCCTTGTAAGCCTAACTATGCTCTTCAACTATTATGAGACCATCGTGTTTAAAATTTAATAAGAATTTTTTGATGTTTTTGGGTATCTCATGAACATCCCTGACAATGTTCAGGGGAATATTACGTACTCCACACCAAAAATATTGTGGTGGTTGGTCCATGATGTTCAATTATGGTGGCTCTACAAGAGTAGTAGAAACCGTAGAGGTAATGGATGTAGATACACTTGGTGTACCCACAACAATAGAGACAATAGGTGTAGATACACTAGATGTACTTCACACAAAAGGTAACTCTAGAGAAATACACGAGGTGGGATTTCAACCTCTTGATTCTTGTTCCTTTATTTACTATACTTCGTAAAAAGGCTTTAAAATATGGTTTCCCTAGTGGTTTTAGACCTAGTAGCGATATAATCAGGTTGGTCTAGCTTGGGAAAACACTTGTTCTATAAGACCTCTCACAAATCACAATAACTCAGACAATAAAAAAAAGAAATACAAGAAACCTATAAAATAAAATTCCTACAACAAAGCATAGTGGAAATAGAATTTCACATGTTAGCTATTAGAAAATAAAATACTTATGTAACTAAAATTTATGTTAGAGAAAATAATCTTAAGCAAATAAATCGCAAAGAAATGAAATTAAAGGCCCTTCTTCTAGCATCATTTCTGTTGAGTGGATATTTTACCCAATTGCAAAATCTCCATCATAGTTAGGGTATTAATCCAAAAATCGTCTCTTGTAAAGAATTTAAAAACAAAAACAACTTCTCCAAGGTTTTTCTATATACACATTGCACATGTGTATTTGAAAGTAAAATAATAAAGAATAACAAGTGCTAGAAACAACCCAGTGATTTTCAAGTAACTGTTAACAAGGAGCCTGCTAGTTTAATTCATTTGTGCTTTGTGCTTGATTTTCTTAAATTGTAATTAATGTGCCTTTGTGTAAATTGATAAAATGAAGTGTTGCTTCTTTTATTATCTTTACATTAATATGTCTTACCCTGAATCCTTGTTAGTGGGTTTGTTTTATCTTTAGATTAAAATGCAAAGTGAGAAAGTGCATGAAATTGTCAAATTTATTTTAAAATATGTGTCTTTAATGTGAGATTCATTTGCAGTTAGGAGGTTCAATTTTATCTTAAAATTTAATGCTCTACTAATTACAAAGTTAGAAAGTCATGAAGTTAGCAAGTTAGTATCTTAGCAAGTTAGCATTCATTTGCTTTATCTGCACTTGATGTGAGTTTGAGGAATAATATAGTTAGCAATTCCTTTTATCTTTGATTATGTACATGCAATCAGTAACTATTATGGAATTTTCCACTCCATTTCTTATCTTTGATTTAATGTGAAATATTAGTCAGTAACCCTCCCTCCTAGATTGATTTTATCTTGTTTATGCAAAATGAAAAGTTGTGTAGAAATATTCCTTTTAATGCCTTGAAAAGTGATCCAAATAAGTGTGTATGTAATGCATGTGAATTAAATTCTTTGGATCATGTGCACTCCATATTTCCCATATCAGATTTATGAATCAAATAAGACATTTTGGGATTCTGAGTTTAAGATTAAAAGACTTAAATAAATAGGGTTTGTAGAAATAAAATAAAAATTGTAGAAAAAATAAACTACAACTAAGCTAATATAAAGTTGGAATATAAGTGCAAACACAGTACGACGTCAAGCTCCCCTACCCTATAAAATCATATATTATGAGAAAATTTTAAGGGTAACTTGATCTAAATAAACTTGCATAAAAATAATTTGGTTAAATCAAGTGCTAGACTCTAAGGAAAACAAATCCTGTATTCAAATGAACCTTCACATAGTGCAACCTCCTAGAGTATTTAACACTAGATATAAGTCCACAAAATGCAGTAAAAAGGTTAAACATTAAATATAGAACCCTCAGAAATAAATCTCCTCCAGTCTTGCTCATAAGGTGCAAGTTTCTAGATTTCTATGCATTCAAATATCAAAATTATGTCTTTGATTACAAAAAATTCCAGCCCCTTGAAAATGGGCTTCCATAGGTATTTAAAGTTTTAAGGAGCCTTATCGTTTCAACTTCCTTTACAAAAAATGGAAGCACAATGTGAAACAAAATACATAAAAATATAAACCCTCCTAAGCTCTTACAAAACTCCTAAAAAATAATTAAAAAACACCTAAAAATAAATTACTCTTCTTTCCTTATATCTCCCCCTTTCTTTTCTCTTGAACCCACATATAAAAATATATGTACCTCGAAAGAAATAAAATATAGGCTAATGTTAAAGCATTCGGGAATATATATCGAACATAGCAAATAACCTTATAAATCCTCAAAATATTAAGGTTTATTAAACCTTCATCAAATTTAACGTTTGAAACCTTCGAACAAAACTATTTTCCTTGTGTTCCTCCCTTGCCGCATTTCGAACCATGATAGAAGGGACACGAATGCAACGCCTCAACCATGACGGTGATCGCTTGGGTTGTGCTTAGACACTAGGATGCCTTATCTTTAAACTATCAGAACTATTATAGGTTCTCTACCAGGGTCTTCCCCTTCCAGCTTCATGAGGTGTTGAATGTAACGAAGGATACCATTGCCCTCCAACTCAACATTAATCTTCTATAGAGCTCTTTATAAATGATGAACCGTCCTCCCATGCTTTGTTCCATTCCTACAAAACATACTCATTGTGAAAGATGGGTTTTTGAATGTCTTTTACACTATGAGATTAGGGTTCATTAGTTTCAAATTACATGGGAGAAATGACTTGTTTAAGCCCTAACGTCTCATAGCCTACTACAAATTCCTAGGTCTATCTCCTACTAACAGAAGATATTGATTCACTGTCAGTCATCCTTAGACTGATTTTACTGTGTAGGGATGCTCGTTTATCCCATATTTCAAGCATAATGGGTGAATATCTGCTTAAATGGTCCCTACCACATAGTGCTTATTACTATAAATACTGCTAGCATGGGATTCAACCATAACCATTGATGTTTACATGCGTATGGTTGAGGTGTTTTCACTAATTGGGACTTTATCCCACATTTTCCACATAAGATATGTTATGTGGTTTAAAATCAATCAGTTGCTAGTGTTACATTAGATACCTTTGGGTATCCTACTATCCTCACACTAGCATTGATTGTCACCTTTCATTGTTGGCCACTCCCGCATCACCACATGTCCTCTGTGCCTTGTGTTCTCGCTGACCATTCTCCTCTGGGTCTTCCACCTGGGAATAAAATTATTTTTAATACATAATGCATAATAAAAGGATTCATGACCATAATTAAAGAATATTGTAAAGTACTTTGTGGCATAAGGAAACTATTGATTAATAAAATTAAACCTAACATAAACATAAAAATAAAACTAACCTAACACCCAAAAAAAAAACTTAACAAAACAATAACTTAAAATAAAGGAGATGGAAAGAAAAAAATATGCGAGCAAGATTTCTGTGATCGGAGAACTGAAAAACGGAAGGTAGAATTGCGGGGACAAGGGCAAAAACTCATCAGAAGACCCTTTTGCAAATGGGAAACAACGAGAAGAAAGTAGAGACATGAGAATGCGCTCATGATCGCAAGAAAAATCAATCACAAAAACAACAAACGAAAATGTCCCAGGAGTGAGAGGAGAAGGGAAAGGCGATCGTAGAGGCAAAGACCCACCTGATAAAAACTTTCTAGAGGATAAGGTGACCAGTAAGTCATCTTTCGTAGAAATATTGTGAGGTAAACCTAAACCTAGGTCCTCGGTTGCAAATGCTTTTGTAACTCAAGGATACAATGTTCTATTCTCTGAACAAGTCATGTCAGAATACGCTAGTCGGGATTCATTCTCCTTGATAGGGAAATTCATCGGTGGGAGACCAGACATGGACTCACTTCGACATTGGGCAGTGACCAAATGGAAAACCAGAGGATGCCTTGAGCTATCAGCTATGACCAGGGGTTTCTTCATGATCCACCTCAATACCCAGGAAGACGTCGATAACATCCTATCAGGAGGTCCTTGGTTTTTTGGGAGAAGAAGTATGTTCTTGCGGAAGTGGGTAGAAGACTTTAATCCAGAATTGCAGAGCATAAATTATGCCCCCATTTGGGTGCGGCTCCCGAATCTGCCACCACACTTCTTCTATGAAGATGCTCTCCAAGGGATAGCTCGAACTATAGGGGAACTGGTAGCCATTGATCCAACAACCCGGGCTCGATCGTGATTGACACACGCATGCATTTGCATTAATGTTAACCTAGAAACTCAACTCCCAAGCCAGATAAATCTAATCTACGGGACCTACAGGTGAATTCAATCACTGGAGTATGAGAACAAGCCAGCATTTTTCTCTGAGTGCCAAATGCAGGGGCACCTATCATCGCAATGCCTAAATCGCAAGAACGCGCAGACGAAGATCCATACTATAGCCAAAATAGACCAGGGCAAAATTCAAAATGTGAAAGTGGGAGTAAGCATGAACCAGTTTCTCAAGGGAAAACGATAGGATTTTCCCCATCCAAGAAATGACAAGCAAAAGGTAAGTAATCTCCTTACCATATCCAACAAATTTCTTTTGCTCAGCAATTCTAGTCAAAATAATAAAATCCAGGATGAGGAATCCCCTTGTGAGGAAACCCTAGACCCAAACCCTACTTCACTCCTTGAAGCCATGGTTGTCTGCGCTCAAGAAAACCCCACCCCATCCCCATATCGATGCCCTTCCCCCACCTCCACTATCGGTTGTGCTCCCTCGCCATCCCCTTCAAGCCCCATCTCCCCACCCTTCATCTTCCCCACCCGGTATGGCTGGGACACCCCATTCTCCACCCATCTCCCCTAAAGCTGAGGCCGATAGTGACGTCCCACCCCAAGAGTCCCCAGATCAGTGGAGCCCCAAACAAACCAGAAGCTACAAGAAATCCCAGATTGATGTGGGAGGTGATAGAAAGAAGGGTAGACCCTTAGGAGCAGATATTAGAAATAGAGATGCAGCTGAAGATATAACTAACGGTACCCAAAAGACCCTATTTTAGGATCTAGGGATAACAAACAAAGAAGAAATCAAGAGAACCAAACCCCCCACGCAGTAGGGCAAGGGGGGCATAAAACCCTCCAAGAGTGCCAAATGAAAGTCCTCTCCTAGAATGTGAGAGGACTGAATGGGGTAGCCAAACAAAGATTGGTTGCTGCCATGAGAAAGGATTTGAATCCTACTATTTTCCTTATCCAAGAAACCAAACTCGATGATTATTGGTCCCCTAGAGTTACCAAAACCATATGGAGGAAGTGTGAATTTTCTTACACTCCAGCCCAGGGCACCTCAGGTGGCCTTCTATGCCTCTGGAACCCTGCAAAAGTTGAAGGATAGGTCATCTCAGGGGATGAGCGCTTAGCCAACATCCTCTTTCGGGAATCCAACGCCCAACTCTCATGGGTCTTGACCAATGTGTACGCTCCCAATACCCCTCAGGGTAGAAGTATCCTTTGGAACAACCTCACCAAGATGAGACAAGCATTCAGGGACATCCCCTGGATCTTAGCAGGGGACTTCAATACCCCCCTGCACCCATAAAAAAAGAGAGGCAAGAATATCATGGCATCCAGAACCATAGATGATTTTGCATAGTTTGTCAACTCTAATGAACTGATGGACATTCAGCTGAAAGGGTCCCAATTCACCTAGACCAATAGAAGGACTAGTGGTGACCTCATCCAGGAAATATTAGACCGCTTCCTATTGTCCCAAGAAGTGCTCCGGACTTTGGGGATGCCAGTTTGTAGGCCCATACAAAAATTGGGTCTGATCATAGTCCACTGATGTTTGAAACTACCAGCAAACCACAGTTCAAAACCCCCTTCCATTTTGAATCTATGTGGACCCAACACCCAGACCTCAAAAACTAGATTGTTGAGTGGTGGGGGGAAAAGCACATAGGGACTACCATTAACCAGGTTATGCAGAAACTCAGAGCAATCAAAGGTAAGCTGAGAGTGTGGAACAGAGAGACTTTCAAAAACATCTTTGACAACAAAAACAACATCAAAAATAGACTCAATCAGATTGAGGACATGTTCCAACAGGGGCAAGGAAATGATAATCTCAGAGCTGAAGAGAGGATTCTCCTCTCAGAATATCACAACACCCTACGAAAGGAAGAAATGTTTTGGCACCAAAAATCAAGAGTGTTGTGGCTTAAGGAGGGAGATTCTAATTCAAAAATTTTCCACATCTCTACCCTTAGACACAGAGGAGCCAATAGAATTAAGTCCCTCACCAGGAAATATGGGACTTGCACTTCTTGAGAATCCCTCCATGGACACCCTTGGACATGCCATGGACACCCTCCTTGAGAACATCCCCAGATCCATCACTGATGCCATGAACTCCCTTCTTCTCAGCCCCCTCACCCCCAAAGAGATCCATCAGGCCCTCTTCTCCATGTAGCCTGACAAAGCTCCCGACCCTGATGGGTTCCCTCCCAGATTTTTCTAAACTTACTAGGACATCATTGGGCCTGACCTGTGCCTGGCCATTTCTAAAATGCAAGCCAACAGTTTCATCCCCAGGGATGTCAACTCCACTTTCCTTGCCCTCATCCCCAAGGGGCCCAATTCCAAGTCTCTATCTGATTACCGCCCCATTAGCCTATGCAATGTCATTTACAAAGTCTTGTCCAAAGCCCTGGCCAACAGGCTTACCAACATCCTCCTGTCCATCATCGATCCCTGCTAGGGTAGTACTGTCAAAGGCCGAAACATTGTTGATGGAGTCATCACTATCCATGAGCTTATCCATTCAGCCCATAAGTCTAACAAGTCATCTTTTTTCCTCAAATTGGACATGAATAAGGCTTTTGATAGAGTGGACCACGAGTTTCTGACCAGAATCCTCCTTAAGTTTGGCTTTCACGAGAAGTGGGTCAATCTGATTTCTAGTTGCATTTCCTCGTCCTGGTTCTCGATTTTGGTCAACGGTTCAACAGCAGGGTATTTTCCCAGTTCAAGAGGGTTGAGGCAAGGAGACCCCCTTTCCCCTATCATGTTCATCATTTTGGCTGAGAGCCTAGGAAGAGCTGTCAAGTTTGCCTACTCTAGAGGAATGATTTCCAGCATCAAGGCCGCTTCCAACCTCCCACCCTCTACCCACCAAAATTTTGTGGATGACACCTTGTTGGCCACCTCTACCTCTATTTCTGAGGCCAAGACCATCAAAGGCATTCTCAACCTTTATGAAGAAGTTGCAGGCTAGAAGGTTAATTTTAGCAAAAGTAAATTGTACTTCATCAACACCTCAACAAAGAGGTAGGCCAAAATTATAGGTATTCTGGGTTGCACAATCGTTGATCTCCCAACCACTTATCTGGGGCTCCCTATGTTCCAAGGAAGGGCGGTCAAGACCATGTGGAATAGTGTCACAGAAAGAATCCACAAGAAGTTGGTAGGATGGAGAGGGGCCCTCCTCTCCCAAGCAAGTAAAGCCACTTTAGTTAAGTCTATCCTTCAAAGCATCTCGATGTTCTTTCTTTCTATTTTCAAAATCTTGAATGTGGTGGGAGAGAGCATAGAGAAGATTCAGAAGCACTTCCTCTAGGCAGGAATGGATAACCAATGGAAATTTCACTTAATGGCCTAGGATAAGGTCTACTCCTCGAAGGATAGAGGTGGGCTAGGCCTGCACAGAATCAGCCTCATGAACCAGGCCCTCCTGGCCAAATAGGCATGGAAGGTGGTTACCAATGCCGATCTAGAATGGGTCTCCATAATTAAAAGAAAGTACCTCCAACAACATTCATTCAGGGATGAAGGGACGCCCACCCACGGATCCTACTTTTGGTGATCAATTTCCCAAACCAAACATCTCATCCAACAAGGGGCGAGATGGCAACTCGGGAATGGCATGAGCATCAACTTTTGGAATGACTCTTGGGCTAGGGATGAGCCCCTCATTAGAGACTCAGTCATTGCACCAATCAAGCACCTGATTGATCATAGATTCGAGGGACAGAGTTGCAGACTTTATCTCTAGCACCCACAACAGTCATAGGTGGAAGGTGATTCAGTTGAGAATCAGTAATGCCACTCTTGACAGAGCTAAGTCTACCCTCCAATCCATCCTTAGGGTAAACTTCGTCCCTCAGACCCAGGCGAAAGATAGGCTATGTTGGAAAGGCACCAACGATGGGCAATTTTTAGTAAAGTCTGCTTACCAGATAGGGGACTCCCTTCCCTAGGCACCCCATCCCCACCAACACCCCCACCATTGCTAGATCCATTTGGCTGAAGCATCTTGTCCCAAAAATTGCCCACTTTTGTTGGCTCGTGGCTCACAATAGAATTTTGACCATAGACAACCTGATCAAAAGAGGTGTCATTGTCCCCAACAGATGTTACCTATGTACCCAGGCCTGGGAGTCCACTCAACACTTACTCATCGAGTGTCCATTCACCATGGAGGTTTTTTCTTCCCTAACCTGCAGGTTCAAGGTGAGTTGGGCCTAGCCCAAGACTATCTCCGAGGTGATCACCCAGTGGCCTAATCCCTTCAGACACCCTAGGCTCAAGTTTTTGTGGAAAGCTCTGATGCATCATGGTTTTTGGTAAATTTGGTTAGAACGGAACAATCACACTTTCAACGATAATCCTAGGAGCCCTGAAGCTGTTGCCAACAGAACTTTGTCCTTTGCCATGGAAAATGCTAGCATCATCCCTATTTCGGATATCATTGATTACGGTGGTGAGATGGCTGTGCTCAACAACCTGGGCATATCTTCTCAATGTCCCAGGCCTCAAAATCCCCCTAGCTCCTAAAAAAATGCCAAATGGATTCCCCCTCCCCCTGGGTGGCTCAAAGCCAATTTTGATGGATCATCCAAAGGCAACCCGGGAGATGCAGGAGGAGGGGGGTCATAAGAGATCACATGGGCAATATCATTATGGCTTTCATAGAGAATGTGGGGATTCAAACTAATAACTATGCGAAAGCATGAGCTCTTTGGAGATGCATCCAGGTCAGCAATCACATGGCCAATCCCATCATCTTCGAGGGGGATTCTCTCATTGTGGTTAACCACATCACCAACAATAACAATGGTGGTTGGAACATAGCCAACATCATCCAAGATTGCCAGACCTCTCTTAGGAAACACCCTCAAAGCATGACTTGTCATGTTTTTAGGGAGGCTAACAAGGTGGCTGACCTTCTGGCCAACATGGCAGCCAACCAAACCAATCTATCCATTTGGGAAGAAGCATTCCCTTAGGAAGTCTTAACAATAGCCAATCATGATGCAAGGTATATTCATCAAACGCAGTGCTAGCTGCCACATCGGTGTTCTTTTAACACCTACGGTGTTTTGTTTCAACACCAGAACAAATTTCAAGAAGCTCATTACCGATAATTATAGCTGCCACAAGGGTATTTTTTCAATGCCAAAAAGGTGTTCTCTTAACACCACGAGCATCGAGAATCCATGTCTCTCCATCATTCCCCGAGGCCATGTGAGTTCGATCACCCGTGTGATCTCCCCAACTCGTGTCAACATAACCAACATCCCGCCATATTTGTTTCTATCAGGCCACCACCTCATTTTCCCTTTTTCCTTAGCTTCCACTCACCACTTCCACCCTCTCTCCATTTCATCTATTTCTCTCATCGCCTTCTTTGGTCGCCTCCTTTCAAACTCAACTAATTTGTCTATCCATGCTTGATGATCCCTTGATTTATCCAAAGTTTTTGGTAGCTTTTCTGGCAAGATTGCCTAGCGTTTTAGCCCATCCATCGGTGTTTTTGTGCCCACTCGCTCGAGACCCCTCTCTTCTCTAGGCAAAAATTCTATCATTAGTGTGCTTGATCCCATTTCCCCCTTGGTGTGCGGCACCATGGAACCCACCAACCTTCAGATCGATGTTGGGACCGAAGCTTTGCTCGCTGCCAAGAAGCTCATTACATTCTTCAAGCTCTTCTTGGGTAAATATGATCAGGTTACCAGGGATTTTGTCAACACTTGGAATGATGGTGAAGTTGAGGTGCGTGGCCTACGATTCATGGTAAGCGTCCACTCCCTAGCTGAGATTTTTGGTTTATCTCTTGGTGGAAGAACTGTTTATAGGGACAGGCATAATTTTAAAGAGGAGCTAGACCATTTCCCCAACAACGAGAAATATTTATAGTGGGAGAAGGGGGGAGTCCTTCGGTCTTCTCTCCCCAAACCTTGGAACTCTACTGTAGTCCCAGTTATTCAGTACATGGTTGTGGACAACCCCAATCATCCCCTCCATGCCTACCACCTAGCTTTTGTGAACCATCTCAGAGATGCCAAAATTATGAATTTCCCTGACTTCCTATTTTGATCGATCAACATTACCATAACCAACTTTAGGGAGAGCAAGTCCCCCAAGCCCCCTCGTCATCAGGGCCTCTTTCTCATCCTTTACAGACATGCACTTTCACACTAGGTTTCTGGAGGCATGCATTCCAGTTACCCCAACCCAGAGCCCTCATCCCCCATTGGTTCTAAGCCTAGTCCCCCTCATTCCCCTTCCTCTATTGATTCTACCCTAAAGTTAGCTTCCCCCATCACCTCCCCTCCAAAATCCCCCACCTCCACCCATCCCAGTGACAAGAATAACTCTCCCTCGGACCTCTCTCCCATAAATTATGCTTCGTCTGTGTACCTCCCCCCAAAAAAGCCTTTGAGAAGCAAGCGAAAGTCTGCTTGTCCTTCTCAAAAAAACAAGAAATCCAATCTTCTGTAGTCAACAAGTGCTCCAAGAGAGAATCCTGAAATCATCATCGATGAAGATGACAAGATCCCCAGAGATGTTGAAGGTATGCTCTGCACAACCACCATCTCTTGCATCACCAGAACAGTGGATCTTTTGAAGTCAACATCCATCATTTTCAAGGAAATGGGCTCCAGTATCTCCAATGCAATCAAAGAAGCTCAGGAACTCCCGGGTGTGCTCGAGAGCCTCCTTGGCACCAATCAAAATGATGTCACGTAGCAGAATGAAAAGGAAAAATCCCAATAGCTCTAGGAAGACTATTTTAGGCAGATGGGTTGCCTCTGAATGTAATGGTCTCTGGTTTTTTTGTGTTGTAAGTTTGGTTTTGTACTGCACTATGGTTGGAAGGGGAATACCCCTGAATTTTGGTTTCAAATTTGTTGCTTTTTTGTAAATATAGGCACTAGATATGCCCTATGTAACAGGGATAGGCCCCTTCAACCTGATCAGTAAATAATTGTTTTTTACCTACCAAAAAAAAAACTTAAGCTAAACACCAAAATAAATAGAATGAAAACTTGACCAAAAAATGACACAACAAATTGATAATAAAAATTGTCATGACAAATTGATAGTAGAAATTAAAAAAAAAACACAAAAGGAACAACAAAACCAAATGATTTGAGCAATAAAAATAACAATCATTTTGCTAACCATAGTAGCAAAAAAAATCAAGCAATAGCATGTGACTAAAATTTCTAGCAAGAATGACCCCATTATTTTTTTATATTCAAGAAAAAGAATCATGGGTCAATTGGGTCAAAAGTGAGAACCAAATTGCTCAATTATATCCCATTAGTCCAATTTTCTAAAACTTTCAAGTGGCTCCCCACAATTGGGGTTAGTTGTGAGATAGTCACAACACGTATGAATCATTTTCTAGCAAAGATAAATTTTGTTGAAATCCTTTCATGATATCCACATGAGCATAGTTTCAAACATGTCTCACCTATTTGCCAATATATCACATGAAAGAGGTAGTACAAAAAATCACCTCATTACACCAAGAAATCCAACTGATAGAATGAGGAGGCTGAGGTAGTAAATTCTAGATTTTTTCAATCACAAAAATCATGTGAAGGTGTTGTAATAAAGAAGTGTTTAAATCAAATTAACTACAAAAAAAATTGAATTGGTGGCCACTGCACTCAATCTCGAAGGAAATCAGGAAATAATCTAAAAATTAGAATTGATCCCAAATCATCATAATCTTATTATTGGCAACAAAGAAGGAAACAAATTGTTGATCTGACATCATAACTTGATTAGGGTGCTTACAGACTATGTTATTACTTTGCATGGAAATTGGACCATGTGAACCAAGGCAGAGGCATTCATTTGCATGAACAAAAAAGGGGATAAAAAGATCCCATCTGTGCTTAAGAAAAAAATAGACCTCACACTCATCGACACACCAGTGCATCAAGAGGCAACCAAATTGATGATTGTCATTATTGTCATCATTTAATATTCAATATTTGTCAAATCCAGGGTGGTGTCCAAGGCTACCCGTGATAGAAGGCTTTGACAAGTTACAGTTTAGGTAATTAGTTCACAAGATTTATTTGATGAAACAAATGTTTTTTTGGTTTTTCAAGGTCACACAAATCCTAATTTTTATAATTTAAAGCTACTCTAACTTACATATTTAAAATTACTGAATTTAAAACTTTAGCTATAGTTGCAGGAATTGACAATTGCAAAACTAAAATTGCTAAAATAGGAACTTTTTTATGTTTTCTAATTGAAATGAAATTCACTAAAGATGCTAAATTAAATCATAATTAATTCAACCGTGCTAAATTGAAAATGCAAGAAGTTATCAGAAAAGCTACTATAAAAACTTGTTAGAAAATGTTGCTGTAGAAAATTGTCAAAAAAATGTTATTGAAATTGAAATGCAAAAAATAGGGGAAATAAATACATAAAAAACTAGGGGTCAACTAGATTAAAATAAATTTACACACATCACACTTGAAACATACTACAAAATGTGCTATTAACAAATAAAACTGCTATAACAAGATTTTAGCGAGAAACTAGAAAAAAAAAATACTAAAATAGAAAATTAATAGAAAACCTCAAAAACTGCTCCTTTGTCTAGCCCTAATATTAGGCCCTTGCTCCCTGTTCTAGAAGAAGGTAATATCATAATTCTAAATTATAAATTCTCTTACACTCATGAATTCACATATTTTTAACAAAAGCTACACTTTATTTGAAAAATGGCTATTACAAAAGTGACTATTACAATTCAAATTTGCTGACTTCTGACATCTATTATGATTTCTATTTGGACTAACTCAACCAATGAGGGAGTTTCCTATTTATATTATTTTATAAACAAATAATTGAAACTACCAAATCAATATTTTGTGTTTTCCATGCATGATTTACCTATATTGTTGCAGTAAACTTGGTCTATTTTAGGATAAATTTATTGCAGTAGCAATCCGTGCATCCTCCAACTGGTGGAAATGAGTCAAAAATAGTTTAGGATCAGTTTCTACATCTTTATTCACCCTATTCGCCTTCATTATTCTTGAAATGGATGCAACTATACTATTTTATTTGAAATAGTCTACTTCTGTCCTTCATTCCAGAGAGCTCCAAATTATAAGGTAAAACTATAGAAATGTATTGTTATCGTCAATTCAAATCAAGTGGAATTACTTCCAAATGTGAAATAAATTATTTTTTTCCATTTTAGAAATGTTCTAACCATTCACACTTGCCACGTTTTACCTGGTCTATGAGTTCCTTTAAAATTGTAAAGGACTGGTTTTTATATGTTGTTTTACAACTATCCTTGTATTTTCTACTTTATGCCTTGTTGCTCTCACTTAGACCAGGTGGAAATGCATCCAAGTGGATCAAAGGTCTTTGTTGATCTTTGTGAAAAAATTCCATCCATTTTTACTTGATATTTTGACTATTTATATGCTCCCCTTAAATATGACAACTGATTGGAATTTGTATGTTACACAGAATCTATCAATATCATGTTTTACAGTAGAGACTATTTTGGAACCAAATCAACTTGAAAACTTGGTTTTAAGGTGGCATGCCATTTCAAAAATGCTTGAGTTAATCATAAACCATAACATGCTTATTTGCTCTTATTTTTCTATGTTATTTTACCAACAAAAATCATGCAAAAACAATCATAAAATGCTGAAAATAGTCAAAATAGGGGTACAATGTTCTTAAACATTAAATCATGTAAGCAATAACAAATAATGCATTTTAATCACACATTTGGCATAAAATAATATTATATTTGGTTTTTGTGGTAGTATTATAATTTTCAAAACATAGCAAAAATGAGGTATTTATTAGCCTTATCATTCCCCCCAACTTGACCTGATGCATGCCCTCATGCATCCTAGTGGGCCATAGCAATACTCACCACTTGAGAAATTGCTATAATTTTTGAAAAATGTTTAAAATATTGAATTTTATAAAAATATAAAATTACTATAATTTCCAAAACTATTGAAATTCTGAGTTTGCTATCATTTTTTAAAATGCTAAAAATTGCAAAAATGCTAAAATTCTAAAATGTTTGAAATTTGTTTTGAAAATTGCTGACAAAACCTAAATTTATAAATTTCTAAATTTTGTTGATTATTCTTATCTACTTTTTGTTTTATCTCTGCAATTTTTCAATTTTTGTAATTTGTTTTATCTTTGTAATTTTTCTTCTTCTTGGTCTAGATGGTGTAGGAGATGTTTCAGTTGTTGTAGTTGTGTCCTGCTATTTTCTCCTTAAGCTCCTTCTTAGAGGAGGGGGTGAAGGTGGCTATGTTTAAATTTTAGGCTCTGTTTCCTTTGTCTCACCAAGCTCCTCTACAATAGATTTTATTTTTAACTTGGTGGTTTTTCTTAGTTGTTGTGTACCTTTTTCTTCACTAGTTTATTTTATTGTTGCAGTTTTTATTCATGCAGACGTCACTACAAAGCTTAGAAACGACTTCCTTTTCTTCTGATGAATCTATTGTTTTAGCTAGTGACCTAGTTATTACAAAATTTGAGCATTCTAACTATGCAGATGTTTATGCTTGAGCAATAACCTCTTCACTAAGAGTGACTTTCTTGGATTTTGGCTATTGTGTAGGGTTGCCTTCTATTTTTTGCTTTCGTTGTGTCCTATTTTTGGTAGCTGGCTGAAAATAATGCACCAATAGTTTTTGCTCTACTATTACCATATTTTTGGTATATATATGTATGTATGTATGTATGCATATTATCTTCTTGTAATGCAATGTTTAAATTTTTTATTTGACAACTCATGTTTTAGTTTCAATGGACCCTAAAATTTGGGTGTTTATAGAACACAAAAATTCATGACTTTAAAACACATGAATCGACTTCAAAATATGACATACAACACATTGTGATTCACATGCATCAACCAAAAATTCCCAAGATAGTCACCTTTCTAGTTCTAATCTAGATGATTTTGCTTAATTTTATTTTCAAAACTCAAAAATATGAGCACAATGGAAAAACAAACAAACTAAGGCTCATAATTTCCTAAGCATACTTGTGTGTCTTTATTTATGCTTTATATTGATGCATGCTTTATGCATTCAAACTTTTCATGCATCTTGTATTTTTAAATTTGTGCATGCTGCATTTTTTTTAACTATTTCAGAATATTACGGATGATAACTACTCTATGACTACCACGTGTTTCTGCAAACTTGAGCCTAATTCCATAGTTTCCATGTGAGGTACATCACATGGGTAGTTTTTTTTCATTTTATATCCTCAACATGCATGCTTGGTAAAATTCAAAAATCATCAACATGCATGCTTTGTCAAATTCAAATATTTGTGTAGTACACATTTTTGAAATTTTGAATTTTCGAAGTTCATTCTAGAGATCTAGGTCGTTTCGAAGATTTGTATTTTTTTTTGCATATATACAACCATAAAAATATTTCATTTTGGGGTTCTAAATCATTTTACAGATCTATATTTGTCTTGTTATTTTTTGTAGCCAAAACATGAATTTCTTGCTCCACCAAGGGCGGAATAGGGTACTTCTTGACATTTTGGAAATAAAGTATATTTTTACTTGTTAATTTATAAATTATTTATGCCAAACATTGAATTATTATACATCACATGGTAAATGCCTACTATGATAAAATGCATGAAACACATACCTTACCATCTTGAAGATTTATCATACACTTTACAAACTGTTGCTCCTAATGGTGGTTAGTTGATTATCTAAAACCAGAAACAGAACACATGTGCATTAGATGAGATTTGTACAATAGTGGAACAATGATTGATAAGTCAAAAAGGCAAACATGCTAGAAATTGGTTTTCATGTAAGCCTTAATTCAATAGAACCTTCGAAAATGTTTTCACTATTGAATTATTCTTTTGTTTTCATTTTTCATCTCTTATTTTTCATTAGAAGAGGCTGTCATTTTTGGTTTTCAACCAACTTCTGTATTTTTTTTCTTTGTTTTTTTTTTCTTTCAGGTGCTTTAATGAGATATGATGTCTCCCATAAGGATTCAATGAGAGATAATGTCTCTCATTTTTATTTGGATAAGAAAAATCCTTATTTTACAAAAATCACATATATATTTTTCTACATGAAAACAACAACAATGAAGTATCAGCCTTTCATTTCATATGAGCAATAAGAATCTTCTCATGTCATATTTTTGAAAATGATGTGTATCCTCATACATCTACATTTTTTGGGACATGCCTTATGCTACAACTCTTCTTTTTTCTCAGTTTTCTCTCTTTTTTCTTTTCATTTTTTTTTTCTCTTTTCTCTCTTTTATTTTATTTTCACCTTTTTACTCTTTTTTCTATTTTTTTCTTTTTCTCTCTTCATTTTTTCATGATTCAAGGATATGATCATTCATAATATTTGTCATAATAGGGAGCCTCTTCTATCATATGCAAGTTTGAATGTGAAAAATATCAAGCAAATTCCACCTTTGTTAGTGGCTTATGATACAATCGTAAACAATGTTCATTCACCACTAATGTCCTCAAATTATCAATAAAAGAAAGTTGAAAAACTTTATTCATAAACACTTCTGGTTCATTATTTTTTCTACTAATGTGAAAATCATGCCATATTTTTCATTATTTTTGAACAAACACTATTTGGTGAAGTGCCTCCAAACAAAGTTCATCCATTGCATTCAACCGTAAAATTCTCTTGTTTTGTACTTGCAACAACTCAATGCCAATTTCTAAAGATGTATGAAGTGTTAGTAAAGCATTCGGATGTTGGATATTAAAAAAATTTACTTCCTGGTAATTAGTCAACCAACTACTAATTTTCAAAGGTGTTTTTGGTTGTGTTTCAATTTGTTTTCAGCTAGGATGTATTGAATTGATTATTTGAAAATTATGCATTAATAAATTACAAGAGCAACATTGTGGTAGAAAAGAATGGAATATTTTTGTATCTTTATAAAAAAAATTCCTAAAGGAATTAATTTGGTAAATGGAAATGAATAGGTTAGAGAAAATGTGGATGCCATCCATGTGGTAAATGAAAGGAATTGTCTTGTATTAGAATGGGTGACAAATGTTTAAGTTTTTATTGTTCATTCTATAGTAATTATTGGATAGTAAATGGTTCATATTTAAGCTCTGAATCATGCAATTTGTTGATTAGAAGATATTCATCAAAAATAAACCTTTTGGAAGAATCCAATTTATCCTTTACAACTATAGAATCCAAAGTTGAAATGTATTTTCATTTTCCTTGTGTGATTCAAGAAACCATGGGCTTCTTAAATAGTCATACTTAGGTGGAATAAGTTTTCCTGCAAGCAAGACTATTGAATTACCACCTACTTGTATGGTTATAGGATATACTTTCTTCTTTTTTCATGGTTTGTTAAAATACATATCCTTAACAATATTATTAATGATTAGTACATATTTATTAGCTTGAAGTAAAGGGATTGTATCATTTAAATGTTTTAATTCCTTCATCAAATATAATTTCAAAGATGTTATTTTTGATATCTCAAATTGTTCAAGATATGGTACATTCTCTATTAAATTATTTTGAGAGAGGCTTTGTTTTCTTTTTTATGTTCTTTTTTTTGTTTAATGTAGATGAGTTTTCATGTTTCTTTTCTTTAGGTCCCATTTCTACAGTGATAGATGGAGTAGATTCAAGAAATGGTTTTCTTGAACACAATTGAGTGTTTTCATAATAACTAACATTTATTATGGTTGTATCATCTGATTCAACCATAGAGAGAGAGGTTGCTTGTTTAACGTTACTAGGATTGGCCACATGTTGAAATAAAAGTGGAGGATGTTTTGATTGTTTTTGTTGTTGTACCCATTTTTGTCCCTACATTTTTGGTTGCAAACATGGTGGATATTGTTTATTTAATTGTTGATTCATCCATATAGGTTAAGACCACTTTTGGGAATATACCCATGGTGGTTGACTCCAATGTGTTTGAAGTGGACCTCAAGTAGACCATGGCATATACCAATGAGTAATTACCTAATTTATAGGAAATCGAGAAGCATTTTTATATGGAAATTTAATAAATTTTCCCCCTTGTCCTACAAAATTTTCTTTCATAGGTCAAGACTATATTTCAAAGATATTTTTGACTCCTAGTAACAAATGGCATTGTTCTGTGGGGTGTCCTTTTTCGTAAATGCTACATGTAGCAAATATAAATTTATAATTCAAAGGAAAGTCATGAAGAGAGTGCTTTTATTACATCTTGAACAATAGATGGCTAAAGGTTCAATGGATTAATTATTTTCATCTAATATTTTATCAATATGTACTAAAATATCACCTTTTAGATTAATAAACTCTTTCATGAATTATTTCAGATCATTTGTGTTATTACCAATTATTTTTTTTCTATCCCTTGAACGAGAATAAATTTTACAAAGTTCAATGATTTCCTGAAATTCAAGTGTATTTGCATCTCCTTTTCC
The DNA here is from genome assembly GCA_028583015.1 of Wollemia nobilis. NCBI lineage: Eukaryota > Viridiplantae > Streptophyta > Pinopsida > Araucariales > Araucariaceae > Wollemia > Wollemia nobilis. The sequence continues at coordinate 2,145,387 of JAQPPZ010016856.1, read as the reverse complement.
CATAATATCCAATACATCTCTTGATTCATCTTGTAGTCCTCTCAATAATATGGCTTTGGTAAGTTTAGTTTCAACATCCCCACATATCTTATGAATAAAATAAAATCTATCTAGATAATCTTCTAAAATTTCATCTTCCTCTTGTTTCATTCTAAGCAATTCATAAATTTGATTCTTGACTTGACAATATTATTGGCATCTCTCCAAAAATATATTTTTCATTTCATATCAGGTTCAAATTGAATTAGGTGCTAAGGTTATAAACCATTGTAGGGTTGATTCTTTAAGAGTGGAAGGAAATAATTTGAGCTTTTTATTAGCATTAGTGTAATCATAAGCTTGGCATACAATCTTAAACTCAAATAAAAATATATTAGGGTCTTCAAATGTAACTCCCTTAAAAGTTGGTAACACATAAGGTGAAATGACTTTCATGGGATATTTTTGATTAGGATCTAATTGAATGGGATTTTGAAAATTTCTATAAGGTTTAATAGTTGAACTAGGGTGGAGCACATTACTGGCTCTCCCTAGATTCTCTTTTGAGCCTACCATCATGGATTTCCAATATCAATTATAAATCCTGTTAAATTGTCATGATTGTATGGATTTTCAAGAGAAAGTTGTGTTGAACTACTCATTTTTCCTATTTGTAATTATTTCTCAAGGAATCCTACACTTATTGAAGTAGATAATTATGATTATTTAAAAATTCGAACATTTTTGGGAATCGTAAATTTAGGGAACTTTGTCATAGTTTCAACCTCTTGTTGTGAATTTTTCTTCTTGTGGGTTTTCAACTTTTTCTATGCTTGTATCTCTAACTTTTTTAATTGCAACTATCAGTTTCACAACTATGTTTCATGCAAGTTACTTTATTTTCGGTTTTCCTTCTAAAAGTTACAACTTAGCACAACCAATAATTGTTTAATTATTTTATCTCCTAACAACACCTATGTTCCCTAAAAATGGTACCAAAAATTATGAGTGTCATTATTGTCATAATTTAATATTCAATATTTACCAAATCCAAGGTAGTGTCCAAGGTTTCCTGCAATAGAAGGCTTTGGCAAGTTATAGTTTAGGAAATTAGTTCACAAGATTTACTTGGTGAAACAAATGTTTGTTTGGTTTTTCAAGGTCACACTAATCCTAATTTAAAAAATTTAAATATAATCTAACTTACAGAATTGAAATTATAGAATTTAATACTTTAGCTATAATTGGAGGAATTGACAATTGTAGAATTGGAATTACTAAAACAAGGACTATTTTATGTTTTCTAATTGAAATGACATTAAATTAAAATGATAAATAAAAAAAAAAAAATTAATTAAACCATGCTAAATTTAAAATACAGGAAGTTATGAAAACAATTGCTGTAAAAACTTGTTAAAAAATGTTGTTGTAGGAAATTGTTAGAAAAATGTTGCTGAAATTGAAATGTAGAAAAAAAGGAAAATAAAAACACACAAAAATAGGTTTCAACTAGCTTAAAAAAATTTACATACATCACACTTGAAACATACTAAAAAATATGTTGTTAACAAAGAAAACTACTATGACAAGATTTTTGCAAAGAAACTAGAAAAAAACTGCTAAAATAAAAAATTAACAGAAAACCTAAAAAATTGCTCCTTCCTCCAACCCTAAGAGTGGGCGATTTCTCCCTAGTCCATAATAAGGTAATTTCACACCAATTATTAAATTATAAATGCTCTCACACTCATGAATTCACACATTCTAAACAAAAACTACACTTTAGTTGAAAACTGGCTATTACAAAAGTGATTGTTACGATTCAAAATTGCTGACTTCTGACATCAATAATGACTTATATTCAGAATAACTCAAAAAATGTGTAGACACTAAGATAACTTCAATCTTATTATACTACCGAGACACACTCATATCAACACCATATGGCCTCCTTAGGACACCCTCAGTGGTTAAATAGTGGTCCTTACCGCTTTTGAGAAGTTTTACCCCACTTTTGGGAAATTTTGGGCCATGCAGCCATGGTCACACCACCCTAGGGTGCCACCAAGTATATGGCCACAACACCCTGGGGCAACCACCAAAAACCGCCCTTGGGTGGGGAGGCCACCAACAGCCACCCCTAGGGGGACAACCAAGCCCCTTGACTCTTAAAAAGTCAAGGGTGGGATAAATGGCAATCAAATTCTACCATTTATCCTGTCCATTGATTTATGATAGATTGATAACGCATCAATTCAGTCACAAACCTACATTTTGGAGGCTTGAGTTGGAGGTTTCTCCCACCTAATGCATGACAATGTTTTGACAAATGGTGACACTTGCCTTGCATGGCCAAACTTGCCCATTTAAACTTGTGCTCTATTGAGATATTGAGTGGAGCCAATCCACACAACTAAAGAGATATATTTTTGTAATATTTCACCATGAAGTGCTATCGAGATTCAATCCCTCTTTCACTATGTGTTTTCCCTTAAAATCTTCATCAATTGAAGGAAGTTTCCAAGTGATCTCAAATATGCAAATCCATTTTAAAACCCACACACTTCAGGGAATTAGATTACCAAATTTGATGAAAACACCCCTAAGAATATTTTGAACCAGATCCCAGAAGAATTGGAAGCAAAAACCACCAGGTTTGGTGGTCGTCCCACCTCGAGATGGTTAACAGTCACAATTGCAGCACCTAGGGATGGCCATGGATTTTGCATTTTATTTCATATCTCTTTTAGAATAGATCATTCTAGATTAGAATATATGCACCATACTAATTTTTGGTATAATTTTGAGTACTTTTGCACCTTCTATTATGTTTTTTGTTGTTCATATTCACTATAGCATGCATATCTTCGATTTCATCTCAATCTACATATGCTATTAATTAATTTGAGTTATTTGTGTGTAGATCTAGGTATCTCTATGCGTAAGGAAAGAGCCACAATTTTGAATACAAATAGATCATCGTAGCGGTACCAAAAACCTGCTCTTGGGCAATCTGTGAGTGCAAGAAATGCCTTGAAGCACATCTGAGTCAATGATAGGATTATATCCTTCGACATCTTGTAATGATTGTATCAATTCAGAGCCCTTAAGGGAATGCATTGTAACCATGAATTCGACAAGTTTATTAACATAAAGAGGACCTCATTTCTTATATATATTGTTATCATGTTTACATTAAATGTTGCTTTTGAATGCTTAAATCAATAGGTACAATTCATTTTCCTTTTGCTAGATGCACCATTTTTCCATTCTATAGTGGCGATCATGGTGGGACACTTGTCTCGTTTGATTTAGACAAGTTTTAACTTTGTTTTTACCATTGAAAAATTATATTTTTTTGTTTGTTCTAGCATGAAATGATCCCCAATTTCATAATTGGAACACCTAGGAGCAGCCATGGTAGTTGTACCACCCTAGGACAACCCCAAATTGGCAACTGTTACACCCTAGGGTGGCCACCAAATAGGGATCTTATAGCTCAAATTGATAATAACAACAACAAAATTAGGCTTACAAGATGAGTATCTTGATCTTATTCAGCCCTTACCTGTCTCGCATTGGCTCCACAACTTGTTGAGCCTATAGACTGGCTCATGGTTATTTTAGGATGGTTTCAATAGTGCTTAGCTTCACAAAATAACTCTCCCACTCCTCACCTCTCAATCTGCCAAGTCAAAAGTGTCCAAATAAGCTTCATTTTACCAATTTTGAGCTTAAATAGCCCTAGAATAAGCATGGTTGCACTAGGGTGGTACAATCACAAAATTTGGTGACCATACCACCCTGATATGACCACGAATGTTGCAGAAATCCCACCCTAGTATGACCACAAAAAAACACCAAAAAAACAAAGAAAAATCAAAGAGAAAGGCCTAAAAACCACCAAAATATTAACAAAACAGATAAATTTCATAATGGGTAAATCTGAAGGAACCCTAATCAAGTCATATTGGTCAAGTGAATCATTGCTTTCATCACTGGCCATTCCCTTATTGACTCGTAATTTGAGGGGGTAGTCATAATTATGAATTCATAATCAAAATCAACACTCAAATGCTCAAAAGTGCAACTTGCGTACAATCAAAAGAATTATTTCCAAAGACAATTTCAAGCCCATGTTGGGGCACATAATTAAGCACCAATTCCATAAAACAAAGTATTGATATCCTTTAAGCCTTGGGAAAACTCCTGGAATAGGGCTATAAGCAAAATAAGAAACCAAGACCAAGTATACCATAAGCCTAAACTTGTTCGAACAACATGACTGAAAAGTTTACCAAAATCAAATCCTTCAAATATGTCAAAAGAAAGGATTCCAAGAATGTATGCTTCTTCCATTATTGGGGTATCTAAATTTTGTTAGGTTATTGAATAACCCTAATCAGTTGACAATTTAGTCATCTTTTTTTGCTCCGCGCTCTATTTCACACAAAGCATCCCAAAAAGAGGTACCTATAGATACTAAAATCGCATCAATCTGATTAGACTACCAATATGCACTCTTATAAGCACCATATGGACTCCTTGGGCAACCCTCAAGGGTTAAATAGTGGTACTTACCACTTTTTAGAAGTTCTACCCCACTTTTGGGAAGTTTTAGACCATGCAACCATGGTTGCCCCACCTTAGGGCAGCCACCAAGTTCATGGTTGTCCTACCCTTGGGTGGCCACCAAAAACTGCCCCTGGGTGGGACGGGCACTAATAGACACCCCTATAGGGGATATCCAAGCCCCTAGACTCTTAAAAAGTTAAGGGCAGGATACACAACAATCAAATTATTCCATTTATCCCACCCATTGATTTATGACAGATTGAGGGTGCATCAATTCAATCAGAAACCTACAAATTAGAGGCCCGAGTTCTTTCACCACATTTTTTCCCTTGAAATATACATCAATAAAAGGAGGTTTCCAAGTGATCCTAAATACACAAATACATTTCAAAACCAATCCACTTTAGTGAATTAGATCACCAAATTCAACGATAACACCCCTAATAATAGTTTGAACCAGATCCCAGAAGAATTGGAGGTAAATACCATTAAGTTTTGTGGCCGCCCCATCCTAGGGTGGTTAACAGTCATAATTTCAACACCCGAGGATGGCCATGGATTCTACATTTGATTTCATATATTTTTTAGAATACATCATTTCTATATTAGAATATATGCACTAAACTAAGTTTTAGTGCAATTTTGAGTAGTTTTGCACCTTCTATTATGCTTTTCACTGTTCATATTCACTATCGCATACATCTCTTCGATTTTATCTCAATATGTATATGTTATTAATTAATTTAAGTTCTTTGAGTGTAGATATAGGTATCTCAATGCGCAAGGAAGGAGCTACAAGTTCGAATACATATAGATCATCGTAGCGGTACCAAAAACCCACTCTTGGGCTATTCGTGAGTGCGAGGAAGGCCTTGAAGTGCATCTAAGTCATTGAAAGGATTATATCCTTCAACATATTGTAATGATTGTATCAATTAAGAGCCCTCAAGGGGACACATTGTAACCATGAATTTGACAAGTTGATTAATATAAAGAGGACCCCATTTATTATATATATATATATATATATATATATTTATATATTGTTATCATGTTTACATTAAATGTCAATTTGAATGCTTAAATCAATAGGTGAAATTCATTTCCCTTTTTCTAGAGGCACCATTTTTAAGCTCTACACAATGAAGGAGTGTCCTATTTATATTATTTTCTACACAAATAATTGCAACTACCAAATCAATCTTCTATGTTTTCCATGCGTGATTTGCCTATGTTGTTGTAGTAGACTTGGTCTATTTTAGGATAAAATCTACTGCAATAGCTATTTGTGCATCCTCCAACTGGTGGAAATGAGTCAAAAATAGTTTAGAATCATTTATTACACCTATATTTACCTTATTCTCCTTCATTCCTCCATAAATGGATGCAACTATGTTTTTTTAGTTGAAATAGTCTATTTTTGTCCTTCATTCCAGAGAGCTCCAAAATATAAGGCAGAACTATTGGAATGTATTGTTGCCACAAATTCAAATCGATTGGGAGTGATTCCAAATGTGAAATTAGTTCTTTCTTGCCCTTTTATACATGTTCCAACCATTCACACTTTCCACTTTTTTTTTTGGTAATTAAGGTACAATTTCATTACATCCGGGTTTTCCAGGTTGACCCAAAACCTTTTACAAAATCAGCACTATGCTGTTACAGATCGAAACTCAATAGGGACAGTTTGTCCTTTGCTGCTAGTACCCTACTGAGGTCCCCCTGCCAAGAAGGAGCACTGCCACTTATACACATTTACCAACACCTAATAACACAGGCAGTGGCCCATCGTATCGCTCTCTTGCTGCCCCAGCCTCGAAGATGCGACCTTTCGCGAAATCGCGACGTCCTTAAGACTTCTCCTTCATTTTTTCTAAAGAGTCGCGAAACGGTGACATGTCGCAAAAAAGAGACATGTCGCGAAATCGTGACATTCTGCCAACGTTCTTCTCCTTTGCCACTAAAAGTTGCGAAAATGCGACAAGTCACGAAAATGAACTATGTCGCGAAATCACGACATTCGTCACCCATATTGCACTCTTTCTACTTCTAGCCTCCCTGTTCCTTTTATTGTCTTTTGCCTGCAAAAAACCAACACATCGCAAAATCATGACACTTTCACCTCCTCACACTTTCTCTTTCCTTTTGGTCGTGAAAATGCGACATGTCGCGATATCGCGAAACTTTTTCCTTCCTCCTATTTCTCTTCTCTTTTGGTCGTGAAAAAGTGACATGTCGCGATATCGCGACACTTTTCCTTCTTACTCTTTCTCTTCTGTTTTGGTCACAAAAATGTGACATGTCGCGAAATCGTGACACTTCTGCCTCTTTGACCTCTTTTGTTGCTTTTGGACACAAAAAGCCAACATGTCGCGAAATCGCGACACTTTCGTCTCCTAGCTCATTTTCTTGGCTTTTTCCCACGAAAATACAACATGTCACGATATCGTGACACTTTCGCCTCCTTAATCTATCTCTTCTATTTTGGTCACGAAAATGTGACATGTCGCGATATCGCGACACTCACACTTTCCACTTTTGACATGGTCTATGAGTTCCTTTAAAATTGCAAAGGACTAGTTTTTGTATGTTGTTTTACAACTATACCTACATTTTTGTTTTATGCCTTGTTGCTCTCATTTAGACCATGTGGGAATGCATCCAAGAGGATCATAGGTCTTCGTTGATCTCTATAAAAACATTCCATCCATTTTTACTTGCTCTTTTTGACTATTTCAATGCTCCCCTTAAATATGATAGCTGACTAGAATTTGTATGCTGAATAGAATCTGTCAATGTCCTATTTTACAATAGAGACTGTTTTGACACAAAATCAACTTGACAACTTGGTTTTAAGGTGGGATGATATTTCAATAATGCTTGATTTAATCATAAACCATAACATTATTATTTGCTCTTATTTTTCTATGTTATTTTACTAACAAAAATCATGCAAAAATAATCATAAAATGCTGAAAATAGTCAAAATAGGGGTACAATATTCCTAAACATTAAATCATGCAAATAATAACAAATAATGCATTCTAATCACACATTTGACATAAAATAATATTATATTTGGTTTTTATGGCAATATTTTAAAGTTCAAAACATAGCAAAAATGAGGCATTTCTTTGCCTCATCATTCCCCCTAACTTGACCTAATGCACGCCCTCATGCATTCTAGTGGGCCATAGGAATACTCACCACCTGAGAAATTGTTGCAATTTTTGATAAATTTTCAAAATGTTGAATTTTCTAAAAATCTAAAATTACTGTAGTTTCCAAAACTATTGAAATTTTGAGTTTGCTATCATTTCTAAAAATGCTAAAAATTACAAAAATGTTGAAATTCTGAAATGTTTGAAATTTGTTTTGAAAATTGCTAAAAAATCCTAAATTTCAAAATTTCTGAATTTTGTTGAAAATTCTAATATGCTTTTTGTTTTATCTCTACATTTTTCATTTTTTGCAATTCCTACAATCTCTACAATTTTATAATTTTTCTTCCTCTTGGCCTAGATGGTGTAGGAGATGTTGTTTCAGTTGCTGCAGCTATGTCTTTTTGTTTTCTCCTTCAGCTACTTCTTAGAGGAGGGGGTGAAGGTGGCTTTTTTTCTTCTCACCAAGCTTCTCTATAACATATTTTCTTTTTAACCTGGTGGATCTTCTTAGTTGTTGTGTACCTTTTCTTCACCTGTTTGCTTTATTCTTGCAGTTTTTATTCTTGTAGACCTCATTGTAAATCTTAGAATCAACTTTATTTTCTTCTGATGAATCTGATATTTTATCCAGTAACCTAGTTATTGAATAATTTGAGCATTCTAAATATGTAGATGTTTATGCCTAAGCAGTAACATCTTCACTAAAAGTGACTTTCTTGGATTTTGGCTATTTTGCAGGATTACCTTCATTTTTTTTGCTTTCTTTGTATCCAATTTTTGCTAGCTAGCTAAAATTAGTGCACCAATAGTTGTTGCTCTCCTATTGCCATATTTTCCAATTTTCTAGTGTTTCTAGTAATGCTACTACACTCAGGTAAAGATGTGTATTTTTCTATGCTTTTGATTGATGCATACTTTGTGCAATCAATTTTTCTATGCGCCCTTTGTTTTTAAATTTGGGCATGCTATATTTTTTTAAAATATTTTAGAATATTCTAGATGATACCTTCTCGATGGATACCATGTGTTTCTGAAATCTTGAGCATGATTCCATAGTGGCCATGTGAGGTCCATCACATGGGTATTTTTTTTCAATTGAAATACTCAACACACACGCTTTATCAAATTCAATTTTTTGTGTGCTACACAATTTTAAAATTTTGAATTTCGAAGTTTATTCCATAACTCTAGGTCATTCCAGAGCTCTATGTTTTTTCTGTATATATACAACCAAAATTGTATTTCGTTTTGGAGCTCTGGATCATTCTAGCACTTTGTATTTTCTCTATTATTTTTTGTAGCCAAACCTAAATTTCTTGCTCCACCAAGGGTGGAATGGGGTGCTTCTTGACATTTTGGAAAGAACGTCCAATTTTACTTGCCATATTTATAAATTATTTATGCCAAAAATTGAATTATCATACATGACATGCTAAATACCTATTATGACAAAATACAAGAAACATGTACCTTATTGTCTCGAAGATTTATCATACACTTTACAAACTGCTGCTCCTAATGGTTGTTAGTTGACTATCTGAAACCAAAAATAGAACACATGTGAAATAGATGAGATTTGTACAATGGTGTAACAATGATGGATAAATAAAAAAGGCTAACATTTCAAAAACTATTTTTCATGTAAGCCTTATTTCAATAGCGCATTCAAAAAGGTTTTCAATACTGAATTATTCATTTTTTTTATTTTTTTCATCTCTTTTTTCTTTAGAAGAGGCTGCCATTTTTGGTTTTCAACCAAATCCTTTTTTTTTCTTCAAGTGCTTCAATGATAGAGAATGTCTCTCATTTTTATTTGTATAAGAACAATCCTTGTTTTGAAAAAACACATCTATCTTTTTTCATTAAAAAAACAACAATAAAGCATCAACCTTTCATTTCATATGAGAAATAAGAATCTTATTATGTCATCATTACCTCCACATTGCTGAAAATGGTGCATGTCCTCATACATATGCATTTTGTGGGACATGCCTTATGCTACAACTCATTTTTTTTCTCACTTTTCTCTCTTTTCTCTCTCTTTTTATTTTCTTTTCTCTTTTTTTTTTTCTTTTTCTCTTTTAAATTTTTTTCATGATTCAGAGATATGATCATTTAGAATATCTATTGGAACAAGAAATCACTTATATCATATGTAGGTTTAACTATAAAAAATATCGAGCAAATTCCACCTTTGTTAGTGGCTTATGAGGAACCTAAAACCTTAGCATGAGTGTAGCTTCATTACTTTATCTACGGTGATCATGATAACATAATCACTCATCGAGAATCAATATTCTCTTGGGTACCAAATAAAAAGGGTACTAAAATATTCTTTAACACATAAGCACTTTACAAGTAAAAGCATATAAATATACTTATGCACATTTATATAAATGAAAAAATATTGCTTCTAAAGGGACATATTATAATAAATTGTTTCTCTTTATTTATTTATGAAAAGAAATAAGACAAAAAAATAATTATCTCTATATTCATCAATATGTTGATTTATTTCACTTAAAAATAAATTGTGAAAACAATAAATAGAATGGTAAACCATTCCATCACCAAAATAGCATATCTAAAATAACAAGTCTATCTCATAAAAGTTTACCTTAGGAGGGTTATGACACAGTGCCCATGGAAAGTATCACCTGATCATGTGGTATACCAAGAACCTAACCACTACCCTATAGAGTATAGTTGTTAGTGCCCCAACCTTGTATTATTGGGGTATCTTGTCGACATGTAGCTCACTCTAGAAAATTTCACGTATCAATTTTTTTGATAATCTTTGTAATATTACCTAAGACAAGCAATTTGTAGATCATCTTACCCCTAATGGGGATCCTCAATATGTGCCACACATCCTCTATGTGATCATCATATCTCACGTTAATAGCCAAAAGGTGGATGAATTTGGGTACCACCCCTAAATCAACACCACCAGTAACACTCTGTCAGCCTCCACCTAGGGTATATTTACCAGATCTAGCAGCCCCACCACCCATAGAATATCCCTGTTTGTTGTTGTGAGTTTCTTCATAGCTACCTCTAGCATGTTTGGGTGCTACTCTTTGCTCTTGAGTACATCTTGCTGCAAAACCAACATAAATAAAATTCAATTATTTCCATCATAAATATATTTAAAAAATCATCATGATATAATAAAAACATACACATAAAACTCTTCTTCTATTTTCTCTCTTTTTTTTCTTTTCTCTCTCTATTTTTCTCTTTTATGTTCCTTATTTTACAAATTTTATCCCTCGCTTTTTAGCATGTGAATTCATATCCCTACTTTTAGGGTGTGAATTCATGAATTTGTGCCTTGAAAAGTAGGGACATGAATTCGATTCACATGGTGTATGACCAAATTTGTAGTTAGTGATCAAATTCATGCCAAGCATTCAAGTAGTGTTTTCTTCCTAAATTTTTAAAAAATATAATAAAACAAGTAAGCTAAAACCTAGTCTAGTCTAGTCTAGAGGGTAAGATTTGATGTTTACCCATGCTTAGTTCATAGTTGTGTTGGCATAACCCCTCATGATAGTTGCACAATATTTTGAAAGTGACATTCTTTTTATTTTCTCTAGAGCACTTTTCTTCTTCTTATCATGGTAAAAATTAATTCATTTTCACTCTCACTCCCTTTTTGTACCTTCTTTTTGTTATTTTTTTATTTTTTTGTCTTTGTCCTTCTGTGTCTTCTACTTTAAGTGTTTTCATGAATTTTGTATTCCTTTTAAAACTTTAGAGGGCACCCTAATATTAGGGGCATCGATGTCATCATTTCCCTGTAAAGTGTACAAAGTTTTAGTGTTTGAATGCCACCATTTTTGCACCATCCCTTCACCTAAACCTGCTACCTATTTTAGTGTTTTTCAATTTTCTCTTGCAAGTTTCAAAAACTTTTTTTTATGCATTTATTAGGCCATAAATGCATCAAAGAATAAAAAATGTAGATATAAAAAATTGACCCATATACATGAGTCATTTTTCCTCTTAGATCCCTAGGAAGTCCCTCAAAATTACTAATTGTAAGTTTGAGCCCCTTTTCATCTTTTTTAAGGTTATATTTTGTCCAATCTTGCTAAATTCATGATCACCAAATGTGGGGCACAAATTTTATAATCTTGGGTTTTTCTCTTAAAAACCCTAGTCATGCATTAGCTCCTTGTAATTTCAACTTTATCCCAAGTTTGTGTTTTTGTTTTTCCCCCTACAAGTCCTCCAAACCTCCTATAAATAGAAGGATTAGACCTCATTTTTGAGCATCATGATAATAATCATGATTCATGATTATCAATCAACAAACATTCACAATAACTAATGCTTTTGGAATACTTTCTATTGTTGCTCTAGCTTTTGTGCTTCTTGTCTTAGCTACTTTGGGTGAACAAGTGGAGAAGCCTTGATGATAGATTATGTGCATGACTTGTATTATAAATAAGAATGAGAGATTTATTATTATGGTTGTTTCCTTCACTCTTTAATTGCTCTTTGATCTCACCACAGATCAATAAGATTTTTCTTGTATCATTAGTTTTCTTAGATCATTGATTATTTTTTTATTGCACTTTAACATTCATAGAATAAAAACTTAAGCTTTTCTTGTGAATTTGTGCCTTGTTCATATAGGGCATGAATTTGGTGAAACCTCTAGTTCATAAATTTTATCCAATTCTTGAGTTTGTGATTGTCCTTTACAAGGCATTAATGTGATTATGAATACTTGAAGGTAATTTTATGTTTCCAAGAACCCTCATTTTTGGTTCATTCACATCTGTTCTCTTTGAAACATCTTCTCTATCTACATTATGCTTACTTGTCTTAGAAGGTCAATAATTACTTTTTATTCTGAATGGTTAGATAAAAAACCAAGGGAAATTGACTGATTTGCCTCGAAGCTCAATCTTATAGCAACCTAAGCAAGCCCTCAAACACTGATTAATTTTTTAAAGTTTTTGTGGCTATTTTGTAGGTCTTATTGAATTCATAGTCATGGATTTTGGGGTGCAAATTCAGATTTGTGCCTATAAATTTTGAGGTATGAATTTGGCTAAGATCAACCACCAAGTCAAGTAAGTGTTCTAATAGATCGTTTGGGCTATTTGTTGTGTGTTTGCATTCATTTTCTATTCTAGATTTAAATCAGAAGAAAAGAAACGAATTTGATTTCATACTTAGGCATCAAAGGAGAAAAAAATATGGTTTACATAAGGATAATATTGTTTGCACATTCTCTTAGACTCTCGTCTAGAAGAAAAAAAATACTTTTATAGAAAAGGTAGGTATAAGTCTTCATTGAAAATAAAGAATCATCTTAGGATAAAACTTTGTTTACCTATATTATTGTTTTCCCTGCATCAATTTATAGTATTGTTCTCTAGTCATTTATAGATTAGATCTTAGTTAAGACCAAACTTAGGTGCTTTCTCAATAAACACAACAAATTTCCATCTCAAACATGGAGTGAGTCCTTAAAATGCTCCTAGTGAACCCTTCGATCCCCAAACCCTGAAATGTAGATACCAATAGCCTCGCAGTCACCTTAGCTCTTAGTGGATCCATCAAGAATCATTTGTGATAGTTATTTTCCCCTCTACACATTAAAAACAAAACCAACCGTGTACCTATTTCATTCATAGATGGTGGGGTTAATATACCTAGCAGTATTAATAATATATGAGGTGGAAATGAAGTTAAGAAATATTCTTTAGTAACCTATAATACACAAGTTATGTTGTAGCCTTATTGAGTTGACCCCCTGGATAAAGTGTTTTACAAATATTTTCCTTCAACCTCCTCTTCCTACTCAACTTCCAATAAAATATCATTTTGAAATATATTGTGAAAGTCAACAAGTACTTGTTTTTATTAACACATATGTGTTTATCCTTTCTATAGACTTCTACTATATCTTGTAAATTCTTTCATTTAAGTATGTTATAAAAATATTTGATATTCTAAATCTTTATTTGTCTTTTTATATATTTTTAACTTTTGAATAAAAATATACATATGAGATCCTTTAGACTTTGCTTCATCTAATAAAAACATAACCATTTAGAAAAGTTTGGATCTTCTAGTTAGATCGACTAAAAATAAAATGGACTGACTAAAAATAAAATGGACTTGGACGACAATATCCTATTTTATACTACTATTATAAACTGGTTGTCATAAGGTACACATAACCCAAAATTTATTGTTATCAAAATATTATATTTAATAGGGAGTTGACAAAAGTTAAGGATACATCCCCTTGGATATTAAGTGTAGAAATTATATAAAAAAGTGATCAACGAATTGTGATAATCATCTATTATATCAAATAAAAAATTAGATAAATAATAATGAAAAAAACAAAATATATTTGTAAACTCAAATCTAATACAAAATCAAATATCTATTTAAAAGAAAAAATGAATAACCCACTGCCCCACTTCTTTAAATGTAGATCTTGAAGGACTCTTAAAACGGAACTACAGCATATCTTTTTAAGTATATACTTCTAAAAGTAACACATTCTATCAGTGATCCTCAAGGACTGGCACATCCCAACCTACATGTGATCCAATAAAATAAAAGTAACCAATGTGACCATATCAATTCTGTTCAAAATATTAAAATTAATCCTGAGCTCTCTTTTATTAATTGAAAATATATTCTTAATGCTTTAAATTCTTTAACATAAAGATAGAATTATGGGTCGACAATCCACGAACATGGGCGCGCCAGCACATACACTGAAAAATATATTTTTTTAATGCATAAATTGAAATTTATAGCAGAAACATATGTGAAGTGAGATGAGCTGCAGCTTTAATGGAACGCACAACATGAGCGGAGCGGGGTGTGTGTATATATTGAAATGGATATGCATATGCATTTACAGAGGTAGTGAAAGATGGATTATTAGGACAGGAAGCTATTAATAAGTGAGGGTGACAGTGAACTTGAGCACTGTGTGGTCGGCGGTGTTGGAGACGGTCTCGATGAGAGCGTCGCCTTGAGCGTCGTGGAAGACACCGCTGCCTCCGACGACTGCGATCTGCCTCTGAGGCATTGCAATCTTATCTTTGCCATAGAATTCAATGCTGCTGCCCCCGAATTCAGATCCCTCACCCTCCAAGAAATTGGCTGTGAAGTTGAGGAAGAGGGTATCCGCATCGTCCTTTTCTTCTTCAGGCGTGTGCATGTGCATGTAGTATCCGTGGGCTTTCCCAAGCAGAGCAGAGTGAAGGTCAGGCCCTTCTGTCAAGGGATCCTCAATCACCATCACATCCTTGGCATCGGCATTTGCATTCAAGGGGAATGCAACACCCGAAGCCCCACCTAAGAGAGGGTTCTGTGGTTGTGGTTGTAATTGCCCATTTAATGAGTTTGGGAAGGTTGAAGGGAAAAACTGCCCGTTCCCAACGGTGCTGCCCGGGACAAGACCACCAACGGCAAGGCCTAAGCCTGAGCCTATGCCTGATACTCCGTTAGGGACAAGGCCCGTGGAAGGAAATCCTTGGAACTGACCGGCGCCAACACCATTAACGCCACTCACAGGAAGGGCTCCAGCTGGAAGAGTTAACGGCAGAGGACCTTTACCATTAATATTGCCGATTGTGTTTCCAATTCCAAAGGTGAAGGGACTTTGGAGGCCACTAATGCCTTGAGGTCCTGTAGCCAACGGAAAACCTCCAACTGCAGAGAGGGGCTTGACTGTGGGATTTTCTCCTCCAACTATGTCGTGCATGAAGAACGTGATGGTCTTCGGCCGTGGGCTTTCGCTTGGAATTCCTTCTTCTCCTTCTCCTTCTCCTCCCTTTCCTTTTCCTCCTCCTTGTTCTTCTTCTTCTTGGCTTAGTCCTTCTCCTCCTTTTCCTTCCTCTTCCTCTTGGCTTACTCCTCCTCCTCCTCCCGTTTGCTTTTTGTCTTCTTGGCTTAGTAATTTTCTGCTGAGGCGATTTGAGCTTGCGGTTGCACAACTCCCCAGAGTTATCACCGTCACTAGAAGAAGAAGAACCACTGTTCCATTAATCCTACGATCCATTCTTTAAATGCAAAGGAAAGGAAAATAAACTAAATAGACAAGAGAGGATGTGTGGAGATATGAGGAGTTCCCATCGATATATATAAACACAGTGAAGGAAGGTAGGAATTCACTGCAAACATATTGGGTATACCTGCTCTCCACAATGACCATAATAAAATGTATGCACTGGTCAGGTCAGGCATGGCTTGACGTGGATCGCCGTGAAATAACAAATCTTTGTGGAATGCGTTGCAACGATGACATCACAGTTTTTTTATTATTTTGGTTTGTGTAAGCATCGACCATTCTTGACGCATTAAGTGGCTCACCTAATCCGTTGCTTGGTACTTTATTCAATTCAATCGGTCAATGTTTCTTGTTTGTTTATAGTTGGAAGATAATATTAAATAGCCGTTACTAAAACAAATCCTCGTCAAGGTTTAAATATGCTTTTGCCCAATTTTTAATAATTTTTATCACTTTAATTGATATTTCCATGTTTAAATTACTTTTAAATATATTATGTTGAATTTGTATAAAGTTATGCCATTTGCATCACTTTTATTATTTTTTAAAATCATTATAAAAATTAATTACAAATATTATTTTTTTTTGAAAAAATGAAAAACTTGTATTAATACAAAGAGCTGTTACAAACGGGAGAAAGCACATCCCAGCCAAGAGCAAACACTAAGACAACAAGAGCAGAGCAGAAAAGTCTGCACAAACCAACAAAGAGCACAAAAGCCAACAGGGCGCGAAAAAGCGACATGTCGCGAAATCGCGACATGTCGCGAAATCGCGACAGTCAGCCCCGTCTCGACCGCCGAGGCGCCCCTAGTCGCGAAAACGCGACATGTCACGAAATCGCGACAACCAGAGCCCTCGGCAACCGACCGCCAAAAAGGTCACGAAATCGCGACGGCACCTCCCTCCGACGCTCCAACAACAAAGGTGTCGCAAAATCGTGACCAAAAATCCAAAGAGCTCCCGAACTCCAGAAAGGTCGCGAAAGCGCAACAAGATTTCTCCAAATCGCCCATCTAGCATGAGTGTCGCGAAATCGCGACGAATTATCCAGTTGGTGCCCAAGCCGAAGAAGGGTCGCGATATCGCGACAATTTTTCCAAAAGCCTCTTACGTGCCAAAAGTGTCGCGAAATCGCGACAAGAATTCCTTTCGACACCCAGCCACAAAAAGTGTCACGAAATCGCGACCAATTTTCCATTTTGCATCCAGTCGGCAAAAGAGTCGCGATATCGCGACAGGTTTTCCTTAAGACGCCAGTTTGCCCAAAGTGTCGCGATATCGCGACAAGTTTTCCTTTTAGCTCCCAAACCTCAAAACTGTCGCGATATCGCGACGAGTTTTTCACATTGCACCCAGTCTTCAAAAGTGTCGCGATATCGCGACAAGTTTTCCAGAAAGTGCCCGTTCGCCAAAACTGTCGCGATATCGCGACAAGTTTTCCTTGCAACTCCCAAACCCCAAAACTGTCGCGATATCGCGACGAGTTTTTCACATTGCACCCAGTCATCAAAAGTGTCGCGATATCGCGACAAGTTTTCCAGATGGCGCCAGTTCGCCAAAACTGTCGCGATATCGCGACAAGTTTTCCTTGCAACTCCCAAACCTCAAAACTGTCGCGATATCGCGACGAGTTTTTCACATTGCACCCAGTCTTCAAAAGTGTCGCGATATCGCGACAAGTTTTCCAGATGGCGCCGGTTGCCAAACCGTCGCGATATCGCGACGGTTTTTCCTTGCATCCTCCAAACAAGAAAAAGGTCACGAAATCGCGACGGAATATGCATTGTGCTCCAATTCCCGAAAATGGTCGCGATATCGCGACGGTTTTCCTCCTTGCCGACCCTTCGCCAAAAACGTCGCGAAATCGCTGCATCTTCCAGCCAAAGGCCGTGTTGGCTCACCATGTCGCGAAATCGCGACAACTTACCAGCGGAGGTCGCGACAGCGCAACATGTCGCGAAATCGCGACAAAAACCAACCTTAGCCATTTTTTTACTCATTGACGCAGGGATCGTTCCAAACCTACCCGAATCACTTCATCAATCAGAGGCATGTCACCGCATGCAGCTGCACTCCTACCTCTTTCTCAGCGCCCATCTTTGCAAGAAAGTCAGCCACCTTGTTCAAATTTTGTCTCACATAAACCGGGATCACATCATCTAACTCCCTCCATAAATCCTTGATTTGGGAAATCAAAATCTACAACCTCCAAGCTTTCGAGGAGAAGTTTCGCATGCAGTCAAGAGCGCCGACCAGAACTTGTGAATCAGATTCAATAATTATCCTCCTATGACCCTGCTTAACAACCCAAATAGAAGCGGACTTGATCGCAATGGCTTCTGCTTCGTTGTTTGTAGCTCTCCCAAACCCCGCGGTTCCCAGTAGAGCATCGAACCAACATGATCCCGACAGACAACACCAATACCCGCACTGCCCGGGTTGCCTTTTGCAGCCCCATCCGTATTGATCTTGATCCAGCCTACTGGGGGAGGTTTCCAACATTCTCTATCTTGTCTCTCTGGACCCTCTACCCCCTCCTCTGAAAGCCCAAGACCAACCTGATTCTCCTCATCAACATTGATGGCCACAGTTTCTGTAACTTTGCTCCAAATGACCTGCCAGACTCCGTCAGTCGAGGAGAAAGTATCTCTAAAGATCCGGGCATTTCTCTCCAGCCAAACTTGCCACCAAATGAAGAGAAAGCCGAGCTCCCATCCAATACGGAGAGCTGTAGATTTAAATCTGCCCCTTTTCCATATTTCCCAAATTTTGGCACGATTTAAATCACCATTTGCCTGAAATTTATATTGAGAGAACCAACGCTTCCATATCTGATGCGAAAAAGGGCACTCGAACATCAGGTGATCAGCAGTTTCCTCATGTTTATGACACAGAGCACACTGAGAGGGACCGATGATTCCTCTACTTCTGAGCTTGTCAAAGGTGAGAACTCCATTGTGCATGAGCTGCCAGGCAAAGAAATTCACTTTCGGCCAGCCCTTGGGATGCCAAATCCTTCTCCAATCCTGGACCGAAAAAGAATGCGGGGGAGGCGCAGGGAGGATCTGCTCATAACCATCCTTAACTGAATAGACCCCAAGGCTCCCATAGCCCCAGGCTAATTCATCCTCCTCATCCCTCCCGCGAAGGAACCTTTCCGGTGGCCCCCCCTCGGGTGTTTTTTTTTTTTTTTTTTTTTCCCCCCCGGGGGGTTTTTTTTTTCTCCCCCCCCCCCCCCCCTTTTTTTTTTTTTTTTTTTTCCCCCCATGGGGGGGTGTGGAGTAGGTTTTGATGCGGATCCATCCCCGGGCTTCTATGGCGGACTTGATTGGTCGTAATTCAAGAAACATAGCAATGATGGGCGGGTACTGGTCCCAAGAATCGGTCCAAAAACGAGCCTTATCCCCGTTTCCCACTTTCCAAAAAAGCTGGTCTTTTATGACTTGAGATCCAAGCTTGAGAGTCTGCCACACTAAGGAACCAGTGCCATCCAGGGGGAAGCGACCCACTTCAGTAGGGTGGACAGGGCCCAAATATTTGCTGGATAGGAGTCGACTGAATAGGGAGGTTGGCTGGGAAATCCACCTCCAATATAGTTTTCCAGCCAAGGCTCTGTTATTAAGCATGGCGCTTCTCAGGCCCAGCCCTCCTTTATTCTTAGGCTGGGTAACTTTATCCCACCCAACCAGAGCCCATTTTTTCTCCCCGTTTGCACCTTCCCAAAGAAATTTTCTAGCCATTTTGTCCAGCTCTTTCCAGATGGAATGAGGGGCAGCCAGGATAGAGAATTTATAGATTGGCATAGCCTGAATAACAGACTGCAGGAAGGTTAATCTACCCCCATAGCTTAGCCATTTGTGGGACCAGTGATTCACTCTATCTTTGATACCTTCTAATAGATCCTTCCAGATATCTAATTTTAGTTTTTTGAAATGCAAGGGAACGCCCAAGTAAACAATTGGAAGAGAAGTCCTTGTGAATCCCAGGATCTCAATAATTCTATCTTGCAGCCTTTGGTCAAGATTAAAAAAGACCACTTTAGACTTCCAATCATTGAGGACATGGTTTGAGGCCCTAAGGTAAACATTAAGAGTATCTCTGATTCCTCTGGCTTCCCTGAGACCGGCCACACCAACCAATCCAAAGATCGTCCACAAATCGCAAATGGGTCAAGGTTTCCTCTCCAACCTTGACACCAGTTAGCGAGCCTTGTTGCCTTCTCCTCAAGAAGAGTCTGCCTAATCCTTCAGCCAGAATGAGGAAAAGATAGGGAGAGCAGGGGTCTCCTTGACGAAGGCCACGAGAGGCTCCGAAAGGGAGCGAGGGAAGACCCTTGATAAGAACAGAATAAGACGGTGTAGACACACAACTCATGATCCAATCAATCCAGTCCTGGGAGAAGCCAAAGGCTGCCATAATTTTTGACAAGAAGCTCCACTCCACCCGGTCATAAGCCTTGGACATGTCCAATTTAATAAACATTCCTTTATTACCCGATTTTTGCATAGTATGGATAGCCTCCTGGCAAGAATCACCCCATCCAAGATTTGTCTTCCCTCAATGAAGCCCCCTTGTTCAGGAGAGATGATGTTATGGAGAAGTGGTTTAAGCCGCTCAGCCATTGTCTTGGTGATTATTTTGTAAATCACGTTACATAAAGCAATAGGTCTGAAATCCGAGATCTGAGTTCCCTCCTCCCCTTTTGGAATTAAAGAAATGAAGGTATGATTAATAGCCCTGAGCATTCTTTTATTGATTCTGGATTCCTCTGTTACAACCAAAACATCCTCCCCCAAAGTATCCCAAAAGGCTTGAAAAAACTCAATAGGAAAGCCATCTGGGCCAGGAGATTTACCAGTATTCATACCAAAGACCACATTTCTCAGTTCATTTCTCTCAATGGGTCTAAGCAGGGCCTGATTTTCTTCTTCAGAGATGATAGCAGGAATGACATTAAGAACTTCAAACTGAGCCTCAGCATCCTGTTCCATACTTTCAGTAAAAAGTTTAGAAAAGTAATCAATTGAGTGTTGGTGCATATCAGGAAGGGTATCCAAGGTATGACCATTCTCATCCTTAAGGGCTTCCATATTGTTCAGCTGTCTCCTAGCACAAGCTGATCGGTGAAAAAATTTGGTATTTCTGTCCCCTTCTAGTATCCAAGTATTTCTTGCCCTCTGTTTCCAGTATGTCTCTTCTTGGTTATCAATGGCCTCAACCGCTTTGCGCAAGGCATCATCTTCGGATTTGAGTTGCTCAGTAATTGTTCCTTCCCTAAAGAGTTTCTGAACCTCCTCCCATCTGGCCATCAAGGGGGCCCTTTGGAGCTGAAAATCTGACTTATTTTCTTTCCTCCATTGTTTCAGTTGAAGTTTAACATAGTGAAGTTGTTTATGAAATTTGAACATTGCTGTCCCAAAAGGAGGACGGCCTGCTTCCCACCATTGTGGAATTTTCTGACGAAGATCCTCCTTTTGCAACCAAAAATTCTCAAATTTAAAAGGCCTGTGATGCTGTTCTATCAAAGTCCCTCCCTCCAGCAAAATGGGGGAATGATCAGAAACAGGGCCCTCCAAAATCTGAAACTTGGTATTCCATTTTACAAAAGCTTCCTCAGAGACCAGAAACCGATCTAACTTGACCTTCCTGCTGTGTGGTTCCTGCCTCTTGTTAGTCCAAGTGAAATAGGATCCAGGGCCTTGAACATCAACTAAATGAAAGGCTTGGACCTGGGCAATCAGAAGCCGGTCCCCAGGATCCAAAATTGGGGAGCCACCTTCCTGGTCACGAGCAGATAACTTTGCATTAAAATCCCCTGCAATAATCCAGTCTAGGTATTCTCTAGATGACCTCATATTATGAACAACTTTCCATTGAAGCCTCTGACCATCTAGGTCTTGGGCCCCATAAAAGTTAGTGATTAAGACATGTTCTACTGTGAAGTTATTTCTGAAGTGAGATGTAAGGACACCCCTCCAAGCTATATGTTCTACTGTAGTCCAGTCCAAAGGATTCCAGAGAGTGACGATCCCCCCTGAAGCTCCTTGGGCAGCCACATCCATATGTCCAGCGCCCCGCCAGATTCTATTAACTATTTTACTAATAATATCTAAAGACATTTTTGTTTCCTGAATAAGCAAGAAGTCTGTTTTACATTTTCCTAAGAGTCTTTGAACAACAGATTGATGGGTTCTACTGTTTAAACCCCTAACATTCCAAGATTGTATTATCATTGAAAACCTTGAGAGCAGTAAGAATCAATAGTCCTCACCGATCCTCCATTGATCAGTTTATCCCCTTGAGCTGCAATCAGATCCTTATTTGACTTTCTGCCCGCTCCTTGAGTGTTGCAGTTTTTGGATCTCTTTTCTACCTGAGAGATACCCAGGGCTGGCCTTTCTCTATTTTTTTTTGCAATTCCCATGCTAACGTCATTAATTACTGGCGGCGCTTGGGAGTGCACTATCAGTGTCCCTGCATTTTCTGACGGCAATACCTCAGAGGGCACAAACACCTGTTCTAAAATAGGAGGAGATGAAGGAGAGACATGAGTTTGAAGGTTATGGGTCTCAATATTCCCATCTACACCTTCCATATTCTGATCCTCCTGATCCACTAATGACTTAAAGATTTCATATCTGTTAGTTGGCTTAGATTGAATTTGCTCCTTACCATTTTTCTTCGGCTTTCTCCTTCGCTTGGCCTGTTCAAAGCCATCTTTCTGACCCTCATTGCCCTGAGGAGTATTAGAAGTTTCTTTAGCAGAAGAAGACTTTTCCTCTCTGGATCGATTTGGCATACCATTCTGGGCTTCCGTTTTGGAGTTCAAGAGGTTTGGACAAAACCGGGCCAAGTGCCCATGTTTATGGCAGACTCTGCATCTGAAAGGCAGTGCCTCATAGTCTAACTGTTGGATCCAGGATACCTCTGCTAGTTCCAGTTCCACCTCTGCTGGTAGAGGTTGACTGATGTCCATTTCCACACAGATTCTAGCATAGACACCAGAGATACCTTCTATAGTATCCCTTGAAATGCCCAGGTATCTGCCCGTGGAGTTGCCTATCATTTCCAAGACCGGCTCCCCCAAAACTCCATTGGCAGAGCGTACAGTCGAATCCAGACCGGGACAGCCGTGGGTTCAATGCGGGGATCGAATCCCACTCTCCAGGGTTGGACAAATAACCCTGTCGGGCCATGGTTTCTCTTCTCTGATTCAAACGCCCTGTTTCTATCAGCTAAGGAAGAGAAGCTAACGATGAAATACCCGTTGCTGATAAACCAAAGGGAATACTCACCATGGGGCTCCCAGTTCTGTCTGACCCACGTGTGCAAGAAATTCAGGGTTGGTCGTATACCCATGAATTTGCAAATCAAATCATGATTAGCTTTGTATAAAATTGTGTCTTCTACCAACTTTGGTTCGATAACAATCTTAGGTCTTGAAGCAGATTGTGGAAGGCAACCATTGACACGATGTGCCGCGAAACCCTTACCAGCATTCTTGAGCATCATATTCAAAGTATTTCTCTACGCTTCGCCATTAGATGACGAAGGATTGTCCTTAAGCATTTCAGCATAGGAGCTCTTTCTCCCAGAAAGAGGACTTGGAGGAGACCCCATTGGGCCCTCCAGAAGCGGCAAACGATCCTTCAAAACCCCAGAAATAGAACAACACAGAAAACTACCTGAGGGCCTGGATTATCCTACGCTTCGGGAGTCCAAGAACAGCGCCTGTCGCCTGCACAGAGAGATTCCCGCCAAATCGCCAG
Source organism: Wollemia nobilis (assembly GCA_028583015.1). Taxonomy (NCBI): domain Eukaryota; kingdom Viridiplantae; phylum Streptophyta; class Pinopsida; order Araucariales; family Araucariaceae; genus Wollemia; species Wollemia nobilis. Next base: position 2,121,838 of record JAQPPZ010016856.1, on the reverse strand, counting down.
AGCTCAAGATACATACCCTTTTTTAACATGGTTGTTAAAGGGGTAACTGAATTACAAATATTATATTAAAATATTAAAAAAAAAATTATTAATTTAATTTATATATTTAATATTTTTATAGTTTAATGTTTTACTTATATGTATATTTTTTAGTTAATTGAATACATGTTTTTTTAATAAGTTGTATATGACTTTTATTTAGGGCCACTCTTATAGAAATATTAAAATATTACATTTGTTGCTAGGTCAACTAAATCATATCTAGCATACATTTTTATTATATATATTTTTCATTTCTTTTTCTATGAATATATTTTTCAACTTTCCTCAAGTGATACGTTTTCACAATCAACTCATTGATATCATTTTAGTTAAGAGATAAAGTTTATATTGGTCTATTGCCTTCTAAAATTTGAATTTCATCTAAAAGAATATCAATAACGCAATTGGCTAAAATATAGGTAATGAACATCAACAATAATATAATTTTTTATCCAATCCCCACATCCATTTTTGTTGATAACATTAATGATAACTTGTTCATTCCCCTCAATTGAAATATATTTCAATCCTTTTTCTATTGCATTTTTATTCCCTTTAAGAAGTGCCCTAGCCTCTCCATAGGTGCTAGTTGAGGTTTCATTTTATTTTGAGTGAGTGAGGAGAATTTTGCCTTGATTATTTTGAAAAACATCATCTCCACCAGTTTTTCCTATATTTTATTACCATTAAAATTAATTTTGATAAACCCAAATTTTGGATATTTTCATTTTTCCCTAGATTAAAGTAGATCCTTTGTTTTAATGTCATTACCATAGATGACATTTCTATGTCTGTTCAAATCCTATGACCAGGTTGTTATGATATTTTTTTTTGTACTTGAGACTTCCCATAATGAGCATCATATCTATAAATATTATGCAAGAGAGGTAAAAATACAATTGTAAAAATGGGCATGATTTTGAGATTTATTTTTTAAAATCATATTTTTCCTTAAAAAGACTAATGAAAAACATAACTAAGCACAAGGAGCCACTACCGAAGGAGTAGGAAGATCATTATTTGACCCAAAATAACTCAAACCATGAGGATTATTTGCAGGTAGATCAATAGACCAAGAGTTATCAGGAGCAACAATGTTCATCAAAGGAACCATAATACCCCAACTAAGGGGAGTAGAATTGATCAAAGCTAAAGGTAGTAATGGATCCAAACAAGCAGGACTAGGAGGAGAAGTAATTGGTTGAGAAGATGGTCCAAGGCTACAATCAATACCATGATCAAATAAGAAATGCACATGACTCCAACCATGATACAGACAACGAGAATGTGAATAATGCCTACTATGAGATATGGGAGGAGATCAAGCCCTACTATAAGCACTAGTAGAATGACCTGAGGCTGAAGAATGTCATCCCCTTGAGCAACTATGTTGAGGCCTCAAAGAAACTAAGGGACATCGAGGTGGAGAAAGGTCAGACAAAAATCTATTGATAGTGCAAGGAGCCTCATGCCAATACTTGATAAGATTCATCAAATGTGCCAACTCATGTGCCACCTTGGAATCCTACGAATGGATATAAATGGTAACAACAAAAAATATTGTAATATTTTCATTTATATAAAACTGTAAAGAAAATAAACCTCTAGAATAGATAGCAACATTCCTAGCTTTCCATAGCTAAAAAAAATGATCGCATGAAATAAATTCCGTATAGTAGCAATATAAGTAGGACAACAACTATTATCCCAAAAAAATCATCTACCATCTAAAGAACTTGGGTTGAAAATGTTTAAACAACAATTGAATCCAAATCCAAGCAGGCTTAGCACAAGTGTAGGATACTTAGAATTAGGAAGACCAACCTTACTGAGCCTCTCTCCCATAGGAAGACCATGATAAATAAGAGACTAGAGAAAAAATGTGATCATAGGTTCAATATTAGAATACCAAATGTGGTTCAAATGAGCAATCCAAGTATAGAAGCTAGAGTGAGTCTATCATCTCTCATTAAGCATGTCAATACCAAAGGAAAAATGACTAAGAAGATGATAAAGTAAGGAAAAAAGTATTTTTTGAAAGGAGTGTCTATATTCCAATACTAATCCCTCCACTAGGCGCGCGAGGGCTAAAGGTCGAGCTTATGCAACATGACATCAGGTATAAGCTCTTGGATCTTAAGAATAGAAGAAAGATCCATGTTTTAAATATTAAATTTATGCTTGAAGTTAGGACAAGGAATCCAATCCCAAGAATGCATTCAATATTTAATAAATCAAATGCCTTTGTAAAATAGCCTCAAAGCTTTAACCCCTGGCATATCAACAAGAAGAACCAAAGAGTTGGACAAAATAGGAGACCACCAGATATTCTAAAGATTGAACGAAAGACCATTATAAAGACTATCACCAATCCAACAAATATGAAGTTTCACCACCTCAAAAGCCTACCACATACTTTTAACAAAAAAGGAACCCTAAATCTTAACTAGGGTAAAAGTAATGGTAAGAGTGTGAAGTCCAATATTATCCCAAGATTTATGCCCATACAAAAACCCTGAAGAGATACAATGATGAGGCTTCAGGGTCTTCAATAACTTTAACCACCCAATTAGCACACAAAGAAATGCTTTGCCTATAGATGTCAATGATACCCATACCACCCTTATCGGTATAAGTGCAACAAATATCCCAAGCAACCCAATGAAAACCACACAAATTCTTCCCCTTGGCCCAAATAAAATCCCTAAGGATTTTGGCCAACTTACTATAAGAATTCTTAGAAGGGGTCCAATAGGAGGAATAGTAAACATGGGTGGTAGCAAGAATCTTAGTACAAACCTAAAATTTTCCAACAAGAGAAAGGGGATGCGAGGTCCAATAGGAAATATTATTTTCAATTTTGTCAATAATATATTGCCAAAGTTTAGAGGGAGATTAGTCAAAAGCAAAAATAATTCCTAAGAACTTAAAATTATCACCCCTTTGAAGTCAATATCATGATAAATGTCTAAGAAAATTAGGTAGAGCAAAAGAAGCAAGGTTGAAACAAAGAGACTTAGACCATTGGATGCTGGAACCAAAGGCCTTACAAAAAGTGTTCAAACAAGCCAAATTAGTTGAAACAAAAATCTCATCCTCACTAATAGTGAGAAAAGAATCATCTACAAAATATTCATTAATAAGTTGAGTGGACACATCAAGCAAAATAATTGCTTTGATCAACTCCTTAGATGCTTTATTGGCAAGAAGATAACCAAAACCTTCAATCGCAAGGATGTAAAACAAGGGGTCAAAGGATAACCTTGACAAAGAGAATGAAACAAACAAAAATTCTTTGACTTATATGCATCAATAGTAATATAGGTTGAATCTTCAACGAACAACATATTGATGGTCTAAAAAAAAAAGGGTCCAAACTCGAGAGCTTTGAGCATGGCAAGAATAAAAGGCTATTCAATACGACCATAAGGTTTTCAAAGTTGAGCTTAAGGAAAAGTGGCTTTTGGTCAAAGATATGCACTCATTCTAAACCTTCCCATACAGTAATAATATTTTCCAAGATATAACGCCCTTTAATGAAACTTGTCTACTCTGGTCTAATAATCATAAGAATAATGTTCTGAATACGAAGAGCTAAAGCCTTGGTCAAGATCTTATAAGAAACTTTAAGCAGAGTAATAGGTCTCCAACTATTGATAAGCTTAGGATTGCTTTCTTTGGTAATGAATTTAATGTTTCCATGATTGATAATACTACCTAGAGAGTTATTGGCTAACACTTGATTATAGACATTGAGTAGATCAGGCACAGTAAACTTCCAAGTGGATTTCTAAAACTTTCAAGGAAATCCATCAAGACCAATGGACTTATCATCTGCCATAGTCATAAGAGCATTATGAAGCTCAACAAGTAAAATAGGATCCTCACATAGATGCCTGTTATAAACATACAACTTCGCAAGAAAAATATCAAGACATTGTTGGAGTGCCATCTAACGTTCGAGATAATCCTATTGTTCTTGAAAGATAATCTTATAATGATCCACAAAGGTCAACACAATATCAAAAATAAAATTCAATCTATCATGAGAGACTTGAATAGCCTTGATCTAGATTTTGGCATACCTAGAACAAAGAGATTTAAAAAAGGCTTTGGTTGGGTGATCACCCACCCTTAACCAATGTAGACGAGCCCAAATCTGAGCCCCCTAGCTTCATGTCATTCATGGAGCATAAACTAGTGGTAAAAACTAGCAACCTTGGCTTGCAATTATCGATCGTATGAATCATTTCATAGCAAAGGAATTTTTTTTTAAACCCCTTCATGATAGCCAGATGAGCACGCTTTCTAACATGTCCCACTTGTTTATCAAAATACTGTATGGAAGAGGTAGTAGAAAAATCACCTCATTCCACTAAGAAATCAAACTATCAAAATGAGGAGGTCGAGGTAATAAATTCCAAATTCTCTCAATCACAAAAATCATACCAAGGGGTTGTAATAAAGAATTATTTAAAGTGAAATTATTGCACAAAAAATTGAATTGGTGGCCACTCGAATTAATCTAGAAGGAAATCAGGAAATGATCTGACAATAGGAATTGATCGTAGATCATCACAATATTATTATTGGCTATAAAGAAGAAAAGAAATTGTTGCTATGACATCATAACTCAATTAGGGTGCTTACAACATATGTTACTACCAGCATGGAAATTGGACCATATGAACCAAGGTAGATGTATGCATTTGCATAAACAAAAAATGGGATAAAAATGACCCCATTTATGCTTAAGAAAAAACTAGGCCTCATGCTCATCGGCACACCAGTGCATTGAGAGGTAACCAACTTTGTCTTCAGCATGCTCAAGCATATTAAAGTTGCAACAAATCCATTGGGAAGTGATCATCTAGGTACCACCAAACGGAATAACAACTAGACCCATCATTAGGCACATAATGTTGGAAATACCCAAGGTGTTCCCATTAATATTCAATAGAATCTAGATCACATGATGAGAGGGATCCTCTTAAAACCCTAGTAGATAATACTCAACTTTGAAGGATATTGAGATAGAAGAACCACATTGACCATATTCGTGGTGAGTAGTAAAGTGCAAAAATAATACTAGAATATAGCTGAGAGAAACATCTAAACAAAAAACAAAATATTTTAACTTCTTATAAGAAAATAATATCAATATGGCCAATACTTTGCAAAGCAAATTTAAAAAAAAAAAAATTCTTGAGGACTTTGTAAGTCCCCAAATATTCCATGAAAATAAATTCATGGTGGAAGAATATCTAAGGATCCATATCCCAAATGACTACCCATATTGTCAGCCAACACTGAGAAACTATTAAATAGAGAGGTTTGAAAAGGGTGAAATAGATCACCAATAGTCGAAGGACAAAGCTTAGACTCATGACCTCCCCTCGGTGATAGAAAACCATCATGATATGGACTATGTGAATTCCTAGAGGGTGGATGTATTGTATATGATTTCCTTTCCTTTGAGGTAGATTTACACTTTAAAGGTTTCTCAGCAGGAGGATCCTAAGGAGTCGATACAAGATGCACAAGAACAATAGGAGGATGAGATGGAAGCTATATAACCCTATCTCTTCTAGAAAGTATTTATTTAGGGTTGGTCATCCCCCTCTTATTAGAGATTATGATCCAATCACCCTCAAAAGAGGGTTTGGTAGGTGCAAGCAGAATAGGAGGAGCAGGAGCAACCACCAAAGGTTTTTGAACAAGTAACGAATAGTCCTTGATACGATGTGAAGTAGATTGACACCAAAAGCAAGTATTAGGTAAGTTAAAGTAAAAATGCTCTGTACCAACTTGAATATCCACAAATTCTTTGAGATCCTATGTGAGGTCAATCTCAACATAGATTCTCTTATTGGGCCATATGAAGAAAAAATATTCTTCCCAAATAGATCACCCAATAAATGGGTTTGACAATATCAATAATAAACATCCATAAGGGAAATTAAATACTAGGTATTTCAAGCCAAACCGAGACTTTTAGGGCAATTTGTTTTGAATCTCAAAAAGAAGTCCAAGGAGAAAGGACCATCAAAGTATTGTAAATAAACCAAAAGTTGGACTTATCAACCATAATTTTCACTTGCAAGGGTTCTTTAAAGGAAAGCAAAAAAAAACTTTTGTAAGATTACAAATACCCGCAACCATAATGCCATGAGCTTCCTAGTGAATTTTAAGTCAATTTGGATCATGATAACATAATTGCTCATCGAGAGTCAATATTTTCTTGGGTACAAAATAAAAAAACGTACCAAAATCGTCTTTAACACATAAGAACATTAGAAGTTAAAGCATATAAATTTACTTATGCACATTTATATAAATGAAAAACCATTGCTTCTAAAGGAACATATTATAATAAATGGTTTTTTTTTCTTTATAAAAAGAAGCAAGATGAACAAATAATTATCTCTATATTCATAAATATGCTAATTAATTTCATTTAAAAATAAATTGTAAAAATAATAAATAGAACGGTCAACCATTCCATCACTAAAATAACACATCCAAAACAACAAGTCTATCTCATAAAATTTTACCTTGGGAGGATCATGACATACTCCCCTCCTTAGGTATAATACAGTACTCTATAGTTCAACAAGTTTTAACACCAATTAAAAATGATTACACATTGCTTTCAAAAAGAAACAAAATTTTCTTTTGCATATTTGTCATTTTTTCCTAGGTTGCATTCCAATCACAATAGTGGTACCATTGAACTTTGCATTGCTCTAGAATTCCTTTCCTCATAAATTTGTAATAGAATTCAAGGATTCTTACTCGTTGAACTTGGATAGCTTTTGAACTCACCGTCTATAGATTTAAAAAATCCCACACATGTTCAGGGTTGGCAACATATTTTCTAAGAAAATAAATGTGAAAGGTATCATGAATCTTGGATAGACTAGGTGGTAGGGCCAGTCGATATGCTACAAGAATAATCTTCTCTAGAATTTCAAAAGGTCCAACAAAATGAGGGTCTAGTTTTGTGGATTTAATGACACTCTTCTATGGTATCACTCTCAAAAACACTCTATCACCTACTAATAATTATCTTGGCATCCTTTTAATATCAGCATAACTCTTCTAACGATTTGTGAATTATCTAAGTCTTTCCTTAATCATCTTTAATATTTGCTCCATTTCTTTGACCATATCTGGTCCAAGCACAATCTGGTCTTTTGGATTATCCCATGATAATGGTGTTCTATGCCTTCTAACATACAAGGCTTTGAACAGAGCCATGCCTAAGGTAAAATAGTGATCATTATTGTAGGTAAATTCTACCAAGTGTAGGTAATATTTCCATCAGGATTTTTGATCCATGCAATACATGCGAAGCATGTTTTTTGATACCTAGTTTACTTTTTTGGTTTGCCCATTATTTTTTGGATGATAGGACAAACTAATGCTTATTATTATACTAATTGCATGATACACGACTTAGCAAAACTTGGATGTAAATCTTGAGTCTGTATCTAATATAATCACTTTCAAAAATCCATGAAGTTGAAAAATTTCTTTGGAAAATATGTTAGCCACCACTACGGTGTCATCCTTAGTACTTTTGGGTATAAAATAAGCAACCTTGGTCAATCTATTGACCACTAATAAGATTACATCATTTTAAAACTTGTTCTTGTGCATAACTACAATGAAATCCATAGATACTACTTGTTCAAGATATTGAGCGACAAATTCAGTTATGTCTCTCTTCATCCTAGGCCAATAGAAACTTTTCTTTATATTCTCTCATATTTGCTCCTCCTGGGTGAGTAGAATATGGTGATATATGTGCTTCATTCATGGCCATTTTTCATAGATTACCGAACTCGGGAATGAATGGTGAGCAAAAATTATGTCTTGAAAAACATTCATTTCTCTTCCATAAATTATCAATCCGGTAAGTCCATAAACTTATGAGTGTCACACACAGTATATGCCTGCAGTGTTGGGGAATGAATTCCTCTGTACCTTATTTATTTTGGTGGGGGATGTTTGTGTATTTCCATTTCAGCCAAACTAAATAAACTAAGTGCAAAAAATTAAATAAATAAATTACAATGCTAAAATCAAAGTGCTGAAAATAAAGTATGAAAATAAAATGCAATTAAAATAAACCACACAACTAAATTAATTAAAGTGGTAAATAAAGAAATAAACTAATCTATAGAAAATAAATACATAAATAAAATAGGGGAGGACTACTGCAAGGAGTGGGCCCAAGCTCCCGCAGATAGTCCGCCCGGCTAGCTACGTAGAGCTTGCTCGAATAAGAGGAATTGCACTCTTAATAAATTATATAGAAGAATAATAAAATAATTGTTGTGTAAAATTAATCATTGATCCCTTGTTCATCTGGCCTACATCTTTATATAAAGCGCAGCTAGATATTGTTTTTTTTTTTTTTTGAATTTACATGGTGGAATCGGTAGCCGCCGCGAATCCGGGAAGGTTGTCCGGCTTTTATGGCCGCCACAGTATTCTGTGTTGTCCGCCCTAGAAGCCGCCACACAGATCTTCATGTAGTCCGCCCCTCTAACCACCATGCCACAATCATTTTAAACCTTTTACGCCACTGAAAGCACTAGGAAAGGGACAAGTGTTCAGTCCGACGAGGCCCAAGATTTGAACCTTGGACCCGTAGCTAGATATTGTTACTATAACAAATTAATCTAATTTAATCACATGACGTGATTAGTTACAATTAGTTCTACACATATTTTATTTTCCTATTTTAAAGCATATTCATTCACCAAAAGGATAAATATATAAAATACTTAGGTGTACGTAACAAAAAAATCCTAAACTAATGCATCCTAAAAATGCTTTAAGAGCTTTACAAGGTCAACTGGCAAATCGGTTGATAATAATAAAAAATACTTTATTCTATTTAATAAATGCATAATTAAAATAGTTCTCCTTTGTCTTCATGTGCAACCTTCTCCTTAGCCCCTTGCTCAACCTGGTCAATTTTGACTTGGTCATATGGCATCTCCAATGCGGGTGTCTCCAATGTATGGAAGTAAGGCACTAATAAGGCGCCTCCCCACGTATGGGAGTAAGGCATCAGAGTAAGGTGCCTCCCCATGTATGGGAGTAAGGCAATAGTAAGGTGCTTTTTCATGTATGGAGTAAGGCACTGGAGTAAGGCACCTACTCCATATACCTTAGAATCAATGAAGCGGAGGTATGCCAGGTTCAACCAAGATGTAGACTAGAAAAACATTAGATTAGTACCAAAACCTGCATTCATACACAATTTCCACTAAAAACACCCGTTAAGCATAATACCGGATTTTCTATCAATTATATGCATAAGTTAAATAAAAATATATTTCTAATGCTAATTAAATTAGTGATGATGCCCCTTAATAGTGTATATAAAATGATAATTTTTGGTGCTCATCATCCCCTCATGCCTAAATATTGTCACATCCTCGTGACAATAGCCCTTGGAATAATAATAATAATCCTTTTTTTCCATTTTTTTTCAACGACCTTCAACATCTCTTATTTCCTTCATGGGCACTGTTATATTATTTGCATTCAACACTACTATTTTTCTTCCATTAAGCACTATTGCTCCAGCAAAAATACTACACAACAACGGAAGTCAAAGACACATCAGGATTAATCATTGTGAGCAAATGAATAAATCATGACTATACTGTTCAGACCGAATTACAACACTGTTATTTTTTTATTAAACACTACGAAACTAGGGAAAACACACTACACTGATTTTGCTAAATGCTACTATGTAATTACCCATTTGAGCCTTCATGTAGCTATCATAGGGCCGCATTTTCCAATTTTTCATATTGGTCAAATTTGGTGAGACCAAATTTAAAAATAAGTGTGGGTGCCTGCAATTGCGTTTGCCCATGTCTAGAATGGATTTGATCCATGTCTGTGTTTGCCTGCAACTGCGTTTGCCCATATCTGTTGTTGCATTGTGTTTTTCATGATGTAGCAATGCCAATTTATTCACGTGAATGCCATAGCCCCTTTTTTTTTTCAACTACTCTGGGGTGCTGCTGCAGTGCATTTGTCATGATGTAGCAATGCCAATTTATTCATGTGAATGTAGCCCCCCTTTTTTTCAATTGTTCCAAGGTAATGAATATTTTTATATCCAAGCCATGTCATGTGGTTGGGATATTTTGATAGAAATTTATAAAGGGCATCTACTGAGTTTAGCATAGAAATTATTTTTTTAAATAACCATACACATAATTAACGGAAAACTCAGTACATACCTGGGTGAATTTTTGCAGATTCTGATCTATATCATGCAAGCAGTGTGAAAAGATCTTCATGCTGCCTATAATCATGGTGCTCCAAAATTTTTGTGATGTTTGGTGCATCGAGAGAATGTTATTTTATTTTTTCTGGCTACTTTCATCTTCCACATCGCTAATCATCTTTGTTGTTCTTCCTTTGAGCGTTGAAAAACTGTAGTAGTGAAACCAGTAATTTAAACACATCATGATCAACCATAAATGACCTTCAACAGTCCATGAAGAAATCATTTTACCGGAGGATATAAATCTAGAAAATGATACAGCTTAAATTTCCATTGATCGATATTTCCTATGCAACTTTCAAAAGGTAGGTATACAATTTTGTGCCCATCCGTATTGCTAACATAGAATAGTAATGAAACAGGGCATTCTTTCTGTGGTGTTCTCCGTAATTAAATAAAAGTTATGGATTACACACCGCCTTTGAGTGGAATTTATATCCATTGATGTATTCCTCTGTAGGTTTGGATTTAAACAAGTTTAGTGTCGTAGCGATTTTTTTTCTCTTTTTTTTCTTTCTTGTCAGGGATTCAAGTTCACATAGCCTCTCCCTCACTTTAATTGGTGATGCCCTCATCAAAAGTAATAGGTTAACCCAAATCCCCCACACTTAAATTGGTGATGCCCTCATCACTAGTAACAGGTCCCTCTGTGCAACAAGTTTGCAGCCCTCTGAACATCAGGTCCCACATTGAGCAACAAGAACTTGTAATCAAGGGAGAAGAAGTTGAGCATTACTAGGATAAAGTGGATATGCAGTTCTCTTTTCCAGGAAGAGCTGCAAAAATGTTTTTTAGTACTCTTCTCTTTCCCATCCATCAAATTATCTTCTCTTTTTTTTTTTAAATGGCTTCTCACAAAAGTTACGCATTTCTAGCAATGAGCATCAAGGCACCTTCTTACTATTGAGAATTCAACAATTGCTGATGTGCCTACTCATTGTTGCAGAGTTGATCAGGCCCTCCAAAAATTTTCTCATGCTGCATCAGGATCTATTTTATCTAAGCACAAATATGGGTATCTCTTCCCTTTGTAGGGAATTAACATCCACATCCATGCCCAGATGGGGACTATCTCCTTTGGATGGAAATAGTTGAATTTCTACCTCTCTCAAAAAATGTGTAGGTTCATGGATGTTGAGCCTGTTTAGGCCTTGTCTCCCAAGATGCCTATTTTTCGTACAATCAGGTCATTTCCCCTACAAAAGAAAAACTAAGAAAACTAAAATGCAGTTTAGTGCAATCCATGTCTGTTAGGCCTTGGCTCTTAGGATACCTGCAGCTTGCATGCGGGAACTTTCCTTACAACATGTGAAAGCAGTAAAAGAAATTTTATGTTGTGCAGGATAGATGATGTGTGACATTTTTTTAATTAATAATCAAGGAAACCTTGATGCATGAAATCAAGGTGTTTTTCCTTTTTTTCATGATTAGGTGCCTCCGCTGATGGATATTGATGCACCACTTGAGGAGCTTGGTGCCTGCTTGATGTCTACCTAAGTAAGGTGCCTTCTTGGTGCTTGCTTGGTGCCTGTCTGAGTAAGGTGCCTACCTTAGTAAGATACCTGCCTAAGTAAGATGCCTACCTTAGTAAGGTGCCTTCTTTAGTAAGGTTTCTACTTCAGTAATGCACCTACTTGAATAAGGCACCTACCTAAGTAAGGCACCTTCTTAGCGCCTACCTTAGTAAGACGCCTACTTGACACCTAAAAGAGTAAGGTTTCTGCTTGAATAAGGCATCTGCTTTGGGAGTAATGTGCATGCTTGAGTAAGGCATTTGCCTTAGTAAGGTGCCTACATCAATAAGGCATCTACTTCAGTAAGGTGCCTACCTCAGTAAGGTGTCTGCCTGAGTAAGGCACCTGCCTCAATAAGGCACCTGCTTCAGTAATGCGCCTACCTGAGTAAGGCGTCTGCCTGAGTAAGGCACCTACCTCAACAAGGCATCTCCTTCAGTAAGGTGTCTACTTGAATAAGGTGCCTATGTTAGTAAGGCATCTACCTCAATAAGGCACCTGCCTCAGTAAGGCACCTACCTCAGTAAGGCACCTACCTTAGTAAGGTGCCTACCTCCATAAGGCACCTACCTTTGTAAGGCGTATGCTTTGGGAGTAAGGCACCTGCTTGAAAACTATCGATGTCACTTCACGTAAAAATCTCTCTTCACCAAATCTGACATCTCCTTATTTATCTATATCGCACTTCATGCTGCCCTGCAAAACATAAAAAACTAAACTAAAGGCATTAATAAAATTCTAACTAATTTTTTTTCTTTTTCTTTTCGTCTGTTCTGCCATGACTAGAACAACTCTTGGTTCATCATTTTTTTTCTCGTCATCTGCACCAAAGAATGAAATGTCAACTACAACTCTATGAGTTGGGGACTTTAAAATTTCTTGGCCAAGTTGGATAACTATCATCGATCCACCGTAGGAATTTTATTTATGTTGTGTACTGAAACATCTTCTCCACCCAACTATTTGTGGGAAATAATTAACTCTTTGCATTGTGATAATAGATTTCTCCATGATTTCAAATCCTCACCATTTCCTTATAGAGTTGGCGTTCTCCTCATCATAGTGAAATTCTACCTCTTCCCTGTATTTTCTTTTCCCACATATTTTAATAGAAATAAAATGTTGCCAGGGAAAACAATAATATTGGCACTATTGATTAAAAAGTGGAGGCTGCATAGGAAATTATTTTGCATCCCATATACCCCTATTAGAGGATTAATGGTAGCCAATTGCCAAAAGCTCCAACTATAAAACACCCAACTCATCATTAATAGCACATATAAAAAAATATCTTAATCCGGCTTTGACGTATCTCAAGAGTGCTAACTCTTTGGATGCATTGCAGGGATTGCCATGATTAACAACTTTGTGCATCACTACTTCTCACCGTGTGCTCCTGAATATGTCACCCTTCTTCTCTTTTTTTTTCAACTAATTTATACTTTATACGGCCCTGATACTCATGCGTTCGAATCAATATGATCTCCCACTCTAATTTATTTTCTTCACAGGTAGAATTAGAGCAACACTATGATCCTCTGTTTCATTTCTTGGAGTGAGGTAGAAATATTTTTTTTTCATCATCATCCACAACATCTGTCTGGTGTTCAGGTGTGACATTTTCATGAGATGCACCGTTGAGATTTATGTGTTGTTATTTCCGGCCACTACGAGCTCCATTCATATTTTTTTTATCGTGCTCGAGCACCATGTGGCCTTCTTGCAAATATTTGACATTTGATTTCTTCCAGGATCCTCCCCTATTTTTTTAGCTATCGATAGTATATTTCTGATTTCTCTTTTGTACCAAGCTGGTACTCGGGAAAGAGGATACTCTCTTCCAACAAGTAGCAAAAAAAACAATTTTTTTTTATTTGCTCTTAACTTTGGAGCCTTTTTAGCAAAAGATTTATTTATTTTTTCCATGAACACTGTGAACAACCTTCATTGTATTGTTGGTGGCAATTATGAAGGTGGGTTCCCCCATGCCTATATCTGAGCTAGTCTTTTGAAAATCATCTTCTTCTTTGTCAACTAGTCTGATATGTTGTAGCATGAGGAGAGTATTTTCCTTCATGGCCTCACAACCAAACTCTTTCAATGTTACGAAAAAATATGCAGGCCAAAAAATGACTACCTGTGGTTAGCATCTTGAAGAAAACAAGATGTAACAACCTTTTTGAAAACACATGCTAGTTTCTAATTCACCAGGTCACCTTAAGTGCAAGTGAAGAACATACTCCATAGCAAGATGTTCTCTTAAATTTAGGTTTATTATTTTCCCTGCATCATTAAAAGAAATTGCCAATAAGTTGCAATATAAAAAAAAAAATCATTGTTAAAACCAAGCTTTTAGAGGTATAATTTTTCAATAGTTTATGTATAAAAACACATCCCTAATTTTTTAAATCAAACGTGGGTTGTGTTATTTCTTTGATTTTTTTAAACCATTTAGAACCTGATGGAAATCCTTCATCGCCTAATTTTCTAATTTTTTTTCAACAACACATTTTATTTCTACGTCTACACTTAATATGGTACATCAGGTTCATTCCCGTATTTACCTAAGAAGTTGATAAATTTAACTGTTGCCTATGGGATTTGGCTCTGACTGTGCCAAAAACTATTTTTGGCCTTATAAAAAGGCCCTTGGTGGACTCACACTTCTCAGGTAAAATATCTATAGGTAATTTTAAATGGGAATTTTATCTAACCTATAAATCATAACACTACAATTTTGACACTCCCCAACAACAATGCCAAAATGGTGAGCAAAAATCATGTCTCAAAAACATTCATTTCTCTTCCATAAATTATCAATCTGATAAGTTCGTAAAATTACGTGTGTCACGCATAGTATATGCCTGCAGTATTGGGGAATTAATTCCTTTGTACCTTATTTAGTTTTGTGGGGGATGTTTGTGTATTTCCATTTCAGCTAAACTAAATAAACTAAGTGCGAAAAATTAAATAAATAAATTACAATGCTAAAATTAAAGTGCTGAAAATAATGTAAGAAAATTAAATGCAATTAAAATAAACCACACAACTAAATTAATTAAAGTGGTAAATAAAGCAATAAAATAATATATAGAAAATAAATGCTTAAATTAAACATGGGATGACTACTGCAGGGAGTGGGCCCAAGCTCCCACAGATATTCTGCTCGACGAGCTACGTAGAGCTTGCTCGAATAAGAGGGATTACACTCTTAATAAATTATATAGAAGAATAATAAAATAATTGTTTTGTAAAATTAATCATTGATCCCCTTGTTCATCTGGCCTATGTCTTTATATAAAGCACAACCAGATATTGTTACAATAACAAATTAATCTAATTTAATCACATGACATGATTAGTTACAATTGGTTCTACATAGATTTTATTTCCCTATTTTAAAGCATGTCTGTTCACTAGAAGGATAAATATATAAAATCCTTAGGTGTACGTAACAAATAAATCCTAAACTAATGCATCCTATAAATTCTTTAAGAGATTTACAAGGTCAATCGGCCAATTAGTTAATAATAACAAATACTTTATTCTATTTAATAAATGCATGATTAAAATAGTTCTCCTTTGTCTTCACGTGCAACCTCCTCCTTAGCCCCTTGGTCAACCTGGTCAATGTTGACTTGGTCATATGGCATCTCCAATGCGGGTGTCTCCAATGTATGGGAGTAAGGCACCAATAAGGTGCCTCCCATACATGGGAGTAAGGCACCAGAGTAAGGTGCCTCCCCATGTATGGGAGTAAGGTGCCAGAGTAAGGCACCTCCCCATGTATGGGAGTAAGGCACTAGTAAGGCGTCAGAGTAAGGCACCTACTCCATATACCTTAGAATAAATGAAGCGAAGGTCTACTAGGTTAAACCAGGATGTAGACTGGAAAACACCTTATTAGTACCAAAACTTGCATTCATACACAGTTTCCACTAAAAACACCTGTTAAGCATAATACTGATTTTTCTATCAATTATATGCATAAGTTAAATAAAAATATATTTCTAATGCTAATTAAACCAGTGATGGCCTGTTAATAGTGTATATAAAATGAGCATTTTTGGTGTTCATCAATGAATACCCTATCTTTGAAGCATAAGAAACCATTTTTCAAGCTAAAGTCTTTGTTTTCATCTAGATTACTTCCCATATTCTCATGAACTTGGTTGTAGTATGCATACTAATTTTTCATATACCTAACTTGTTCCATCAATTCTACATGGATGCAAGACAAAATAACTATGTGTCTCCTTCTACTTAATGCATCAACAACTTTATTCTCCTTTCCTTTTATATACCCAATGTCAAAATTGTATTCTGCAAGGAATTCCATCCACCTTCCCTACCTATAATTGAGTAAGGGTTGATTAAATATGTATTGGAGACTCTAATCATCCATCCTTAGCTCAAAGGGTCTTCCTACCAAATAATATCACCAACTCTTGAGAGCAAACACTACCACAACCAGCTCCAAGTCATGGGTTGCATAATTGACCTCATGCCATTTTAGTTTCCTTTATCCATAGAGTATCACCACTCCTTCTTAAGATATCGCTCCTCCCAAACCTTCCAATGAAGCATCTGTACAAATATAAAAACTTACTTGTGGATTGGGTAACTTTAGTATAAGAGGCGTAGTAAGCTTTTGCTTAAGTAGTTCAAAAGCCACCTCACATCTATCTGTCCACTTGAAATATTTCCATTTCCTCTATAGGTTTTTTATTGGAGAGGTAATCTTGACCTAGTCCTTCACATATCACCTATAACAACCCGTAAAAACCATGAAAATTCAAACTTCCATCATAGTTGTGGGTGGTAGCTAGTTCAAAATAGCTTCTATCTTCTTAGGATCTACCGTGATTCCTTCTATAGAAATAATGTGCCCTAAATATTGCACTTATGGTACATAGAAATTATACTTGGATAGATTTGTGTACAACTGATTCTTCCTCAATAGTTCTAGCACAATCCTAAGATGTTTATCATGCTTTGTATTATTTCAAGAATAAATCAAAATATCATCCAAGAATATCAAAATAAATTTATCCAAATGCTTCCTAAAGATATTATTCATCAAATTCAAAAATACCAATAGAGCATTTTAAATCCAAAAGGCAAGCTAGTAAACTCATTATATTTGTAACAGGTTTTAAAGGTTGTCTTTTGGGTATCCTCCTCACATATCCTAACTTGGTGGTATTCTTATTTCAAATCAATATTTGAGAAGATTATGACATATTTAAGTTGATTGAAGAGATCCTTGATTCTGGGTAGAGGATTTCTATTATTGATAGTTTCCTTCTTTAGCATTCTATAATCTAAAAATAATCTTAAATAACCATCCATTTTCTTTAGAAACATCACTAGTGCACCCCATGGTGACACACTTGGTCTAATTAATGTTTTATTCAGTAGCCCTTTTAGTTGCACTTTTAGCTCTTGCAATTCCATGGGATTCATTCTATAAGGAGATCTATGTACTGGTTATCTTCTTGGTTGGAGCTTGATTGTAAATTCAAATTCTTGTTTAGGTGGTAATCTAGGTAAATCTTCTAGAAACACATCCCTAAAATCCTGTAGAAGTGGGTATTTTCCAAACAAATTTTCCTTCTTTTCATTATCAAACTTGTTTATCTTAACTACAAAAACCATTCCTCCTTTCTTCATGGATTTCTTAAGTTGAATTTTTGAAAGAATTTGGGGTTGAAAATCCCCTTGCAGGCTGTACACCCTTTGTACTTTCCTTTTATATTTCATGTACTAAAATCATCTGTCTTAAAGGTTGATTATTGCCTTAGGAGCTTACAACCAATCCATTCCCAATATTATATCAAAGGCATGCAAGGGTGCTACATATAGACATCCTATGGTCATCCCACTAGATATGGCTATTTTTACCATAGGGTAGCACTAACTTACAATGTAGGCTTGTCTTGAACTGTACTCAACCTTCCACCCATGTGCCAAGATTCTAGGCCTTTTTGATAAGTTTTTAACTAAATTAGTGGAAACAAAATTATCTGTAGCACCATTGTAAATCAAAATTTTAATATTCCTACCAAAGATCTTACCAATTATTATCAACAAAGTGGACTTCCCTTCTAGCTCTTGGTTTCCTATTACTGCATAAATATTGTGCACTGGTTCCTTGCATGTAGGTTCCTTGTACATTGGTTCCTTTCCTTTCAAACTCAATCTGGATTTGCATGGAAAATTTTTGGTGTAATGTGGTCCACTTTATTCAAATCATCTGGTCTTGGGTTCTGTATGTATTTCCCATTTCTTCCCATCATCTATTTTTACTTCAGATGGAGATTTATTCTATCCCTATGATGGTATGTTGTTACCACTATTGAAAATATTAGAATTATGGTTCTTTTCTTGGAACCTCTTCCTAAATTTTCCTTGTTTCTTAGCATTCCTTCTTAAAGAAGTTCTTATTTTATTGTTCTCCTTCCCACTTTACAAAACCTACAATGTTTATTTTCCTTAGTGTTTCTTTACCCTGTTCGTCTAACCCTTCATAGTCAAAATAAGGTTTGAGATAGGTTTCAACTTTTCTGGTCAAATATTAAGCCTTCAGTAGAATAGTATGTTATCGCATATCTACCTCTCGCCCTATTCTAGAATCTACTCCCAGTATAAACTTATGGATATTCATTTTCTCATTATATGCTAACACATATTTTAGTAGCTTGACAAATCTTTGATAATAATTTTCCACTACCCTAGTTCCCTATGGAAGTTTAGTGAACTCTTAAAACTTCTAGGAATAGAAGTGTTCTATGAGGAATCTATTTTTAAATGCTTCTACAAATGCTTACCAACTCAAATCCACTACTACCTCAAGATACAATCCTCTATTGGAAGTTTCCCACCAATTCAAGACAACACCTTAAAGATGTAGAGTGGTGTAGGATGAATGAGTGTCAATGGAATAATTTTTCATAGTACAATAGATTTCTATCTCTTTCAACCAAGCTTCGACTTTGTCACCATATTCCTCTCCCTCGAACTTGGAAGAATATAAATGTTTCATATCCTTGCCCAACTCAACCTCTAGATGATCCCTATCATGTTGAGCCTCGGTAAGGGGTTCATTTGTCTATTCCATTCTAGAGGTTCTAGCCTAAGTTTCCCAGTTCAATACAGTATCAAAAAAATTTCTACATCTCCATATTTTCACATAGTTGGGCCACTATTATTGTGAGATCATTTCTTTCATTGCTAGGATTCTTTGAAACTACATCTAGGGTTCTAGCCTCTACATTAGTTTTTCGTGTCTACCTCATCGATGGGTCAACACTTCCTCTCATTCTCTTGAATGTCATTATTCCTGACCACACATAGAAGAGTCAATAGGAATGAGTTCACTATAACAACTAAATTTCTAGTAATGCTAGACTTAATCAAATGGATCTATCCACATATTTAGGTATGTTTTATTTCACAACCAATCTAGTTTTGTGTAGTGAGCATATTCCATTATGAACCATGCTCTAATACCAAATGTAACACCCCAAAATCCTACCTTATAAGTAGTACATTTTTTGTTTCTTTTTATACAATAAGGTTAGTCCATTATAATATCGACATGACAATTAAATCATTTTAAAATATTCACCCATCACTATACTTACATTTTCCCATAAATGCAAGCATACTAAGTATAAATATTCACCCATCACTATACTTACATTAGTCCATAAATGTATGTATACTAGGTGTAGAGACTCACCCACCCCTATACCTAAATTTATCCATCAATATAAGTACACTAGGTGTTATACTTACTTTGAGCTATCTTGCTTATTAATCCCAATGAGTTAGCTCACATACTTCTCTTATTTGTTCATCAGAAGAAGTTTGTTGTCCACTGTACTCAACATATGTCTATTTATGTTGGTGTTAAGAACTAGAGAAGGCAACCATTCTTAACATCGTAATGAGTTTATCATACCAATATTAAGTCTCATATTATTAAGCACAAGCATCATGATTGAATTCTATGATAACCTAAATAATACTGAAAATCAAATGTCTGAGTTAACATATCTTTACAAAACAAGGGAGTAGCAATCCCAGATTCACCCAACCAAACTCTATCTAAGATAATCTATCAAAGGTTTCTCTCTCTTACCGTTGAAACTTACTCAACGCGGGCCCTACACTTTAGTTTAAATTAAAACTTAACATGTAAACTCTCTTCCTATCATTTGGAAGATTTTATTAAGGACCAAATTTAGTTTATGTTTTTTAACTCATTATTGAGAGTCAAGAATCAATCAAGCTTAACCCTACTGTCATAAAATATTAATCTCTCTACAAAGGATAGCAACTGGAAAACTACTGCTATGAGATATTAGTCTTTGTTGAGCTTCACTCTGAAATATCCCTTTGGAAATCTCTACTACAAAGTGATCATTTGTAAGACCATATAGTGAGATATCCAACTTATCATAGTTTTGCTACCACAAGGTTGTCTTCTATAGAAGAGTTAGCTTATTTAGTATTGATTTAAATCCATATAAAAGGGTATATTCATAGTTACAACTCATTGTAGGAATAAAGCATAATGAAACTCAAAATTTTCTTAGTCAACCCTTAATGAATTTTACACCTACTAAACAAAACAAGCCAACCTAAATTAACTTTCAAATTCATCTTAAAGCAACCACATAAACTCTTCTTCTTTGGAAGAGTGTAAGAATTCATAACAATTTTAGAGAGAATAAATATTGCATTAAATAGACACAAATCCATCATCATTAAACTTATAGATATCCAAATATTTACATTAGTACATAACATAATTCCAAATCCAACCAACACAATCCTTCCCATTATAAATATTAGGAATAAGGTCAAACGTCTTTGTCTTCGCTTAAAGTAACACTGGTTTACTTCACTACTAATGTGAGGATCAACCAATAAGGAATTATAATATAGATCTTATATTTCAAAAATCTGATCAGTTTGACTGGCTCACGATAAAAAACACAGTCCATACGTATTTCTGAAATAAGCTAAGAGAAGTCTAGAATCTTCTCCCTCCTCATATAATTGCAATCACCATCTTGGATGTCCTTTCAAGTTTCTACATTTCACATTGCATGAGGTATTTTGTAACATAAGAATATTATAAAAAATAATTCTCATTACATCATAGTTTTGAATGTGAATCCCACATCCTTTAGAGATTCGTAATATTCTTCTTTGTCAGTACCTTGTCTTGTCTCTATAACAAGAGGCTCTAGGCTCCAAAAAAAGAATAACATTACGTACAACGAAATTCATTTAATCAAAATAAAACTCTCTCTTTCTTTGCTAAAGTGGTACTTATCTCTTAACATGCATTGTCATCGTATAGAACTGAACCAATCTACTTACATATCTCAAAATAAACAAGATATCTTTCAAAGTAAACCATTACAACTCTTAAAAACTGAACCTTCGCAAAGTTATACCATAATTTGAGCATATTCAACATAATTATGAATTCAATCCTTTGTAATTCCTCAAACACAAATAGCACCACAAGAAATAAAACTCACACATGGCTCTCAAGGTACAAATAAAACTGCACTACATGTAGTTTAAGCACATGGATAAAATAATATTGCTATCCATTAATTGTTTCCAACTCCAACATTATTGGTCAACAATCCATTTTTTCATAAACAACCATTCAACGATCTATTTTGTTATCTAGTTTAAACAAAGAAAAAACATTCCACAACAAAACCTACTTCTAATATGAAGCAATTATTATCAACATAACACGCATTTGGTAACACTACTATCTAATCCATAGAAGCAATGCTTTATTTAATAGCAACTCAAAACTAATCTATCAATCTCTTTATGGATGTTAAAGCATTTATGGTCTTCTTGATTTTCATAATCTAAATTCACAGTTCTAAAATATTACCAAGCATCCCTACACTATCCAAGACGTCGTTTCCTACTGATTTTCTCTTAAAGATATTTTCCAGCCATCCTACCCTAATAATAATAACAACAACATGATGACTGCAGAATTACTCAAGTTCCAAGCTGAAGAAATCAAGCAACTCTTATCATGTTTATGGGCAAAATTAGTATCCAATACAACTATGAGTTTCAAGTAGTGAAAATAATTCATTCATAACATAAACCACCACCACATAGGGTTCTTTCCAACTAGAATTCAGCTATGGGAATTTTAGCATTACAAGCCTTCCAATGGTACAAAAGATTTAAGTATACATACTTATTTTCCACAATGAAGACTCCACACCTAATTCGAATGATGCAAATCTCTTTCACCCATTTCCTTCCTTCCTTCAATTTCTTCTGTCTCCTTCATCCTTCTTTTTCCTCTCTCACCCTAACATCAAAAACCTTCTCTGGTTGCTTCACATCGATCCCTCAAATCTCCACTTCTTGTAGTTCATGTTGAGCAACAAATGTTATCAATAATTTACGTTCACATGTCCCCCTTTTGTTTAGTGTACAAGAGTGGGAACCAACTCACATAATTAGGAGTTCCATAACCCAAAACCTTAGTACGAGTGTAGCTTCATTTATTTATCTATGGTGATCATGATAACATAATCACTCATTCAGAATCAATATTCTCTTGGGTACCAAATCAAAAAGAGTACCAAAATCTTCTTTAACACAAGCGCTTTAGAAGTAAAAGCATATAAATAGACGTATGCACATTTATACAAATGAAAAACCATTGCTTCTAAAGGAACATATTATAATAAATGGTTTCTTTTTCTTTATGAAAATAAACAAGACAAACAAATAAGTGTCTTCATATTCATAAATATGTTGATTCCTTTTATTTAAAATCAAATTGTGAAAACAATAAATAGAATGGTCAACCATTCCATCATGAAAATAGCACATCCAAAACAATAAGTTTATCTCATAAAATTTTACCTTGGGAGGGTCATGACACAGTGCCCATGGAAAGTATCACCCGATCATGTGGTAAACCAAGAGCCTAGCCACTACCCTTTAGAGTATAGTTTTTAGTGCCCCAACCTTGTATTGTTGAGGCATCTTGTCGACATGTAGCTCACTCTAGCAGATCTCATGTGTCAATTTTTTTGACAATCTTTGTAATGTTGTTTGAGACACCTGTAATCTATAGATCATATTCCCCTAATGGAGATCCTCAAGATGTACTACACATCCTATATAATATTGTCATCTCTCATATTAGTAGGCAAAAGGTGGAAGACTTTGGGTACCACATTTCAATCAACACCATCAATAACACTCTATCAGACTCAACCTAGGGTATCTTTCCCAGATGCAGTAGCTCCACCACCCATAGGATATTTATATTTGTTGTTGTGAGTTGCTTCATAGCTTTCTCTAGCATGTTTGGTTGCCACTCTTTGGTATTGAGTACAACTTGCTGCAAAACCAACATAGATAAAATTTAATTAGTTTCATCATAAAAAAAATTTAAAAATCATCATGATGTAATAAAAACATACACATAAAACTCTTCTTCTATTTTTTTCCTTTTTTCTTTTCTTTCTCTATTTTTCTCTTTTATATTCCTTCTTCTACAAATTTGTGCCCTCACTTTTTAGGGTGTGAATTTGTGCCCCTACTTTTAAGGGTGTGAATTCATGAATTTGTGCCCTAAAAAGTAGGGGCATCAATTCGATTCACATGGTGTATGACCAAATTTGTAGTTCGTGCCCAAATTCGTACCAAGTGCTCCAGTAGTTTTCTCCTCCTAATTTTTTTTTAAAATATAATAAAACAAGTAAGCTAAAAGCTAGTCTAGTCTAGTCTAGAGGGTAATATTCTATGCTTCCCATGCTTAGTCCCTCATGATAGCTACAAGATGTGTTGAAAGTGACATTATCTTTATTTTATCTAGATAACTTTTCTTCTTCTTCTCATGGTGAAAATGAATTCATTTTCACCCTCCCTCCCCTTTTATGCCTTATTTTTGTTACTTTTTTGTTTTTTTGTGTCTTTGTGTCTTCATGAATGTTGCATTCCTTTTGAAAATTAAGAGGGATTTTAGGGTAAAATAAGGTAGTGTATTACATTACACTACATGGGGTTATTACATTTTTTGGCAATTTTGGGTACTTTGGGTACATTGCCTTTGCTCAAGTGTATAAGTTGTCATTGATGTCAAGAAGCTCTTGAAGGAATTTGATTTGATGTCAAATAATTTGTTTTGATGAAGGTTCGGCATGACAGCTTCAAAGGTCTTTTGTAAACCCCAAGTTGGCAGGTTTAAATATTACAGTGGATGCATTAGTTTAATGCAATTGGGTCCAGGAGGAAATATTTATTTTAATAATTAAAAACCTTGTTAAGGTTCCCTTTAATTATTTTTAAAATAAATATTAATTATTTGCAATGGGTTCTCCTAATCCATGGCGCAAATGTTTTAACATGGTGGGCGCTAGCCAAGACCTCCGCCGACGTGTTAAACTCCTCGCCGACGTCAAAGAGCTTATGGCAAGGATTCATATTAATACCCCTCGGTGAAAACAAAGATTTATCCCATCCGATTTTTGAAAGGAGTTGCTCGTTGTAAATTCGACTGTGTCTTCGCCAGTTTTCGTAATCCGCTGATCGTGTGTTTGTCTTCGCCATTTTCGTAATCTGTTGATCGTTTTTGTCTTCGGTTTTCGTATCCGTTGTTCGTTCGTTTGTCTCGTCGTTTATCGAATCCGTCGTAGAGCTTGTCGTCTGTGAATTCACGTCAAAAGGAAGGGAGGACTGTGTTTTATTTTCTTGGCACAGAAGGGACAAGCATAACAGCGTGAGGTTTTAACCTCACCGGGTGCCTTTGGCGCACCGGTAGCGGCTAGGCTGTTGGCGCGCTATCCGAACGGGAGGTTCCACGTTCGAATCACGCGAAAGGGTTTTTCATCATGGACGCAGTGGGTGGTGTTAGATTTCGGGCACAAATTTCTCCAAAGCAATTTTTTGATGTTGGCTAAGGTATTTTCGAATTTAATCTTTTGCTAAGTGTATGTTGCGGATGGACGAAGTTTGTTAGAAGAAAAACAGCTTAGGAGTAATAAGGGTTTTAAAGCTTGTTGTTATTTTGATAAAATATTAGTTTGAAGGTGTTGTTGAAATATCTTATTGCATTCTTATAAGAGATAAACTTTATTTTTGATGAGACAATAAGGGAGAAATAAGGTGTATAATGGATAAATCTTTCTTGTAATGTTGAGAGTGCTTTTGGTTGATTATGGAAATGAAAGCATGATGTTTTAAGGTTAATTGCTTCTTGTGTGAAGTTGTGAAACCTTAAGTGGGCAGCTTTGAGATTGACATTTGCTTTCATTAAATTGGTTATAATCAAGCTATTCTTTACTTGGTTAAAGTGTTGGGCTTACTCCTTTGTTGATGAATTGAAAAGTTGTTTTATGCTATTGTGAGTTGAGTTGGTGGATGCTTTTTGTTCAAACAATATTGGAGAGAAAAGGAGTTCTACTTGTTTCCTTTTCCGATGTTGATTGTGAAATGCTTCAAGGTTGTGTTTTGAGCTGAATGGTGTTGATTGAACCTTGTTTGATGAGCATTGTTGTTGAAGCCCTAATTGATGGTGAAAAGAACATGAGTATCATTGTTATGTGATTCTTTGCATAGTTGGCAATTGTTGGGGTTTCATGTTCTTGAAAGAAAGCATTCTATCCTATCCATTTCAGTTTTTTTTTTTTTTTTTTGTTTTGTGATTGTGTTTGTGGTGAGTTGATTTGAGTTGAGTTTTGAGATTGGGAGTTGAGTATAGAACATATTGAGTCTCTAACAATTCTCTTTATGCTTCTATGAGTTTGACAAATCACATTGGGTCTCTAACAATTCACCTTGTGATTTCCTACTAAGAAAGTTTTTCTTGGTGAGCTTGTGGAGGTTTTGGACAGGTTTCGGTGGGGACTTGTGAGCGAGGTTTTGGACGAGTTCGGTGGGGACTTGTGAGAGGTTTGGAGGGGGGGGAGAGATTTGGACAGGTCCTAGCAGAGGACTTGTGAGCTGAGTTTGTTAGTTCTATCTGGAGAACTTGAGGACAGAGGTGCATTGGTTCTTTGAGAAGAACCTGAGGACAGATTTGGCAAGTCTTTGAGAAGGCTTGTGTGTAGAGGATTGATTTGTTCAAGTGTTGGACAGATCTGACAGACAGAGGAAGACTTGTACTAGACCGACTGACTGTGTTTGGTACAGGTTGCTGAGCTATTGTGGACGTGATCATAGAAGGCAGAGGTCTCTTAGGCTAAGCATTGAGGACAGGAGGTCTTCGGTGGAAAGGAGTTCCACGTGTCTGGCAAGAGGTAGAGGCAGTTGATCTTCTGAGGGATCATTTCCCGAGCAGAGGGGAAGGTATCTCCTTTGAGCAGAGGCTCATAAATTCTGATTGGGGGAAGGTATCTCCTTTGGGCCGAGGCTCATAAACATTGTAATTGGGAAGGATTCCCAAAGAACTTTGAGATAACTTTTAGAGAAAAGTTTTGTGGACGTAGCCCGACCATTCCGGGTGAACCACGTTAAAATTGGTGTCACTTTGTGGATGATATTGTGCATTGTTTTGATATTGCTTTGGGTATATTGCTTTACTATTTTGAAGTATAAAGGAAAAAGTAAAAAGAGGTCTTATACTGTTCACCCCCCCTCTCAGTATAAGCTTGTGTTCTTCAATTGGTATCAAAGCAGGTGCCTTCGAAAAGTTTAACAACTTGAAGGAAAAGCTAGTAAAGAACACAATGGATCATTCAAGTAGCAATGCAACACCTATTCTTGATGGGTCAGATTTTGGTCTTTGGAGTGCAAGGATGAAGGTTCATCTAATGGCACTTGGTAATGAGGTATGGGAAGTGATTGAAGATGAGTACACTATTCTTGTACATGGTCCTAATACTAAAGAAGAAAGGCTCCTACATCACAACAATTCAAAAGCAATGAATGCAATCCTGAAAGGCTTACAGAAAGCAGATCTCACCAAAGTGATTCACTACAAGACAGCTAGTGAAATGTGGAAACAGTTGAAGGTGGTTCATACAGGTGATACAAATGTCAGAAAGGCCAAGTTGAAATAGCTTCAAGATAGTGATGAGTCTTCTAGTGATGAAGAGGCATATTACAGCAAGAAAGGCAAGTTCTCTAGAAAACACAAAAGTATGAAAAATATAAGATGTTTCAATTGTGGAAAGTTTGGTCATTATGCTACTAACTGTACTGTTCCCAAGAATGAAAGTGATGAAGATAAACAGGATTCTATGAGCAAGGTTTCTGAAAAGCATAAGCATCACAGAAAGAACAAAGATGAGCACAACAATCAAGGAAAGAGGTATTCTCACAAGCACAAGAAGAGTTTCTATCTAGACAAAGCAAGTAAGTGTTCTAGTAGTGATAGTGAAAGTTCTTCAAGTGATAATGAAAATGAGATGTTGTTCATATCAGAAAAGGAGGAAGAACCGAAACATAGATTCATTATCATGAAATGTCTTAGATGTGGAAATTTTGGTCACCTTGAGGATGATTGTACAAATAATGATTTGGTTTCTAGTATGTATGAGGATGCTTCAGAAAACTATAAGGAAGATGCTTGTATGGTTTTTGAAAAAGGTAGCACCTCTAGTGATAAGAAATCTGAAAAAGGCTTTGATGATTCAGAAAGCAAACAAATAAAGGATCTTGAAAGTGAACTTATTAATGCTCTTAGTGCTTTGAAAAAGGAAAGAAAGAAGAATGCTAGACTCAAGGATAAGTTAGATGAATGTTGTATGGAGAGAGATGATCTTATAGAAAATCTTGATTTCTCTATAGCTAAGACACAAGAACTCAAGGATGAGTTAGAGTCTAAGGTTCTTGAGTATAGTGAGTTAGAACAGAAAATGGCTTCTTTGAAAGAGGAAACTAAAGAGTACAAGGATAAGCTTTACGAGGTTTCAAGATAGCTCCAAAAAGGTTAAGTCACTCATCAAAGGTCAAAGAAAGACAACGAGATAAAACAGGCCTTGGTTTTGTTAAGCCACACAAGGAACAAGTTGGAGAGTCTAGTAAGAGACTCCAAAAGGAAGAGAGTTCTTATGAGGAAAGTATTTCAGATCATGAGTCCTTGAATGATAGATGCACAAAAATAGAAAACAGAATTCAGAATGAGAAGAAGAAGTTTTCAGGACCCAAGAGGTCAAATAAAGGAAAATTTCAAGGCAGATGTTTTGCTTGTCATAAGTTTGGTCACATGGCTTCACATTGCATGGCTCAAGTGAAGAAGGTAAATGACAATTTCAGAAGTGCTAGTTTCTTTCAAGGGTATTGCTACTCTTGTCAACAGTTTGGGCACAAGGCAGTCTATTGCAAGGTAAATAATAGGAACAAGTTTGATCAAAATAGGTTTGGTCAGAACAGGTTTGGTCAGAATAGGTTTTGTCAGAATAGGTGGATTCAAAGATCAGGTTTACCTCAGAGAAACAACATCGTCAAGTGTTTCAAGTGCAACAATGAAGGTCACATAATCAGACAGTGTAGAGCTGAAATTCTAGAATACAAGAATAGGAACAGTGGCATGATCAGGTCCAAGGATCAAGGCATGGACAAGAACAGGGATGAGAACAAGAACAAGAACAATGACAAGAATAGGAATATGGACAAAGAGTTCAAGAGAAGGCCCGACAAGGAAGTTATAGATGCTGATGATGATCAGTGCCTAATGGGAGTTTTACTCCCACCCCAAAATTAATCACCTCATCAGGAGGTGGGGGAGGGACTAAGCTAAGAGGCTCATTCTTAGTCCCGAGCCCCAAAGGTGGCCCTTTGCCATTGATGACAAAGGGGGAGAGATATGAGTAAGGGGGAGAGATTCAAGTGAAGAGGAAAGCTTCAAGTTCGGGGGAGCAAAACTTCAAAGGAAGATTCTCGGTTGTGGGCACGGTTTGTCGGTTGTTAGCACAGTTGGTTTCAGTTTTGGCTCTTGAGAAGTGTTTTCGGTAAAGGTTTGCCATCAATGACAAAGGGGGAGATTGTTGGCAATTTTGGGTACTTTGGGTACATTGCCTTTGCTCAAGTGTATAAGTTGTCATTGATGTCAAGAAGCTCTTGAAGGAATTTGATTTGATGTCAAATAATTTGTTTTGATGAAGGTTCGGCATGACAGCTTCAAAGGTCTTTTGTAAACCCCAAGTTGGCAGGTTTAAAGATTACAGGTGGATGCATTAGTTTAATGCAATTGGGTCCAGGAGGAAATATTTATTTTAATAATTAAAAACCTTGTTAAGGTTCCCTTTAATTATTTTTAAAATAAATATTAATTATTTGCAATGGGTTCTCCTAATCCATGGCGCAAATGTTTTAACATGGTGGGCGCTAGCCAAGACCTCCGTCGACGTGTTAATCTCCTCGCCGACGTCAAAGAGCTTATGGCAAGGATTCATATTAATACCCCTCGATGAAAACAAAGATTGATCCCATCCAATTTTTGAAAGGAGTTGCTCGCTGTAAATTTGACTGTCTTCGCCGATTTTCGTAATTCACTGATCGTTTGTGTGTCTTCGTCGATTTTCGTAATCCGCTGATCATGTGTTTGTCTCCGGTTTTCGTATCCATTGTTCGTTCGTTTGTCTCACCGTTTATCGAATCCGCCGTAGAGCTTGTCGTCTGCGAATTCGCATCAGAAGGAAGGGAGGACTGTGTTTTATTTTCCTGGCGCAGAAGGGACAAGCATAACAGCGTGAGGTTTTAACCTCATCGGGTGCCTTTGGCGCACCGGTAGCGGCTAGGCTGTTGGCGCGCTATCCGAATGGGAGGTTCCGCGTTCGAATCACGTGAAAGGGTTTTTCGTCATGGACGTAGCGGGTGGTGTTAGATTTTGGGCGCAAATTTCTCCAAAGCGATTTTTTGATGTTGGCTAAGGTATTTTCGAATTTAATCTTTTGCTAAGTGTATGTTGCGGATGGACGAAGTTTGTTAGAAGAAAAACAACTTAGGAGTAATAAGGGTTTTAAAGCTTGTTGTTATTTTGATAAAATATTAGTTTGAAGGTGTTGTTGAAATATCTTATTGCATTCTTATAAGAGATAAACTTTATTTTTGATGAGACAATAAGGGAGAAATAAGGTGTATAATGGATAAATATTTCTTGTAATGTTGAGAGTGCTTTTGGTTGATTATGGAAATGAAAGCATGATGTTTTAAGGTTAATTGCTTCTTGTGTGAAGTTGTGAAACCTTAAGTGGGCAGCTTTGAGATTGACATTTGCTTTCATTAAATTGGTTATAATCAAGCTATTCTTTACTTGGTTAAAGTGTTGGGCTTACTCCTTTGTTGATGAATTGAAAAGTTGTTTTATGCTATTGTGAGTTGAGTTGGTGGATGCTTTTTGTTCAAACAATATTGGAGAGAAAAGGAGTTCTACTTGTTTCCTTTTCTTGATGTTGATTGTGAAATGCTTCAAGGTTGTGTTTTAATCTGAATGGTGTTGATTGAACCTTGTTTGATGAGCATTGTTGTTGAAGCCCTAATTGATGGTGAAAAGAACATGAGTATCATTGTTATGTGATTCTTTGCATAGTTGGCAATTGTTGGGGTTTCATGTTCTTGAAAGAAAGCATTCTATCCTATCCATTTCAGATTTTGAGTTGAGTTTTCAGATTTGAGATTGAGTTTGAGCTGAGTTGATTTGAGTTGAGTTTTGAGATTGGGAGTTGAGTATAGAACATATTGAGTCTCTAACAATTCTCTTTATGCTTCTATGAGTTTGAAAAATCACATTGGGTCTCTAACAATTCACCTTGTGATTTCCTACTAAGAAAGTTTTTCTTGGTGAGCTTGTTGAGGTTTTGGACAGGTTTCGGTGGGGACTTGTGAGCAGGTTTTGGACAGGTTTCGGTGGGGACTTGTGAGAGGTTTTGGATAGGTTCCGGTGGGGACTTGTGAGCAGATTTGGACAGGTCCTAGCGAGAGGACTTGTGAGCTGAGTTTGTTAGTTCTATCAGAGAACTTGAGGACAGAGGTGCATTGGTTCTTTGAGAAGAACCCGAGGACAGATTTGGCAAGTCTTTGAGAAGGCTTGTGTGTAGAGGATTGATTTGTTCAAGTGTTGGACAGATCCGACAGACAGAGGAAGACTTGTACTAGACCGACTGACTGTGTTTGGTACAGGTTGTTGAGCTATTGTGGACGTGATCATAGAAGGCAAAGGTCTCTTAGGCTAAGCATTGAGGACAGGAGGTCTTCGGTGGAAAGGAGTTCCACGTGTTGGCAAGAGGTAGAGGCAGTTGATCTTCCGAGGGATCATTTCTAGAGTAGAGGGGAAGGTATCTCCTTTGAGCAGAGGCTCATAAATTCTGATTGGGGGAAGGTATCTCCTTTGGGCCGAGGCTCATAAACATTGTAATTGGGAAGGATTCCCAAAGAACTTTGAGATAACTTTTAGAGAAAAGTTTTGTGGACGTAGCCCAACCATTCGGGTGAACCACGTTAAAATTGGTGTCACTTTGTGGATGATATTGTGCATTGTTTTGATATTGCTTTGGGTATATTGCTTTACTATTTTGAAGTATAAAGGAAAAAGTAAAAAGAGGTCTTATACTGTTCACCCCCCCTCTCGGTATAAGCTTGTGTTCTTCAACATTTACTTTTCTATGTAATTATGTAATTACCATGAGATATTTTCTTCATGGTTAAACTAGGTAAGTACCTAAATATCCTATGTTAGATATTTAGGTTAGTGTTATGGTTAGAACTCTCTACCTAGGTTAGTAGTTAGCTACACGTCTCTCCTACCATGTTGGTTAGCGAGATAGACTAGATTAGTTAATTATATTGTTATATATATTTTGTAACACCTATTTCCTAAGCTAATGTTCAATTAATCATTTTTGGACTTACCTTGGACCTACATTGGTATCATTCGCCTACGAGCTCTCGCTCATTTCCAATCGCTGCGGACTCCCACGGAGCAGCTGAGGCGCTCAACGTGGTCATCGAGAAGGCCCGCAGACCTGGGCCCGTGTGTTAGGCCACAGATCTCGCTGTTCCAACCCGTAGGCCCACAACACTGGTCGTCACAGTCGATGCAGCATACAGGCCCGCCGATCTGGCCATCGTAGTCGACGTCGCCAGCCGGCCCGTAGACCTGGCCGTCGTAGATGATGCAGCCAGAGGGCCCATGGATTCGCCCACCGACCTGGCACGCAGGCCGAGCCGAGGGCACGCGCCTCCCTAGATCGGCCATGGTCAACGAGCCGAGGCCATTCAACCTCGGCTCTTGCATCGGCCCCCGGCCCGTAGAGGCCCGCAGGCCACGTGGCCCAATCACGGGAGAGCCGAGAGGGTAGGAGCGCCCTCCCTCTCCCCGCGGACTGACCCAGACTTTAGGATCTAAGAGGGCAGGCGACCCTCCAATCCCTGATCGACACGTGGACTAGACCGATGCAGACAGGCCCTGGCACGCATCCCGAGGGACACGTGGACTGGATCGACGCAGACTGGACCCTGGCATGCACCCCGAGGTGCTGACTCGATAGGACACATGGCGGACAACCACTAGCGGACACATGGCAGACAACCACTAGACAGGGACCGAACAAGTGGCGGACAGCCACTGGACGCGACTCGACACGTGGCACATCGCCACAGGACTGACTCGACGCCTGACCGACACGTGGACTGGACAGACTTGCCTACCCCTGGCGCCACGTGGCGGCGACCAAAAGGGCAGGCGATGGTAGTCGATTGCCCAAAGGCAATCGATGGATAAGGGGGGACTTTCCCCTTATCAACCCCACAGCATCCCACTACGGGATGCATGTGGGATAAACGTCCTACAAATTTAAAAAAAAAATCGTTGTCGCTAGGATGTATAAGGCACATCGTGTGCCTTCGTTCCCATCGGGCGCAGTAGCCCGACCGGTTGATCGGGTCGAGCTAAGGCGCACGGCGGGGAGTCCAGGGTTCGACTCCCACCGGGAACAAAAGGCCATTATTTTGGCCTTCGGCGCTACCAAGGTATTTTTTTAATTTTTTTTTATTTCTGCATTTTTTAATTAAAGTTTTTTTTTTTAAATTATTTTTTTTAATATTTTAAACTTCAAAATATTTTTTTTGAAAATCAATTTTTGTTTAAGTATTTAAATTGATTTATTTCAAAGATATATTTTTTAGTTTTTCATTATTAATTAAAATGATTTATTAAAAACTTTTCTTAAACTATTGCAAATTAAAAAAAAAATTAAAGAAATATTTTTGCAACTTTGATATTGAAAGGTGCTAATGTTTTCTCACAAAATGGAGATATAAGACATAGCAAAAGCACATTTTTTTTGTTGCAAATTAGACAACTCTTCTCAAACCTTGTTCATTTAGCATACAAAGAAAGGATCACACTGATTTTTTTTGCAAATTAGAAAACAAGGAGCCTGAATTTTTTTTTGTAAAGATCAAAAGTACAAAGAGTGCATTTGTTTTCTCCAAGGAGACATAATACATAAAATTGCACATCTATTTTTTTTCTGCAAAATTGAGAAGACTTTGTAACCTTGGATCCATAAAAACTAAGTCGTGTGTCGACTAGTTCTGGGAGCCTTTCAAAAGCGGGTCGTGTGTCGACTTGTCTTGAAAGGAGTGCTCTAAATTCTACATTTTGTAAACATTAAGGGGGGATAGAATTCATTTTTTTTTATTCTATAGTTTGCAAAATTGTAATGAAAAAGGGGGGATATTTCAGAGTAAGAAAGGTGCATTCTCGATTTTACTCGACACCTTCTCTTAAAAATTGCTTGTACTAGGTGCATTTTCGGTTGCATCCGACACCTAGAGTGATACAAATTTGGGTTGCTCTCATGTTTTGATTATTGCACTAAACACTTATGTTTTTTCTGTGCAATTAAAAATTCAAATATAACATTAAAAGAAGCATTTCACAAAACCCAAACTTCACTCAAAAACCATGCTAAACTTTGCATAGGTTAAAACAAGTCATTTTTTACTCCCCATCAAAAGGTCAAAACTTCAAATCACCTTGATTCACTCTCTTTGTTTGGCTTAATAACCTCAAATTTTTCATCCTTCTTTAAAGGGTGTTAAAGCAGGTGCCATTAAATATCCTAGAGGGCAAAATCAAAAGTTTTACAAACCTACCCCTTGTTTCATTTGCTCTATTTTGTTTGGCTTAAAATTCCTCCAACTTTTCATCCCTTGGTAAGGGTGTTAAGGCAGGTGCCATTAAATATCTTATAGAGGCAAATTGAAAACAACTTCCATATACTCTTTTGAGGGTATAGTGCAAGATATCACCATCTTAGTCCTATCAAATTTGCAACCTAAACCATGGCCATGATACACAAGTATCTCACTGAGAGCCAACTGCTCAAAGGTTCAAATTATTCAGCTTGGAAGACTAAGATGAAAGCTATCTTAACTGTAGAGGAATTGTGGTCAATAGTGGATGGAAGTGTCACTAGACCTCAATCACCTGGACAAGATCAAAGAGACTTTGATAAAAAGGATAAAAAACTATCCTTAATGATCTTGCTTGCTATTACTGATGATATCCAACCTCATATCAGTGAAGCTACAACTGGTAAGGCAGCATGGGATGCCTTAAGTACCATATTTGAGGGAAAGAATCAATCAACGATTCTTAACCTTCAAACACAACTTCATACTCTACATATGAAATCAGGAGAAACAATAGAGCTATTCCTCTGCAGAGTCGTAGAATTGAAAACAAAACTGCAATCCTTAGGAGAGAAACTGGAAGACCAAGTCTTGAACTCAATCATTTTGAGAGCTCTTCCTGATTCCTACCGAACGTTGATCACCTCACTACAAGTTTCTGGTAGGACAGTAACTTTTGTCGAGTTGGTAAACATGCTTCAAATAGAAGAAGCTAATCAACTCCAAAGAGATGAGGCATCTAACAATGCTCTTTTCTCAAAAAGACAAGGTGGTAAGAAAAAGTGGAATCAACAGAAAGGTTCTTCTTCTAATCAAGAAAAGGGTAAAGCCAAAGAGATTCCGAAGAAGAAGCAGTATTGTAAAATTTGTGACAAAGACACTCATGAAACCAAAAGATGTTGGTTTAAGAACAAATCGCCCAATGAACAAGGAAACAAAAAGGGCCAAGGCAAACCTAAGAACAAGAACAAACAACAAAAGGGACACATTGCAGCTGAAGATTCTAGTTCAGATTCTGAGAGAGCACACAAAGTGCTCATGACCCATATAGATTCCTCCCACAAGGACTCTATGTGGTACATAGATTCAGGTGCTAGTAAACATATGACTGGCGATAAATCTTGGTTTGCAACATTTGAGGCTCGAGAAGGTAGACCGGTCACCATTGCTGATGATCAGACCTATCGAGTTCAGGGAGAAGGAAGTGTTTCTCTCTCCCTTCCAGATGGAGAATGTAATATTCAAAAAGTTCTTTATGTTCCAGGATTGAAAAATAATCTCTTGTCAGTTCCACAAATCCTGGACAATAACATGAATGTCAATTTTATAGTGGACAAAGAAAAGAAACGTTGCTTTATCACTAAAAAGGGAAAACAGATAGCAACAGGTTCATACAAACATGGTTTGTTTGTCTTAGATGCAATTTCCTCTACCCATACTGCAATGGCAGTAACCACAAAGGAGGCCACTTCTCTTTGGCATAAGAGATTTGGGCATTTGAGTTCAGGATATTTACTAGAGTTGAGTAAATATCAAATGGTGAAAGGACTCCCTACTCTTTCATCTACCTTGCCAGTGTGCTCTGATTGCTTGTCGGGAAAGCAACATAGAGTACCTTTTGAACCTAGCTCTTTTCGAGCTAAGGTACCTTTGGAGTTGGTTCACACAGATTTGTGTGGTCCCATGTCTACAAGTTGTGGAGGAAAATGGTATTTTCAATTGTTTGTCGACGATCACTCACGAAAGATGTGGGTCTTCTTCTTGCAATTGAAGTCTGAAGCATTTTCCTATTTTCAACAGTTCAAAACTCTTGTTGAGAAGGAATCAGGATGCTTTATTAAGACCCTCCATTCAGATCGAGGGGGGAATACACATCAAAATAATTTTCCTCATTTTTACAGACACATGGGATAAAGAGACAGATTAACAACAACCTACACTCCTCAATCCAATGGGGTTGTTGAGAGAAGAAATCGGTCCATAATGGAAATGGTTCGATGTATGCTTAAGGGGGCCAACCTTGAGCAAACTTACTGGGCTGAAGTTGTTCAAACTGTAGTATATCTTCTGAATAGGGCTCCCACAAGGGCTCTTGAAGGTATGACTCCTCAAGAATCATGGAGTGGTAGGAAACCCTCCATAACTCATCTAAGGGTATTTGGGTGTAAGGCATTTATGCATATACCTAAGGAGAAAAGAAAGAAATTAGATGAGAAATCCCTACCTTGTATATTTCTTGGATATGATGAATTTTCAAAAGGCTATCGGTTGATAGACCCATTTACCAAGAAGATACATGTAAGTAGAGATGTAGTGTTTGATGAAGCTTTCACATCCAACACTACATCAGTATACCTTGATGATGAGGAGGAACATCAACTTCCTTCTACACAACAGAAAAAGCCACCCAAATGGTATACAAGCACAGTGAAAGACTCTAAACTCACTTCCCCACCTGATCTTACTCTCAATCGTCCAAAGACAAGAAGCATGACACAAAAAGAAAAGAATGAAGCATCCACTTCAGTTGATGATCTTTGTGCAGATTTTCAAGATCTTTCAGTTGATAGAGAGTTACCAAGGGAAGATGAGATGGAAATAGATGAGGAGAGGGTTTACTTATCAGCATGTGATGAGAATGAACCTTCTACAGTTGATGAAGCACTTAGACTACCTCAGTGGAAGGCAGCTATGGATGCAGAATATAACTCCC
The DNA here is from genome assembly GCA_028583015.1 of Wollemia nobilis. Classification (NCBI taxonomy): domain Eukaryota; kingdom Viridiplantae; phylum Streptophyta; class Pinopsida; order Araucariales; family Araucariaceae; genus Wollemia; species Wollemia nobilis. The sequence goes on along the minus strand of JAQPPZ010016856.1, from coordinate 2,085,081 downwards.
TCATAAAGAATAAAACATGGAAGCTAGTGGATTTGCCTAAAGGAAAGAAACCCATAGGTTGCAAATGGGTTTACAAAATAAAATATAAGGCAGATGGCACTATAGATAAGCATAAAGCCCATCTTGTGGCAAAGGGCTATGCTCAAAAGGAAGGACTTGACTATGAGGAAACCTTTGCTCCTACAACAAGGATGACCACCATTCGAGTACTTTGTGCTATGGCAGCATAGTTCGGATGGAAATTACATCATATGGATGTAAAAAGTGCCTTTCTTAATGGTGACTTAAAAGAAGAAGTATACATGACTCAACCTCCTAGATTTGCAGAGGTAGGCCATGAGCAACATGTTTGCAAATTGGTCAAATCATTATACGGGCTAAAACAAGCCCCAAGAGCATGGTACATAAAAATGGATAGTCACCTACTGCAACATGGATTTAAGAGAAGTCCATCTGACGCAAATCTCTATATCAAGAACACAGGTTCTGAGATAGTGATTCTTGTGTTATATGTAGATGATCTGATCATCACTGGCAATTCAGAGAACTTGATTAAAGCCATGAAAGATGACTTGAAAGAGTCATTTGATATGACAGACCTAGGACTTCTCCACTACTGTCTTGGCCTTGAGATAGAACAGAAAAAGAATCATCTAAGGGTGACTCAGACAAAGTATGCTAAGACTTTAGTAGAAAAATATCGTATGACTGATTGTAAACCCAAAGCAACACCGATGGAATCAGGGCTACAGTTATCACGATATGAAGACTCACCACAGGTAGATGGAACACTTTATAGATAGATGATTGGAAGCCTCATCTATCTGACTAATACTAGACCAGATATTACTTATGTTGTAAACTATCTCTCACGGTTCATGCAAGAACCAAAGGTCTCCCATTGGAAAGCAACTAAGAGAGTCTTACACTACATTCAGGGTAGTGCCGATTATGGTCTAGAGTATAAGAAGAATAACTCATTCTTCTTACAGAGTTACACTGACTCTGATTATGTTGGATCCATAGATGACAGAAAATCAACCTCAGGCTATGTTTTTCATCTTGGATCTGGTCCTGTCTCATGGCATAGTAAAAAGCAACAGGTGGTTGCTTTATCTTCAATTGAGGCAGAATATCACGCTGCACGTGGAGCTGTGTGTGAAGCGATATGGCTAAGTCGCATCTTGGCTACCATGGGCCTACCAAAGAAACTTCCCATTCACATGTTTTGTGACAACTCAGGTGTTTTGAACTTGGTCAAGAATCCAGTGCATCATGAACGAACTAAGCATATTGATACATATTGTCATTTCATTCGTGATGAAGTTCCTAAACACAGAATCAAGCTCCAACACATTCCCACCGACGAACAGGTTGCAGACATTTTTACAAAGGCACTTGGACGTGTCAAATTTCAACTATTTCGGAGCAAACTTTGTATATCAAAGTAATGTAATAAAGGGGGGATGTTAGGGTAAAATAAGGTAGTGTATTGCATTACACTACATGGGGTTATTACATTTACTTTTCTATGTAATTATGTAATTACCATGAGATATTTTCTTCATGGTTAAACTAGGTAAGTACCTAAATATCCTATGTTAGATATTTAGGTTAGTGTTATGGTTAGAACTCTCTACCTAGGTTAGTAGTTAGCTACACGTCTCTCCTACCATGTTGGTTAGCGAGATAGACTAGATTAGTTAATTATATTGTTATATATATTTTGTAACACCTATTTCCTAAGCTAATGTTCAATTAATCATTTTTGGACTTACCTTGGACCTACAAGGGGACCCTAATCTTAGGGGTATCGATGATAGCATTACCATGTAAAGTGTGCAAAGTTTTAGTGTTTGAATGACACCATATTTGCACCATCCCTTTGCCTAAACCTGCTACCTCTTTTATTGTTTTTTTTCTCTTGCAAGTGTCTACAACTTTTTTTGATGCATTTATAAGGCCATAAATGCAGCAAAAATGGAAAAATATAGATACAAAAAATTGATCCATCTAAATGAGTCATTTTTCCTCTTAGATCCCTAGGAAGCCCCTCAAAATTTATAATTGTAAGTTTGAGCCCCTTTTTCCCTTTGTTAAGGTTCTCTTTTGTCTAGTCTTGCCAAATTCATGATCACCAAATGTGGGGCACAAATTTGGTAATCTTGGATTTTTTATCTTAAAAACCCTAGTCCTGCATTAGCTTCTTGTAATGTCAGCTTTATATCAAGTTTTTGTTTTTGTTTTCCCTCCTAAAAGTCCTCCAAACCTCTTATAAATAGAAGTATTAGACTTCCTTTTTGAGCATCATGATAATAATAATGATTCATGGTTATCAATCAACATACACTCTCAAGAACTAATACTTTTGGAATACTCTCTATTGTTGCTCTACCTTTTTTGCTTCTTGTCTTAGCTACTTTGGGTGAACAAGTGGAGGAGCCTTGATGATAGATTGTGTGCATGACTTATCTTCTAAAGAAGGAGGAGATATTTGGCATTGTGGTTGTTTCCTTCACTCTTCCATTGCTATTTTGCTTTTACCATAGATCAATCAAGTTTTTCTTGTATCATTAGCTTTTTTAGATGATTGATTATTATTTTTTATTGCACTTTAACAATCATAGAATAAAATTTTAAGTTTTTCTTGTGAATTGATACCCTGTCTGTATAGGGCATGAATTTGGTGAAACCTCTAGTTCATCGGTTTTATCTAGTTCTTCAATTCGTGATTGCACTTTACAAGGTACGAATTTGGTTTTAGATACTTGGGGTAATTTTATGTTCCCAAGAACCCTCATTTTTATTTAATGCACATATTTTCTTTTTTAAACATCTTCCCTATCTACATTTTGCTTGCTTGTCTCATAAGGTCAACAATTACTTTTCATTTCGAATAGTTAGCTAAAAGAACCAAGGGAGATTGATTGTTTTGCCTCCAAGCTCAATCTTATAGTAAACTAAGCAAGCCCCCAAACACTGATTAATTTTTCCAAGTTTTTGTGTTTATTTTGTAGGTCTGATTGAATTCAAAGTCATGGATTTTAGGGTGCAAATTCATATTAATGCCTACAAATTTTGAGGTATGAATTTGGCTAAGATCAACCACAAGTCAAGTAAGTGTTATGGTAAATATTTTGGGTTATTTGTTGTGTGTTTGTGTTCATTTTCTATTCCGAATTTAAATCATAAGAATAGGAAGGAATTTAATTTCATCCTTAGGCATAAAAGAAGAAAAAAATATGGTTTACATTAGATAATATTGTTTGTGCATTCTCTTAGACCATTATATAGAAGAAAAAAAATTACTTTTCTTGCAAAGCTAGGTATAAGTATTTATTGAAAATAAAGAATAATCTTAGGATAGAACTTTATTTACTTGTATTGTTGTTTTCCCTGCATCATTTTATAGTATTGTTCTCTAGTCCTTTATAGCTTAGATCTTAGTTAAGACCAAACTTAGGTGCTTTCTCAATAAATGCATCAAAATTCCATCCCAAACTTGGAGTGAGTCCTTAAAACACTCCTAGTGAACCCTTCGATCCCCAAGCCCTGGAGTGTAGAGACCAATAGTCTCACGATCACCTCGACTCTTAGTGGATCCATAAAGAATCGTTTGTGAGAGTTATTTTTGAATATTTTACCAATTTGAATCATAGATGGTGGGGTTAATATACCTGGAAGTATTAATAATAGAAGAGGTGGAAATGAAATTAGGCAACATTATTTAGTAACTTATAATACACATGTTATGTTGTAGCCTTATTGAGTTGACCCCTAGAATAGAATGTTTTATAAAAATTTACCTTCAACGTCCTCTTCCTACTCAATTTCCAATAAAATATCATATTGAAATATATTATGATAGTCAACAAGTACTTGTTTTTCTTAACACATATGTGCTTGTCCTTTTTATGAACTTCTACTATATCTTGTAAATTCTTTCATTTAAATATATTATAAAAATATATGATATTCTAGATCTTTATTTATCTCTTTATGTATTTTTTACTTTTGAATAAAAATATACATATGAGATTCTTTAGACTTTGCTTCATCTAATAACAACATAACCATTTGGAAAAGTTTGGATCTTATAATTAGATTGACTAAAAATAAAATAGACTTTGATGGCATCCTATTGTATACTACTATTATAGATTAGTTTCCACGAGGCACACATAACCTAAGATTTATTGCTATCAAAATGTTATATTTAATAGCGAGTTGACAAAAATTAAGGATACATCTCCTGGATATTAAGTGTAAAAATTATATAAAAAAGTGATCAAAGAATTGTGATAATTATCTAGTATATCAAATATTGCTCAATACCACTTGCACCAAAATAGAGTTGTAAATATACCACTTCAAAATAATAATAAAAAATTAGATACATAATAATGCAAAAAAACAAAATATATTTGTAATCTCGAATCTAATACAAAATCAAATGTCTATGTGAAAGAAAAAATATTATATGAATAACGCTCCCACTTCCTTAAATGTTTAGAGTGAATGAAAAGACCTCAAGGACTCTTAAAACCGAACGACGGTATATCTTCTTTAAGTATATACTTCTATCAGTGATACTCAAGGACTGGTACATCCCAACCTACAAGTATTCCATGTATGATCCAATAAAATAAAAATAACCAATTTGACCATATCAAATCTGTTCAAAATATTAAAATTAATCCTAAGCCCTCTTTTTTTAATTGAAAATGTATTCTTAATGGTTTCAATTCTTTAATGACAGAATTATGGGTTGACAATCCACTAACATGGGCGCGGCAGCACAGAAACTGAAAAATACTTTTTATTTTTAATGCATAAATTGAAATTTATAGCAGAAACAAATGTGAAGTGAGATGAGCTGCAGCTTTAGTGGAACGCACAGCATGAGCGGTGTGTGTGTATATTGAAATGGATATACATATGCATTTATAGAGGTGGTGAAAGATGGATTATTAGGAGAAAAGGAGAGTGAGGAATTAATAAGTGAGGGTGACAGTGAACTTGAGCACTGTGTGGTCGGCGGTGTTGGAGACGGTCTCGATGAGAGCGTCGCCTTGAGCGTCATGGAAGACACCGCTGCCTCCGACGACTGCGATCTGCCTCTGAGGCATTGCAATCTTATCTTTGCCATAGAATTCAATGCTGCTGCCCCCGAATTCAGATCCCTCATCCTCCAAAAGAGGGTATCCGCGTCGTCCTTTTCTTCTTCAGGCATGTGCATGTAGTATCCGTGGGCTTTCCCAAGCAGAGCAGAGTGAAGGTCAGGCCCTTCTGTTAAGGGATCCTCAATCACCATCACATCCTTGGCATTGACATTTGCATTCAAGGGGAATGCAACGCCCGAAGCCCCACCTAAGAGAGGGTTCTGTGGTTGTAGTTGTAACTGCCCATTTATTGAGTTTGGGAAGGTTGAAGGGAAAAACTGCCCGTTCCCAACGGTGCTGCCAGGGACAAGACCACCAACGCCAAGGCCTAAGCCTGAGCCTATGCCTGATACTCCGTTAGGGCCAAGGCCCGTGGAAGGAAATCCTTGGAACTGACCGACGCCAACACCATTAACGCCACTCACAGGAAGGGCTCCAGCTGGAAGAGTTAACGGCAGAGGACCATTACCATTAATATTGCCGATTGTGTTTCCAATTCCAAAAGTGAAGGGACTTTGGAGGCCACTAATGCCTTGAGGTCCTGTAGGCAACGGGAAACTTCCAACTGCTGAGAGGGGCTTGGCTGTGGGATTTTCTCCTCCAACTATGTCATGCATGAAGAACGTGATGGTCTTCGACCGTGGGCTTTCGCTTGGAATTCCTTCTTCTCCTTCTCCTTCTCCTTCTCCTCCCTTTCCTTTTCCTCCTCCTTGTTCGCCTTCTTCTTGGCTTAGTCCTTCTCCTCCTTTTCCTTCCTCTTCCTCTTGGCTTACTCCTCCTCCCGTTTGCTCTTTTTCTTCTTGGCTTAGTAATTTTCTGCTGAGGTGATTTGAGTTTGCGGTTGCACAACTCCCCAGAGTTATCACCATCACTAGAAGAAGAAGAACCACTGTTCCATTAATCTTACAATCCATTCTTCAAATCCAAAGGAAAGGAAAAATAAAAGAAATAGACAAGAGAGGATGTGTGGAGATCTGAGTTCCCATCGATATATATAAACACAGTGAAGGAAGGTAGGAATTCACTGCAAACATATTGGGTATACCTGCTCTCCACAATGACCATAATAAAATGTATGCATTGGGCAGGTCAGGCATGGCTTGACGTGGATCGCCGTGAAATAACAAATCTTTGTGGAATGCGTTGCAACGATGACATCACAGTTTTTTTATTATTTTGGTTTGTGTAAGCATCGACCATTCTTGACGCATTAAGTGGCTCACCTGATCCGTTGCTTGGTGCTTTATTCAATTCAATCGGTCAATGTTTCTTGTCAGGTTGTTGTTGGAAGATAATATTAAATAGCCGTTACTAAAACAAATCCTCGTCAAGGTTTAAATATGGTTTTGCCCAATTTTTAATAATTTTTATCATTTTAATTGATATTTCCACATTTAAATTACTTTTAAATATATTATGTTGAATTTGTATAAAGTTATACCATTTGCATCACTTATATTATTTTTTAAAATCATTATAAAAATTAATTATAAATAATATATTAAAAAAAATTATTTTTTGGGGGAAGAATTTTTTATTCAAAATCTAAAACAATACATTCCACAAGGATTTTCAAGTGATCCAAGCCAGCACATCATACAAAATACAATAAATCCACAAAGGAAATCCATGGATCATTCTGACAACAATTTCGACAGGACACAACAACCCATGACAATCGGGTTCCTCCACCTTGAAATTATCTTTCCTGGTCCTCATGAATTAACTGATTAAGGAGTCTAGATTTCTCCTGATCAAGATCATTCTAGCTATCAACTTTCCAGTAAGGGAATCCTTCATAAGCCCACTTTGCCAAATAATCAACCACTCTATTCCATTCTCTTGGGATATGAACAAAAGAAATTTCAACAAAATTCTCAGCCAAGCTCAAAATTTATTTCACTATTCTAGCCATAAACCAGAAAGCATCCTAAAAATACTTGTTGTTCAGAAGAGACACCACTATCATGGAATCAGATTTACAAATAATCCTTCTCCATCCCAAAGAAAAAGTTATTTCCAATGCATGAAGAATTGGCAACGCTTCCATATGATTATTCGAATGAATTCCCTTATACATAAAGAAAAAGAGGTGGGCCACACCCTCACTATCACGACCAATTTCTCCTATACCAGCATTACCTAGGTTGTCCCTAAAAGAACCATCCATGTTTATTTTGATAGCACCCCTAGGGGGGGACTCCAATTTCCAGATCTATTGACCTTCAACAAACCAATCCTCCTTAAAGAAACTCTGTTTGTAGCTGGTGATGATAAAGAAATCTCCAATATATTGATAATATGAAAATCAGATGAAGTAAGAGGAGAAATCAAAACACACTTGGCCTCAATAGTCTCCTTAACCATCCTTTTGACTCTAAGCCATACTTGTAAGGCTCCAATTTGACATCCCTAAAAAATTCTTTAGTTGTGTTCCAACCAAATCTACCAAAATATGAAGGAAGGACCCAATCCCAGGCAGTTTGAAGATATGAAGTAGAGGTAGGGGGTCTACCCAAGCTTTCCCAAAACTCAAAAATAGAAGTAGCATGGATGATGGGATTTTTCCAGATCTTCCACCACAAGTTCCAGACCTCTAGGAAATATGAGCATTGGAAGAAAAGATGGGGAATGGTTTCCTCATTATTTCCACAAAGAAAACATAGTGAAGGACCCTAAAAACCTCTTTTCTGAATATTATCCCAAGTTGAACATTTCTTCTGACACATAAGCTAAAGAAAAAAATTACATTTGGGCCAACCAAACTTATTTCAAATCTTCTTCCACTAGGGGGACACAATCTCCTCTCTTCTCTGCATAATAAGGGTTTGATAACCTAGAGAAACAATGTATTTCCATTTTGAATTATGATCCCAAGCAAGAATATCGGAGTCTTCAACAGATCACCACAATCTCTCAGCAAAAATGGAAGCTAAAGTGTCTCGATCCTCAGGACAGCCACCTCTGGCCAGCCCTATGAATCCCACTAGCAATGAGTAAAATGCCAAGAGGACTTTATCGTTTGAAGTTAGCCATCTTAGACCAACCCACATCAGAAAAAATATCCCAAAGAATATGAAGGTGGGGGAAAGAAGAAGGGATAGGAGGATGATTATCCCAAGAATATTTTCCAAAATAAGGCATTATTTCCCTTATTAACAATCCAAAAGAGACCCTACTTAATAAGCATGGCATATTTTTTGAGAGTGTCCCAAATAATGGAAATTTTACCCCTCAACTCTAATATTGAAATCTCATCAGTTGGAGCACCACCAAAATATTTGAGGCTAAGAATTTTAGCCCAAAGTTGATCAGGATTACTGCACCACCTCCAATAAGGTTTAGCAATCAAAGTTAGACTATTCAAATTGGGTTATCTCAAACCAAGACCCCGCATCTCTTTAGGGAAACACACATTATCCCAACTGACCAGGCTCCATTTATTACCCGTTTCCTTCCCTTTTCTTGAAAGTAATTAGCCCTTTCGTTTTTTTTTTATTTGTGGAAAACATCCCAAAAGGGATGCCACTTTCGGGTAAGACCCAAGGAGGCAGGGGTATCCATTTCATCAAAAATGCCTAGGACTCGGACCTGGCCTACCACCTTTGACATACTCAAGGAGCAAACAAACACACAAAACCAATTTAAAAATAAGTAAATAACAACAAAAATAATAAAATAAAATAAAAAACATGCTCCTTGAGTGTGTCAAAAACAAAAGCACAACCAAACAGACACAATAAGATAAAAGAAACCACAACACAAACCACATAGAAAAACACAAGAACCACATAACAAAACACAAACAAGACAAAAACAACAGAACACTACAAAGACATAACCCAAAAAAAACATGAAAAATAAACACAACCAAAACCTAAAAATAAAAAAAAATAAAAAAAAAAAAAAACAACCAACAACAGACAATAAACAAAAACAAAAAACATAGAAAACACTCACACATAAAAACATGAAATAACACAAACAAAGAGAAACCCAAGAACAAGAACAAAAAAACACAAGAACAATAACAAAAAACATAAAAAAAAATAACAAAAACACAAGAACAATAACACAAAAAAAAAAAAACAAAAACACAAGAACAACAAAAAACAACACAAAGAACACAAAAACAAAACAAAACAAAAGAACCCACCCACCTTAAAAAACAAAAAAAAAAAAAAAAACCAAAATCAAATTGAACATAACAATGACCTATCTAGACCAGAAGACTATTAAGGCAAGAATCAACAGAGGAAACAAAAAAAATAGAATAGAATGAGCTAGGGAACTAAAAAAACATGAATGAACCAAAGAGAAGCAAAAAAAAAAACAAGAAGAAACTAGGTACCTTCAGAACTAGAGCCATCCAAAGAAATGATAGAAACAAGAGCTTCCCTAATTTGATGAAGCCCACCATATAGGAGGGTGGCCATAACAAGTAAGATCACCTTTGTCCAAAGCCCAATTAGCTAAAGCATCAACACTCTTGTTTTGATCTCCGACCACATGATTGTAATCAACTTTCAAAAATCCCATCTGGATTAATTGAATCTTCTCAATAATTCTTTTTATTCTCCAATCCACCTTATGATTCTTAGAAGGAGTCTTCAAGAGATTAATCATAAGTTGAGAGTCAGACTCAACTAACACCTTTTCCCATCCAAACTTAGTAGCCTCCTAAAGGCCTCTGAGGATACCATACCCATCAACAAGGTTATTGGAAAGAATACCCAAATTCTCAGCAAAAGTAAAAACCAGGGAGCCATCTGAAAGTCTACCAATTCCTCCCACACTGGCTTTTCCAGGGTTCCCTCTAGAGGCTCCATCAGTATTGACTTTTCCAAAATCCTTAGGAGGAGGTTGCCAATTTCTTGTCCTATCCATATTACTAATACTCACATTCCCTTTAAGTTGGTTGCCCTTAGAAGATTTAATCTTCAATATTTGCATCACTTGATCCCATATTTGGTGGGAGTTTTGGGGGTGATTAAGGAGTTGATGGGCTGATTCAACTAAGTTGGCTATGGTCTTTTGCCAAATATAGTGAATATCCTTCCTATCTTGATTAAAAATTTGGCTGTTCCTTTCATTCCAAATATTCCAAAGAAGAATGGTAGAACCCATCCAAACTAACTGCCTAATAAAATGATCAACACCCTCTTGATTAGGCCAATCCCTCCAAAGTTGTTCAAAAGTAAAAAAATTGGACCACTCTAAGCCAAGTAAAGTGGCCATTCTCCTCCATAGCTCAGAGGCTAAAGTACACTCAATAAAAATATGGTTGAGATTTTCTACATTCTCTTCACACATTTCACATCTAAAAGGGCCATGAAAACCACGCTTCATAAGTTGCTCACCAGTAAGCACCCTACGATGCAATAAAAGCCAATTAAATAACCTCACCTTAGGCTAGATATTTTGAGCCCACAATTGAGAAAATATGTCAAAAGAATGGTTGGGATTATTATGGCATAAGGTCAAATAACCTTGAGCAACTGAATACTCACCCTTAGTAGTGTTGTTCCATCCAAAACAATATTTTTCATGGGACCAAGAGAGGGATCTCATATGAAGGATGCCTTGGATATCTTGTCTTTGCCTTTCTGGGATTTGAATAGGCCAGTACTCAATAGGGATCCAATATCTACCAACCTTTGAATTACCAGTATGGTACCGACAGTAATTAGCCACCTTTATCCAATTAGCTCGGTGAAGCTCCTCCATCCAAGGCCTCCAATCGGGAAACTGAGTTATCAAAGGCTTGTGACCATCCCAAGAATCTGTCCAAAAATTTGCATGTTGACCATTATGAATGATCCAAAATAAATTTTTCTTTATCAAATCCTCACCAGTCTTAAGAACTTCTAAAATGGGAGAACCTTTGGTAGGAAGTTGATAGCGAACAAGGTCTTCAGGACTTTTGTTCTCAGCATATTTAGCACGAAGATTATTGGCCCAAAGAGCATTGGGGTTATGCAACATCCTCCAATATAATTTAGTAGCTAAATCTTTGTTGTTATTAATAGAAGACCGAAATCCTAACCCCCCTTTACTCTTAGGAAGACATAAAGTATCCCATTTCACCAAGGCCCATTTTCTTTTCTCCTTAGTACCACTCCAAAGGAAATGATGACTGATTTGATCCAATTCTCGAAGAATAGCCTTTGGGATATTCAAAACGGAAGAAACATAAATAGGAATAGCTTGAAGGACTTGATTTTACCAAGGTGATTCTACCCCCAAAAGAAAGCCACTTGTTGGTCCACTTTCCAATTTTCTTCTTGACTTTGTCCAACAACCAATTCCAATCTTTATTTTTTTGCCTTTGAATATTTATGGGAATACCTAAATAAGTGATTGGAAGAGAGGTCTTCTTATATATTAATTTATCCAAGACCATGGATTCCTGTCTAGCAGAGCAGTGAAAGAAAATAACTTTAGATTTGTCTTCATTGATCAATTTCCCAGTAGCCTTAGAAAAACAACTAATGATTTGCTTAATATTAGAAGCTTCCTTAACTGTAGCTTTACCTAAAAGAGTAGAGTCATCCACAAATTGAATATGAGAGATAGTTCTAGCTCCATGAGCAATGGTAACTCCCTCAAGGGTTTTGTTTTCCCTCTTTTTGGTTATAGTCCTACCCAAGCATTCAACAAGAATGATGAATAAATAAGGGGATAGCGGGTCACCTTGCCTAATACCTCTAGAAGCTGGGAAAGACTAAGAAGGCCTACCATTGATAAGAACTAAGTAGGAAACTGAAGAGATACATCCCATAATCCAATCCATCCAATCCTTAGAGAAACCAAATTGCCTCAAAACTTTGATAAGGAAGTGCCAATCCACTCTGTCATAAGCTTTGGATAAGTCTAACCGAATGAACATGGAAGGAGAATTTTGCATATCCATGGAATGGATGGCTTCCTGAGCAAGAACTATCTCATCTACTATTTGATGTCCTTCCACATAACCCCCTTGCTCCGGGAAATAATATTATGCAAAAGAGGCTTCAACCTTTCTGCCATGATTTTAGTAATGATTTTGAGAAGAACATTACATAAAGCAATAGGTCTAAAAGTTGAGATATGATCAACCTCTTGAGCTTTTGGAACAAGAGTAATATAATTTTTATTGATAACCTTCAAAATTTCTTTGGATTTCCTGGCTTCTTCCACCACCTCTAATAAATCAACATGAAGGATATCCCAGAACTCTTGGTAGAACTCAATGGGAAAACCATCAGGACCTAGGGTTTTCCCTTTTTGCATTTTAAAAACTACTTGTTGAAGCTCATTGATAGTAATAGGAGCTAATAAAAATAGATTTCTCCTCAGAATTGATAAGAGAAGGGATTACTTGAAGAACATTTTGTTGAGAAGCATGAGTCAAGAGGAGTAGCAACAAAAATATTGGAAAAGTAATCAACAACAATAGAGTTCATGCCATCCCAAGTATAAACAACATCTCCAGAATCTGATTTTAAGGAAGAAATAAAGTTGTGAGATCTTCGAGATAGAAGATATTTGTGGAAGAAATTTGTGTTTCGATCTCCTTCTTTGAGCCATTGAATTCTAGATTTTTGCTTCCATAAGATTTCTTCTCTTTTTTCCCATTCCTCTAACTGAGTTGTGAGTTTAATTTCATCTGCACTTCTCTTCTCCGTGAGGCCATCTAAACGGATTTTCTTATTCAAATTTTCAATATGAGCAATAACTTCATGTTTTTTTTATGAACATCCCCAAACTCTTTCCAGTTCTAAGTCTTGATTTTGGATTTAATGTATTGCAGTCTTTTTGAAAAATAGAACATCTTAGTCCCATGCCTAGGTTTACCTTCCTTCCACCATTGTTGCACACGAGGTCTAAAGGAAATGTCTCTAAGCCACATTAATTAAAAATGAAAAGGAGAGAAACTCACATTGGTTTTCCACATTTCCACCATGACTGGCCAATGATCCGAACCAGCATTATTAAGAGTCTTCACTTTAGGAATGTGACCATAGATTAAGAAATTTTTAGAGAGCAAAAACCTATCCAATCTCTCCATTATACAATCTAAGCCTTGCCTTTTGTTAGACCAAGTCATAAGGCCATTATCTTGTTGGATATCCACAAGATGGAGGTTTGCAATATATTCGCTCATGAGGTCAGTGCTTTTGTCCAAATTTCTATTTCCCCCGTTTTCTCATCTAGAGAGAGGATGGTATTGAAATATCCTCCGATCAAGATCCAAGCTTTAGGAAAATGAGAGATAATATGAGTAATATCCTTCCACTATCTTCTTTTTTCCTCCAAAGAAGTCGGAGCATAAACAGTAATGTAGAGCATAATCTTGTTGGAATGTCTACTTTGAATAGCTATAGCCAACAAACCCCAACTGCCAACCATATGGTGAATAACTACCTCTTTTGGGTCCCAAAGACAAGCAATGCCACTCGAAGTCCCTTGGGAACTGAGGGAAACCACTTTTCCAGCTGGCCAAATTTTACTAGCAATTGAGTCCATATCCTCCATTGACATCTTTGTTTCTTGAAGGAAAACAAGATGTGGATGATTTATCTGAATCATTCTTCTAATTTCATTTTGTTTTGAAAGACTCCCTTTGAGTCCTCTAATATTCCAAGTGATGATCTTCATTAATACCAGGGCTAAAAAAATTGGGAAGGGCATTAATATTACCTTCCTCTACAAGCTTTTCACCTTCTTTTACCATATGATATTGATTGGTCTTGCGACCTACTTTTTGATTAGAATCCATCTTCAATTTTTTTTTCCTTGTTTCTTGACTTATTCCAATTGAATCTGATATGGCTTCTAACCTTGAAGAATGCTCATACACAACCAAAATTTTACTAGATGGTTCAACGGAGTCTATATTGGGACCTGCATTATTTGAAGTTTTGACATTTGAAATATTGTTTTTCTTGTGTAAATTTTCTCCTTTTTTTTTTGTTGAAAACCTTTGATTTATTGGTTTGTCTCTGAGTTCTTCCCTTCATATTTAAATTGTGTTTCTAAGATTTTAGTTTCCATTATTTCCTCTTCCTCACTTGGGACATCATTTGTGGAAAGGATTTCAAACATATTAGGAGATGACTTTGATTGATCCTTCATAATTGGTTTTTTTTGAGTGTTCTTCTTCTTAGGTATTTGGAAACTCGTTGAGTTTATATCTTCTTTCTTTTGATCAGGAATTTTATTTGGGCAAGCATCGGCCAAATGACCATATTCATGGCAAATTCTACAATGAAAAGGAATGTTCTCATAGTCCACTACTTGCTCCCAAGTGTCTTCCCCAAATTGTAATGTGATATTTTTAGGTAGGGGTTTGTCAAAATCCATTAAAACACAAATTCGAGCATAAATAATATGTTCAAAATTTTGAGTACAATCAACAAGCATCATAAAAGTTCCTAAAGAGTTTCCAATTGAAGAAAAAACAGTAGGATTCCAAAATTCAATAGGGAGGCCAAAGAGTCTAACCCACATGGGAGCTATAGAAGGCATCTCTTCTTCGACTTTAAATTTAGTATGCCAAGACTTCATGAAAAACCCTGCCCTTCCAAAAAACCAAGGACCCCCTTGAAAAGTTTTCTCTCTATCTTCATTATTAGCAAATAAAACAAGAAAATAACCATTTGGATAAATAGATATTTGTAACTCACCTTTAGTTTTCTAGCTTTTTGCAGCCTAGAATTTGAAAGCAGATAGACTCGGACAAAAACCCATGAACCGATAAATTAGTCCTCTTTTTTCCAAATCTTTAATGCCAATCTGAATGTTACCCATATCAAGCTTAACAATAGGAGTTCCATCAGCTGCTTTAAGACATCCTGACTCTATTTTCCTGGGATCAATATTAGGTAGGCTCCATTTATTATAGTCTAGGTTTCCTGCCCATAAAAATTTTCTAGAAAGAGAATCAAATTCTTTGAGAAAGCACTTAGGAGCAGCCAAGATAGAAAAAGTGTAAATAGGTAAAACATGAAGGACATACTTCAAAAGCATTAATATTCTAGAAAAGGATAGCCACTAAAAAGTCCAATCATTAACCCTTGATTTAAATCTATCCAAAATACTTTTCCAGTAAGCCTCTTCCAAGATTTTTAGAATAAATAAGAATCCCTAGATACTCCACTAGCAAAAATCCCACCTGAAAATATAGAATATTAGAAATCCTACATTGAATCCGACCATCCGTATTGAAGAAGAAGATCTTCGATTTCTCTTCATTAATAATTTGACCAAAGGTAGATAAGTAAATATCTAAAGCTGTCCTAAAATTCACTACTTCCTCAATTTTTTCCCTCCCCATCAGGGTGGTATCATCGACAAATTAAAGATGATATTGGGATAAATAATTCTCCTCCCAAGACCATCCCTGGATAGCACCACGATTATGAAAACTCTTGAGAAGTATGCCCAAACATTCAACCATAAGGATGAAAAGATAGGGGGACAAGGGATCTCCTTGATGAATCCCCCTAGAGATTGAGAAGAAAGTGGATGGTAAACCATTTATTAAAACTACAAAGGAGGTCGAAGTCACACAACTCATGACCCATTAAATCCAATTATATGAGAACCCAAAAGCTTGAAGGATGTTCTATAAAAATGGTCAGGTAACCCTATCATAAGCCTTGGACATATCAATCTTAATGATCAGTATTTTCCTTAGATATATCTATAGAGTGAATAGCTTCAGCAGCAACCACCACACCATCCAAAATTTGATGACCCTTAACAAAACCACCTTGCTCAGGGGAAATAAGAAAACCGAGAACTTTCTACAGTTGATCCACAATAATATTGGTAATAATTTTTTAAGTAACATTGCATAGGGAAATAGGATGAAAAGACCCCAATGAGCTAGCATTTTCAGATTTGGGAATAAGAGCAAGGAAGGTTGAATTAATAGCTTTAAGCATTTACTTATTGACTTGGGATTCCTGAACAACTTTTAGCAGATCAAAAGATAACACTTCCCAAAATTCTTGGAAAAATTCTATATGGAAACCATTAGGTCCAGGTGCTTTACCTTTTTTCATTTGAAAAACCATTGCTTTAATTTCCTCCGTCGAGAAGGGGTCCATTAGCATCTTATTCATATCATTCGAGACAAACCTAGGAATACAATCCAAAATAAGCCTCATATTAACAACATCATGAGGACCCTACTCAGAGAAAAGAGAGGAGAAGAAATTGACTGCTTCATTAGAGATATCTTCAAAGGATGAGAGAGTTTCCCCCTGATCAGAAGTAAGTGAGACTATAGCATTACCATTCCTACGGTCTTTAACCGAATTGTGAAAAAAATAGGTGTTTCCATCCCCTTCCAACAACTATTTAATCCATGATTTTTGCTTCCAAAACATCTCCTCATGAAGCTCCCATTCAACAATATGATTAGAAAGGGAAGCTTCCATTTCCAATAGATCCTTTGTCAATCCTTCATCTTTAATTTGAAAGGTGATCTCCTCCAGGCTATCCTATAGTTGCTTTTTCTTCTAAAAATATTTCCAAAAGAAAATTTGTTCCATTGCCTGAGTTTGAACTTGATAAACTGGAGGCTTTTAAAAAAATTAAACATAGCAGTACCAAATTTGGGTTTCCCTTCGACCCACCACCTCTCCACATATTCATACAAATCATTATCCCTAAGCCACATAAGTTGAAATTTGAAAGGCAAATTTCTTGGCAATGAGAATATTGAGGACTGAAAGAGAATGGTCCAGTGATCAGAGCCCCTCCAACCTAGAATATCTGAGAATGAAGTCCAACTATCATCAAACCAACTGTCTAAAGTAAGGAACCGATCCAATCTTTTAAAAATAAAATTTTCTCCACATATTCTATTAGTCCAAGTAAACAGTGAGGCTTCACATCAACAAGATTAAGGGAAGAAATATTGTCCCGCATCAAAGTAGAAGAAGGACCCAAACACTCCACACCACCATTATTATCCTCTAGGGACATGATAGAATTAAAATCCCCAACCACAATCCAAGGATAATTGGGAGCAAGAGATCAAATGAATCTAATATGATTCCATAAGAGGATTTTACTTGATAAATCACTAGGGGTATACACATTAGATAGAAGAATAGAAGATCCAAATGAAAAGCAAGTAGTAACCACAGAGAGATAGTTCCTGCTACCCACCCACCAAGAGGGAGTTAATATTTGTGGATCCCACAAATATGCAACACCACCAACTAAACCCTAGGATCCAATAGCAAGACAGTGACCACCTTTCCATACCTTAGAAGCAATTATAACCATATCTTCACAAGATAATTTTTTTTCCTGGATGAAAAATAATATCAGGTCTATGATCTCTTATCAAATTCTGAGTAGCTTTTTTTCTAGGGCTGCTACCAAAACCCCTAACATTCCAAGATATCACTTTCATTTTTGGGGAATAGAGAAGTGAGAATCTAATGTCTTAACAACACTAGACTCAACTAAGGATTCCCCTATCAATTTCACTTTTTCTTGATCCTTCTTTCTTCCTTCTTTTACCACCTTCTCCACCCCACCTTTTTTGATATTTTTTGGGTGAATACCTAACACAAAAGAAACTTTCTTTTTCCCTTCCTCTTTGAAAATCCTATCTTGGGAGGGTTCAAACCTAGTCTCATCCTCATTTCCCTCAATCAAGTTTTTAGCCAAAGGAGAATGATCAAGAACTTTATCAAGATAATATGACACCTCTTTGGACTTATCTTTATTTCCTACAAGAGGGTTATTAGGCACCACCCCTTCCTTATCAGAATTTTGCATTTCAAAAGAAGGATTTAGGAAAGAACAAGTACCCAACTCTTGAATACAAGCATCCATATCACATACATTTTAGAATTTCTCCTCAACATATGACTCCTCAAAAGTCTCAAGCACATAAAATATGTTACCATATCCTCCCTTCCCAACACCTTTATTATGATGAACAAAAGACCTAGATCTTGAACGAGACTTAACAGGAATAAATCCATCAGAATTGAGCATCTCATTAACCATAGGATCTTTTCCTTTTGCCTTTGTAGATGCATCTTGAAAGTTAGATGAAGAGGATGAAGGCTGAGAATTCACTTTCTTACAGTTTCTTTGAAGATGCCCATATTCATGGCATATGCGACATCAAAATGGGAGAGCTTCATAATCTAACTATTGGACCCAAGACATGTTTTCTAGTTTAATGTCCAATGGTTTAGGAAATGGATTATTCAGATCTAATTCAACACAGAGTCGTGCAAAAGAATCAAATTTCCTATCCAAATTTTGGCAAGATGGACCAATCAGTTCTCCAATAATCTCTGCAATAGAATAAAGAATATCCTACATCCAATATTCCATAGGGAGTCATGGCAAATGGACCCACACAGGAATCCTAGAAGACCTCTCCTCCATCAGATCAAATCCTAAATGCCAGGGTTTGATAAATAATCCATATTGATTGTAGTGTAAGGATCCCCCTCGAAAACTTTACTACAATCTACTATACGAGAGAACATGATAGGGATTGATATTGTATTTAATAATGCCACAGATTGGGCATATTAAATGCATCATTATCCATTTGTAAAGGCATACATGCCTATAAATATATTTTTGGGATTAATGTAATGATAATTTTCATTCATGCTAATTCTTGTGTCTATTTAGAGTGTTTCCCACATCATTGGTATCAGAGTTGAGGGTTGGTTAGGTGAGTATCCTCTTCCTCTAGGCCAGTTTGGTTCAAAATAGGAATGAGAAAACCACTAGCGGATCTTGGCATTGGGTGAACATTATTTCTTTTTTCGTAGACACCTTCGTGCACTTTTGATCTTGAAAACTCTCAGCTTGGGTCCCTCTGACTTCAACCTTCATCTCTAGATCCAAGCATCTATCTTTATGTTTGGATATTTTCTGATCTCGACCTTCAGCTCGTGACCATAATTCACAATGTCAACCACTTTGCTTGTCGATTATGCCACACAACTTCAACAACTTCGTGCAGCAATGGCTCTACTTCAATAAATCCATGCAGATATGGTTTCTAGTTTTCAGCAGTATATAACGAATGCCCTCGCTATTGTTACTCAAGAATTTGCTACTGATGATCTTGTTCTGACCAAAGATCTTAGTGAAGTTGATCGGGATTTCACTCCTGATTCTAAAATTGATGAATATAAAATAACACCTAGATTCAAACTAGGATATGTGGGTGAAAAACCCACCATATTGCCATTAGATGATGTTGCTAATGGTAGTGACATTTCTTCTAATGTAGATCTGAGCTCCTTGGAAGCTCCAGTAGCAAATCAGGCCCTCATTGTCATCATGCCTACTACGATTCATGGTCTACCAGTGCGTACTTAGCCTCTCCACTGTCTATTTCTTGATCGACGGTTCCTCTCTTGAACACTGATTACCAGTTTTCGACCACCCACAGAACCATTTCCAGTGCTTTCGTATTGTGATCTGGTATCTTTGCGGCCTTGGAGTTTTGATCTGCCATTTTCGATCGTTGATCGGTTGTATACGATCGTGTGCCATCTTCCTTGGTGGATTTGCAGCCCATTTTCAATGATCTTGATCTGTAGTTCTTCGGTGTCACTTTGCCACTTCTTACTTTCGGTGAACCTATGCAACATTCTGGCCATTTTCTGGCTACTTTGTAATTTTTAGATAGCATTTTATTGTGATGTTTTCCACATTTCGGATGTTTTTGGCCTTGATATGACCGCTTGCATTCACCACTTGAACTTTGGCCACTGCTTCCCTTGCTCGATATCATCTATAACCACCGTTTTTTGCTCACCACCATCACGTGCCCTTCAATGTTTTCAACTACGTTTTCTAAAACAGTGTAGATCTACACTTTACAAACACCGCTTTGATGTTTGGCCCATTAGTTCTCATCATCGACACCTTCAATCAACGTGTTTTCCACTCCGCTTAGTTGATTTTCGCATGCTTTCCCCTCGATTTTTGCCTCACGCACCACCATGGCCTCCACCTTTGACTAAATTAAATTAAATTAATTTTTAATTTAATTAAATTAAAAAAAAATTAATTTAATTTTTATTTTCCCGCTTCCATCCTCCAATGGCCATAAATTAAATTATATTATTTTTTAATATAATTTAATTTTCCTACCTTCAGTATTTTTTGCATTGGTCAATCGCATTTATTAATGCACAACATTTAATTCAATCGCATTTATTAATGCCTAAACCAAAATTTTAAAATCGCATTTATTAATGCGTTTTATTAATCACATTTATTAATGTGAAATTTTTTTATTAATCACATTTATTAATGCATCATAAATGCCATTTTTCGCATTTATTTATCATAATTGCCTCATCAGTGCCTTCTTTTAAATGCTCGAGTTTTTGCATGTATTTTAAGGCAGTTCTTTTCAACCCCACCAATTGTTGCTATCTTTTGCCATTTCGAGGGACCAATTTTCATTGTCTGCCAGCATAGCAGTGTTTACAGTTATCGGAGAGCATTTTTACAGCTTGTTCCACATCTAATGTCTAATTTTTATTTTCTGCAAAAATGTACATATTTGTTATTTTGCTCTTCATGTTTTGTAACAGGAATACATTTTCAGTTGTACTTGATACTCCTTGATATTCTATTTATTTCTCTATCTCCTTGTATGTATTGGGGACCAATGCTTCCTCAGTGGGGAGGAATTATAGGGATTGATGTTGTATTTAATAATGCCACGGATTGGGCATATTAAATGCATCATTATCCATTTGTAAAGGCAGAAATGCCTATAAATATGTTTTTGGGATTAATGTAATGACAGTTTTCATTTGTGCTAATTCTTATGTCTATTTTAGAGTGTTTCCCACATCAGAACACCATAATAAAATACCCATTAGCTGCAATAATAATCTCCAAATAACCTTCAAGGCTCTAATTTCTCCTAACCTAGTTTTCTAAAAAATATATAGAAATTTTGAGACCCATGAATTTGCAAATGAGTGCATGCTCAGACAAATATAAAACATCATCTACAACAGAATCAGGACTGATAACCAAGACAAGACGATCTTTGCTTTTCTCCAAACATCCATTATTCTTCAAATTCGAAGTCGAAGGGGAATTAGAAACATGATCAAGGGTTGCATGCAGTAAACAAATTCATGCCATTTGCATGATTATAAGAAGAGGTATCCTTATTCAAAACAGAATCCTTAAAATATAAATATCGGGGGTCACCAGGACCCCCGAAAGATGCCATATCTAAAACTAAACTATAGCACACCTTTCACCAGCCAACACGCTGGTTTTCATAGAATTTTTCAGCATCGGCCTAAAAAATTATTTTTATTATTAATGTAATATAAAATTAATAGTTTAATTCTAATTTATATATTTAATATTTTTCTAGTTTATTTTTTATTTATATGTATATTTTTTAGTTAATTGAATACATGTTTTCTTAATAAGTTGTATATGACTTCTATTGAGGGTCACTCCTATAAAAATATCAAAATATTACATTTGTTGTTAGGTCGACTAAACCATATCTAGCATACATTTTTATCATATATATCTATATTTATATATTTCATTTCTTTTTCTATGAATATATTTTTTAACTTTCTTCAAGTGATACATTTCCACAATCAACTCCTTGATATCATTTTAGGTAAGAGATAAAGTCTAACTTGGTTTATTTCCTTGTAAAATTTGAATTTCATATAGAAGAAAATCAATAGTGTAATTGGCTAAATTATAGGTGATGAACGTAAAAAAAAAAATATTTTTTCATCCAATCCCCCCATCTATTTTTGTTGATAGCTGAAAACACGAGATTCCGAAAACAAAAAGGATAAACTAAAATGCGATGTAAACGAAACTAAAGATAACGCTTAAAGCCTATGTATTGAAAAATGCATGAAAAGGAAAGAACATGAATGAATGAACACAAGATATCAAAGCAATATAAAATACGGCCCTTTTTATTGATATGCTTTCAAAGTTGTGTTACAATACGTCTCCTTCCTTTTTAGGGGATAGGAGCGTTAAATATTGATTCTTTACAACTTGTTTCAGAATTCCTTCTTCCGCGTGCCCACATATAAGATGGGCGGACCAAAACGTTGTCGCCGCTTGTGTTGATAAAACTTGACTCCTCGCTGCTCCTCTGATGTTGAAGACCTGCGTTCAAAGAAACAGAAAAGAGTCAGTAGCACCTGTATATGAAAATGAAACTCGTGATTCTGAAAGCTTACTTGTTAATGAATACAAAAGATAAATATAACGATGATTAAAATGAATCCAAATGAACTAAAAATTTGATGAAGGCATAAACATATCACTAGAAAAACACTGCAAAAGAAACAGTCACCAAATTCAATACAGACCCGTATTCATTCCGGGGTGAGACGAGTAAACCTGCAATAATGCGGGGCGCCCGAAGGCAAACCGCCCGTCGGTTGAGACCTTGTTTCGACACCAATCCACTTGGGATGGGTCCGAAACCTATTGTGATGTATTGTCGACAAATTGGTGGTATTTTGTGGCCAAAAATCGGGTTTTGGGTCTTGATTCGTGCTTCCAATAGTCACCCAATAACCTCCCTTTCGAATGAGAGATTATGGATGTAAAAGGCACAAATCGCAAGTAGGTATGTAAAATGGCAGCACTTCATTGCTCAAATGCTCCTTCTCTCTATCTCTTTTGGGTGAGGAAACTCACCATTTTATAGACCCAAGGGGTCTCTTGAATTAACATGCAGAAGTGCTACTTAGCATGAATGCTTTTTTGTGAAGAGAAGACTTCTTTTTGATCAAGGGCTTCTTAACTGCCTCTGTGCATGTCTTTGTAACTGCCTCTGTAACTGCCTCTGCATGCTCAAAAAACTCACTCGCACTCCCATGCAATGAAGGGATAGTTAAGTGGCAGATCTGAGTTGTCATGTGCCGAGGTTTGACTTTTTGCTGGTCAAACCTGGTATTCGTCCCACCCAGGAGCGAGCGCGAACTACAAGTCCGTATTCGTCCCTGGGTGGAACGAATAAGGAGCAGAGTGCCTGAAAGGTGCCAAAATGGTGTCTGACCTTCCAAAACTGCTGTGAGAGTGGTTAGGACCACTGTTTAACCTCTGTGGGCTGCCCTGGGGGCTGTGTGTGTCAATGCGATCAGTGTTTGTGGTCACTTAATCGGATTGGTGTTGTTTTGGTGTCTACAGATGCCCCTTTTTGGGATGCGTTGTGCGTGGCGCAGCGCTGAGCAAAAATAGATAACCAAAGCACTAATGATTAATGTTTCTCAGTAACCTAACCAACTTGTGATGCCCCAAGTATGGAAAGGGCATGCATTCTTGAATCCTTGCTTCTGACGAGCTAAGGAAATTGATTTCAAGTGTTAACCTATTTTGGTGAGGTGTGACTTGAGCTTGGACATTGATCAGTCATGAATAGGCAAAGGGCGCAACCTTTTGTCTGTGGGAACCTTGAGTTCATGATTCACGAATGTCAAGTGCTTGATCAGTTTGTGATTATTGCTTGTTTGCTGCCCCAAGCAGGAGCGTGATTGTCTTTGTCAATGATTCTTTGAATGCATGCCATTGCCTTGATTGGGTGTGTGTTTGTTGATTAGTGACTAAGTGTGACTACCCCCTCAAGCGACGAATCGATGAGGGAATGACCGACATGAGAAAAGCGACGAGTCGCTTGACCCAAGATGACTTAAGTGAGGGTGCCTTCAGATGTTTTCCGTTGAATGCTTAAGCAGTTTCCCGATTTTTGAACCTATTTTTGGTGGGTGTGAACCCATTTTGCGATGCCTTATGGGGTTAAAATTGATAAAAATCTGATCTCCCGTGGAGCGGTCCGGCCATGGTAGCCTTCTTAGGGAGAAAGATAGTGACAATGTAAACCCCGACATCTATTTTTTTATGCCAAGAATGTCAGGTGCAAAAGCACTCTGGTCTGGCAATTTTTAGTGCTTTTGTTGTGTTGCATTTTTCTTTTTTTATTTTTGTTGTTTTTTATTTTTGTTGAATTTGGAATTCGTTCCGGGGTGGGACGAACTCCATTTTGGTACTCGTCCTGGGGTGGGACGAGCACTCTTTCCAGGGAAAAGCGCTCGTCCTAGGCAGGAACGAATACGGGCGAATAAAAACTATAAAAGCGTGAAAATGACGGGTTGGGTTCATTTGTGTTGTAACTTGCTTGCGATTTGGAGCTCTGAGGAGGAGGAGGTAGATTTTTCGAAGTGAAGCGCTGTCGAGTTTTCTAGCCACCATGAGTGCACATACCGGGTCATCGAGCGGCGGAGCCGAAGTGAGACCAGTGAGTGCACTATCTCCTTTAGTTTATTTTTAACAGTTTTTAAAATCGTAATTTGTTTTTTATTATGTTTTTCTTTTTAAAGAAATGAAACCCTAATTAATTAATTAAAAAGGTGAATGAATTGATTTAAAGACTATGAAACAAACTAAAATAAACCAATTTAAACCTAGATGGAAAAACTTAGGATAAACCAAAGTGAAACTTAGAGTAACACCTTAGGGTAAACCATGGGTAAAAAAAAATTGTTTTTATTTTGAATGGTTAAACTTAGGTCGAAACCTTAGGTAAACCATTTCAATTTTTGTTTTTTGAGTTAAATGAAACGTTTAAAAAATGAAATGATAATTTTTTTGTGAATGGTTAAACTTAGGTTGAAACCTTAGGTAAACCATTTCAGTTTTTTGTTTTTTTAAATGAAACCCTAGGTTAAAAATTGATGAATTTTTTTTGTGTGAATGGTTAAACTTAGGTTGAAACCTTAGGTAAACCATTGCAGTTTTTTTTTTTTAATTAAAATGAAACCCTAGGTTAAAAATTGATGAATTTTTGTTTGAATGGTTAACTTAGGTTAAAACCGTAGGTAAACCATGTCAAGTTTTTATAAATGAAACGTTAAAATATATTTAAAAATAAAAAACTTAGAAACCCTAGGGTAACTGTTTTTTTTTTTTTAATGTGAAAAATAAAATGTTTTTTTGTCAGTTTAAACTAGGATTAGAAACCCTAGGGTAATTTTTTTTTTTGTTTGAATTTTAATGGATGTACATGTGAATGAATGATGTTGTTGTACATTTATGCATTTTTGTACATGTGATTTTTTTTGTTCATGTTTTTGATGTTTTTATTTTCTGTGATGTGCAGGTGGTGAAGAGTCGATACCGGGTACCGACTGTGTTCTCTGACGCCCGAGAGGCGTTGACAGTGGAGGACTGGGAGTGGCTTGATGCCTTAGGGCTCAAGCATGTGACTCGATTGGAGCCAGTTGTTGGGGATCGGGCCTATCTGATGGCTTTGATCAGTCTATGGGATGTGCGGACGAACACCTTCCATCTCCCGATAGGGGAGATGACAGTCACATTAGAGGATGTCTATCGGATTCTTCAGATTTCGATAGATGGGATCCCCATCAGGACGACGCCACGGGGCAGAGGACAACCATACTGACCCGTTGCTTTGGACATGGGGAGGACTTGGGTGTGGAGAGCCCAGTGGAGAGGGCTGAGGATGATTGTCAGATTGGGGGGATCTTGGTACTGGTGGTATGAGAGGAGGGTGTTGGGAGTGAGGCATGCACTACTTATGAGCCTCATTTCCAACATGCTATTGTCAAACTCTTCGGGGGTGAGGTTCCCATGGAACCTACTGGAGGTGGTGTTCTGGTTGGTGGATTGCCCTATGATAGAGCCTTTGATTATGAGGTGGGGCCAGACACTTTTGGCTCAATTATATGATGAGTTATATGAGGTCCGCTATCGGAGGCGAAAGGGGATTGGCTGTAGTTTTTTGTTACAGAGTTGGGCCTGGTAGCATATAGCGGTGGATCGACCACTTGGGCTACCTTGGACTACATGGGCTGACATGGTGGATAGGGACATTGGATATGCGGCCTTGTGGTACCGATCAGAGGAGCGAGGATAGAGTCGACGGTTTGGGTGACGTGGGCCATTACATAGAGACTTTGGCATGACTGACTCTAGGGGATGTGGTGTGGAGGCCATATCGAGATTGTCCCATGTGGCCTGAGGCTGAGGAGTGGCTTCGACAAATTCAAAAGGGGAGGTGGCTTATTGGGCGGCATGGGATGGAGCAGGAGTACTTCCCCTACCTCCAGGTCACACGATAGTTTGGGGTACGCTAGGGGTTGCCTGGGGAGCCCTTAGTCTATCGACATCGGAGTGATGAGAGGACCCTAGCTGCATCGATCCTCGAGCCATTGGGGGAGGAGGTGAATGTAGTGATTGACACCCTGGATGTGGATGATGTCGAGGTTACAGTCGAGTATGAGGAGTGGTGGACACTTTGGCGATGGCGAGGTGAGGGGCCATTGGGAGGGGATGAGGCAGAGAGAGGGTGCGAGAGCACCAGGAGAGGGTTGGGGAGCTCCCATGGCAGATGTGGAGATGGTAGAGGTAGATGATGTGGGAGAGGACTTTGGGGGAGCGAAGCAGCCAGAGATGTAGGATGCTCTAGAGCAGTGGTGCTCGAGAGGCCGATGCATTGGGAGAGGATGCGGGGTTGCTCGAGGTAGCATGGTTGATCGGAGTTGCTGTAGGTGGAGATGGGGAGCTTGGGGAAGTTGTGCGAGAGAGGGATCTCCTACGGATGAGCCTTGTGACATATCGTCAATGGGAGAGGGATGTGGTAGTGGGACGAGCTGGAGGATGAGGTTATCCACCTCGGTGGGAAGTTATCGTTTTGGAGGTGGATCATCCGTCGCTCGAGAGGGAGTGATATGGAGCAGTCAACATCCTCTCGATGCAGGCGGGGATGAGATGAGGAGCTAGCGGGCATGATGCAGGGGCGAGCAGTAGTCGCCTGGAGGGGTCCCATAGGACCCACACTATGGGGGTAGTTCTCGATGCATCGATCCTGCGTGATCATGGTGGCCGAGGCCCTAGGCTTGGGGGTTTTTGAGGTTTTGTTGTATGATTGCGGGGTCAGAGGACCAGTTTTGTAGCTTGTGGGCATCTTTGTTTTTGATATATATACAGATGACATTCTTTTTGTGGATACACTTGTCATGTTTTGCTTTTATGTACAGTGATTGATGTTGATGTATGCATGTTAATTTACTTTGATGGATGCACATGTGATGATGAATGTAGGTGTTATGATGAATGCACATGTTGCTAGTCTATTATGATATGTATATGGAATGGATGAAAATGACTTGTTGATTTTTGGCGGTGGCACCATAGACTATTTTAAACTTATGGCTTTGTGTAGTATGCAATGACCGTATGAACTGATTGGACATTTGTTTCCTCTCTTGGTTTTTTTTTTTTGATGAAATGAAGTTATATGAATATACGGTGTTTTGTATTTGTGGATGGTGATGTAAGAATGGAATATATATAACAGTTGGTTTAGAATGTAGTTAAGTTTTTCTGAGATTCAGATGGTTTAACTAACTAGCCAAGACTGTATTGTTATCTTACAAGACTTTTGTATAAGGTATGAATCGGACTTGTTTTTGACCAAGTTATTTCACATCCCTGTGTGTGCAATTGAGTTCGTTTATGTGGTATTTGTCAGGATACCGCTAGTGCCAGATAGGCTATCAACCAAACCTGTACTGAGGATCACCTAATTAGCTCCACTAACTCCTTTGTTGTATTTAGTCAGATTAATCTGCTTTGCTATCTAGGATACCATAAGCTAGCTCATCCACATGCAAACATTGATCTGCACACAAGTAAATGTGACAGATATATCGTCATGCGGGAGGTTTGCCACCAGTGACCGATAGGCTATCCACCAAACCGGTATTGAGGTTCACCTCATGACCTTTTGAATGCTGAGAGTTCCAGGGATTCAAGTTCGACTCCCTTCTTTTCTTCATTTGTATTGGGATACTTGCTCTTTTATAGTGATAAAAATCACTGTTTATTTTTGTTTTTTTTTTTCTTTTGAGCAAGGGATTTGAATTTTGGAGTGATGAGAATCACTATTGCTTGTGCTTTTTGATGTATGCACTTTGTGGGATTTGATGTCAATTTTTGGAGTATTGACTTTTGCAAATTTTTGGGATATTGACTTGTGCAAATTTGTGTGATGTTTTGCAACTTTTTGAGAACTTGGGATTCTTGGGGAATTGGGTAGGGAAGATTCTTGTCCTTTTGCCAACTCTCAGCATTCTTGGGGTCATTCGCATAGGGGGATGAGCGAGATAACCTTTTCACTATTTGGTATCCTGAATTGCTTTACAGGTTTCATCTTTCGTTTACACAACTTGGGAATTGTTTTATGTGTTTTTAGCTTGTGATGGGATGCTACATAACAAGATGTTGTCCAAGTAGAACTCTACCTTTGTAAAATCTGTTTGACTTTGTACAGTGGTGGCTAGACAGCTAAAGACAACTGAATGACTAAAACTCTAGATACATTAGATGACAACTGACGCATGATATGGTGAAATTGTGGATGATGTGTATTTTTTTTGTATTGTTTGCAAAATGGAAAATGTGCAAAATGGTGGATTTGCCAAAGAATGACAGTCTATGGTGCCTTTGAGCCGTATGACCAACAAATATGCAATGTATGGATGTGATGCCTAATGCAGCTATTTTTTTGTATTTTTTATTTTTGAAGTATGCATGAAAGTGAAATGCAGATTTTTTTGTAATTTTTGGTTATTTTGTTGTTTTTGAATTTTCTTGATGGTTGACCAAGTGATTGCGATAATCCTTGGAGCTTTTGGGTTTGACCAAAGGGTTTATGGACACCTTTGGAGCTTTTTGGTTTGACCAAGCAATGAGGGAAATTCTTGGAGCTTTTGGTTGACCAAAGGGTTGATGGACACCTTTGGAGCTTTTTGGTTTGACCAAGCAATGATGGAAATTCTTGGAGCTTTTGGTTTGACCAAAGGGTGGATGGACACCTTTGGAGCTTTTGGATTTGACCAAAGGGTTTATGGGAACCTTTGGAGCTTTTGGGTTTGACCAAAGGGTGTATGGACACCTTTGGAGCTTTTTGGTTGACCAAGCGATTATTGGATAATCCTTGGAGCTTTTGGTTTGGGCTATGGCTCTTTTAGATATGGAATGGCCTCAAATGACTGATGTTCAAGGGTTCTAGTTCCTTGATTCCATCAAGAGAGGCTAGCTGGTATGTTCCAGGTCCTATCTTA
Source organism: Wollemia nobilis (assembly GCA_028583015.1). Classification (NCBI taxonomy): domain Eukaryota; kingdom Viridiplantae; phylum Streptophyta; class Pinopsida; order Araucariales; family Araucariaceae; genus Wollemia; species Wollemia nobilis. The sequence continues at coordinate 2,055,761 of JAQPPZ010016856.1, read as the reverse complement.
CTTTCAATGACATAAGGACCTAACCAGTTTGCCGTGAACTTGTCCCTTAGATGGGGCGACAAGTTAGAATTTTGTTGGTTCTCTTTTAAGACCAGGTCTCCAACCTGGAAGTCCCTTAGGTGAACTTTCATGTTGTATGCTCTCTTAAGTCACTCTTGGTAGATACGCAAATGCTCGAGAGCATTGACACGTCTTTCATCAAGCAACGTAAGCTGATCTAACCGGGCTTGTCGTGCGGTGTCATCATCTATGAATTCTTGCATTGATATGCGTAGGGAAGGAATTTCCAACTCAAGAGGCATGACTGCCTCAGAACCATACACCAGCAAAAATGGAGTGGCCCCAGTGGGTGTCCGAATGCTAGTGCGATAAGCCCAAAGAGCAAGCGGGATCTGAATGTGCCAATCCTTATGACTGTCTATGACCGTCTTCTTGAGGATGGCAACTAGCATTTTGTTGGATGCCTCTGCTTGCCCATTTGCCTACGGATAATAGGGTGTTGAAAAGCTATGCTGAATCTTGTACTTTGTGGTCAAAGCACGCACATATTTGTTCTTGAAGGATGTCCCATTATCCGATAGGATCTTGGATGGAATACCAAAATGACATATGATGTTATGTAAAATGAACTCCGCAATGCGGGCTCCAGTCGTAGAGGTAAGCGGAATTGCTTCCACCCATTTGGTAAAGTACTCTGTGGCCGTAATGATGAATGTGTGATGGTCGGATGATGCAGGGGAGATCTTTTCGATTAGATCAAAGCCCCACTACGAAAATGGCCAAGCCGATTGGATCGGTTGCAAGGCCTGAGAAGGTACATGTGTCAAATTAGCATGGTGTTGACACTTCACGCACTTCTTGACATAAGCACAACAATCTCGCTCTAAAGATGGCCAATAATAGCCCATGCAAAGAATGCACTTTGCGATGGCCATACCGCTGAAGTGGCCACCATAGGTACCATCGTGCGCTTGGGCGATCGCCCAAGTGGACTCCTGCTGGTCCAAACAATGGAGGAGGATCCCCTCGTAGTTGCGACGGTACAAAATGTCTCCTAACAAGACATGCTTTGCCACTCTCTGTTTGAATGCTCATTTTGTGGCATGCGACAATCCAAGTGGGAGGCTACCTAGCTTGAGGTAGTCTCTGATGGGTGTATACCAATCTTGCTGATCAGAAACCTCGACAGTATGAACAACCAATCCCTCTTGCAAGTCATCCCTAGCAAAAGTTGAGCGGGAAATAATCTGCAAGAACAACGTTGTGTTGCTATTAAGGGGAGTAGGGGAGAACAAGGACCCCTAGTTGGCATGTTTCAAACAGTCATGGATTCGAGAGAACTTATCCGGAGATGGTTCAATCTGGATCAAGTGGATTCCTGGCATTAAATCAGAGCTTGCACGCTCCATCGCTGATTGCGATAAGGTTTTGACTTGAATGGTTGTCATATCACCAGTCATGTCTTGCGGGATTAATGACCCCAAGGAGGCCATAGTATCCACAAAATGATTTGATGATCGAGGGAGTGCCTCGATGTCATACCATTCAAGCTTTGCCAGGAATTTGTCCACAAGGGCTTTGTAGGCCTGTAGGACTGGGCATTTGCATTGGAATACCCCTTTCACTTGGTTGACTATTAACAATGAATCACCAAAGATGTTCAGGCATTTGATGTTCATGGTGATAGTTGTTTGAAGACCTATGAGCAAGGCTTCATATTCGACATTGTTATTGGTGCACGGGAAGTCAAGTTTAAATGACAAGGGTATCGGAGCCCCTTGCGGTGTGAAGAATACAATTCCCATGCCACCTCCTTGCTCACATTTAGAACCATCAAAGAATAGGGTTATGTCAGCCTGTGACTCAGGCTCATCAGAATCTGGCGATTCTGAAACATGGAAGACCCCATCATCCGGTAGCTCTATGACTAGAGGCTGATCATCTTCAAGAGGAGCCTCTGCTAGTTGATCGGCGATGACTTGACCTTTGATAGATTTTTGTCCAATGAATTCTATGTCAAACTCCATCAACAACATGATCCATTTCGTCGTGCGGCTACTATGATAAGTATGACTCATCATGTATCGCAATGGATTCTCCTTAGACACAACATACGTCGTGTGGCCCAACATGTAATGGCATAGCTTTTTGGTAGCAAACACCACTGCCAAGCAGAGCTTCTCAACGTATGCATAGTTAAGTTCATAACTGACCAGGGTGCGGCTAAGATAGTAAGTAGCCTATTCTTTGTGAAGTTCATTCTTCTGGGCTAGCATGGCACCCAGAGCTACCTCAGTGGCTGAGATGTATAAGTAGAACGACACTCCTGGTCTTGGTGGTGCCAATACTGGCGGCGAAGCCAAGTACTATTTGATATCGTCGAAGGCTGACTGGCACTCGTCATCCCAGTGAAATGCTACCCCCTTGTGTAATAATTTATTCATGGGTCGGCACTTGTCAGATAGCTACGCTATGAAGCGCTTGATTGACGCGACCTTTCCCTGCAGACTCCTGAGCTGCTTGATGGTAGTTGGGGGAGGCATCTCAAGGATTGCCTTGACTTTGTTTGGGTCCACCTCGATCCCTCGTTTGGAGACTATGAAACCCAAGAGCTTTCCAGATGTGACGCCAAAGATGCACTTCTTGGGATTTAGTCTGACTTTGTGTTCAATGAGGCGATCGAGGATCGTGCTTAAGTCATCGAGATGATCTGGGCGCAAGAGAGACTTGGCCAACAAATCATCCATGTAATCTTCCAAAGTTTTGTGCATGTGATCATGGAAGATGTATGTCATGGCACGTTGGTAGGTGGCACCAACATTTTTAAGGCCAAAGGGCATAACCCTATAACAAAATGTCCCCCAAGGCGTTGTGAACGCCGTTTTTAGTTGGTCTTCGAGATTGATACGAATTTGATTGTATCCCGAGAAACCATCCATAAGGGAAAGCATTTCGTGGCCCACTGTAGCGTCTACCAATGCGTCGATGCTAGGCAAGGGGAAATCATCCTTAGGACTCGCTTTGTTTAGATCTCAAAAATTAGTGCATATGCGAATCCTCCCATCGGGCTTCTTGACGGGCACCATGTTGGACAACCATGGTGGGTAATCCATGCAGATGACAAACTGTGCATCCAACAGCTTTTGTAATTCGTCTTTGACCATCAAGGCCACCGTTGGATGCATCTTACGTAGTTTTTGCTTTACTGGCTTGACTGTCGGATCAAGCATTAAATTATGCGTGACTAGCTACGGATCTAGCCCCGACATGTCTTTGTATGACCATGCAAAAACCTCCTTCTTTTCCTTGAGAAGGGCAATGTAATCGGCTTGCTCTTTGGGGGACAAACTTACCCCCAGCTTGATGATCTGTGGAGCTATTGGGTCGGAGCCGATGTCTATGTCAGTTGTTTCCTCAATTAACATGTGGGATCCATCCTCCAACTGGTGTGGAGTTGGGATCAAGTTGATATCATTTGCTGAATTAAGATCTGCGTTGGGAACTTCGGGTTCCTCTTCAGCATGAAAGATATCTTGAGTTGGTCCTGGGGTGTAATGAAGCATCTCACCGAAGGGCCAGTACTCAGATGGGGATGGTGGTGAATTAACGTGATCCCAGTCTATGGCATCCATGTCTAGATACAATGACCATGTTGGATCGGCTGGATTGCGGATGGGGGCGGTTAAGTCAATGGAGATCATGTTGATGAAATGAGTTTGGTCTCCATTACCGTGGGTGTGGTTTCTCGGACATCCTTGATGATCTCTATGCTCCGGATCTGGCTTTGGAGGTATGGGCACAAATGGATCGGCCCTATGTGCGGATAAAAGGACAGGGTCTGCCCTTGGCACTGGTAACTCAATAGGGTCCCTAGGCGGAAGTTGCTCTCTATATGCCCAATGTGGTGGATTCAACACTTGGTCCCATTGTGCTGGATCTAAGTGCCACTCATGCCCTGGCACTATGTTCATTTGTTCAAATATGTCATTAATGTCCAAAGGGTGTTGTTGCGGTCACAAGCGATTGAGATGGGCCATATCAATTTCATCTTCATAATCACTGTCGGAGATCGAAAGATCTTTGTTGGCTTCGATAGCATCCTACGACATGTTAGGTTCGTCTTGCTCAATCAAATTGATGTGGTCCCATCGGGGTTGTTCCGCTCTCTACGGGGGGACCTAATTTCCTTGGAGTGGCACTTGCTCGATCGGAGCACCCAAGGGGAACATTGTTAAGAGGCTCTCTTGATAATCATCCATGGGAGTCACTTGTGAGTGATTTATATGATTCCCATGGTGCTAATTCATATTTTGATTCAAGGATCCTTCTTGATTGTGTCTGTACCCCTCTTGTAGGGGAGCCCTTGAACTTTCTCCTTTTTTGGGTGAAGGGAAAGGGTTGTTGAGGTCAACAAGGTTAGTTGTCAACAATGGGAGATAATCCCCCAATGTGTATGTCATGTTAGGATTGGCATAGGGATCCAATGCCAACCCATCCTTGTTGCCTATCCCTAGGCCTTGCATGTTCTCTACCAAGATGTCCAAGGGTAGGGGGTGGTTGAACCCTACTCCCGACTTGTCATAGGGCATCTGGTATCTCGGTTGGCAAAGAACACGCACTCCTTGCTCATACCTGCCTAACCCATATCCATGCCAATTGCATTGGCCAAGATATCTTAAAGCGAAGCCTGGATTAGACAAATAATTGACATCTTCCGCAAAGGGCTCTTCATCTTCTTCTTCTTTCATGGAAGGTTCAATACCATAATCAAGGCCCCCATACACAAAGTTTGTCTGGTTTGGCGGGTAGCCTAGAGGAACAACACTGCCGATGGGAAGGCGAGGTCTCCCCATGTCTTGCACAGACTCAAGTGTGGGCGTTGCAACAATGTTCCTCACTAAATACTCCCCCAGGCCCGTATTGGCCATTTCAACAGTGATTGTTGGCGATTGAGGGGGAGAGAACGGAAGTCCTTCTGAAGTCCACTCCATGTCGGGTGGACTAGGCGTCTCAACTTCCATTCTGCTAGGTATCTCTTCAGTAGAGATGTTTGAGACCGAAGGTGGTACTTCTTCCATGGGTTTCTTCCCTTTGTCCTTCGTTGTGGCCACCATAGGTGGCATTGTTGATGAAGGACCAGCCGATGAAGATGGACCTAGGTGAGGATCCAAGGGCTTTGACAATGGGGATGCCTACGAAATCGGACCCTGTTTGGATGGATTCAACTAAAAATCCACATGCGTTGATGGAAGGGTCGACTGCGGCATTAATTGCATCGAATTGCAATATTTGAAGGGTTCCAGGTCTGCTGGAACTACGTGCACTTCCCCTTCGAAAGTGTACTTGAGGCACTGGTGAGCTATCGAAGGGACACACTTCATGTCCCTGATCCATGGTCGGCCCAACAAGATGTTATAAGCCATCTCACCCTCCAAGATGTGGCACAATGTAGGAATTGTCTTTTGTCCCACTTGAATGGGTAGGACAATTGTGCCAACTATTGAGCATATTGCATCATTAAATGCTCGCAATGTATATGTGGAGGCTACTATGTGAGATGCAGGCAACTTCAAGTGTTTTAACGCCATTGTTGTGATGATATTACTGGATGAGCCAGTGTCTACCAACACTCTTTTGTATGGAATCCCGTTGACCCATGCGATGACGTGCAGGGGTGGATCCGCCATGTCACTAGTCCATAAAATTGTTGAAGGCATTTGCCTCATGGGGCTGCAACTCAATGGCTTTTAATATCTCCATTAGAGCTTCTCGATGAGGTGGCGATTGTTGTATAAGCTCATAGATGGAAAGCCTAGCTGACGTGGTCCGCAAGCTTTGGGTAAGCTTGCTCCGAATCGTGACCACTGGTCTAGGCGGAGGAGAGTGTTGTTGGGGTTGTGACGTTGTTGGCACCTCTCCTGTAGCTACCACGGGGGCAACTGTGCTCGGATGCCTCTTATTTCGAGTCACTATACTAATCATTCCCACATACCCTTGCATAGGGCAGTTCTGTGTCACTTCGTTGACTTGCACATTCTTTGTTTGTGTATCATGGGTGGGTAAGGGATCCTTGAAGACTCCCATCTGTTGGTTGCCTGGTGCTACGGGATTGTCCACCACTAATGTCTTGTTATCGATCAAATCTTGCACCAAGCCTTTGAATTTCCAACAGGCATTAAGATCGTGCCCTCTCCGTCTATGAAACCTACAATATAATTCTTCCCTATAGCCTTTAGGTTTTGGCGCATTGGGATCTATGTGTTGAATCTCGGGTAGGTTGATCAAATTTGCCATTGACAAGCGGTCAAACAGGGAGTCTCTGGACTCCGTGTAAGGTGTGAATTGTCACTGAGGGCGACGCTGCTGATTCTGCTTTTGCTGATTATTCTCTTGTTCATAATTGTTAGGAGGGACCGCCTGATAGTTAGCCTTTTGGGGCTGTGTTGCTTGTGCAGGCGTAGGTATGTTGATAGCAACTTGATTGACCATGACGGGTTTCTGTTGCGTTGTCCCTGTCTTGTTGTTGTTCTTAGTCCATTCTTTCTTTTTTGGCTTAGCAATTTCACCATCTTGAATTTTGATCTCTTCAATGATTCTGGCTTGCGCCAGGGCTTCTTCTAGAGTGGCATATTGCTATAGCTGCAATAGCACAGAGATCGATCTCAAACAGCTTTTTGAGAACATTTGTGTGAGGTCGGACATAGGAGGGAGGTAGGGCAGCTTTGAAAGCAAAGCCCTCCATCGGTTCCCATAGGCCGCTATAGTTTCTTCCTCATACTGCTTGAGGCTGGCTAGGTCACTAAGTGATGCCTTCTTCTTGGTGTTGAAGGCAAAGCATTCGAGGAACGCATCCACTAACTGATCTAAATTACAAATGCTATGCTTTGGCAGTTGGGTGAACCAATCCGAGGCAGGGCCTACGAACGTGGTTATAAATGTTCTTAATAACAAAGCATCATTATCCTGAATGCCGAAGCATTGGCTCAGGAATCTGGTTACATGTTCTTGGGCATCCTCCTCCCCTCTAAAGAGTGCCAACTGGGGCAGCTTAAAGTGCTCAGGGTAAGGAGGTGTCGGTACTGACGGATGCATAGGGTGGCTATGGAGTTGGCGTAAGGTGGGCTTTTGGGGCCCAGAAGTTTTGATCTCCATAGACTCTAAGCACTCTAAGAGTGCTTTATATGCATCGAAAGACTTGATTTCTTCCTCTTGAATTGGTCTCCTCTGCGGGTTGTAGGGAACTTGAGGCCTATAGAGGGGTGGCTGAATAGCAGCCCCTCTGCCTTGATAAGGCATTTCAGCCCGCTCTTCTTCTTGTTCATACTCCTCATAATCTTCTTGAGGAGTTTTTGGGTGAGGCCTATGAACATAGATGGGTGCCCGCGGAGGGTGCCCATCATGGTTTCTAGGAGTGGCCTCCCGTTCAACTCTAGGAGGTCTCGGAGGCCACACTTGGTATGTTCTATTTTGCACCAAAGGGTCATGCCTCTCGTGCCTCTCTACCCTTTGTATTCGAGGAATTGGGACCCTCTCATGCACATTGTTGTTGAGCAGCTCATCTGTTTGGCATTGAATGCACTCTTTATTAAGGTGATATAAGTGTTCTAGCTGTTGTTGATCTTTCTCAAGCTTCGTGATTTGTGCTTGGTGGGCGAAGGCTATATCATTTTGCTCTGTTGTGTTGGGTCTAGGAGGCCTAGATGCCTCACCTACATGTTTATCTCGGTCATGATGATCCAAGATCTCTATATGCCGCTTCCCTCTGTCGAGGTTGGCAGCATTCACCTGAGGCTCTTGCCTCCATGGGTGGTCTTGATGAAAAGCAGGTGCGGAAGCACATCGCTCCCATGCTGTGTATTGCTCTTGAGGAACGTAATGGTCTTCCTCATACTCCCCTTCATATATGTGAAAAGGGAGGGGATGGAGTTGACTCACCCAGGTTTAAGAGCCTTGTGCTCTAGATGTTGCTTGTTGTTTCTAACATTGATGCGTGCTAAAGGAGGGATGACAAAATCATATGGCTCCTCCTTGGGGACCCTAGGCTGTTCTGGCACTTCATTGCACGGTGGGTACTCATATCGAGCCTCTAGGGGTGTTTTCTTTTGGATGTACTCTTCTTGGAAGAGTGTGTGCTCAAAGACGGTGTCCCTCGAAGGGGTGCCTCTATAGTCCTGTTTCGTCGCGGCGTGAAGGGGACTGTTTAATGGGTTTTGCCTAAAAGGTGGTATGACCAAATCTTTGGAGTTGTATCGGAGGTGACTTGTGCCCCCTTGTACCCTCTCTACAGCTTCTGCCCATGCTTGGGCTTGGCTACGAGTGAATACCATGGTGATGACTCTCTACGAGCTATGTAAATTTTTATCTCTTTTTATGATTTTTTGATTTTTATGCTACACTAAACAGAAAACATCACACACACGCAAGCAATGATTATCTCTTTTAAAGATTAAAAGTGTGCCCTAAATCTGGTTTAGTGTGTTTTGATGTTTGTTTTTGAAAGCTTTTGTGAAGAACGTTTAAATGCAGTATGAAGGCTCTTATGACTCCCATAAATGGTCGCCCCTTCGATATACCATTGCCAGGCCGATATACCAACCTCTCTATATACCCGCCCTTACGTGAGGGAAACTATTGGTACGTGAGAGCAGATGGTACATGGTACGTAGGCGGTACGAAAGGGGAATCGCCCTGTTTATGACACCTACCATAGAAGACTTATCCTCATGCGCTAGGAATCACCCTAGCTACACTTGGTCAGCTTTCATCAGGATTTACGTCTAGCAACAGTCGCGATCGGGGTAATGGATGCAAATATTCAAGCCAAGGTGGTGATGAAATCCACCGTTGGTCTTGCTCAAGGGCTGGGGTTTTACGACCAGCTCCTTGGTTTAAATCACCACGTGATGTGTGGGGTTCTTTTTATTTTGCAAAGAAATGAAACATGCAGCCAAAAGAAAACTTTCCCTAAGCAATACAAAAACTGAAAAACAGAAAACAGAAAACAAAAAATTGACAGAGGTTGTTAAAAACCCCTACCTCTTCTCTGCCCAAAAGGATGCCTCTGATTTGCTGTTCTAAAAATGCACAGAGCGCTATTCGTCCCTGGGTGAGACGAATAATAGAACAGTATTCGTTCCAGGGTAGGACGAATTCCTATTCGCCCTGGGTGAGACGAATCCCAATTCTGTACTCATCGCAGACCGAAACGAATAACAGTCTAATGTTTGAAAAATAGGTACCTGTAAGCAAAACAAGCAATTTCAGATCAAAAATCTAACCTAAAAAAAATAGAGGACAGAGGTCCCACCGTGATCGCCATTGAAAGCACGAGATTCCGAAAACAAAAAGGATAAACTAAAATGCGATGTAAATGAAACTAAAGATAACGCTTAAAGCCTATGTATTGAAAAATGCATGAAAAGGAAAGAACATGAATGAATGAACACAAGATATAAAAGCAATATAAAATACGGCCCTTTTTATTGATATGCTTTTCAAATTTGTGTTACAATACGTCTCCTTCCTTTTTAGGGGATAGGAGCGTTAAATATTGATTCTTTACAACTTGTTTTAGAATTCCTTCTTCCGCGTGCCCACATATAAGATGGGCGGACCAAAACGTTGTCGCCGCTTGTGTTGATAAATCTCGACTCCTCGCTGCTCCTCTGATGTTGAAGACCTACGTTCAAAGAAACAAAAAAAGAGTCAGTAGCACCTGTGTATGAAAATGAAACTCGTGATTCCCAAAGCTTATTGTTAATGAATGTAAAAGATAAATATAACGATGATTAAAATGAATCCAAATAAACTGAAAACTTGATAGAAGCATAAACATATCACTAGGAAAACACTGCAAAAGAAATAGTCAGCAAATTCGTTACAGATTCGTATTCGTTCCGGGGTGGGATGAGTAAACCTGCAACAAATTGGTATTCGTTCCGGGGTGAGACGAGTAAACCTGCAATAATGCGGGGGGCGCCCGAAGGCAAGCCGCCCATCGGTTGAGACCTTGTTTCGACACCAATCCACTTGGGATGGGTCCAAAACCTGTTGTGATGTATTGTCAGCAAATTGGTAGGATTTTGTGGCCAAAAATTGGGTTTTGGGTCTTGATTCGTACTTCCAATAGTCACCCAATAACCTCCCTTTCGAATGAGAGATTATGGATGTGAAAGGCACAAATCGCAAGTAGGTATGTAAATTGGCAGCACTTCGTTGCTCAAAATGCTCCTTCTCTCTATATCTTTTGGGTGAGGAAACTCACCATTTTATAGACCCAAGGGGTCTCTTTGAATTAACATGCAGAAGTGCTACTTAGCATGAATGCTTTTTCTGTGAAGAGAAGACTTCTTCTTGATCAAGGGCTTCTTAACTGCCTCTGTGCATGTCTTTGTAACTGCCTCTGTAACTACCTCTGCCTCTGCATGCTCAGAAAAACTCACTCGCACTCCCATGCAATGAAGGGATAGTTAAGTGGCAGATCTGAGTTGTCATGTGCCGAGGTTTGACTTTTTGTTGGTCAAACCTGGTATTCGTCCCACCCAGGAGCGAGCATGAAATACAAGTCCGTATTCATCCCTGGGTGGAACGAATAAGGAGCAGAGTGCCTGAAAGGTGCCAAAATGATGTCTGACCTTCCAAAACTGCTGTGAGAGTGGTTAGGACCACTGTTTAACCTCTGTGGGCTGCCCTGGGGGCTGTGTGTGTCAATGCGATCAGTGTTTGTGGTCACTTAATCGGATTGGTGTTGTTTTGGTGTCTACAATAGCATTAATGATAACTTGTGCATTCCCCTCAATTGAAATATTTTTTCCTCCATTTTCTATTGCAATTTTATTCCCTTGAAGAAGTGCCCTGACCTCTCTATAGTTTCTAGTTGAATTTTCATATGATTTTGAGTGAGTGAGGAGAATTTTTCCTTGATTATTTTGAAAAATAACATCTCCACCATTTTTTTCTAGATTTTCTTACCATCAAAATTAATTTTGATAAACCCAAATTTTGGATAATTCTATTTCCCCTAGATTAAAGTAGATCCTTTGTGTTAATGTCATTACCATAGATGACACTTCCATGTTTGTTCAAATCTTATAACCAATATGTATGACCTTTTTTTTTCACTTGAGACTTCCCATAATGAGCATCATATCTATAAATATTATGCAAGAGAGGTAATAATGCAATTGTAATGGCTCTACCTCTTTTAGTCTTCAAAAATCCCGCCAAATTTGGGGTGGGATAATTGGGATGGCTTTGCCTCTTTTAGTATTCCAAAATCCCACCCAAATTAGGGTGGGTTATTATGGAAATTCCTTTGATTTGTACTTTTACCCATCCATCGAAACTTGTTTCCTAGCACGGGCATGGTTTTGGTTGAGGCGAAACATAATTTTACAGGGAAAATCTTTGCCCTAGCATAGCCTCACCCAAGACATGAAATTTATTCTTGGTTAGGGAAAGATTTAACACTACTGAATTATCTGCTCCACAGGTGGTTATGTCGAGCATATCAGTTCTTCAAACTTCATAATATCGCTAAATATTTGTGGATCACTATGGTATCTTTCAACTTTAAATTTGAAGTTTTACAATGGTATTAATGGTTATAAAATATAAATCATAGACCTTATTAGGAAGATATTGAGTTATAATTACTCACTTGTTATAGCCGTAGTTAGTATGAGGACTTTATAGGAGCATTGACCAAACTAAAACAAACCTCTACAACTCATGACTATTAGACCCAATTTGAGAAACTAGCTAACATGATGAGGGGTTTTAATGAAATATTTTTTCAAATTTGTTTTATCAATGGGTTGAAAGATGATATTAAGGTAGAAGTAAAAATGTTTAAACCACAATCTATGATGCAAGCCATAGGATTGGATTGACTGGTAGATGAAATATTTTTGGCCCAACAATAGTCATCTAAATTTGCATATGCTAAACCCACATTTTACTTCAAATTCACCCCAAATACTAGTAATAGATCTTCCTAAATTAGATGATTAACTATAGAGGATATGGATAGCCGATGAGTATAAGGCTTATGTTATAATTGTGATGAGAAATACTCTCTAGGGCATAAATGCATCTAAAAGAAGTTAGTTTTGTTGTATGGGGATGAATCCATAGGAAATGACATACTTGATGATGAAGTGGATTGCTCGTGGAAGTACCTCAAGATGCAGATGAAACATAGGAAGACCCATAGCTAATGATATTTTTCCATGCACTTGTAGGAATTTTGACCCCTTAAACAATGAAGGTCATAGGATTCTTCCAAGGGCAGTGTATTATGATTCTTATTGCCTTAAGTAGTACACATAATTTTATTGATCCTTGAGTATATAAGCAAGCAAGTTGTTATATACATGCTTACAACTCCTTTGAAGTCATGGTCACAAATGGTGGAACCTTACCTTGTAAGGGTAAATATTGCAATGTTATGTTGAATCTATGGGACTATGAGCTCAAAATTGATATGTTTCCTCTTTCCCTTGGCATATGTGATATTGTGCTCAGATCTCAATGGCTAGGTACCTTGGGAACCATAGCCTAGAATATTATTGAATTATGGATGCAATTATCATAGAACGGGAAGTCTTACACTCTTCGTGGTTCCTCGATAGGATCTCCACAAGTTATCAATTCTTGTAGTATGGAGAAATTGTTAAAAAAATCCTCATGTGGGATTATAGCCCAAGTGTTTGCCATCCAACCACAACCTTCAACATCAAATAAAATCCAAGGGGACTTACAACTTGTTTTGCCTAAACATGATGTAGTTTTTGTGGAACCAATAAATTTACCTCCACATAGTTTCCATGACAATTATTCGTTGGATGGGCAATTTTTACTCTATGAAGGTTGCATTATGATCGCCAAAACTTCATTGCTCTATGAGGATATTATGAGGGAAATGAATGCTTCCGCTACTACATGCCATTATAGATTCTTGAAGACATATAAGTGGGTAAAACAATCCTTATATTAGGTAGGAATAAAAAAGGACATTCAAATATTTTTGGTTAAATATGATAATTTGCAATAGATCAAAGGTGAAATGGCTTGTACTCTATGTCCTCTCCAACCGTTACCAATTCTAGACATTGTTTGGACTAATATCTCCATGGATTTTATTGAAGGAATTCCTATGTTAGGGAGAAAATCCATTAGTTTTGTTGTGGTGGACCATATTTTGAAGTATGCTTACTTATGTTCCCTTGTCCCTCCTTACCAAGCCTCCATCATTACCCAAATATTCATGGACTTAATTTTCAAACTCCATGGTATGCCCAAATCCATTGTGTCTGATTGTGACCCCACCTTTACCAGTTGATTTTTGCAAGAACTATTTAAAATGCAAGGATTGCAACTTTGAATGAGCTTAACCTAACATCCAAATAGGAATGGGTAGACAAGAATTGTTAAAAAGTGTTTGGGAACTTATCTTCATTGTTTATATTTTGAGCACCCAACCCAATGATCTAAGTGTCTATCTTTGGCCATATTGTGGTACAACAGTTCCTTCTATACGACTTCCAAATTGACTCCTTTTGAGGTTGTGTATGGCTACCTACCTTCGTCACTCTCTTCATATGTTCTTGGCAGTTCCAAATTCCAATCAGTTAATGTACCTCTTCAAAAGCATCTCTAACTTTAATAATAGTTGAAGGACAACTTGGTACTAGCTCAAAATTGTATGCACCAATAGACTAACCAATATCATTTTGAGCACAGTTTCAATATCAGTGATAAGATCTTACAAGCTATTGGACAAGTGGCTTATAAGCTTGCATTACCACCTTCTTCATGCTTCATCTAGTCTTTCATGTCTCTTGTCTAAAGAAGGTACTTGAAAATATCATTCAATTTCAATCAACACTTTCTAAGTTATATACTAAGGGATCTATCATTTTGGACTAGTGAACCCATACCCTTTTTCACAACCCAATTTTCCTATCCTAAAGGTAGGTATTTTTTTTAAATAGTCAATTTGAACCTAGTGGCTCTTGTATATTTATTTAGAGCCCTAGATAAATTACTACCTTCCCTTCAAGATCATATCCAATAATACCCATCCTTGCATCTTACATTTGTCTATCAATGTAAGCATACTAGGTAACATACAATCCCAAGCTATCCTTCTCATCCATCTATCGATGAGCTAGATTAATCCTTCTGGCCCTTTCCAGGTACACACCCATATCTACATTGTACATCAATCCATTGATGTAAGTGCATTAAGCATGCTAGGAATAGACTATCATTCTCATCTCCATGATGAGCTAGTTATTTCCTTTTATAGACTTATTCCATATCTGAATCCAAGGTCACAAAACCATCAATCACTTCTCATTCCCTATGGTTTGCCATATGAGTTTACCTATTTTGCATTATTCTAGTCATTAATTAATGGAAACACTTTATTGAGTAAAAAGCATCCATTACAAAAAGCCAAATTTTTAATAATCATTAAGGTTCCATATACATTTTTCATTTTCCATTTTTATTTTCCTTTATACAAAAATAGAAATTTAATTATTCCACATATAGTCACATAAATATAATATACAAGGATTGGAACCATTCCATGAAATCAAGGCTATGCATAAGGGGTAGGACTAGAAATGTACTTTTTAAAAATTGGTGAGTCCTAATCAAAATTAAGGTGAATCAAGGTAAATCCTAAGCAAATCAAATCAATCATCTTCACACCAAAATTTGAGGTATTTGAAGCCCTAAAATGTAAGGTTATATTTGGGGTAAATTTTGATCAATTAATGTTGGAAATTTTGAGTAGATGAGTTGTCATTGATGTCAAGAGTGAGTGGTCATTGATGTCAAGATTTCAAAACCAGTCAGTGGCAGTTTCAATGGGTAGCATCAATTTCAGGTTCTCCAATAAGTGCAAAAGGATAGTTCATTTTCAGTTGATCAAGACCCAGTTCCAGGAAGTCAGATGTGGTCCTAAGTGCAAAGAAGAAAGCCCAAGTGAATAATATTATAATAATTATTTATAATATTATACAAGGAAGATTAAAATTAATTATAAATCAATTAATATAATTTTATTAAATTAATTAATTAATTAATTTACTTAACTTTATGTTATTTAAATTAATTAATTAATTAATTTAATTTTTTATTTAATTAATTATATATTAATTTATGTTAATTTTAAATAAACCTAAGGTGGGTTATTAATTCGAATTTCGAATTCGAATTCAAGCGCCGACGTGGGAGCAAATTAATCAAAGTATATATAAAGGGGACTCCTCCACCTTACCAAAAAACATTAATGCATTTGATTTTAATCCCCATGCTATTGCGAATTGTGCGAATTGCTGAGAGAGAAAGAGAAAGGTTGAATTGTTTTTTAAAGGACCAAGTGGCAGGTAAGGATTGATTACCCACCATTCAAGGCACCTTGGTCACCAAGCACTGGTAGCGCAGTTGGCAACTTCGGTGAAGGCAAGATGTTGTGGTAGCATGAGGCGGAGGTTCGAATCCACGGGTGTGGCTTTTTGTTTTAAAAGCATTGATAGTGATCGAAGGCACCAAGAGGAAGGAAGCCTTCCTTCCTTCATGTGGGCGCATGTAGCCCATGCGGTGGGCACCAAAGTGCTAAGGCACTTGGAACTTGGGGAGACGACGGTTCGAATCATGCCAAAACCCTTTTGGGAAGAAAATAAAGGTATGCATTAGTTGAGCCCCAAATTTTTTGGAGGAATTTGTTGATCTATTAAAAATTAATTTTTGCATATTTTATTTGGCTTGTAAGGTTTTAAGGGGAGTTATAAGGTTGATGCAAAATAAATTTTTGGTGCTATTTTCTTTAGTGTTTGAAAAGGGTAATAAGGTGTTTAGGAAGATTGTTTGAGGTTTTGTGGTGTTGGATATTATTTTAAGTTGGAGATTATAAGGTGTATCCAAATAATTATTTTTCATGTATGATTTGATGAATGTTAATTCCAAGAAGGAGCAATAAGGTGTATTTGAGCTTTGATTATTTTTGTGTCTAAGGAATATTTGAGAAAGTGTTAAGAGGATATTTGCATTAACCATTGAAATTGGAAAGAAGGAAATTGTGATTGAGACAGGTTTTCCAAGGGCACTTCTACATCAAACAAAAAGGTATGGGCACATATTCCTAGTGAGTGATTGTTGAATGTTGTGAATGCAAAGTTGGAGTGAAAAGGATTGTTTGGTAAGCATTTTTGAGTGTGTTTTGAATTAATGCTTCAAGGTTTTCTGGAATAAAGAGTTGTTGATAAAACATTGTTTGATAAGCATTGTTGTTGAAGTGATTAGTTGAGTGAACTTGAACTAGGGTTTGCAAAGATAATGAGTATCATTGTTATGTGAGATTGGTTGATAAGCATTGTTGGAAATATTTGAGTGAGTGTTCATATGCTTGGACTAGGTTTTGTAAGTAAGGATTAATTCATTGAGTGATTGGTTGAGTAGAGTTGGTTGAGCCTAGTCAAGTGGATGTGTTGAAGTGATAGTTCAAGTTCTATGAAACAAATTATTCTATATTCTGATTTGAGTTGAGAAAGATATTGAGTGTTGATGAATGTGAAACATATTGAGTCTCTAACAATTCTCTATATGTTTCTATGGTAAAATAAATATTGAAAGTGATTGAGCATTGTTGTGAGTGTGAAGCATATTGAGTCTCTAACAATTCTCTATATATTTCTATGGTAAAAGAGTGATTGAAAGTGATTGAGCATTGTGGTGAATGTGAAGCATATTGAGTCTCTAACAATTATCTTTATGTTTCTATGAGATTGGACAAGTTCTAGTGTGGAATTGTTAAGTAGATTTGAGGTAAGTCTTAGAGAAGACTTGTGGATATATTTATGTGAGCTTTTGTGAAAGCTTACAATACAGTTTGAGAATATATATTGAGAGAATATTTGTATAAGTTCTAGTGAGGACTTATTGAGTGAATTTGGACAAGTCCTAGTGAGGACTTGTTGAGTAGATTTGGATGAGTTCTAGAGAGGACTTGTAGATAGATTAGTGTGAGATTTTGTGGAAGCTTACAAGGTAGATTTGAGATAAGTCTTTGAGAAGACTTGAGAGTAGAGTTGATTTATTGATTTGTTCAAACCTTGGGTTAAGGTTTGGGGAAGATCTAGTAGAGTTGATTTGATATTAAGTCAAGCTTTGTGTTAAGGCTTGAGGACAAAGATTGAGGACAGATTTGTGCTAGACCAAAGGACTATGTTTAGTGTAGATCAAAGGATATATATTGAGGATAGATTTATGCTAGACCAAAGTATTGTGTTTAGTACATATTTTAGGATAGATTTTGGTGTAGATTTGAGGATAGGTTTATGCCAAAATAGAGATAGAGATTGAGAATATTTATGCTAGACCAAAGGACTGCATTTAGTGTAGATTTGAGATAGAGCTTTGAAGGTGACATAGTATAGAGGATAATAGTCTCCAATGGATAGAGATCCATTAGCTAGGGTAGTGAGGATAGGTGTCTTCAGTGGATAGAGATCCATTAGCCAGAGCAGTGGGGGCAGTAGTTCTTCTAGAAGATCACCAGTCAAAGCTAAGGAGAAAGGAGTTATCCTGTGGATAGAGATCCATGAACTTGATTAGGGGATTGGTGTCTCCTTTGGACAGATGTCCATAAACATTGTAATAGGGAAAGGATTCCCAAGATATTGATTGAGAAAATTTTAGTGAAATATTTTCTTTGTGGAGTAGCCCACATTGGGTGAACCACGTAAAATTGGTGTCTCTATTGTGTGTGGTGATTTGTGCATTGATTTGATTACTATTATTGATATTGTTATCTATACATTGCATAATATTGGTTGGGAAAGAAAAGTAAAAAGTGGTCTTATACTATTCACCCCCCTCTTAGTATAAGCTTGTGTTCTTCAATTGGTATCAGAGTAGGTTCCTTCGAAAGAGTTTAATATCTTGAAGGAAAATCTTACAAGAATACAATGGATTCTAAGAATGGGTTCTCATATAATTCAACACCAGTATTTGATGGAAGCGATTATATATTTTGGAGTATGAGAATGAAGATTCACCTTATGGCACTTGGCAATGAAATTTGTGAAGCAGTTGAAAATGGATACATACCACCAGTTGATCCACCTACAGATAGGGAAGGTAAGCTTCTACAACATTACAATTCAAAAGCAATGAATGCAATTTTGAGAGGTTTGCATAGAAAAGAATTCATAAAAGTTATGCATTTTAAAGTTGCAAAAGGGATTTGGGATAAGTTGCAAAGCATATATAAAGGACATAAAAATGTCACAAACATAAAGATACGAAATCTCAAAGGATAATTTGAAGAATTAAGAATGAAGGATGAGGAAAACA
The DNA here is from genome assembly GCA_028583015.1 of Wollemia nobilis. Lineage (NCBI taxonomy): Eukaryota > Viridiplantae > Streptophyta > Pinopsida > Araucariales > Araucariaceae > Wollemia > Wollemia nobilis. The sequence continues at coordinate 2,037,392 of JAQPPZ010016856.1, read as the reverse complement.
TTAGTACTTATCTACTTCAAGTAGATGAAGTTGTTAATGCCATGCAAGGACTTGGACTTGAGATTGAAGAATCTGATGTTTGTGATAAGATCTTAAGATCTCTTCCAAAAAGGTTTAGTGAAAAGATATTTTCTATAGAAGAATCAAAATATGGTGATTCTTTGACAAGAGATATGTTACTTGGTATTCTTACATATTTTGAGTTAAGAACAAAATAGGAACCTAATCTCCATAAGGAAGCAACATTCAAAGCTACTAAGAAGACAAAGGGCAAGAATTTAGATTCAAGCAATGAGTCATCCAGTGATGAAGAGGCTAATTATGGTAGAAGGAATAAGGATTCAAGAAGATTTAAAGATGCAAAATATGTTAGATGTTTCAATTGTGGAAAGTATGGTCACTATGCAACTAATTTTCAAGAAGCTAAAAATAACAATGATGAAGTAAAATAGGATCAGGGAATTAGAAAGAAATAGGTACCAAAATAAAGGAAAGGATGGACATAGGCAAACAGGGAAATAAGTTATTTCAAATACAAAAGAGGAGCTACTATGTAGACAAGGCAAGTAAGTACTCAAGTGATAGTGATAATAGTTTCTCAGACAATGATAAAGATGAAGTCCTATTTCTGATTGAAGAAAAGAAGAAGTTAAGAAAAGGTCACCAATAATTCTCAAGTGTTTTAGATGTGGTAATTTTGGACATCTTGAAGATAGTTGTACAAGGAATGGTTTTAGTTTTAGTGATGATGAATATGAAGATACACTTGAAGGACTAGAAGAGAATATTCTAATGGCACTAGAAGAAGAAGGAGGTGATCCTACAGAAGACAAGTAAAAAATTAATGAAGATGTTCTCAAAGATAAACAAATAGAGGAAGAATACTAAAAAGGAGGATTTGATCTTGAGGGAGATCTTATTTATGCTCTTAAAACTTTAAATAAGGTAATAAATAAAAACTACCAACTTGAGTTTTGGTTTCAATAATATGATGAAGAGAGAGGAAAGCTTATAGAGGATATAAACAAGTCAATAGCTACGAAAAATAATTTCAAGCATAAGTTAGAAGCAAAGGTCTTAGAATGTGAAAATTTAGAACAAAATGTAGCTCTACTAAGGGAAGAATTAGAAATATCTAAGGATAAGCTACACAAGTTTGGAAATATCTCAAAGAATTTGGATAAGATGATCAAGGTACAAAGAAGGTCAACAAATAAAACAGGTCTTGATTTTGAAGAGGTTCAAAAGAAACAAGAAGACGAATCAACCTCAAGTTCTGAAGAAAAAGAAACTTCATAATAAGATAGTATAAGAGAAAGTGAGACTTCTAAGGATTATTCGGATAACATAAAGTTAAACAAGGTAAGGAACAATGCATAAAGAAGAAACATAAGGAACATGAATCATCATAGAGAAAAATAGACTAAGAGACCAATGAGGTCAAGGCAAGGAAATTTCAATGCATGATGTTTCTCATGTCACATATTTGGGTACATGGCTTCACAGCGCAGGATACATTAAATACAAGAATATGGGAAATTCAAAAGCAGGTAACTTTTTCATGGGTATTGCTACTTATGTAATCGGTTTGGTCACAAGGCAATGAATTGCAAGGTACATGATAGGAAACAAATATGGCTTCACCAGGAGAAATCCCAAGATATTTGCACGTCCAAGGAATAATGACATTAAGTGTTATAAGTGCAATAATGATGGGCATACATCAAAGTGGTGTAGATCATACATTACAGAATCAAGCATGAATAGGAATAGGAACATGAACAAGAACAAGAATATGGTCATGAATAGGAAGAAAAATATATATATGAATAGGAATAAGAACATGGATATGAACACGAATAGGAATATGAACAAGAACAAGAATATGGATAGGAATAGGAATAGGAACATGGACATGAATAGGAATAGACAAAAGAATCAGAAGGATCAGATGAGAAGGAAAGTGGACAAAGGTAAAGACAAGTGCTTGCTAGGAGTATAAATACTCCCACTCCAAAATTAACCACCTCAAGAGGAGGTGGAGGAGGGGCTAAGCTAAGAGAATCATTCTTAGCCGAAAGTCCCAAAGGTGACCCTTTGCAATTGATGTCAAAGGGGGGGAGATTTGAGTAAGGGGGAGAGATTTGATTTAAGGAGAGAGCATTGAGTTAGGGGGAGCAATTTCCCAAGGGAAGTAGAACAAGAAAAAGGTCAAGTTTTGGTAAAAATATTTAGATTTCCATCAATGACAAAGGGGGATATTTTTGGATATTTTGAGTAGATGAGTTGTCATTGATTTCAAGAGTGAGTTGTCAATTATGTCAAGCTTTCAACACTAGTCAGTGGTAGTTTCAATGGGCAACATCAGTTTTAGGTTCTCCAATAAGTGCAAAAGGATAGTCCATTTTCAGTTGATCAAGACCTGGTTCCAGGAAGTCAGATGTGGTCCTAAGTGCAAAGAAGAAAGCCCAAGTGAATAATATTATAATAATTATTTATAATATTATACAAGGAAGATTAAAATTAATTATAAATTAATTAATATAATTTTATTAAATTAATTTATTAATTAATTTACTTAACTTTATGTTATTTAAGGTCCGAGGTGTAGACCAATTGGTTCATCCAAACCCCATAATGGGTGTGGAGGTCCAAGGTTCAAATCTCGGGCCTCGTCGGACTGAATGCTTGTCCCTTTCCTGGTGCTTTCAGTGGCGTAAAAGGTTTAAAATGATTGTGGCATGGTGGTTAAATTATATTAATTAATTTAATTAACTTTATGTTATTTAAGGTCCGAGGTGTAGACCGGCTTGGTTCATCCAAACCCCATAAGGGGTGTGGAGGTCCAAGGTTCAAATCTCGGGCCTTGTCGGACTGAACGCTTGTCCCTTTCCTGGTGCTTTCAGTGGCGTAAAAGGTTTAAAATGATTGTGGCATGGTGGTTAAATTATATTAATTAATTTACTTAACTTTATGTTATTTAAGGTCCGAGGTGTAGACCAGTTGGTTCATCCAAACCCCATAAGGGGTGTGGAGGTCCAAGGTTCAAATCTCGGGCCTTGTCGGACTGAACGCTTGTCCCTTTCCTGGTGCTTTCAGTGGCGTAAAAGGTTTAAAATGATTGTGGCATGGTGGTTATAGGGGAGGACTATATGAAGATTTTTGTGGCGGCTTTTGGGGTGGATAGCGTAGAATACTGTGGCAGCCATAAAAGTTGGACAGCCTGCCTGAATTCGTGGTAGCTACAAATTCCACCATATAAATTCAAAAAAAAAAAAACTTTGTTATTTAAATTAATTATTAATTAATTTTAATATTAATTATATACTGAGCAAGATTCGGCTCTGGCGATTTGGCTTTTGGCGGGAAATTTTCTGTGACGGCGCCTGGTGTTGCTCGAGGGACTCTGGCCCGAAGATCTTGCCTAGGGCTTTGGGGGGTTGTTTCTGCTTTCGCCTGAAGGTTCTGTAGTGGTTCCGGGAGGGCCCGATGGGGTCTCCTCCCCGTTTCTCCCTGCTGGGAGAAAGACCTCATATGCTGAGAAACTGAAAGATTTTCCCTCGCCTTCCACGGACGGAGCTCAGCGGAATGCTTTTCAATCGATACTCAAGACTGTTGCCAATGGCCCACATGCTCACCGCGTTAATGGTTGCCTCCCACAATCTTCCTCCAGGCCTAAGATTGTAATAGAACCAATGCTGGTCGAAGATACAATCGTCTACCGAGCTAATCACGACTTGATCTGCAAATTCATGGGCATCCGGCCCACACTGAATTTTCTGCACACCTGGGTTCGTCAGAACTGGGAGCCACACGGTGAGTACTCTCTATGGCCTATAAGCAATGGGTATTTCATCATAAGTTTCTCTTCTTTAGCAGATAGAAACAGAGCATTTGAATCAGAGAAGAGAAACCATGGACCAAAGAGGTTATTTGTCCAACCCTCGGAGAGTGGGTTTCGACCCCCGCATCGAACCCACGGCTGTCCCGGTCCTGGATCCGCCGTACGCTCTCCCGATGGAGTTTTGGGGTGAGCAGGGTTTTGGAATTAATAGGTAATTCCCTAGGCAGATTTCTCGGGAGTCTCCAAAGATACCATAGAGGGCAATTCTCGTTGCCTTTGCTAGAATATGTGTAGAGATGGACATTAGTCAGCCTCTACCACTCGAGGTGGAACTTGAGCTAGCAGGAGTACCCTGGATCCAGTAGCTAGACTATGAGGCCCTACCTTTCAGGTGCCGAGTATGCCATAAGCATGGACATTTGGCAAGGTTCTGCCCAAACGTAGTGAGCACAAAAACGGAGGCTCCGAGTGGAATGGCAAACCGCCCTAGAGAGGGTAAGTCTAGTCCGGTCAATGAACCCTCTAGCAATTCTCCAGGTCCCGATGCTCAACAGATGGCTTTGAACAGTGAAACGAAAGAGAAACAAAAAGAAAAATGGCAAGGAGCAGTGCACACTCAAGCCAAACAATCGGTATGAAATTTTCAAGTCATTAGTGGATCTGGAGGACCAATCTATGGAAGGAGTGGTTGGGAATGGTGAGAATGTCAACACTCCACCTCTTGTTTCTCCTTCCTTCACTCCCGTAGTAGAACAGGTGACTGTGCCAGCTGAGTACCTGCAGTCAGAGAATCCAGGGGCCTTGGTTATACACTCCCCAACACAGCCGGCTATAAAAGATGTTACCATGGGAAATGCAGAGAAAAACAGAGAGAGGCCTGCTTTAGGGATTTCCCGTGGAAAAGAGATCAAGAAACAATAACTCTCAAGGAGCGGGAAGAAAATCCAATAAGGAATTACTAATAGCCCAAGGAGATAAGTTAATCAATGAAGGATTGGTGAGGTCCATTGATTCTTACCGCTCACAAGGTTTTCAATGATTATTCAATCTTGGAATATTAGGGGTTTAAACAGTAGAACCCATCAATCTGCTGTTCAAAGACTCTTAGAAAACCGAAAAACAGATTTTTTGCTTCTTCAGGAGACCAAAATGTCTTTAGATATTATGAGTAAAACCGCTACTAAAATCTGCGGGAGCTGGGTATATGGACGTGGCTGCCCAAGGAGCTTCAGGGGGAATTGTTACCCTTTGGAACCCTCTGGTCTGGACTGCTTTAGAACATGTAGCTTGTAGGGGTGTTCTTTCTTCTCTTTTCAGAAATAACTTCAATTCTGAGCTGATCCTTATAACCAACTTTTATGGGGCCCAAGATCTTGAAGGCCAGAGGCTCCAATGGGACGCTGTTCACAATATGAGAGCAAACAGGGAGTGTTATGACTGGATTATTGCAGGGGATTTTAATGCAAAATTATCTGTCCGGGACCAGGAAGGTGGCTCCCCTACTTTGGACCCAGGGGATCGGCTTCTGATTGCCCAAGTTCAGGCCTTTAATCTAGTGGACGTTCAAGGCCCTAGTGTTTTTTTCACTTGGACAAACAAGAGAAAGGAGCCACATAGCAGGAAGGTCAAGTTAGATCGCTTTTTGGTCTCGGAGGAGGCTTTTGTTAAATGGACTTTTAAGTTCCAGATTTTGGAGGGCCCTATTTCGGATCATTTTCCCATCTTGCTTGAGGGAGGGACTTCGAGAGGACAGCACTATAGGCCTTTTAAATTTGAGAATTTTTGGTTACAAAAGGAGGACCTTCGACAAAAAATTTCTCAATGGTGGAATAGAAGGCCGTCCACCTTTTGGGACAGCCAATGTTCAAATTTCATAAACAGCTTCAATTTGTCAAATTTCAATTGAAACAGTGGAGGAAAGGAAATAAGTCGGATTTCCAGTCCCAAAGGGCTCCCTTGGTGGCTAGATGGGAGGAGGTTCAGAAACTTTTTAGGGAAGGGTCAATTACTGAGCAACTCAAATCTGAAGATGACGAACTGCGTAAAGCGGTTGAGGACATTGACAACCAAGAGGAGTTATACTGGAAACAGAGGGCTAGAAATACTTGGTTATTAGAAGGGGACAGAAATACCAAATTTTTTCATCGGTCAGCTTGTGCTAGGAGACAGATGAACAATATGGAAGTTCTCAAAGATGAACAGGGAAAATGTCTTCGATACTATTCCCCGGTATGCACTCCCATGCTATCGATTACTTTTCTAAACTTTTTAAGGAAAGTATGCAAAGAAGATATTGAGGCTCGTAACGAAGTTCTTAATGTTATTCCTCCTATTATCTCTCGAAGAGGACAATCGGACCCGCTTAGACCCATTGAAAGGGATGAACCGAGAAATGTGGTCTTTGGTATGAGTACTCGGAAAATCTCCCGGTCCGGATGGCTTTCCTATTGAATTTTTTCGAGGCTTTCCTGGGATACCTTGGAGGAGGATGTTCTGGCTGTTACTGAGGAATCCAGATCCAATCGAAGAATGCTCAGGGCGATCAATCACACCTTCATTGCTTTAATTCCGAAAGGGGAAGCGGGGACTCATATCTCTGATTTCAGGCCTATTGCTTTATGCAATGTGATTTACAAAATCATCTCTAAGATAATGGCTGAGAGGCTTAAACCCCTTCTTCATAGCATCATTTCTCCTGAACAGAGGGGGCTTTGTTGAGGGAAGACAAATATTGGATGGGGTGATTTTGGCCCAGGAGGCCATCCATTCAATGCAAACTTCGGGCAACAAAGGCATGTTCATTAAACTGGATATGTCCAAGGCTTATGACCGGGTGGAGTGGTGCTTCTTGTCGAAAATGCTGGCTGCCTTTGGCTTCTCTCAGGAATGGATTGCATGGGTTATGAGTTGTGTTTCTTCTCCCTCTTTTTTTGTTCTCATTAAGGGCCTTCCCTCGCTTCCTTTCGGCGCTCCCGTGGCTCCGCCGTGGAGACCCTTGTTCTCCCTATCTCTTCCTTCTCTTGGCTGAAGGTTTGGGAAGACTGTTTTTGAGGAGAAGGCAACAAGGTCGGCTTTCTGGTATCAAGGTTGGGGAGGAAACTCTGACTCACTTGCAATTTGTGGATGATACGGGTCTGGTTGGTGCGGCCACTCTTCGGGAAGCTAGAGGAATCAGAGATACTTTGAATGTCTACCTAAGGGCTTCAAATCAGGTTCTTAATGACAGGAAGTCCAAAGTGGTCTTTTTCAATCTCGACCAACGGCTTCAGGAGCGTGTTATTGACATCCTGGGCTTCACAAGGACCTCTCTTCCAATTGTTTACCTGGGGGTTCCCCTTCATTTCAAAAAGTTAAATGTTGATATTTGGAAGAACCTGTTAGCAGGCATCAAAGACAGAATGAATCATTGGGCCCATAAATGGCTAAGCTACGGGGGTAGATTAACCTTCTTGAAATCAGTTATTCAGTGCTTTGCCGATCTATAAATTCTCAATACCGATTGCCCCTCATACCATCTGGAAAGAGTTGGACAAAATGGCTAGAAGATTTTTATGGGAAGGCGCAAAAGGGAAGAAAAAATGGGCCTTGGTTGGGTGGGACAAAGTTACCCAACCTAAGGATAAAGGAGGGCTGGGCTTGAGATGCTCTATGCTTAATAACAGGGCTTTGGCTGGAAAACTGTATTGGCGGTGGGTTTCTCAGCCATCCTCTCTCTTCAGCAGAATTCTTTCCAGTAAATATTTGGGGCATGTCCATCCCAATGAGGTGGGTCGCTTTCCCTTGGAAGGTCCTGGTTCTTTAGTGTGGCAGACTCTCAAGCTTGGGTCCCAGATTATCAAAGATCAATTATTCTGGAAAGTGGGGAAAGGAGACAAGGCTCGCTTCTGGACAGACTCTTGGGACCAGCATCCGCCCATTATTGTTATGTTCCCCGAGCTACAACCTATCATGACCGCCTTAGAAGCCCAGGGTTGGATCCTTATTGATAAGTATCTTCTTACCAGTCATTTGGGGGGGTATACTTTTAAAAAGTTTAAGCGATGGGAGGAGTGGCCAACTACTGTCTCTCCGGAGTTGGTGCCTATCCCGCAAAAAATATTGTCGTAAAGGTTCCTCACGGGGAAGGATGAGGAAGATGAATTAGCCTGGGGCTATGGAAGCCTTGGGGTCTACTCAGTTAATGCTGGATATGAAGAGATCCTCCCCGAGCCTCCCCCACACTCTTTTCCGGTTCAGCATTGGAAAAGGATTTGGCATTCAAAGGGTTGGCCGAAAGTGAACTTCTTCGCTTGGCAACTTATGCATAATGGTCTTCTCACCTTTGACAATCTCAGACGTAGGGGTTTCAATGGCCCCTCTCAATGTGCTTTATGCCTCCATCATGAGGAAACTGCAGACCATTTGTTTTTTGAGTGTCCTTTTACTCATCAGATTTGGGAACGCTGGTTCTCGCAATTTAAACTCCAGGCTAATGGTGTTCTCAATCGTACCAATATTTGGGAAAAATGGAAAAGGGGCAGGTTCAATTCCATAGCTCTCCGAACCGGTCGGCGTTAGGCTTTCTCTTCATTTGGTGGCAAGTTTGGTTGGAGAGAAACGCCCGGATCTTTAGAAACACTTTCTCCTCGATTGACGGTGTTTGGCAGGTCATCTGGAGCAAAGTCACAGAAACTGTTGCTACTTTTGCCAATGAAAAGAATCAGGCTACTCTTGGGCATCCTGAAGAGGGGGTTGAGGGTCTTGAGAGGCAAGATAGATCATGCTGGAAACCTCCCCCTGAAGGCTGGATCAAGATCAATACTGATGGGGCTGCAAAAGGCAACCCGGGCAACGCAGGAATTGGTGTTGTTTGTCGGGATCACTCGAGTGCGGTTCTTTACTGGGAATTGCAGGGATTGGGCAGAGCCACGAACAATGAAGCCGAAGCCTTGGCCATTAAGTCCACGTCTATCTGGGTCGTTAAGCAGGGTCACCGGAGGATAATTCTTGAATCTGATTCTCAAGTCCTGATCGGCGCTCTAGATTGCTTGCGGAATTTCTCTTTAAAAGCCTCGGAGACCGCGGATGTTGATATCTCAAATCAAGGAGTTATGGAGGGAGTTAGATGATGTCATCCCCGTGTATGTGAGTAGAAATCGAACACGGTAGCTGACTTCCTTGCGAAGATGGGTGCTGAGAAAGAGGTAGGTGTCCAGCTGCACAGTGATATGCCTATGATAGATGAAGAGATTCGGAGTGGCCTGGAACGATCTCTACATCCATGAGCTCAAAAATGACTAAGGTTTGTTTCTGTCGCGATATCGCGACATATTGCGTCGTCGTGACCCTGTTTGGTTTTCTGTCGCGATTTCGCGACATGTTGCTCTGTCGCGACATGTCGCTCTATCGCGACATGTTGCTCTGTCGCGACATGTCGCTCTGTCGCGACTTGTTGCTCTGTCGCGACTTGTTGCTCTGTCGCGACCTATCCTGGAAAACTGTAGCGATTTCGCTACCCTTCTGGTTGCTGTGGCCTTGGGAGGATTATTGTAGCGATTTCGCGACATGTTGCGTCGTCGTGGTCGTTGATGAGAAGGTGTCGCGATGTCGCGACCTTTTTGGTAGGTTTTGCTGCTGGAGGAAAAGTGTCGCGATATCGCGACGCTTTGAGAAAAACTGCATGAAAGGGAAAAACCGTCGCGATATCGCGACAATCTGTGTGAAAAGCTACTCTAAGGAAAATCCGTCGCGATTTCGTGCCTTTTTTGAGGAAGGGACTCATAGGGGCATCCTTGTTGCGATTTTGAGATGTGTTGAGCAAAATTTAGTTAAGGGGGAAAAACCGACGCGTTATCGCGACCTTTTTGAGAAAAGCCTCCCAATGGATAACCTGTCGCGATTTCGCGACATGTTTATGGAAAGGAAGCACAGGGGCAAACCTGTAGCGATTTCGCTACAGTTCTGGAGAAAAAACAGCTTGTAGGAAAAACGTCGCGATATCGCGACTTGTTTTGGTAATGGGCACCCGGGGCTGAACATGTCGCGATTTCGCGACACTTTTACGGATGGGGCGCCCATTGGTTTTCTTGTCGCGATTTCGCTACACTTCCGGCCAAGTGGGGCTCCAAGGAAAAGTCGTCGCGATGTCGCGACACTTTCTCAAAGTTGCTGATCAAAGGGGTCCTCGTCGCGATTTCGCAACAGTTTCGGGGAGCAGATGCTTTAAGGCTTTCTCATCGCGATTTCGTGACACTTTTGGCGTTTGGGTGATTTGGTGCTGTGCTGTAGCGATTTCGCGACCTTTTTCGGGTGTTGTGGTTCCGGCGCTTTTTGTCGCGATATCGCGACATGTCGCGATTTCGCGACTTGTCGCGTTATCGCGACTGGGTGTTGTGGCGCGGCGGTTGTTTGGTTTTGTGTCGCGATTTCGCGACATGTCGCGTTTTCGCGACATGTCGCGTTTTCGCGCCCTTTGTACTTCTGGTCTCTTTGCGCTTGGTTGGGATGCCCTTTCTCCCTCTTGTAACTGTCTTTTGTGTTAATACAAGTTTTTTCATTTTTTTTCAAAAAAAAAAAATGATTTGAAATAATTTTGAGATTTTTATACTTTTTGAAAAAATATTAATTATATACTAATTTATGTTAATTTTAAATAACCCTAAGGTGGGTTATTAATTCGAATTTTGAATTTGAATTCAAGCGCCAACATGGGAGCAAATTAATCAAAGTATATATAAAGGAGACTCCTCCACCTTACCAAAAAAAAAAATTAATGCATTTGATTTTAATCCTCATGCTATTAAAAATTGTACGAATCATTCTATGAGAAAGAGAAAGGTTGAATTTTTTTTAAGTACCAAGCGATAGGTAAGGATTGATTACCCACCATTCAAGACACCTTGGTAACCAAGTGTCGGTAGCGTAGTTGGAAACTTCGACGAAGGTAAGACGTTGTGGTAGCATGAGGTGGAGGTTTGAATCCATGGGTGTGGCTTTTTTTTAAAAGCATTGACAGTGATCTAAGGCACCAAGAGGAAGGAAGCCTTCATTCCTTCACATGGGCACATGTAGCCCATGCGATGGGCACCAAAGCGCTAAGGTGCTTGGCGCTTGGGGAGACAACGATTCGAATCATGCTAAAAGCCTTTTGGGAAGAAAACAAAGGTATGCATTAGTTGAGCACCAAAAATTTTGGAGGAATTTGTTGAGCTATTAAAAATTAATTTTTGCATATTTTATTTGGCTTGTAAGGTTCTAAGGGGAGTTATAAATTTGATGAAAAATAAATTTTTGGTGTTATTTTATTTAGATTTTGAAAAGGGTAATAAGGTGTTTAGGAAGATTTTTTGAGGTTTTGTGGTGTTGGATATTATTTTAATTTGGATATTATAAGGTGTATCCAAATAATTATTTTTCATGTAATGATTTGATGAATGATAATTCCAAGAAGGAGCAATAAGGTGTATTTGAGCTTTGATTATTTTTGTTTGTAAGGAATATTTTAGAAAGTTTTAAGAGTGATATTTTGTCATATAACCATTGAAATTTGAAAGAAGGAAATTATGATTGTGACAAGTTTTCTAAGGGCACTTCTACATCAAACAAACAGGTATGGGAACATCTTCCTAGTGAGTTATTGTTGAATGTTGTGAATGGAAAGTTGGAGTGAAAAGAATTGTTTGGTAAGCATTGTTGAGTGTGTTTTGAATTAATGCTTAAAGGTTTTTTGTAATAAAGAGTTGTTGATAAAACCTTGTTTGATAAGCATTGTTGTTAGTTGAGTGAAGAACTTGAAAAAGGGTTTGCAAATATCATGAGTATCATTGTTATGTGAGATTGGTTGATAAACATTATTGGAAAAATTTGAGTGAGTGTTCATATGCTTGGACTAGGGTTTGTAATCAAGGATTAATTCATTGAGCTATTGGTTGAGTAGAGTTGGTTAAGCCTAGTCAAGTGGATGTGTTTATGTTATAGTTCAATTTCTATAAAATAAATTGCTCTATATTCTGGTTTGAGTTGAGAAAGAGATTGAGTGTTGATGAATGTGAAACATATTGAGTCTCTAAAAATCTCTAATAATTCTCTATATATTTCTATGATAAAAGAGAAATTGAAAGTGATTGAGCATTGTTGTGAATGTGAAGCATATTGAGTCTCTAACAATTCTCTAGTGAAATCTTACAATACAATTTGAGAATAGAGATTGAGAGCATATTTGTATAAGTTCTAGTGAGGACTTATTGAGCGGATTTGGACAAGTCCTAGTGAGGACTTGTTGAGAAAATTTGCACAAGTTCTAGATAGGACTTGTAGATAGATTAGTGTGAGCTTTTGTGGAAGCTTACAAGGCAGATTTGAGATAAATATTTGAGAATACTTTATAGTAGAGTTGATTGATTGATTTTTTCAAACCTTGGGTTAAGTTTTGGGGCAGATCTAGAAAAATTGAATTGAGATTAAGTAAATATTTGTGTTAAGGCTTGAGGATATATATTAAGGACATATTTGTGCTAGATCGAAGGAATGCGTTTAGTGCAGTTCAGAGGATAGATATTGAGGATAGATTTGTGCTAGACCAAAGGACTATGTTTAGTGTATATTTGAGGATAAATTTTGGTGTAGATTTGAGGATAGGTTTATGCCATACCATAGATAGATAATGATCTAATTTGTGCTAGACCGAAGGGTTGTATTTAGTACATATTTGAGAAAAATATTTGAAGGTGATATAGTATAGAGGATGATAGTCTCTAGTAGATAGAGGTCCATTAACCAGGGCAGTGAGAATAGGTGTCTTTAGTGGATAGAGATACATTAGATAGATTAGTGGGGGCAACAGTTCTTTTAGAAGATCACTAGTTAGATCTAAGGATAAATAGTTATCCTATGGATAGAGATCCACGAACTTGATTAGGGGATTGGTGTCTCTTTTTGATAGAGGTCCATAAATATTGCAATAAATAAAGGATTCCCAAGAGATTGATTGAGAAAATTTAGTGAAATATTTTCTTCGTGGAGTAGCCCACATTGGGTGAACCACATAAAATTTGTGTTTTTATTGTGTGTGGTGATTTGTGCATTTCTTTGATTAATGTTTTTGATATTGCTATCTATACATTGCATAATATTGATTGGGAAAGAAAATTAAAAAGTGGTCTTACACTATTCACCCCCCTTCTCAGTATAATATTGTGTTCTTTAATTAAATCATATTATAACTTCATAAAAACATCATCATTAAATCTAACTCAAAAAGAGCTTTCCAATGAGTACAAATATACCTATGTTTGGATATATAGTGTGGTGAATTAACCCTAAGAAACAATTGATCCAAAAACATTTAGGTGAATGGGCCGACATCAAGGATCCTAATATTCACCAAATTTTAATTTTGAAAATCCTAATATTCGTCCAATTTGTGAATATTTGTGCGGTGCATAACCCTACATGAAATCCTTGTTGGCTTCCATAAGAAAAATCAATCCGTAATATATCATGATTTAATCTACTTAATATCTTAGATGGTTATAATCATAACATAGTCCACTTGCACATTACAACACATTTTCCATAAATAAAAACCACAACAATACACATAACTCCATATTTACCCTGGGAAAACCCCCAAGGGAAAATCCAGCACTAAAATTCTCTTTTATATTATTTCAAGAAGTTTGGTGCTACAACATAAGAGCAGTCCATAATGCTTTCACATTAACATAGATATCACATCATTACTTGTGTCTTCACAATAGGGGCTAGTTCCCCAATATCACACAAAAAAAACACAACCATTACAACTAGACACTCCACAATGTCCATTGTTTCAATAGAAGAATTTCTATTATTTTATGTACGCACCAAGATCAAGCTTTATCTACATATACAAATCCTGATTCCATTTTCTTATGTCAGGGTCAACCCAAGGTGTCTTTCTTCCCAACAAAATTTAACATTACTAAATATCGAATACAATTTAAACCTCTGTATAATATTTGTGTTGTATATGAATATCTCTTCCCGAGCATTTAGTTTTCAATGTGACACCAAACTATACCAAACCATTTATCATCAAAGTGATCCCTTATAGAAAATAAGCATACTCAAAATCAATATTTTCTTTTACAAAATAATAAATTAATTACTATAAATTATTCTACAATAATTAAACAATACAAATTATCACATTTAACATTTAAGATATTGTTTCACAATGGCTTACCCATTTTCATATGTCAGGGTCAACCCAAGGTGTCTTTCTTCCCAACAAAATTTAACATTACTAAATATCGAATACAATATAAACCTCTGTATAATCTCTTTGTTGTATATGAATATCTCTTCCCAAGAATTTAGTTTTCAATGTGACACCAAAATATACCAAACCGTTTATCGTCAAAGTGATCCCTTATAGCAAATAAGCATACTCAAAATCAATATTTCATTTTACAAAATAATAAACTAATTACTATAAATTATTATACAATAAGTAAACAATACAAATTATCACATTTAACATTTAAGATAATGTTTCACAATGTCTTACCCATGAATCATAATACTCAACCTTCATTCATTTAACGATGGTATAATATTTGGAGTTCAAACCCACATACAACGTACCATAGGAATTACTATTTAATTGATCCAATTGCCTTAACCAAATATGGAAAACGTATTGACTCCTCCATAATTTCAAGCACACTACCATCACTTCTCTAGTATAGAAAAATGTAGATTAAAAATGAGTCGAAAATACCCTAATATATATATATATATATTAACATAATATTACACTGCACGATTAAGCCATATTTTCTAAAATAGAATTGGTCTTACTCATACCTTCATATCTTATTCAACAAGGTAACTTGGCTTGTGCCTACATCAATTTTAAAATTCTTTCTCCTATGTGAGACCTTCACCATCATACTACCAACCCATTTTCAATGAAGAAAACCAAAATCTATTGTTTGCTATTTGGCTAATGCATCATGCATGCTAACATCAACTCATACTTGAGTTCCCCTACCAATATTAACATTACTAAAATCATAGTATGAAATAGATGATAATATAATAGCACAAGTTTTTTTATTTCATGATGACTTAAGTAAGGCCAAAGACTAACATAGTCACTTGCACTCCTAAAATTGAAACACTCAGTTTACATCCACACAAGCCTAAAATACTCGATAAGCAACATATCATATTTTATCCCAAATATGGTTTCAAGTTCAACTACTATAGTTTATAAGAGCACTACCACAACCTATTGGGTCTCAAGTTCAGATAAGGACTACAATGAACTATGAGGTCCAAGAATGGTCTTCTTCAATACTTTTTCTTGTAAACCTCAACATCTATTGACTTCACCAAAATTGAAAGCTTCACAGGTGTGACTGTACCTTCTAGAAAATAAATCTAGTGCTCACAAGGGTGATGGATTTCATTTGCTAAAATAAAAAATATATTGTTGGGTTAAAATATACCAACAATACTCCTATTGAGATTCAAAAACCTCATGGTATCATGCATAGATAAAGTTTCTAATCATAGGTAAGTTTTTACACTAGCCACACTTAATATTATAACCCACTTCAATACAACTAACTCTTACACAAAGTACATTAAAATATATTCATAAATTACATCAAGGAATGCCATAGGAAAACTTACCTCGAATACAACCAATGAACCTGAAAAAGACTTTCAAGAAAACCCTAGTATTCATGCCTTTATTTGCTCTCTTCTTCCTAATGTTTCATTCTCCCTCTAGCCCCATTCCTCATGAACCCAACTTCCTTTTTATTTCCCTTTCGTCTTCCCCTCCAGATCTCTTGGAAGTTAGTGGAAGCATTACGATTTTTGTACTTTTTAGAACCACCACTAGAACATGATGCGGCAACATGCCTAAGATCATTTATTGTTCCCTTTATGTGCTCTTAGTTGTTTATTTAACAACTAGCCCCTCTTAAAGTAAGGTGTTTTTCCTTGTAAAATAAATCAAGATGCTCAATACTTCATCACAACATCCTATTTCAAATAATAATGATTTCTTCCATGGTGCATGAGAATGAACATTCCCACTGGATATATAAATGAGTCTAATCATTTGTTTCTAAAACACAAGTGAATATCGTTGTATCCTTTTCGTATTAAAACTACACAAGAATGTTAGTCAAGATTTATGTTCTCATAAGATACTTTAAGGAATTTAAAAGACATAAAAACTCACGTATCTATTCATCTTGTGGTTAGTCTATCAGTTGGACCTTATCTAAATAAAATTATGATGCAACACCATATTTCATCTACTTAACATATTTCTTTCATGTGGTTTCATATTATGCAATTTTATAATTAAAGAACATTATTTTTCCTTGTTGCTCAAGCTGAAGGTGAGAATACACATTATGTCTTTTCCCCTTTTTTTATTACATCTCATTTGGTGATTTGTATTTCTTCCAATCATGAGAAAACATGTTCCTAAAATAATGCAATTCCATTAGTAGCATCATTTTTAGCATAATAATTATATTTGCAAGAAAATTAAACATGAAATTAACCAAAATCCCATTAGTAAATACACATATCACATTTTCCATAAAGTACATGTGTTTTGCATAACTAAATTTGAGATAACCAAAATTTCCATTAGAAAAGCATCATAGTAAAACATAAGTCCACCCAAAAAAAAATTCTACCAAGGGAGGGTCATGACATACTCCCCCCCTAGGCTTAACAAAGTCCTTTGTGTTTCATCATAGTCAAAATATAAAATAATAACTACATTTCATTCAAATGAAAATGAAAAATGTTTCTTCATGTCTACAACTTTCTCCCAAGTAGTATTTCTTTTAGAGTAGCGGTCCCACTCAATCTATCATTGCTCTAGAGTCCCTTTCCTCATATATTTAGAACAAAACCCAAGTTTTTTTATTGGTCAAACCTTATAGCCTCTGTATTTGCCATCTATAGTTTAGAAAATTCCCACACATGATCAAGATTAGCTATATATTTTCTAAGCAATGATATGTGAAAGGTGTGATGAATATTCGATAGACTGGGTGGTAAGGCAAGAAAGTATGCCATAGGACTGATATTTTCTATGATTTCAAAGGGTCCAAAAAAATTTGGATCAAGTTTTGTGGACTTAATAACACTCTTTTAGTTCTCACCCTTAGAAATATGTTATTTCCCACAACAAACTCCCTTGGCAATCTCTTAAGGTCGACATAAAATTTCTAATGATCCGTGGCTTCTTTAAGCCTTTCTTTGATAATTATTAATTGTTGCTCCATTTCCTTGATCATATCTGGTCCAAGCACAATCATGTCCTTTGGATTATCCTAATATAATGGTGTCCTACACATTCTACCATATAGAGCTTCAAATGGTACCATTCCCAAGGTCGAATAATTACCCTTATTGTAGGTAAATTTTATTATGTAGTAAATCTTCCTATCGGGTCTTCTAATACATAAAATACATGCGAAGCATGTCCTCTAATACTTGGTTCACCTTTTTGGTTTTCCCATCAGTCTCTAGGTGATATGTAGAACTGATATTTAACCTAGTACCAATGTCATGATGTAAAGCTTACCAAAACTCATATGCAAATCTTGAGTCTCTATTTGAGATGATCACTTCCAAAAAAACATGAAGCCTACATATTTCCTTGGAAAATATATTAACCATAGCTATTACATCATCATTTATGTTTTTGGATATAAAATGTGCAACCTTGGTTAGTCTGTAGATCACAACTAGGATTGCATCATGCTGAAATTTGGTCTTTGGAAAACCTATAATAAAATTCATTGATATATCATGTTATTTATATGCATGTACATCATGAGGATATTGTAGTCCTATGGTGTGTTTGTGTTCTACCTTAAATTTCTAGCATTCAATACACTAAGTGACATATTCAATTATGTTCTTTTTCATTCCTGGATAGTAGAAGGTTTTCTTCATATTATCCTTCATTTCTACCCCTCTTGGGTGAGTAGAATATGGAGATATGCGTGCTTCATTCATGATCATTTTATTCAAATTATCGGTCTCAATAATTATACCCTATTCTTAAAGCATAATAAATCATCCTTGATGCTAAAATTCTTACATTCATCAAGTTTCTTTTCCATATTTTCTTATATTTGATTGTAAAACACATCCTAATATTACATTTCCTTAACATGTTCCATTAAGTCCATATGTATGTGAGACAATATAACTATGTGTCTTCTCCTATTGAGTGCATTGATAACCTTATTCTCCTTCCCTTTGATGTATTCAATGCCAAAATCATATTCAGCAAGAAATTTCATCTGCCTTATCTGCCTGGTATTTAACAAAGGTTGAATAAATATGTACTTTAGTATTTGATGGTCTATCCTCAAATCAAAGGTTCTCCCTACCAAATAATATCACCAAATTTTGAGAGCAAAAACCACCACTACCAATTCCATATCATGGGTTGTATAATTGACCTCATGTCATTTTAGTATCCTGGATCTATAGGCTACCACTACATCATCTTGTGAAAGCACTCCTCCCAAACCTTCCAAAGATGCATTTGTACACATGGAAAAAATACCCTTATGGTTTGGTATCTTTAGTATGGAAGATGTTGTGCATCTTTGTTTGAGTAAATCAAAATATACCTCAAATTTATTCGTTCTCTTGAACTCTTTTCCCTTCCTCTGAAGATTAGTTATTGGAGTGGTTATCTTGGCATAGTCCTTCACATAACACTTATAATATATGGTCAAACCCATGAAACTCTAGACTTCCATCATATTGTGGGTGATGGCCAATTTAGTATAGCTTCTATTTTATTAAGATCCATCATGATCTCTTCTACTGATACAATATGCTCTAAATATTGCACTTTTGACACATAAAATTCACACTTCAAAAAATTTCCATAAATTTTGTTCTTCCTTAAGAGCTCCAACATGATCTCAAGGTGTCTGTTGTACTCAATCTTGAGAATATATCAAAATATCATCCAATAATACGAGAAAAAAATAGTCCAAAAACTTCCTAAAAATGTTCATCAAATTCATAAATATTGTTGGAGCATTCGATAGACCAAAATGCAAGACAATAAACTCATAATTTCCATAATGAGTTTTGAAGGTTTTCTTATGGGTATCCTCTTCTCGAATCCTCAATTGGTGGTATCCTAACTTTAGATCAATCTTTGAGAAGATAGTGGCGTCTTTATGCTAATAAAATAGGTCTTTGATTTTGGGTAGATGATATTTGTTTTTTATGGTTTCCTTGTTTAAAATCCTATAGTCTATACATAGTCATAAGGAACCATCCTTTTTCTTGATGAAAAACATTGATTCACCCCATGGTGATGTACATGGTCTAATTAATATCTTCTCCAACAATCCTTGTAACTGCACTTTCAGTTCTTGCATCTCAATTGGATTCATTCTGTAAGGAGCTCTATGAATAGGCTCTATTCCAGGTTGGATTTTAATTTTGAAATCAATTTCACATTTAGGGGGTAATCCAAGTAAATCCTCTAGAAATACATTTCTAAAATCCTAAAGAACTAGGTGTTTCTCAAACACATCTTCCTTACTTTTTGTAGACACTAAAATCATGTAAATTAGATAATACTACCAATATGCCACTCTTATCGACACCACATAGCCCCATTGGGAAACACTTAGGGGTTAATTAGGTGTCCTAACCACTTTAGGGAAGGTTTACCTCACTTTTGGGAGGTTTTGGTCCATGTAACCATGGCCATCCCATCCAAGGATGGACACAATTCAAGGTCATCCCACCTATGGATGGCCACAAGCAACCGTCCTTGGGTGGGACAGCCATGGTCCATAATCATATTGATCGTGGGTAGCGATACACCCTATGAAGAGGAGTGCATGAAATTTTCCACAGCTAAGATGGTTCTTGGAGCTTAAAATTGGCCAAAAATAGGGTTCATGGGATTTGAGCCAATGTGTGGAGATCAAACCCACCATCGTTGAACTTTATTAGTGGTTGGGGATGAATTCCAACTCACTAACGTTAAAAAGTAATGTGGTGTGTGTGGTTCTTTTTATAATTAATGAAAGTAAGCAAAGTGGCATTCAATGACTCTTCACTAAATGCATAAAAAGAATTTTTCTTTCATAACTAGATGCATAAATAAGAAGGAAACTTCAAAATATTTAGCCTATATGAAAACCTAACCCTTAGGCAGGTCACACATAGGCAAACCACTCAAATGCATATCTAAGATTGTTCTTTTTCCTATTTTTCTTCAGTTTGTTATTTTGAAATTTAGGAAAGGGGAAATCTAGCATCTAATCACCTAATAAAAGACATGAAAAACTTCAAATTACCCTTTTCTTAACAATATTAATAAAAATTAAATGTTTAGGCACTTACCTTGTTTGTTCTAGAAGTTGTTTCTAGAAATTTGAGCAGAAAACCCATGGTTTAGTGGATGTCCCTAGGTGGGAAGGCTACAAATTTTGTGGCCATCACTGGGTGGTATGATAACTTACCAAATTTTATGACAACACCCCTCAGAGGATTCTAGACTAGATCCAAATGGAATTGGTGGTAAAAATCACCTTGTTTTATGGCCATCCCCACCAGGGACGGTTAATAGTGCCAGTTGGAACTCTAAGGAACGACCATGAATTGACCCATAATTTTGATCCAATTTTAGTATAGATCAATTTAATAGCATTATATTAGTATCATATTCAATTTTGGTGAATTTTGGAGTGGTTTTGATTTGGTAATTATGGTTTTTGTGATTACAGTCCTAGTTGGCCCTCTCAAGGACGGCCATAGGTTCTACTCATAATATCACTTCAATTTCTACTTATATATTTACAAAATAATATTATATATATCATACTAAGTTTTCATGTCATTTGGAGTAGTTTAGACTGGTTGATTACACTTTTTACATTCAATATTGCATGCATTTCATAGATTTTATCATCATACACATATGCTATTAACATATTTCAATTTCTTGTGTGTAGGTATAGATATTCCAATGAATTAGGGAGGATATAAAGAGTATAAGAAATATATCTTAAAGTAGTGGCAGTGCAAGCCCGCTCTACAATCGTGAACGTGAGAGGAACATTGAAAGTGCACCATAGGTTCATGGAGGGATTGGATCCTTCAAACTTTGTAACTTGAAATAGATCAAATTGAAAGCCCTCAATGGGATGTATTGTAACCTCTTATTTGAAAAATTAATAAATACAAGGAGAACCCCCCATTTTCTTAACTTATTTGTCACTTATTTGCTTACTTTATCATCTCTTTTGCATGCTAGAATAGAACATTAGATGCATTTCAATTCCTATTGCTAGGCGATCCGTTTTTCATGCTCTTTAGTGGCGATCATGTATTTCTATTTTTTCATGTATTTTATTAGGTTATTATATGCTATATTTCCCATTTCCTAAATTCCAAAATAATGAACTGAAGAAAAATATGAAAAAGAACAATCTTAAATATGCATTTGAGTGGTTTGCCTGCGTGTGACCTGCCTAAGTGTCAGGTTTTCATATAGGCTAAATATTTTGAAGATTCCTTATTATTTATGCATCTAATTCTAAAATTAAAATGCTTCTTATGCATTTAGTGAAGAGTCGGTGAATACCACTTTGTTTACTTTCATTAATTATAAAAGGAACCACTTTCATTAATTATAAAAGGAACCACACACACCACATTACTTTTTAATGTTAGTGAGTTGGAATTCATCCCCAACCACTAATATAGTTCAAAAACGATGGGTTTCATCTCCACCCATTGGCTCAAATCCTACGAACCCAAATTTTCCAAGGCTGGCTCTAAGAACCATCTTAGCCATGGAAAATTGTACGCACTTCTCTTCGAAGGGTATATCGCTAACCACGATCAATATGGGTGAGGACTAGTAGGACCTATGCTCCCTGATTAGGTATAGGCTTCATATCCATACTTTGGTTGGTTCACATGACTGAAATTTCATTGTAAGTTGTCGAGTTGTGAGTATACAAGTGAAATCCTTTAAACAATTGAGAGTTACATCAACAACATTCAAAACACGTGAAAGATATTATTTACAAAACAAAAAATAAAATACACTAAATAGTTTAGGAACACATATCAATATTTAAAAGAGATAAACATTTGTATTCTTGTGTGTTTCTATTTTTGTGTGTTTGAATCATTAAAATTTGTAAAGAAGATAATCACATAGGGGTTTAGAAAAATTAGTCATGGTATATACCAATGGCCAAGCCCACTTAAGGGTTGACGCTACAGGGAGAAGGCAAGGAGATGTGGATCATCTCTAATTTGACCCCAAGGACTTAATTATACCTCCTTGGATGCCTCCTCCTTGCCCAAGTCCTATATTGTAAAATAGAGAACCTAGCCTCCAAAGGACCCCCACGCAGACCACCCATACAAGTTGTGGTCCTAGTTAGGGAAATTATTTCCTAAGTATAGACACTTCAAATACCTTCTTTAAAGAATGGTAGCAGTGCATTGAGGCACCTACATAGAGAGCAATACCACACATTCGTGTGCTTTCTCAGTCTACCTCGCACACCTACATGCAGGATCACAACTATGCACCATGGGCAAGGCTAAATGATCACAATAAGTTTTCAGATCACCCTAATAGGTCTCCACAGTATATATATCAAGATGAATATGATTCTCATTACCCTAGAAAGGTAAATTTAGCTCTTCCCTTCCTCATTTATGAAGGAAAATCTAAGGAAAATCCTGATTATCCTCGATTACATCATTTGATATAAGCATGATGTACTTATGTGCTAGCTGAGTGTAAATATCATTTGTTCAAGAGTGAGCCTCAAGTAAATGTGACCTCTCTCAATCAAAGTAAGGTCATAGTAGATTTATCAGATCATCCTAAACAAGATATGTATCAGGTAAATGATGCTAGGGCATATAGGCCTTGCACAACTGAGTAGATAAATCAAGTTATCAAGAAGTATGTTGATCACCAAGCCCAATTTAATAAGCTTTGGCTAGATAAAGAATGCTTGGATCTCTTATATTTTCAGAATCAACTAGACAAACAAAGTATTGAACAACATATTCAAGAGACCTTGCACAATTGGGTTCCTACCCCAAGTATGCATAGGCAGGGGGTAAGTAGAGGCAACCAACTTTTAACCAAAATAGGTCTCCTAGGCCTTAATAAAATGGTGCCTCCTAGACCTCCTAGGCCTAATAGAGACTTTCCACCTAGGCCAAACATATATCACCTTCAGTAGGCATTGGTTCCACCTTGTATGCCCATTTAAGAAACACCTTACGGGGACTATGATGATTTATAACTAGAAGAGGAATACATAGAAGCACCTTATGGAGGTATGGTTGATGATAATCAACCATTGCACCACATGCTTAACATTCCTCATCCCACACCATAGTACCAAAATAAATAAGAGGATATTAAATCCTTGGATGCATATAGAGCATTGCTTGAGAGCATGGAAACCATAGAGAGTAATACCGTAGGGTCTGGGCAACAGAAAACAACTTTGTACCAACTGCAAAATCAATCATTACAACCATCTATTTCTTCCCCTCTATATCTGTAGCATTTCAAAATGCCTAAATTAGATATATTTAAAGGATATGAACATGCACAAGAGCACATCACTAGGTTCATGAACCAGTTTTTCAATATTCAATATGATGATACACTACTCTTGAGAATATTTTTAATCACCCTCTCTGGCCCAACAGTAGAGTGGTATAATCAACTTCCAAGGCATAGCATCCATACTTTTGAGAATATTGCAGATGCATTATTGGAACGTTTCGCCTTAAATACTACGAGAAATGTGACCTTAACAGACCTCACAGGGTTAAAACAATATGAATATGAGGTCAATAACATACTATGGTAACAGGTGATGAACGCTTCTTGCTAAGCCACCTTACCTAGTGCTAGTGTTTGAGTTGACTCATATGTTTTCAAAGTTGTCTAAAACCAATATCATTATTATTACAACTCCAACAGTATTCCACTCTTAAAGATGCTTTAGTGTAGGCTAGAACCATAGTAGAAATTAAAATTCAAGAGGGAGAAATCTCAAAACCTTGCAAGGAGTGGACTAAAAATCCAATGGAAAATTTTGGCATCATCAAATCCAATGATAGTCAATCAAGTTGCCATAAATGTCTAGTTGTTACAATCAAAAGTAAGATTTCTCAAAGCTTAAAATAACATCGGCTAGACTTTCCATATATGAGATTATTCAACAATCTCCACCTCATAGAGAAGCTATTATGGATATTCTTAAGTCAATTGATTTGCAGTCCTAGGAGTCTAACTCCTTTATTGATTTTATGGGGCATGTGCAGCAGTGTAAGGAACCAATGACCACGTTCCATGAGAATGAACTCAAAATGATAGCCAATGATGTGATTGATCCTCCTCTATATATAATTACATGTGTGAATGGAACACCATATAAGAGAGTTTTAATTGACACTAGTTCATCAAGTAATATAATCACCACTAATACTATCAAAAATTTAGGACTCTCAGAATCCCATGTTGTTGCATCCACCTACACCCTCCAAGCATTCAATGATACGATATGATCCACATTCGACACTATACTCCTACCCATTCAGGTGGGATGCAAAACTATACTGACATTGTATCATGTTTTGGAGGGCACAATAGCCTACAACATATTGCTAGGCAGACCTTGGATTAGGGACATGAAGTGTCTACCATCTATAGCTCACCAATGTCTAAAGTATACTTATGAATTGTAGGTATACATCATCTCTACACATCTTTAACCCTTTAAGTATTGCAACTTGGTGCAACAAATTCCCGAGTCAACATTACCATCGACTCATGTGGAATTCCTACTAAAAACATCCATTTAGGGTTCAATTTCATCACCATTGCCTTCCACTACCCAATTACCATATTATTCCATGCCATCATCATTAATGACACCTTATGGAAAACCTTCATCATTATCCAATCCTCTGTAGAGTAATATGTCGAAGAGGCCAATTGATGAGATCCCTCTCATCATTTCCACCATTTCTATGAAAGAGATTCCTAGTCTAGTAGATGAGGAACCATATCATGAGGTAAACATTGAGTCATCTCAAGACTCATTTCCATCTCCTCCACCTTCACCATCCCAGGTTACAATCCATTTGGCTAGTACAGGTTTAGGAGAGTATCTAGTGAAGAACATCACAACCATTCCAACCATAAATATGATGTAAGATATGGGAAGACCTTGAAATGAATTTTATATACGGGGGTATCGAATATGGAACATTACCAATTCCTCAACTAGAATAATATGAAGAGTCTTTCTATGAGGACATAAATTACATGTCAAATCTTGACTATGCCTTGCGATATCTACATCACTACCATTGGTATGGCTATGGTCTAGGGTTATATGAACAAGGTACTCGTGTTCCTTGCCAACCACAATATCAATTACCATATGATAAATCTAATTTGGGACACAACAAGCCGGTACCTTTAGATGTCCTCATAGAGAGTTTAGAATGCTTAGGTATGAACTACAAGGATGAGCTTACACATGATCTCTATGCTAACCCAAATCATGTCTACTCATTGGGAGATTACTTTCCCATAAATATTTTAGATCAAGGGTTATCTTATGATTTCACCTAATCTTAGGAAGTGGGTGAATGTTCGCATGCCCTTCCATATGATAGTGAGGAAGAGGATAAAGGTCCTCCTTAAGAATGGACAATAGATGATGAATCAGACTATGGTATAGAACCCATAAATTACCCAATTTTAGATGAGTAATATGAGTAGGTCATCCCATTGGATGATGATGAGGATTTCTATCTATGTATGTTCTTGTTACAACATCCCATTTGGCGATAGCTTTTTCCACTCGACGAGAAAGCTCATCGCCTACCCCATAGACCATCGTCGATCATTCCACCACCACTGGAACCACCCTAGTAAGTCTAGTTATATCCCATAGATAAGGGTTCTATAGAAAAAGGGTTCATAAGATAGGGGGTCACTCCAAAGGTGGCCTATGACC
Organism: Wollemia nobilis; assembly: GCA_028583015.1. Taxonomy (NCBI): domain Eukaryota; kingdom Viridiplantae; phylum Streptophyta; class Pinopsida; order Araucariales; family Araucariaceae; genus Wollemia; species Wollemia nobilis. The sequence goes on along the minus strand of JAQPPZ010016856.1, from coordinate 2,011,469 downwards.
CCTTTGGTCAACCTAAAACACTCCAAGGCAGTCTACGAACCCTTCAGTCAACTTAAAATGCTCCAAAGTGGTCTATGAATCCTTTGGTCATCTTAAAACACTCCAAGGCGGTCTATGACCCCTTTGGTCAACCTAAAATGCTCCAAGATGGTATATGAACCCTTTGGTCAACCTAAAGCACTCCAAGGTAGTCTATGACCCCTTTGGTCAAAATAAAATGCTCCAAAGGTGTCTACGACCCCTTTGGTCACCTTAAAATGCTCCAAAGGTTTGTACGACCCCTTTGGTGACCCTAAAATACTCCAAAGATGTCTACAACCCCTTTGGTCACCCTAAAATGCTCCAAAGGTGTCTATAAACCCTTTGGTAACCCAAAAAAAAACCAAAGGTATCTATAAATCCTTTGGTCACCCCAAACACCCCAAAGGTATCTATAAATCCTTTGGTCACCCAAAAATCCCCAATGGTATCCATTAAGCCCATTGGCAAAATGTATATACATTTATCAAAATCCAAAAACATCATTAAAATATAAAAAATACAAAAATATTGCATTAAATTACATTTCATATCATTACATTATAACATCACTTGCATTAGGCATACCCATCATTGCACTTTGTATTTTAGAGTTGATCATACATGTCTAGCACTAGAGATGTACACTAGGCATCTTTCAAAATCAATGTTTTCAAAGGTCAGTTTTACCACTTGTTTACATTATATTTATAATTTTAATCCACATTCCATATTTTGTGTTTGTTTCCCTTCACTTAACCATTGTTCATAAGGCGTATTTAGGGTTTTAAATCACTCAGTCGTCTCTAGTTTTCTTTTCAAATTTTGTAGAAAGCTATCATGATTTTTAGAAGGTATAATCCTGCTTAGATTGTACCTTGTATATATCAAAATCCCAACACATTTTCACACTAATAAATTCAAGTATTGCACAAGGAAATATGAAACCTACAAAGTGGTCCGCATTACCCTAAGCAAAAAATTTATCTTGCTCATCCCCTTGTGGGAATGGTTCAAAATGTTGAGAATTAACAAAAGCACAAGATCCTCCTTACCCACAACAATCAAAATCTCTTATTTCACACCAAATTGGGGCAAGTATCCAAAAGAGAAAAATAAATAGTGGTTGTTACCACTTAATAATATGCAAAAGAATGGGAAAAAACTTGAAACGGAGCTCTGGCGATTTGGCGGGAAAATTTTTGAGCAGGCGTCGGGCGATGCTCTAGGGTTTTTGGTGTGAAGGATTTACCAGGGACTTTGGTGGGTTGACTTTGTGATACTCTGAAGGTTCGTCCGCTGCCCCGGAGGGCCCAATGGGGTCTCCTCCAGTTCCTCTCGCTGGGAGAAAGAGCTCATATGCTGAGATGTTAAAAGAAAATCCTTCGTCTTCCTCTGATGAAGCTCAGCGGAATGCTTATCAAACGCTATTCAAGAATGCTGGCAAGGGTTCATCTGCACACCGAGTTAATGGATGCCTCCCGCAATCCGCTTCCAGACCTAAGATTGTTATAGAACCGAAGCTGGTCGAAGACACAATCATCTACCGTGCTAACCATGACCTGATTTGCAAATTCATGGGTATCCGACCTACTCTGAATTTTTTGCACACCTGGGTTAGACAGAACTGGGAGCCACTCGGTGAGTACTCCTTATGGCCTATAAGCAATGGGTATTTCATTATTAGTTTCTCTTCTTTACGAGATAGAAACAGAGCATTTGAATCAGAGAAGAGGAACCACGGCCCGACAGGGTTATTTGTTCAACCGTGGAGAGTGGGTTTCGATCCTCGTATTGAACCCACGGCTGTCCCGGTTTGGATCCGGCTGTACGCTCTCCCGATGGAGTTTTGGGGTGAGCAGGTTCTGGAGATGATTGGTAATTCACTAGGTAGATATCTAGGAGTCTCCAAAGATACCATAGAGGGAAACACAGCTGTCTTTGCTAGAATCTGTGTAGAAATGGATATTAGCCAGCCTCTACCAGCCGAGGTGGAACTTGAGTTGGCAGGGCTATCCTGGATCCAGCAGTTAGATTATGAGGCCCTACCTTTTAGATGCAGAGTCTGCCATAAGCATGGCCATTTGGCGAGGTTCTGTCCAAATATTTTGAGCACAAAAGTGGAGGCTCCGCTTGGAATGCCAAATCGCCCCAGAGAGGGTAAGTTTACCCCTGTCAAAGAACCATCCAATATTCCTCAGGGTTATGATGTCCAGAAAGATGGCTTTGAACAGCCGAAGCGAAGGAGAAACAAAAAGAAAAATGGCAAGGAGCAGGCACAACTCAAGCCAACCAATCGGTATGAAATCTTTAAGTCCCTAGTGGATCAAGAGGACCAAGTCATGGAAGGAGTGGATGGGAATGTTGAGGATAATAACATCCACTCTCATGCTTCTCCTTCATTTACTCCTGTCTTAGAACAGGTGATTGAACCCTCTGAGATAGTGCAGCCAGAGAACCCAGGGGCATTGGTAATCCACTCCCCAGCACAGCCAGTTATTAAGGATGTCAACATGGGAAGTGCAGAAAAGAACAGAGAAAGGCCTGCTCTAGGGATTACTCAGGTGGAGAAGAGGTCTAAAAATAGTAATTCCCAAGGAGCGGGCAGAAAGTCCAATAAGGATCTACTAGCAGTGCAAGGAGACAAGCTGATCAATGGAGGATCGGTGAGGACAATTGATTCTTATTGCTCCCAAGGTTTTCAATGATTATTCAATCCTGGAATGTTAGGGGTTTAAACAGTAGAACCCATCAATCTGCTGTTCAAAGACTTTTAGGAAAATGTAAAACAGACTTTTTGCTCATCCAGGAGACAAAAATGTCTTTAGATCTTATGTGCAAAACTGTTAATAGAATATGGAGGGGCGCTGGTTATATGGATGTGGCTGCTCAAGGTGCCTCGGGGGGGATTGTTACTCTTTGGAACCCTCTGGAATGGACAGCAATAGAACATATAGCTTGGAGGGGTGTTCTCACATCTCTTTTTAGGAACAATGTCACAGCTGAACATGTTCTAATTACAAACTTCTATGGGGCTCAAAGCATTGATGGCCAACGGCTCCAATGGAAAGCTGTACACAACATGAGGTCCTCCCGGGAAGATTTTGACTGGATTATTGCTGGGGATTTTAATGCCAAATTATCTACCAGGGATCAGGAAGGTGGTATCCCAGTTTTGGATCCAGGGGACCGGCTTCTGATTGCCCAAGTCCAGGCCTTTCACCTTGTTGATATCAAAGGCCCTGGAACCTACTTTACTTGGACTAACAAGAGGAGAGAGCCACACAGCAGGAAGGTAAAGTTAGACCATTTTCTGGTCTCCGAGGAGGCATTTGTTAAATGGAATATTAAATTTCAGATTTTGGAAGGCCCAGTATCAGATCACTTTCCCATTTTGTTGGAGGGAGGGACTATGACAGGGCAGCACCACAAACCATTTAAATTTGAAAATTTTTGGTTGCAAAAGGAGGATCTCCGAAGGAAAATTCCATAGTGGTGGGAAGAAGGCCGCCTACCTTTTGGGACAGCAATGTTCAAATTCCACAAACAACTTCATTTTGTCAAGTGTAAATTGAAACAGTGGAGGCAAACTAATAAGTCAGACTTCCAGCTCCAACGGGCTCCCTTGGTGGCCAGATGGGAAGAGGTGCAAAAACACTTCAGGGAAGGAACAATTACTGAGCACCTTAAAACCGAGGATGATGCTTTGCGCAAAGCGGTTGAGGACATTGATAATCAAGAAGAGATTTACTGGAAACAGAGAGCAAGAAACACTTGGTTATTAGAAGGAGATAGAAATACAAAATTTTTCCATCGATCAGCCTGTGCTAGGAGACAAATGAATAACATGGAAGTCCTTCAAGATGAGAATGGACACTCTTTTGATACTCTTCCTGGAATGCATTCCCACTCAATGGATTATTTCTCAAACCTTTTTAAGGAAAGTATGGAACAAGATGTGGAAGCTCAAAATGAAGTTATTGATGTCATACCCTCTATTATCTCTCACGAAGAGAATCAGGCCCTTCTTAGACCCATTGATAGAGATGAACTAAAGAATGTGGTCTTTGGGATGAGCACTGGCAAATCGCCAGGTCCAGATGGCTTTCCTATTGAGTTTTTTCAGGCCTTTTGGGATACCTTGGAGGAGGATGTTTTGGCTATCACAGAGGAGTCCAGAACTAATAAAAGAATGCTCAAGGCTCTAAATCACACCTTCATCACTTTAATTCCAAAAGGGGAGGGGGGGTTCATATCTCTGATTTCAGACCTATTGCCTTATGCAACGTGATTTATAAAATAATCACAAAGATTATGGCTGAACGGCTAAAACCTCTCCTTCATAATATAATTTCCTCAGAGCAAGGGGGTTTTGTAGAAGGTAGACAGATCTTGGATGGAGTGGTCCTTGCCCAGGAGGCAATCCATACAATGCAAAAATCAGGCAACAAAGGAATGTTCATTAAACTGGATATGTCCAAGGCTTATGATAGGGTGGAGTGGGGCTTCCTGGCAAAGATGTTGGCAGCCTTTGGTTTCTCTCAGGACTGGATAGACTGGGTCATGAGTTGTATTTCTACGCCTTCTTATTCTGTTCTAATCAAGGGGCTTCCCTCGCCACCTTTTGGAGCCTCACGGGGTCTTCGTCAAGGGGACCCATGCTCTCCCTATCTCTTCCTCATCTTGGCTGAAGGATTAGGTAGACTCTTCCTGAGAAGAAGACATCAAGGTCTGATAACAGGTATTAAGGTGGGGGCGGAAGTTTTGACTCACTTACAGTTTGTGGATGATACAGGATTGGTTGGAGTGGCCAGTCTCAGGGAAGCAAGAGGAATCAGAGATACTCTAAATGTCTACCTCCGGGCCTCAAATCAAGTCACCAATGATAAAAAATCTAAAGTGGTCTTCTTCAATCTTGACCAAAGGTTACAGGACAGAGTTACTGAGATCTTGGGATTCACTAGGACCTCTCTCCCAGTAGTTTACTTGGGGGTTCCTCTGCATTTCAAAAAACTAAAAATTGATATCTGGAAGGATCTTTTGGATGGCATCAAAGATAGAATGAATCATTGGTCTCATAAATGGTTAAGCTATGGGGGCCGACTAACTTTCTTACAGTCAGTTATTCAGGCCATGCCAATATATAAATTCTCCATCCTGGCTGCCCCACATTCTATATGGAAAGAGCTAGACAAAATGGCTAGAAGTTTTTTATGGGAAGGTGCAAAAGGGGAGAAGAAATGGGCCTTGGTTGGCTGGGATAAGGTTACCCAGCCCAAGGAAAAAGGAGGGTTGGGACTGAGAAGCTCCAAGCTTAACAATAAAGCTTTGGCTGGCAAACTATACTGGAGGTGGATTTCCCAGCCAACATCCCTCTTCGATGAGAATCCTTTCTAGTAAATACTTGGGTCATGTTCACCCCAATGATGTGGGCCGTTTCCCTCTGGAGGGTAATGGATCCTTAGTGTGGCAGGCTCTCAAGCTTGGATCTCAAGTTATCAAAGATCAATTATTTTGGAAAGTGGGGAGAGGGGAGAAGGCCCATTTCTGGACCGATTCCTGGGACCAGCATCCACCCATCATTGTTGTGTTTCCCGAATTGCAACCCATTAAATCTGCCATAGAAGACAAGGGCTGGGTTCAAATTGAGAGTTATTTCAACACCAGCCAAATGGGGGAGTACAAGTTCAAAAAGTTCAAGCGGTTGGAAGAGTGGCCAATTCCAATCCCTCCGGAGCTGGCACCCATCTTGTCTAAAATTTTGATAGAAAGGTTTCTTACTGGGAGAGATGAGGAGGATGAACTAGCTTGGGGCTATGGGAACCTTGGGGTTTATACTGTGAAGGAGGGATACGATAAGATCCTCCCAGAGCCCCCCCCACATTTATTTTTGGTTCATGATTGGAGGAAGATATGGCATTCCAAGGGCTGGCCGAAAGTGAACTTCTTTGCCTGGCAGTTTATGCACAATGGAATTCTCACCTTTGACAATCTTAGAAATAGAGGCATCATCGGTCCTTCTTAGTGTGTGTTATGCCACAAGAATGAGGAAACTGCTGATCATCCGATGTTTGAATGCCCCTTCACACGACAGATTTGGAAGCGTTGGTTCTCTCACTATAAAATCCAGGCTAACGGTGATTTGACTCGGACCAATATTTGGGAAAGATGGAAGAGAGGTAGATTTAAATCTAAAGCTCTTCGAATTGGTTGGGAGCTTGGTTTACTTTTCATCTGGTGGCAGGTGTGGTTGGAGAGAAATGCCCGTATTTTTCGTGAAACCTTCTCTTCGCTAGATGGAATTTGGCAGGTCATATGGAGCAAAGTCGTGGAAACGGTTGCCATCTATGCTGAGGAGGAAAATCAGTTTGTTTCTGTGCCACTGGTAGAGGGAGCTGTTGAACAAGAGAGACAGGTTAGAGGTAGCTGGAACCCTCCCCCAGAAGGCTGGATCAAAATCAATACTGATGGAGCTGCAAAAGGCAATCCGGGTAGCGCTGGAATTGGAGTAGTGTGCCGTGATCATGCTGGGTCTGTGCTTTATTGGGAATTGCAAGGTCTGGGACGTGCCACAAACAATGAAGCAGAGGCCTTTGCTATTAAATCTGCTTCCATCTGGGCTGTTAAGCAGGGACACAGGAAGATAATTCTTGAGTCTGATTCCCAAATTCTGGTGGGCGCTCTAGACTGCATGAGGAACTTTGCCTTGAAAGCTTGGAGGTTGCGGATTCTGGTCTCTCAAATAAAGGAACTTTGGAGGGAATTAGATGATGTGATCCCCGTCTATGTGAGTAGAGATTTCAACAAGGCGGTCGATTTCCTTGCAAAGATGGGTGCTGAGAGGGAGGTTGGGATGCAGCTGCACAGTGATATGCCTGTGGAGGATGCAGTGATTAGGCAAGGTCTTGAACGATCCCTGTGATAATGTGCAAAGTTTTTGATGCTAAGGGAGGTTTTTGTCACGATATCGTGACCTGTAGCACCGTCGTGGCCTCTAGTGGGAAGCTGTCGTGATTTCGCGATAGGTTGCGCCTTCGCGGCCTTCGGAGGGAACCTATCGCGAAATCATGACATGTCACGATTTCATGACATGTCGCACTGTCGCGGCCCATGGTGAGATGCTGTCACGATTTCGTGACCTGTTTTGCTGTCGAGGCCTTCAGTGGGAATTTGTCACGATTTCGTGACCTGTTGCGCCATCGCGGCCTTTGGCTGGAAGCTGTAGCGATTTCATGACGTTTTTGGCGCAGGGGCGACAAGGAGGATAACCGTCGCGATATCGCGACAATTTTTGTGAATTGGAGCAAAGTGCAAAATCCGTCGTGATTTCGCGACATTTCTGCTGTTCGAAAGCCGCAAGGAAAAATCGTCGCGATATCGCGACAGTTTTGGCGAACTGGCGCCATCTGGAACACTTGTCGCGATATCGCGACACTTTTGAAGACTGGGTGCAATGTGGATAACTCGTCGCGATATCACGACAGTTTTGAGGATTGGGAGCTGAAAGGAAAACTCGTCGCGATTTCGCGACACTTTTGGCAAACTGGCGTCATAAGGCAAACTCGTCGCGATATCGCGACTCTTTTGACGATTGGGTGCAAAGTGGAAAACTCGTCGCGATATCGCGACACTTTTGGTGGTTGGGTGCCGAAAGGAAAACTCGTCGCGATTTCGTGACACTTTTGGCACATAGGAGGCTTGGGGAAAAACCGTCGCGATATCGCGACACTTTTGCGGACTGGGCGCCAAGTGGAAAACTCGTCGCGATATCGCGACACTTTTGCTGGCTGGGCGCTTCGGAGAAATCTCGTCGCGATTTCGCGACCTTTTTGGAGATCTGGAGCTATTTGGAATTCTCGTCGCGATTTCGCGACACCTTTGGTGATGGGGCACCGGAGGGAGCTGCTGTCGCGATTTCATGACTTTTTTGGCGATCGGGTGCCGAGGGCTCTGGCTGTCGCGATATCGCGACATGTCACGATTTCACGACATGTCACGTTTTCATGACTGGTGGCGCTGACGCGGTCGAGACGGGGTTGATTGTCACGTTTTCGCGACATGTCGTGATTTCGTGACATGTCACGTTTTCGTTGCGACATGTCGCGTTTTCGCGCCCTGTTGACTTCTGTGCTCTGTGGTGGAAAGCGTTGACTTTTTGCTCTGCGCTTGTTGTCTTGTTCTCTGCTCTTGGTTGGGATGTGTTTTCTCCCGTTTGTAACTGTTCTTTGTATTAATACAAGTTTTTCATTTTTTTCAAAAAAAAAATAATATGCAAAAGAAACAATGGTTTTCACCATTAGAAAAATCAAAAGCAAAATAAACAGTGGTTCTCACCACTACCAAAATACCTTGCTCACCAAAACAAGAATGAGCAACTCCCTCAAGCAATTCAAAAATAAAATAAAAAAAGGGAGTATTGAACTTGAATCCCTAAAATTCTTAGTATTTGACAACCATAATGTGATCCTCATTACAGGTTGGGTGGCATCAAGCCTGCCTAGCAATAGTGGTATTCTTATGCATGATGATATGTTTGTCACATTAGCAACTTGCTTTTGTATAGACCAATATTTGCATGTGGATGAGCTAGCTTTTGGCAGCCTGTATTGTCTAGTGGTCTAATCCAACTATGTACAAAACTCAGGATAATGATACTCATAGGGTGATCTTTAGTACATATGGGCTACATCAATCCTTTTTGGCACTGGGGTAAATTTATGTGTTATCATAGAAATGAACTCACATGCACACACATGGATATTGAATATCTTGGTCATCCTAGCAGATTTATGCCTTGCCAAAAATTCTTGCATAGTTACTATACAAGTTTTGAATAGGTTTTTAGAGTGTTTGAGTCTCATGAAAATCTTAAGGACATAATATAACCTCATATTATTCATTCCATTACATATCATCTAATCACATATGTGTCAGTTTACATTTGCACAATCCATTACATAATTTGATGATAAAGTCACAATGATGAGATAAATTTTGTATAGTCTATGGTGCTAGCATCTAGTGTGTCAAATAGTAGTCATAACTCATCATACAAATTAATAAATCATTCATTTCATTATGCATACACACATGTACATATCATCAATTACATCATATTACACTACATGCATCCATGATAAGCATCCATGATAAGCATTCATGACAAGCATCTATGAAATTGCATCCATAAATGCATTAGTAAACCAAGAAGTAGACATAAATGCACATATTTTATCACCACAAGGAGCTTCATAAAGGACAATTAAGTATATCTACTGGTCCAAACTCTTCAAAAATCATAAAATTAACAAAAAAAATCAAATAAATAAAAATATCAAATGTGCCTTGTACCCAATTATTTACCCTATACACTTGGCAGTTGCAATGACCTATGCTCCATGCAATCCAGAAAGATGAGTAAATTACCGTAAGGCTACTTAAACCAAATTATTCATAGTCGAACTGAAATATCTTCACTTAAATCCCCAAGAAGGTCATTGCAGTCATACTGCTCCAAGGGAACAAGGTATTCATTTTATTTATGCTATGAAATCTCATAAAAAATTAAAAATTCAAAAACAATTAAAACACCAAAAAAAAATCCCATAAAAATAATGAAAAAATATCAAGAAAATGGCCTAATAGCCACCAAAAATAGGTCAAAATTTATGAATTTCACAAAAGATCAAGATTGAACCCAAATTGTTCATGGACGCCTTGAAAAGCATCTATGTCACTCTCTAATAAGGACCTTGTTTCTAGACTACTCCACGGGAATGAAGTACTTAGTTGTTTTCTTCCATGAAAAAATCAACAAAACTATCAAAATACTAGCAAAATTGATAAATATTATAATGGGTAAAACTGAGAGTTGTCCTAATCAAGTCATATGGATCAAATGAATCATAACTTTCATCACTGGTCATGCCCTTATTGACTCATCACTTGAGGGGGTAGTCATAATAACGAATTCACATTCAAAATCAACACTTAAACACTCGAAAATGCAACTTGTATACATTCAAAAGAATCATTGCCAAAGACAAATTTTCAAGCCCATGCTGGGGCAAACAATCAGCAAACACAACAAAAAAAGTCTTGGTCTCCTTTAATCCTTGGGAATTTACCCGGACAAAGGCTTATAAGTGAAACAAGGAACCAAGACCAAGTATACCCTAAGCCCCTACGATTGCCATTGTAGAGTGGCTGAAAGGTATACCAAAATCAATCCTTTAACTATGTCAAAAGTAAGGATTCAAAGAATGTATGCTATTTCCAAAATGAAGACATCTAAATTTGGTTAGGTTACTTAATAACCTCAATCATTTAATGATTTATTCATCTATTTTTGCTCTGCACTTTGTTTCACACAATGCATCTCAAAAAGGGGTATTTGTAGATACTAAAATCATGTAAATCATATAAGACTGCCAATATGCCACTCTTATCGATACCACCTAGTCCCATTGGGTAACCCTCAGTGGTTAATTAGGGGTACCAACAAATTTTGGGAAGGTTTACCCCACTTTTGGAGGTTTTGGGCCATGTAGCCATGGCTGCCCCACCCAAGGATGACCATAGTTCATGGTCGTCCCACCCAAGAATGACCATAAGCAACCATCCCTGGGTGGGACGACCATGGTCTAGACCCCTCAAAAAGTCAAAGGTAGGACAAATGGAAATAAATTTTTGCCATTTATCCTACCCAATCACTCAAGACAGATTGAAATACTATCATGGCCATTAGGGATTACAAATTGGAGGTCCAAATGGGAAGCCTCTTTCACCTTGTGCATGACGAAGGCAGTGACAAGTGGTAGCACCTGCCTTGCATGCCCAAAATTGCCCCTTTGCCCCATTTACATCTTGGGATATAAATTGGAGTGTTTGTACTCAATTTTAGAGTGAGATGTTTGCAACTATTGACCATGAAGTGCTATCGCTATTTACCCATACCTTTTGCCCTTTTATTTGCACTTGCAAACCTCATCAATCGAAGGCATTTTTAAGGCATCCCCAAATATGCTCATACTTTTCAAAATATATCAATTCCATTGATTTAATTTACAAAATTTAATGACAACACCCCTAGGAGGATTCTAGACCAGATTCAAGTGGAATTAGTGGTAAAAACCACCATGTTTTGTGGTCATCCCCAGCAGGGATGGTTAACAGTACTAGTTGGAACTCTAAGGAATGACCATTAATTTTCTCATAATTGTGATCCAATTTTAGTATAGATTAATTTAATAGCTTTATATTAGTATCACATTCAAATTTGGTGAAGTTTGAAGTGGTTTTGATTTGGTAATTATGGTTTTTGTGATTATAGTCCTAGTTGGCCCTCTCAGGGATGGCCACAGGTTCTGCTCATAATATCACTTCAATTTCTTGTTAGATCTTTACAATATCATATTATATACATCATACTATGTTTTCATGTCATTTGGAGTAGTTTAGACTGGTCGATTACACTTTTCACATTCAATATTGCATTTATTTCATAGATTTTATCATCATACGCATATGCTATTAACATATTTCAATTCCTTGTGTAGATGCAGATATTCCAGTGCATGAGGGAGGAGCTAAAGAGTAGAAGAAAGATAGCTCAAAGTAGTGGTAGCGCAAGCCCACTCTGCAATCATGAGTACGAGAGGAACATTGAAAGCATACCATAGGTTCATGGAGGGATTGGATCCTTCAAACTTTGTAACTTGAAATGTATCAAATTGAAAGCCCTCAAGGGGATGTATTATAACCTCTTATTTGATAAATTAATAAATAAAAGGAGAACCCCACATTTTCTTAACTTATTAATCACTTATTTACTTACTTTATTGTCTCTTTTCCATGCTAGAATAGAACATTCTATGGATTTCAATTCCTATTGCTAGGTGAGCCATTTTTCACACTCTTCATTTTCATATTCTATCTCAATTAACTTCACTACATAAATTATTCCTCCTCTCTTCATTACCTTATTAAGATGCATTAGGGAGAGGATCTGGGGTCAAAAATCCCCTTATAGATTGTACACCCTCTATACTTTATTGCCTCTATACTTTATTGCCATATTCTAAGTACTCAATCCATCTATCCTAGAATTTGATTATAGCCTTATGTGCTTGTAACCAATCCATTCCTAGAAATACATAAAATGCATGCAGTGGTGCTACGTATAGACATCCAATGTTCATACCACTAGTTAGAGTAATTTTTGCCATGAGATAGCACTTATTTACAGAGTAGGTTTATCCTAAACCATACTCGATGTTACACCCATGTGCCAAGATTCTTGGCATTTCTAATATATATTTAACTAAGCTAGTGGAAACAAAACTATCTGTGGCATCGCTATCAATCAAAATTTTAACATTTCTACCAAATATCTTACCTTTTATTAGTAGTGGAGTGGCTTGCCCTTCCATATTTTGACTTCCTATCACTTCATAAATCTTGTGTGCAGGTTACTTGTGTGCAAAATCCTTGTAGGTGGGATATTTCCCCTTCAAACTCGATCCTCTTATGTATAAAAATTTATTGATATAGTTTGGTCCACCACAATAAAAGCATCCATCATTAGGTCCTAGGTGAGTTTTATTCTTATTTCCTTCTTCTACTTTTACTGCTAATGGAGGATTGGCCTGACCCTGTGGTGGTGGTCTGTTTATTCCCATTGTTGTGATTGTTAGGATTATGGTTCTTTCCTTGGAACTTCTTCCTAAACTTGTCCTACTTTCTATCATTTATTCTATCATGTTTAGAGAATTTTTTTTTTCTTTCTCACCTTCCTACTTCATGAACCCTGCACTATTTATTTTTCTTAGTGCCTCTTTATCTCACTCAAACACCCATTCATAGTCAAAGTAGGGCTTAAGATAGGTCTCGACTTTCCTAGCCAAGTCATAGACCTTCTATAGAGTACTAGGCTCTCTCATGTTCACTTCATGCCCTAACTTGGGATAAGCTCCTAAAATGAAGTTATGACCCTTCATATTCTTATTATGCGTAGGTACATATTTATCTAATATTGGTGAAATCTTCAAATTTTTGGGTGTAAAAATATTTTATGAGGAACCTCTATTTAAAATCCACTATGAAATATTTCTATTTCAGATCAACTATAGCATCAATACCTTTTTACCCACTATACGTTTCCTACAAATCTAAGCCAACACATTGTAAATGTAGAGTGGCATACGATGTTCAAGTCCTAGTGGAATAATTTTTCATGTTGTAGAAAATCTCTATCTTCTTCATCCAATATTTAGTTGCATCGCTGCCTTCCTCTCCTTTGAACTTGGAAGATTTAGCTACAACACCACCTTTCTCTCCTTTAAACTTGGAATATCTAAGATGCTTCACATCCTTGCCCAATCCTGCCTCTAACCAAAATTTGGCCTATTGTGCCTCTATAAGGGGATCATTATCTTGTCTTCCTCTAGAGTTTCCAAACTATATTTTCCAATTCATCATGACTTCTAGCAATTGCTTCTATGTTTCCACCTATTCTCGAAGCAAGGCTATTGTAGCAATGAGGTCCTCCCTCTCGTTACTAGAATATTCTAAACCTACATCTAGGGTTTTGACCTCTACATTAGTTTTTCGTGTCTACCTCATCGATGGGGAAACACTCCATATCTTACTCTTTGGTGGCATTGTCCCTAACCACTCATGGGAGAGATAGTAGAAATCAGCTCACAATTACAACTTTGAATTTTTTCTCCTAATAGTAACTATATTCTTAGTTATCCTAACTAGGCAATTGAGGTCTAATTTTAATAGACATACTTTCCTTATAGGTATAGTCTTTACTTGGCACTCGTCGCATTGCACTCCATCTATTCTTGCATAAGAAAACTTGTATCCCTACGAACCAAGTGCTTCAATACCAAATATCACAACCCAATTTTCCTATCCTAAAGGTAGGTATTTTTTATTTTAAAATAGTCAATTTGAACCTAGTGACTCTAGTTTGCTCATTTAGAGCCCTAGATAAATCACTACCTTCCCTTCAAGATCATCTCCAAGAATACCCATCCTTACGTCTTACATTTGTCTATCAATGTAAGTACACTAGGTAACATATAATCCCAAGCTATCCTTCTCATCCATCTATCAATGAGCTAGCTTAATCCTTCTAGTCCTTGCTAGGTAAATCCCCATATCTACACTATAAATCAATCCATTGATGTAAGTGCATTCTAGGAATAGACTATCATTCCACCTCCATGATGAGCTAGTTATTTCATTGTATAAACTTGTTCCATATTTAAATCCAAGTTCATAAAACCATCAATCACTTCTCATTCCCATGGTTTTCCATGCGAGTATATCTAGTTTGCATTTTTCTAATCATTAATTAATGGAAACACTATATAAAGTAAAAGGCATCCATTACAAAATCCCATTTTCAATATCCATTAAGGTTCCATATACATTTTCCATTTTCCATTTTGATTTTCCTTTATAAAAAAATAGAAATGTAATTATTCCACGTATAGCCATAAAAATATAACATACAAGGATTGCAACCATTCCATGAAATCCTTATTAGATTGTATAAGAAAAATCAATCCACAATATCTCATGCTTTGATCTACTTAATATCTTAGATGGTTATAATCATAACATAGTCCACTTGCACATTACAACACATTTTCCATAAATGAAAATCACAACAATACACATAACTCCATATTTACCCTATGAAAAAACCCCGAAGGGAAAACCTAGCATTTAAATTCTCTTTTATATTATTTCAAGAGGTTTGGTGCTACAATGGAAGAGCAGTCCATATTGATTTCCCCTTAACATAGGTATAACATCATTACTTTTATCTTTACAATAAGGGCTAGTTACCCAATCTCACATGAACAAAAAACAACCATTACAACCAGACACTCCATGATATTAATTGTTTCAAAATAAGAATTTTTATTATCTTATGTCTACACCAAGATCAAGCTTTATCCACATATACAAATCCTGATTCCATTCTCTTATGTCGAGGTCAACCCAAGGTGCCTCTTTCTTCCCAACAAAAGTCAACATTACTAAATATCAAATACAGTCTAAACCTCTATGTAATATCTTTGTTGTATACAAATGTCTCTTCCCAAGAATTCCTTTTTCAATGTGACACCAAAAGATACCAAACCATTTATCATGAAAGTGATCCCTTATAGCAAATAAGCGTACTCAAAATCAATATTTTCTTTTACAAAATAATAAACTAATTACTATAAATTATTCTCCAACAAGAAAATAATAGAAACTGTCACATTTAACATTTAATATAATGTTTCACAATGGCTTGCCCATGAATTTGATTACTCAGCCTTCATTCATTTAACAATAGTATAATCTTTGGAGTTCAAGACCATGTAGAATATTCCATTGGACTTACTATTTAATTGTTCCAGATTTGGAATACATATTGACTCCTCCATCAGTTTCAAGCACACTACCATCACTTCACCGGTAAAGGATGACGTATATCAAAAAATATTTGGCAATCCCTTAAGATCTATATACATTAATATAATATTACACTTTGTGATTAAGCCATATTTTCTAAAACGGGATCGGTCTTACTCATACCTTCATCTCCTATTCAAAAAGGTAACTCGATTTGTGACTCACATCGATTTTAAAATCCTTTCTCCTATGTGAGACCTTCACCATCATACTACCAACCCATTTTCGATGAAGAAAACCAAAAGCTATTGTTTGCTATTTGACTAATGCATCATGTATGATAACATCAAATCATACTTGATTTCCTCTACCAATATTAACATTACTAAAATCATAGTATGATACCGATGATAATATAATAGCACAATTTATTGTTATTTCATGGTGACTTAAGTAAGGCCAAAGACTAACACAGTCACTTGCACTCCTAAAACTGAAACACTTAGTTTACATCCACACAAGCCTAAAATACTCAGTAAGTAACATATCATCTTTTACACTGAATATAGTTTCAAGTTCCATTATTACAGTTTGTAATAACACTACCACAACCTATTGTGTGTCAAGTTCCATATAAGGACTACAGTGAACTGTGAGGTCCAAGAATGGTCTCCTTCAATACTTTTCCTCATAAAACTCAATGTCTATTAACTGCACCAAAACTAAAAGCTTCACAGGTGTGATTCTACCTTTTGAATTAGAAACCTAGTGCTCACAAGGGTGATGGGTTTCATTTGCTAAAATAAAGAACTTTTTGTCATATTAAACTATACCAGCAATAATCCTATTGAGATTCGAAAATATCATGGTAGCATGCATAGAGAAAGTTTCTAATAATAGGTAAGCTTTTAAATCAACCACACTTAATATTATAACCTACTTTTGTACAATTGACACTTTAATAAACCAAGGTGCTCAATCCTTCATCACAACATCCTATTTCAAATAATATTCATTTCTTCCATGGTGCACGAGAATGAACATTCTCAGTGGAAATATAAATGAGTCTAATTATTTTTTCTAAAACACAATCAAATATCACTACCTCATTTTCATATAAAATTGTGATTCAAGAGTTATGTTCTCATAAGATACTTTGAAAAATTTAAAAGACATAAAAACTCATATATCTATTATTTCGTGGTTAATCTATCAGCTAGACCTTATCTAAATAAAATTATGATGCAACACCATATTTCATCTACTTAACATATTTCTTTCATGTGGTTTCATTTATGCAATTTTATAATTAAAGAACATTATTTTTCCTTATTGCTGAAGCTAAAATCCAAAATATACATTATGTCTTATCCCTTTTTTTATATTACATCTCATTTGGTGATTTTTCTTTCTTCCAATCATGAGAAAACCTATTCTTGAAATAATGCAATTTCATTAGTAGCATCATTTTCAGCATAATAATTATATTTACAAGAAAATTAAACATGAAATTAACCAACATCCCATTAGTAAATACACATATCACATTTTCCATAAAATACATGTGTTTTGCATAACTAAATTTGAGATAACCAAACATTCCATCAATAAAGCATCATAGCAAAACATAAGTCCATCCAAATGAAAAGTCTACCAAGGGAGGGTCATGACACCCTCTCGTCATCGCACCATCATTGAAGATTTGGTCCAATGGTATGGTTTACACCCCAAAGATGCAACATGGGAGCCTCTCTAGTAGTTACAACAATAGTTTCCTCATCTTTATCTTTGAGGATAAAGCTTTTTTAAGGGGGATGGGATGTTAGGAACCCATCCTAACCTTATTATTTATTTATCATTTTCCTAATGTGGTTACCCTATCTTATTAATATAATGTAATGTTGTCATTTGTATGTGGTATTTGAGGTGCCTAGATAAGTGGAGCCCTCACTTGCACGTGGATGGAAATCCCTAAGCATTAGGGTTACGGTTAGCCTGAATATTTAAAAATACCAATGGAACATGAAAAGGCATCATTGAAATTTCATTGTATTGAAGCTCTAATTCTAAGGAGGTTTCCCTATCAAAGAGGCCTATGATTATTTAATTTATATATGTTTCCTTGCAATATAATCTAATGTATTATAATTCCTTTGCAATATTATTAATTTTCAGCTCATTCTTCTATTATTATTGCAAAATTGTGTGGTTGTGTTTTCTATTTATTTCTAGGTTCCTAACACAATGAGAAGTTCAAATATTTCTTCCTACCATAATTCTAAATGTAAAGCAAGAAGTCTTACCCAACTTAGGGCCACATATATCTTCTCAATAAGAGGATTAAAACTGTATTCCCATTTCTTAAGGAAATTTTAGATTTTCCCATAAACCATGGTCTCCTAAAAGGATATTAATAAAATATTCTTAATTATTGAAGGAATCTAGGAAGAAACATTTTGGAAGGAATAAAATGTCCCATGCCCTTTGATTCTCCATCGTTTAAGATCCCACTTTCTTATCTAGTCACCAGTAGGTCTACAACCTGTATATTTGCATATCAATGTATTATTTAGCCTAATATTCACTCTTATAAATATTATCTCAAATATGCAGATAAATTACATCCTCTTCTATTTCAGTGGAGATAAATATTCATTGAAATTTATTCTCATTTATCATTTTCTTCCCCTTCATCATCTCATTCTATATTCTATTATATTTTTTTCCTGTTATCTTTCTACTTCTTTATCCTTGTCCCATTCCTTACTTCTTCTAGTGCTTCAAACAATCCCATTAAGTGGGGACTTCTTAAATTCTAAAACCTTCAATGAACCAAGAGTTTCATTCTAGGGTTATGCGTAAGGGGTCAGCCCCAAAATGTATTTATAAAAAAAATTTGATTCAGTTTTGAAATCCAGGCCAACAGTGTCCAAACACACGTAGAAGATTCACTATTATTAGGGAAAATGTTGGAAATTTAAACTTAAAATGGTAAAATTATTAAAAAAAATTGACGAATCAACCTAAAACAATTTTACACGTAGAAATATTTGGCTAATGGGCCCTGATCAAGGGTCCCAAATATTAGCCAATTTTAAATTTTGAAAATACTAATTTTAGCCAATTTGGTGATAAATAGCAACTATGCATAACCCTGTTTCATTCTCATTTCTAACTAAACCCTCACACTTATTGTTGACTCATTTATCGCTAATTAGACCATTTACATGTCCTAATACACCACTTTTCAACTCAAGCCAACTAATGTCTCACTCTCTTGCTTCCTGCAAATCCTTCATCACCTTCTTCAATTCCTTCCCCAACTCCATACTCCTTTATTGCTTGAAAGGTAAGCCCTCCTTTCCTTTGAATCTTTTCTTAAACCTTTAAAAATTGTTAGAGGGCTTTACATCAATCTCAATATCTTTCCTAATGAGGGAATTCATACCCTCTTGAAGCCAAAGAATGTAATGCAATGCTAGTTCTTTTTAAACATTATAATCTACAAGAGATCATCCACCCTTACGTTGCTTTCCTACAAATAATAGTCTTTTTTGATCTAGTAGAATACCCTCTCATACCTATATTTTGGACTTCATATTGTTGGTGGAATCACTACTCTCTACTTCTAAATGTATGGTCTTCCTCACTAAAGACTTTGTAAAGATCTACATGGTCACCAAATGCCCACATCCAATAAACTTAGAGAAAAACTTGATTGTATTATGGAAATCACCATGTAGTCTAAGCATATTTGTGATCCTAAAAGGAATATTATGTCATATTTTTTAAATTCCAAAAGCAATTGCTAGCCTCTCCCTATGACAATAAAGGATTCCTTCTTTTTCCTTCTTATCCTCTCTAACAAAAGCATTAATTCTATTATAAAATTTGATCCAGTTGTACCTTATCTTCTTTTTCAATCCTTTGACACTCATCATTATCCTCACTTTTGCCACCTCATTCTAACTTCCTACCAAAGATAAGAAATTTCTCAATAGATCAAAGAAACCTTCTTTTCAAATATCATTTTCTTCTATCAAATATGATACATCAGACTTAGAAGGTACTAAATGTACCTCTTTTGCACATCCTAAAAAATAGGGATATGGAACCTTGGCTTAGTGACATTGGGTTGAATCTAAATCTAGAACTTGTAGCAAATTGTAAGCATTTTATACACTGCTAAAAGTGGGCTCTAATATTTGGTATGAGGAATAAAGAAGAGTATTATATAGAAAGAGATCATATGTAGGGATGCATGATGCTTCACAAACACAAATGAATTTAGATATAATAATGACCTTTATGCATTTTTCATTGTAGATCTTGAAATTATATTTGCTAGTGAGAACCACATCCTTTAATACTTCTTTACCTAGTGGAAAAAACAATTCTAGAGGTAGACCACCAACAAAATGGCTAGATGGAAGCTCCTCAACTTTCTTCTCAAAAACTTCTTCAAAGGGCATCAAAACACCAATTGCTCCACTTGGAAGAGCATAGGAGTCATTTGAATTAGTAGCAAGCATACATTTTTGAATGTCTATCGGAGGCTTCACCCTTTTGAAAATATATAATGGAACCGCATTTGTTGGAAAAAATTTTGATATTTGACTAAATTTTGAATTTAGAGAATGTTTACTATTATTTTGATAAATAATATGATCATTCTAAATTTAATTAAAATTAGTCTAGGTTATTGATATTATGAAGAATGTATCTATAAATATCAAGTACTTATTAAAATTTTATTAAAAATTTCTAAATTAATATTACCAAAAAAAAAAGAATCTATTTTTGTTGTCAAAATTGGAATAATGAATATTTTTTTTATAATTAGCAATAAGGAAAAATTAAATAGGTTTTTATCTCTCACATATTACTTTGCTATGTTGAATTCATCTTAAAATTTGATTGAAATTTAAAATTTTAAAGAGTTTTAGATTGATTTTTTTCAATGAGTCAAAGTTTTAAATTGATTGAATGTATCTAGTGAATAAATTTAATGGGTTTGTAAAGATTCTATCTAAAAATATACCAACTCTTACATATAAAAGAAGTAGTCACTAATTATGTATTATTATAATTTCCATCTTTTTAGCTAATATTGAAAAAAATAAGTTTATGGCTTAATTATTAATGAACTTCATTAATTCAATAACTTGTAAAAATAAAAAAGAATAATGAACATATGCACTAATAAATTAAGAATAATAAAAATATGCACTATAAATGATTTCATGTTTTATTATTGCATGAAAAATAAAGAATTGTGCAATGACAATACTTACTTCTCAATATGTGTTGTTCTATTTGATCCATTGGTAAAAAAATACTCAATTGTAATACTAGTTTCTTGCAATGTGTTATCTTATTTGCTCCACTAATAATCTTCTGAAGGCCAAATTACATAAACTTGATATGTTTTGTCCCCTTTGCATTTCTCTCCTTTGATAAAAAATTTGTAATTAAATTAAAATTAAATCAACAATGTAAGGTCTCCTCCTCTCAAACTATTTGGATGTGTAGGTTTTAGACTGCTTGGGCTCCTTTCTCAGAGCCCAAACTTTCTTGTTTTGTCTAGAGTATTTTGCACCAAGGGCTCCCTGTTGGGGAGCATCTATAGCATTTAGGCATCTCTAACCCTTCTTTCCCTTTTTGTCTTCAATCTAAAAACTTTATCCTTATTTTTTGGGTTTGTGCTTGTGCTCATTTCCTTTGGGAGTGGCTTTTTTCCTTTCTTATACCTTATTCTTTCACCACGTTTGAGTGGAAGAATATCATTTTGGGAGGCCCCTCACCCTTGTCAGTTTTTTTGAAGTGTGGCACTTGTTCATCATATGGAGAGCTAGAAATGATTGTATTTTTTATAAGTGTTCATCATATTTGCACATATCTAGTTTTGTAAATTCTAATATTACTTCATTTATGTATTTTCATATTATATTTCAATCCAATAAGGTGACCATGGAGCTCACTCATCTTCAAGAGCTTATTAATCAATGGAGAAATACATTATGAATAATCAATCAAGTTTCTCTTAAGTAGGATACTCCTCGAAGTCAATCCAGGACTAGACACTAGTGTCGCTTACTCCAAAACTACACTCCTATCACAACTCAAGGTCCTTACAAATATGGTCATGGCTACTTGACTATTCCTCTCTCTTCCCAACTCTTTGAATTGACGCTTGGGAGTATTTAGGAGCTTTGATGATTACTTCCAGCTAAGAGCCATTTGTTTATAGCTGGAAGGATGTTCCCAGCATTTTTAGACAGGTAAGAGACTCGATGCCAAAGTCTCTTGATGCTACTATTGGGTGGGAATCATTCCTAGAGGTGGCTAAACCCATATAATGGAGCCTCATCATTATGTAATCAATTAGTTTTGTTGGCCATTAGTTGAGTAAGACAATGTTAATTAGTTGTAAATTGTTTACTTGGGTTCCCATTCTATTTTGATAGGGATGGTTTTTCTATTGATGGCATTAACCACATGATATGTTTATCCATCTCTTTTATTTTGTTTGTAAAAATGTATTTAATTAATTTTTAATATAATACCTTTTTTACATAAAAAATTAAATACTTAAAGCATAACTACAATACTAAATCCTATCATGTGTTCCTATTTACTCCTCCAACAATCCCATAAAAGTTGAAGTACAAAACTAGCTAAAAATTTGTCCTTTTGATATGGGCCCAATAATCTAATAATATGTGTGTAATTCTTTTACATATAATGGTTTGATATTAATATTAGACTTAAAGGTCCTAGAGGACAGCGCAAATATATGTATGTGAATGAAAGTGTGTATTCAAAAGAAAAAAAAAACTATAAAATAAAATTATTTCCAATCATTTTTTACCATTTACTCATATTTAACAACCATTCGTTGTTTCCCTCCCTGATTTATTCACATTTCGGGTCTCCATCACACCATATTAGACTTAAAGATTCCAAAGTCTAAGAGAAGCTAAAATCTTAATAAATAAATCATTCAAAAATAAAAAATTATAATATTTTAACTATAAATCTATGTTTGCTACACAAATATTACAATCTAGCTTAATCCCATTAATCTCAACTATTCAACTTCTTGAACAAGTTATAGCTATTGTATTTAACACATAATAGTAGCTGCTAATTGTTTATTAATTTTTTTTAACAATCTCATAATGTTTACTTGATAAATTTTATGGATCAATTTAAATGTTTAATTTTTATTATTAAATTAAAATTTTAAAATAAAAATTATATCCTCTATCTCAGAGAAGAAAACAGAAAAAACCCTATATGCTTATTATATGTTTTTTAAATAAATCACGTTTACATGATTAATTTATGAAGCTGCTTTTTCGCAGGGTTGGGCAAATTCACGAAGGCACTTTTGCAAACTAGGCTTGCTTTGGATGAGATTTATGGGAGGACCCGTCAATTAAATCTTTGATGATGGGTAGTATTTTGAAACGACCATCTTTTAATGTCCACTTCAGATTTAAAGGATTCAAATGGATAACAGTCAAAACAGTAAAAGATTGGCATTGCAGGTGCTTTGTATTTATACAATTTTATATGTTTGAAAAACTAATCTTGATTTCATGTAATCCGCCCAATTGTGCTTCAAACTTAGACGATGTCAGACTGCGCTCGCGAAGTTGGGCGTCCTAGAAAAATTGTCAGATGTGATGTCGCACGTGTCTCCTGACAGATGTGACGCCTGACAAGCCCCATCTACCTCTCCCCGCGGCTATATAAGGTTGTTCGGGTCTTCAAAATCTATGAGAGAGCAATTGGAGAATTTTAGAGAAACGAGCAAGGAGGAATCAGTTTTTCACAGAGCCGCAAAAGAGAGCAGTATTGTGAGTAGAGAAGCTCATCTGGTTTAACTCCGAGCAACAGTCTCGACAGTTTAGTTTTCTTTATTATCTTGCAGTTTCATCTGCAGAAGACTGTAAACCCTCTGTTGAGGATTCAATGTAACCCGTTTCTACTAGACAAAATAAACTTTTTATCATTGCTCCGGCATTTCATAGGGTTTCAACTCTTTTTTTTATGCTTCTATATTACTTTCTTGTCTGTATCTTAGGTTAAACTTGATAGTTCATGTTTGTTGGAAGCTAACCCTCATTGATAGCTCTTGGAAAATTCATCATTCGTCTTCTAAAGAGAGTGATTTCGTAAAGTTTCCCAAGTCCCCGACATCACAAGGAATTCTGCTGGCACGTTTGGATTATGCAGATTTGGAGCACTTAGAGAAATTTCTCTTAGTGCAGAAGACCTCACGCTACCCAACTTCGAAAATCTCTCCCACGTAGTCCGAATTTGGAATCTCTTCTCTACGCTCCTTGCGGGCCTTTTTTCAAAGTTCGGCAAGTGGGATGTTTACATAATTTTTCTAAGTACCTTTGTTCTCCCGGGTGAGCTACGCAGCCCGACTGCGCTAGCCTTATTGAGCGCAGTCGGACGGGACCAAATTTTCTTAAGTCCCCACCTGCCCGATTGTACAGTGCAGTCGAACTACGCACTCCGTTGACTGTGCACCTCGGAGTTGACCAATCGTGTTCGCCCGCAAATTTTAACACCACAGCCCAATGTCACAGGCCTGTTCTTAAGCACTCGGGAAATTAAAATTAAATTTGAAACTTTAAATCGGTATTAGAGCTTCTGTGCCCTTGACACGGAGACCAAAGCAAAATGGCTTTCAGTAGCAATAATTCATTGCAGTTGCAGATCCCACGCTTCAACGACAAGAACTACGATTACTGGAGAATTCAGATGAATATCTTGTTCGGATCTTAGGAGCTATGGGAGTTAGTCGAGAACGGCTACCCAAAATCGGTAGATGTAGTAGCACTAGCCGCCCTCTCCCAAGCAAAAAATGACCTATTTAAGGAGAACACCAAGAAGGACTAGAAGGCCCTATTTTATAATATGCAAGCAGTCAAGGAGACCATCTTCCCACAGATCGCATCAGCCACCAAAGCAAAGCAAGTTTGGGGGTTCTGGCCAACGCGTACCAAGGCACCAACAACGTGAAGTTGGTGAAGCTGCAGATGCTCAGGAGGGAGTTCGAGAACATGCAGATGAGTGAGTCTGAGCCCATGAGTGACTTCTTCACCAAGACAACGGACATCATCAACCAGATGCGGTTGAATGGAGAAATTGTGTAGAGCCAAATAATTGTCGATAATATTCTCAAAAGTCTGCCTGCCAAATTTGACTCGGTTGTGATAGCAATCAAAGAATCAAGGGATTTGACAACCCTCTCGATAGACGAGCTCATGGGTTCGTTGCAAACACATGAGCAGAGGCTGAGTCATTCATCTCAAACCTCTCTAGAGCAAGCATTCAAGGCTCAGGTCTGATTCTGAGATAGCGGCAGACAAGACTCCCACCAAGGTGCCTCTAGTTCTCAAGGAGGAAGAGGCAGAGGTAGGTGGGGGAAATGAAACAAGTCATTAGGATGGTCAAACCCTAGTGAGGGATAGACAAACTGCAACTTCCATCAGTAAGGAGGAAGAGGCGGTGCGAAAAACCAACAAGCCAAATCTGGTAAGAAAAAAGACATGTCAAAGGTCTAGTGCTACTATTGCAAGAAGTTTGGCCATTACATCTCACAATGCAAAAAATGGATGGCCAAGGAGAACCAGCAGCAGGCCCATTACATTGATGAAGCCGAAAATGCGATAGGAGGAAATGTGCTGCTGACTTGCAATATCGAGGAGTGCCAGAAGAACGTTTGTTATTTGGACAACGGGTGCAACAACCACATGAAGGGGAACAAAGAAATGTTCTCACAACTAGATGAAACAATCCAGTCTGAGGTCAAGATGGGGAACAACAGCAAAGTTCCCGTGATGGAGAAAGGAAAGATCCTCATCCGCACTAGGAACGGTGAACGAAAGTAGATCTGTGATGTCTACTATGTGCCTAGTCTGAAGCATATCCTATTGAGCATCAGACAACTTGTGCAAAAGTGACATATGGTCTAGTTTAAGGACAAATTTTGCACCATCAGAGACAAAGCACATGGGAAGATAGCAACAGTGTCCATGACAAAGAACAAGATTTTTTTACTATAGATTCAAAATGAGTCTCTGATGTCGCTGAGTGTAGTTGTAAAGGATGCTACCTGGTTGTGGCATCTCAAGTTTGGTCACCTAATTTTTAGTGGCCTAAATCAGCTGCACAAGAAGTAGATGGTGAAGAGTTTACCCCTGATAGAGCAGCAAAACTAATTTTGTGAAGGCTTCTTAGTCGACAAACAACATAGGGATTCATTCCCTTTCGGATAGTCTTGGAGAGCATCACAACCATTGGAGGTGGTGCACTCAGACATCTATGATCCGATGCAGACCAGCATGTTTTTCGACAATAAATACTTCTTGAATTTCATTAATGACTTCAACCGAAAGACCTAGATTTAACCCATCAAACTGAAGTCAAAAGCATTTGCCAAATTCAAGGAGTTTAAGGCTTTGTTGGAGAAACAGAGTGGATATCAGATCAAGACTCTCAGGACAGACGATGGAGGTGAATACATCTCCAACGAATTCCACAACTTATACAAGCAGCATGGAATTTAGAGGCAGCTCACTGCCAGATACACATCGTAGCAAAATGACGTAGTTGAGAGGAAGAATCGGACCATCATGGAGATGGCACACAACATGATGAAGGCGAAGGGATTACTGCATGAGTTTTGAGCAGAGGCTGTAACTTATGCAGTCTACTTGCTAAATAGATGTACCACCAAAAGTGTGAAGGGCAAAATCCCTTAAGAGGCTTAGAGCGGTGTGAAGCCAAGTGTGGCTCACTTGCATGTGTTTGGGTGCATAGCATATGCACATGTTTCAAAAGAGAAGCGACGAAAAATATATAATCAAGTGAAGAAGTGCATTTTCAAAGGGTACAATGAGCAGGCGAAGGCGTACAGGTTGTACAACCCTGTGACGAAGAAGCTCATCATCAGCCGTGATGTGAAGTTCCTAGAAGATGAAGCCTAGAATTAGAAATTGAATACTGGCCAATAAGAGCCAACAGTAGTGGAGTCTGTTGACTTGGAGGAGGGCAGTGTGCAGCCACCTACAACCTCAAGCAGCAGCAGTGGTGCTAGCAGCAGCACAACCACACCATTTCGCTCGCCTCCACTTGTAAGCAAAATCCAAAACCTGGTGATGCCAACGAAGACAAGGAGCTTGCAAGAAATTTATGAGGCAACCCAAACCCATCAGGATGAAGAATACTATGACTTTGCATTTTTTATTGAGGTTGATCTAGTGGAGTTTGAAGACACAAGTCAAAATCAGAAGTGGGTGAAGGCAATGGAC
The DNA here is from genome assembly GCA_028583015.1 of Wollemia nobilis. Lineage (NCBI taxonomy): Eukaryota > Viridiplantae > Streptophyta > Pinopsida > Araucariales > Araucariaceae > Wollemia > Wollemia nobilis. The sequence continues at coordinate 1,984,692 of JAQPPZ010016856.1, read as the reverse complement.
AAGGAGATAGAATCCATTGATAAGAATGATACATGGCAGCTGGCAGATATTCCAAAAGGGAAGAAGACCATTGGGATCAAATGGGTGTACAAAATAATATTCAACACCCAAGGAGAAGTTAACAAGCACAAGGCCATATTTGTGGCGAAAGGCTACAAGTAGAAGTCAGGCATTGACTATCATGAGGTTTATCCGTCTGTAGGCCGACTTGACACAGTAAGGATGATCCTAGCACTAACAACTCAGAAGGACTGGAGTGCTTACCAGATGGACGTCAAGTCAGCTTTCCTCAATGGAGTGTTGGAGGAAGAGGTCTACATAGACTAGCCACCAGGGTATGAGATTGAAGGCTAGGACAAAAAAGTCCTGAAGCTGAAGAAGGCCCTGTATGGTTTGAAGCAGGCACCCTGGGCTTGGTATAGTCTGATTGACAGTTATTTTTAGGAGAATGGGTTTGTAAAATGCCGATATGTGGACACTCTGTACATGAAGACAAATGAAGCAAGTGAGCTCATTATCGTCTGCTTGTAGGTGGATGATTTGATTTGCACTGGCAACAACACATAACTGTTTGACCAGTTTAGAACAACCATGAAGGAGTTCAAGATGACGAACTTAGGGCTTATGAAGTATTTTCTTGGAATTGAATTTGACCAATCGGCATATGGCATCTTCATTTCTCAGGGCAAGTATGTGAAGGATGTCTTGAAGCGGTTCAATATGGAGGACATCAAACCTGCCATCACACCTATTGCCACAATTTTGAAGCTGAGTAAGTTGGACTCTGGTAGGAACGTCGATCCAAATTTGTTCAAGCGGCTAGTTGGCAGTCTGATGTATTTTACTGCAACTCGACCAGATCTGATGTTCAGAGTTAGCCTGATCAATCGTTTTATGGAGACTCTAAAGGACATGCACTAGCAAGCAGACAAGAGAATCCTGCGCTATGTCAATGGGATGCGAAACCATGGCCTATTTTATGCCAGATAGGACCAGTTAGAATTAGTTGGCTACACAGACAGTGACTGGGTTGGAAACATCGATGATCGAAAGAGCACCTTCGAGTATGATTTCCATCTCGGATCAGAAGTAGTCTCATGGACGTCCAAGAAGCAATCAATAGTTGCATTGTCCACTACTGAAGTAGAATATGTCGTCACCACGTTAGCTACATGCTAGGCAGTTTGGTTGTGAAGAGTTCTGGGTGAACTGAACAATCTACTGGCAGGCGCGACAATAGTCTTTTGTGACAACAATTTCATTATCGCACTGTTGAAGGATCCAATGTTTCATGGCCGAACGAAGCACATAAATATTTGTTCTCACTTCATCAGAGAGCTGGTGAAGTTCGATGAAATTTAGCTGTATTTTTGTAGATCCAAGGAGCAGTTGGCAAACATTTTCACGAAGCCTTTGAAGGAGGAGGACTTCAACAGATTGCGACAGCAGCTTGGAGTCAAAGCCCTCATGAAATCAGGTTTAAAAGAGGGTGTTAGAAAAACTAATCCTGATTTCACGTCATCCGCCCCACTGCACTCTGAACTTGGGCGACATCGAACTGCGCTCGCAAAGTTGGGTGTCCCAATAAAATTGTCAAATGTGACGTCGCACATGTCTCTTGACAAATGTGACGCCTGACAAGCCCTATCTACCTCTTCCCGCGGTTATATAAGGCTATTCAGGTCTTCAAAATCTGTGAGAGAGCAAGTGGGGAATTTTGGAGAAATGAGCAAGAAGGAAGTAGTGTTTCATAGAGCCATAGAAGAGAGCAGTATTGTGAGCAGAGAAGCTCATATGGTTTAACTCCGAGCAGCAGTCTCGACAATTTAGTTTTCTTTGTTATCCTACAGTTTCATCAGCAAAAGACTGTAAACCCTTTGTTGAGGATTCGATGTAACCCGTTTCTACTAGACAAAATAAATTTTTTGCCATTGCTCTGGCATTTCATAGGGTTTCAACTTATTTTGTCTATGCTTCATTATTACTTGCTCCTCTGCATCTTAGCTTAAACTTGGTACTGTTTTAACACAGCCATAGTTCAAAACTTGTTGGAAGCTAACCCTCGTTGCCAGCTCTCGGAAAATTCATCATTCGTCTTCTAAAGAGAGTGATTTCGTAATGTTTCCCAAGTCTTTGACATCACAAGGAATTCCGCTGGCGCGTTTGGATTATGCTCCAAGTACAGAAGACCTCACGCTGCCTTTGTTCTCCCGGGTGCGCTGCGCAGCCCGACTGCGCTAGCCTTATTGAGCGCAACTGGACGGGACCAAATTTTCTGAAGTCCCCACCCGCCCGACTACGCAGCGCAGTCGGACTACGCACTCCGTTCACTGCGCACGCGGGCGTTGACCGGTCGCCTCCGCCCGCTTGCGCAAATTTTAACGCCGCAGCCCGACGTCGCAGGCCCGTTCTTGCGCACTCGGGCGACTGAAATTAAATTTGAAACTTCACTATACAGCTGAATGGTACATCTGCCCTGCATCTTTACCAGTGGACCTTATTCGGCCATTAATCTCACTAATCCTCTCCCCCATTTGGTAACGGAAGACTATTTCATGAGAACTGCACCAGCATGACTGAGAGACAGTTCTATCAGGTCTGTACAGACACTCAACTTGATATTCTTCGAGGATATCCTCAGCCTGAAAGGCAATATCCCGGACATCTTGGATCCATTGTTTTGCGGAATCATTGTGGGTACTCTGTGTATCTGCATCTTGTAGATAACCCTTCACATGTGTAAGCTGCTTCTGCAACCATTCAAAGTCCCCTGTGAAGTTGCACACCAGCGATGCCTCATTGGCTATTTGTTGGACAACCGTTTCACCAACTGTTTCGAGAGGACAACCTGCAAACAGTTAGTAATACAATATACATACTCGTTCTGCTTTTCCTGGGACATCTCTTCTTCTAGAACTGCAATTTCCGGAGCCACTAAGGGTACTCGGCTTCTTTGCTCACATTTATACCCATCGACAAAGAATCAAGCCTTTTCTTAAACAGAACAGCCTGTCAATTGGGCAGCACCATTCTCAGTTTAACCTATAAAAGTGCGAACTGATTTGAACTGGTCTAGAAAGGTTAAAGCATACTAGTAATAGAGGTCAGGCCCCACAAACGTAAACCTGAAGCAGATTAGACTACTTAGAGAATAAAACCCTTATAAACTTTACTAGACAGAGCTTAATCATAAAAGGGACTCTCACCCGTAATCATGCAAATTAGCAATTAAAATGATCCTTAATTGTTAGGCATGAAAATAGAGGACAACCATTACATATATGATAAAGCATAATATGAAAAGATTGTATCTAATGCTTAACAACAAATGAGCTACTTCTAAACCAAAATCTAAGACATAAAACCTTAATGTGAGTATTTTGCCAGGTCTACTTACATCTACAAGCCAATTTCGCTGATCGGCCAGAAAACTGGGTGTGTCCGAAGATTTCTGGATTCTCAAACTAGGATCTGCAACCGTTTGATCTCCTTCGACAACTTCTCCACACTCCGACTTATAATTATTTCCCTCTGGCTTTCCTACAAACTAAAGGCGGCAAATAAGTCCCTACTGCAAATATTATCATCTGTAGTTCACAGAATAGACCAGAAGATTAAATCGGCAAAATATAAAAATATGGCAAACGTTTTACAATGGATTCATTATTCATGTAACCCCGCCCAAAATGAAATGGGCAAAGCATCCATGGTACGAAAAGTAAACAGGAGGAGTACAAGCAGTTCAATTGTGCGATTAGACTGATTCATAACTTGCGACACAAGAAAGGTACTCGGCCTACAACTTTTCGGCTAAAAACCAAAGAATACTGGTTGATGCTGGTTCAGGTAAATTTTCAAATTAAAGAACCAGGTCCACAGAAAAAAATATAGACATGGTGTCAGTACCTACCGATTGCGCAGTGGAGCACGCAAAAAAGGACAAGTTTCTCAAATCTCAGCTGCAGCCAAATAGACCAACCATCTAAACAAAAACCTACAAACCGCATGCTAGAGTACATATCGTTGGAACAAAGAACACAAAAATGAAATCGGGAACCGAAACAAACAAAAAAAAAAATCTCAGAAGCAGGCGAGGATAAGATAGCGGAAATTGAGAAACTGACGGTGACAAGTGTTTGAACGGCAGAGTGGGAGGAATGGGCCATGCGGACGGCATGTTTCATGTCGGCGCAGCCCTGTTCCCAACGTTTGACGCCCACCTCCTCCATCTCAACAGATTGCACTCCGCCCTCAGAAGTTATGGAACTTCCAGTCCTCGGGGCCCCAGCGCTCGCTCAAGTCCGGGTCCAAAGATAAACTTATACAACTCGTCCTTCTCCTCACGTGATGCTCGTCTTCCTTTTCTTTTTGTCGCCCAGTCCCACCGTCTCTGCCGACCTCCAATTAAAAGATGTCCTTGGCGTCGTCGCTGCAATGCTCGTGGTCCACTCCTACTTCACGGGACAACCTGGAACCAGACTTGTGGAGGAGAACCTTGCCCCGCCTCGGCGAATTCCCAGCAGCATTCGGGTGCAGCTCTCGAAACAGTTGATGAAATGATTGTCCGACAAATAACCAATGAGGCAACTTCACACACGACTTTGAATGGTTGCAGAAGCAGCTTACACACGTGAGGGGTTATATACAAGATGAAATACAGAGTACCCACAATGATTCCGCAAAACAATGGATCTAACACAGAGTACCCACAATGATTCCGCAAAACAATGGATCCAAGATGTCCGGGATATTGCCTTTAACCTGCGGATATCGTCGAAGAATATCAAGTTGAGTCTCTGTACAGAACTATAGAACTGTCTCTCATCATGCTGGTGCAGTTCTCATGAAATTGTCTTCCGTTACAAAATGGGAGATCAAAGGCCAAATAAGGTCAATTGTTAAAGATGCACGGCAGATCAAAGGCCGAGGACGAATTATGTGTTAATGGGGTACACAGTTCTGAATGGTCAGAAAGATAATTAGAAGTACCAACTCAGATCCATAGACCTAGCAAGCGAAAACTACAGCAATTAAGTGACGGCAGACGACACAATTATCAAACATTCATTGTAGTGTCGTGAACACAACGCAACTTATCGAGGCGATAAGATGATAACAAAATAATAATAATAAAAATAATAACAATAATAAAATAACACAACAAATGATACCAGAATTTGAATTTTTCTTCCTTTAGAATTAAAAACGGATGTTTCAGCTCAACGGGTGGAATGTCTATAAAATCTAGATTTTTTTAATACATAAAGGAATCTGTAACATTATGAGTGTATGGTATTGTTATTATAAACTTTATTTTATTGGGTTAGACAAAGTTAACTGACCTAACCCTTATCTAATTAGGTTAACGAAGTCAAAAGATCCAACCCCAACCCTTCAAGGCATCTAACGAAGTCAAAGGACCCAACCCCAACCCTCCAAAACATTGAAACTGGAACAACTAACCTATAAACTCTCTACCTTTATCAATCCAACTAATCCCTTTTTAAATACATCAAACCTTAAACCTTCCAAAAAAAAACTACTAAAACCCTAATCAAGTAAATTTCATGGAACTGTCAGAGACCACCTCCTGAATTCTCATCAGAGATGAAGCATTTAAATCTTTAGGTGACTAGTTGATAACAATCAATTTAAATTTGATGTATGACAGTACAATAATTAAAGTTTTGGATTATCTTTAATTCCAAACCATAATAATGTGTGTGAGAGCTTGCTTCTGACAAACAAACAAAACAAATGTGTGACAATTTACACCCACAGCAATCGCCTTGGATACTGGTTCCCGGCAATCACTCCGTACCTTATGTTTTATGTGGCCACAAAAGCCGACGGGCGGGAAATGGCAATGCCAATGACAACGGCACTATAAAATGGTATTTTATCAATTCATATGAGGACTGACAGATTTTCAGAATTTGTTCACCTTGGCCGTTCACGCTGTTCAGTAAACATTCTGACGGATTGTTCTACTTCCAACGCTATCTCTATCTTATTCTTATCCTTATCCTTCAGGAATTGGCTCTCCGGTGATCGAGGGGTCCAGTAGGTGCCCATTGAAGAAAGGCACCACGTGACTGAACATTGTAGAATGCTAAAACTAATGTTTCACGCGGACTGTCCTCATCTCTAATTCGGGTTTTACTCATTGCTGACGCATTAAACGTTTAAACTAGCAATTGCACCCAGGGCAAATGTGCATTTACTCGTATATTTTCAGTCAAATTACTTTTTGTGCCCGTCATTGTCCACATACAAAATAATTTAATGGCTGTCAAGTATGCTGTAAAATTAACATTTTATTTATGTTTACTGTTCCTATTTTTATATATAATATTTAAATTATTTATATGTAATGTTTCTGTATATTTTATCATTTATATTTTAAATTTTATAGTTTACTAGACTTAAACCAACTCAACCGTCAGATAAATACTTTGATGGAATACAATAAGGTTTTGATTGAGTGAGAGAGTTCACAACGATTTTTCCTCACATTCCTTTTAATATCCTCCCATTTGTATAAAGTTTATTTTAAAATTTAAAATCTTTTAATAAAAATTATGGTATAATCTTATGGCCATGGATTTCAAAGAATTGTGCATGCTAGTTTACTTGATCATTACATGTTTATATAAGCAAGACATTGTTATATAAAATATATTCTTTATATGCTCACATAAATGTAGTTTTTGTTAAATTTAATTTATGTAATAAAAAAATAAAATAATTCCGAGTGTTAGAAGTGAGAAGTCTATTTAAATGTAAAAAAAAAAAATGAATTTTACCAAAAAGATAAATGAATTTCTTCAACCATTTTAACAAATTTAAGTACATGAATAGATTTTTATATGCATTTTTATTTTGTAGAAATGATTGTTGAAATTATTTTTTTAAAACAAAATGATTTTATGAAAATAAATCAATTAAACTGAAGATTGACTTACAACATTAAAATTTAGACTTATAACAATAAACACTCTAACATTTCAAAATTTAGTCATAAGTGCATCCCATGCTAGAAGAAGTTTAGGCCTAACTACACCCCATGCTACAAGATCTCCATAGGGAACAATATAAACTTGATTAATCTACAAGAATACTCTCATAAGAAACAATTTAAGGTTATTTAAAAGCAAGAACAAATGATCAAGAAGAAAATAATTTGTTAAAATTATATAGGATATTTTTAAAGTCACCATAATGATATTGTAGACAAATTATTTAAAGAATTATTGTTGTCATTTAATAAAGAAAGATATACATACCTCAAGATTAAATTGTTTAAAAGAATTCATTATCTAGTTCTCTTTTCCAACATCAAAAAAATAAATTACTTCAAAAATATAATATGTGTGATTATGTAGTAGTCAAAGTTGTGTATTCTATATATATATATATATATATATATATATATATATATATATATATATATATATATATATATATATATATATTCTTGATACCCAATGACTAACCCAGTATGTATCTTACCTTGATACCCAATAACATGGACTTGACTTAGTTTGGTATATAAATATTTCTTGCTATTAGTTAAATTATTTTTCTAGAAGAGAAAATATAGCACTTTTTTATTTGTTAAAGTTGTGGTTGTGTGAATCTATTGGGATACAAGAAACTTACTTTAAACCCAAGGCCCATATATGCATAAGGATAAAAATGTAGCCCATGGTTATCCAATCAATTTTAAACATGGATATCCCTAGGTACAAGCCATATTTACCACTCCATTCTATCCCCATCTAGGTTCCCATATATCATTCTATAAGCCATTTGAAATTATATAAAATTCTTGCATTTGGTGTGAGTTTATGATCCATATTAAGACATAGTTATTAATGTATTATAATGAATCAATGCATAGTTCAATTTTATTTTAAAATTTATTGAACATTGAATTACTAAAATGATTAATTGAAACTACACTAGTTTATTGGAAAGGCTCCAAACTTATCTAGAACACCACTAAAAAACAAAAAAAAAAATGAATTATACAATTTTTTACTTATTCAAATCACCATATATGATGTAGTAAAGTTATGGAAGAAATTGAGAGATTATAATGTAATTATAAGGAGTTTGTGGTAAACATTGTTTAAATTACTTCATATATTGGTTTTATTGCTACATCTCATTTCACATTTATATATCTCTATTTAAACATTGAAGACATACCAATACCTATTTGAAGGAAGTAAGTAATTAATGTAGTAGAACAAGATTGTTATTTAGTTCGAAGGCTAACATAAAAATTTCTCATGGCTTGTGCATACAATATTGTGCTTGAGATTTAGTCAATTCTTGTTATATATATATATGAATAAATACATAAGTTGATTTATAATCCTCTCATGGCTATATATATCTATCCCAAATTGGTTTTATGTCATTATGTACTCAAAGTAATGGTTGACATTAGACCCCATCCCATCCAAAATGGCCTTGTTGTGGTTGATCCACAACACACCCCAAAATTGGGGACCCACCTTTTTGCAGGCTTGCAGAGAAGAATCTCGGTGACCCAGATGCTAAAATTGAAGAAAAGAAAAAAAAAATGCCTAAGTGTTGAAAGGTGTCGCGAAATCGTGACTGGTTGCGCCATCGCTGCCGAAAACAGGAAAGTTGTCGCGAAATCGCGACATGTAGCTCCATCGCTGCCAAAGAGGAGAGACGTCGCGATTTCGCGACCGATTGCAGCAAAGGTGTACGGACGGAGAAAATGGTCGCGATTTCGCGACGTGTTTTGGGGAGGCGTACGGAAAGAAAAAGCGGTAGCGATATCGCGACAGAAAGCTGCACGAAGGTCCGAGGGGGAAAAACGTCGCGATATCGCGACGGTTTGTGGCAAGCAGGTTCGAAAATAAAAGCGGTAGCGATATCGCGACGGTTTGTCGAGAGAGGGCAAGAGAATGATAATGGTCGCGATGTCGCGACGTAAAATTGCCAAGGAGGCCCGACGGAGAAACGGTAGCGATTTCGCTACGCCTTGCGGAAAGAAGACTCAAAGTTCAAAACGGTAGCGAATCGCCGCCATTTCTTGAAGACAAAGGCTCAAAGCCAAAAGGTAGCGAATCGCCGCAAAATTCTCAAAAGAGCCCGACGAAGTCAGAAGGTAGCGATATCGCTACAATTTTTGGGGAAGAAGACTCAAGGTTCAAAGTGGTAGCGATATCGCTACCCTTCGAAGAAGAAGGCCCAAAGCTTTAAAAGAGTAGCGATATCGCTACGAGAAGCGGTCGGGAAGCATGTAGCGATATCGCGACATGTCGCGATTTCGCGACATGTCGCCATATCGCGGCTAAGAAGATGAACAGGCAGACTTGCAGTTTTGTCATTTTTTTTTCACAGTAAGCGTTACACAGACGCAGAAAAGCAGGACACGTGGCGCATAGGTGTCAAACTTGCAGAGGCGTTACATGCAGAGATGAATTTCGAAGCGTTTTCAAATTTGAGCGTGAATCAAAGCGGGAAAAAGCAGGAATTTGAGGGGTCATGTGCAGGAAGGTGAAATGAAGCGACAGAGAAGATCGAAGAGCCACGTCAAACATTATAAGACCAGAATTGCAAATCGAAGAAGGGGTTGGAAATTGCCGAATACGGAGTTGCGTAGACAAGAGCTTCATGCTATTCTCGGGCCTCGTACTTGGGCAATTTCCTTCTTTTTGTTCCGGAATTTTATACCTGGAACATTTTTGAATGTAATCGAAATATTCTTTAATACAAAATACAGAGAGTTGGCATCTTTTGGATGAGAAAGAAGGAGTTACTTCTGCATGCATGATTTAATGTCTATCTTTCCCTTCCAGATTTCTTAGGTTTTTAGGTGAAGTTAATGCAAGATCTCTTGGTTGCTTCATGCGAATGCCTGTTTCTGGAATTACCACAGAAACCCTCGAGACTCGCACCTGGCCTATTTGGATTGTGTGGATGTGCAGGTTCATTAGGTTAGGTTGCATGTAGAAAGCCTCAGTATCTTCGGTTTCATCCGATTAATGACAGCTTTCTGACTGTAATTTATTTTACATTTTTATTTATTTTGTCTTTGCTTTTCAAACCCATATTTTATTTTCAACAGTTTAATTACTGTGTTTGAATAAATCACTAAAAATCCATCAAAATTAAAGATTAAAATAGATTTTATTCATTTTAGAGTCCATTGCACTTTCAGAATTAAATAAACCATAGTGCCCCTTGTTAACATCCACTTGCAAACCCTAAGGTGTTCTTAGCATTTCATTTTAAACAAAATCCTTGATAATCAATAATTAGCATAATAAGAACCTTGGAGAAATCGTTTTTCTTTGCAAGCAGAGGATTTAGGACTCGGATCCTACAGGAGAGTGTGTTTTCACAATCGGGTTAAAACACCACTCAACAGATTGGCGCTAGAAGGAGGGCCGAATCGGTTTATCTATTTCAATTTTTATATCTGAATATTTTGTTTTTGATTTAATTCTAAAATTATTTACGGCTAAACTGCAACACTGTTTTTGTGTTTGTTGCAGGTTTTCTTCGAACTAGCCGAGGGTTTCCTCAGCAGTGCTGGACCCACCACGCCGTATTGCGACCAGGTCTCAAAAAACCGGAGAAACTATTTTTCACGACCTTACTGGTACTCCCAAGGGTAAATTCAAGCAAGTCGTAAGCACTCCAAAGAGCAAAAGGCCTCGTTTTCTCCAGGAACGTCGAGTGGACCTACGCCAGTAATATCCGTTGCCCCTAGTGTGCCCATAGTTTGTAATATTTCTTCCGCTATTGTAGGTCTGTCTACATCAATTCTGAGTCAAATGGCTCAAGCTCCAGCAGCTCCTTGGTATGGAGCTAACAATACTCCTTTGAATATTGCTGGGGATATCCATGAAATCCCCAAGAACATTGAAATATTTTTGCCTAAATACAAGCCGATGGCCTAAGAACAATGAGAAGAACATATCCAAGCCTATAGAGATGTTTTAATTAGGTCGCAAGTTCAGCATGAAGATGTAGCCTGCAGACTTTTCCCCATGAGCTTGGATCCAATAGCATATGAATGGTATATATGCTTGCCAACTGGTTCAATCACCTCTTGGACACAAATGGAAAATGCATTTGTCAATCAATTTAGGTCGCCCTTAGATCCCGCAACTATTTACAATCAGTTTATTACATGCAAACGGGGCCAAGGGGAACCAATCCGAATGTTTAATCATAGATTCCAAAAGAACTATAACAGAGCAATTAGACATTTTGCCATCGATCCCGCAGTAGCTTTGCAGATATATTTTGGGGCATTGGACCCCATGACAGCCATGTTTGCAAGGCGTAATCCTCGTGTCACCACGCTCGGCTTTGGCCTATAATGAAGCCATGACTATTGAGCAAGCAATTGACACCGCAAGGCTACGGGTTTACCCGGATGCCTATGTTGGGACAAGGGTGCTCCATATGGTCAGGTTCCCGAGGCAAATCAACTCATGGCACCACAAATGCCAAGTATGAATGCCTTCCCATATCAATAGCCGTATCCACCAAAGACCCGCATATGCACCCATTCCAATCCAACCAATCACAGCCATTCCACCTGCTCCTCGCATTTTTGTAGAACAATCAATCAACTACGCAGAAACTAGTCAAGTCAATCCTCAAGCCATAGTTCCCTTTTCGAATCCAATCCCAATTCAAGGTATCAATCCATATGGGAATCCAATTCCTCCGAACCCCACCCAAATGTGGAATCAAGACCCCATCAATTATGCAAATCCAATGGGGGTTAACAACAATGTGGTTCCACCGAAGGATGTCTTTTCGGAAGTTGAAGAGCTCAAGAAACTAGTGCATAAACTAAGTAATGATAGGGTTCAAAAAAAGAAGCATGAGTCTCGTGCCCCTCACCCAAGTCAGAATTTTAACAATAGAGGGAGGCACTGGAACACTAAGCCAAACAATGGGGGAGTTCCCGCTCCCATTGCTAATCAATTAGATGCTTCTGCAGGCCCTAGCCAATCCAATTCTCTTTTGAATCTTTCAGATTTGGCATGGGAAAGAGGGTGCAAGTTACATAACACAAAAGAACACAATGAGAGGAATTGTCCCGAGATTGCTAGATACACTCATTGTCTTCATGCACAAGTTGATGATTTGGAACCGGTATCAAATGAGGATCCATCGTATCGACAAGATGAAAATATTATGGTGATGGAAACAATATATCACCAAGAGGGTGAGAGCGAGGAGGAAGAAGACGAAGTTTTGGAACAGGAGGTGCAAGCTTTTCGAGATTTCAGAAAGGGGACTCATGGGTACCATTTGAGGAGTAAGTCTAAAGCCCCTAAAACCTCATCAACACCTCCAAACAGTTCTATTCTTCCTCCGGATACAAAGGCAAGTAACAACCCTCCCCCTCCACTCGTAAGAGAAATGTCTAATGACGTCCGAAAGACAATCAAATTCAAAAACCAAATTATGACGTAGTGGAGGATATGAAGAAGTCCAAATCTAGCCTTTCATTCCCGGACGCAGCTAAATTGCCCGGTCAAAAGGAGGCGTTGATAAGAGCTTTGAACTCACCCGATCCGATGTGGAAGGAAAAAGAGCTGAATCCCATCCGATTTTGCGAAAGGAGAGAAGGGATGTCCCGCCATTCTTATTAACTCGAGAATTGCGGGTAAGAACTTGCATAACCGTTTGGTAGACACAGGAGCCACGAGCAACCTCATGCCTACGGAGATATGTCAAATGCCGGGTCTACAACCGGTTTCATCCAAATGCACGGTCTTGCAATTGGACCGTTCGGAGGTAAATGTAGTAGGGACCTTATATGATGTCAAGATTCAATTAAATTCCGAACCCGGGGTCCAAAGAGAGTTGTAGACATTTTGGTGGTTAACATCCCAAGTAGGTATGGAATGTTACTTGTGAGAGATTTGATGAAAATGTTGAATGGATATTTTGCAACAGATCGCTCGCATATGTGGCTGCCATGGAAGGGCATTGCTAACCAAATCCGAGTGGAAAATGAACCGAGGCTTAAGGAGATTATAACGGATTTTAACAAGCCGAATGAGGTTCAGCTTTTCCGAGCCAGACCTAGGGGTCTATGCTCTTGATGTTGAGAAAGCTACTGATGAACTTAAAGAAGAAGTGTGTCATGGTGGTTCTTCTGAGGAGAAGGATTACACGTGGTTGCTCAAGTTTGATGGATCAAAATCTAGACAAGGAGCAGGAGCTGGAGTCGAGCTCACTAGTCCAGGAGGTAAACCATTATTGGCTACCTACAGACTGCAATTTCCTTGCACAAACAATGTGGCATAATACGAAGCATTGATCTACGGTTTACGTCTAGCATTGAGCAAACATGTTAAATGCTTGAAGGTTTTGGGAGATTTCGAGTTGGTTGTCAAGCAAATCAAAGGACAAAGATACATGCCACGACAAAATACCGAGCCTTTATAGGACTAGGGTTATGGACCTCATGGAGGAGTTTGATGCATTCAACATAGCCCTTATTTCTAGGAGAGGAAATCGAATAGCAGACTCTCTTGCAGTCGCCATGGGCATGTTAAACCCGGTGGATATAAAAAGATGTAAAAAGTTTTCCATTGAGCTGGTTCCTTGTCCATCAATACCTGATAATGTGAAGAATTTCTAGGTTTTTGAGTGTGACAGGCACATCTTCAAGTTTGTCACAAACTCGGGTATTTTTGAAAATCAGGTGATCGATGAGGAACAAAGGTGGCAGGATGAAACAGAAGAAAGTGAAACTGCGTATCAATCCAACAAAATTCCTAAAGACGTGGTTTCATTAGAAAAGATGTTCGACATGGAATGCAAGAACAAGAAAAGAAAAAGAGTCCCGCTCCCCAAAGATGCATGCGATTCAATTAACTGGGAGTGCAGACAATCCAAAGGAGGTGTACATAGCAAAGGCATGTACAGAGGAAGAAAGGAGCAATATAATACAGTGCATTGAAGCATTACATAGATTGTATTGCTTTGAACTACAATGAGTGAAGACTTACAACCAGAACATTATCACGCATACCATCCCTTTGAAGCTAGACTCCAAGCCTTTTAGGCAAAGACAACGAGTTGTTAACCCGCTATTGGAGCCTTTGATCGAAAAGGAGGTTAAAAGATTATTGGAAGCAAAAATCATTTTTCCTGTTAGGCACTCAACCTGGGTGGCCAACCTCGTTCCAAGTAAGAAAAAAGAGTGGAGAGATTAGGTTGTGCATAGATTTTCGAAATCTTAATAAAGCCTCTCAAAAAGATAATTATCCATTACCATCAATCGATGAAATTCTGCAAATGGTAAATGGATCTGAAATGATGTCCTTTCTCGATGGATATTCTGGGTACAACCAAGTTCTTATACATCCAGATGACAGGATGAAAATAGCCTTCACTACCAAGTGGGGGACATTTGCATATAAGAGAATGCCGTTCGGACTGTTAAACGCTGGTGCAACTTTTCAACGTGCCATGGATTACGCATTCAAAGGACTAATAGGCAAATGCATCATCGTGTATGTGGATGATATCCCAGTTTTCTCGAAGAAGAGAGAAGATCATGTTAAAGATTTGAAGAAAGTGCTTCAAAGATGCAGAGAACATGGAATTTCCTTAAATCCCAAAAAGTGCATTTTCGGAGTAACGGAAGGGAAATTGTTGGGTCACATCATTTCAAAAGAGGGCATATCCATCGACCCGTAAAGGATACAAGCTATCCAAAACCTACCTCTCCCGAGCAATAAAAAGAACTGAGATCTTTCTTTGGGCAAGTCAATTTTGTGAGGAAGTTTATCTCTAGCTTTGCCGAGATAGCCAAACCTCTGAACCAAATGCTCAAGAAAGATGTGGATGTAAAATGGAACGAGGAAAGTAGAGTGGCTTTCCAGAATATCAAAGATGCCATTTCCAAAGCCCCTGTCCTTATAAGCCCAGATTACTCCAAGCCTTTTTATATTTACGCTTTTGCATCAGAACACTCCTTTGCGAGTGTCTTAACCCAAAAAGGTGAGGATAGTGCCGAAAAGCCCATTGCATTTTTAAGTGCCCCTCTGAAAGATGCTCAATTAAGGTATTCAATCCTTGATAAGCAAATGTACGCACTTTTTAAAACTGTGAAAAAATTTAGGCACTACATAGTGCACAGCAGAATTATCGCCATCGTGCCCGATTCTCGTCGTCAAGACCATGTTTTTACAGAATGAACTAGGTGAGAAGAGAGGAAAATGGATTTCGACCATCCAAGAATTTGATCTCGAAATCCAACCAATGAAACTAGTTCGAGGACAAGGACTGGCAAAGGCGATCGCAGAAAATGATCCGCAAATAACAGGTCAATGCTCAAATACATAATACATGGCTAAGGACGACTGGTATGTTGATATTGTGCATTTTTTATTGATTGGTAAGTATCCTTCTAATCTGAATTCAACACAGAGAAGAGCTTTAAGGCTTAAGTCCGTTAACTATCTAATAAAATCTGGTGTGCTTTACAGGAAGAATCATGAAGGCATCTACCTGAGGTGCTTGAACAAAGAAGAAGTTGTCGGGGTATTGCAGGAATTTCACGGGAAACATGGAACTGGTCATGGTGCAGCCTAACGCTACAAAGACATCAAATCCCGAGAGCAGGATATTACCGGCCACATATTTTCAAGGATGCGCATACCCATGTACGATCTTGTCACATCTCGTCAAGTGGCTGCAAATAGAGAAAGAAATGCAGCCATGCCGTTGCAGCCTGTAGTCGAAATGAGACCGTTTGCGCAGTGGGGACTAGATTTTATTGGGGTTATTAACCCAAATTCTTCCGATTCTCACAAATTCATTTTGACAGCTACAGACTATTGTACAAGGTGGACAGAGGCGATTCCTACTAAACATGCCACCACAGATGTTGTGATTAAATTTCTTGAGGATCAAATTATAACAAGATTTGGGATGCCCGACTCTATTGTCAATGACAATGGTAAAGCTTTTATTTCTACACAATTTGCAGATTGGGCATATGATAACAAAGTGAGCTTAAAGTTTGCATCCAATTACTATCCTCAAGGAAATGGGTTGGCCGAGTCTTCAAATAAGAATTTGTTGAATACTATTAAGAAGTTGCTGGAAAAGAACCCTCGGACTGGCACAATCAACTAAAGTTTGCCCTTTGGGCAGATAGGACCAGAGTGAAAGAATCCATAGGGAATACTCCCTATCATTTGGTCTATGGGCAAGACCCAATATTTCCAAAGCAAATTTGAAGTTGCAGACCTTACATTTCATACAAGAGTACTTGGGGACAGATGATCAAGTTGAAGCCAAAGTTGGAGCCAGTTGTTGCACCTTGATGAAAAGAGAGAAGAGGCCGTGAATCACATGAATAAACACCAGGAAGTAATCAAGAGATGGTTTGACAGAAGGGCCAAAGTTAAATCATTCAGAATTTCAGATTTAGTATTACTATGGGACAAAAGACATGAGGAAAAAGGAAACCATCAAAAGTTTGATTGTCTTTGGTTAGGCCCATATCAGATTTCGAGATTCTTGGGAAGAATACCTTCAGTCTAAAAACCTTAGAAGGGAAAGATTTCACGCTGCCGGTTAATGGGCAGATTTTAAAACATTATTTTAGCCCTTAGGTTGTGGGACTTTCATATCATTCTTTGATTTTGGTGGGATTTTCAGATCTTGTTTCATTGTTTAGGATTTTCAGATTTTGTTTGATTTAGGATTGTTAGCTTAGCTAGGATTTTGGTTGTGGATTTGATTTCAATTGTCATGTTGTTAATTTTGATAAAAAAAAAAAAAAACAAAACAAAAAGAAATAAATTGAGATGCCAACTTATGCTTAAGGTTAGGAGAATATGAAATATTGGAATTATCTTGTAAAGGCTCCACCAATAACATAAAACATTTTAAGTTATATTGTTTGATTTTGTGATACATGAAAGAATCAGTTTTGCATGACATATCATTTCATTTGCAAAGATAAGGCATTCATATTCCATCTCACCTCACATACATTTCATTTTAGTTACATATGCATCTTATGTACAAGCCATGAAAGTACGTCAAATTCTCTTAGGGTTGTGTTATAACATATATGTAAGTGAATCCTAAGGTTGGAAACTGAGTCTTGAGGTATCTAGAACCAAGCACGTCTCATAAATTAAAAAGGATCTTGAGCAAAATGATCAAAACCTAGCTTGGAGGAAAAGGTTGAGCGAAAGTGGTTTTCATGTCTATCCTATTATGCAACATGATCCTAAAAAAAGTGGTTTTGACCACTTCCATAGAACTTAAAGCCCACATGGAGTAGTAAGGATAGGGTGTAAATTCTCATCTCGGTTGGTTGAGAATCTGATTCCCCAAAGCTCCTATGTTTTCATTTCATAATTAGTCTTGGATTGTAAGGATCGTACTATTTGTCCTCTGCAAAGGATGGGTAGTCATCCCCAAGGTCTAAGTAATAAAATTAATATTTTCCATTCTCATCAGTCTTGGATTGTAAGGATCGTACTATTTGTCCTCTGCAAAGGATGGGTAGTCATCCCCAAGGTTTAAGCAACAGAATTAATGATTTATATCTAAGGTTTGGATTGTAAGGATCGTACTACTTGTCCCTAACCAGGATGGGTAGTCGTCCCCAAGGTCCAAGAAGTAAAAAGTAAATAAATTTTTCCCATCTCATCTTTATTTTGGATTGTAAGGATCGTACTACTTGTCCTCTGCAAGGGATGGGTAGTCATCCCCAAGGTCCAAAGAAATGGAGATAAGTTTTGGATTGTGGGGTTAGATATGCCCATGCATGGCATCATGTCTTGCCTAAAAAACAAGACCACCGATTGTCTAGAGGGTTAGACTAGCATGACCATTTCTTCCATAACTCGGTTTAATTATTTTGCTTAAAGTGAGGTAATGAACTCTAAATCAGAATAGTAAGGATAAGGTTAAACTCTCATCTCGGTTGGTTGGGAGTCTGATTCCCCAAAGTTCTGATTTCACATTCACTTGCACATGGGTTCTAGATAGTAGGGACTCATAACCAACTTTGGGATACAATAAGGTAATGAATCAGTGGATCCTAAGAGGGTTTGGCAATCTTGAATGCTTGTACATTATGATATAAGAATGACCATGCATCTTATGAAGGCAAGGCCTTCTAGCACGTCCATTAGGGTCACAAATCATTCACCATCCCACATATGCACTCATACAAAACTGATGATGGAGTGTGGATCAAATTAAAATGATAGGGAAGGAATTCATTGCACACACCGAGCTAATACTTGAGGATTCTAATGATTCATGTACTTCTGATCTTTGGGCATTTGTTATTTTGCTTATGTGCTAACATGTATTTGCGAGTTTGTGATATGTTTCAGAGTTGGTTCTTACTAAAATGCTCAAGAGCATTTGACAAGTAGAGTCGCCATTTGTTGTGGTTGATCCACAACACACCCCAAAATTGGGGACCCACCTTTTTGCAGAGCTTGCAGAGAAGAATCTCAGTGACCCAGATGCTAAAATTGAAGAAAAGAAAAAAAAATGCCTAAGTGTTGAAAGGTGTCGCGAAATCGCGACTGGTTGCGCCATCGCTGCCGGAAATAGGAAAGTTGTCGTGAAATCGCGACATGTAGCTCCATCGCTGCCAAAGAGGAGAGACGTCGCGATTTCGCGACCGATTGCAACAAAGGTGTACGGACGGAGAAAATGGTCACGATTTCGCGACGTGTTTTGGGGAGGCGTACGGAAAGAAAAAGCGGTAGCGATATCGCGACAGAAAGCTGCACAAAGGTCCAAGGGGGAAAAACGTCGCGATATCACGACGGTTTGTGGCAAGCAGGTTCGGAAATAAAAGCGGTAGCGATATCGCGACGGTTTGTCGAGAGAGGGCAAGAGAATGATAATGGTCGCGATGTCGCGACGTAAAATTGCCAAGGAGGCCCGACGGAGAAACGGTAGCGATTTCGCTACGCCTTGCGGAAAGAAGACTCAAAGTTCAAAACGGTAGCGAATCGCTGCCATTTCTTGAAGACAAAGGCTCAAAGCCAAAAGGTAGCGAATCGCCGCAAAATTCTCAAAAGAGCCCGACGAAGTCAGAAGGTAGCGATATCGCTACAATTTTCGGGGAAGAAGACTCAAGGTTCAAAGTGGTAGCGATATCGCTACCCTTCGAAGAAGAAGGCCCAAAGCTTTAAAAGAGTAGCGATATCGCTACGAGAAGCGGCCGGGAAGCATGTAGCGATATCGCGACATGTCGCGATTTCGTGACATGTCGCCATATCGCGGCTAAGAAGATGAACAGGCAGACTTGCAGTTTTGTCATTTTTTTTCGCAGTAAGCGTTACACAGGACGCAGAAAAGCAGGACACGTGGCGCACATGTGTCAAACTTGCAGAGGCGTTACATGCAGAGATGAATTTCGAAGCGTTTTCAAATTTGAGCGTGAATCAAAGCGGGAAAAAGCAGGAATTTGAGGGGTCATGTGCAGGAAGGTGAAATGAAGCGACAGAGAAGATCGAAGAGCCGCGTCAAACATTATAAGACCAGAATTGCAAATCGAAGAAGGGGGTTGGAAATTGCCGAATACGGAGTTGCATAGACGAGAGCTTTGTGCTATTCTGGGCCCGTACTTGGGCAATTTCCTTCTTTTTGTTCTGGAATTTTTATACCTGGAACATTTTTGAATGTAATCGAAATATCATTTAAATACAAAATACAGAGAGTTGGCATCTTTTGGATGAGAAAGAAGGAGTTACTTCTGCATGCATGATTTAATGTCTATCTTTCCCTTCCATATTTCTTAGGTTTTTAGGTGAAGTTAATGCAAGATCTCTTGGTTGCTTCATGCGAATGCCTATTTTCTGGAATTACCACAGAAACCCTCGAGACTCGCACCTGGCCTATTTGGATTGTGTGGATGTGCAGGTTCATTAGGTTAGGTTGCATGTAGAAAGCCTCAGTATCTTCGGTTTCATCCGATTAATGACAGCTTTCTGACTGTAATTTATTTTACATTTTTATTTATTTTGCTTTGCTTTTCAAACCCATATTTTATTTTCAGTAGTTTAATTACTGTGTTTGAATAAATCACTAAAAATCCATCAGAATTAAAGATTAAAACAGATTTTATTCATTTTAGAGTCCATTGCACTTTCAGAATTAAATAAACCACAGTGCCCCTTGTTAACATCCACTTGCAAACCCTAAGGTGTTCTTAGCATTTCATTTTAAACAACATCCTTGATAATCAATAATTAGCATAATAAGAACCTTGGAGAAATCGTTTTTCTTTGCAAGCAGAGGATTTAGGACTCGGATCCTACAGGAGAGTGTGTTTTCACAATCGGGTTAAAACACCACTCAATAGGCCTATATGTAAATAAAAATACAAAGAATAGTCATCACACTAAGTGGTAATGTTTTAGATGTATTTTATTTAATTTTGTTTTGTGTTCGGGAGAATTTTGTGTTCAAGCTATAAGATACCAAACAACATCCATGTTCATGGAAAGTCCACGAAATCCCATTTTGTGAACAAGAAAGTCAGACTATATGGATAATAAATATGGGAAATTCTTACCCTATGATAACCATTGACAACCCTGGTGTATATGACGATACATGCATTTAAATTATAAGAGGATATGCTTTTATATTTTTAACATGATGTAAAATTTTAGTACCGTATAAAGTATACTAATATGGATACAAAATTTTCATTGCTATTTTTTTCTTGGCACCAATTCATCAATATTTATATCAACATAGATTCCACTCAACATTTTCCTTCTTGTTGGAAACCTCAAAATTATAGAGGATGTATTTAATTGTTTTATATCAAATAAAATACTATATTTTATATTTGTATAATCATCCAATAAGGCTATTCATGTAGAAAACATAGACTACAACCTCCTTTTGTATGGAAACCATATCATGATGATATTTCCAAGATTGTGAGTTTCCTTGTATGATAGTCAAATAATGGTAAGAACTTGAGACAACACCAATATTGTATGGTGATTTAGTTGTACAAAAAAGTTTTATTGTATGGTGAATTCACTATAACAGAAGTTAATTTAGAATAATTTATTTATGGAATGCAACATTCAATTGAATGATAATTTTCTTCTTTTATTTGAATGACAAAAAGCTTCCTTTGAGTGAAGTTCAATATTTTATAATTCAATGGATTCTAAGTTTTTCTCCTAAATTACATATGCCTAAGTAATGTTCACTTCTCCACTTGAATTATGGTGACCATATATCTCATTGAATGTGATTGGCAATTCTTCTTAACACAAAATGAATGATTATAGTTTTGATAGCACCTTAGGATCCATTCATATGATATTTCAAATTGTGTTGAACTTCCATTATATTTTTATGGGAATGATAATCAAATGTTCCCGCTATGTACTTGAATGGTTTTGAATGTTGGTGTTTGGGTTATGTCGTACTCAGTATCCTTCTATAATATCATAGACCTACACACATAAACCTTCCAACCTACAACTCTACGAATCTACACATTCAACATTCATTCAAAATTTGGGGTAAATTAGAAATACAAATATATTTCTTTTATTAATATACCCATACAACACAACAAAATAAGATAATATAGAGAGCTCTAAACTTATATTCCTTCTCCTTTATATTCTTCTTTGAACTTGACATCCAATATTAGTCATCATCTTATCTCCTCCTATCCTAGATATTGTTCTATTATTTTTGCTCTCCTCTCATGTCATTTCATTTTATTTCATCTCCTCATTCTATCATTTCCCTTCCCATCCACCAATTTTATGAAAGGTTTTGTAAACTATTTTTGAAAATAATTTTATTTTTGTACTCATGGGGTAAGAGGAAATATTTCATGAGCAAATCTCATGAACATTTTCAGAGTTCATGACAAATATTTCATACATAGCAATCTCAAAAGAATGTATTTATGTTGTTGCTTCAATCGGTTGGTTCTTCCACTTTACTATATATTAATATTAGATCTTGTTTCTTTTACCTTGGCCACTTTAGAGTCTATCATCATCTTTATTTCATATTATTACTTTTTCATTAAGTGTGTTGCCTATTCTTCCATTAAAATATAGGAAGTGATATATTTGGCATTCTCTATAGGCTTATCATAGTATGGATACAAATATGCCACATTAAAAACTAATTATATGTCCACTCCTTGTGGGATTTCAATTTTGTAGGCATTGGCTGCAAACTTCTTTAAAACCTTACAAGGTCAAATCTTCTTCTCATTGATCTTTTTTTAATGTCATTGGGAAACCTTTCCTTTCATAGATGTGTCAAAAATAAATTTCCAACCTAGAATTCATGTGTTCTTTGCATGTGAGCAACATGTTGTTTGTATTTTAAAGATATCTTATCCTACTTAGCTCTTACCTCGTGATGTAAATTATGTATGTAGTTAGCAAAGTCTTCCATTATTACACTTGGCCTCTAAAAATATGTTATACTCTATAATTCATCCACTCCTCTTGGAAAAATTCCATACATAATTTTGAATGGACTCTTAGCTATACTTTTATTTACTAAATTATTATATGAAAATTCTATATATGCCAATAAAGTATCCCACAACTTTGACTTATTGTCAACTAGACACCATAGTAAATTTCTAATATTTCTATTCACAACTTCAATTTGTCCATATGTGTATGGATGATAAGCTAAGCTAAAACTTAATTTGGTACCCAATTTATTTTACAAAGTACACATAAAATAACCTACATACTTTGCATCCCTATCTAACACAATACTTTTTGGAA
Source organism: Wollemia nobilis (assembly GCA_028583015.1). Taxonomy (NCBI): domain Eukaryota; kingdom Viridiplantae; phylum Streptophyta; class Pinopsida; order Araucariales; family Araucariaceae; genus Wollemia; species Wollemia nobilis. The sequence goes on along the minus strand of JAQPPZ010016856.1, from coordinate 1,961,869 downwards.
AACCACGTAATCTCAAAACTTGTTAAAAGAACAAATCATTAATATGAGTAGCATCATTCATTTTATTGCAAGGTATGAAATATACCATCTTCAAAAATCTAATTACAACAAAAATTGAATCATTCCCCTTTTGTATTCAATAAAATCCAAGGACAAAGCCCATACTTATATCTTCTCATGGCCTTTCTAGTATCGATAATGGCTGATACAATCTAGTCTTTTGACACCCCCCTTTACATGTTGATAAACTCAAGAATACTGCACTAATTTTCTTGCATCCATAACCTTTATTGTCCAATAATAACTTGCACAAAGTTGTCTCATTTTCTTAACTATCTCAAAATGTCCAACAAGTTCACTATATTTTTATCTTATCAAGTTCTTCCTCTTTGATCTCCTTGGTATGCATAATTAATGTCCCTTGAATAATAATACTTCTTATATAAAATAATATGGCCATGGTGTTTTGTCTTCTATATAAGGTTCATCACAAGTTGCCCAAGCTTCTTTGAAATTCAAATCATCAACGTAGAGCTCTTTCATAGTATCAAAACTTGACACTTCAATCTTCATTGCATTCATCAACAAACTTCTTCTACTAATGTCATCAACTACCCAATTTAAACCATCACTTCTATGCTTTAAAAAAATTGAGTAACTTTGAAGATACTCCACACATTTCATGTATCTATGGTTAGAGTTTTGTTGATTGTTAATGAACTGCAAAGCATGATGATCTACGAAGAATACAAATTACTTTGGTAATAGATAATTCCTCCACTTCTTGAGTGTGTTCACTATTGCATAAAATGCCTTATCATAAACCAAATATTTTTTCTTGGTTTCAATTAATTTCTCACTAAAATAAGTGATGGGTCCACCCCATTGACTCAAAACACCTCCTATGGTTGTCCTATTGCTGTCATAATCTACACTATAAACCTTATTAAATTTTGGCAATGCCAGAACCAATTGCTCTATCACTTTCTCTTTCAATATTAAAAGTTTCTTTCTACTAAGTCTATCTATTTCAATTCATGTCTACCTCCTTTCATCATTTTTGTGATTGGAGTAGAAATTACACCAAATTTTTTGATGAAATTTCTATAAAAGCTTTCCAATACATGAATTTTTTTGGCTTCAAGCATACTCCTTGGTGTTGGCCACTCCGCAGCAGACTTCACCTTTTCTAGTTCCATCCATAAATCATCCTTGGATATAACATAATTCAAGTATACAAATTATTTCTTCATAAAACTATAGTTCTTCAAATTATTCAACAATTGTTACTTCAATTTTTTCCAAACTAACCTCAGATGCATTAGGTGTTCTTCCTTCATCTTGGTAAACATAAAAATATTGTCCAAGTAAACTACTAACCAAAAAATGCTTCAAGACCTCATTCATCAATCTCATTGAAGTGCTAGGTGTATTTGTTAACCCAAATGGCATAACTAGGCATTTGTATAATCCCTCTTTAGGCTCAAATATAGTCTTCCACTCATCTACTTATCTGATTTAAATTTTATGATAACTATTATTCAAATAAATATTTATGAAGTAATATGCTTGACTCAAACAATCCATCAATTCATCCATATGAGGTAATAGAAACCTATATTTTATCATAATCGTATTGATTGCTTGGGAGTCTATGCATATATGTTATTCTCCTCCTTTATTGAGTGTCAGGACAATTGGTACTACATATGGACTCAAAATTTCACTAATCAGCCCCTTGTTCAATAGCTCTTGGACTTGTATCTTCAACTCTTCATTTGTTGTAGGTGTCATCCCATAGGCTTCCTTGTTTGGTAGACTTGCTCCTGCTATGAAGTATATTTGACATTTAATGCCTCTCATAGATGGTAAGTCATTAGGTAATTATTTTGAAATAATTTCAACATATTATTTCAACAAATTATTCACCTCATGTGTAATGTCATCCATACTATTTATTATCCCATATTTTATGGGTTTAATGATGAAAGTAAAACACGCTTTCTCCTTCTTCATCTCCTTTAAAATTTATTTTCTCAAAACTTGATAAACTTTATAAGTGCTCTACACCTCTTTTCCTTTGTCCTTCAATGGAGTGAATGTGTGCATTTTTCTTCTTTCTCAATAGTGTATGTGTTCACCCTACCATCATGCATTGCCTTTATATCAAGTTGCCATGGTCTTCTCAACAAGTCATGACATACATTCGTTTGGATGATGTAATATAGAACTATGTCCTTATTAGAACCAAATTGAAATTTTAACATACATTGTTCAATTAGAAACAATTGGTGACAATTTTGTAACCACAAAACTTTATATGGGTTTGGGTGCTTCATCCTCTTCAATCCAAGTTTCTTTACAATATTTGTTGCCACTAGTTTATTGGTTCTTTCACTATCAAAAATCACCTTATAACACTTGATCCTTGATTTACAAATCATCCTGAATAGGTTCCTCCATTTTTCAAGTTCATGCACCTCCTTTGTTGTTCTCAATAATATCTTTTTCATCATAAGGAATTCTTCTTATTTAGGTTCTTTCATGTGTTTTTGTGAGGCTACACTTTTTTCACCTACTTGTGTAACATGGCTATTAGATTCCCTTCCATACACACTAGTTTGCTATGTTGTAGGGAATCTATGGATAGCTTCTCCAAATCTATAATATTTTTTTTTGAATCGTCTAACCCTTCCTCTACCATAACCTCCATGTCTTATCAAGAAATATCTAGCTTCTATATTACTCTAATAAGTAATAGTTTCTCCCTATTGCCTTTGTTGTCTACTTTCATTATGGTATTGTCTTCTACCACTATTGCTTTGTCCTCTTTCTCTTACATTATTTTATTTTATCAATAATTTTTCCTTTGTCTTGAGTTCATGCTGATATGCTTCTTCAATGGTTCTAATTTGAATCATATCGATATCATCTTGTATGGATAATCTAAGTCCATGTATGTATCTTACCATATTTTCCTCATCACCTTTAATATGACCAAACCTTATGGTCAATTTAGAGAATTCCTTCATATATTCTTTTACTCATAATTCTATTTGCTTCAAGTTTTAAAATATTCTAAACAATCCTATTTGATAATGTGTATGCAAAAAAGTAGATTTCAACTTGAACACAAATATTTTCCAAGTTTATATTTATTCCTTTATTTTTTCTATCTCTCATTTTGGACATGATCCCACCAAACCAATGCATGTCCGTTCAACCTTACACACACAAATTTGACCCATTCTAGTCCATAGATTCATAATAAAAGAATATCCACATGCTTATATCTAATCTATTAACTCTTCTAGATTTAAAATTCCATTAAAATTTGGAGTACCCATCTTAGACTAACATCCCATGTTTTATATTTCTTGAATTAACCACTAGTATGATTCTTCTCCTTGATCTTCCTCTTGAGCTTCTACATGACTAGTTTCTTCCTCTTCACTATCACTATTTTTTTAGATAATACCTCTACTTTAGGAAGTATCAGTTGCATATAACCTAGTAGTAATTCCTCTTATAATTTCAACTATGTCTATGGGCAAGGGTCCTAGAACACATGGTCTTCTTATTCCTCTTTCTATTTGTATAATCTTCCTCTAGTACGTATCACAATCCATTTTAATAAAAAAAATAATACAAAAAACTCAAAATACAATCTTCCATTGTATAGAAACCATCTCATGATGGTCGTCCCAAGACTATGAGTTTCCTTGTATAATTATCAAATGATAGTAAGACCTTAATACGACACCACTATTATATGATGAACTAGTTGTATAGTGGATTTATATTGTACAATAATTTGATTGTATGGAAACTAATTTAGAATCCTTTATTTATGGAATACAACATTGAATTGAACAATTATTTTCTTCTTTGCTTTGAATGATAGTAAGATTCCTTTAAATGAAGTTAAACATTTACTAATTGAAAAACTCCCTTCTTGATGGCAAATGCAACATAGAAAAATAATGCATAAACCATAGTGATTATTATTCATAGTGGTGCCCTTTAAATAACAATTGATTTAGGCTATTCATAGCCTAATTAGCTATTTCTCCCTAAGGTAGCAAACAACATGAATAGGTAGCCTTCCCCCTAAGGTAGCTAATAGCCTTAGGATATAACGCTAACTACTAACAAATATTATTCACGTAACAATGTGAATAATCATTCATGTCATTAACCATAGGTAATAGTTAAAGATATTTACAATGGTAAAACAAAGTAAATAATGGAATAACCTAATGGTAAAAATAAATACTACTTTTTACCATGTGGTAAATGAAATCTACCCTAATGTAGGAATATGGTTAATATCATGAATAATGGAATATTACTCTAACATCCCCCCTTATTACATCATTTGGGTAATGTATATAATTTCCCCAATACAGTGAAAATGATGTTGATCCGCTGGCTCTTGCTTTGGCTTCTCTACGAAAAATGGGTCATTCCTCATTTTATCTTCACATCAATGAATTTCCTTATTGTAATCTTGTCATCCAACCAGATTGCATGGGTAACCAACTATTGCAACCGCTAGGTGTACTAGAGTAGATCACTACATACAAGGTTCATTCGGTTTACAATATGATTTTGCAAAAAAAATTGATAAGGTAGCTAAGGTGTCAATCACTTCTGAAAATGCACCCTTATAAGTTTCCCCCCTTGTTTGCAAAAAAAATTGTAAAGGAATTTCTACAGGAAGTGTGACAAAGGTGTTAGTCGCTATCGAAAATGCACCCTTAGAAGTCTTCCTCCCTTTTTAAAAAAAAATGTGTGAATATAAGAAAATAAATATTTATCTCCCCCTGAATTGCAAAAGATGTGCAACTCATGAAGATTTGTTTTAAGGATTTTACAAAGATTGCCTCCTAGGAAAATTTATGCCAGAAAATTCCCCCCTTTTATTACAAGTACTCCAAACAAAAAATATTTTGTTATTTTATGAAGCCTAAAAGAGGTACAATCACCCCTTTATTGTAAGTACTTAAAATAAAAAATTATGCTATTTATGAAGCCTAAAAAAGAGAGTGAAAATGGTGCTTGCTTAGGGTGACAAATTTGTTTCCATTTAAAATGTTTTTTTAGCCATGAGCACTTTGTGTGCTCTTTCTGAACCATAACCAAAATTAGAATCAGACACTTCACTAGCAACATTGCCTCTTTATCTATTTTACCTTTGTGATGTGTCTTTGCCATTTTTGTTTTACTTTTTTTTAAACCAACACTGATTAGTGTCATGGTTTTCCTTTTTACAATTTGTGCAAAACTTCTTTTGAGGTTTCTTTCCCTTATATTTTGAAGATGATCCTCCCTTTTGAAAATTTCCTTTCTTTTTTTCACCCTGATTGTTCGAGTAGGGTATATTGTTTGTCACTTCATCACTTTGGAGTTGATTTGCTTCCCCTATTTGAAGCAAATTGACTAACTCCACAAAGGTGATTATTCTTTGAGATACATTAAGGGATGTTATTAACATCTTGTAGGATTATAGAAGAGCCCTCAATATTATTGAATTCAAGATAGTATCTTCTACTTTTTCTCCTAAAGCATTCATATTTGACTTCATTTTTACCACTTTGCAAAGGAATAGTTCTATTGATTCTCCTGACTTCATATGGAGTGTATGAAGTTGTGTTTGAAGGTTTAGAATAGTAGATTGATTCTTAACTTCAAAAATGGTACAAAGTGCATTCCATGCATCTTTACCATTTTTATCTTAACTTATGTGAGGTTGGATCTCATCATTAGTATCTAGGAGAATCAACATGAGAAGACAATTGTTCTTTGTATCCCATGATTTTTGATCTGCTCTTATTGATGTGGGTCTTGTTTCAATGCCATACACTAAATCCCACATTTCCTCTATAGTAAGTACGACTTTCATCTTAGTTTTCCATATTTAATAGTTAGGACCTTTAAGCAATTGTGTATCATTTAGATATTGGTTGATAGTTGCCATGATGAAGGTTCTATAATTTGCACTAAGATGATATTTCTTTCACTCTTAAGTGGTATTTAATGGCACCTACCTGAAAACTCTCTTTGAAGAAATATGATTATTTTGAGGATATTTAAGCCAAAAAAAAAAAGAAGTGAAAGAGAATTCACTCAAAAAGATATAATGGCACCTTCCTAAAAATCCTCTTGAAGAGGAATAATTAGTTTGAGGATATTGAGCCAAACAAATAAGAGTGATCTTTTAGGGTAGTATGGAGAGAATATCAATTTTTAAAATGGCTTATACTTGTGCAAATGAATTTGCACAAATTATTATGAAATTTTAGGGTTTTGATTTCTCTTGATTTTGATGACTTATAATTGCAAAGAAAAATAAATTAAATGCAATAATAAATCAAAGAGTTCCCACAAATTTTTTATCACTTAGATTTCGGATGCAACTGAAAATGCACCTAATTTGCCAATTTGTAATAAAGATGTCGAGTGATATCGAAAATGCACCTTTATCACCAAATTCAGCAAAAAAAATCAATTTATGTTGTGCAAAAAATTTATATATTGTCTCCTCTTTTTTTTCAATTTTGCAAAGAATGTGGCATAAAATAATTACCTTTCCTTTTGATTTTGCAAAATAAACAAGGTTTAATTTTTAAGTGCTCCTCACATTGTGTTTTTTTTTTGTGGAAAACATCCCAAAAGAGATGCCACTTTCGGGTAAGACCTAAGGAGGTAGGGGTATCCATTCTACCAAAAATGCCCAGGACTCGGACCTGGCCTACCACCTTTGACATACTCAAGGAGAAAACAAACACACAAAACCAATTTAGAGAAAAGTATATAACAACAAAAATAATAAAATAAAATAAAAAACATGCTCCTTGAGTGTGTCAAAAACAAAAGCATAACCAAACACGCACAATAAGATAAAATAAACCACAACACAAACCACATAGAAAAACACAAGAACCACATAACAAAACACAAACAAGACAAAAACAACAGAACACTACAAAGGCATAACCCAAAAAAAACATGAAAAATAAACACAACCAAATCCTAAAAATTAAAAAAAAAAAAAAAAACTACCAACAACAGACAATAAACAAAAATAAAAAACATAGAAAACACTAACACATAAAAACACGAAATAACACAAATAAAGAGAAACCCAAGAACAATAACGAAAAACATTAAAAAAAAAAAAAAAACAACAAAACACAAGAACAAAAAAAAACAACACAAAGAATGCAAAAACAAAACAAAACAAAAGAACCCACCCACCTTAAAAAACTAAACAAAAAAAACAAAGAAGAAAAAAAAAAAAAATGAACAAAACAATGACCTATCTAGACCAGAAGACTATTAAGGCAAGAATCAACAGAGGAAACATAATAAAGAATAGAATGAGCTAGGGAACTAAAAAAAACTTAATGAACCAAAGAGAAGCAGAAAAAAAAAACAAGAAGAAACTAGGTACCTTCAGAACTGTTCCTCACTTTGTGTTACAATTTTGTAAATAAATCCAATTTCTTATCTTCGCCCCTTTGATTTGCAAAATGAACAAAGTAGCACTCCTTTCAAATCAAGCCGACACACGACCCACATTTGAAATACTTCCAGAACTAGTTGACACACGGCTTGATGTTTATGGACCCAAGGTCTTCAATCTCTTCTCAGTTTTGCAAAAAGAATAGAATGTGTAATTTCTTTTGTTATATTACTCCTTGGAGAAAAAAATGCACATATTGCCTTTGAATGTTATAAAAGTTTGTGTCTCATTGTGTTATAATTTTGCAAGAGAGAATCAATTTTATTGATTTTGTCCCCCTTGGATTTTGTAAATTTAACAAGGCTTGAGAATATTTTTAGGGCTTCCTAATTGTGCAAAATAAAAGATGCTCTTCTTTGTCTTACATATCAACATTTGAGAAAACAGAAACACTTATTTGAATGGTTTGCAAAAAATAGGTCTCCCTTTGTTTTTATTTTAATTTGCAAAATTTAAAACCAAATTTTAATCAAATATTTTAATTAATAATAAAAATAAAATATGTTAGAAAATAAATTTAAATGGTTAAAGAAAAATTGATTTAAAAAATATATTTTATTTAAATTATATAAAAAAATCTATAAAAAATTTAATTGTAAAAAAATAAAAAAAAAAAATTAAAATAATTTTACCTTGCTCCTTTTAGGAAAGTAAGGGGCGTTTTTGGCCTCGACGGTAATCAAACTACCGACCTTCGATTGGGAGTTTTACACTGGGCCTCATCATTGGTCGGGCTAGTTAGCCCGATGGGAATAAGAGGACCCCACATTCTATTTGAAGTCTTTCCCACCTGTGGATGGGAATAATTGTAGTGGGATTAATCCCACATGTAGAAAAATGCTACTCGTTATGCATTTTAAAAACAAAATGCGCTCTCCTTTGTATTTGATTTTCTGTGGGTAATCAACATCCATGAATGAACTTTTTTTTGCCCATGTTGACGAATGTTTAGACGCCACATCACATCCCATCAACCAATCGCACACACACCATGTTAGATCCCTTTGACCAATCACACAAAGCCATCTTAGCCACTTGTATGATGCCAAATCAGTAGGGGTCCAACCAATTAGATTGTGCCACGTCCTAGTAGCAAAAATTTGCCATGTGTCAGATTTATCAATAGTCTAGGTGTCCGCTAGGTGTATGCCTTCGATAGGTGTCTATGTGCCATGTCAACACTTAGAGTTTACCAAGTGGCCCTCGTATTGTGTGCCAATCATTAGATCATGAATTTCATATATGTGTGCCACATGGCCCTCAAGCTTTGTGTTGGAGGTTTCATGCTTCGATGGTCATGATATGACATGATCTCCATGATGTCAAATGCAATAATTGGGAGTCAGTAACTGTGAGGTGATTTAGAGTTCAAAACCCACCTCTAGGGGCTGGTGCTCACACTAAGTTTAGAATCCATTAGGTAATGCAAGTCACCTATCGCCTATCAATGTCGTCAGCCATGTAGGCTTATGTAGGTCACCTATCACCTACCAATGTTGTCAGCCACGTAGGCTGATGCAGGTCATCTGTCTTACGGTCCATGTAGGCTAAGAGTCCCTGTACCATCATGGTCTAGCTAGGTAGGGCCTGTCACATCAGCATGCTAGTTTTGCTTGACTAGGTCTCAGATAAGAGGGTTCTCCTACCCTCTGGTCAAGGTTGGCCACCTCAAATTGCTCACTAAAGTCTCCTCTTCGATCATCAATTATAGGGTGCACATTATTTGTTGTACTATAGTTCGAGTTGGTCCACGTGGACCTCCTGATCATGTGGATGAAATGCGAGCTGCTGGTCTAGTCTAGTATTTCAATTGAAACACAAAAAAACTTAGGAAATACTAAATCAAATAAAACAAACAACACAACCTTGATAAAATCAAACCAAGGTGTTCTATGATGATGCTGCCTTGAAACGTGTCTAGAATGAGAATATTTCCTCCTGCCTTGCCTAGTGTGCACCTTGCCTCCTCCATAGCTTTGATTCTAATGATGGAAAATGCAACATAGAAAAATAATGCATAAACCATAGTGATTATTATCATAGTGGTGCCCTTTAAATAATAATTGATTTAGGCTATTCATATCCTAATTAGTTGTTTCCCCCTAAGGTAGAAAACAACATGAATAGGTAGCCTTCCCCCTAAGGTAGCTAACAACCTTAGGATATAACACTAACTACTAAAAAATATTATTCACGTAACAATGTGAATAATCATTCATGTCATTAACCATAGGTAATAGTTAAAGATATTTACAATGGTAAAACAAAGTAAATAATGGAATAACCTAATGGTAAAAATAAATATTACTTTTTACCATGTGGTAAATGAAATCTACCCTAATGTAGGAATATGATTAATATCATGGATAATAGAATATTACTCTAACACACCTTTTGTTCCTAAATAACATATGCCTCAATAATGTTGACTTATCCACTTGGTGACCATATATTTCATTAAACATGATTGGTATATTCTCCTTAGCACAAAATAAATGATTGTATTTTTTCCATCACCTTAGGCTTCATTTGGATAACATTGCAAATTGCATTGAATCGTCATCATATTTATATGGGAACAATAATCACATATTCCTCCTCCAAACTTGAATGGATATTATTCTAATTGAGCTTGTTGTAAGTGTCTTTGGAAACCTTTCAATCCAAAAATATGCCAAAACTAAATAACCAACCTATAATTCTTGTGTCTTTTTCCTATGATCAACATGTTGCTTGTATTTTAAAGCTTTCTTCTGCAACTTAGCATTGTGAAAAGGAAATGAAAACCTAATCTAGAAGCATGAAAGAAATTGAAATTGATTTTGTGAAAAGGGATGTAAATTCTAGTGTAAGTGATGCAAAAAGGAAATGAAAACCTAATCTAGAAGCATGAAAGATATTTGAAATTGATTTGTGCGAAAATAAATTGAAATGTACCCAAAGGATTTTGAAAATAAAATTTGAATTGTAAACCCTAATGACTTGAAATAAGTTGGAAAGATTAACTTAAGTGTGATTTTTGAAATTTTTTTGCAAAATTAATTGTAAAGGAAATGAAAGAGATTTGCAAAAGCTAATTCTAGATGCAAGTGTGAAAGAAATTTGAAGTGCTTTTTGAAATAAAAATTGGAAAATAAAATGAAATATATTTGAAATCTAATCCTAAATGTAAAATGAGAAACGAATGTGAAGTTATTTTGATATAAAATTACAAAATAATGTGAAAGATATTTCAAATCTAATCCTAAATGCAAATTGAGAAAGGAATTTGAAGTGCTTTTGAAATAAAATTACAAAATTATGTGAAAGAGATTTCAAATCTAATCCTAAATGCAAATTGAGAAAGAAATTTGAAGTGCTTTTGAAATGAAATTGCAAAATGATGTTAAAGAGATTTCAAATCTAATCCTAAATGCAAATTGAGAAAGAAATTTGAAGTGCTTTTGAAATGAAATTGCAAAATGATGTGAAAGAGATTTCAAATCAATGAGAAAGTAATTTGAAGTGCTTTTGAAATAAAATTGCAAAATGATGTGAAAGAGATTTCAAATCTAATCCTAAATGTAAATTGAGAAAGAATTTTGAAGTACTTTTTAAATAAAATTACAAAATGATGTTAAAAGAGATTTCAAATCTAATCCTAAATGTAAATTGAGAAAGAAATTTGAAATGCTTTTTGAACTAAGAAAATGCAAATTTCTGATCTACACGTAAATTTGGAAAGGAATTTGAAAGATCTATTTAGTATGAGAAAATATGATTGGAAAGGAATGATTTGCAAAAGTTGAAAAGAGATGAAAACCTATTTTAATGACTTGAATAAAAAGGAATGCAACTTTGATTCAAATGATAGAAAAGAAATCTGAAACAAATCAAACTAACTGATTCTGCAATAATGTGATAACCCTAATTGATGTATTTGAAAGGATATTTTACGAAATGGCGTGATGCATTTGAGAGTAAAACCTCTTTGTAAAATAATAATGAAAAAATGGGGTATCAAGTGGAATATCTAACTTCTGTTGTGTCAGATGAGTTGTTTGATATCTCTGTTGTGATACCCTACTATTTTAGTGTTTTCTAAGATAGTCTTATAGAATTCACAGGGTGGCCTGCGACCCTGCGAATTGGATGCTAATTCATAGGTTGGAAGGAAAATTAGATTTAGGAGCCTAAAAATCCTATTCTTATGACCTGAAGTGTATATTAGGGTTTTGTAGGGTCCTATTATGCTTTCAGAGTACCTATAATAGCAAAAAAAATCTAGAAATTACGTTAGATTAGTAAGAACTAGTCTAACACAACTATTCTGGGGGTCCCACTAGGCATGCCATAATGAAGTGATTGAAAGACGACCATTTGATCAAACAACTAACAAAATATAAATATTTTAGAAATACTACTTTTATTCATCAAGAGTTCTTTTTAGGTTACAAAATAAGTCTTCCTATTTTCTTCACAAATCTTAAGCATTCTGATGGTGTTCTTTAGAGATCCTCAGTGAAGGTGGGCTTCTATGTGTGTGTGCCACTGGTAGTTTACTGATGTGTGTTCCTTTGTACCTATGTAGGGCCTACAAAATATTTTTAGTACATTTGCAGGCCTACCTTGGTCAAGCCCCATGATTATAAAGATAAATCGACATGAAAACTATATTGAAAGTGCTAAAAACTTAGGGAAATACTGTAAAAATGCTAAATAGTTTATACCTATTTGATTTGATGCTATAGACCTACTATACGATCAATTCGTACGGAGACCTATGAAATAGATCCTAAATTCACATGTTGAGGGGCGAATTGGTCTGTAGCTAGCTTTTTATGGAGATCCTTTTATCTGGATATGCTCCAAGAGTGATATTATGTTTTTTATATGGTGAAAAGTTATCGTAGGAGATTCTGGAGTGATTTCAGTAGATTCTAGACAAGTTGATTGAAAATGTGAGAGTTCAAATGAGGTAAAATACCCTCTATTTATAGAAAAATCTAAGGTCAGGGGGGTGGTTAGGTATACCAAACCCTAGATTCAATTCATAGTAAGGTTAGGTTAGGGTTTATGAAGTATCAAGCTTAGTCATCCTCTCACATGCCCTAAAGGAATATCTCATCCTCACACATGTGTGAGCAAGGATTAGGGTTAGCTAGGATTAGCTAACTCCTAGGTTATATTGAGGTTTAGTTAGGATTTCTAGGAAATATCCTAACTAACTTAGGGTGCACACATGTGTGAGGACATGCTTAGGACTAATTAGATCATTAATCCTAATTAAACCCTATTAATGATAAAGTGCATGTTTAGTGAAAGTCACTTGCAAATTAGAATCCTAATTAGCCTAATTAGGGTTTTTAGTAGGGAATGGTCCCATGGGGTCCTAATTAGGTGTAGGAAAGGGCTTAGGTGACCTTAGGGAGCTAGTATATGGCCTCTTAGTGGGTATAAGGTGTCTTGGATGCGTTTTGTATAGTTTTGTAGGTTTTTGTGCCTACGGATGACTATGGTAGCCTACGATGACCTATGATAGCCAATGATGGTCTATGATAGCCTATGATGGCCTATGCAAACCTACAAGTGTCTATGCATATCTACAAGTATATAGGAATGAGTATGTGTGACTTTTGGGTGTCTACAATTATAAGAATTGATAATGAAGCTAACAAATAAAGAGGGTAGAGCAAAGCAAAACACTTATTGGAATCATGGTATGAAGGATTTGTGCACACTAAATTACATTGTTATTAGTGGTTTCTTTATCAGTTATGTAAAGCATTAAGCACTTTAGAAGGATATTGGGAGGGATATTATTTTAGCTTCTCCATCAGCAGGTTTAGCCCAGTTTTGTTTGTTTTACTAATATAGGGATATTTGGCATTTGTATGATATTTTTTTATTTTTTACTATACATATTTTGAGCTTTTTGTAAAGGGTAGGGGTACTTCAACCCTCTTTTTTATCAATACCAAAAAAAATGATATGGGAAAACAAAATCAAATATCACAAGTGCTAACAAGATGTAGGGTTAAACCCACAAATAATAAAAAATAACAATGAAAATAATATCTTGGAATATTAGGAGAATGGATAAGAACCCTAAAAAAATGTATTAATAAATTGTGAGGTTGTTAAGATATTTATAAATATAGAAGTTGGGAAACAAATATTTTAGCCATTAACGATGTTGAATTGGCAAAATCTAAATTTTAGAAGGCATATGATATAATAGGAGTTGATTGTGGAAACTTAGTAGTTTGAGGAATATGGAGACTAATAAAAATGCAAATGAAGAATATCTTTGATCGAAAGGTAAAGTTGGATATGTTTTAATTAACTTGTTAGAAATGTAATGAAATCAATGTAATATTTTGTTTTTGTAATTTGAGTGGCCCCCAATAGAATCCACATATAGCTTAGTAAAAAAAATCTCCTAACTTATTATATTTCAAAATTTCTTGAAAAATAAATCTTCTACCTTTTTAAATATAAAAATATTGAATAATAAAAAATATAACAAAGTAGACATCCTTATTACTCTATATCTTTATAATAAAAACTTAAATTCCAAAATAAACCTTATAGCTCCTAAATTATAATTAAACCCTACTTATCACTTCTTAATTAAATTATATTCTATCACACTATATAAATATACCTTATAACTCATCAAAAATATTAATAAAAATTAAATTAACAAATACGACCATTGGTAAATCAACCTACAAATTGTAATCCACAATGTTCATTGGTTTCTTGGTTTCTTGCAAATATTCTTTGATTCACTTTCTTACTAGTGATCACTAACTTGATTTCCCACTGACATTTTCAATTCACTATCTACTGATGTGCTTTAGAATATGTTCTACATTCCCTCTACACATATGAAACCAAATTGGGAGTAGCTCATACCAAATGCCATGTGTAACTTTATGTGCACATTCTTCAGCTCTAATGCGTTACAAAAAAAGATGCTTCAGGTGTTGAGGCACTTGACAATGTTGATCCTTCAATGCTTGGATGCTCGCTACTGTTCAACACTCGGATGCTTCATGACATTTGGATGCTTGGTGATATTTGGATGCTATCCTCCAATTTTATTGTACAATTCTCTACTTTTTGATGTTGCACTACCCTCTAACACTTGGATGCTATCCTCCAATGCTTGTATTATCCAATATTGATGAGGATCACACTTGAGATTCCCCCTCATGTATGTAGACTTAGGCTTATGTTTGTTAGGCTTAGTTATATTTTAATATTTCCTAAATTCTAAATTCCTAAGTCACAATTAGCAATAAATCATAAATCCAATTCCAACTTGTAAATGTCAGCACATTTAAACAACATAGTCTTTGGATTGGATTTGTTAGCTTAGTGAAAGTTAAAAAATTGGTTTTGAGTTGCTTTGTCATAGTTTATTGTTAGCATCTTCCATTTTTGGAAGATTATGGTTGTAAATAGTGTTATTTAAGCACAAGTTGAAAATAAAATTACAGTTAGTGTTATATTAGTTTAGTTACTCACCACTGGTATCAGAGCCTATGATTAGGCTTGTGATAGTTTGACTCCTAGTTTATCTAGGAAGACACTAGTTTGCATAGAAATTAGATATTAAATTACATACAAAATCTCCTCAAATTCCCAATTTGAGGTTCAAATTGACCTTCTTTTAGTATTGTCCAGTTAATTTCCTTTCATGTACAAAGTTTGAGGTAATTTGGGCTTATAACTCTTGGTTTACTCCACCTTGAGAGAGAAGATAATGTTAAATTAAATAATTAATATTATTATTATTATTTATTTTTATTTTTACAAAGGTTAAGTTTTATTTTTTTCCTTAATTCAACAATTAGGTAGGATCCATATGATTTTAGGTGGTCACCCCAATCACCATCAATAAACTATCGATCACACATGATAGACACCCATGATACTTTAGCTAATAACTAGCCAACCTTCACACTCACTACCGACTAGTTGACCACCAATGGACCATCCCAGTGACTTTCCACCAACACCTCACTTTGATTATTGACTACCCCTAGTGGAAGCTACCGATTATGCATAGCCTTCAGTCACCTTGGTATAACCAAGCCCATTTATAGCTTTTGGTAACCTTCATCAACCACCATCTCAGCCTCCAGTTAGCTACCCTCATCCACCTTCTTCTCTGCTCTTTGAAGTTACTTCATCAACACTGCTCTAGCTAATCATCATTGACTGCACTTCAACCTTTATCATAAGTCAATAGCCTAGCTAAAATAACCCTAAGCTTATCCTGAACACCACCAAAGCATGATGACTTCCAATAAGCCACTAGTGTGATTGTTTATCAACCATCCCTACCTAAAATAGAAGGTCATCTACCTCTACTCTAATCATCCTAGTGGTAATACACAGAAGGTCATTTTAGGTAGACATGTTTCCTCTCTGACTGTGTTTAGTCCTTGCATTGCCTCATATTAACGATATCACTACTCCACCAATCATCTATGATATCCCAAATAGGTCGTTTGTTGATCAAATTGGTCACTGTTGACAATTTTGTCACATTTCTTAAGGGGTAAAAAGGGGGGAACTATCTGCTAGAAAGTTGCTATAACTTGATGTCCTACGATTAATACTAAAAGGCTTTGAGCTCAATTATTCTCTTTTATGCTGCCTTTTGTGCTTGATTCTTTGTCTTTCTTCGTTTGTATACCGAGATGTTGAACCCTGCACCCGACGTATGATCGGGGATTGTACCCTAAAACTCGCTTTGAAGGATACATAGGAGCCGAAAAGCATTGTATTGGTTTTCTTTTATGCTGCCTTCTATGCTTGATTCTTTTGTCTTTCTTCATTTGTATACTGGATGCTGAACTCTGCATCTGGTGTGCGATCGAGGAAGGTACCCTGAAACTCGCCCGAAGGATACATAGGAAAATTGATATTGCATTTCTTTCGTTTATCCTTGGTGTTCCTTGCTGCTATTCAAGTTGTTGGTTAGCGATCATGCTTCCTGTTCTCTCCCACCTTACATCACCGACTTCTCTAACCCTCATTCCTTTTATCTCTTTCTTGCACCCTTATCTTCAAACACCCAAGTAGTTTAGTATAGGAGTCGGCCTTTCTCTAGATATTGGCACGAGGGGCATCTCTTCCCTTCGGCCTTTCAATGTTGGTCCAGGTCTAGGGTGCATACACTCACCCAAAATCCTTTCCTAGGCATATTTGATGACCAACAGTTTTTGGCATGCCCGGTGGGACCGAAGTCCCATATTTTAAAGCGCAAATCTTAAACCCGTCTTCACCGGGGCCAATAGTTCTAACTAGTTCCCGGTGTGACCCGGTCAGTCTCACTTGACTAGTGGTAGTGAGGACCGATGCCCTCATTACTAAAAGACTCTTAGCATCTGGCGACTCTGTTTACCCAAGAATCTTTAAGTCGTAAAGACCAGTACCAAAAGTCTGTGCCTTCATGCAAACAAGATGGAGAGTTAAGAATAAAGGAGAGGAAACCAATTTCTTTGAGCTAGATATCGACGCCTTTGGGGAGCAATCAAGGTTGGTCACCCCTGAGCCACTGTTACAAGGAACATCCGTTGTTGGTGAACAAAACCTAACTCCTGATAGTACGTCATTTAATTTTCCTCCCAATCCTCCCAACTCATCGAAGCATCCTAATCCCTCCATTCCTATTAGTTGTCCTACTAGCAATCAAGGGGGAGCTTCGAGAATTCTTGTTTCTCAAAATCTAGGAGCAAGTATGGCACAACAACAACAACAAAAACAACAACAACAACAAATGCAGTAGCCACTTCCACCCAGGTTGTGCCCAACATGGGATTCTTTGTCACCACTAAACCTAGCGGGACAATGGCAAGTGATGCATGCTGCCATAAAGAAGATCCCAACGTTCGATGGGACTGGAAAGACTACACTAGAGCATATCCAGGACATAATATCTCTAGCAGTGATCCATGACATTACAGAAGAGCAAATTATGGTAAAGCTTCTGGTCCTTTCCCTTAGGGGAAAACTCCTCTATTGGTATAGATCTCTACCACCTGATAGTATTAGCTGGGAAAATGATGGGAAACTTCAATGAGTCTTTCGATCCTACCTCTCTTCTGCATCAGTTCACTTCGATCAAGAGGCATCCACAAGAAGAAATCATAGATTTCAATGTTAGGTTCGCTCGAACCTGGCAGAGAGTGCCAGTTGGACTTCGACCAATCGATGAAGCTATGACACTCTATTTCCTTCGGGCTTTCAATCCCGATATCAGTCTCATGGTAAGATATTCTAATGTCAATACTTTTCTCGAGTTGTATGAGTTAGCCAAGAGAGAGGAAATGGATTTGATAGCTATGGGCAAGCTTCCCCAAAGGATGTCGACACCCATACTTCCTAAATTCCTTCAATTCTAGTATGCAAGCGCAGTCGCTTCGCAAATCTCTACAACCCCTGCACTCCCGATTTCATCTTGGAACCCAAATCCTATCGTGTCTCAAATCACCCCTCCACAAATTCATTTCCCTACATTTTCAACTCCATAGCCCACTGTCACTTTGGCATTTCCTGTACTACCAGCACCACCTCAACACCCCGCCCTGCCTCCAATACCGATGATGGCTTCATTGCCACTCGTTCTGAAAGTCGATGATATACAAACTAAAATTCTGTAGGAGATGCAGTCTCTGAACTCTACAGTTCAAATGTTGTCAAATGACATGACCATTGTGAAGAAGAAGCAAGCGCAACAGGAGTTCCTACCAAGAAGATCTTATCCTGCGCTTGTGCTTACCAAAGACCAAGCAGTCCAGCAAGGGAAGGCTTCGACAAGAAATGCTGCGATTGATGAAGCTCCGAGCACTTTCGATTATGTATATTGGTGCTCTACATGCAATGATCCGCATGAGGAGAATACCTACATGCTGCACCAACACTATGTACAAACATTGGCAAATAGTAGTCATAATGGTCAAGTCAACGTCATTAGGCAGATGAGTCAGAACCTGACCATTGGTGAAGAGGAGCCGGTTGTAGTACTTACCAGAGGAGGAAGGAAGGCAATAGAAGTAGATGCTACTCAGATGGCTCCTTTAAAAGCGCAAGTTTGACCCGAGAAAGGACAATCATCTTCTTCGGCTCCGAATGAAGCTCCTCCACCTGCACCGATCAAAGAGAAGGCTCAAAAGGCCTCTGTCGAACCACCTCAGGTAGAAACTAAGGAACAGGCTAAGGCAAATCTCAAGTTTCTTTCCCTGACTAAGCGACAAAGAGTTGAAGCTACAGAGTAGTATCGCACTAGATACAAGCCCAGAAAGGAACCCAAAGCACTCAAATCCTTAGCGTACAACATTGTAGAGGAGTTGAAGAAGATCCCGACCAAGATCAGCCTGTATGATGCACTGCAACTACCTGGACAAGTGGACTTGCTGCAAGAATCATTGAAGATAATTAAAGCAAAAAAGGTGACACCGCTTGCTCTTGTGCAGACCCTATCCACATCCATCATAGGGAAGAACAGACCACCTCCGTTCTATCTGTCCCTACAAATGGAAGGGTATATTGTACATAATTGCATGATCGACTCTGGGGCCGCTACAACAGTAATGCCAAGAGCAGTCTGCAAAGAAATAGGGATGGAATATATGCAAAGCAACCAAGGTGTACTCCAGTTGGATGGTACTCTAGTGAAGACTATAGGAGTGATCAAGGACATTCCTATCCGACTACATAAGATGCCTCAGATCACAATCATACAAGAGGTAGTGGTAGTCGACTTGGAGCCATATTTTAGTATGTGCTTGTCAAGGGAATTCACGGCAAAGCTGGGTGGATATCTATCTATGGATTACTCTCATCTGGAGATTCCATTCAAAGGAAAGAAGGTGAAGATCTACAATGAAAAGCCTTCTTCCTTTCTTGTGCAGAAGATGTCCTAAGAAGAAAATAGAGAACCAGTGAATGCAATGGTGGAGGAGATAGAGTAGGTAGACCTGGTCGAGGAATCTCTTATGCAATTAAGTTATGAAGATGAGTTCTCATTGGCAGACTTTAACGCCATGGTGGAGACCGAGATAGGATGTTATGCGATCGCCAAGCCTAAAAATCACTCCCAACCAGAGAATAGAATAAGTGCCCAGGAAGGACTATGGAAGTTGTTCTTCGATGGCGCCCGATGTAAAAATGGTGCTAGGGCAGGGATTCTTCTAATTTCACCCTCCGGAGAGCAAAAGGAATATTGCTACCGGTTGACATGGAGCTGCACTAACAATGCAACAGAATACGAAGCATTATGCCTAGGACTCAAGAAAGCTGACAAGTTAGGCATAAAGCATCTCCAAATCTTTGGAGATTCTGAACTGGTTTGCAACCAGGTCACAAATAAGTGTACTTCAAAGAAACATTATCTAAAGTCATACCGCAATAGGGTATGGGACTTGTTCAACCAGTTCGAGTCTCTCAATCTGCGATCAATCCCACGAGAAAAGAATCGACATGCCGATGTTCTGGCATCCATCACAGCCAAGTACTCTCCAACAGAAGACATGGTGCACAAGCCCAAATCTGTGAGGATGATCTACAGACCCTCTATCCCAGACAAAGATCTGCATTGGCAAGTCTTTGACAATGACGAGCAGATTGTAAATTTCATGATCCAAGAAGCCGCCACAGTTGAAGACAGAAGCTCTGATGAAGGAGAATATGAAGGGCTGATTCAATTGAAGAATAACCACGTTCCCAAGGGACTAATCACCCTTGAAAGCCTCTTTGATCAAAATGATCGAGCCCTCTCTCACATGATCAAAGTCAATGAAAAGCAGTATCAGGATTTAGAGCTTGAACCTGGAAAAGCAATAAAGGTTGGAACCGACTGCACTTCAGAAGAGATAGAACAGATACAAAATCTATGCAAAATGTTTTCCAACATAATTGCTTGGTCTTATCAAGATCTCAAGGGATACAATCGGTAGCTGGTTCAACACATAATCGAATTGGAGGGGGTCAAACCCTTCCGACAAAAGCAAATGCCAGTTAATCCTAAAATCGAGGTCCTAATGAAGGCCGAACTCCTGAAGATGCTCGAGGTGAAGATCATTTATCCCATCAAGCACTCTTCATGGGTAGCGAACCTGGTCCTAGTCAGAAAAAAGAATGGAGATATACGGTTATGCGTGGACTTTCACAACCTGAACTAGGCTTCCCTCAAGGACCACTATCCTCTCCCACAAATCGATCAAATCTTGCACTCGATGGCTGGAGCTCAACGCTTCTCTCTGCTCGATGGTTTTTTTGGATACAATCAAATCTGGGTCAGGGATGAAGACCAGCATAAAACAACATTTACTACCAAGTGGGGAACATTTTCTTACCAGCGAATGCCATTTGGCATTTCGAATGCTGGTGCCACTTTCCAGAGAGTGATGGATCTTGCTTTTGGTGAGCTTCTAAATAAGGTTATCATCATCTATCTGGATGACATGACCATTTTCTCTCGAAGAAGGGAAGATCATCCACTACATCTACAACAAATTTTTGAAAAATGTCGAGAGTTTGGCATCTCGATCAATCCAAAGAAGTCCATATTCGTAGTCAGCAAAGGAAAGTTGCTGGGACATGCGATATCAGAAAAGGGCTTGCTATAGATCCTGATAGAGCCGAGGCTCTAATGAAGCTCCCACTCCTAGCAGACAAGAAAGGACTTCAATCTTTCTTCGGCCAGATCAACTTTGTGAGGAAGTTTGTCCCTGACTTCGCCCAAGTCATCAAGCCAATGTCCCAACTCCTGAAGAAGGGCACCGAATTTAGCTAGACAAAAGAAAGAAAGGAAGCATTCGAAGAGATTAAGGCTCGAATCGCTTAGGCGCCGATCTTGATCAATCTTGATTACAGTAGGGATTTTATCCTATATGCTATAGGGGAGCCTGAAAGCTATGCCAAGTGATCAATCCCCATGAAGAGAAATATAATTTCATAGAACGATAGGTGCATGCAGTAATGAAATCCCTCAGGAAGTTCAAACAGTTCATCTCCCAAAGTCGGGTCATAGTTTTTGTCATTCACCCTGACGTGCGCAATTTCATCATCCAAGGAGAATTGGGAAGCAAAAGAGCTGGTTGGGTGAACAAGATACAGGAGTTTGACATTGAGATCAAACCCACTAAATTGGTTCGCGGTCATGCATTGTGTCAAGAATTAGTGAAGAACGCAGTGACCGAAGCTGCATAATCTTAGAGGGATGACTTACCAGCTGAAGGATGCTTCGCTAACCAGGAAGAGGATGAGAAATACTGGGTCAGTGAAATAGTTGAATACTTCCACACTGGAAGTTGTCCTTCGCATCTGAATACTTCACAGCAAAGACATTTTAGGGTGTGGTCCTCCCGGTACACTCTGCGCCCCGAAGGCCTATTTTTTAGGAATATCGATGGGGTCCTTCTCAAATGCATCAAAGACGATGATAAAAGAAAAGTCCTAGGAGAATTCCATTCAGGACTATCAGGAGGTCACTTTGTAGGAAGAACAACGACATTAAAGATCATCAGGGTGGGTTATTATTGGCCCACACTCTTTGCCGATGCCTTCGCAGTTTGTCGCAAATGCGAGCAGTGTCAAAGGTTCACCGATCAAAACAAAAATGCTTTGCAATGCCCCTTCATCCGATACAAGTAGAGACACCCTTTCAACAATGGGGGCTAGATTTCATAGGGGTCGTATCACCGAACTCCTCCATGGGACATAAGTTCATCTTGACTGCAACGGACTACTTCACCAGGTGGGCCGAAGCGATTCCCACAAAGCATGAAGATCAAGAGACTCGTAATTACATTTCTAGAAAGTTTGGTCACCAGGTTCGGCATCCCCGAAGCAATCATCACGGACAATGGCCCTGGCTTCACAGGCGCTAAAATCAATGAATTCCTCTACAGATATGGGATATATCATAAAGTATCCTCCAATTATTATCCACAGGGCAATGGCTTGGCAGAATCCACCAATAAGACTCTATTGAGGATGCTAAGAAAGCTCATAGAGACAAACAAAAGGACTTGGCATCTCCTTCTAGATCGGGCTTTGTGGGCCGATCGAATTTCTGTCAAGAAGTCAATCAAGACTTCACCTTACGCCCTGGTTTATGGCAAGGAGGCCATCTTACCCATTCATGTGGAGATCCCTGCACTGCAGCTGTTAGAAGCAGAAGATGGAGTTAGTCCGATGGAAAATAGATTAGCTCGGCTGCTGCAACTAGAGGAAGATCGTGAAGAAGCCTACCAAAACTTCGCTAAGCATGCTCAGGTCACCCAAGATTGGTTCAAGAAGAAGTCATCTGATCGCACATTCAAAGTGGGAGATCTGGTATGGAAGTGGGACTCCTGGAAGGCCAAGCCTAGGAATCATGACAAGATGGATGCCTTTTGGGATGGGTCGTTCAAAATTATGAAGGTGAACTCAGCCAATTCATTCATCCTCAAAGATGCAGATGGCCAAGTCTTGCCGATATCTGTCAATGGTCTTCATCTGAAGACTTTTCACCGCTAAGGTAAAACGATTCTTCTCTTCAAAAAAAAAAAAATGAAAATGCAACTTCGAAAAATAAATCGCGTCAAAAGAAATGCTTCGGCAAATAAACTTCGACGATTTATAAGCTTCGGGAGGAGCTTCGGCGAAAAAACATCCGAAGTAGCTACTTCGAAGGACAAAGTGCCGAAGTAAATCTACTTCGGGGAACACTACTCCCGAAGTAAGTACTTCGGGGAAGAAGCTGCCGAAGTAGAACTACTTCGGGGAAATTCTAGCGAAGCAATTGCTTCACGTGGTTTTCTTCCAAAGTGACTGTATATGTGCTTTTGTATATAATTTGCATTTGTATGTACATCCTGCTCCAAGATCACAAAATCCAAGTACCACTTCCAGATCCTCTTCGGGGAATTTTGATGCGAAGTAGCAAGTGCAAGGAGGTTCGCTGTGAAGTATGTTACTCTCAAAAGGGCCAAACCAAAGGCACGAAAAGAGCTTCGCACCCGAAGCATTTTCAAAAACTACTTCGAGCAGCCATTTTGTGAAGAAGATTTTAAAAGGGCCCTTGCGAGGTAGTTTTCGAAGCAGAATTTGGCGAAGCAGCTTCCAAAAGGGTAAAGCTTCGATAAGCGACATTCACAAAGCAGAGCGGCAGCATAGCGAAAAGGAAAAGCACTAGCACTTTGGGCCCGAAGCATCGAAAGGGCAGTCCAAACAAAAAGTTCACCATGAAGCATTTTCGACATTAGGTTCAACTTCTCCGAACCGACCACGCGCAAGATGGAGAATTTGAAATGTGCCTCGGAGAGCATGTCGATAACAACCTTGAAAGGAGTACAAAGCGGACAAATTTAAGGCAAAAGGTGGTGGAGCACTTCCCGAGGTAATTCAGTTAGAAAAGGGAAAAGAAAAGCTCATGCCAAGGTACGAGGTGGCAGCGGGTTGCGTCTCCAATACAAAGTGTAATCATCGAAGCATGTAGCCCTGTGTACCACGTCGCTACAGAATCAATTTAAGAATACGACAACCTCTTCCGTCCGAGGTGTAAATTTAATTTTGGTAGGTGCCATAAATTCAGGTGGTTGCCTTTTTTAGGTTATAAAAGTGAATTCCTAGCAAGAGGGAAGTTATTTGTCCATCAGTTCAAGCTAGACTAAGAGCCTTCAGATACTCTGCAACTTTCCTATCCTTTGCATCCAAGCTTGTTCGCATTAAAGCTCTCTATATCAAGAACTCCGTCGCCATCACTCGCAACATGGGGAAGAAGAATTCCAAGGAGAAGGGGAAGGAGCCCGAAGTTGCAGGCCCCAAAAAAACTAAGAAGGGCAAGGAAGAGAAAAAGCATACTCTGAAGAAGCTAAGTCTCCCCCTTCGACCTAAAAAGCAACCAATGGAAGAGGGGGACGACTCGAAAGAAGAACAACTTGTGGAACCACCAATTGATGGGTGGGAGAAGATCAGAGACACGTAACTCTCTAAAGGTGTATCTGATCTCCGATGCACCATAGAGTTCATGACAAGCAGACTCACCCCAGAAAATAAGAGAGCTGCTATGTATTACTCCCAGATTTATTGGTTTTTAACCTCGCCTGCTCACCATTGTCCCGAGCTGATCTACGCTATCGCACAGAATTACCAACCTACGTCCAGGAAAGTGTTAGATGCTTCGGGTCACAAACTATTTTCCATCCTGAAGGAAGATGTACAAGCAGCCTTCGCACCACAGCAGGGCCCGCCCAAGGGCTATTCTGTTCGCAATGTCATCTTAAATGAACAAATGGAGAGATTCACCTCCAACAGCTACATATTGAAATTCCTACGGGAGAATCTCAAGAGCGGGCTACCTTCAAACAAGCTACCCCAGATGCCCTTACCCTTGGAGGCTTTCAAAAACATCGATATTTTCTCCATCATTGCATGGGTGGCGGGATTGTCAACAGATGCTTCGATACAGACCCTGGCGGTGTCTTTGGTCGAATGCATTTCAAGAGGGGAGTTTTATTCCCCTGATGCTTCAAGGCCGAACACCAACCTAGTTTTCTTTGACTGGGCGGAATGGGTGGCCCGAACCCTGCATACAAGGCTCACTAGCATGAAGAATTCAGCAATAGGCCAGTACTTCGCACCCTGTTCCTTTCTTGTCTGGTTGTACTTCTACCAGGTCCATAAGTGGTTTCCCCATATCGCCATCTCTCCAAGCGGCAAGGATGGAAATCCTCTGCCAATGTATCAATGGACTCCCCTCTTATTGAAGGAAGAGTCCTATTATCCTTTTAATCAACAATTTTTGGGACCCGCCATGCATCTGTTGAAAGGTTCTTGTCCTCGGGTACCACTCAGTTTGAGAGATAGAGTGGTGCAAGGAAAAAGGGGGGACATTTTCCAATTGACACAGGGATTGGTGATTCGCCTATTTGGCTTCATAGGGAAGCCCTTCCTGTTACCAGTCTACCCCTCTGAATATCAGTTTGCATTGGAATTCGCTCGGCAGAGAAACTCTACAAATGCAGTTTATAGTCACGGTCAGAAGTGGGCACATACCTGTGACTTCCCCTTCAGGATGGGTGTAATCGAAGTCTTTGCCCTTAAGCAGAATGTTTTCCTGGAGGAAAAACTTGCCGATTTTGGCCTACTCCAGATTCCTCAGCAATGGCTCTATGATCCTTTGGGTGTGATGAGGGATCATTTGAAATTCAAGAACTTCCACATCTGCCCTCACCTCGAGGTTGTGGAACAAAGGAATAACCCCAATGGAAAATATCTGGAGTGGCATTTGGAAAGAATGAGGACATTGCCTCCATGGCATGAATTCTATCCTATGGAGGTCGAGTTTGACCCTGATCAGTACCCCCTCCCGACTCCAAGCTCCACTTTTTGGAAGAAGGCAAGGGACGATTTGAAGGAGGAGGTAAAATACTGGAGCGAGGAAAAGCTTCGAGAATGGTGGATAATGAGAGTCCATCATCAAAAAGTGAACTCCTATGGACTCTTAGCATCGGATAAAGACTTCGTAATTCTTTATGACACCAATGTCGAAACCTAGAAGTCTATATCCTTTGCGGATTTTGTTCCCCCAGCTACCCCAGGATCAGGCAAAAGCCCAAGTGGAGCTAAAGATACTTTGGGGAAAGAAAAAGAATTGGGGGCCGAAGCCACGCCTGCAGCACTACCACAGAAGCCATCGAAAATCCATGACACAAGTGCCAAAGAGGCAGAGCAACCATTGGAGAGAAAGAAAAGAAAGAGGCAGGAGCAAATTCAAGTTCCTCCGAGCCACCCCAAGCGCCCTCGCACAAAGCCTACAAGTACTCTTGAATCACATGCATCAGGCTCGGTTGAAGCAAATATTGAGGATGCAGGGCCACCAAGTGTTGAGACGGTCCCCGAAATAGATATCATTGATGTGGAGGAACTCCTCCAACAAGAGAAAGACCCCGGAGTAGAAGTTGTGGAGGTCGAGAGTGTTGAAGCCCGAGAGGAACAAGAGCCAATCACCCAAGATGTCACCACGGTCGCTTTGCCAAGAGGGCACGCAGGTACGCATTCTCTTCCCTTCACCTTGGTCTTTGACGCATCCATGGTAGTCTAGATTGGAGGTCCTCATCAATCTCTCCATCCCCTACAAGGTCAATCCCCCACTCAGATATCGCCCATTGCCAGTCCAATCCTGCATAGCTCCATTCCTCTCGAGTCGTCTGACCAGGATAAGCCCATTGAAACCACTTCGCCTACCCATGCCATCGTTCCTTCAATCCTAGGTCAAGGCGAAGGTAGTGTCCCAACACCAAGCCCCGTAACCCACTCTCCCATAGCTCAAAGTATAGTCCCGCTTGCCAAAGCCCCTGCTACACCCATCCCCGAGCCGTCAGGGGAATCCTTCCCCGTTAGTTCTTTATATTTGTTCACACCTTTGGCTGGAGATTCGGCCTTCTCTAAAATAGATTTATCTTTAATAAAGGAGCACCCCCTGGCTAAAAAGCTACTCCTAGCTCGACAGAATACAGAGAAAATGTTGAAGGAGGCAAGAAAGAAAAGAGGGCAATCTCTGGCCCAAGTTGAAAAATGTGCGATTTTTGACTTGAAGGGCGAAAAGTTGCATAAGGTTAGGAAGGTCCCTAAGGTCCAGAAGCCTCTGGATGAAATGACTCCAACTGACTACGACTACCAGGAGAAGACCAAGGACCTGGAGCATTTAAATATAGATGACGAATCCGCATCCATGCATGTCAGGGTTGAAACTTTTCGAGCACATGCAAATATTGCTAATAAGCGCAGGTTTGAGGCAGAAAATGCCAACATCAAGTTGGAAGAAGAGCTAGCTAGGATTCGCTCCGAGCTGGAGGATTCTTAGAAATAGTGCAAGTTGTTGAAAAAGGAAACACATGCCCTCAAAAAACAAATTCTACAATTGCAGACTTCGATCGAGCAACAAGCACAAAAATAGGCCGAAAATGAGCTAAAATCCAAAGAGCTCGAGAACAAGATCCTGTAGGCCCAACAACAATTGTACCAAAAAGCAAACCTGGAGCTGTTCGACAAAGGTAGAATCAAGGAGATCCGCTCACACCTGCTCAAAGGTTTTAGATTTCGGGCCTTTAGTGCCCTATCGATTTTAATTTATGTCATTGAAGCTCAGCATGCCATTGCTAAGGAGGGACCAGTAGTAGATGAGGTGATCCAAAAAATCAAGAGGCGACTCAAGCTTGCCTTTGAGGTCCAAAGTATCAGATACCAAGACCTGCAGGTCGCTGCTATGAGTCGAACGGCTAGGGATTGGTCTACTACCCAAGCCACTGTTCGCGCTTTCTTCTCCAAGGTGAAGAAAGCCCAAAAGGCAAAGGACCTCCTAGATATATTTGAGCAGGAGCAGCGCACATCAATGAGTTACTTCGAAGACCTTTCTTCTTTGGGTTTCCCGAGTTTCATAGACGATGATGGGAACCTTCTCACCCGAGAAGAACTTAAGTCGGCATGGCTCCATTTCGAGAGTGACGTCTCTGAAATTGATGAGTGGGAAGAACCAGTCATAGAGGGACAAGTCACCGACTTCATCCTGAGACATTGCAAAATTGTGGCTTTTCTGAATGACCTAGGTGCAAGAATCAAACACATCGACATAGGGAAGATTGATTGGTTCCATGTTCTGGTCAAGGCACTCAAAGACCAAGAACCATTTCAGAAAGGGGTTTGGGCTCATGTTCGTCGAACCATGAAGAGAATCCATGACCATCTTGTCCCATCACCATAGTAGGAGGCCATGCCAGCAGACGAAGGAGCAGAGAAGGGAGAAGAAGCAGAAGAAGAAGGAGAACAAGAACCAGCTATGGAAGCACTCCCAGAGGAAGAAGGAGGAGAAGGATCGAGAAAGGACTTTGGCCCAATGGATCAAAATTAAAGGGTTCTCCCATCGAGACGAGCTCGTTGCCCCGTGAGCCGCCAAGAATGTTGACAATTTTGTCACATTTCTCAAGGGGTAAAAGGGGGGAACTATCTGCTAGAAAGCTGCTATAACTTGATGTCCTGCGATTAATACTAAAAGGCTTTGAGATCAATTCTTCTCTTTTATGCTGCATTATGTGCTTGATTCTTTTGTCTTTCTTCGTTTGTATACTGAGATGCTAAACCCTACGCCCGGCGTATGATCGGGGATTGTACCCTGAAACTCGCTCTAAAGGATACATAGGAGCTGAAAAGCGTTGTATTGGCTTTCTTTTATGCTGCCTTCTATGCTTGATTCTTTTGTCTTTCTTCGTCTATATACTAGATGCTGAACTCTGCGTCTGGTGTGCGATCGGGGAAGGTACCCTGAAACTTGCCTGAAGGATACATAGGGAAATTGATATTGCATTTCTTTCATTTATCCTTGGTGTGCCTTGCTGCTATTCAAGTTGCTAGTTAGTTATCGTGCTTCCTGTTCTCTCCCACCTTACATCATCGACTTCTCTAAACCTCATTCCTTTTATCTCTTTCCTGCACCCTTATCTTCAAACATCCAAGTAGTTTAGTATAGGAGCCGAACTTTCTCCAGAGATTGGCACGAGGGGCATCTCTTCCCTTCGGCCTTTCAATGTTGGTCCAGGGGCATCTCTTCTCTTGACTCAAAATCCTTTCCTAGGCAGATTTGATGACCAACAGTCACCTCTTAGCAATTTTAGTGACTTCTTGAACAAATTCTAACACCTTACAATATATTTTTTATGATCATTTTTCCTTTTCAACTGATTCTTGATGATTGTAATAGTTTTTTGATGATGCCTTGGTGGATTGGCTCCCTAGTTTATGATTGTATTTTAGGGAAATATCCCACATTCATGGGTAAAAGGCAATAAAGCATTTTAAAAGTTCTTCATCGTAAGGCTTTAATTAGCCAGCTTAAGCTGGTAGAGGCTTGGTTAGCCTTGGTCGTATTGCAAACATTATATTCTATTACACCAAGTGGTGTTTCCTATTGCGTTCAAACCTTTCATTAACTATCAGTGTAGAAGTGACGTGTCTAGTTTGTGATGGTTATAATATTTTAGGTCTAATTATTTTGACTGGCAAGTGCAGAATTGACATGTGTCTAGTTAGCGATGGTTATAATATTTTGGGTCTAATTATTTCTAACCTACAATATTTTAGTCCCACATTCATCTTGTGGGAGAGTTTGAATTGTTTAAAAATTGCATGGCACCGTTGATGTTATAACTAGCTACTAGGGCTAGCTCACAACTTTGCGGTGGACTATTATGCGTTGGCATTGGTGTTGACTTTGTTGATTATTGCACAGTTGGTTTGTTCACCATATTGACCATTGACTGATCAAATTCTATCTGTTTGCACTATGTTGACCAGTGGTAACCCGAATGGGTTTAAATTTTGTTGAAATTAAATTAATTAATTTTTTAAATTAAATTTTCTGAATTTAAATTAATTAATTTTTTAATTAATTAATTAGTGCCAAATTTTGTTTCACTTTCATTCACAAATTCTTGTACAAGGCACATTATTATTATTTGGTTTGGAATAATGTACAAATTTGTAAAATAGGGAGGTTATTTTTTGTATTTTTTGGTAAATTTTGTAATCCCTCTTGTAGAAGGCAAAAGTTAATTTTTAATTCAAATTATTTTTTGCCTTATAAAGAAATAAAAATCCCAAGAAATCTCCCAAAATATCGCATCTTGAAGTCAATCTCAAGTCGATTGGGGTTGAACCTGCTGAACGGATAAAGCACCTATTGATGGATTTAGTAGGCACCTACTTTCTTTTTAAAAGGTCGAGTCGAGAAGTCCCCTCTCTTTTTAAATGGGCCTTTAGCCTTGCCCTGCCTTGCCTTTACTCGCCTTTGCCTTTGCCTTTGCCTTTGCCTTTCACCGCTGCCGCCTGCCTGCCGTGGGGGTGCGGGAGGGCCCCCATGCCCATGTTTGAAAAGGGAAAGGGCATCCATAACCGGGCCTCTATTAAAAAAGGGGGGTCGAATACGTATTAACAACAAAAAAATTGACTTTCTAAAATTAAATTAGTTGATTTTAATAATCAATTAATTATTAATTTTAATTAATTCATTCATTTTGCTAAAATTAAATTAATCAATTAATTAGTGCCAAAATTTGTTTTATTTTCATTCCCAAATTCTTGTACAAGGCACATTATTTTTTCTTTTGCTTGGGAAAGAGGCACAAATTTGTAAAATAGGGAGGTTCTTTTTTTGTATTTGTTGGCAAATTTTGCAATCCCTCTTTTAGAAGGAATAATTTAATTAATATATTAATTTGTGCCAAAATTTGTTTATTTTCATCCTCAAATTCTTGTACAAGGTACATAATTTTTTTTCTTGGGAATAAGGCATAAATTTGTAAAAGAGGGAGGTTCTTTTTTGTATTTGTTGGAAAATTTTGTAATCCCTCTTGTAGAAGGAAAAAGTTTGGAATCTTCTTATATTACCCTAGGAGATGCTATTTTTTGTAAAATTTCTGGCTTACACACAATTAGAAATGGCATCTGACTTAGCTGACCAAAATTTTGCATTAGCAAAAACTATTAGGAATTTGGTCAACTTAGTAGATTACATTGCAATTCATTATGCTCATGATGCTAAAGCCTCTAAAGATGCTACGACCAATACAAAATATGATATCAAGCTATATGATGGGTCTAGGTACCTTGATGTGTTAAACAACTAGATCATGGACATGGAAACCTAGTTTGCATATATAGATATTCATGTCAATAACTAAGCTTTATTTTGCTAAAATCAAATTGAGTGTATTAGCTAAACTAGTCATCATGGATAGACAAAATGACCAAAATTCCATTTCCATTTGGGAGGAATTGGTCCAAGCATTGAAGGATTCATTCTATCCTTCTAATTATGCACAAGAATTGAAAGTGAAATGGTTTAGATTACGCCAAGCTTACAATATATATGTGTAGGATTATGTCTCTCTGTTCAGTATGTTACGCATTTTGCTTCACATAAAATATATTTTAGAAGACTATATTGTCAGATTTACAAGTGGCCTTCATGAGCAATTGCATAGGGAGCTCAAATATACTCCCTTAGAAATAATAGATGTAGCCTTCAACCATGCACAACCAGCTAAAGAGAAGTTAGCCACTCGACCACAAGGAGATTCTTGATCTTCAAATCAACAATACTAATCGAAGGTCAAGATGCTCTCACCTTCTTCTTCTCCTTCTCGTTCTTCTTCTTATTCATCCTCTCCTACTTATTTTAATGCAAGTAAATATTGTAATCATTGTGAGAGACATGGAAACTTGGAATCTAAGTGTTGTAGGAAAAATAACTTGTAAAATCTCCAAAGGAGGAACCCCATGAGGGTCCCTTGATGTTATGAGAGAATGAAAATAATATGTTGAGTTATGAGGTAAATTGAACAATGTAACATTGATGAATCATAAAGGTGGTCTTGGCCATTTGTTTATCACAAAATCCCACCTTACTCATAACTACTTTATGAATTGTATTATCGATAGTGGATCACAAATAAATTTTATTGAACAATCCATTGTTGATAGGCTCAAATTACCTATTGACCCACATCCCCATCCTCATCCATTGGTATGGAAGGATATGCGTTCCACCTCCTACATCACAAATACTTGCACTATATCCTTCACTTTTGGGCCACATTATGTGAATAGAGTCACTTGTGATGTGACTCCTATGGACTATTGTGGTCTTATTATTTGTCAACCCTATCAATATGATAAAAGGGCTAATATATGATGAAAATACAAAATGAGTTTCTTATATTGCCTTTTCAAAATAAACTTCACCATTTTCTAAGACAAGCACTTTATAATTCATCTAAATAGATATAGAAGGCACCTAGTGTCATCCACAAAACCTTTTGCTAGTTACCAAACTTGGTACCAACTATTCTTAACATGTTGAAACTCAATCCTTATTCTATTATTTATTTTATTGATTGGAGGAGTCGGTTTTGAAAGGGCCCCAAAAAATTATTTACAAAATGAAGACAAACCTGAGTAGGTCATGAAGACTGATTACAACAACTAGCATTTGAAGATACCACCAAGACAACAAAATAATATGGAAAAAATAAGAGGTTCCATGGAGGTTACCTCAACAAAAATGAATAGGTCACCTTAGCAAAAAGGTATAGGCCAACAAATTTAGCAATAAGATGAACATGGATGTTTTAGAGATGCTCCTAGAAAGACAAAGGAAGTACAACAAGTTAATCAACATCAATGCTATTAGAAAGCTTCACTTTCCCATTATTTTGGAGGTTCTTGAGCCGACGATACAATTCATCCAAGAACTTAGAAAATTTATTGTATAATATTCTTACAGTCTTGGTTGCGTTCACAACCACAAACATGGTCACCATTGTCCCTACAAGTCGATCAAGAATATTTTTCTAGAACAAATTCATGGTAAGATCACCCAGGGGCTTAGAGAACTTCATGTCGGGAAGGTCATCCTCAATTGTCACTTTGACAGGTAAATTTGCCACCTTGATTTACTTGAGCTTGAGAGACTCCCGAATGATATATGAACTATCTTTACATTTAGTCCCTACCACCTTGGTTCATGTGGACCAGTACCAAATTATGGACTACAAAGTAGATCCAAGTGAAGAACTAGAGGGAGGCTTACCCTGTTTGGAAGAAACAAGGAATTCAATATCTGGGTAATCATCATCTCTAGAAAATTTAATATTAGGGGTTTCCTAGATTAAACTGATGATAGAGGATTACGTAGATGGTATTGAAGTGATGATAGCTTTTTGAGCTTGTTTGTTGAGGGCATCACGATAAAAAATCAAGTGAAGGTATTGATGAATGGATTGGGAAGAATTATTTTTACTAACACTCTCTATGAATATTTCTATGGAATGGTACAGGTACTTAGGAATATTGATGAGCTTCACGTTCCTCAGCTGGTTTAGGAAGGTAAGGTGGAGGCTGTGAAAGGGTGAGTCAATCTTATCCACAATGAAATATTGCATCACTGAGATCATGACTTTATACCAGGGGCTAAGGAAGGACCTCCTAACAATTTCATCATTCTCCTATATCAGATTTTTTTCCTTATCAGTGAAAGGGTTGGTCTTCTCAACCATCGAGTTTCTATCTCACTGAATGATCCTATCATCATTTGTCAACTCTGTAATCTCTACCAAAATCTCGATGCTCACCTTAAATTGTAGGCTTCGAATAGTGACATGTCGATGGTTCTAGGTATTTGAGAACTCAAAAATATAAGCATTATTACCGTTTAATTTCTTTATGAATGGGAGGAACCCATGACTATCAAGAATGTTCTCAACATTTTGGTCAAGTTGTAAGATTTTAGGTTCCAAAGTGGCCATTATCAACCAAAAAAGGAAAATCTGAGGATAGGATTACTTTTGAATCTACAAGAGGCCAAGGAATTTGAGTTGAGATGGATAAGCATATTTATAATGCTTTGGGATGAAGAAGCCTTTAGAAGCTTATATGGGATGCATACCAAAGCTTCTAGATATAAGACACTTCGAGAGCCGTTGAATATTACCAATGATGCCAATATTGGAGGTGTGATCTCTGCCATGAAAAAAATCATGGCACGAAGAAGGGACTCCCATGGCTGATCCAACCTAAAATTATCATCAAAGATATGAGAAAATTACGAATGATTAGCTCTACCATGCAAGGGTATCAAGGCATGGGAAAGGTATACCCAAGACTAAAATGGGTCAAGTTTACTATTAGTAAAATTATCATCTTGGAAATGAATAAACCATAGGTTAGTGAACCACACATTATGAAACTGACTTGAATGCAAGGAATAAAAGGTAGTGGTAAAACCCATAAAGGTGTTGAGGGTTCTGGTGCAATGGTTAGACAAAAGAAAAACTACAGTGGAGGGTGGATAGGCAGTGAAGGTACAAGAGTGGGATTAAGGGGTGAAATGTTTGGTGGAATTCATAACGGATAAGGGATAATGGTGATAGGTGGTAGGGGTAGGGTGGGTAGATGAGTAAGGATAAAAAAGGCTGGTGGTAGAGTTGGGGTGGGTAACGAAGCAAAGATGGATATGACAAGTGGTAACAGGATGAAGGGGATTAGGGATGATGGGGGTAAGCTCTTCCTTGCTTAGCATCAACTTTATTCAACATGAAGCTCTTCCTTACCTAAAACCAAAAATTTGGTGTTGGTCCCAACACCAACTATTAGATGATGTAAACTCTTAGGTTCCAATAAAATAAATGCCTTGAAGCATTGATGTCATCTTATGTACATGAATTACCAGCTATTTGAAAACCATCATGCCCTTCCATGTAATTATTAATCTCAATTTTTTTTGTAATATGAATCTTTGCTTTTCGTATATTTATTATTATAGTAACAACTAGGTTTCCTAAACAAATATTAATCATTAAGACTCAGTATGGGATATTATACTAAAATCATACCTAGCTAGTTTTAAAGGTAAATTCTTAACAATGGTTAGAAGAATCCAATTGATAATGGGTACATTACAATCTATGCTTATGCATGATGTTATTTTTGGAACTAGCAACAAATGTAGCCTCAAAATATAAAAATATTTGATAGAAGAATCGAATTTAATAGATAATTACAATTACTTATGTCTAATCCAAAGGTGCACCAATATAGTCCATGGTGCATGTGACAATATTTGAGAATATGTTTAGATTTCCTCTTCACAAATAGGACAATGCTTGTAGAGGAAATAATTTATAAGGGACAAGCTTGCTAAACTACACATTTATGAGTTTACCATTATGGGAAAATATGGTTGGAAACTATTGTAAGATTAAGGAAAGAGTTAGGTAAAAGTGATAATTCAAAATATATAGGATCTCTCAATGGGAAAATTATTCATTAGATAAAAAATTATTATAGATTCCACATGATGAAATTTTATATCAAATATTTTATAATTAATTAATAAATATATTAGGTGGTCTATCAATGAGGGCAATTCTATAAATTTATTGTTTACTACTTGGTTGAATATTATTCCTTTAATTTTTTATTCAAAATAGAATTAAGTGATGCAATCTTCTTTGGGTTGTAGAGTTTTGAAGTAAAAATTACATTATGTGTATAATAAGTCTAGATCTTGGATTTTTATTACTAGTCTAGTTGAAGAAGATGGCGCCCAATTGGTAATGAAATATTAGTAGAATATGTTGTCAAAGTTCCATTTTCCCCTTTTTTGAAGGATGAGAAGGGTTATAATTTATAGAGAAATGGTGGTTACTTAGTAAAATTTGGATATAAATATGTGAAGCAATTAAAAATTATCATTTCCCAAGGGTTTCCTTTAGAAGAATATTTTATCACCTAAAGACCTTCCTAAGGCTTCAACATTATTTTGGATACTTGTATGGAGTAAAATTATTATGCATAATACTTTATAAAATGGATATTATTGTCCTTTTAGGTATGTTTTATCTGAGAAGGACCTCAAAGCATTCGATCATATACTTCTTCATAAATCCTTTGATTCCACTATTTGGGGGTCATTTTTAAAGAAAAATAAAATATGATAGGTTTCTCAATTAACATTAAAAGGATCGATGAAATTTTGAGTTAGGTGCTTCAAATAAAAGCTATAAGTTATTCTATGGAGGATTATACCTATTATTATTTGCCAAAAAAATTGGTATAAAAGGAACACTAGAACATTCAATAATAAATCTTAAAATTATTGATAATTTCATATTTATATTGTTTCCTCTCTTATAGAGTATTTGTAGACATGTTTCTCATCATGATTAGTCTATGTGTGAAAAATATGTGTTGTATTCTTGATTATAGGATTTAAATATACATAAAAATATGCTATATAATAATAGAGTCGTCAAAGGATTTGTATTGGTCATGGTAGATTAAAGTGTTTGAACGTTGTGTTTATCAACTTAATATCCATGATACTCCAAAGGAAATATTGTCAGAGCTAGTAGAGAGGATGTTTTGTGAAATAATGAATGGAAAATTCTTATCACTCACTAAAAACAATTTTAAAATTCAATGACTAGTTATGCAAATTATGGGACACATCTTATAGGGACCACAAATGCCATAAAAAATATGGACATATATTTCTTTTGAAGGATTTATGGACTATTATTAATATTACAAACAAAAGTTATTATAGAGATCAGATCAACAATATGACAATTCTTGATGTCTAGACTAGTTATCAACAAATATAGCATCCTAGTTAGTTTTGATATGGTCTCATTGTTCATAAAAATCCTCATTGATGAAACATTGTGTTAAATAATATTTTAGATATAAAAACTACAAAACTAGTGGAATTTAAGTCTAAAATCAACATTCTTTAGGTTTTTGGGTGATATTTATAAACAAATAGAAGACATGACAATGGGATCACCAAGTTTTTTAATCATTATAAATCTATACATGAAACATTTTAAAAAGAAAACAATAAAAGCTATCATCTAAAATTAGTGTTATAGGATATGTTTGTTGATGATATTTTTAAATTGACATTATCTGAAAAAAAAATTAAAAAAAAAAATCTTGATACACTTAAATAAAATATACCAACAAATTCAATTCACAGTAGGAATAGATATTAATAATTACCTACCATTCTTATATGATTTACAAGAATAAAAATAAATGAAATCTTAATACACTTAAATAAAATATGCTAACAAATTCAATTCACAATAGGAATATATTAATAATTACCTACCATTCTATATGTTTTAAAAAATAAAAAATAAATAAAACTTTAAAGCATAGAAAAAATTGAAAAAAAATACGGAAAGGCTTTTATCTATAAGTATATTCTTACCACCACTCACCCTATGAATTGTAAATACCTTAAATAAGAGAGCAATCCAAGTACACTATAATAACAATGAAAGAAAATAAAATGCATAACAAGTTTCCTCTAGAAAATGGATATCCTAAAGAACATTTGTATTCATATTTTGTGTCCATAAAATATAATAAAATGACAAGGTTGTGCTTTTTCTTCCTTGTAATGTCAAAGGTTCAAAATTCCTATGTTTATCTTCTAAACCATAAAATAGATGGGTGTTTCCTTGTAATGTCAAAGGTTCAAAATTCCTATGTTTATCTTTTAAACCATAAAATAGATGAGAGTGACACCATAGTTAAAGTGTATGTTTTAACATTTAATGGCATTAGTTCAGTTAGATTCTTCAAAATTCTTATGTTTATATTTTAAATCATAAAATAGATGGAATGACACCATTGTATGTTTTAACATTTAATAGTATTAATTCAACTAGATTCTTCGATTTTGTAAGAGGAAATTGACCTTCAAATCTTATCAACACAGATATACTTACATAACTAAAAGTGGGATCATATCAATTTAATTTTTAAAAAATAAAATAAAAAAATTTAACGTGTCTTAAAAAAAGTTTATAGGTTAAAATTTTATTCTGAAATTAAAGCTTTATCCAAGTTGTTGCTGCCACAAGCCTCAAAAACTTATTGATTGATTTTCCAAGTAAATTGAATCTTGTACCTCGAAAACTTTGTTAATTGGTTTCTACGTAAATCTGATCCCTAGCCAGCCATAATAATGATAAGCTCAGAGAAATATTATAGTTGTATACTAACTCTAGATAGTCGAGTTTCTTGAATAATGTTCTTCGTCGTTTCAGGTTATATGAGTGCCTAATATTATTAAGTTAAAAAAAAAAGAGGCGTTCTTTCCTCGCCTTTACACCCTTTTCGTTCATATCTATATACTGTATCAACCAGCATAACCTACTGTACATTGTCACGGTCCGTGTGGGTTTGCTCTGCCAAGGCTGTGGCCAAGCCAGACATCGTTGACGGATTTCCTCTAGGGAAGACAATAAAAGAAGACCCCAACTTCATATTCTCCGTTATAAGTCTGGATTGGCCGTCTTCCAGGCCAAAGCTTTTATAATTCGATGTTAGCGGCTGCCTCTGTCCCTCATTTTTCAGCTTTAACTTGTGAGCATTGGTGGCTTCTCGCACGGCTTTCTCGAAGTGCAATTCCATCTGTTGAATAACGTTGGCGTCCCACCCTTCTCCCATTCCCTTGAGCGCAGCAATGCCCACCAAATCTCGAAGAATCTGCCTATCCGCTGGGTCGGTCGATGTGGAAGTAGGGTTGATGGTCCGCTTGTAGGGACCCACCCATTTGGCTGACATGTACCGAAATTTCCTCCACGGCGGAATGTGCATCTCCTTCGTTTTCAGCGACCGCCTCGCCGCGTCACAAATTATCTTCACAATCTGAAGGAGTTTATCCGCCCTTCCAACGAACAAAGAGGGCAACACCCGTAGCACTCTTTTGTATTGCGCCGTGGGCCGAGCGATCTCAAACTGCCCTCCGAAATCAATGTCCACGACCAATCGATCTTTCTTCGTCTCCGGCATTCCCTCCAAAATCACATCGATGAATTCGTAATCGCCTGCGTGACCGAAACAAACAGGACAAAGATCAGAATCACAAGAAATTGCCATGTCTTTGAATGAAGTCCTAGTCAGACAAATAGATCGTTGCGCCGTCTTGAAAAATATATGATATATATAATTATTATATCGCATTGCAATTTGGGGTAGGAAAATGTAGATGGACTGACCTGCAGGGTAGCCATTGGTTTCCTCCCACCGCGACTTGCAGATCCCTGCATTATATCCCCCGCACCTCAGACTCTTCATTACAAATCGGCGTACAGAGCTCTTGTGGAACTCGTTCTCAAGACCTGCTTTTTCTTTAGCCGTCGCTAGAGTGTGGGTCACATCTCGAAACAAGATGAATTCCATTGTAGTACTAACTGGAGGAAACGCCTTGCACATTGAGCGGGATACATATTAGCAATGTTAGAGTAAATCACTATATAAAATATAGAAAAGCAATTATAGTGTTTCAAACTTTAACAGTAGAATTAAAGAAAAATAAGACAAACACACATAGAAGAAGAGACAACGATTTTAACGTGGTTCATCCAATGTGGGTTACATCCACCGAGAATTTTCAGTCCTTCATTTCTCAATCCAAGCAATAGAGGGTTACAACCTACAGCCAACATCTGCTGTAATTTCCTCTCTATTTTTCCAAGGAATCAACATAGTAATTTTCATTGTCATAGTCATCTCTGTTTTTCCTCACAACTATATATAAGAAAAAAGCAGAAAAAACAAACTGCTTTTCTTAATACATTCCAAGATTAACATTGAGTTCCCAACATCTAATTTTGAGATAAAAACAAAAAAAACTTTCCCCGGTCATGTCTCGTTGTAAATCCGAAAACTTTCTCTAGTAGACTAACAGACTGTAAATCTGGAAACTTTCCCTGCCCGTCCTACAGTAAATCCAAAAACTTTCTTTGTTTATCCTCCTCATAATTAGGCTCCATTCCTAACAATCTCCCACTTGGAGACTAATTCCATTGCACCATACTGCAACCAAGGACTGAAAAATTCTCATCATGGCCTCTTATTCCTTAAGGCCAATTGAAGTTGAGCAAAAGCTCAAATTTTCTCTTGACACCACTTTTGTAAGCATGTCAGTAGGATTTTGTCATGTGTGAACCTTCCCTAATTTCAAAGATCCATCTTCCACTACTGATCTAATGAAATGATACCTGAGTTTAATGTGTTTAGTTTTTGAATGGAATGCCGAATTCTTTACAAGGTGTATAGCACTCTGGCTATCACTCCACAACTTATTATCCTCTTGCTTCTTTCCCAGTTCTTCCATTAGTCTTTACAACCAAACCATCTCTTTGCTTGCTTCTGTAGCAGCAACATATTCAGTTTCAATGGTTGAAAGGGCAACTATGTGTTGGAGTTTAGAAATCCAACTAACCGCTCCTCCTCCTATAGTAAAGATGTAGCCGATAGTGCTCCTTCCACCATCAAGATCACCCGCCATATCGAATTTACAAAACCTTTAAAGCATATATTAGAGCTTCCAAAATTCAAATAATAATTTGAAATTCCTCTCAAGTACCTGAGTATCCATTTCTATCGCTTGCCAATGTCCTTTTCTCGGATTACTCATAAATCTACTCACTACTCCCATCTGCGTGGGCAATGTCTGGTCTTGTACAAACCATTGCATACATCAAGCTTCCAACCGTTGATGCATAGGGAACCTTAGCCATATGCTCTTGTTCCTTTTGTGTCTTGGGACACAAATCTTTGGTGAGTTTGAAATGCTTTGCCAATGGAGTAGCAACAGACTTTGCATTGTTCATGTTGAATCTCTTAAGCACTTTTTCAATGTATTTTGCTTGTGATAATTTCGAGTGTGACTCTCCTTGTCTCTTGTTATCCTCATACCAAGGATTTGTTGGGCTTCTCCCAAATCCTTCATGGCAAAGGATTTAGCCAACTTCTTCTTGAGCATGTTTATATCTTGCATATTTGCTCCTGCAACTAACATGTCATCCACATACAATAGCAAAATAACATAGTTACCATTTCCAGTTTGTTTAAAATATACACAGGTGATCACTTTGACATCTTTCAAACCTTTGATTAGCCATGAACTTATCAAATTTTAAATACCACTATCTAGGAGCTTATTTCAATCCATACAAGCTCTCTTTCGGTTACATACCCAATCCTCTTTACCTTTCACCCGAAAGCCTTCGGTTGGTGCATATAAATTTCCTCCTCCAAATCACCATGAAGAAATGTTGTCTTCACATCCAATTGCTCCAGAAACAAATTTTCTATAGCTACAAGACTCAAAAGAGCTTTAATAGAGGTCATTTTTACAATTGGAGAAAAAATCTCATCAAAATCAATACCTTTTTTTTGAGCGAATCCCTTGACCACTAGTCTTGCTTTGTATCTCTTATGCCCTTCATTCTCCTCTTTAATCTTGTACACCCATTTATTGGTCAATGCTATTTTACCTTTGGGTAGCTCAACCAAATCCCAAGTTTGGTTGTGGAATAAAGAGTCCATTTCTTCATTCATTGCAAGCTCCCACTTATTCCTGGTATCCATCTGTAATGCTTCCTGAAAACATTCTGGCTCACCAGCATTAGTATACAAAACATAATCAGAGAAACATTGAGGAATTTTACTTATCCTGGTAGATCGTCTAACAACACTTTCTGGAGATTGAGGTGCTTGTTGTTGTTGTTGTACATTTTGATCTTCTACCACTTTTGGAGTTACCTTTTCTATGTGTCCATCAAGGTCTATGTATTCAGCAATTTCCTCTTTCTATTTCTTTCCCTGCAACCGATCTTTATACAAGTTTTTTTCATTAAATATGACATCCCTACTTCTAATGACTTTCGGTTATCACAATCCCATAATCTGTAACCCAAGCCATCAATACCGTAACCAATAAAATAGCACTTTTGGGCCTTAGCATCTAACTTATTTCTATTCTCTTTGTCTATATGCATAAAAGCCTCACATCCAAA
This sequence comes from Wollemia nobilis, assembly GCA_028583015.1. Lineage (NCBI taxonomy): Eukaryota > Viridiplantae > Streptophyta > Pinopsida > Araucariales > Araucariaceae > Wollemia > Wollemia nobilis. The sequence continues at coordinate 1,919,920 of JAQPPZ010016856.1, read as the reverse complement.
TACCTTAAGGAAAGAATAATTTACTGGTTTACCTATCCAAAGCTCTTCCGAAATTCCTCCATCCAAGGCACTAGACGGTCCTCTATTAATCATATATACTACAGTATCAATAGCATGATCCCATAAAAATAATGGTAAGCCTGCATGTATTCTCATGCTCCTAGCACGCTCCATGATGGTTCTATTCATTCTTTCTGCAACCCTATTTTCTTGAGGTGTTCTTGGAACTACCTTGATTCTTCTAATTCTATTTTTAGAACAAAACACACCAAATTCTCTACTGCAATATTCTCCACCATTATCCGACTTTAGACACTTTAACCTTTTTCTAGTTTCATTTTCAACTAATGCTTTCCAATTCTTAAAGGTATTAAAAACATCACTTTTATTCTTAATGCAATATATCCATGTTTTAATTGTTGCATCATCAATAAAAAGTACATAGTAAGAGGAACCTCCAAGAGAAGTTACCTGAGCTGGGCCCCAAACATCTGAGTGCACAAGCTCCAATTTCTCTTTCTTCCTTTCCTTAGCATCCTTGAGAAATATAACTCTCTTTGCTTTACCATAAACACAATCCTCACAGAATTCCAAATCAATCTCTTTTAACTTAGGTAATAACTTTCTTGAATGTAAAATTTCCATACCTTTTCCACTCATATGGCCAAGTCTTTGGTGCCACAAAGATGCACTCTCACCTGTAGAAACTAAATTCATGGAGTAGTGAGAAAAATCAGTAAGTAAATAAATATTACCCACCAATTTACCTCTAGCTACTATCAATGAACCTTTAGTAACTTTCCAAGCATTTTCTTCGAATGCAACCGTGTATCCTTCACCATCAAGCTTACTTGCCGATATAAGATTTCTCTTTAAATATGGTATGTGTCTCACCTCTTTAAGATCCCATTGACATCCATTTGGGGATTTAATCAAAATCTTTCCAATACCCATGATTTTACATGGTTGGTCATTTCCCAATAGAACCTATCCATAATCTCCAAAAACATAATCTATGAAGTATTCCTTATGTGAGGTAGCATGGAATGAAGCACCACTATCAATTACCCAATAATCACTATTTCTATCAAGAGATAATATTAAAGCATCTTGTAGAATTTGTCCAGTAATATTGGTTTCTTAAGTGTTACCTATCATTACCTTCATTTCCATCACCCTTTCTTTGCCAACAGTCCTTCTTGAGATGACCCTTTTTGCCACAGTGCCAACACTGTAGCTTTCCTTTTCCACGTGATTTGGATCTGCTTTTGGATTTGCCATGATGTGAACTCTTGCCTCTTTCTCTTCCTCTTCCTCTATTCTCAACAGTTAAGGCAATGCTAGATGATTCTCCTATGGTTTTTCTTCTCATGTCCTCACTGAGTATCACACCAACCACATCATCAAATTCTAATTTATTTGAACTCGGAGCAGAGTTACTTACCGCCATTACCAAACTGTTCCAACTTTTCGAAAGAGAGCATAAGATTAATAAGGCCCTAAGCTCATCATCAAAATCCAATCCTACTAAATGCAATTGATTAGTGATAGTATTAAATTCATTTAAATGATCATCCACAGATCCTCCTTCACTCATTTTCATGTTAAATAACCTTTTCATTAAGAATACCTTATTTGATGTTGATGGTTTCTCATACATCTTGGCCAACTTATCCATGACTCCCTTGGTAGTCTTTTCATCGGATATGTTGAAGGCTACGGTGGCTCCCAAGCACGACCTCACAGTACCCAATGCCTTTCTATCAAGGAGACTCCACTCCTCATCAGACATAGATGAAGGTCTCTTTGTTTCCCCCTCAAGAGGTAAGTAAAGATCCTTCTGGTACAAGTAATCCTCCATTTGCATCTTCTAGAATTGAAAATTTTGGCCATTGAATTTTTGAACTCTAAACCTCCCTTCTTCCGCCATTGCTCCCACTTGATCCAGAAATTCTCCTTCTGTCAAGTGCACCCAACAAAACAACCGCTCTGATACCACTTGTTAGAGTAAATCACTATATAAAATATAGAAAAGCAATTATAGTGTTTCAAACTTTAACAGCATATAATTAAAGAAAAATAAGACAAACACACACAAAAGAAGAGACAACAATTTTAATGTGGTTCACCCAATGTGGGTTACATCCACCGAGAATTTTCAGTCCTTCCTTTCTCAATCCAAGCAATAGAGGGTTACAACCTACAGCCAACATCTGCTGTAATTTCCTCTCTATTTTTCCAAGGAATCAACATAGTAATTTTCATTGTCATAGTCATCTCTGTTTTTCCTCACAACTATATATAAGAAAAAAACAGAAAAAACAAACTGTTTTTCTTAATACATTCCAAGATTAACATTGAGTTCCCAACATCTAATTTTGGGATAAAAACAAAAAAAAACTTTCCCTGGCTGTCCTTTTGTAAATCCGGAAACTTTCTCTGGTAGACTAACAGACTGTAAATCTGGAAACTTTCTCTGCCCGTCCTGCAGTAAATCCAAAAACTTTCTTTGTTTAGCCTCCTCATAATTAAGCTCCATTCCTAACAAGCAAGACCAACCAGATGACACGACAAGGAGAGGCCAATGTGACCGTGATTATATGTACCTCCAACATTTCACAGACGCACTTGTCCACAGCTGAAATGGAGTCCTGAGCGGCAGAAATCTCATCATCGCTTCCGCACTCTTGGGAAAAGGTCGGCCGAGAAGAATGAGGGGATCCTTGTGCTCCATGTTGTTGTTCGTCGAAGAAGGCAGTAATCATGTGGCTGAGATTGCTGGAGTCGACATGGTGATCGGTTCCAGTTGTGGTGCAAGGCATCGCACTTGCCATTCGCTCGGCATCATCGGTCCAGTTCCTGCAGAGGCTTTCTCGGACGGCTTTGTTGAGAGGATAGGTGGCGCACTTGACTTTGAAGGGTTGCGAATTGACAAGAGGAGCACATGCGTGCACTTGAAGGAGAGGAAACATGTTGGGCTGCTGAAGCGTGTCCTTCAAGAAATGTGCGTCTTTTGATGGCGTCTGGTTGGGCGTGAAAGAGGAAGATGCGCTGGTTGAGAAAGCCAGTAATCTTTACAATGTGGTTTTGTAAGAGCAAACGAGTGAAATATAGAATGGTGCGCTTAGTTGGGGGTCAAGCCGGAGAGGGTATATAAAGCACGTTATTGAGAAATATTCCACCCACAAAACGAATTTGCAAAAAGCATATGCTCGCATATGCACATAAGAAAAAAAAAAACAATTTCAGAAACAACTGGCGATAAGGATGCCATTTAGTAGCCCTGGGATATTGCATCACATCACGTGGCTAGGATCACTTAGGCTGCTTACCGACGTTTCGTCGGTAAGCATTAGTAATGGTAAGTTGTGGTAAATGCAGTTACCCCTAACATGGCTAGGGAATATTTAAAAGAAAATAACGACATACCAAACAAAACATTACCCGACTCTTTATCACATAGAGATCATATGCGGTTACCACATGCTGTCCCCGCTAATAATCGTGTCAAGCACACAAGACGGCTGGTCCAGAGGATAAGATCGCCGCATCGTCAACTATAGCCACAAGCTCGATATATTTAGAGAAAAATACACAACCAAACGATGCGTAGACTTTCTGACAGTAGAAACAAATATTAAAAATAATTGAAATCCTCTCAAAAGTGAATAATGTTACTTCTGATTACAAATCTTCATATCTTGTATCTTGCATAGCATTTTAAAATAAATAAATAAATTTAACATATAGCATATGTTGATACGTTTTCCGAAAAGGTTTTTCATGACTCTTCACTAATAAAAAAAACGTTAGACTAGAAAAAATAAATACTAGGAAGAAGAGACGAAAATAGAGAGTGAAGTTAAATTAAATATTTTAGTGGTAAGTTGGGGCGCTTACCGAGAGGAGACCTAGGTTCCAATCCCACGGGCTTGCCCATGCACAGACAGTAGCCCAGATCTGATTCCTCTGAGTGGTGCGCCAGATTGATGACGACGGTGCAACCCCCGTGCGTCCGGCGGTCCCCATCTCACGCCGGGTTACCATGTACCGAGACGGTGGAAGTCCTGGGAGCCTTCGTAGATAGTTTGAACCCTACCAGTGTGCTAGTAGTTACTAAAAATCGTGATTGTAACCATTGCTTCTATATACCCAAAAAAAAAAAAAATTAAATATTTTAGAAGTGGTTTTTTTATGTATAGGAGAATGGGTTAACATCATTGGATTTCGATGTTGTTTTTATAATTTATAAAAAAAAAATTGAAAACATTTCGAAAGGGATGTTACTTTCAGATAAGATTCAAGGAGTCGGGGATATCTTTTCCGTCAAACATCCAGGGTTTGCTCTTGGCCTACCACTTGGTAGGAGTCGGGGATATCTTTTCCGTCAAACATCCAGGGTTTGCTCTTGGCCTACCACTTGGCACACTCAAGAAGCATGCGTAAAACACAAAAACAAGCACACTAACAAAAAAAAAATACGTAAAACACAAAGTATAAAAATAAAATAAAACACCACCTTCAACACATTCAAGGAGCATGCCTCAAACACAAAAACAAGCACACACAAACAAAAACAAATACACAGAACACAAAAACTAAAATAAAAAAACACCACCTTCGATACATTCAAGGAACATACTTAAAACACAAAAACAAGCATACACTAACATAAGCAAACACAACCCCTCCCAAAAAAAATGAAGCACAAAAAAAACCACAAAATCCGCATAACACAACGAAACACAGAAAAACCACAAAAACAACATAACACAACGAAACATAGAAAAAACCACATAAACAACATAAAACAACACTATCATAAAAAAAAACAACCAAATGAAACAATTACGCTACAACCAAAACATAAAAACAAAAACAACAACGTGCGAACCACAAAAACAATATAACGCAAACCACAAAGATAAAATCACAAAAACAACATAGCAAAATTCAACCAAAACAGAAACAATAAATGATACAAATACACCACAAAAAAAACATAACCCAAACCACAAAGATAAAATCACAAAAACAACATAGCAAAATTCAACCAAAATAGAAATAATAAAATGATACAAATACACCACACGCTAAAATTTTAGTCTGCTAGGTAAATCCAAATTAATTGGATCTTCGACCCTCCAGGGCATAGAAGTGATGTTTTTAATTATTAATTAGTAAAGTTAAATAGTAGTTTTTTCAAATGATACAATCCATTTTTTAATTAGATTTTGGGATAGGTATTTTTTTTAATAAAAATTTAAATATATTTATCTTTAGATTATAATTTTAGCTTGTTTGAATTAAAAATAAAAATAAAAATACAAATTACAATATAATTATGTTAATAACTATAATTTATTTTGGCAGACCTATGACTATAATTTGATTTTTGTTCTATCAATATATTTTTTTCACTTTTTGAAAAAAATTGTAATTTATTTTGTTGAAAGTGTCTTGGTTTTATTTAAAAAATAAGAGTACATCATTCAAAAAATGTGTTATGGAAACACATCCTAAAAACCTATGCGAAAACATCAACCCAAGGCCAAAAAAGGCTTCTAAGAACTATAAAACAATTAACATATCAATAAAAAGGAAAGGGTATAAGGCTTGTTAGTACTTAAGTCGTCATACAAATAACAACACCAAAGGGAGGAGGGTTCTTATCCCAAGGATTTTCCCATCCGATGGGAGGATTAGGGTAGTGGGAACTGAATCCCACTTGAAATGGTTGCCCTACAACTTTGAAGTGTTGCCTATAGACTATGGTAAAGTGGTAGCCCAGTTAGATGATTAGCCTCAATGGTAATACCATGGCACAAAGTGAAATCCTTCCTTGGTATACTAATCTTGCGGGCGATGGCTATGAGCAGTTGAAGTCCTATGGACTCGATCTTGTTTCAAAGAAGAAGAATATCTTTGATGAGGTGGAGAAGGTGAAACCCAAGCCACAATGCAAGGATAATTTTCCCAATGATCCAACATAGTTAGCAAGTGTTGAACCTTAAGGGTAACCTTACTCACATGTGCTTCAATTTGAAGAAAAATACTGGAGCGTATTAGAGATTTTGGATACATGGAAAACTTTGGAGTTGCATGTTGAGAAAAAATTCTATTATAATCTTTCTATATGTGAAATAGATTCTCAGCTTTAAAAATATGTCAAATATGCTCCATGTGTATTGGAATTCAGGTTGTATCCCAAATAAGAACCATAGGCCAAGAAAAGGGTTGTGGCCTAAAAGGTTTTAAAAAATCATGAATCCATTTCCATGTCGCTTGGGCCCTAAGGCAATACCAAAATAAATGTTCAATGGATTCCCTGCAATGACAAAAAATATAGTTGAGAATGTGTAGTCCTAAATGACAAAGGCATTCTCCTATAGGAAGTCCTTGAAAAATGAGACAACAAAGAAAGTGAATCACTTTAGGATCCAAAACAACATCCCATAGAGTGTGAAATTTGTTCTACAAATCTCTAATGGTTTCCTAGATTCTCCATCACTCATTTAACTTGGGTACCATGGAATTATGTAGCGAAAGCCAATGATGCAGTTTGCCTAGCTTATAGTTACTAAAAGGAGTGTTGGAATACCATTTTAAGTCCTTCCACCAAGGATGTGGAGTTTGAACCACAATTTTATGAAGTATTTCAAGGAAGACAATGAGTTGAATTACCTAAAATATTTCTTTATTAACCTTAGAGACGTGAAACTAATTTTAAATTTTCCCATGAAAGTCAGTTCCTAGTCTACTTGGAAAAGATTTCAAAAATGACTCAAATGCCCTTATAGAAAAATTAAAGGGTGCAAACCCAAGGAATTTTGACTAGTGGCTACTATTCATAGGTGAGTATGAGAGACCACCATAATGACTGCTAATTAATAGAGAGTACAATATTGAAATCATTGTCATTCTAGAGTAACTAGGGTCAGAGAGCTTCCTAGGTCTTCCAAATACTCTTAGCAACAAAAAATACCCAAAATTTGAAGTGGCACCTTCATCATCATCATGGATTACAAATAAAGATCTCTCTAGTATTTTCTCCCATGGGGGACACTAGAGGCTATGCAGTGTTGAAGCAAGTATTTCTAGGATTCATTTTCATGCATAGCATGAATGACCCATTTGGTGCACAAGGTAGTGCCCTAGAAAAATGTATCAAGTCCTAACCCTGCTGACTCTCATGGAAGACAATAGTAATCCCATGCAAATCTATGGAAACCATATTTTTCTAGAGAAGAATCCCATAGGAAATATTAGAGAAGCTTCTTCAATTTTTGATAGGAAGCTTTCAAGGTCACCCAATAAGAAGAATAATAGACATGCATGGTAGCAAGTATCTTGGAGTAAAATTGAAATTTTCTTGCTAAAGAAAGTGGCTTGGGAAGTCATTTTTGAATTTTTTTCTACCTTAATAACATACTACTAGAGGTTAGTGGATGAATCCTGAAAGGCAAAAGGGATTCCAAGAAAGTGAAACATCTCACCATGTTGGATCCACTTCCACCTATAACTATTGAGCCAAAGGGGTGTGCGTAGGCCTGCCTATATAATTGTATTTTTTCCATTTAATGCTTGAACTAGAGGCCAAACAAAATATATCTAAGAAATGGAAGGACTGTGCCACATTATCCTCGTCTTCAATCAAGGTGATAAAAGAGTCATCAATAAAATTCCCATTGACCAATTTTTAGGAAGCGTTAGGAAGTGTGATTCCTTTCACACAATATTTGGTAACAACATAAAAAATGATGTAGCCAAATCCCTCAACATCTAGGACATATAGAGATAGGGTAAGAGTACACCCTTGTCAAATAGATTTGTATAAAAAAAAAGGATTGTTGGTTGTTGATAGTAATGCAGGTCAAAGCTTCTACAAAAAGAGGTTCATAAAGTTATGGTACCAGAAAAAAGATAACACTACAAGATATTTCTTAGTGTAAGAGGTAAGTATTTGATGAAAAAAGTTATTATAGGAAAATAAAATGAATACTTAGTAAAAGAACCTAAAATAGAGTCTAAGAGAAACAAGAAGCAAAGAAGAAATAAAAGCAAAGAATAAACCAAAAGAAGGAAACAAGAGGAAAGAATCAAAGAAAGTAGAACAATAGGCTAAGGTTGTAGCATATCACCATACACACCACCATGAGAGACAACAATGGAGATAGAGTGTAGAGGAACAAAGAAACAACAATGGACATACATGGAGCCATATGAGAAGAAATTAAGGATATTCAAGTGGCACAAGGGTAGCTTGGAAACCTTGCAAACTACCACTAATCAAGATTTCACTTGGATGAAGGGATAATCAGGATTGGTACAAGTTATCATCATTGTTTAGAAGATCATACTATTTGTTTTTTCTTATGTTTTGAGGATGAAATATTTGTACATGGGTGGAATATTAGGTACCTAAAAATATGAATGTAGAAAAATAATATTGTATGTAGGTAATATGGCATGGGTCTCACATAACATTATAATAAAGGAATAATAACGTGGTTCACTTTGTAACTCATGGAAGGTAAACCACCATATTCTTGCATAAAGAGAGATGTACCCCCAATTGTAAAGGAAGACATATGAAGTATTCTTGTAAGTGTCTTGGCTCATGGATCTGGAGATCTTGTGGAGTAATCCCTTCCTTAAGGAGTATTCTTAGTGTTGCTCTACCTCAAGTTTATTATCTATATTTATTTTATTTTGTGGATTATTATTGTAGAATTTATTTATGAATGCATGTTTGATATGTCTACACATTGGTGACTGATTTATTGTAATGAGAAGAGAGGTTCATAACAATATGTTATTTGATGAAGAATTTTTTCATTGTAGGTTTGATGCATTTAATTTTGAGGTAATCAGAGTTTGAATATCCTCTACTTGATAACCTTCTTAGTTGATGGTAAGCCTATCCATTGACCTTGATGTAAGGACTACCTTTTAGTAGAAGAGCTAATATTAGGGGAAAGATAATTCTCTTTTTATAGAATATGGATATGGATGCTAGAATATGTTAGAAAAAACTCTAAGATTCCACACCTGCAAGAGGAAGCACAATAACAAAAATATAGAACACGAAAACAGTAACACAAGTGACATAGAGATTTTACGTGGAAACCTACAATGTGCAGGAAAAACCACGGGGTAATGGCAACTTCTTCTTTTATTATTTTTAGAAAATATTACATTCACGTCCTTTGATGTTTTACAAAAACTTCACACTCTATCCATTTATGCAAGGGATCACATCCATTTTATAGAGTAGAGGAAGACTCCAAACTATTTGTTTCATCTTCCAATGAAAGCCTCCGAAAAACTGTTCATTTTAGCTTCTGCATTTTGTCGTCTACCTAGATGTCCACTACATGACATCTACTGGGCATGACATCTGGCCTAGATGTCTACTAGCCTAGATGTCTGGAAACCCAGACGTCTGGCCTAGATGTCTGGTAGTAGAGACATATGTCCTAGACGTCTGCCAGACCAAATGTCTAGCAACCCAAACATCTGGCCTAGACATCTAGTAGGACAGACATCTGACCTGTTGCCTAGATGTCTGACCTAGACGTCTAGCAGGTTAGACGTCTAGCTGACATGTATACTGCATTCATACTTAACATTTTCCCACTTGAATTCAGTATTAGGGAATTCTTCTGCCAAAATATTTCATCCAATGCCAATTGCCCAATGTTGCCCTTGTTACTTTTTCAGCAAGCCTAGAGAAGTTTTGCACCACTCAAACTTATCTACCTTGACTGACTTTGTAAGCATATCTACAGGATTAACTTCAGTGTCCATTTTCTACAATAGGATCCTACCTTCTTCCATAACATTTTTGATAAATTTGTACTTGACATCAATGTGTTTCGTACGATCATGGAATATTGGATTCTTCACTAACTGAATAGCACTTTGGCTATCACAATGTAGCATAATTTTCTCCTGCATTACCTTGAAGTCACCCAACAATCACTCTAGCCAAATTACCTCTTTGTTGGCATGAGTTGCTGCAATGTATTTTGCTTCAGTGGTTGATAAAGCCACAACAGACTACAACTTAGAAGCCCAACTCACTTCTCCTCCAGCAAGGGTGAAGGTATATCATGTAGTGGATTTTCTCCCATATTTATCTCCACCATAATCAAAATCCACAAAACCTATAACTTGCAAATTTTTTGATCCAAAGTAAATAACATCTAAAGTGTCTCTTAAATATTTGAATATCCACTTCACCACATTCCAATGCTCCTTACCAGGATTTGCCATGTATTGGTTGACTACTCCCACTGCTTGGGCAATATCCGATCTAGTGCTCACCATGGCATACATGAGGCTTCCTCCTGTTAATGAATACGGTACACGAGACATGCTTGTCTTCTCTGCTTCCATTCTAGGACGCTAGCTGGAAGACAACTTTAAGTGTGGAAGAAGTTGGGTACTAACTGGTTTAGCATTCTGCATATTGAAGCATTTTAGAATCTTTTCCACATATGACTTTTGATTTAACTAGATCTTACTTCCTTTTCTGTCCTTGTGTATCTTCATACCTAAAATTTGGTTTGCTGCTCCTAAATCCTTAATTTCAAATGTCCTAGGCAATTGAGCCTTAAGATCAATGATTTTATTCATGTTGGGACCTGCAACCAACATATAATCAACACACAATAGCAAAATAATAAAACTGCCATCATAAAACCTCTTGTAGTATGTACAATGGTCAGCTTCACTCCTGCTGAAACCTTGGCTCTTTGTGAAGGTGTCAAATTTCTTGTACCACATCCTTGATGCATGTTTCAACCCGTACAGTGATTTCTTTAGTCTACAAACCAAATGCTCTTTGTATCTTTCTTCATAGCCCTTAGGTTGATCCATATATATCTCTTCCTCGATATCACCATGAAATAAAGCAGTCTTCACATCAACCTAGTCTAGTTCCAAATATTGTGCAGCTACAAGTGTAAGTAGAACTTTGATAGTAGTCATCTTCACAACTAGAGAGAAAAATTTATTAAATTCAACACCTAACTTATGCACATATACCTTTGCCACCAAGCGAACTTTATAGCGTTCCAATAGCCTGTTGATGTTCTTCTTCACTTTGTACACCCACTTGTTTCCAACAGTCTTTCTTCCAGGTGGGAGATCCACAAGTTCCCAAGTTTTATTCTTTTGAAGTGCCTCGATTTCCTCCACTTTGTTGCATTCTCAGACTCTCTAGCTTCCTAAAATGAACTAGGTTCACCATCATCAATTAACAAAGAAAAATAGGACTGATACACATGAGAATACATTTTTAGACACTTTTGTGGATGTGTAGATATTCTAACCCAATGATCTATCGGTTCTGGATCTTGGTCTTATGACAGTCGTGGCTACTCTACTTCCTGTTCTACTTGTTGTTTTGCATGTTGATCAAAAACTTTAGCATGTTCATCTTCATAGTCATCTTCACTCAATTCTACTTCAACAAGTACAACATTAGGATTTTGTTGTACTTCCTTCCTTTGCATAGAATTTTCATCAAAAATTACATCCCTACTAATAATTACCTTGTGGGTAGTAGGATCTCACAGTCTATACCCATTCACTATATCTCCATAGCCAAGAAACACACATTTGCTTGACTTCAGGTCAAGCTTGGACATTTTTTCTTTGCGTACATGAGCAAATGTGTCACATTCAAAAATGTGCAAATGAGAGTAATCAAATGGCTTACAAAACCAAACATCCTCCGAAATATGTCCATCCAATGCAACTACAGGTGACCTGTTAATAAGATAAACAACTATATTAATAGCCTCCACCCAGAATATTTTCTCCAACATGGTTGCGCTAAGCATGCTTCTTGCACGTTCCATGATTGTGTGATTCATCCGCTTAGCCACACCATTTTGTTGTGGAGTATATGGTACAGTATTCTGGTGCTTAATACCTTCCTGCATACAAAATTTATCAAATTCCTTGGAGAAATATTCACCCCCATTATATGACCTGAGACACAAAATTGACTTGCCCAAACTCTTTTCTACCCGTGATTTGAACTCCTTAAATTTTTGCAAAGCTTCCAAATTCTTCTTCAAAAAATAAACCCACACTCTCCTAGACTAATCATCTATAAAAATCATAAAATAGATGGCACCATTCAAGGACTCAGTGGGGACATGTCCAAATATATCCAAATGTATAAGTTGCAGAAAATCAAAACTCTTACTAGGACTTATAGTAAATTGAACCCTCTTCTATTTACCAAAAATACAGTGCTCACATAAGTCTAAATTGCAAGACTTAATCCCAGAAAGCATACCTCTATCATGCAAAATTTTTAGGCCTTTTTCACTCATATGGCCTAGGTGTTGATGCCATAGCATTACTGCATCCTTAATAGAAGTTGTTGATGTTGCATGGTTTGTCACCGTATCACCGCATAAATGGTATAAGGTCCCATAAGATTCTCCCTTTGCTACTACAAGAGCTCCTCTGGTAATATTGCAGTAGTTGTTATAGAAAGTGATAGAATACCCTAGCTTATCCATCATTTTGATTGATAGCAAATTCTTCCTCAAATAGGGCACATGTCGCACATCACATAACATCCTTTATCTACCATCATCTAGCTAGATCCTTATATCCCATCTTCCCATAATTTTTAAAGGATTATCATAATCCAAATAGACCTTTCCACAATAGTATGGCTGATATTTGTCAAACCAATCTCTGTGGGGAGACATGTGGAAGGATACACCTGAGTCCAAAACCCAAGTATATAAATATGATCTGCTGTTATTGATATAGAATGCTTCATATGTTGTCATCTCTCCTGAATATGTTGCACTAGCTTCAGCTGATGGTTGATTTTGCTTTTCACCATTCTTTAATTGCCAATAGTACTTCTTGGAGTGTCCTGACTTCCCATAGTGCCAGCACTTCCCTTTCTGCTTATGTCCTTTAGACTTAGATCTGGATTGCTTTCTACCTTGTTTACTCCTCTTGAATGATCGACCTCTCATAGATAGGGCTTCATTGGTTGAGGGTTCCAAAGAAATTTTTCACCTCAACTCTTATGCCAACAAAGTGGCTACCACATCATCAAAATTGAGAGTTCCTGATGATGAATTACTGATGGTCATCACCATATGATCCCAAGTGTCTGGGAGGGAACAAAGTAGGATGATAGCTCTATTCTCATAATCCATCTTCACATTAACTAAAACCAGTTTACTGATAAAATTATTAAACTCATTCAAATAATCTACCATGGATGAAATTTCCTTCATCCTTAAGCTATAAAGCTGCTTTTTCAGAAAAACCTTGTTAGTTGCTGATTTTGTTTCATACAACTTTTCAAGCTTTTGCCAAAGGTCTTCTGTGGTCTTTTCTTCACCTACATTGAACAAGACGGAGTCCGCTAGGTAGAGACAAATTGTAGAAACTACCTTCCTGTCAAGCATTACCCACTCCTCATATTTCATGCTACTCGGTTTACTTGTGACCCCTTTCAAGGCTTGTGCTTGGTCATTATGAACCAAAAAATCCTCCAACGTCATCTTACATAGAGCGATGTTTTTGCCATCAAATTTCTCAATCTCGAACTTGGTTACACTTTTTGTCATTATTGCAGCTCCCACTCGCACAAAACCTTAGCTTTGATACCAGATGTTAGGAAAAATTCCAAGATTCCACACTTGCAAGAGGAAGCACAATAACAAAAATATAGAACATAGAAATAGTAACACAAGTGACACAAATATTTTACGTGGAAACCTAAAATGTGTAGGAAAAACCATGGGGTAATGGCAACTTCTTCTTTTATTATTTTTAGCAAATATTACATTCACGTCATTTGACATTTTCCAACAACTTCATGCTCTATACAATTATGCAAGGGATCACATCCCTTTTATAGAGTAGAGGAAGACTCCAAACTGTTTGTTTCATCTTCCAATGGAAGCCTCCAAAAAATTGTTCATTTTAGCTTTTGTGTTTTATCGTCTACCTAGATATCCATTGTATGATGTCTACTGGGCATGACATTTGACCTAGACATCTGCCAACCTAGATGTCTGACAACCTAGATGTTTGGCCTAGACATTTGCTAGACCAGATGTCTGGCCTAGACGTCTGCCAAACTAGATGTCTGGTAGCCCAGACGTTTGGCCTAGACGTCTGCCAAACCAGACGTTTGGCCCAGACGTCTACCAAACCAAACGTCTGGAAACCCAGATGTCTGGCCTAGATGTCTAGCAGGTTAGACGTTTGACCTGTTGCCTAGATGTCTGACCCAGACATCTAGTAGGTCATATGTCTATCTGACCTGTATACTGCCTTCATACGTAACAAAATATTCTTTGGTGTCATGTGAGAGAAATTAGAGGATTAAATTACCATATTGTGGTAGACAAAGAGGTAGAAGGAGAATACAATTGTCTTCTATTTATTTTATGTCATTTAGTTTACTTTGTTTCTATTTCAAAGGATATTCACTTGGAATTATTTTTGGAATGACAAATTTGACTTGATATATATGGTCATTTCTTTTAATATTTCTCACAAGTAAGCTAATCAATAGACCCATAGAAACTTTATGTAAATTCAATTTGATGAAAAAAAAATATGAATTTATTGATTTTTAATAATCCAACATAGAATAGCAATGTAATTGATGGCACAATCACCCTTTGGTTAATGCACATTTTTAATTTTGATAAAAAATAAAATTGACTAATATTCAATGCAAATAGACCTATCCTAGATACTAAATTCATGCTAGATAGGGTAATGGTGATCATAGTCTTAGGTGGTTATGTTATATGGTAGAAACTTAATTTTATATAGGTTTTATTAAGGCCTACCATCATCCATCATAAATTAATAAAGAATAATTTATAATATTTCATTTTTGGTTTGATGCTTTTCCCAATATATAAGATCCTATAGAACATGTAGATATAGATAAGTCAAGGAATCTATTTGTTGAGTCTATATTGAGTAGACATTGGTTAACATGGCAAGGGAAAATATCTTGGAACCAAGGATCTTAGGTCAAACCAAAAGCAAAAACTTGAACATATAAATTGAGTTTCTTACATTGACTTATCAAAATAAAAGTCACCATCATCTTAGATAGGAACTTTAAAACTAATCTAAAATAGATATAGGAAGCACTGGTATCATCGATAGATACTTTTAATAGTTTCTAAACTTGGTACTAACCCTTCTTGACATGTTACCACTAAATTCTTATTATAGTATTAGTTCTTATTAGCTTAGTACCAACCTTGTTCAACATGATACTATCTCTTCATCACCCAACACCAACATTTGTCATGTTAGTGTCAACACCAAATGTTAAATAATAACAACTCTAATGTTCTAATAGAATAAATACCTTGAAGCATTGATATAATCTTGTGTATATGAATCACCAACTATTCTAAAAATATTGTATCTTTTTGTGTGATTATTAATATTGTTTTTATTGTAATATCACTATTTGTTTTCCATTTATTTATTTGCACATTAACTACTAGGTGTCCTGAATAAACCTCAATCATTAAGACTCAATATGAGTATTATTATAAAATTTTATCTAGATCATTGATAGACCACCTAATAGAATCAAGTGGCCTAATCCTCTTTAGATTGTAGAGTTTTGAAGTAGAAAATTACATTATATGGATAATAAGTATGTATCTTAGATTTTTATTACTAATCTAGTTGAAGAAGTCTATGTAAAATAGGTAATGAAATATCAGTAGAATCTATTTTAGAGTTCCATTTGCCCTCTTTTTTGAAGTATGAGATGGGTTATAATTTATAGAGAGATGTTAGCTACTTCGTAAAGTTTGGATATGAATATGTGAAGAAAAATATTGTTCCCCGAGGATTTCCTTTAGAGGAAGATTTTATCACCTAAATATTTTCCTCGGGCTTTGACATTCTTTTGGATAGTAGGATGGAGGAATATTCTTATGCATAATACATTATAAAATAAATACTATTGTCCTTTTAGCCATGTTTTATCTGAGGACCTCAAAATAGTGGATCATCTACTTTTTTTTTAACTCTTTGATTCGATTAATTGAGGGTTATACTTAAGAAAAATATGATATAATAGGTTTCTCAATTAACATTAGAAGGATCAATAAAATGTTGAATTAGAAATTCTATGGAAGATTATACCTATTATTATTTTCTAAAATAATTGGTTTGAAAGGAACACTAGAACATTCAATAACAAATCTTAAAATTATAGAAAAATTAAAAATTTGTATTGTTCTCTCTCTTATACATGTGTTGGCAAATTCAATATGCAATGATAATTAGGCTTGAATCATTAGTGAAATATTGATATGCAAATGAGTTTAAATAACAATAGATTTAGGCTATGAATAGCCTAATCGGTTGTCCCCCCTAAAGGTAGCTAACAGCGTAAATAGGTAGCCTTCCCCTAAAGGTAGCTAATAGCTTAGGAAATAACACTAACTACTAACAATATATTATTCACTTAACAATGTGAATAATATATATCACGTCATAACAATAAATCATTGTTAAGACATTTACAATAGTAAAACAAAACAAATAATGCAATAACCTAATGGAAAAATTAAATACTACTTTTTACCCTAACATACCCCTTTTATTACATTATTTTAAAATACAAAGTATACTTTTGAATAGCTCAAATTTGACACGTCTAAGTACCTTTGTGAAGATATCTGCAACATGTTCGTTAGTGGGAATGAATTAGATCTTGATGTTGTGTTTAGAGACTTTGTCACGAATGAAATGATATTGTGTGTCAATATGTTTGGTGTGCTCATGGTGAATTGGATTTTTTACTAAGTTCAAAACACCCTGGTTGTCGTAGTACAAGTGAATTGGAAGTTTCTTGGGTAAACCCATACTTGCTATGATGCAACTCAACCATATTACTTCACACACTGCATCTCGTGCTACATGATATTTTGCTTCTGTTGAAGATATAGCAACCATCTATTGCTTTTTGTTGTGCCATGAGACAAGTCTAGATCCTAGATGAAAAACATATCTAGATGTTGACTTTCGATCATCTACTGATCCAGCATAGTCAGAGTCCGTGAAACCCTGTAAGAATAATTTGTCATTTTTCCTATACTCTAAACCATACTCCACACTACCATGAATGTAGTGGAGAACACACTTTGTTGTTTTCCAGTGAGTAACTTTTTGTTCTTGCATGAACCAAGAAAGATAATTCACAGTAAATATGATATATGATCTAGTGTTTGTCAGGTATATAAGGCTCATAATCATATGACGATAAAGAGTTCCATGAAAACTGAAGCCCTTGTTCCATCGGTGTTGTTTTTGTCTTACAATTAGTCATACAATACTTTTCAATCAATGTCTTGGTGTACTTCAATGGTGATCTTCAAAACTTAAAAAAATTGGACATTCTCACCCTCAATCTATATGTTTTTTATTTTCTTTGTTTGAACTTACAACCACTTAACTAAAGCAACATTAATAAAATTATTTTAGCTACTAGGGTTTATGGAAACAATAATTTTTTATTTTTATTGTAATCATAAACTTGTAAAATATAATTTTTAGATTTAAACAACTCTTTTTGACCATTGTCTGTTCTGTTGGACACAAAAGGTGTGGTTTCCTTGGCTTGCATATTATTATATTTTTACTCCAGTCCTCATTTGCTTAAAATTTTTATTTCAAATTCTTCCACCATGTGTTAATAATTATGGTCATCTCTAAATTTCCAATCTTTAAACATGGTCGTTTCTTTTTGGCTTAGAAAAATTTAAAGATTTTTCTTTTCTGCTTCATCATCCATTCCCTAGTGTCACTATCATCCCTTCCACTAAATATTGGTAAATCCATGACCTCAATCTAATATTTTTTTTTTCAATGCAACTAGGGTTTTAAATAATGAGAAATTATTTAAAATGTGTTTTTAAGATCTCATCTATTTCTTTTGCAACTGAGTTTCTTACATAGATTGAGAGATATAAAATTTTTTCCATTGCATGAATTTTTTGTGCAACCCAAAAATAACATCAATAACTCAAATTTCAATAGCTGTAACTTCCTCAATACTTATCATATTTTAACAAGTGAGAATTTATTTTTAAAGTATTCAAAATAATCTACATGTTGGTGCAAAAATCTTCTAAAAATGATTGCTAAAAAATTTAAAATGATTTTTTTTTTCATTTGAAAAAAAATCATGTGGCCAAAAAACAACACAAATATCTCAATTTCAAATAGCCATAGCTTTCTTAATAGATATCATAAATTAAAAAATGAGTAGCCATTTTTATTGTACTCAAAACAATATACATGCTAGAATAAAAATATTTTAAAAATGATTACTAAAATAAAAATATAGCCTCTACAAAATGTGATATTTTACTGAAAAATATGCCCTAGATCTATAAAACAACCCCAATTTTTCATAATTGTTGGTTTAATACCAATTGTTATGAACCTCTCTTCTCATTAACAATAAATCACTCAACAATATGTAGAATTATCAAACATGCATTCACAAATAAATTTCGTAATAACCATCCACATAATAAAAGAGAGATAGATAATACCCTTGAGGTAGGGCAACACCAAGAATACTCCTTAAGGAAGGGATCACTCCATAAGATCTCTAGATCCACTAGCCAAGACTTGTACAAGGAATACTTAATATGAATTCCTTTACAATTGAGGTTACATCTCTCTTTATGCAAGAATGTGGTGATTCACCTTCCACGAGTTGAAAGGTCACTCATGTGGTGGTTCACCTTCCATGAGTTAAAAGGTCACTTATGTGGTGATTCAACTTCCATGAGTTAGAAAGTGCATAATATTATAATATAATACTATGCTTTATATTATTATAATTTTATGTGTCAGCCATGCCATATTACCCACATACAACATTGTTTCCCCACATTCATATCTTTAGATACCTGACACATCCACTTCATAGTTTGGTCCTCCCCTCTCTCTCTTCTCCCCATGTACACACACATGTATTCTTATATTTTACTTTTTTCATTTATTATATTGGTTAACATATTACTTTACATTACACTCTACTTGATAGATATTGCTTATTCCTTGTCTACACCTATACATTATTGTCTTCATACCTAGATCATCCATTTAGAAATACTTATATATCAACAATTCCCACATTTACATTATTCTTATTTTTTTATTTAGGTTGAGGCTTGAATTTATGTTTCTTTACCTATGGGGTGTAGTCACTTACTTAGGAGATTCAAAATTGCAACCTATGCTCTACTAGTTGAGGCTTACTATTATGCCTCTCCATATAGTATAATGAAGTTATTCTAGTAGTAAATTTAAGGTATGTTTAGATATAGTTGGGAAAATGAAATGACACAAAATGGTCAAGGATGAGAACTGATCCTATAAATTTGGGTCAAAAAATGAAGGAAGAAACCACTGCGCCATCCCTTAGGCCACATGGTTATACTATGTACCTAGGATTTCTAGTAAGGGATGCTTTGATGCAAATGATAATTTAATTTTAAATTTTAAATTTTCCTATATTTTCCCTCCAAAAATAGTGCTTTCAAAATTCTTGCAATTGCTTCTTTGATCACTTATATTAAAGGTTTGGAACATACATTCACCATTATCATATTAAATAAGGGCAGAGAGAGAGAGAGAGAGAGAGAGAGAGAGAAGCAATAAGATTTGGGATCTTGTAGTCACCCCCATAGTTATAATAAATAATTTAAACTCTTTAATCATTGTTAACCACATAGACCATTTAACCAATATTACTAAGGATTAATACATCAAAACTACCAATAGCCTTACATAAACTATTTTCTATAGGCTATATTAGTAGTGATGACAATCACTACCTAAAAATGTTAGCCTTGACTTGATAAGATCATACTATAAATATTTTAATGGTACATTATTAAATGAAGACCTTCACATTTTATTTGCAATAAACATTAAATGAAACTAAGAAGGAAACAAGGGATGATAATTACAAATAACAAGTTTGAATTTATAATAAATTAAAGTTGTAAATGATATGGAGATAAGTTTTAAAATACTTAAGCTGGAATAGTTCATATCTATTTTTTTTCAAATAGAATAAATCACTAATAAAATAAAAATAATATATATATTAGATAATTATCATGGAGGACAATAATTACGATATAGGGATTTTAAATAAGCATAATAAAGTAAGTACTATGAAGGATGACCCTTGAATTTTAAGTTTTGTGAGGAAATATAAAAGAGGAACTATTCGTGAGGTTCTCCCCTATAATTCATGTTCTTTAGAAAAATATAATCATATAGATGATAAGTCACATTATGAACATTCTAGGGAAGTATAATAAAACGATGAGGATGAAAGCATTGAAAGGAATAGAAAAATATGTTGAATATCATCAAAATGAATAATAAAGAGAAAAATAAACTCAAAGAATAATAATTTATAAAACTAAAAATAATATCACAAGTATTAACAATAAATGGTGCTAAACCCAAAAATAAAAAGAAAAGTGACAATGAAGTGATTCTTGGAATATAAAGGTATGTGTAAGACCTACAAAATTAGAGTTATTAATAAATTAATATATTGTTATAGGCTTGAATTAATTTTAATAAAATAAAAAATAATAATTTGTTTAGAATTTAAGGATGCATTTTAAATGATGAGTAATTGTCTAATAGTTCATTCTATGGGAGCTTTAAGATGTATCAAAATAATATAGGACAATCACAAATGGGATGGAAAATTGCTAGAGTCACGAATGTCTATGCTCCAGTGATAGTTACTTTTGGCAATAGATGTTGGAAGAAACTTAATTTATTTATATTAAATTGACTAATGATTCATAATTTTGATTTGTGAATTCTTAAGGAAATATCAAATTAATTCTATATCCATCTAAAACCAAGATTGGTATTCTAATATGGTCTAAATTAGATGAGGATTTTATTTCCTTTGTTAATTTAAATGGTATTTGGGATGTTATTCCTTCAATTTTTACATATATAGGGATAGTGTTGGAAAATATTACATTATTTGGTACATGCTAATGTACCCCCATGGTACCTTTATGGTACAAATGTAAATATGTAATAGATTAGGGTTTGAGTCTATAGTTTAGGAAAGTGATTTATATTTCCTCTTTTATGTAAGTATCTATGTGTAGGATATGCACAAGTATCATGTATGTAAGAGTGCAAGTATGTAATAAGAGAAAGTGCACAAGTGTCATGTAATTAAGTGTGCAAATATGTAATGTGAGGATGTGCACAAGTGTCATGTATTAGGAGTGCATGTATAAGTGTAAGTGTCATGTAGAAGTGTGCAAGTGTCATAAAGTTAAGTGTGCAAGTAATTAGAGAGTCAAGAGTCTTGTATACAAGTGGCAATATGAGAAGCCAAATGATATGTGAGACTTGTCTTATGTAAAGAATAAGAAAGGTTGCAACTCCTGGATATGTGAGGAGTGCAATAGTCAAATATTTAAGAGTCATATTTCTAAGGTTATATAATAGAGACAAAGCTCCATGTATTGTAATAAGGATAAATATCTAGAAAATGTATGAAAATATTCTAGTATGAATATTGAATCTTTTATCCATATTTTTTACAATTCTATTGTCAATGTTCTTCATGTTATTACATGAATGATTTTGGCTATTTTACATTCATATTTGATATTATCTTGAATATTATTATAATTTATATTGACCAACTTATATTTTTATTGCTCTTATATTTAAATCTACTCTTGATCAAATATATTAGGACCTGATATAATTTGGCTTAAAATTTAATAGTGGTATTAAAGCTATTACCATATTTATAGCTTCTTCAATTAGTCTCTATTGCTACCATTGAAGGAAGTCTTTGATGTGATTGCTACAAATTTTGAATTTGTAGATTGATATAGGTCACTAGTCAGAGTTTGTCCACTTTAATGAAAGTGAAGAGTAGGACACCATTCAAAGACTTAGAGAGTGGATATAGAGGGGGAAAATAAAAGTTACCCTAATTTGGATGCTAGGGTCTATCCATTGGTTCAAAAACTAGTGAATAAAAGGACTCAACCAAAAAAATATTAAAAGGGCTAACTTTGAAGAAATTTGGACATGAGGGAATATTCAAATTCACCTTGATACTAAATTTTATTCTCTAGAGAAGAGGAGAATCACATTAAAATATTATAGTGGTTCAAAACCACCATTGAAGGACATATATAAAAAATAAGTCCTTATATATTGCTTTGGATGAAGTTTCCAACAACTATCAAAATATTGGAGGATAAAAAATTCTCACATATATTAAAAGGGTTCATGATCAGGTGACCATAGAAGACTAAAGTGCTAATAGGTGTTGTATGAGTCAAGTATAGAGAAAATGGATTATATTGGATCATGCTATGTAGACACAAGAAAGTTAATGAAGAAAAATAAAGGTAAGAGTACCTAAGGGAGATAGACCAAAAGGCTAGAGCCAAATTATCAACATGAGATGACCAAAATATAGAGCAATTTGATAAGATAAATTTTTTGTGTGAGATGACAAGAAGGAAGAGTGAATTGATAAGCCAATCCATCAACCAGAAGGTTAGAGTTGAATCGTATGCATAAAAGGCTAGATTTTCATGGTGACTAGAATCATTTACATGAGCCAATTGAAACATCCAAGGTGGTTGAAGTATTCAAGCGCCTAGATGAGCCAAAGTGTCTACAATAGATTGAAGCATAAAAAATTAGAAGAATTTTTAGTTAGACCATGTTGATATCCTTAAAGAAGCTCAACTCATTAGCACCAAAGCACTTCTTCTGCTACAGGCTTGAAAAGTAACACACTAGAGGCATTGAAAACCTTGGGTAATGTTCCTGCATGAGCATTACAAAAGGGTAAGCTCTAATATTCGATTGAGTATTCAGCAAATTGAACATAAGCATTTCATTAGATTTAAAAGATTTTGCTTCAAAGTTAAAATCTTGAGAAGGTCCATAGTCCCATATCACACTTATTTCCTTTAAATTAGTCCTAGTCCTTTTATAAAAAGTGGGAAGAGTTACAATTAAAATAAAAAATGGAAGGATATGATAATGAAAAGTTATAGATTTTCCATATATAAAAAATACAATTATTTTAAATAATAAAACATATAATTTAAAATAATTTACTTTTAATGACACTTTTAATTCAATATAAATCTTATTAAGTTTTACTAGTCATAGAAATTCATTATTTGTTCAAATAATACTCTACATGTTTCATATTAAACTGGAATGAAATTCTATATAATAATACTCTACATATATTAAACTGGAATGAATTTCTATTATAAAAATGTGTTGTTACATATTACATCATGAAAATATATCACTAAAAACTAAAAATCTTAGAAAGAAAAATATCACCATTCAAAATAGTAATAATTATCTTCCGCATCACCCTATAAAAGAATATGGAAGCTTTATTATAATAGGATACATTTTTTTATCATTAAATTTTAGGTTTCTAAAACTGGTTATGTATGCAATTCAATGGACCTTTGGTTATATCACTAAAAAATAAAAATCATAAAACATCACCATTAAAAATGGTAATAATTATCTTCCACATCACCATATAATAGAGTATCGAAGCCTTCTTATAAGAGGATAAATATTTTTATCATTTAATTTTAGGCTTTTAGAATTGGTTAATTATGCAATATATAAGACCTTTGGGTAGACTTAAAAATCATTACAAATTAAAATTTTAAAATAGGATTTTGTTCATCACTACCAAAAGGTGTTTGCTATGCAATATCCTTCCTCTACTTAGGATCTCGCTCTAGAAAAATATCTATAAGTGGTTTCTTATTACCTCTTAGCATCCCAAAAGGCCCTCTGTGATAGTCTTCTAACATAAAGTGAGGTTAAGTTTGCATCCTTTTCCATGGTCATTGACAAAACTCTTGGCATTGATTGATTCCCCTACGAATTCTATAAGGTACTCTAGAACACAATGGGTTTGAACCTACATCAAGTCTATTTAGAAGTCCTTATAACACATACTTTGGGCCCACTAATCAATAGGGTTAATATCAAGCTCATTACCAAAGCTAAAGACCTTAAGGATATTGTAATTGGAGGTCAATTACTCTTATCAATATCTCCTACAATATTATTGCCAAGGCCCTTGTTCTCTGATTGCATGACCTCTTGCCTCTTGTAGTGGGTGCAAAGGTATCTTTGTAATCGATGCCTTCCTTTTGAGCATAGCCCTTTGCAACAAGGTGGGATTTATGCTTGTCAATGGTTCCATTTGCCTTGTATTTCATTTTGTAAACCCATTTACAACCAATGGGTTTCTTACCTGAAGGTAAATTAACCAGTTTCCATGTGTTGTTCTTAATGAGATATTTATATTCAAAATCCATAGCTACCCTCCATTGTGGCTCACTACATGCTTTTTTGATCGTGGTGGGTTCATGTTCATCATATGAAGACATATAAACCCTCTTATCATCAATCTTCATGTCTTCTCCACTTTCAATATCTCTATCTATAGAAAGCTCTTTGAAATTTTGGCAAAGGTCATCAACTATTGGTGATGCTTCTACTCTCTTATGCCAAGACATACTGCAAGTTTGAGGATGATTCAAAGTAATATCAGGAGGTGAGGTCAAATTTGAATTTCTCACCATACTTGTATACCATTTTGGCACATTTTGTTGAGGTGGAGGATTTTATTTCTATGGCTACTAAACTTCTAGGTATATAGAGGATGTGATGTCGGGTGTGAAAGCCTCATAGAACACCACATCTCTATTTACATGTATTTTATTTGTTCTAGGGTCATATAATCGATACCATTTAGAATATTCATCATAGCCAAGGAAAATGTAGTGTAATGTTTTCTCATCTAGTTTCTTTCTCTTTTCTTTAGGTATATGCATAAATGCCTTACACCCAAAAACTCTTATATGAGATATGGAGGGCTTCATGCCGCTCCATGCTTCTTGTGGAGTTATATCTTTAAGGGACTTTGTGGGTGCCCTATTTAAAATATATATTGTAATTGTGACAACTTCTTCCCAATAGCGTTGCTCAATATTTACACCTTTAAGCATACTACGAACCATTTCCATGATGGAACGATTTCTCCTTTCAACAACTCCATTTTGCTATGGAGAATAGGTTGTGGTTAGTTGTCTTTTGATCCCATGTGTTTTTAGAAATGAAGAGAATTTATTTGAGGTATATTCCCCCCTCGATCTAAGTGGAGGGTCTTTACGTAGCATCCAAAATATTTCTCAACTAGTTGCTTGAACTGCTGAAAGTATAAAAATGCTTCATATTTTAGTTGAAGAAAGAAGACCCACATCTTTCATGAGTGATCATTTACATACAACTCATAATATTTTTTACCTCCAAAAATCGGTGGTATGGGACCACACAAATCAATGTGCACTAACTCCAATTATCTTATAGCTCTAGAAGATCTAGCTTCCCTGCTAAGCAATCCGAGTAGATTAGCAATGTAGATGAATGGGTGGGAAGTCCCTTCACCATTTGATATTTACTTAGCTCAACTAAATACCCTTTACTAATATGCCAAAATATCTTATGCCAAATAGAAGTGGTCTCCTTCGTGTTGATCACCATGGCAACATGAGGTGTTGAAACAACATCTAGTGTGAACAAGCCATGCTTGTAAAAACTAATTTCTATGTTTTTACCCTGCTTGGTGATATAGCAACGTTTTAGTCCATTTTTAACTTTGAAATTGACAACCATATTTTTATCCAAGATTTGTGGAACTAAAAATAAGTTGTCAATCCTGGAACATAAAGGACATTGTAAATTTGACACTTTCTATCTAGAAGGGAAACAGTTACACTGCCTTCTCCCTGGACACGATAGGTCTTATTATCAGCAATTATTACTAGTTTACATTCTCGTGCCACAAATGTCTCAAACCACTGCTTGTCACCAATCATGTGTTTGTTGGTGCCTGAATCAATGTACCAAATAGAACCTTTCTATGTAGAAGTTGTATGGTTCATGAGTATTTTGTGTGCTCTTTATAAATCAAAATTAGAATTTTCAATAGAAAAATGTCCTCATTGTTGTCTATTGCTTTTATGTGGCTTTTTTTTACCCTTTTTATCTTGTTTGTTCTTAAACCAACATTGATTGGTATCATGGTTGTCCATTTTGCAATGTGTGCAATACTTCCCTTGAGATTGAGGTTGCTTACCCTTATCTCTTGATGATGATCCTGAAGATGATCCTCCCTTTTGAAAGTTACCTTTCTTCTTTCCACCTTGTTTGTTTGTGTAAAGTGCATTGTTTGACACTTCATCACTTTGGAGTTGATTTGCTTCTTTTGTTTGAAGCAAATTGACTAACTCCACAAAGGTGATTATTCTTTGAGATACATTAAGAGATGTTATTAACATCTTATAGGATTTAGGAAGAGCCCTCAATATTACTGAAGTCATAATAGTATCTTCTACTTTGGCTCCTAAAGCATTTAGATTTGACTTTAGTTCTGCCACTCTACAAAGAAATAACTCAACTGATTCTCCTTACTTCATATGGAGTGTATGAATTTGTGTTTGAAAGTGTAGAATAATCTATTGATTCTTACCTTTAAAAATGGTATAAAGTGCAATCCATTCATATTTATCATTTTTATATTCACTTATCATCAGTAGTAGCTAGGAGAATCAATATGAGAAAATGATTGTTCTTTTTATCCCATGCTTTCTGATCTGCTCCTGGTGATGTGGGTCTTGTATTAGTGCCATCCACTAAATCCCACATTTCCTCTATAGTAAGTATTGCTTTCATCTTGGTTTTCCATGCTAAAAAATTAGAACCTTTAAGAAATTGTGTATCATTTAAGTATTTATTGATAGTTGCCATGATGAAGGTTCTAGAATGGTTCCAATATGGTCTCTCTTTCTCTCTTCTTGATATTTAATGGCACCTTCTTGAAAAACCTTTGAGGAAGGATTAATCAATTTGAGGATATTTAAGCCAAACAAGAAGAAATGAGAGATAATTCACTCTTTAGTGATATTTAATGGCACCTGCCTAAAAATCCTCCCAGAGAAGGATAGTTAGTTTGAGGGAATTAATCCAAACAAAAAAGAGTGAATTAGGGATTTTTATTTAGAAGAGAATTTCAAGAAAAATTGGCTTTTATAATTATGCAATGAGTTTACACAAATTATTGTGAAATTTTGGGGTTTTGAGTGCTCTTTATTTTGATGACTTATAATTGCAGAAAACAAGAAAGTAAATGCAATAATCAATCAAAGAGTTCCCACAAAATTTTTATCACATAGGTGTCAGATGCAACCGAAAATGCACCTAATTTAGGAATGCCAATTTTTAATAAAGGTGTCGAGTAATATCAAAAATGCACCTAATTATAAGTTTTTGCAACAAAATATGGATTTGTGTTTTGCAAAAAATAAATTTGAAGTTCAAATTCTCCCCCCTTTGTGTTACAATTTTTGCAAAAATATAACTTATAAAATATCAATTATCCTCCCCTTTGTTTTGCAAAAATAACAAAGTAGCTCACCTTTCAAGACAAGTCGACACACGATAAGATTTTGAAAGGCTATCCAGAACCAGTCGACAAACGACTTGGTTTTAGTGGACCCTTAAGGCTTCAATACTCAAAAATTGGAGGGGCATCAGGATTGAAAGGTTCTCTAATCCTCATGGGACCATAACTTCAATCCAAACCCTTCCAAGGATCTGTATAAGTATTGAAATGAGGTAAAATTCTTCTATGCTCTTGAAGCATATGACAAAAAAGAGATCTTGTTGTTTGTCATTGAAGTTCGTTCCTCTTTCTAATAACTCTTAGATGATGAAGAGATACTTGTATCTAAGGCATATTCCTCATGAGAT
This sequence comes from Wollemia nobilis, assembly GCA_028583015.1. Taxonomy (NCBI): domain Eukaryota; kingdom Viridiplantae; phylum Streptophyta; class Pinopsida; order Araucariales; family Araucariaceae; genus Wollemia; species Wollemia nobilis. The sequence continues at coordinate 1,891,963 of JAQPPZ010016856.1, read as the reverse complement.
AAAACTTGTACTCTAAAAAATTGATTAGAACAATTTGGAGCAAAGTGTTACAAATCTCAATTTGGTTGCAAAAGAAATTGTGCTTTGAGTTTTGTCTCTTATCCCCTCATGATTTGGAGAAAACAAAAAAACAACAATTTTTATATTTTGCAAAACAAAATAGGCCTTATATTTTCAATTTTAATGCAAATATTTAATTAATTTTAGCATAATTTAATTAATAATCAAATAATTTTTGATAAAAATCACTTTAATTTGGGTTAAAAAAATGATTTTATGAAAAAAACATATTAAATTATTAAAAAATTATTAGAATTTATTAAAAAATACAAAAAAATAAAATATATGATGGGTAGCAAAGGGAACTAAGTCCCCTTTGTACCTTTGCACCTTGCACGCAAGGAAAAAAATAAATTGAGACTTTAGTCCCACAATACCCTTGCGGGTAATGTTGTACTACCTAAAAATGTGAAGTCACCCTTTTGATTACGACTGCCTTTGGACAGTCAGTGTCCAGTCGGGTCACTTTTGCTATGGCCATATATCGAAGCAAGCCTATCCAAGTGGCACATGGTCTATCCACCACGTGTCTCCCACATGTCAGGTGGACACGTGGCTAGTCCATAATGTGTCTACCACATCATTTGATTCGTTAGTCGAGTCTTCTAGGTGGTGTGTGGCCAGTTCACCATGTGTTTCCTACATGTTAGTCGATTCTACCAAGTGGTGCATGGCAAATCTGCCACATGTCCCCTACATGTCAGTCCAATCCAATGGCTTTTCCACCATGTGTCAGGTCCTAGTTTATCCTTGGGATGTGTTCCCAGTTTTTGGTGTCATCCTCAAGATACGTGCTAGGAGTTCAGTCTGCTAAGTTAGGTTAATCTGTTAGGTTGTATTAGAGGGCACTTTTACCCTTATATTGATGTGGGCCACCATGGTCCTATCATTGAATGTTGGTCTTCGATCATCGATCAGAGGGCGTGCTTGTCGAAGGCTAGTCTCCAATCACGGGTTAGAGGGCGTGCCTGCCCTTGCGCCTATATTGGATCAATTATCAAAAATAGTTGTTCGATGGTCGGTCCAATGGGCAGCTTGCCTCCCTTCATGGATGTGGGTTTTCTAACCTATCCACGTGGGCCTCTTGCTCATGTGGATGGACTGTGAACCGACAATCTACAGGTTTGGTTGATTTTAGGGAATAAAAAATGAAAAAAATTTAGGGATTTAGAAATTCAAATGAAATAACCTACAAACCTAAGGTATTCTATTCTTCCACTTTTGCGCTTCCACCTTGAAATATGTACCTATCTAGGGAATCCTATGCCTTAAAAATTGATCCCCTTGGTCAAGTTGGAACAAGAAGAATACCTCCTACCTTGCCCAGTGATGTGCCTTGTTGCTCCGTAGCTTTGAAGCCAATGTTGGCAAATTCAATATGCAATGATAATTAGTCTTGAATCATTAGTGAAATATTGATATGCAAATGAGTTTAAATAACAATATATTTAGGCTATGAATAGCCTAATTGGTTTTCCCCCCTAAAGGTAGCTAATAGTGTAAATAGGTAGTCTTCCCCTAAAGGTAGCTAATAGCTTAGGAAATAACGCTTACTAACAATATATTATTCACTTAATAATGTGAATAATATATATCACGTCATAACAATAAATCATTGTTAAGACATTTACAATAGTAAAACAAAGCAACTAATGTAATAACCTAATGGTAAAAGTAAATACTAATTTTTACCCTAACAGAGTGTTTGGGGGTATGCTGCTCATCATGATAAGTCTAAGTGTAGAAACGATGTGTTGTATTCATGATTATAGGATTTAAATATAGATGAAAGAATGTTATGTAATAATATAGTTAAGCATAAAGTAATTGTGTTAGTTAATAGTAGGTCAAAATATTTGAAGGTTTTGTTTATCAACTTAATAGTCATGATATTCCAAAATAAATCTTGTTAGAGCTAGTAGAGATAGTTTATTTTTTACAACAATGAATGAGAATTTTGGTTTTTTTTTGGTAATATTAAGAAAGAGGGTTTTGAGGGGAAACCCACAACCGTACACAACAACTCCCAAAGGGAGAGAAATACAAATACAACCCAACAACAATCTCCAAAAGGATATTAGCAACAACACCTTGAAGGGGAAAAATTTCCAACTGCACCAAACAAGAACAAGAACAAACACATCCAAGGTGCTCGAAATTCGAGAAGATGCAGAGAAACCATACGACCAAATGAACCTCACGCTTAGAAAGGTTGAAGAAAAATAAATAAATTTAAACAGCTCGCTTGTCCCACAAGGAACGGGTAAACCCCAACAACTAGAGTAGTGATGACAACTATCCCATAAAAAGAAGGGCCAAGGTATATAAGAAAACAACCCGCACACAAGATTTCAAAATGAAACCACCCTGGAACCAAACCATCGACGAGAACCAATCTGAAAACCAGATCCTATAGCACCAGTAAAAACAAAAATGAGCAGCACACTAGGATCTCAGAACAACTAAAGAAATATGGAAGTTGAGACCCCAGCAAAGGAAACTAACCAACAAACCCAAGTTCCATAAAAACATTGATGAAAAAAGCTTTCATACAGAATGACTAAATAAGGAACAAAGGTCCCTTGAAACACTCTGAAAATAGAGTCTGAATACAAAGCTCACGTAGGAGCAAACCGTCCACCCAAATAACATAAAATCAAACCCCACACACCCATGGACGAAGAAACCTGGAAATCCTAGAAAACTCGAGGCTCAATAAAAACTCCCACAAAATGGGGACCACGAGGGCAATACTTCCATAAATTCTTGATAAATAAACTCTACTCTGCTGCCAGAACCACCAACCAACCACCTGAGCAATGAAACCTTGACTTGGCACTACCAGGGAAACTAGCCAAAAGCAACTACAACAACAACTCTCCAAAATCACCCCAGCAGGTTTGGTTTAGCCTTTGGTCTGATCCCCTTCCCACAGGGACCCCGAACGAATATTCAGTGGTATACTGAGACCAAGAAGAAAAGTAGAGCCGAATGACCAAAATCCCCGACAAGCAACCAACCCACAAGAAGTCGACACTCACCAAACCAGGTGTTAAGAACCAAATAAGGGACCACCAACCAAAACCATCTGCATAGCAACCAGAGCCCCAAATCACCCCCATAGGTTGGGCTAGCAAGTAGCTCTTTCCACCTGGTGGCCGCTAGGGAGCTAGATTTTCAATGTCTTACCACACCCCAAGAGATACAGAGAGAACTGGTAAGGTCCCTCGGCTAGCAAAATATATCGCCTACACCCACTGAGAAGAGTAGAATAACCATGAGGAGCACCCATATGGAATACCAAGAAGTATAAGGACCTCTCTCTCAGAGGAAGAATCGCGAAGGAGCAAGAGTGAGAGGCATGAATGAGAAATTCTTATCACATACTAAAAATTATATTAAACTTGAATGACCAACTATGTAAATACAACACTTCTTATAGGGACCAAGAATACCATAAAAAAAGGATAGACATATATTTCATTTGGAGGCTTCATGTATTATTATTAATATTGCCATGAAAATTTAATATAGAGACTAGATAAAAAATATCATTGATCTCTAAAGATTATGATGAATAACACAAATCTAACATAACCAAAAATGATATGAAAAGATATTTGGGCCACTAGGTGGCTACATGGATGTCATTCTACGTGTTGTACCAGGGTTTCTAGTAGTTTCTGTTCAGTATTTGGGAGCTTGTGCTAGTCTTCGTGTTGCACTTGCTCCATGGGTGTTATTATGTTAGCTTCTCCTCCCCCAACTTCGTCTGAAGCTAGCAGCAATAGGAATGGCTTCAGAGGTGAAAAAACAACCCAAGAAATTTGTTCCCAATATGTACCATGAGGTAATTCTAAACCTAATTTTGTGATTCCTTTACATGAGTTCAATCAAGCTTGTTCTTGGTTTGAAAACAATACTATTATAGGGTATTTTTTTTGTCGAATTCCCCCTAAGCATGTCCTTAGGAACTGGATTTAGATGTATTGGCGTCTGTATGTCGACCATGTCCAAAATATCTCTAAGGATTTTTTTCATTTCCAATTTGGTAGTCCCGACCAAGCCCAGAAGGTCCTTAATAAGGGTCCTAGTTACATTAATAGTTCACTGCTCATTTTTCAACCGTGGAGCTAGGATTTCATGGTTTCTAATTCTATTTTCTTGGTCATGCCTATTTGGGTAGAACTCTCGGACCTCCCCACTACATGTTGGCCCTTTTTGAAAAATTTGGTGTCCACCCTTGGTGAATTTGTTTGTGATGAACCCTCTCGATTCATGTGGGTTTGCCTAGTAGGAGAATGTGTATCAATGTTGACCTAGCTAAAACCCTAAAGAAGTATATTGACATTCAGGTTGGTTCTACCCGTATTCATCAATGGGTGGTGTATATCAACCTCCCTAATACATGTTACCACTGCCAATCAACCTCCCACCACATTAAGGATTACCCCTTGATGGCTAAAAAATTCAAGGCCAATATGTCTACCCTGATAGCTGGTATTGTATTATATCGCACTACCATGCACCCTCCAGTAAAATATGGCAAATAGACTGAGATTTCATGCAAGAAAAGGAAAGGTGGCAAGCCCGCTCAGGCAGGGCATACAGTGGCCACGTATAATCAGGCCCTAGCACCTAATCTTTCCATGCAACCATCATCTTTGGAGTCATCCCCTATCCACTCTCCTCCTCTGGTTGTCGGGTCCATAGAACATGATGAAGAAATTATTTCCACTATTCCCTTGGGTTCTCCAGATGAGGTAGGGGTTGAAGGAATTTTCTCTCAAAACTTAGGATGGCATTCATATAGCCCCATGCGAGGTGAGCACCTTGCTCATTTAGATAAGTGGTGGTAAACTTCTCTCTTCTTCGCCACCATGGATACCTTCAGGAATAACCCCTATCACCTATTGTCGAATAATGTGACTGATGCCAGTTGGGGTATGCAACTTGACTCTTTTTAATGTTTTTTCTCTCCTAGAATGTGCATGGGTTGATGGACCTTTTTTGTCATTACATGGTTCAAGATGAAATCACTACCTTTTCCAGTCTCTATGGTCATCCAGATTTTGTGTGTTTACAAGAATTCAAAGCGGCAGGTTCCAATTTACAATTTGCTTGTTCAATTGTATGGCTTGGAAGTCAAATGTATGCTATCAACCATAATCATGGCAGTGGAGGCGCTATCATTTTGCTTAATAATAGGTGGTTGAGCAATTTTGTCACATGGGTTTCTAACCCCTCTCACCACACGATTTGGACTCTGCTTGAAGTCGATGGTATTTTTGTTGAGATTATTAATATTTATGCCTCTAATGAGGTCCAAGATAGATGTGAACTATGGAGATGGTATGTTTTGTTCTTACCTACCGCGGTCTGGCTAATGTGTTGGAATTTTAATATGGTCGATAAGCCTCTTGATAAAATGGGCCATCTCCCCAATAGGTGGGTCTCGAGAGAGTGACATGCTTGGTATTTTTTGAAAAATAAACTGGGGGTCTTCTATCCCAATGGTTATTTCTTTGTAGGTCATTTTCCTAAGCATTTGTGGTTCATGTGGTCTAATTTTCAGTCAGGCCCCACAAGAGTTTTAAAAAGGTTGGACAGGTCTATGTTGTCAGAACAACGCAAGTTTTCTTTTTCTCATCGACTCCCTTTAGTCATTTTTATTGAAACCATTCCTGGTATGGTCTCATCCAATCATTCCCCCATAATTTTCTTTTTTCATGTTTCCTCCACCCATCAATGGCCTAATCATTCTTAGTTTTTTCTTAACACTTCTTTTTTGCAACATGATACCACTGTTTTTCACATCCAAAGGATCTGGAACATTGTACCCAGGCCCAATGGAGATTTAGGATGGATTGAGTGGTGGAATGATGTCATTTTCATACCACTAATCTTCTCAAAATCTTGGGGAAGAAGGTGGTGCAGCTGCATCATCGCTCTAATACTACTCTACATGATGATTTTGTGCATGCCTCCTTCCATTTTGAGGCCTCTCCTTTTGACTTCATTATTCAAGCCCATGTTGTTGCTCTCTTGCATGAGCTCAAAGTGGTTGAAGTGTACGAGGCCATAGGCACTCAAATTAAAGCTAGGATGCATTGGCTCAAAGTGGGTGACCGTATTTCTAAATATTTTTTTTAGAGGCTCCAGCATCCATGTCACTCCACTTAATTCAAAGCTTTATTGATTAATGGGGTTCGCCCCACCTATTTTCCTGATATAGCAGCTAAATTTACAAGACATTATTCTCATGTTTTTTTTGCTCAGTCGTACACCCCTAAAAGAGAATTAGCCCTTCAATATTTAAAAGAGGTTATCCCAACTTGCCTCTCCCAATGTAGCAAAATTATTATGAATGACCCCTATCAGAACAGGATCTTGCGAATGTCCTATTTCAAATGGTAGATGTTAAGGCCCCAGGGCTTGATGGCTTCCCTTGCAAATTTTACAAAACTTGCTAGGAGTTTGTTGGTCCTAACTTTCATAAAGTATATTTAGAAGCTTTGTAATCTGGCTCCTTAGGTGATATTATCAATAAGGGCAATATCAAGTTTATCCCAAAGTCTAGGGATCCAAAATTCATCACAAATTGGAGGCCAATAACTTTGCTTAATGTCAGCTATAAGATCATTGTCAAAGCGCTTGCTTTACGGATTAGGCCCTTGCTTCCCTTTATTGTGAGGCCTAAGCAAACTGGCTTTATCCAAAATCGATATATTTTGGACAATGTTTTTGTTGTTTGGGAAGGGATGAAATGGGCTCGCAGGTCCAGTCAATAGGCCCTCTTCCTCAAGCTTGAATTTGAAAAGGATTATGACCTAATTGAGTGGGTTTTCATTCTTTTCATGCTGGAATATCTTGGCTTTGGTCCTTAATTTATTTCCTCTATTAAAATACTTTTTTTAGGATGCATCATGATGAGCACCATAAATGCTCATATTTTGTACATATTTCTTTGATCAATATGCGGCTGTATAATAAGGATTGCATACTTTTATGAATAATTATATAGATATTTGATATAATTATGTGTGTTATCTAATTTGTGTGCTTTTAGTATGTTTTGTGGAATTGCAGTTGATTTAGTTAGATTTGGAACGGTCGAGGTCCTTTAGATGGACCTGGAACTTTATTTCATTGGGGGTCAATATAGAGAACATAGGCGCCTCCCTGCAACCGAAAGGCGCCAAGGGAACGAGCGCCTCCCTATAGTCGAAAGATGCCAACTGAATACTAGTGCCTCCCTACAGTCGAAAGGCGCCAACTGAATACAAGCGCCTCCCTGCAGTCGAAAGGCGCCAACTGAATACAAGCGCCTCCCTGCAGTCGAAAGGCACCAACTGAATACAAGCACCTCCCTATAGTCGAAAGGCACCAATTGAATACAAGCGCCTCCCTGCAGTCGGAAGGCATCGACTGAATGCAAGCACCTCCCTGCAGTCGAAAGGCGCCAACTGAATTCAAGCGCCTCCCTGCAACCGAAAGGCGCCAACCAAGGACAAGCGCCTCCCTACAATCGAAAGGCACCAATAGAAGGCAAGCACCTCTCCACAGCCAGAAGGCGCTAATAGGAGGCAAGCACCTCCCTACAACCGGAAGGCACCACTGATTCTTTGCCCGTTGACTAGAGTTGAACGACGTGGACGACAATGAGTGGTGCAGTTCTAGCTCTGCATCATGCAGAGCTAAATTGGAGATAGCACCAACGTACCCAAATGTCTTACCGATGCCAGGAAAAGCACGAACCAAAATGAACATGCCGCCATCAGAACAGAATGCCAGACGTCGATTTCATTCGCTAGACTATTCTAATTTAGTCTGGGAAGAATCGACTGTTGTAACCACTTCTGTAACAGAAGTTCTATGGGTGTGTTATATAAACACACGTAGATCATTCTGAGATATATAGGGAGAGACATATAGAAATAATTAATAAAGATCCATTTAGAGTTGCAGAAGATAGATTGTAATACGTTGATATATATATTACAGTTCCAGAAGTTCTAAAGTGCGTGTTCAATCGGGAAGAAGCTATTGGAGCCTGGGCCCACTCCAAGCCAGTATTTCTTCCCCATTTCCTTCTTGTTTATTTATGTTAATTAGTTTATTGCTTTCATAGGAATGTTCATTGGTTTGCTAGTTCTAGTATTTGTAGTAGATTCATTTTTAGGAATATGTACATGATTTATTTCTGTAGATTTAATTTTGTTCTTCTTATGTAATTTATTGAGGAGTGCGGGAATGATTGACAACCATCTCAAGAACACCCCCCAAGCGTAGGATTAGTAGATTCACCTCCAGTGGTATTGTAGTAACCTAATTCCGACTCTTCGCAAGTTTACGAAGCTCCCTGGGTTGATAATTAAATGCACGGGCATGTGACAAAAAATAGGAAACCATTCACCTTGTTTGGCCCGCAACATTTTGGCACCGTTGCCGGGGAAGCGTCTTAATTAGATTACTTACAATACCCTGAAACCTTCCATATGACCTTGTATGAGTTCTTCGAGAAGAAGAGGACCTGACGGTCGCTTTATAAGAACTAATCCATCAGGACCTGAGTCAGCCGAGCATTTTGGATTTGAGTTAGACTCGCCCGACCTACCAGCAGTCCATTGGAGTGAGGAACCGCACTTTGTGCAAAGTGTCGCCTCATCCCATCAACAAGGGGATGAATGAATCATCATAAATCCCCTGTTTAATAGGACTCCTCTAGAGGAAGCCCTATTGTGGAAGGCTATGGAGGATCAGACGATCTCGCTAGACAACCTTAGAGCATTGACTCAAAAAGTTTTAAACGATCGGAAGGCCATAAACGCTGCATTAGAAACCACATTTCCTAAAAAAATGGTAGATAACGATGAAGTCTCATCTGGCTTTAGTTTCCCAATAGAGGAGGGAGTAGGAGATACCAAAATGAAAAACATATCCCCTACTCACCTTTTGTCCTTCAAAGGACACCCGACTGAGGACCCTGACCTATTTTTATTCAAGTTTGATGTTTTGTGCAGGTCTGTGGATTACAAATCAAATGCGCAAAAGTTGAAATTATTTCCTTCTACATTAGACGATGTAGCTCTGCGATGGTTCATCGGTCTGGGAGACAAACACATCACCACTTGGGACCAGATGAAGACACTCTTTCTAGAGCAATATCAAGATTTTGGGAGAGCAAGAGACTCCAGGGAGGAGGTCCTGAGCATGACACAAAGAGAATATGAGTCTCTCAAGGAGTATTGGGAGAGATTCAACTTTAATCTTCAATGATCCCCTCACTCAAAGCTATCTGATAAGTCCCTCAAAAGCATCTTCTTGAGGGGACTTACCAATGAGTCACTAGAGGCTCTCAACATGATCTCTGGAGGTGATGTCTATCAACATGCTATGGATGACATCCAAAAATTATGCTGGAACTACTCGAGAAGGCAAGGCAAAATCACCGCCAGGACCATGAAGGTGACTGCTTTAGTCACCAAAATAGAAATAGGCAACATGCTGGAGGATTTGAAGAGCGAAATGCTCTCATCTCTAGCACTGCAGATGGATACGCTGCTGTTAGAAAAGAAGAAACAAGAAAATGATGCAGCATTAGCCTATTTCTGCCCAAAATGCAGAGGAAGGCACGCAAAGAATGCATGCCCAAAAAACAAGGTCATAGTATGCGTAGTTTGCAGGTTGAATCATAAAACTCGATTGTGCCCACAACTGCCTAGTAACCAGGAAGCGACTGAGAGCACGGAGGCCTACTTCATAGGCAATAGGAAGAGTTGGCCATAGCTCCCCATGGGGAATATACCAACCGAAATGCCATCATATGGGGGAGGGTCATACATGCACCAAGGACCCCCTCAACCACCTAATATGGGGTGGTGGGGACCGTCACCCTAGACGAATGCACCCCCAGCAACATTCCTGAATCAGCAGCCATGGATGCCATATCCATATCCTGGGCAGTAGTGGAGAGGCCACAATGCATGGAATCAGACTCCATAGAATGCAGCTCCTACTCACATCCAACGAACTTACCAGCATTGCCAGCAGTGAGACCTACGCAGCTACCAACACAACCGACAGCAAACCCGAACAACAGAGTAAATCAATCGACATACAACGTAGAAGGTGAGATGTATCATATGTACAATATTTAGCTTAGATCAGGTAGGCAGCTAGGAGTAGAGACACCGCCTCTGGTAGAAGAGGAGGAAGAAATAGTAGAGACACCTCCACTGGTAGAAGAGGAGGAAGAAATAGAGGAGACACCTCTGGTAGAAGAGGGAAAAGCACTTGAGAGAGCGGAGGCTCCATTTCCTAGTCGGATGCAGGAACAAAGAAAAACAACACAGCCAAAATTCGACATCTTGTCGAGCTTGAAGAATCTCATGGTAACAATCCCATTATTTCAAGCAATTCGAGATGTCCCCATTTACACCAAGGCAATTAGAGAAATGTGTCTAAGGAGACCGGGATGAAAAGCTACCCAGACTATCAACATCGTGGGTAAACTGGCAGATCTAATGATGGGTAGAACACATCATCCAAAGTATGCAGACCCAGGTAGCCCAGTGTTGACCGTAAAAATTGGAGGACATTCCCTGTCCAACACATTGGTTGACCTCGGGGCAGCCATCAACGTGATGCCTCAAGAGACCATGCAGAGGCTACAGCTCATGAACCTGAAGCCAACCACGATAGTGCTGCAGTTAGCCGATAGATCAACTGTGTCATTGAAAGGGATGCTAGAAGATGTGATTGTAACAGTCAGTGCATGGGAATATCCAGCCAATTTTTTAGTTTTGCAAACCAAGACCAGGCTAGGCGGTTACCCGCTCATTTTGGGGAGGCCATGGCTGGCAATAGCTGATGCTTACATCAGCTACCGAGATGGGCTAATGACCATCTCCAATGGGCAAAATGTCAAAATGCTGACCATTTCACCGCCAGCTCAGTCTATGGACTCGGCAGAAGAACCCAGGATCACCGAGCATGGAACTACAAAGTTGTCCATAATCCAGTCGATGATGACCTTGGAGGAGGTGGCAAAAGAGGATGAGGATGGTGCTATCATGGAGTTTCTCCATGGAGAATCATCCACCCCCACACCTGGATCGCCGTTGACTGGCGCCCAAGATCAGCACATCCGACAAATACACGTTGGGCCAGGGAGGATATTAAATGTCAACAACAAGTTGACACCCACACAACTAGAAAAATTGGAAGAGCTTCTAGTAAAACACCAACAAGCATTTGCATGGGACTACGCAGATATGCACGACATCAGCCCAAAAATATGTACCCATCAGATTTATTTAGATGACCAGGTAACTCCTAGTCGGCAGCCACAGAGAAGGATGAACCCAGCAATGAAAGACATTGTCAAAGAAGAACTGCACAAACTTCTGGCTGCCGAACTCATATATCTAATTTCTGATAGTGAATGGGTATCACCATTAGTGGTGGTCCCCAAAAAGAATGAGAAATGGCAGATCTACGTGGACTACCGGGCGTTGAACAAGGCGACTAAGAAAGACCACTTCTCACTCCCGTTCATCGATCAAGTCTTGGACACACTCTCAGGAAGAAAATACTTCTCCTTTCTGGATGGTTTTAGTGGTTACAACCAGATCCAGATAGGGGAAGAAGATCAAGATAAAACAACGTTCACCTATCCATGGGGAACGTTTGCCTATAAGGTATTGCCTTTTGGATCGTGCAACGCATCGGCCACCTTTCAAAGGGTGGTGCTTAGCATATTCTCTGATATGATAGGAGACGGGATGGAAGTATACATGGACGACTTCATAGCCTATGGAGAAACCTTCGAGGAGGCAATGACAAATCTGGAAAGAGTGCTCGATAGGAGCAAGGAAAATCATTTGTCCCTAAGTAATGAAAAATGTTTTATGATGATGCAGGAAGGCATCATGTTGGGACACCACCTCTCTGTAGAAGGAATAAAAGTAGACAAGAGGAAGATCGAGGTCATCAGAGACCTACCTAGCCCCAGAACGTAGAAGGAGGTAAGAAGTTTCCTTGGATCATTCGAGTACTACCGATGATTTATCGCCAAATTTAGTAAGATTTCCAAACCACTGCACACCCTACTTTCTAAGGACGTAGAGTTCAATTGGATGGGAGACTACGAAGAAGCGTTCCAATTGCTGAAAGAAAAATTGATATCTACATCGGTCTTGAGAGGACCGAATTGGGCCATACCGTTCCATATTTATTGCGATGCATCTAACGGTGCGATCGGAGCAGTCCTCGGGCAAAAATACGACGAAGAATTTTATGCCATCTATTATGTTAGTAAAAACTTGGCGGGAGCAGAGCTCAACTATACAGTGATAGAAAAAGAATTCCTCGCAGTTGTCCATGCAATAAACAAATTCCGCCACTATATAACGGGATACAAGGTCTTCGTCCATATGGACCACGCGGCTATCAGGTATCTGATGAGCAAGCCGGCCATTGGTGGCAGAATTATCAGATGGCTATTGCTATTGCAGGAATTCGACATCACTATAGTCGATAAACCATGCAAGGACAATGTCGTGGCAGATTTTCTGTCCAGATTGATACCAACAGATCATCAAGCAATGGAAGATCAGTTTTCGGATGAACATCTGTTCGCTATTAGTGAACAAACTCCATGGTATGCAGACATAGCCAATTACTTGGCCACCGAAAGGACCTCACCTACTCTCTCCTACCGAGAAAAGCAGGCGGTCATAGAGAAGAGCGCATCATTCCTTTGGATGGATGGTCTCCTATTTAAAATAGGACGGGACCAAATTATAAGAAGATGCGTAGCAGAACAGGAGTTTTCGGAAGTGCTCAAGGCATGTCACGATGAGCCATGCAGAGGACACTTTGCAGGGAAACGAACTACCTACAAAATCCTTCAAGATGGGTATTTTTGGCCCACTCTGTTCAAGGATATAGTAGCATATACCAGCAAGTGTGACGAGTGCCAAAGGATGGGTAGGCCAACCCACCGAGATGAAATGCCCCTGCAGCCCAGGTACACCTGAACCTTTCGATAAATGGGGCATGGACTTCGTGGGACCATTTAATCCACCTTCGATGGGAAGGAGGTTTATTCTGGTCTACATGGATTACGTCACCAAATGGGTGGAAGTGCAGGCATTAAGGGACTCAAAGGAAAGAACGGTCACCGATTTCTTATTTGCCCATATTTTCACATGATTTGGGGTTCCTCGGGAGATAACAACAGACCAAGGGCCCCAATTCACCTCCAAATTGATTGAGGAGCTGATGGAGCAATATAGAGTTTGGCACAATAAAACCACGCCCTACCATCCGCAGGCGAACGGGCAAGTAGAAGTGACAAACAGGGAGATAGAAAACATCCTGACCAAAACCGTGTAGCAACACAAGAAATATTGGGCCACATGGTTGCCGGAGGCAGTTTGGGCATACAACACCACGTGGAAATCCACCACAAGATGCACACCTTTCCAACTGGTCTATGGGAAAAATGCGATGATGCCCATCGAGTTTGAAATCAAAACTCTAAGGACGGCTTCAGAATTAAATTTGAGCTTGGACGAAGCTCAAAAATAGAGGATTCGCCAGCTAGATCAGCTGGATGAAATCTGACTAGATGCTTTGCAGAGGACAGAGATTATACAGAAGCAGAGAAAGAAGTGGCATGATAACCACATCAAGCTAAAGAAGTTCTAGGTAGGGGAATGGGTACTGTTGTACGATTCTCGGTTCCAAGAAAGGAAGGGCAAACTTATGCAGAGGTGGATGGGGCCGTATGAGGTGGCAGAGCTCATTAGGAATAGGGTGGTGCACGTTAAGACAATTGATGGCAGCAACACCATGTTCATAGTCAATGGCCACCGACTACGCCCCTATAATACGTTCGAAACGTTATAGGTGGAATCCAGAGTAGGCATGGGGGAGACCCCATCTTGCTAGATCTGGACCGAACTCTCACAGGTGAAATGGTGGGCACGAAAGTGCTCACCCAATTTTTTTAGTTAGTTAATATAGTTTTTTAATGTGTGTTTTTGTAGGGACGACGCCCGCATGCAAGCTGCAGGCATCCTAATCCAGGGCCTAATAGGCATGGAATGCATCTAACTGCCTTTATTTTCCTTTCTTTTTTGGTTGCTTTTTACAGGTGGAGGACCTGATAGCACGAGGGATAGGTATCTAGGAAACCAGGCCTGATTTGGCTCAACATTCTGACACCGGCTCGTAGGTAGAATCTGGGCAGCATGAAAAACTTGGAAGGCTTGACACCCTTTTTTTGATCAAATCACCATCTAGAAGAAGGCACCTTACTGCATCCAGAAGAAGGCACCAAGACAAGAAGAAGGTGCCTTACTGCAGTCAGAAGGCGCCAAGTCCAGAAGAAGGCGCCTTACTACAGTCAGAAGGCACCAAGTCTAGAAGAAGGCGCCTTACTACACCCAAAAGGCGCCAAGTCCACAAGAAGGCACCTTACTACATCCGAAAGGCACCCATCTAGAAGAAGGTATTAAAAAAAAAAATTAATATATATATATATAGTATATATATATATATATATATATATATATATATATATATATATATATAGGCGCCTTCCATGGCAGGAAGGCACCAGAAAAAAAAATAAAAAAAAGAAGCAAAAAAAAAAGCCAGCCGAATACGCCTTCCAACATCAGGAAGGCACATTCATCCAGTCGAATACGCCTTCCAACATCAGGAAGGCGCATTCATCAAGATGAACGCCTTCCAACATCGGGAAGGCATGAACCAGAAGGCGGTGCCCCCCACATTGGGAAGACGCATGCAGGCAAAAGCGCCTCCCACCAATCAGAGGCACTTCCTATAGCCGGAAGGTGCATTCGTTCGACGAAGAGCACCGACAACGTTGGAAAGGCGCTACAAGGGCACCATCCACATGGGGAAGGTACCAAAGAATGCCTCCCGTGTACAACATTTACATCTATCGGATGCCTCGAGCAGAACGAAGCATCGCACAAATAAACGACATCAAAATACCCCTCCCTCGTGTCACAAGTCAGCAAATCAGCGGCTACCACGACAACTGGAACATCGAATTAGGTACGCGCATACTAAATCAAATATTTTATATAATTATTTATAAATACGCAGTACCAAAAAAAAAAAATTTAAAAAGAGATCGTACCCCCATAGCCGAAAACGCATGCCAATGAAAGAGCGCCTTCCTGGGGGGTTTTTTTCCTTCCTAAAGAAGGAAGGACAAAAAAATATACAGCATCGAAAGGCACCATGGGAGGAAGGTCCAAGAACCACGCGATCAAGAAGAATGAACCCAGTGATACTGATGGAATCAGAGGGGCAGTGAAGACCCAATTCGAAGCCGAGGGGTGGCTCGAATACTACACCCTAGTCAGTCAAGGCCAAGATATGGAGGTAGCTAGAGAATTTGCCACCTCTTTGAGGGGCGATGCGGCCCAAGTACGAGGGGTGGAAATTCCAGTCACCCCTGAGTTCATCTCACAGGCGACTGGATTGCCTCTCATGGGGGAATGTGCATACAAGGGTAGAGTGTTAAAACTATACACCAAAATACTGCTGCCAGGAGGAAATGTGCAGATAGACAGAGGAGGGGTTACTCAAAAATAGTCTCCCCATGAATATACGGAAGATGTTCGAGCAGATTGCTCGATTCTTCACATGCACAGGGAAGTATACCCATCTAAACATTAATCATGTGCACTTCCTCAATCACCTAGTGCATGGGAGGAAATTAAATATACCTTTCTACCTAGCGACTACTCTGAAATATGAAGTGGCTCGATACTAGAAGGGGGCACCATCCGCCTTAGCCCACCATGGGCTGATATCGGCATTGGTCCACCACGCAGAAGCACAAAGACAGAACCGCGATGCAGAGGGAGATGGCGGCCAAATAGAGCAACACAATGCGGTTGCCGAATTAGGGCAAGACGAAGCATCCCCTGCAGAGGAGATAACAAACATCGAGCAATTGGCATTGCCCTATTTTCTAGGAGGGGCAGAGTAGTCATCGATGCCCGAAGACATAGAGGACAGAGGGCATTCCCCAGTGCCCGAGTATGAGGAGGAAGGAGTGCCACTCGCTGGTGGTGAGGATGAACCAATCCCCAGGAGGAAACGTCTATGGTGATTCCTCTCGATAGAGGAAGGACAGAGTGACCCAGAGATAGATGTTGCCACCCAAACCCTCCAAGAATTAATGAACCAGAGCCCACGAAATGAAGGAACTTTCGGGAGTAACGACCAGATCGATGCGGCCTTGGAGGAGGCGCTCGAATGGCAAACCGATTGTTGGATGGCATAGTAGACTCTAGAAGATTGCCAGAACCAGCATAAAAGGGCATTGGAGGAAAGGGATAGATGAATCGCTCAGCTCGAGTAGCTAGTCCGACAATTGCAGGAGGAAAATCAAATGCTCTAGGATAGAGGAACAACAAGACAGGAGGCGGCCACTCAGACTGATTGGGCAGAAGAAGTGCCGATGAACTCTCCCACATCCGTCGAATGAGTATTCTCTTCGGGGGAGATTCGATCAGATGCCCGACAGAGCAGCCCGAAGGCAGGGGAGGATTCCTCTATTTTCAGGGGTGAAAAGGAAAGAAGTCCTACGATGCCCCCTGTCATTGTCCTGAGTGACACAGAGCAGGACGAAGGTCTCCAGTAGCAGATAAGACCAGAGGATACGGAGGACCTCCCCAGGCCTGAAGAAGGAGAAGAGCCTGAGGGGTCGACACCAGGTAGACAGGAGAACGAAGGATCACCCCCAGAGATAGTAGCACAGCCGATCCTTCGGAGTAAAGAGAAGTCCCCAAAGGAGAAAGAAGAGACCCCGGTCCGAGCCGCCACATTTTTTGTAGAGGCCAAGGCAAAGAGGCCCAGGACGGCTCGACAGAAGGCGAAAGTGACCTTCGTCGAGTCAGAGGAGGACGAATGGGACATGCAGCCATTCATCGAAAGGAAAAAATATTTTGAGCAGCTACGCAACGAAATGAAAGCAGCCAAGGAGGCCAGGAAGGCATCCTCGAGGGTAAAAGGAGATTCTAGCATCTGCGTCAATCCGATAGAAGACATCCAATTTTGGGACATCTATGGTTCATCCCGAGGGTGGCCTTCCATGATGAGGAGGTACTTGGAACGGTGGGGAGTATATGGCCCACAATTGGAGGCCGCTGCAATTGCAAAGGAGAATGCAGGGCTTACCCCTGAAGTGGCTGGATTATACAAGGCCCAAGTAGTGCCTTCCAGAGAGGATAACTCGGATATCCCTCTGGCAGTGGTCAAACCTCCAGATGCCGACCTCTGGCAAGCCATCAAAGCTGCATTTCAATCGGTAGGAACAACGCTGGCTAGACCACCATCGGTAGCGGCCAGAACAAGAAGGGGACAATTAACAACCGTAGTTTCCCATAGGCAAAGGCGAACCACACCTTCACATGTCGGCACAAAAAGACAGACTTGGGCCGCAGGGGCAGCCGAATCCTCCAAGAGATGGTGACGATGAAAAGTCAGAGGGCTACCTGTAGTTTGGATGCCACGAGGGCGTGGCATATGTTAGGCGTGGGGGGATGATGAGCACCAAAAATGCTCATATTTTGTACATATTTCTTTGATCAATATGCGGTTGTATAATAAGGATTACGTACTTTTATGAATAATTATATAGATATTTGATATAATTATGCGTGTTATCTAATTTGTGTGCTTTTAGTATGTTTTGTGGAATTGTAGTTGATTTAGTTAGATTTGGAACGGTCGAGGTCCTTTAGATGGACCTGGCACTTTATTTCATTGGGGGTCAATATAGAGAACATAGGCGCCTCCCTACAACCGAAAGGCACCAAGGGAATGAGCGCCTCCCTGCAATCAAAAGGTGCCAACTGAATACCAAGCGCCTCCCTGTAGTCGAAAGGCGCCAACTGAATACAAGCGCCTCCCTGCAGTCGAAAGGCGCCAACTGAATACAAGCGCCTCCCTACAGTCGAAAGGCACCGACTGAATACAAGCACCTCCCTGCAGTCGAAAGGCACCGACTGAATGCAAGCGCCTCCCTACAGTCGGAAGGCGCCAACTGAATTCAAGCGCCTCCCTGCAACCGAAAGGCGCCAACCAAGGACAAGCGCCTCCCTGCAACCGAAAGGTGCCAACCAAAGGCAAGCGCCTCTCCATAGTCGAAAGGCGCTAATAGGAGGCAAGCACCTCCCTACAACCAGAAGGCGCCACTGATTCTTTGCCCGTTGACCAGAGTTGAACGACGTGGACGGCAGCGGCTAGTGCAGTTCCAGCTCTGCATCATGTAGAGCTAAATTGGAGATAGCACCAACGTACCCAAACGTCTTACTGATGCCAGGCAAAGCATGAACCAAAATGAACATGCCGCCATCAGAACAGAATGCCAGACGTCGATTGCATTCGCCAGACTGTTCTAATTTAGTCTGGGAAGAATCGACTATTGTAACCACTTCTGTAATAGAAGTTCTATGGGTGTGTTATATAAACACACGCAGATCATTCTGAGATATATAGGGAGAGACATATAGAAATAATTAATAAAGATCCATTTAGAGTTGCAGAAGATAGATTGTAATACGTTGATAAATATATTACAGTTCCAGAAGTTCTAAAGCGCGTGTTCGATTGGGAAGAAGCTATTGGAGCCTGGGCCCACTCCAAGCCAGTATTTCTTCCCCATTTCCTTCTTGTTTATTTATGTTAATTAGTTTATTGCTTTCATAGGAATGTTCATTGGTTTGCTAGTTCCAGTATTTGTAGTAGATTCATTTTTAGGAATATGTACATGATTTATTTCTGTAGATTTAATTTTGTTCTTCTTACGTAATTTATTGAGGAGTGCAGGAATGATTGACAACCATCTCAAGAACACCCCCAAGCGTAGGATTAGTAGATTCACCTCCAAGTGGTATTGTAGTAACCTAATTTCGACTCTTCGCAAGTTTACGAAGCTCCCAGGTTGATAATTAAATGCACGGGCATGTGACAAAAATAGGAAACCATTCACCTTGTTTGGCCCACAACACATCAGCTGTGCTTTCTCTCAATAAGTTTAAAATTGATGTTATTGGCTTGCATAGGTCAGTAAGGCATGGTTGTCCTTTGGACCCATTAGTATTCATTTTAGCATTTGAAGCCTTTGGTTATATTTTGGCTCATCATGCTTCTCTTGGGATGCTTCGAGGTGTTTCCCTTCATTGGAATGCTGGTCAACTCATTAATGGCCACTTTGCTGATGATTCCTTTCTTACTCAGAATGAGGATGAGCAATCCATTATTGAAGCTCTATCTTATCTTGATATTTTTTGCAAAGCCTTTGGGTCTAATATCCAATGAAGGAAAACCTCTTGTTACAGGTAATCCCTGCAGCCTCTTCCCCACCTTGGATAAGTCTTCAAATTCCTGGGCATTCCTTTTGCCTTTCAAGGCTCTCTGTCCCAATTATGGTCTTATGTCATCAAAAAAGTGGAAAGCAAGCTGGAATATTGGAATGCTAAGAAGTTGTCACTTGCTGGAAAATGTCAAATATGCTAGAAAGTGTTGGCTTCCATGCATGTTTATTACTCATCTTGTTGGGTCCCTTACCAGGCTTGTTACAAATGGCTTGAAAAATTATTGCAGGATTTTCTATGGTCTAGTGGGTTTGATCAAAAGGGCTTTCACATAGTGTCTTGGGATATTTATTATCTCCCATGACAAGTAGAGGGTATGGTTTTGCTAGACTATAATCATCAAGGGTTAGTACTTTGTGCTAAATGGATTGTGCGGTCTCTCAAAGGACCTGAAGCTTAGAATTTTCTTATTAGACATTGCATCTTGGATGGGCTTCCCCTCAACCATCGAGCCTAGATAGGAATGGATTTTCCCTTTATAGTGTTGGCCTTAATTTTCATTAAAATCGCTGGCTCCTTTGTCATAAAAAGCATATGGAAGGCTTGGCAACAATTAAACCCTTGGATTTTTTGGAAGGAGGTCCATTCACATAAAGGCATTTCCATTAATAAAATTTTTGGTGGTTCTCTGTATTCAAGGTTTAGGGTAAGCCATTGGGTCAAGTTCCTTGGGTACATGCCCAAAATTTTTTTAAGCGAGGCATTACCGCTATTATAGATTTTTACTCTAGGAAAAACAGAGATTGGATTCCTTAGAACAATTTTAAAATGATGTTTCGCTTGTTCAACACTAACAAGGCTACATATGATGATGTTTTGGACCATACACCTTTCTCCTTATGGCATAAATTAGGTGTCAGATCCCAGAAACCCTAGTGGAAATATTGGTCCTAGTATAAGAGTACTTCCTTGCTCAGCTACAGAGCTAGATAGAGTTATGACTGGCTTACACCAATTGCCTCCAGGGTGCCCAAACTCAATGTCAAATAGGACCTTCTCTCATCTTCCTCTAGGTGGAAAACTAGATTTCATTCAGTTTGGGCATATTATCTGGAGCCAAAGAAAGCTTTTTTTTCCTAGAGCTTACTATGTCATGGTTTATCCCTTGGTCATAGAATTTCTTATATGGGGGTGTTTGAGCCCCGATGCCCATTTTATCAAGAACCAAAGTCTTGTATGCATATTTTTTGGGCATGTAGATGGGCCAGTCTCTCTTGGAGTTGGGTGGGTTCTTTCTTTACCCTATTTGTGTCCCTACAAAATTCTTGGCATCATGTCCTCTTGGGCGATCCCATTCAGTTTTCTCTCCCACTAAGGGAATGTGGTAAATATTTAGAGTCAGCCTCCTGTTTCACATTTGGAAATCTAGAAACAAGATTATTTTCAAGTAGGTTGATTTGTCTCAAGATTTTTCATTTACTGACAAGCTCAATTTTTTTCATGATGTGTGGTTTCAGATCTATGACCAAGCTAAAAATATGGCTATAGAGCTGGACCATTTGCAGCATTTGTTGAAATATTGGGGTGATGCCCCTTGTGCTGTCAATAGGGAGGCCCCTGATCGTTCACTTCCTCACCTAGCTAGATTCCATTTGCACCGATGCCTTGATCGTCCACGATGTCAGCTTTCTTAGACAAAATCTCATGACTATGGATATCTACTACAACAATCGAATGTGTACACCTCCCAACATTATGTGTCTATGATCACTTCACAATCTACACTTGTGCCTAATGATGGTTGGGGGGTTTCAAGAAGCCACGGGAATATTTTTGGTTGGTCCCATCCTTCTTCTCCAATTACTTATACTTCAGGTTAGGGTGATGAGCATTTTGATGGGTGGGGGGAACCACCCACTTCAAATGGATAAGACTTTGTTTACCACATGCCCCCTTATTTAAATCTTTTATGGCTGTAGAATGTTTCTATATTGTTGTTGATGACCATGGTGTCTGTGTGGTGCAGTTTGTTTTTCTTTATCCACTATTAAGATAAGTTAATGGCACTCGAGGTATGATTTTTTCTCCACCCACACTTTTTTTTTGGTGTAAAGAACTTTTATTTTTATAATTAAAATGGTCTTTCATAAAAAAAAATATCATTACTCTTTATGTCTAGATTTATTAACAAATGCAACATCACAATAATATCATCTTATTTATATTAAAGACACTATTAAGGATAAAGATTTTTTAGTAATTAAACTCAAATATTGAAAAGTTAATAAGATTGGCATCCTAGTTAGCTTAAATAAATAGTCTCATTGTTCAAAAAAATCCTCATTGATAAAAATGTTATACTAACTAATATTATAGATATGAAAACTATAAAACCAATGGAATTATGTCAACAATTGTTTAATTTTTTTTGTGTGGTATTTATGAATAACTAGAAAGTATGAGAATGGAATCACCAATTTTCCTAATCATTATATATTTGTACATGAAATACTAAAAAACAATTAAAAACTATTATTTAAAATTAATCTCATAAGATATGTTTTGTTTATGACATTTTTTATTTTATGAAATTTTTTAAATTGGTGTTTCAAATAGGATAAATTAGATGAAAACACTTAAATACCTTTATCTATAAGCATATTCTCGCGATCACCCACTTCAAAAAGAGGTATTAACTAAGAAAACAATAATAGAAGTATCATACAATAACCATGTGCCAAAACAAAATACATAACAAGGTTTAAAATATAAAATAATATTAAATACATTTTGTTCATATTTGGTGTTCAAAATATGTTTTTTCCATGCAATTCTAAATGTTCAAAATTCCTAGTGTTTATCTTCTAAAACCATAAAATCGATCGGGTGATACCATGTTTAAAGTTTAATTTTTAACATCTCTAAGATTAGATTTATATTAAGGTGATTAAATATAAAAAAAGCCTACTGATAGATCTTTCAAATAAATTGAATCTGTACCTCGAAAACTTGTTAATTGGTTTCTTAAGTATCTGTACCTCGAAAACTTAAATTTGATCCCTAGCCAGCCATAATAATGATCACGTTAAAATATATATTATTGTGATATATTAACTGTAGATTGTCGAGTTTCTTGAATAGTGTTCTTCGTCGTTTTAGGTTATATGAGTGCCTAAAATTATTTATTAAAAAATTGAGGTGTTCTTTACTTACCTCCAAACCTATTTCGTTCAACGTTTCTATTTTATACTCGACATTTTTTAACCCACATTGGTCATACGTGAAAACACAAGTATCAATCGGCATAACCCAACTGTACTTTGTCACGATCAGTGTGAGTTCGCTCTGCCAAGGCTGTGGCCAAGCCAGACATCGTTAACGGCTCTCCTCGAGGGAAGACAATAACAGAAGACCTAAACTTCGTATTCCCCGTTGTAAGTCTGGATTGGCCGTCTTCCACGCCAAAGCTTTTATAATTCGATGTTAGCGGCTGCCTCTGTCCCTCAATTTTCAGTTTTAACTTCTGAGCACTGGTGGCTTCTCTCACGGTTTTCTCGAAGTGCAATTCCATCCGTTGAATAAAGGTGGCGTCCCACCCTACTCCCATTCCCTTAAGCACAGCAATGCCCAACAAATCCCGAAGAATCTGCCTCTCGGCCGGGTCGGTCGATGTGGAAGTAGGGTTGATGGTCCGCTTGTAGGGACCCACCCATTTGGCTGATATGCACCGAAATTTCCTCCACGGCGGAATGTGCATTTCCTTCGTTTTCAGCGACGGCCTCGCCGCGTCACACGTTATCTTCACAATCTGCAGAAGTTTATCTGCCCTTCCAACGAACAAAGAGGGCAACAGCTGTAGCACTCTTTTGTATTGCGCCGTAGGCCGAGCGATCTCAAATTGCCCTCGGAAATCAATGTCCACGAACAATCGATCTCTCTTCGTCTCCGACATTCCCTCCAAAATCACATCAATGAAATCGTAATCGCCTGCCTGACCGAAACAAACCGGATAAAGATCAGAATAACAACAAATTGCCATGTCATGTGAATAAAGTCCTAGTCAGACCAATTGATCGCTGCGCCGTCCTGAAAATGATAAAATATATATAATTATTACATCTCATTGCAATTTGGGGTAGGAAAATATGTAGATGGACTGACCTGCAGAGTAGCCATTGGTTTGCTCCCACCGGGACTTGCAGATCCCTGCATTATATCCCCCGCACCTCAGAGAGTTCATTACAAATCGGCGTACAGAGATCTTGTGGAACTCGTTCTCAAGACCTGCTTTTTCTTTAGCTGTCGCTAGAGCTTGGGTCACATCTCCAAACAACATGAACTCCATTGTAGTACTACTGAAGGAAACGCCCTGCACATTGAGCGGGATACATATTAGCGAGACCAACCAGATGACACGACAAGGCGTAGAGGCGAATGTGACCGTGATTATATGTACCTCCAACATTTCACAGATGCAATCGTCCACAGCTGAAATGGAGTCCTGAGAGTCAGAAATCTCATCATCGCTTCCGCGCTCTTGGGAAAAGGTCGGCTGAGAAGAATGAGGAGATCCTTGTGCTCCATGTTGTTGTTCGTCCAAGAAACCAGTAATCATGTGGCTGAGATTGCTGGAGTCGATATCGTGATCGATTCCAGTTGTGGTGCAAGGCATCGCACTTGCCATTCGTTCGGTATCATCGGTCCAGTTCCTGCAGAGGCTTTCTCGGACGGCTTTGTTGAGAGGATAGGTGACACACTTGACTTTGAAGGGTTGCGAATTGAGAAGATGAGCACATGCGTGCACTTGAAGGAGAGGAGACATGTTGGGCTGCTGGAGCGTGTCCTTGAACATGGCGAATATTGAACAAAGTGCGTCTTTTGATGGGTCTGGTTCGGCGTGAAAGAGGCAGATGCGCTGGTTGAGAAAGCCAGTAATCTATACAACGTGATTTTGTAAGAGCAAACGAGTGAAATATAGAAGGGTGCGCTTAGTGGGGGTTCAAGGCGGAGAGGGTATATAAGGCACGGTATTGAGAAATATTCCACCCACAAAACGAATTTGCAAAAAGCATATGCACATGGAAAAAAGAAAACAAATGCAGAAACAACTGGCGATAAGGATGCCATTTACTAGCCCTAAGATATTGCATCACATCACGTGACTAGGATCACTTCGGCTGATTACTGACGTTTCCTCCGATTTATTAGTAGTGGTAACTGTCGGAAAATTTAAAAGAAAATGACGACATACCAAACAAAACATTACGAAATAACCCTCCCAAACTCTTGATCACCAAGAGGTCATATGCGGTACCACCTGCTCTCCCCGCTAATACTCGTGTCAATCACACAAGACGGCTGTTCCAGAGGATAAGATAGCCGCATCTTCATAGCCACAAGCTCAATATATTTAGAGAAAAATAAACAACCAATACACATGCGTAGACTTTCTGTCAAGTAGAAACAAATATTAAAAACAATTTGTCAAAAGTGGATTATGTTACATCAAATCTTCCTGGCATAGCATTTAAAAAAAAAAATTAAATTAAATTAAATTAAATGTTTTAAATTAAATTAAATAAAAGGTTTAAGGTGTAGATCAATTGGTTCTTTCAAACCGGTAAGGGGTGGAGGTCCAAGGTTCAAATCTAGGACCGCTCCTTTCTTGGTGTTTTGCGCAGCATAAAAGGTTTAAAATGTTTGTGGCATGGTGGTGGTTATAGGGGTGGACTCTAGCGAAATATGTTCTTGGTGTTTGTTTTTTAAATAATCGTGGTATGGTGGTTATAGGGGTGAACTGCGAGGAGATTGGTGTGGTAGTTTCGATATTGTATTAGCCATAAAAAATCGAATAAACTTTTTTTATAAATGATGGTGGCATGGTGGTTATAGGGGTGAACTGCAACTAGTGTATATTTGAGATAGAGCTTTGGAGGTGACAAAGCAGAGAGAATAGTAGTCTCCAATGGATAGAGATCCATTAGCTAGGGTAGTGAGGATAGGTCTTCTGAGTGGGGACAAGAGTCTTCATTGGAGAGAGATCCACAAGCTAGTGCAGTGGAGGCAATAGTCCTCTAGAGGATCACCAGCCAGAGCAGAGGAGAAGGAGTTCTCTTGTGGATAGATATCCACGAAATTGATTTAGGGGATCAACATCTCCTTTGGACAAAGGTTCATAAACATTGTAATAGGGAAGGATTCCCAAGAGATTGATTGAAAAAAGTTTAGTGAAAGATTTTCTCCATGGAGTAGCCAACATTGGGTGAACCACGTAAATTGTGGTGTCTCTATTGTGTATGGTATTTTGTGCATTGCTTTAATTATTGTTATTTATATTGCTATCTATCCATTGCATAATATTGATTTGGAAAAAAAGTAAAAAGTGGTCTTATATTGTTCACCCCCCTCTCAATATAAGTTTGTGTTCTTCAATTGGTATCAGAGTGGGTTCCTTCATAAGAGTTTAACCTCTTGAAGTGTAATGTCCCCATCCTAGTCAGCTAACAGAGCGTAATATGGACTTGCCTATTCATAAGGTTTCGTAGGCAATGTCGAGTGTTTAGGAACCACTAGGTGTTATGGAGATATTGTTGGACGATCTGCATTCACAGTTGTCAACTTTCAGGACCGTTTCTGGCAGTATTTTCAGAGACTTACTATTTTTAGTAAGTCAGTTAGGGTTGGATTCTCGGGAAACGGAAAGTACGACTGGCATCTTCGGCCAAATGGGTACTCATTTCTATCTTCGGATGTGAGTTTGGATGAGCGGTCATGGAGTTTTTAATCGTCGAAGTTATAATTATTATAAAGTCATTAAATTATTATATTATTCTCTTAAGTATGACTTTATAATTTGTTAGGGGGCTTATGAGTACTCATTTTGAAGGAAATAATGTATATTTTAATGTGGTTTTATTAATGCCTAGCTTGGATGCCACTTTTGGAGATTATAATATGATTAAGTGATATTGTGGAGTTAAGTCATTATATGTGCTCATTAGTAAATGAATTATTGACATAAAGCAAGTAAAAAAGAAAGAAGTTTAATCCCACATTCTACCCACATTGGGTCGACCAGCTCGAGAAAAGAATAAATAGAGGTTGTGAGAGCATTTGAAAACATCTTTGGTTATTACATTTCATGTTTGGAGAAAGGAGCTTGCTTGCAGCAGAGTTTGCAGGAAGATATCCAGCTTGTTTGTGACGAAAAACCACAGGCAAGGGCAGATTTGGCTTGTTTGGAGACGAAACCCTCCAACAGGAACATCACTTTTGGGATTGCAAGATATCCTTGGAGTGATTGTGGCATTTCCGTGACGGGGAATGATTTGAGCTTCAAAGTGGCAGGTTGTTGATGAGTTTTGGGGTGCACTTGGTGCCATTTTTAGAGTTACTTCAGATTGCAGATGTTTCCAGTGAGGCCAAACCATTAGAGGCTATTTTGAATTAGATTGCTTGGGTTTTGAAGAAGCTTGTATTGCTGATTATTCATAGTTTTTGATCAGCTTATCAGCCGTACACTTCAGCAGTTTGGAAGGGATCTATGTCATTTGTGAAGGGTTTTAACAGGTTGTACCAGTTGCAGTGAAGGGCGTGCACTTATTGAGGCCAAACGCCTCCCATTTGGAGTATTCATTGTGTTGTATGAGGTCTTCTCTTTGTTGGACAGCCAAACAACAATTAGTATGTTGGAGAAATTGTATTACAAGCATATTTAATGAATATATAAGTTTGTTGTTGTTGGTGTTAACTTCCAGAATTATATGAGGCCTTTAGATCTCCGGGTACACTTATCCTTGTACAATTTCCTTCATTGGGTTTGCTCAATATCATTAGAAGAAGTTTGTGCTTAAATTTCGTAGTCATTGGAGGAGTAGTTTTTAAGATACAAGCATTTCTAGTTTGTTGCTATTTTTATTTCCAGAATTTGTATTATTGCAAAAAGTATAAAAAATTCATATTTGCATAAATCACGTGATATCAAAGCAATCAAAAAACAAGACATTCAAGTTTTCATTTTGGAACCCAAGATCGGAACCTGGCTCTTTGGGTGGCAAATTTATTTGCCTTCGAAAGGGGTAGGACATTACAGTGGTATCAGAGCTCAGCTTATCCTGCCAGCCTGAGGGTTACAAAGTTGTAGTAGTGTGTTGGTAATGGCTACTATCCAGGAACTCATGATAGAGCTGATGCAAAAATTTCAAGAACAAAATGAGTTTTTTACAACAATAATAGAACATCATCCTAAGTGGTTGAAGCCTCCATTAGCAGTTGGAATAAAAACAGGGACAAAGGGAAACGACGCATTGCAGCCAAGCACAGTTGTGGACAGCGAAGAGGAAAACAAGGAGGTTGAAAATTTAGACAATGTTTCATGCATAACCGAGGTTCAGGTTGATTCTTGTATTGATGGGGAAAACAAAGCAGCAATAGTAATTGATGAGGATGAGGTCACTTCATCTTGTGTGTTGGATATTGGAGAGGTGTGTATTGATGAGCACGTTGATCTTGTGGTTGAGGATTCAGTTGTTGATGTAGTTGGTGATTTAGAGGATGAGCATAGTTCTGTCATCACTTCAGAGTATGAGGTTGGTGAGTGCAGTGCAGTGAAAGGGCCTAAGATTGATCATCGTGCATTGGAGGATACACCTGAGAGTTTATTTTGTGTTGATGATTCCAGTTCATTGCAGGATCACATACAGGTTACAGATGAGCAAGTTGTCCACACATTGACACATTTGAATAGCACACATGAGTTTGTTGAATGCCTTTATCAGACAGCCCAACTTGGAGAGAGACGACACCAGTTGACAGTTGGAGCTACTGCTACAGATTTGCAGGCCATCAAGCGAGCATTAGAGGTAATAAAATCAGATTACTTGAGGCTATTATCTGATAGGGATCGGGTTATGCGGTTTGCAGAGCAGACTTCCCGAGAGCTCACTCGAAAATATGAGGAGATTGATGAGCTTTGTCTTGAGTTGAGTTTAGCTCATCACTCCCTTTTCATAGTGAAAAGTCAGTCATCTGTTGCATCCACTTCACATGATTCAGAGACTAATTCGGATACTATGGTGGTTAAGCAGTTGATTGAGGGGATACATGAGATTGGACGTGAGGAAGGATTGATTAGTAATAATGATTCCGCATTCACTCAAGTCGATCAGTATGTGCATAAGCGAAGTGGTGATATGCTTTCTTTAATGGATGCTACTTCCTCATTTGGTGCAGTAGATGATGGTACATTACCTGATTCCGATCCTGAGGATGATGATGCGAGCCATACTTCAGGGGATTCTTTGGAGCTTCACAGGGGTTCAGTTGGTGAGGTTCATATGGATTGTATAGTGAGGTATGCTAGTCATTTTGATTTCAGCCCACATGTAGATGAGTGGACCTTTTTTCGGATGACACATAGTGGTGGGTTGAAAAATGGTTATAGCGGGTTGTATACTTCACTGGGGTATGAGATGCCTTCTTCATTAGAGGGTAAGGTGATTCATTGCTTGGATGATTGTTTGGTTCAGCATGATGGATGTAGTGCAGAGACAGAGTTATGGCTGAACAACTCTTCGCTTGTATGCAGTTATGATATTTCGGTGCTGGATCTTGGATTTTTCCTTGGTTCGGGCAATATGGCAGGGGACCACATATGGATTTGGGATCCAGGTAGTTGTCAGTGGTTTAGTTGTTGTTTCACCGAGTTGGCAGTTGACATGACTACTAGGATATTCTTTGGCCCATGGGATCCGGGAGGTGTGTGCCCATGGAGGTCAGTGATCTGTGGAGATCGTGCCTTGATGTCACTTTCGTTGGCTATTTGGTGGCGGGAGTTAGTTCAGACTCCCAGATGGGTCATTATTGTTCGGTTGTGGATTAGCAACCGATTAACTCCAATCTTATGTCAACAAAAATATTGGAGAGATTTTTTGGTCAGGGATCGGTTACTTTGGTTGTTGGGAGTTGTTGGGGGGTTGATTCCAGCATCTCCTCAACTTACCGTCCTTGATTTACTTGTCCTCTCACACCGGTTTTTCAGTCTAGTTTGGGGTGTTGTCATTCTGGGAATACAGATGAGGTGTGTGCGGTTGTGTTACTATGAGCTTCTGGTTTTGATCAGAGTGGCGCAACGTCAGCGTGTTAGTTCTGACAGGATGTTGATTTGGGACTTAGAGGATATGCTCGGTTTTAGTGTGGTGACAGAGCTTGACCGGGATTGTGGAGAGCAGTTTACTTGTGAGTTGGTTGAACTATTTCAAAGACTGATTGCACTTCTGGATAGAGGACTACACGAGATGACACTTGCAGAGGGTCAGTAGTGTAGGATTTATCTCAGTTGGAGATATGAAGCTCATCGGTTCATCTGGGATCCAGGGATTGCATGGCAATTATTTTTGATATTGTCATGTTCTGAGA
This sequence comes from Wollemia nobilis, assembly GCA_028583015.1. Taxonomy (NCBI): domain Eukaryota; kingdom Viridiplantae; phylum Streptophyta; class Pinopsida; order Araucariales; family Araucariaceae; genus Wollemia; species Wollemia nobilis. Next base: position 1,862,111 of record JAQPPZ010016856.1, on the reverse strand, counting down.
TTGGATTGCTTGAGGACAAGCAATCTCGAGGAGGGAGGACTGTAATGTCCCCATCCTAGTCAGCTAACAGAGCGTAATATGGACTTGCCTATTCATAAGGTTTCGTAGGCAATGTCGAGTGTTTAGGAACCACTAGGTGTTATGGAGATATTGTTGGACGATCTGCATTCACAGTTGTCAGCTTTCAGGACCGTTTTTGGCAGTATTTTCAGAGACTTACTATTTTTAGTAAGTCAGTTAGGGTTGGATTCTCGGGAAACGAAAAGTATGACTGGCATCTTCGGCCAAATGGGTACTCATTTCTATCTTCGGATGTGAGTTTGGATGAGCGGTCATGGAGTTTTTAATCGTCGAAGTTATAATTATTATAAAGTCATTAAATTATTATATTATTCTCTTAAGTATGACTTTATAATTTGTTAGGGGGCTTATGAGTACTCATTTTGAAGGAAATAATGTATATTTTAATGTGGTTTTATTAATGCCTAGCTTGGACGCCACTTTTGGAGATTATAATATGATTAAGTGATATTGTGGAGTTAAGTCATTATATGTGCTCATTAGTAAATGAATTATTGACATAAAGCAAGTAAAAAAGAAAGAAGTTTAATCCCACATTCTACCCACATTGGGTCGACCAGCTCGAGAAAAGAATAAATAGAGGTTGTGAGAGCATTTGAAGACATCTTTGGTTATTACATTTCATGTTTGGAGAAAGGAGCTTGCTTGCAACAGAGTTTGCAGGAAGATATCCAACTTGTTTGTGACGAAAAACCACAGGCAAGGGCAGATTTGGCTTGTTTGGAGACGAAACCCTCCAGCAGGAACATCACTTTTGGGATTGCAAGATATCCTTGGAGTGATTGTGGCATTTCCGTGACGGGGAATGATTTGAGCTTCAAAGTGGCAGGTTGTTGATGAGTTTTGGGGTGCACTTGGTGCCATTTTTAGAGTTACTTCAGATTGCAGATGTTTCCAGTGAGGCCAAACCATTAGAGGCTATTTTGAATTAGATTGCTTGGGTTTTTGAAGAAGCTTGTATTGCTGATTATTCATAGTTTTTGATCAGCTTATCAGCCGTACACTTCAGTAGTTTGGAAGGGATCTATGTCATTTGTGAAGGGTTTTAACAGGTTGTACCAGTTGCAGTGAAGGGCGTGCACTTATTGAGGCCAAATGCCTCCCATTTGGAGTATTCATTGTGTTGTATGAGGTCTTCTCTTTTTTGGACAGCCAAACAACAATTAGTATGTTGGAGAAATTGTATTACAAGCATATTTAATGAATATATAAGTTTGTTGTTGTTGGTGTTAACTTCCAGAATTATATCAGGCCTTTAGATCTCCGGGTACACTTATCCTTGTACAATTTCCTTCATTGGGTTTGCTCAATATCATTAGAAGAAGTTTGTGCTTAAATTTCGTAGTCATTGGAGGAGTAGTTTTTAAGATACAAGCATTTCTAGTTTGCTGCTATTTTTATTTCCAGAATTTGTATTATTGCAAAAAGTATAAAAAAATCATATTTGCATAAATCACGTGATATCAAAGCAATCATAAAACAAGACATTCAAGTTTTCATTTTGGAACCCAAGATCGGAACCTGGCTCTTTGGGTGGCAAATTTATTTGCCTTCGAAAGGGGTAGGACATTACATGAAGGAAAAGCTAACAAGAACACAATGGATCCTAAGGAGGTGTCCTCAAATAATTTAACACCAGTATTTGATGGAAGTGACTATATGTATTGGAGTATGATGATAAGGATCTACTAAATGGTGCTTGGAAATGAAGTTTAGGAATCAATGGAATTTGGATAATATCCCTTAGTCAATCCTCCTACAGATAAGGAAGGTAAGCTTCTACAACACTATAATTCAAAAGCAATGAATGCACTTGTGAGAGGTTTGCATAGAACAAAATATATGAAGGTTATGCATTGTAAAATTGCAAAAAAAATGTGGGATAAATTGAAAGGTATATATGAAGGAGATAAAAGTGTCAAGAAAGCAAAGATACAAAATATCAAAGGACAATTTGAAACATTAAGAATGAATGATGAGAAAAATATCAGTGCTTATCTAATTCGAATTGATGAGGTTGGTAATCATATGCAAGGACTTGGAATTAAGATTGATGAATCAGATATTTGTGATAAAGTCTTAAGAACTCTTCCAAAAAGATTCAGTGAACAAGTTTTTGCTATAGAAGTATCAATGGATGGTGATACCTTGACAAGAGATAAGTTGCTTGGTATGCTCACAGTATTTGAGATAAGAACAAAAGATCATATTCTCCAAAAGGAAGCAACATTCAAAGCAATCAATAAAATAAAGGGTAAGAAGTCGTAATCAAGCAATGAGTCATCCAGTGATGAAGAAGCTAACTATGGTAGAAGAGATAAGGACTATAGAAGATCCAGAGATCTAAGATCCGTTAAATGTTTCAATTGTGGAAAGTATTGATATTTTGCAACAGATTGTCAAGAACCAAAGAACAACAATGGTGAAGAAAAATAGGATCATAGGAACATAGAATAAAAAATATATAAGCATCAAAATAAAAGCAAGAATAGACAAAGCGAACAAGGAAATATGTTCTTTCAAAGACAAAAGAGGAGCTACTATGCAGATAATGCAAGTAAGTACTCAAGTTATAGTGATGCTAGTTTTTTAGATAATGATAGAGATGAAGTCCTATTTATGATTGAAGAAAAAGAGCAAGTTAAGAAAAAGACTTCAGTTATTCTCAAGTGTTTTAAATGTGGTAACTTTGGACATCTTGAAGGCGATTGTACAAAGGATGATTATAGTTTCAATGATGATGAATATGAGAATGCACTTGAATGACCAGATAAAAATATTCTAATGGCTTTAGAAGAAGAAGTAAGTGATCCTCTAGAAGATAGTGTAAAAGAAAGTAAGTGATCCTCTAGAAGATAGAAGATAGTGATTGGTTGAGTAGAGTTGGTTGAGCCTAGTCAAGTGGGTGTGTGAGTGATTGTTCAAGTTCCATAAAATAAACTATCCTATATTCTTATTTGAGTTGATAAAGTGTTTGAGTTTTTATTTGAAGCATATTGAGTCTCTAAAAATTCTCCTTATGTTTCTAAGAAAGTGATTGAGCATTGTGATGAGTATAGAGTATATTGAGTCTCTAACAATTCTCTTTATGTTTCTATGAGATTGGACAAGTTCTATGTGGAATTTTTGAGTAGATTTGAGGTAAGTCTTTGAGGAGACTTGTGGACTAATTTTGTGTGAGCTTTTGTGGAAGTTTACAATACATATTTGGATAAGTTCTTGAGAGGACTTATTGAACATATTTGAGCAAGTTCTAGAGTGGACTTGTTGAGCAAATTTTAGCAAGTTTTGAGTGGACTTGTTAAGCATATTGAGAAAGTTTTGAGTGGATTTGTTGAGCATAGTTGAGTAAGCTCTGAGTGGAATTGTTGAGTAGATTGAGCAAGTTCTGAGTGGACTTGTTGAGCATATTTGAGCAAGTTCTGAGTGAACTTGTTGAGCAGACTTGAGCAAGTTTTGAGTGGACTTGTTGAGAATAATTGAGCAAGTTCTAAGTGGACTTGTGGAGCAGAGTTTGGTGTAGCTTTGAGGATAATTTTGTGCCAGACCAAAGACAAAGATTGAGCAGATTTATGCTAGACTAAAGGACTATGTTTAGTGGAGATGTTAGATAGGTCTTTGGAGGTGACAAAGCAGAGAGGATAGTAGTATCTAGTGGATAGAGATCCATCAGCCAGGGCAGTGAGGATAGGTCTTCTGAGTGGGCACAAGAGTCTTCAGTAGATAGAGATCCACAAGTCAATGCAGTGGAGACAATAGTCTTATATAGGATCACCAGCCAGAGTAGAGGAGAAGGAGTTCTCATAAGGATAGAAAACTTGATTTAGGGGATTAACATCTCCTTTGGACATAGGTCCATAAAAATTATAATAGGGAAGGATTCCCAAGATATTTATTGAGAAAATTTTAGTGAAATATTTTTTTCGTGGAGTAGTCCACATTGGATGAACCACGTAAATTGTGGTGTTTTTGTTATGTATGGTGTTTTGTGCATTCCTTTGATTACTGCTATTCATATTGCTATCTATACATTGCATAATATTGATTTGGAAATAAAAGTAAAAAGTGGTCTTATACTGTTCACCCCCCTATCAGTATAAGCTCGTGTTCTTCAGTTCATAACAAGATGTTATTTGATGAAGATTTTTGTCCTTGTAGGTTTGATTAATTTAATTTTGAGGTAATGAGAGTTTTAATATCCTCCGATTTATAATATTCTTCGCTGATGGTAAGCCTAGCCATTGACCTTGAGGTAAGGACTACGTTATAGTAGAAGAGCTAATATTTGGGGGAAATATCATTCTCTTCTTCTAGAATATGGATATGGATGCTAGAATATTCCTTCATGTCATGTGAGAGAAATTAGAGCATTAAATTAGAATATTGTGGTAGACAAGGAGATAGAAGGAGAAGATAATTGTCTTCTCTGCAATTTAGTTTACTTTATTTCTATTTCAAAGGATATTAACTTGGAATTATTTTTGGAATGGCAAATTTGACTTGGTATATATGGTCATTGTTTTTAATATTTTTCACAAGTAAGCTAATAAATAGACCCATAGAAACTTTATGTAAAGTCAATTTGATGAAAAGCATAATATCAAGACATCAAGGATAAGCTAGGGCAAATAGTCTAAGGTTCAAATCTAGGACCTCGTTGAGTGGAGGTCCAAGGTTCAAATCTAGGACTTCATTAGACCGAGTGCTCCTGTCTTGGCATAAAAGGTTTAAAATTATTGTGGCATGGTAGTAGTTATAGGGGATGGTAGTGGTTATAGGTGTGGACTGTGCAGAGATAAATGATCATGGCATGGTGATTATAGGGGTGGACTGTGCGGAGATAAATGATTGTGGCATGGTGGTTATAGGGGTGAACTGTGCGGAGATCCATATAACAATTTACAATACAGAATACCGTGATGGTCATAAAAAACCTTACCGAATTTGTAGCATATAAAAAAATTAAAATTAACATAGGTTTTTTATTAATCAATAAATCATGTATAACTTCTACTCTTCACTAATAAAAAACGTTAGACTAGGAAATATAAATACAAGGAAGAAAATAAGAAGAGATGAAAGTAAAGAGAAGTTAAAGATAAATTATTTTAATGGTGTTTTTTTATGTATTAATATTATTGGATTTGGATGTTACTTTTATAAATTTTAGTTTGTTGGATAAAATGAAGTTAATTGGATATTTTTTTAAAGCATCCAAGTGGTGTTTTTTGTTAGAATAAGTGAATATTCTCTTAAGTTCTACTAGGATAGACACACTTGAGTTTCCACTCCTCCATGTGTCAGGTGAACTCTCAGTGGTGTCTTCATCAGACTTGATGAGTTGTTGTAATCCAACGACTCTCAATGATCAACTTTGCTATTTATACAAAGTTGATCCCTGGAATAAATCAATCAGTTCTATTTTGTTTCTTCAAATATTGTAATGCTTTGTAGTTCTACTCTTGGGAATTCTAACATGGTATCAGAGCAGGGTAGATTCTGCTAGCATTCTCTCTTGAAGGAGGTTTCTCGAACTGGTTCTTAATCTCTTATTCTTTGTTTTTTTAAAGAAAGAGGTTTTTTTTCATATTGTAGTATGCTCATATATGCAATTTTTTTAAAAGATATTTGCTTATGGTAATACCTACTGGTTTATATAATTTTGTTTTACCATTGATGCAAATCTTTCAAAATTTCTTTATTCACTACTTTGTGTATGCATATTGAATTTTTTTTGCCTCTATAAAAATACTCCTTAACGAACACAACTTGCTTTAAAACAATTAAAGCAACGTTGCATCCCATTCTAGGTGTTTTTTAATTTATATTATTTCTTCCCCTCTCGAACACAGCCATCACTGCGTTTCACTCAAGAAGGAAACTAATATAAATCAAACATTTTTTTAGAGGCCCCCTATTTTTATTTGTCCTCCTACTTCACCTACGTTTAAATTTTTTTCCCTTAAATGCCAGCTCATTCGGCTTTCAATAGCCTTCACTACGCATTTCATAACGTATAAGGATAAGCGTTCGACATCCTTTTGCCCTCGTTGTATATCTTCTAATGTGGAGGAAAGGAAAAACCGTAGGCCCTTACTTTTGGTGGGCATTTAATTTTTTTTATCTTACAATCTCAAATCATTTTGTCTTCATAAATTTTAATTAATGTAAGGATCGCTCTCCACGTCACCAATTAATGACTCTTGGTCTACCTACCTAGACCAATGTTCATAATTTTTTTTCGAATGTGGCCTTTGGCCAGCATTTTGTTGTGGCGCGCCTTGAGACTACGTCTCTCAATGGGCATTTCCCTCATTAATTTTTTATATTCTTCAAAGATCTTGAGATTTTAGGAAGCGTTCTACTCGAAGTTCATCATATTTGTTTGTCCTTCGATGCTCAAGAGGATCTTCTTTCCTCTTGTTATATAAACATATTTCTAAGCTTAAAATCATAACTCTTTTGTATTCCTAAGATTTTCTTTGGTAAAGCTTAGATTGATATTTCTTTGGGCCCATTTTATATTGTTCCCTGTAAATCTCTGCAAGTGTTTTTTCTTTAGGTTAGTGTGTGGTGAGATAATCTATTCTGCAAGTGAAATATTCAGAAACACTCAGGTCACCGCATCCTCTCTTCGATGCCTTGCTCTCAGCGTCTCCGATTCATCTTTTAAAGTTGGTCTATGGCATAGTTGCTAAGGGAGACTCTCTGCTTTGGTGTCACTCCTCTCAATGCCTCTTCAATGCGTCATATGGTAAGGTGTTATATGATTTTTTAAAATAACATTTTTCTTATCTAGTGCAGATATAGAAGGAGTCTCATTTTTCTTGGATGTCACCATTGGTGCGGTGAACGTAGATGCCACCCTTCCTTATATCCAGTGTAGATATAGAAGGAGTCTCATTTTTCTTGGATGCCACCATTGGAGTGGTGAACGTAGATGCCACCCTTCCTCGTTGCTTGTTCATTGAAAGGCGCTTCATGGACCCTTACTCGCTGCCTTTCAAGATATTTTTTTTACTGCATCCTCTGTCTGACGTCAACCCCTTTAATTTAAGCTATAATATATATATATATATATATATTGTAGCAAGAAAAAAAAGCATTTCATTCCCTTTCCTTTCTGGATTTTTCTTCGCCCGAAAATCAAAGGAGAATTGTAAAAATTTTAATAAAAAAATTTGTGGGGGGTTTATAGGTGCCTTTTGCACCTATACTAAGTTTGGGGGGTGTCATTGCATCACTTTTTGCCTTCTTTACTTTTGTTCTTAAGTTGGTAATATTAATTTTGTTTATATATCTTGCTTAATATTAAAAAGGTGTTGATTAAATCTTCAATCCTTAATTAAAGAAATTACTAAAATATTTTTTACTATTTCTTTATTTCATTAAGCAAAATTTTATATTAACAACTTAAATTCTCTATTTTCCAAATGTCTTTAATATTTTATAGAGATATTTTAGTGAATGAAAAATCTTTCCTTTCAAAATAGTCTCTATATTAATTAACTTTTTTGGAATCAATTTGTTACATATAGTCAACTTAAATGAAATAAAAGGGTATTCAATCCAATCCTTACATAATAAATAATAAATAAAATATATCTATTCTTTCTTTATTATTTCATTAAGCAATTAAAAATATTTGTGTTCAATTTATTATTGTTGACAAAGAGTATTTTTTAAGAAGAACAAATAATTCATATCACCACTCACCTTATTGTACATACTATTTAACTTATAGTTTCCCTCAAGTAAGGGCGAGTTATTTGGTAACCAATACAGGCCTGGTTGATATTCACCTATGTTCCAAGTATCATATCTAATCAAATACTTATAGTTTCCCTCTAGTCAGGGTGGGTATTTGAGAAGAAAAGATATATAGGCCTGGCATATTTGTTCTCTTAACCATAATTAATATCAAATTTACTCAAAATACTTATAGTTTCCCTCTCGTTAGGGCGGGTATTTATTGAGTTATTTGGTGTTTCCTAAAATATTTGGCATATTTATCTCATTAACCTCATTAAATATCAAATAACCTCAAAATTACTTATAGTTTCCCTCTCGTTAGGGTGGGTATTTTTGAGCAATTTGGTATTTTTTACAGGCTTCTGTTGACTAATATCCATTGCATTCTCTAAATTAAAGTTAAAGGGGGGACCTTTGGGTTAACTTCAAAATGAATTCAATGAATACAATTGATCCTCTCACTCCTCACAACTTCCATACATGGAAACCCAAAATTTTAAATCTCATTTCTCAGAAAGGGCTCACACACCTATTAGAAGAAAAGCAACCTGAGTTCGAAAAAGAATATGAAATATTTGTTCACAAAGGGAAAATGTATGAAACAATGGGTATTATAAGCTCTAATGTGCATGAAAGTTTATGGTTTCACATTGCAGATTGTAAAACTCCTTATGAAAGTTGGGAGAAACTAAAGACCTTGTTTGGGAAAGTAGATCAAATAAGATCAATGCAACTAGAAGCAGAATTAACAACTCTATCTCCTGAGGACTTCAACAATATTGTTGACTTCCTCACCAAATTCAAAGAGGTCCTCACTCAATACAAAGGTAGTGGGAAGACTAAGACTGAAGAAGAATGCATTTATCTAATCCTTTCTAAACTAAATGGTGTATTTCAAATATTTGCTACCACCTTTCTATCTACCAAATATGCTCTTGGTGCAACCTTTAAAATGCCCTCTTTAGAAGAGTTTTGTGATAGACTAACTAGGGAAGAAACAAAACTTGCAAGATATGAAATCTCTTCTTCTTCCTCTTCCTCAAAAGCCTTAGTAGCCTCCACCTCTTCTAAAGAAAAATTCAAAAATAAGGAAAAGAATCCCATAACTTGTACTCACTACAAAAAGAATGGTCACTCTGTAAACAAATGCTGGAAAAGATTACAACAACTAGAGGCAGCTATGAAGGATCAAAATATAGACAATAAAAATCAAATAGGAAAAGCCCTTAATGTTCAAGGGAAAACCTCCAATTCTTCTTCTAATCACTGGGTCCTAGATTCCGAAGCAACTCATCACATGACTACTTCATATGAGTCATTCTCTTCTATCTCCTCAAGTTCAACCTATAGCATAGAAGTTGGTGACTCTTCCTTCATCCCAGTCAAAGGAAAGGGTGATATAACCATTGATGGTGGCTCTATCAATAATGTTCTCTATGTTCCAAACATTGCCACAAATCTCCTCTCCGTCTATCATATTTGTACTTCTGGAAAGGGGAAAATTGTTCTCTTCTCTCCAACAGGAGTTGAGATAAGAGACTTTCAAGATCCCCATTCTCTCATAGCCAAAGGAGATATTGATCACAACACTCACCTATTTCACTTCAAAGGATTCAAAAATCTAGAAGGGGCCTCCTATTTTGTGGCTCATGGAGATCTTGAAAGCAAAATTTGGCATGAAAGGTTTGGTCATCTCAGTTACAACTACCTAAAGGAATTGAGCACCCATGAAATGGTAACAGGTTTACCTCAAGTCTCTTCTATTGATGGAGTTTGTCCTGGATGTGCTCTTGGAAAGCAACATCAAGATCCTTTCCACCCAAGTAGTTCTCTAAAAACTTCATCCCCTCTAGAATTAATCCATAGTGACTTGATGTCTTTTCCAGAACCTTCTTTCAAAGGAGCAAAATATGCTCTAACCTTTATTGATGACTTTTCTAGAAGAACTTGGGTCTACTTCCTAAAATATAAAAGTGATGTTCTATCCCACTTCAAAGTCTTCAAAGCCTTAGTTGAAAATCAGGCCTCTTGCAATATCAAGCAAATTCGCATAGATAATGGGGGGAATACTATAGTAATGAGTTCTCCATATTTCTATCAAATCATGGCATCATTCATCAACATTCTGTCTCCCATAATCCTCAGCAAAATGGCATTGCAGAAAGAAAAACTGAACATTAAAGGAAATGGCAAATTGTATGCTCCATTCAAGAGATCTTCCAAAAGTTTTTTGGGCAGAAGCTATTAACTATGCCAATTATATTCAAAACCGCACACCTCATAAAGCTCTTGATCATTTAACTCCTGAAGAAGCATGGACTGGTTCAAAACCAGATGTTTCCTTCTTCAATATTTTTGGGTGTACTTCTTGGGCACACATCCCAAAGAAGAAAAGGAAGGCTCTAGATAAGAAAAGTAGAAAGCTCATATTTGTTGGTTATTGTGAGGAAATGAAAGCATACAGGCTCCTTGATCCCTCAACTCATGAGGTATTTTTTCATAGGAATGTCCAATTTGATGAAACATTCCCTCAGAAATATCCTCAACTCTCCTCTTCCTCCATTGAGCCTTCTCCTATAATAGAACCTCAATATTATGAAGAACCAACTCTAGAGGTTAACTTAGAGATTGATAATCAATATGAGGAACCTGTAACTCCAACTCAATGTCTTTCCACTCCTTCTACTCCTTCCACTATGCCAAAATGGGCCCGCACCATTGTTAAAGAAGCTACTCCTTACATCCAAAATCTTCCATCATCCAGATCAACCAACTCCATAGGCATTGGTCTTGTTTGTCAGTCTATTTCCTCTGATCCTCAGTCCTTCAAAGAAGCAACTGGTATTAAATAATGGGATGATGCCATGGAAAATGAATTCTCTTCCTTAATCAAAAACAAAACTTGGGATTTAGTTCCCTTGCCTAAAGGAAGGAAATTAGTTCGTTGTAAATGGATTTACAGAACAAAGTATGGTCCTAATGGAGAAATTGACAAACACAAAGCTCGCCTAGTAGCCAAAGGTTTCTCTCAAATTGAAGGAATTGATTATGCCAAAACCTTTGCTCCAGTTGCTAAAATGGATTCTGTAAGACTGGTTCTTGCTCTGGTTGCTTCCCAAAAGTGGCATGTCTTTCAAATGGATGTAAAAAGTGCTTTCTTACATGGGGATTTAAAGGAAGAGATATACATGGAACAACCTGCTGGTTTCACTCAAGACTCCTCTCTTGTTTGTAGGCTAAACAAGTCTCTCTATGGCCTCAAACAAGCTCCTAGAGCTTGGTATGAAAATATGGACTCCTTCCTTCTTTCCATAGGTTTTTCTCATTGTGAGTCTGATAACATAGTCTACATTTGGAGAGATGAAGGAAAAATCACCATTCTTGTTTTATATGTTGATGATATTCTAATCATTGGTAGTACCTTCAATCACATTCAGACTATAAAAGACTCCCTCTCTAAAAAATTTGATATGGCTGATCTAGGTTTAGCTCATTACTTCCTTGGGATCCAAATAAATCAAACAAATGCAGGTATTTCATTGTGTCAACAAAAATACACTCTAGATCTTCTTCAGAGGTTTAAAATGTCAGATTGCAAACCTTCTCCTACACCTTTTCAATCTGGCATAAATCTAAGTACTTCCTGCTCATCCCCTCTATGTGATGCAACTCTATACCATCAGCTTGTAGGGAGTCTGTTATACCTTACTCATACTCATCCAGATATCTCATATGTTGTTGGCCTCATATCTAGATTCTCCCATCAACCTCACTTCAGTCATTGGCAAGCAGCAAAAATAATCCTCCACTACTTGCAAGGAACTACTCAATTTGGGCTCTTATATAAGGGAAAATCCATGGATATCATTGGCTACATAGATTCATATTGGGCAGGTTTAGTAGAAGATATATGTTCAACTTCTGGCTATGTCTTTTGTCTTGGTTCTTCGCCAATAGCCTGGTTATGCAAAAAATAACAAGCAATAGCCTTATCATCTACAGAGGTAGAATATAGGGCAATAATTTTAGCAAGTCAGGAAGCTCTTTGGCTTCATCAAATTCTAAGGGAATTTGGTTTATCCCATGACAAACCTATAACTCTTTGGTGTGACAATCAGAGCACAATTCACATTGCACGAAATCTAGTTGAGCATCAACGCACCAAGCACATTGAGATACATATGCACTTCATTCGATAACACATTCAGAATGGGGACATATACTTGGACTATATTCCAACTGAGGAGCAAATTGCAGACATCTTCACCAAGTCATTTCCTTCTCCACGTTACATACAGTTGCGAGAGAAACTTGGAGTAATACAATTGCATTGACATAGAGGTCTTCCACCTCTCCTTTTACTATTGTATTCTTTGGAGGATGGTTTTTTCCCTTGTGGTTTTTTTCATCATCTCTCCAAAAGTATATATTGTTCATGAGTACCTAATCAGGCCAAGTTGTCGAGACTCATTCTTTTTTTGTGTTGAGAGGACAATCTTCGCCATCCGAAGACATGCCTCTATCTTGGATATTTTTCTTGTAATAGATGGTTTTTCCCCAAGGGGTTTTTTCACCATCTATATATTGTAAATGAGTACCTCATCAGGCCATGTTGTCAGGACTCATCCTTTTATTGTTTTAAGAGGACAATATTCACCATCCGAAGACAAGCCTCTTCCTTATTTATTTTTTTATTGATGGCTTTTCCCATTGGGTTTTTACCATCTCTTCAGAAAATAAATCATTGTACATGAGTACCTCATCAGGCCTTGTTGTTGGGACTCATTTGTACAAACCACCCCTAGTATCACTTAAGGGGGGGTGTTAGAATAAGTGAATATTCTCTTAAGTTCTACTAGGATAGACACACTTGAGTTTCCACTCCTCCATGTGTCAGGTGAACTCTCAGTGGTGTCTTCATCAGACTTGATGAGTTGTTGTAATCCAACGGCTCTCAATGATCAACTTTGCTATTTATACAAAGTTGATCCCTGGAATAAATCAATCAGTTCTATTTTGTTTCTTCAAATCTTGTAATGCTTTGTAGTTCTACTCTTGGGAATTCTAACATTATAAATATAAGGAAGAAAATAAGAAGAGATGAAAATAAATAGAAGCTAAAGCTAAATTATTTTAATGGTGTTTTTTTATGTATTAATATTATTGGATTTAGATGTTATTTTTATAAATTTTAGTTTGTTGGATAAAATGGAGTTAATTGGATATATATTTTTAAAGCATCTAAGTGGTGTTTTTAATTATTATTTAATGTTTTGTTTGTGAGGGTTAGGTGAATTGGTAGGACGTCGAGCATTTACCAAGAGGAGACCTAGGTCCAAACCTTAGGGGTATGCCCAATCGACATATGCATGGCAGTTTGATGATGGTAGTACCAATCCCAAGCCATCGGAGGTCTCCCTCACTCCGGGACGTATATTTACTGATGCAAGATATATGTTATAATGTTAGCACATATACAACTTGATCCTGACCAGTTATTAAAAAGGAAAGGTAGTTACCAATTCCTCTATGTATAATATATATATATATATATATATATATATATATATATATATATATATATATATATATATATATAATTTTAATGTTTTGATGATATCAATTAGTAAAATTGAATACTATAGTAATTTTTTTTATTTGTAATCCCTTATGTACATAGCATATTTGTAGCATGTGAGGGGAGATATTTGAACCTGAGACCTCTCGATTTCAATTGGAGAGTTTTAACTATCCACTTGCTCTCCAACTCCTCTACATGAGTGGATTACTATAGTAATTTTTTAAATGATAAAACCCATATTTTTTATTAGATTTTGGGATAAATATTTGTTTTAATAAAATTTTAAATATTTGTATCCTTATATTATAATTTTAGATGATTTGAATTAAATAAATAAATAATTTACAATATAATTACCTTAAAAATTATAATTTAATTAATTACTATTTTAAAATTTTAATTTGTAATATTTTATGCCTAAGAAAATTTCCTATATATTGCATAATTAACCAACTCTAAAAACTTAAAATTTAATGATAAAAAAAAATATCCTCTTATAAGGCTTACATACTCTTTTATATAAAGTTATGTGGAAGATAATTATTATTATATTTATTTTTAATTTTTTTTTGGAGTAATATTGCTTATACACATTCACCATGGGGATTGAAATCGCATCACATTATCGATAATGCAAGTGGCATCCTTGCTGGTAAACCACACTCACGAGGATAAACCCAAAGATCCTATATATTGCACAATTAACCAATTTTAAAAACCTACAATTTATTGATAAAAAAAATATCCTTTGTTAAGATGGATTCCAAGATAATTATTACCATATTTTATCATGTTGTTTTTCTTTCTTGATTTTTAGTTTTTAGTGATATATTTTTATGATGTAATATTTTCTTCCAGTTTAATATCAACATGTAGAGTATTGATCTTTAACATATGGGAAACCCTAGATTTTGAGATGGGGACAATAATGAAAGAATATGTGCATAAGATGAGAGGTCGAGGCAAACAGGTTTACATGGGCACTGAACGAGGATCGCGAGTGGGATCCAATTTTTTGCTTGATCCAAGAGGTGGAGTAAATTTTTTCATCAACAAGTTTGGTGATAAATTTTTTTTGTATGATTTCAAGCTAAAGGAAATCGAGGAGATTAAATCATTGAGAGGAAGTGTTTTACGTGAAAGGTCACGTGAGGATTTACTGTCATTAAATCATGAGCAATATGCATTAGGGATTGTTAATCTCTTGTTCGAGATTCAAAATATAACCTTGAACATGACTCTAGCATGGAGTCGAAGTTGTATGGCATTGGAAATGATAACAGCTCGATTGGTGGTGTCTCTTCACAGGGCAAGAAAGAAAAATAAAATGGTGTCGAGGTGTTTGAAAATAATGTAAAGACAATTGGATGCCAGACAAGTGGGAGCCTGACTGATGAGGATTGATTTTTAATCTCTCATATGACCCCTCTAGTAGTTCCTAGCTAGATTTGCATAGTTTATTTCTTGCAAATTAATATTGTAAGTGAGTCTCCTTCTCACATACACTTGTGTGCACTAGTTGTCTTCTAGTTGTCTCTTTGAAGTGTTAGTTACGAAGTGTGAACTCAAAGTAGGTAGAGTGAACTTCAAGTTAGCTAAAGGATCTTCTAGTTAGCATATTTCCCTTCTATCTTAGCTTAAAAGTTACATGCATTCTCCTTTGCACTTTTGTAGCTTATGATTAAGTATTTTGGGATCAAATCCATGATTTAGTGGGTTTGGTTATGTATTTTGGGCCTTTAGAGCCTATATATTGAGCTTGTAAATAATAGAAAGTAGTTGGATTTTCTAACCTTTTCATTGGATTTTCTGACCTTTTCTAATTTTACCTTGTAATTAAGGTAAAATTGCCTTAATTTCTTAGAAGTATTGTAAAAATTTAAATTTTAAAAATTTTAAATAACAAGTTTAGTTATTTAATATTTTTATTTAAAATTTAAATTGATATATATATATATATTAATTTTTTTTATTTATTTAATTTAAAAATTAAATAAAAAAATCCTATTCACCGCAGGTCGGCACGATCCGACCGACAATCGACCGTGTGTTGTGGCCGCCCTAGGCAGGCCAGTAACTACCGTCGACCGTCGACAGTCATGCCAGAAGTGCCTGCCCATTGATTTGGTAGGCACCTATCAGTGCTGCCAGTGCCTGATAGTTGCTGTAGTGCCTAATAGTCGCTGCAGTGCCTGACAGTCGTTGCAGTGCCTGACAGGTCTGTCAGCTGATAGGGCCTGTCCCTATAGCATGCTGATAGGACCTGTCATGGTTGTAGGCCTGTCACAACTATAGGTGTGGCAGTTGGCAGGAACGGTAGAAATTCTACCATGTGGCCTCCTCCGTGACACATATTTTCTATGTCGCATTAAGATTTGTTGCCACCTGACAGCGACAGGTGTGCCAAGCATAATTTTTTGTGTGCTGAGCAGTTTCGATCCAACAGAGTTGTTGTGCTTGCGACACGATTTTGACATTTGCACGGAGTGACATCTACCTCTCGCTCTTATTTTATCACCCTACAATTTTTTTATTATTGGCATGCAAAGGCTCCTCGGGAACAATGCCACTACAGTTTGACAATTTTCATGTAGGTTAAGGGGAGTGCAGTACTTGTTTGACTTATCTCGGAAAGCAAGGGTACTTTTAATTTATTTTATTAATTTACTTTACCTAAGGTTTTAAAATTCTTGCATGTAAATTTTCTTTATTTATTAATTTATTTTTAAATATCTTAATTAAAATTAATTAATATTTCTTTGATTAATTAAATTTAAATTTTTAATTAAGTTATTTTTAAATTAATAAATTATAATGGAAAAAATTTTAAACCTTAGGTTAAGTTAAATTTTTAAAATATTTTAGCCTTAGGGGTATTTTTTTCAAGGCACTACATTGTAACAGGGTATTTCCAAATTTTTACCTTGATTTTTAAGTGTTGATTCCTTGTTCCTCCTGGCTTATACTTGGTTTCACATGGCTTCTGATTTGGCTGCCCAAGTGGCAGAACTTGCACATGTTGTCAATGCTTTATTAGATAAAGCTAATGATACTACCATGGCATAAGTCCTTAGTAACCTTGCAGTGAAGGTAAATGATATTTCCATCCACAATGCTTCGAATTCTGCTCATGATTCTCGCTCTGAGAGTTCGATGTGAAGTGCCACTTTATGATGGATCCCAAAACCCTAAAGTCTTGAATAGTTGGATTCTTGACATGAGTTTTTGGTTTTCTTACACTCAGCTTTCAGATGATGATCACGTTCCATATGCTAAGCTATAACTTTCTGGTTTAGCTAAAGTACTTGTCAAAAGGAAAAAGGGTCATGATGAGCTTACCACTTGGGATGAGCTTGTAGACTATCTTAAGACCAATTTTTATCCTTCCAATTATTCTAAATAATTGGTTATTAAGTGGTTTCAGTTTCGACAAGGTACTAATATGACTGTGCAGGAATATATCTTTCAATTCAACAGGTACATGATACTTTTGAATGTGGAGGATGATATCGCAACTTTGATTCTCAAATTTCAAAGTGGCTTGTTAGAGCATTTGTATAGGGAAATTATGTTTGTTTCTATGGAAACATTGGATTTAGTTTTCAACCAGGCGCAGCTTGCGGAGGACAAGTTCAAGGTGCATTCATAGGGATTATGTGCACCAGCTAATCAAGTGGTTGCTAACTCATCAAAAGGGAATAATTCTTTCTCACAAAAGAACTTTGCCAAAATAAGAATTCTTCTTCTCCATATCCTTCTTCTCCTTCTCCTTTTGTTTCTACTCCTTCTTCTTCCAAACCTTCTTCTTCCAAGATGTTTTGTAACTATTGTAAGAAAAAAGGTCATGAAAAAGCAGATTGTTTTAAGCTTAAGAAGAAGAGTTTAGTCATTACTACTCAAGAGGTGAATGCTTCGAAATGTCCCCTTGAGTCAGTAGGAGAAAGTAGAGTATACACAGAATTACGAGGTAAGCTCAATAAGGTTACCTTGGCAAATGTAAGTTCATCAGGGGGCGCTCGTGATGCTTTGTTCATCACTCGAGCTCATTTGCTCCATAATTTTGCAATAGATTGTATAGTGGATAATGGCTCACAGAAAAATCTAATTACGAGGTCCATTGTCGAGCGATTGAAGTTACCTATGGAGCCTCATCCTCAACCTTATTTTTTTGGTTGGAAGGATAGTGGAAGGGGCTCAGAAATAACTCACACTTGCACATTAAAATTTGCACTTGGCCCACAGTTCATAGATCATGTCACTGTGATGTGACTCCTATGGATTGTTGTGGGATTTTTTCCTAGACAACCTTTTCAGTATGATAGGAGATTTGTTTATGATGCTTTCAAAAGAACCTACACATTTCAAAAATATGGTAAGGTATTTCTCATAAAAAGCACCAACACTCCTAACATCATTCTAAATTCAAAGGAAACACAAAAGGTAATTAAAAATGTGGTGAGGTTGCTCTAATTTTCATTCACTCTCAACACACTCCTACATCAACATCCATTACAAAGCAACACTCTTCAATGGATAAAATATTGCAAAATTACTCACACATATTTTAGGAGCCAAAGCCTCTTCCTCCAATTCGCACAATTAATCACAACATTGAAATCATTCCTGGTTCTTCACTACCTAATGCACCCATGTATAGACAATCTATTTTGCAAAATGAATAAATTAAAAAGCAAATAGAAATTTTGTTGTCTAAGGGTTTCATTAAGGAAAGTACTTCTACTTGTGCCTCACCTATTTTGTTGGTTCTTAAAAAATATGGCACTTGGAGATTGTGCATTTATTTTCGTGCTTTGAACAGAATTTTTGTAAGGAATAGATATCCATTACCATGCATTGATGATTTATTAGATCAGCTCCAAGGAGCTAAGTTCTTTTCAAAAATAGATCTCAAAAGTGGATATCATAAAGTGCCTATCAAAGCTGAGGATACATGGAAGATAACTTTTAAGACGAAGATGGACCTCTTTGAATGGTTTGTCATGCATTTTAGTCTTACAAATGCTCATGCAACCTTCATGAGGTTGATGAATGATGTATTTCATGATGTACTTGACAAATTTGTAATAATATATCTTGATGATATATTGATATTCTAAAAAACTTGGGAGGAACACCTTATGCATATCCATCATACACTTGATCTTCTTGCAAAGAATCAATTATATGCCAATCCTTCCAAGTGTTCTTTTGGCAATACTTCAATTTTATACCTTGGTTATGTGATTAGTGAAAGTGGAATTCATGTAGATCCCACTAAAGTTGATGTTTTACTTAAGTGGTCCCCTCCTACTCTCACCGAGTTAAGGAGTTTCTAGGGCTTGTGAATTTTTATCGCAAGTTCATTCCTCAATATTCCACCCTTGCAGCTCCATTGCATTATCTCACTAAGTCTACAGTTCCATTTTATTGGAAGAAAATCCAAGAGGTTGCCTTTGAGAAACTTAAAAAGAAACTTTGTACAGCACCTGTGTTAACTTTACCTGACCTCTCAACATTTTGAGATTGAAATAGATGCCTCTAAAGTTGCTTTAGGTGTTGTGCTCAAACAAAATGGTCATCCAGTTGCTTATCATTCAAAAACTTTTTCTGCTGCTAAGTTGAACTATTCTACATATGACAAGGAGTTGTATGCATTAGTTCAAGCTATCAATTACTGGAGACATTATATTTTGGTAAAATATACAGTAGTACACACTGATCACATGCCTCTCAAGTTCCTACAATCTCAAAGTAAAATTGAAGAATCAAGACATGAAGTGGGCCTCTTACCTCCAACAATTTCACTTGGTGATCAAATACAAAAAGGGGAAGAGCAATATTGTTGCTGATTGTTTGAGTAGGCCTCCTACCTCTCTTGCTTTAATAGTAATGTCTACTTAACACTTGGGATTTCAGACTTGGCGTAATCAGTATTCACAAGATCCTGATTTTGGGAAAATATTTGAACAAGTAAGTAAACCTTCTTCCAATTTGCATCCTTTCCAAGATTTCTACATCAAAGAAGCACTTCTTTAAAAATTGGACAAGGTTTGTGTTCCTTGTGAGCCAAGAGTGTCACTTCTTAAGGAAGCTCATTCAACACTTTATGGTGGTCACTTTGGGAAACACAAAACACTTCATCACTTGCAAATATTTTTCTATTGGCCTAAAATGTAGAGGGATGTGTTGAGATTTCTCAAACAATGTGCAGTTTGTTGTCGCTCAAAACTGGCTAACAGGAAGTTTGGCTTAGGCATTGCTTTGCACATTCCTTCACATCCTTGGGAAAGCATTTCCATGTATTTGGTTAGTGGTTTTCCCATGACAGTGCAACAACATGATTGTGTGTTCGTGGTGGTTGACAGATTCAGTAAAATGACTAAGTTTATTCCATGTCGTAAGACAAGTTCTACAGCAGAATTAGCCCAATTGTTCTTTGATAGCATTTGGCGATCCTTTGGTCTACCTACCAAAATTATATCGGATCATGATTCACGCTTTGTGGGTCACTTTTGGCATTCTTTGTGGAAAATTTTGGGAGTTTCCCTTAACTTTTCCACCGCCTATCATCCACAATCTGATGGGCAGACTGAAGTGGTAAACCGTACACTTGTGCAAAGTTTACGAATATATCATCACACTTCACTAGCAAAGTGGGACTTGAGTCTCACTCATATTGAGCATGCCTACAATAGGGCACTACATTCTTCTATAGGTCACTCACCTTTTGAGGTTTGTTTCCTTATGAGTTACCTTTGTCTTTGCCTTCTCCTATCACTTCACATCTTCAGAAGGAGCAAGCCAAGGCACACTCATTTATTCAACACTTGCATAATCTTCAATCAAAGGTGATTGAGATTTTGCAAAAGACATGGCAGCATGAGAAAAAGCCCATGGATCGACATCGAATTCCTCATCCATTTCAGGTTGGTGATATAGTATGGTTGCATCTTGACAAGCGACATTTTACTGATAAGACTCATAGTAAAATCAAACCGATTTGCTATGGACCTTATACTATCCTTCAGTAGGTGTTCGATAATGCTTTCTACCTTGATCTTCCTACACACTTGGGGATTCATGACGTCGTCAATGTAGATATTTTGAAGTTATACTTTGACTCTACATTGGAGACCACACTAGCTATCAATTATCTTATGGACGTGGTTCCTGATTCTTAGTTACCATTGGATTCTAATCAGATCTATGACACGAAGACTCGACAGACTCACCAGGGGTCTACCACCTCATATCTTGTGGCTCAACGAGGACAGCTGTTGCATCAGGCTTGTTGGATTTCTTTTCATTAGATGTCCCATGACTTTCCTACTCTTATGAAAGCATTGGAGGCCAATGCTTCTATTGTGGGGAGCCATGATGAGGATTGATGTTTAATATCTCATATGATCCCTCTAGTAGTTCCTAGCTAGGTTTGCATAGTTTTTTTCTTGCAAATTAATATTGTAAGTGAATCTCCTTCTCACATACACTTGTGTGCACTAGTTGTCTTCTAGTTGTCACTTTGGAGTGTTAGTTAGGAAGTGTGAACTCAAAGTAGGTAGAGTGAACTTAAAGTTAGCTAAAGGATCTTCTAGTTAGCATCTTTCCCCTCTATATTAGCTTAGAAGTTACGTGCATTCTCCTTTGCACTTTTGTAGATTATGGTTAAGGATTTTGGGATCAAATCCATGATTTAGTGGGTTTGGTTATGTATTTTGGGCCTTTAGAGCCTATATATTGAGCTTGTAAATAATAGACAGTAGTTGGATTTTCTAACCTTTTCATCGATAGGTGAAAATATTTTAGAGGACATATTTTTAGTCTTCAATGTAGCAGCAATGCGAGGTACTAAATGTGACAATAGTGGGAGTAAAGAGGATGTTAATCATCCTAAAGGAACATGGGTTAGCGTAGATTCCCAAAGGTTTTTCAATAATGATTGGACCATGCAAGGGCTAGTAAAAAGGTTTGCAGAGGTAACAAAAAATGGAGGATTGAGCAAAGAATTGCATGCAAATACGAATTTATACAAAAAAGATTTGTTGGAGGATAAAGCTATCAAATTAGACAAAATGGACTTCATGTTGGCATATTTAGGTGAGGATGGGTTTACTTTTATGGCATATGAACATGAAGAGTATTTGGAAGCAAGGAATAACCTCTTGAGAAATGGAGTTATTCTATTTTTCTTCATAAAATACCCTCAAAAGCTGATTTTCAAAATAGGTATGACTGAATTGGGAGGCTAAAGGATTTCATATGCAATCCTACTGGGGTTTGCGAGGATGCTATATTTCTATTTTTTTTTATTCTATAGAAGCTGCCAAATTTGTGTTGTAATTTGGGACATGGTCTATTGTAGTTTTGATTGCATTTTCTCAATCATGGCGATCAAATTTTGACCCTAAAGATGTTTCACATGCAAGATATCCTCCCTGTATCAAATTTATTGCCATGAAATCAGAATTCCAAGGTATGATCCATTCCATGGCTCAAAGATTTGGATGGATTATTATTGACCCCTCTTCAGGTATGTATTTTCGATTTATCCCAAGGGTGTTTGTAGAAGTTGACCTGCAAAGGAAGTTGCTAAAATGTTTGAAAATCATAACACAGGAAGGGGTAATCTTGTAGGAGGTTCATTATTTAAATTTACCTAATGCTTAATTTTTTTGCCAGTCTCAGGATCACTTAATCCATGACCGTCCCTTGAGAAAAGTTTTAAAGGCATAAAATAAGAAGGGTGTGATGGGACCTGACTCTTTTTTATCTAGTGGGAAGGTTTAGCCTAGCAAGGATACTAATGACCACACTCAAGAAATAGAGATGGATGCAGGGAACCAAGAAACAAGCAACAAAGAAAATACTGGTTGGAAGTTGGTTCAGAAGAGGCGAGAGGTATAGGATTCACCAGATAGCCCCTATAAATTTAATTAGGACTCCTCTTCATCTAGGGGGATATCCGGAGAGGTTTATCTTGGCTCCAAGGATACTCCTCGGACTAACAAAATATCAGAGATTGGTAAGAACCTCAATGAAGACTTGGAGGCTATGAAGGGTAGAAAGAATAGTAGAAGCTCAACTTTAAAAAGAAGTAGATCTCCAGCTGGTAGGTCTACATGGGTCAAAAATCGGTTTGAATCCCTTAATACTTAGGTTCCTCATTGAAAGTGGACTTCAGTTCGTGGAATGTCATGGGAATGTCTATTTCCGCTAGGAGAAGTTTGGTTAGTAATTTTTTGTGTTCTTTTAGTGTTGATGTAGTTTATATTTAGGATGTTAAGGTGTATGGCTTTTTTCTCCATAGTCGTATGTATAATAGTTGGTTTTGGGTATGGTGGGCTTCTTCTCATGATAGAGGTTTTGGAGGGGTGCTCCGTTCTATCAGGTCTTGGCTAGTTGCATTGTTGATTGATAAGGGGGAGGACCCGTTTGGTAGTATTTGTTGGGATACTTTCATGATTGCTAGCCAAGTAATTGGCATTTGTTATTTTTATGCTCCTAATTCTTCTAGTGAGAGGACTACCTTGTGGGATTGGAAGCAGATAAATTTTTCTAATGCTAATTAAATCATACGGGAAGATTTTAATATGGTGGAATGGGGTGGATATCGTGAAGGGGGCACAATGGTTGTATTGTAGGTGCTAAGAAGGACTCTTCGTGTAGCTTGAAGTCTTCTTTACAAATATTTGATGCTAATTTTAGGCAAAAGTCTCTGGAATCTGGAGGATGATTCTTTTTGTGGCCTCTCCACAACCATCCGTAAAGGTTGGGGACCCACCTTTAAGCTTTGATCTTTGGTATTTTTAGGTGTCTTTGAACGGCAATTTCGATAAATTCTTGTCCATGATTTGGCGATGTAATTTTTTGTATCTTTAATCTTACTGTAGGGTTTTGTAGTGTTTGGTGTTGTTTTCTTATTTCTAATGATTTAATTAATTAGTACTTTGAACTAGTTAAATCATTAAAATATATGTAAATAAAAAGAAGAAAAAAAAGAAAAAGAAAAGTAAATATATTTATTATAAAAAAATAAAAAAGCAAAAAAAAATAATAAATTATTAAAATAAAGTAAAGCATATCTAGGCATGCAATTTTTCATTTAATGGAAAGCTAAAAAGTTCATGCATTATAACCTAGATTTCATACGACAAAGCTACGAACCTTTATGCAAGATAAAGGTAGCTTCGTAAACATAGAGATTTGTTGTTTCATTAAATGAAATTTTTTTATGATTGAATGTTTTACAAAAAGTTAGTAACCTTGTGATTATTTTATTAGTTTTTAGTTTTAAGACTTTAGTTCAATCTACGATATGGTTTTTGATATATGCAGGGTCCAAGCAGTCGTGGAAAGTTTGGGGGGGAAGCCAACGCCAGCCAATGAGAAATGTGGATACACACGAAGGCAAAACACGTAGCCAGATCGAGGTGCTCACTGGGTAAAAGAAATACCATGACATGTTCTCTTACATAGACCGGCGGGATCATGTGCGAAACCCTAAGGGCGACTGACCAATGGAGGCAAAGGTTCACAATTGGAAAGATAAGATTGATAGAGAAACCCAAGTACTGCATAGACGAAAACATGGATGATGTCAAGTCGACTTGCACAGTGCCAAGCAACATTATGAGACATGTTGCATAGTAATGGGGAGTTAGGTAGTCAATATGGATTTTGCAGGATGGCGCGGATAGGTTAGGTGGCATCGTTTATGTGGTGATCTATCATGGCAAAAAAAGTCATAATGGATGAAGCCTGGATCGATAATGTTGGATAAAGAATGGGTATACAACGACAAGTCATGGTACGGTGACAACACGATGCATTGATCTACTATCAGCATGCATGGACGAACTATACATGGCAACATTACCCGGATGTACTGCACCCACGCATTGATATAATATTTGGCGATGAGGTTTCCAAAACTAGCTGAGTTTAAACATGGTGGACTGAGATGATGAAACGGTGAAGCCAACACATAACACAGAAGATAATAAGAGAAAAGAACAGCTAAATGGAAACTCATCGGGTGAGCGAGTTGAAGCCGAATAAAATCATGATAGTCTTCGTATTTGGTAAAGATGGCCAATCAAAATTTTACATGAAAAGTACCCTTAATAATGTATAGTATCATTTGCACAACCGGCGTGGACTCGAGCTATCCAAAATATGGTAGATGTGGCTTAGGCAGCACTTCGGCAATGGGCACAGCCGGCAGGGAGACTAACGCAAATGACACAGATTTCTATTCTCGTCCAAGATGTTTGCGTCGCAAAGTTTTCAAATTTATTCATGTTTGAGCCATGGTCAAGCCCAGTTATAGGCCAGCATGGATAGCAGGATAGTGTGGCAGATTCGACATAAGCATTTTCAGGATGGATTTATAATTAAACTTAGTGTGGGCAGATCATCTCATTATCCAGGGGCTCACTTGGACGTACCACGCAAACATAAATGGACGAAGGTTTTCAGGGAGTCGCAGATATACACGATAGGATTCACATGGGAGATCATGGGGCAGCTAGAGGGTGTTGACGTGAACAACCACCGATGCAGATATGGATAATATGGGAAGCTAGCTTCAATGGATACGATAGAAATTGGTCATGGAAACATGGTCCAGGACTACGTATGTTTCATAAGGCTAATATAGCAGATGATTGGAGCATAGAGATAGGGTAAAATCCCAGTGGTTTGTTCATGATGTAAATTGAAGTGTAGAAAAGTTTCAATGGCACAGATGACATACTACATGATCACATGACAAAAGGTGCAGTGGGAATTCTACAACAAAGAGAATGACTACCCAACGCACACATTTTTGGTGAATTACGTTGTGTGAGCACAACATAAGTAAATAGATAGAATCAAGCTTAAAGTGTATGTTGGCCCATAACATTATGAGAATTAGGACGCCACGGCTATAGCAGAATGGTAATCAACATTCACGTTGTTGGATCCAATGCAGTAGTGGCAGACAGTCACGACAGATATCGATCTCACCATCAGTGGGATTATCATTATAGAAATTATGGCAGAAAAGGTCACTCATATAGGCATATCAAATGGGATTTTAGCACGTCGAAAGCATAATGGAAATAGTCGATGGATGCAAAGGTAGAATGAGGAATGATTTTATGTTTCTACTGCGATAACACCATAAGATGCATGGATGTAATTCCTGTGGAGAAAGGGTGGCCGGTTACAGAGTGGCGGTAGGGAGGAAGTCGCATAATATAGTTCCATTATTTTTGCTTCAGGCATTTCATTTTGAGACGTTGGGTAAGGTCAAACATAACGCTCAGAAGACATCATACGTAGTGCCTGGAACGAAAGCCCTATCCGAATGGGTTTTAAAGCAAATAAAGGAATTTAATTCAATGATTAGCATTTACTATGATGACGATAGGAACAAAAGAAAGCATAAGGTTCTGACGTGTTGAATTATGGGACATTCAAGCGGACAGATAGCAAAGCATTATTAAAATATTGTTGGGTCAAAATTTTTAGTTATGAAGACCAAAGAGGATGGTGGCAGAACTATTGATGCCAGAAGGACTTTACTAGTGATTGAAAAGATGAATGAGGGGTCTAAAACCTTGGGAAGCAAGGCTGCAATGAAATCTGGATTTGTCTTTCTAAAATTTTTCCTTCCATTATGTTGGACTGGATTTACTCCCATTTGATGTCATCGCTGGCAACTTGTACTCTATGCTCATTGAACTTATTGAAGATCTGTCACTTGCTAATATATTGATTTTGTTGCAAATTTTAATGCATTTTTTTTGGTTAATCTCTTTACTTTTCAACATATTGATGTTTTCCTTAGGATATTGCACCACATTTTAGGTTAAGATTGCATGAAGTTGGATCACCTTAATGTCAATTTTTGTGCAGGGTACTTACGTTTGCAGGGTCTTTAGGATCAATTTACTTTTATTTTAGATTGTTTTTATTTTATTTTTCTTCTATTTCCTTACTTTTTTTCATTTATTTTAAAATGGTTTTCAAAATAAAATAAAAATTAGAAAATATAAAAATATAAAACAGAGATTTAAATTTAAAAGAATAAGCTTTGAAATTCTATTCAGAGCATTTTGGTTTTGGTTTGAATTATTTTCAAAGTTCCAAAAGCAATGAAGGTTTACATATTTAAAAGGAATTTTGGAGTTTCATTTTTGCGCAATTTTGTATTTTGATTCCTATTTCATTTAAATACTAGATTAGTCCCTCTGTATGATAAAGCAATTTCATAAACATGGGGTAATTTAGAAGCATTCCATAGGCCATCACAATATTTATAATAATTAGATTTCTCTTCCTAAAAATTATAATTTCACTGAAGAGGGGAATTTACAGGACATTTCAAGCAATAAAATAATTCTTTATGGAAATCATTTTCATTAAAGATGATTATTTAATATGCAAATCAAAGGCTTTTATAGCAACATAAGAGGAGTTCCTTTATCATTTCCAGATTCACATTTTAAGGTTAGATCTTAATATTTTATTTCATGTTTAAGGCCATGGTTAAAAAGGACAAAATCGGTTAAATTTTCTTAATTCAAAAAGATAAAATTCACCAAAAACACTTCTAATACAAAAGGAATTTTACTCTACATTATGGACATATGAGGGCTAAATCATAGTTATTCTTCATTTAAATTTCCAGAACAATAATAGCATATTATAATGAAGTAACTCTAGCACAAGTCCCTTGTTAACAGTTATTTTGCAGAGCATTGAGGTATTCCCAAACACTTGTTTTTATACAAGCATACATGTACACATTAAAACAAAAGGAACCTTGGAGAAACTTTACTTCTTTGCAAGAGAGGGTTTGTTAGTAAATCCTAACTGTGAGTGTGGTTTAGAACTTGGGAAAAATTACCACTCAACATTTTGGCGCTAGAAGGAGGGCCTGATTTGGTTGTTTTGTTATAGATGCTAACTTGTTCATGTTATTTGAAAGAGTGATTTGAATGCATTTATCTTGACTAATGAGGTTTTATTGATCATATATATTGATTTGAAAGTTTTCCAATTGATGATACATTTATGCTAATATTTTGATAATTGGAGAGTGGTATTTAATGTCATGATTTGATTTATGCATATCTTGAGATTTGTTAGTCATTTTATGCTTCTTTGCAAAATATTTCATTGGATAACAAAATCTGGTTTAAAGTTGTATTCTTTTAGATTATCTAATGACATTTCTTGCTTCTCTAAGGGTAGATTGACCTTTAAATGTACCTGGGCGTTCACATCCTATGCCCATAGATCTTTTGAATAATCTACCTCATTTTAGGCATAATGGGATGGAATCAACTGAAGAGCATATTCAAGGATATAAAGGCCTTTTATTTCATTTGCAAATCATACATGAATATATTGTTTGTAATATGTTTCCCTCCACATTAGATGAATTTGCTTATGATTGTTATATAAGTTTACCTATAGGTTCTATCACCTCTTGGGAGCAATTAGAGGCAACATTTCTCAAAATATTTGGCAAATTTATTGATCCAGATAGGATATTAAATTATTTTGTTTCTGTTTGTAAATAACCTAATGAGTCTACAAGCCAATTTAATGATAGGTTCTATAGGTTGTACATCGACATGGAGATTCATTACATTATTTTGTTACGAACTGAATCATTACCTTGCTCTTCATATTCATGGTAAATATATAAGATTTACAAAGAACTCCGTTGAGGCAGTTTGAACTATGCTGGGCAGTTTCTAAACTGAAATGTTAACTTATTTAATGTAATATACGATATACTAAATATTCTAACATCCCCCCTTATTACATTAATGTTGACTACACATAGCATTGTGGAACAATTCAAATTTGACTCGAGCAAGCGCTTTGGTGAAGATGTCCGCTATTTGCTCATCTGTGGGAATGTAGTGGAGCTGAATATGATGCTTTGGAACCTCATCTCGAATGAAATGACACCTAGTGTCAATGTGTTTGGTTCGATCATGAAAGATAGGATTCTTGACAAGATTCATAACACCTTGATTGTCGCAAAATAAATGTAAAGGAAGTTTCTTTGGAAGGCCCATATTTATGAGGATGCGACGTAACCATATGATCTCGTAGACTGCTCCACTAGCTGCTCGATATTATGCCTCAGTAGAAGAGATAGCAACAACATGTTGCTTCTTGCTATGCCAAGAGACAGGACCAGATCCAAGGTGAAAAATATAACCTGGAGTTGATTTTCGGTCATCTATGGATCCAGCATAATCAGAGTCCGTGTACCCTTGAAGATAGAACTTGTTGTTCTTTTTGTATTCCAGGCCGATATATGTCGTACCACGGACATAGTGAAGGACTCTTTTTGTTGCTTTCCAGTGGCTAACTTTAGGATCTTGCATGAATCGTGAAAGATAACCCACAACAAAACTAAGATCTGGCCTGGTGTTTGTGAGATAGATGAGACTCCCAATCAGTGACGATAGAGAGTACTATCTATTTTAGGAGATTCATCAAATCGGGATAACTTAAGTCCTGCTTCCATTGGTGTGGCTTTGGGCTTGCAATCAGTCATCCGATACTTTTCAATTAGAGTCATGGCATATTTCTTTTGAGTAACTTGTATGCAATGCTTGTATTGAGTTACTTCTAGACCAAGACAATAGTGGAGAAGTCCAAGATCTGTCATTTCAAAAGAGGTATTAAGATCTTTCTTAACTGTTTTGATCATACTCTCTGAACTGCCTGTTATGATCAGATCATCCACATATAGTACTAGAATTACTATGTTAGAACCATTGTTCTTGATATATAGATTAGGATCTGCAGGACTTCTTCTAAACCCATGTTGCACTAGGTGACTATCAATTTTGATATACCAAGCTCGAGGAGCTTGTTTAAGTCCATATAGAGATTTGACTAGCTTATAGACTTTCTGTTCTTGCCCTTGAACTATAAAACCTTCAGGTTGAGACATATAGACCTCTTCTTGTAGGTCACCATTTAAGAAAGCACTCTTTACATCCATCTAATGTAGCTGCCAACCAAATTGAGCTGCCATTGCACACAGAACTCGAATAGTGGTCATTTTAGCAATAGGAGCAAATGTCTCTTCATAGTCTATGCCTTCTTTTTGTGCATAGCCCTTTGCAACAAGTCGGGCTTTATATTTATCTATTGCACCATTTGCCTTATATTTGATCTTGAATACCCATTTGCAACCAATGGGTTTCTTTCCTGAAGGCAAATTCACTAACTTCCAAGTTTGATTTTTCATTAGAGATGTATGTTCTGCATCCATAGCAGTTTTCCATTGATCTTTACTGAGTGCATCTGAGACCGATGTGGGTTCTTTTTCATCTAGTATTGTCAGATAGACTTTTTCATCTTCCATATCTATATCCTCATCGTCTTCTACATTCACAGATAAATCATCAAAATGTTGACAAAGGTCATCAACATCTGTTATTGTTGTTGCATCATCTGCTCTTTTGTGTTGAGTCATACTGTGAGTAGCGGGTCGATCTAGAGTTAGATCTGGAAGTGATGTCAATTTTGAATCTTGCAATGTACTAGTATACCATTTAGGAACCTTCTTCTGAGGAGGTGTTGCTTCTTTCTTAGGTTCATCTTCCTTAAGATATACAAGTGTATTATTTGATGTGAAAGTTTCATCAAATACTACATCTCTGTTGATGTGTGTTTTCTTGGTTATAGGATCAATCAACCGATATCCTTTTGAATATTCATCATAACCAAGAAATATACATTTTTGAGTTTTCTCATCTAGTTTCCTTCTTTTCTGTTTAGGAATATGCATAAAATCTTGGCATCCAAAAACTCTTAGATGAGAAATTGAGGGTTTCTTACCACTCCAGGCTTCTTGTGGAGTTTTTCCTTGTAGAGCCCTTATAGGTGCTCTATTTAGTAGGTAAGATGTTGTGTTTACTGCTTCTGCCCGATATTGTTTTTCTAAGTTTGCTCCTTTTAACATACACCGACTCATTTCTACTATGGAGTGATTTTTTCTTTCTGCAACTCCATTTTTCTGCGGTGTATATGCTGTAGTGAGTTGTCTCTTAATCCCATGTTTTTCCAGAAATGCTGAAAATTCCTTGGAAGTGTATTCCCCCCTCGATCTGAGCGGAGAGTTTTGATGGAACAACTTGTTTCCTTCTCAACTTGTCTTTTGAACTGACGAAAGTAGAGAAGAGCTTCTGACTTGAGTGCAAGGAAGGAGACCCATATTTTTCGAGAGTAGTCATCAACAAATAGCTAAAAATACCTCTTTCCACCATGACTGGTTGGGAAAGGACCGCACAGATCTACGTGGATTAACTCCAAGGGTTTCTTAGAGCGAGAAGAACTAGTCTCAAATGGAACTCGATGTTGTTTCCCTGCTAGACAATCTGAGCATACTGGGAGAACGGATGAAAGTTGAGGAAGCCCTTTTACCATGTCATATTTGCTTAATTCGAGTAAATACCCGAAACTGAGGTGCCCGTATCTTTTATGCCATAAGGAAGTTGTTGTTGTTGTAGTGGCAATGAGGGCAGTATGGGATGTAGAAACTGTATCCAAGATGAATAATCCATGTTTGTAGGAGCCAGTGGCAATGTTTTGACCTTGGTGACTGATGAAACATCTCTTTTTTCCTTGTTCAACTTGAAAAACAACATCCATATTTTGATCTAACATCTGTGGAACTGATAATAGATTGTTGGCAAGGCCAGGAACATAGAGAACTTTCTCTATGGCACAGTCTCCATCAGGGAGAGTGACTGTAACATCTCCTTCACCTTGTACTTGATAGACTTGATTGTCTGCAATAGTGACAGGTTTGCCTTCTCTTGCGTGAAAGGTTTGAAACCAGGACTTGTTCCTAGTCATATGTTTGCTTGCTCCAGAATCAATATACCATACAACATCTGATTTGGAAGAGGCAGTATGGGTCATGAGCACCTTGTGTGCTCTTTCGAAGTCATTATCTGAAGAGGAATTAGAATTATCTGAATGGGAATCTGCATAAGCAACATGACCTTTTTGTTGGTTGCGATGCTGGGGATATTTTTGCTTCCCTTTGCCTTTCTTATTTTGTGAGGGATCATTCTATTGTTTGTTTTTGAACCAACACCGGTTGGTATCATGATTGTTCATATCACAGATCTTGCAATATTTATCTCGTTGGAGATTGGGCTTGCCTTTGCCTTTGGAAGAAGACCCTCCCTTCTAGAATTGTCCTTGCTTGTGACCCTTTTGATGAGTGGAAAGAGCAGTGGCAGGTTCCTCATCTTTCTGTACTTGATTGGCTTCTTCAATTTGAAGCAAGTTAACCAATTCAACAAAAGTTAATGTTCTTCTAGAAACATTGAGTGAAGTGATAAAACTTTTGTAAGATGGTGGGAGTGCCCTCAAAATAACAAATGTCAAAAGATCATCATCGATGGGTTTTCCCATAGTATTGAGTTTAGCTTTCAATTCTGCCACTTTGCAGAGAAACAATTCAACAGTCTCCCCTGAATGCATATTGAGATTGTGAAGCTGGGTTTGTAGGTGAAGAATTGTGGAATTATTCTTTCCTTCATACACAATAATCAATGTCGCCCAAGCATCTTTACTGCTCGTGGCATCACAAATATGAGGTTGGACCTCATCTGTTATGGCAAGTAACAAAAACATAAGGCCCTTCCTGTCCTGATCATCAAATGCATCTTGATCTGTCCCTGTTTGTGGTGGGACGAGAGGTAGTGCCACTGACGACATCCCATAATTTTTTGACCTGAAGAATGGCTTTCATTTTATGCTTCCATGGCACAAAATTGGTGCCTTTGAGCAATTGGGCATCTGAAAGGTACTTGTGCACTGTAGCCATTGTTTAGGGTTCCTTATAGCGCCAAATGGTCCCCTTTTCGATATACCGTTGCCAGGCCAGTTATACCTGAACTGAAGCAAAATAATACCCGCCCTTACGTGAGGGAGACTATAGGTATTATGAAGATCAGAACGGTACGTGGAACATAGGCAGTACTGAAAAGGATTGCTTTGTTGATGGCACCTACCTTAGAAATATAGGAAACCGCATGCGTGGGGCGTAACTTCCCCTAAACACTTTGGAGTCCAGGAATTTCGTCAGGATTTACGCCTAAACACAATAGCAATAGGGATAAAAAATTTTACTCAAAGAGATGTTAATGACACCTGCCTGAGAATCTTCGGAAGAAGAGAATCAGTTGGAGGTAATTAAGTCAAAAAACAAAACTAGGAGAAAATTAGTGTTGTGGAGAGAACATCAAGTAGATGATCAATGAAGATCCCTGTGCAAAGAGATAACTGCTTTGTGGAGAACCTGTGCAACATGAGCTGAGAGAAGTAGTGGATGCTTTGATGTAGATGATTTTTAATTGCAGAAAAAAAAAAATGCAATAATCAAAACAAGCATGCGCACAAAAAAATGCTTCTCACATAGGTGTCGGGTTCAACCGAAAATGCACCCAAATTTGACAAAAGAAGGTGTCGAGTAAAATCGAAAATGCACCTTTGAGTTGCTATCTATGCCTTTTTCGGAGGATTTGAAAAAATGTGAATTCCCCCCTCTATCTTGCAAAATAGAGTATATCTCGAAAGGTTCCCAAATATGCCTCTTAACAATTGTTTTTGAAGTAGAGAAAATAAAAAATTTACATGTCTTGGAGTGTCAACAGAACCCTCAGGGCGTCAACAAGACCCGCGGGGCGTCAAAAATGCCCTCCTCGGGCGTCACCTTGGCAGCAATTTTAGCAACTCGAAGGGGTTTGAAACCCCAACCACTCCGTGAAAAAAAACTTAAGCAATGACTATTAGAACCATCGCGGCCACTGTGGCGCGTGTGAATTCACGGCGACGTAAGTTTATTGACCGCCAAGCACAACAAAGGCAATGGGAAAAAAAAAAAATGTGCACCAAACCTTTGTTTTTTTTAAAATGAAATGAGACCAGAGGAGAGATGGTGCGGTCGCACTTTGCAATGGGAAAAAAAAATAGCGTCTCGGCGTTAGAAATGAATCCAAACCGATCGCGTGGCTGAAATGCACAGGGGTTTACTGATGATGTCCATCAGATTTGACGTGCTCCAAACGCGCGTGACACCACAAAACCGCCGTAAGCAAAAAATTATTGTTTGAAAAAAAATAGGTTGTTTTTTTTAATTAGACTGTCCGTTCGAAACAGACCGTCGCCTTTGTCACGTGCGGCCACCGAGTTCACTGCTCGGCTCTGGTAGCGCCGCTTCCGCTACTGGTATCCGCCTCCGCTACATGATAGCAATGCAAGCGCCGCCTCCGCTGTGCGGCCACCGAGTTCACTGCTCGACTGTGGTAGCGCCTCCGCTATGAAACTGAAATCCAGAAACAGAAATCCAGTTCCGCTTTCGCTATTGGTATCCAGCCGCCTCCGCTACGAAACGAAAATCCAGCCGCAATCGCGAACGCCCCAAACAAATTTGGAAAATAGCGGGATCACGTCAGTCTTCATGCGCTGGAGTTTGGATTGCAGTCTTCGACGTCAATGGCTCCTCGAAGAATGCATCGTCTGGAGTGAATCTAGAAATGGAGTGCGTGAATAGCACATTGCCCATAAAAAATACACATTGCCCAAAATTCATTCAATGCTCTGATGCCATATTACGAACTGAATCATTACCTTGCTCTTCATATTCATGGTAAATATATAAGATTTACAAAGAACTCCGTTGAGGCAGTTTGAACTATGCTGGGCAGTTTCTAAACTGAAATGTTAACTTATTTAATGTAATATACGATATACTAAATATTCTAACATATTTTAGAATAAGAAGCTATCCAAGTGTACCTAGAAGCCTTAGACCCTTTTACCTCTACATTTCTAGGGAGAAGTCTTAAAGAGTCATCCTTGCCTACAGCCTATAGTGAGGCAATAACGATAGAACAATGATGTGTTTCAAAAGGTTTGGATGTGGGTCAATTATCATTGCTCAATCCTAAAGCTTCTAATAAAATGCTACCAAATAATCTAGTTGAGGAACCATATTCTCTTATGATGGATTATGTTTCAAGAGTAGTGGATTCCAACCAACACCAACCTTCAAACCTAGTAGTCTTAAATCAAGCAAATGAGGATGGTGATGATCAAGTTGATCAAAATCTAGAGGTTGGATTAGGATCACTTTTTACAAAGGAGGATTGGGATAACTTTAGAAGTTTGAATACAATAATGGATCCCATGGAAGAAACCCTTGATCCACCATTAGATGAATCTGAGGAAGAGGAATTTTTCAAAGCTAAGGAATATGAATCTGAGGAAGAGGAATTCTTTGAGGTTCAAGAGGGTGAATCAATGGTTGAACCTAAATATTACACAGAAGCCTTGATAGAATTTGACAATTATGATGATGTTTGGTAAAAACATGAGGAATTTTTTCCTTCTGTGCATTATGATAAAAAAAATTCTTCATATCATATGTATGACTCAAAAGATAATAGCTTGATTGAAGAGCCTAAAATTTCTAAACCTTTAGAGAATCATATGCCATTTGAAAACATGATAGAATTTCATCCCATGGGTTTAGAAGATGATTATTATAATGGTTGGGGAAGATATGAAGACTTGTTTGTTGCTAACTTTCCTACTAAGGAAGGTTTTGTGTCATTTGATATGCAGGATGCTGAAATTGCTACATCACAAGAAGTGTTACAAAATGATGATGATGGAACCCTTGAAGAAGAACAGGTCATAATGGCTCACCAAGTTTTGGTAAATGAAAATGTACATGAGGTAGAATCTAACCTTTTGTGTCCAAACATCCAAGATTCAAGTGAAAATTTATCTAATATTTTATGGGATTCAAATGCTATTTATGATGACATGCCTCTAGAAATGAATGAAAATTTAGAGTGGATTTTTTATCATACCACTAATGAGATTGCTTGGTTAAATGAAGGTGAAGTGAACATGTTTGAATTGTTAAATCATGTTCATGAACAACTAACAATTGAATCTAGAATACAAACCTATAATGATCCTCATTTAATAGATGTCCTAGATGATTGTAAATTATTACATGAATATGAGTGGCCTAAAGACATGGATGATGATGTTGCTTTGAAATTTTTAGAGATAGCATATAATTTGGAAGAAAGCCTACATGCTTGTGAAAATGAATCTAATATTGAAATTTGCATCTCATTGAATAAGCCAAAGATAATTGAAAATCAGGCATTCTCTTGAAAGTTTAATGAGTCAAATATCCAAAATGGAATGTCTAATAAACATTAATTAAAGGTGTTATGTGAGAGAGGCAAGATGAGAGGTGTTGCATGGCTTGATCCAATCTTATTTTTCTAGGATTTTTGTAAAGCCTGGTATATATTTCATGTTAGATATCTTTCAAATTGTGCTAGCTGTGTTTGGGATATAGGGAAATGATGGTTCGAATTTTTTGCATCATCTTGTATATTATTGTATATAGGTTTTGGTATTCGTGTTTTTCCTTCGGTTTTCAATTTTGTATTTTGTATCTAATTTTGGGTTGGTGAGTTTTGTGATGTTTTCCTTTCCAAGTTTGTGTTAGATTTGGTTTTGGATTCATTTCCAAGTTTTGGTTTGTAAGTTTTGAGTTTTGGGTTGCTTCCTCTAATGGTGGTTGTGTTCTATGGTAGTCACTAATGTGTAGACTCTTGAAATAAGAATTGCATATCATGTGAATCAAGAAAGAGGAGATAGAATTATTTGGTAATTACTCTTAGATTTTGGGGACTAAGATAGTGAATTTTGGAAACCATGAATCATTTTGCTAAGGCTACACATGAACACATCATATGAAAGGGTATTCTTGGAGTTTTGAAATATTAAGTCATTTGGGTTGCAAATTAAGGTGAAAATTATTTATATGCTTAATATTTAACCTTACTTGGTCTCTTACCCAGGTGATAGGTGAAATTTGCAAAACAATAAAATGATGAAAGTTAAAAAAAAAACCTAGAATAATAAAAAGGCTTAGGACATCTCCATCGGGGCTATGGATGCCTGGATGGTAGTGGAGCAATGTCTACAAAAGAGGTAAATTTAAATTTGATCTAACACTTGATTGAGTGAACGCATCTCCACCGGGGCTATAAACGCCCGACTAACATTGGAGCAATGCAAAGGCACATATTTAATGAGTAATTTTTATAGCCTAATGCAAACCAATGATGGATTCTGAATGGTTTTTAGGAATGCTAAAATGAAAGCACTTTCACACACACAGCTAAAGCAATGGTTTATTCATTTTCGGTTGAAACTTTCTATTCCCATCATGCTTGGATGTTGCTGAAAAAATCTTGTTTCTAATATTTGTTGGTTGGATTTCAAAACCAGAGATTATGGGTTCTTGTCTGGATTCCCCCAGTAGAGTGGCCATTTGTTGCGGCCTCTCCACAACCATCCCCAAAAGTTGGGGACCCACCTTTAAGCTTTGATCTTTGGTATTTTCGGGTATCTTTGAGAGGCAATTTCGATAAATTCTTGTCCATGATTTTATGATGTAATTTTTTGTCTTTAATATTCTTCTAGGTTTTTGTAGTGTTTGGTGTTGTTTTCTTATTTCTAATGATTTAATTAATTAGTAATTTGAACTAGTTAAATAATTAAAATATATATAAATTTTATATATATATATATATATATATATATATATATTTATAAAAAAATTAAAAATAAAAGCCAAAAAAATAATAATAATTTATAAAAATTTATTAAAATAAAGTAAAGCATAGCTAAGCATGCAATTTCTCATTTAATTGAAAGCTAAAACGTTCATGCATTATAACCTAGCTTTCATTTGACAAAGTTACGAACCTTTATGCAAGATAAAGGTAGCTTCGTCAACATAGAGATTTGTTGTTTCATTAAATGAAATGTCTTTATGATTGAATGTTTTAAAAAAAGTTAGTAACATTATGATTATTTTAAAAGTTTTTAGTTTTAAGACTTTAGTTCAATCTAAGATATGGTTTTTGATATATGCAGGGTCCAAGCAGCGGCGGAAAGTTTGGCCGGGAAGTCGGCGCCAGCCAATGAGAAATGTGGATACACACGAAGGCAAAACACGTATCCAGACTGAGGTGCTCATTGGGTAAAAGAAATACCATGACATGATCTCTTACATAGATCGGTGAGATTATGTGTGAAACCCTAGGGGCGACCGAACAATGGCGGTAAAGGTTCACAGTTGGAAAGTTGATATCAACAAAGAAACCCAAGTACTGCATAGACAAAAATATGGATGATGTCCAGTCAATTGGCGTAGCACCGACAACGTTATGAGACATGTTGCATAGTAACAGGGAGTTGGGTAGTCAATGTGGATTTTGCACGATGGCACGGATAGGTTAGGTGGAATCATTTATGTGGTGATCTGTCACGACACAAAACATCATAATGGATGAAGCCTGGATCGATAATTATGGATACATATTGGGTATATAGCGGTGTGTCATGGCACGGTGACAACGCGATGCATTGATCTACTATCAGTCTGCATGGACAAACTATACATGGCAACATTACCTGGATGTACTGCACCCATGCATTGATAAAATATTTGGCGATGAGATTTCCAATACTAGCTGAGTTCAAATATGGTAAACTGAGATGATGACACGGTGAAGCCAATACATAACACAACAGACAGTGAGGGAAAAAAACACCTAAATGGAAACTCATAGGGTGAGCGAGTTGAAGTCGGATAAAATTGTGACAATTACATTATGAATTGGAAGCTATGCACACGATGGAAAATTTTAGTCTCCAGTTAAGATGGCCAATCAAAAGTTTACATGAAAAGCACCCTTAATAATGTAAAGTATCATTTGTGCAACCGATGTGGACTCGAGCTATCCGACATATGGTAGAGGTGGCTTAGGTAGTACTTCGACAATGGGCACAACTGGCAGGGAGACTAACGTAAATGACGCAAATTTCTATTCTCGTCCAAGATGTTTATGCCACAAATTTTTTAAATTTATTCACGTTTGAGTCGTGGTCGAGCCTAGTTATAGGCTAGCATAGATAGCATGATAGTGTGGCAGATTCGGCATGAGCATTTTCAAGGTGGATTTCTAATAAAAATCAGTGTGGGCAGATAATCTCATTATGCAAGGACTCACTTGGACGTACCACGCAAACATAAAGGGACAAAGGTTTTCAAGGAGTCGTAGATATACGTGACATGATTCACGTGGGAGATCGTGGGGCAGCTAGAGGTTGTCGACGTGGACAACCACCGATGTAGATATGGACAAGATGGGGAGCTAGCGTCAACGGATACGAAAAAAATTGGTCATGGAAACATAGTCCGGGACTACGTATGATTCATAAGGCCAATACAACAGATGATTGGAGCATAGAGATAGGGTGAAAGCTCGATGGTTTATTCATGATGCAAATTGAAGTGTAGAAAATTTTCAAAGGCGTAGACAAAATACTACATTATTACATGACAAAATGTGCAGTGAGAATCCTATAGCAAAGAGAACGACTACCCAACACACACATTGTTGGTGAATTACCTTATGTGAGCATGTCATAAGTAAATAGATGGAATAAAGATTAAAGTGTATGTTGGCCTATCACATTGTGAGAATGAGGATGCCACGACTATAGTAGAATGGTAATCAACATTCACAGTGTTGGATCCAGTGCGGTAGTGGCAGACAGTTAGGTCACGACAGATACCGATCTCACCATCAGTGGGTTTATCATTATAGAAAGTATGGCAGAAAAGGTCACTCATATAGGCATATCAAATGGGATTTTAGCATGTCAAAAGCATAATGGAAATAGTCGATGGATACAAATGCAAAATGAGGAATGATTTTATATTTCGACTGCGATAACACCACAAGATGCATGGATGTAATTTTTGTGGAGAAAGGGTCGATGGTTACAGAGTGGCAGCAGGGAAGAAGTCGCATAATATAGTTCCATCATTTTCACTTCAGGCGTTTTATTTTGAGACGTTGGTTAAGGTCGAACATAATGCTCGGAAGACATCATATGTAGTGCCTAGAATGAAAGCCGTATCTGAATGGGTTTTAAAGAAAATAAAGGAATTTAATTCAACGATTACCATTTACTATGATGATGATAGGAACAAAAGAAAGCATAAGGTTCTGACGTGTTGAATTATGGGACAGTCGAGCGGATAGATAGCAAAACATCATTGAAAGATGGTTGGGTGAAAAATTTTAGTTATGAAGACCAAAGAGGACGGTGGCAGAACTATTTATGCCAGAAGGACTTTAATAGGGATTGAAAAGATGAATGAGCGGTCAAAAACCTTGGGAAGCAAGGCTGCAATGAAATCTGGGTTTGTCTTTTTAAAAAAATTTCTTCCATTCTATTGGACTGAATTTTCTCCCATTTGATGCCATCGCTAGCAACTTGTACTCTGTACTCATTGAACTTATTGAAGATCTGTCACTTGCTAATATATTGAATTTGTTGCAGATTTTAATGCATTTATTTTGGTTAATCTGTTTACTTTTCAACATATTGATGTTGTCCTTAGGAGATTGCACCACATTTTAGGTTAAGATTGCATAAATTTGGATCACCTTAATGTCAATTTTTGTGCAGGATACTTACGTTTGCAAGATCTCTGGATCTTCTTTTTTGCAGCATTTTGTCAGTTTACTTTTATTATAGTTTGTTTTTATTTTATTTTTCTTCTCTTTCCTTACTTTTTTTTTCATTTATTATAAAAGGGTTTTCAAAATAAAATAAAATCAAATCAAAATCAAAATATAAAAATATAAAACTGAAATTTAAATTTAAAAGAATAAGCTTTGAAATTATGTTTAGAGCATTTTGGTTTTGTTTTGAATTATTCTCAAAGTTTGAAAAGCACTGAAGGTTTAAATATTTAAAAGGAATTTTGGAGTCTCATTTTTGCGCAGTTTTATATTTTGATTCCTGTTTCATTTAAATACTATATTAGTCCCTCTGTATGAAAATGCAATTTCATAAACAAGGGGGTAATTTAGAAGCATTTCATAGGCCATTACAACAAATATAATAAATTGATTTCTCAGCATGAAAATTATAATTTCACTGAAAAGGGGAGATTACAGGACATTTCAAGTAATAAAATAATTCTCTTTATTGAAATTATTTTCATTAAAGATGATTATTTAATATGCAAATCAAATGCTTTTATAGAAACATAAGAGGAGTTCATTTATCATTTCTAGATTCACATTTTAAGGGTAGATCTTAATCTTTCATTTCATGTTTAAGGCCATGGTTAAAAAGGACAAAATTGGTTAAATTTGCTTAATTTAGAAAGATAAAATTCACCAAAATCACTTCTAAGACAAAAGGAATTTCATTCTTCATTTAAATTTCCAGAACAATAATAGCATATTATAATGAAGCAAATCCTGCACAGACCCCTTGTTAACAATTGTTTTGCAGAGCATTGATGTATTCCCAGATACTTTTTTTTATAGAAGCATACATGCACTACAAGCATACATGCACACATTAAAATAAAAGGAACCGTGGAGAAACTTTACATCTTTGCAAGAGAGGGGTTGCTAGTAAATCCCAAATGTGAGTGTGGTTTTGCACTTGGGCAAAATTACCACTCAACAGTTCTCTTGGTCTAATAAGAGAAGAGGGAAAGATAGAATCATGGCTTGTTTGGATAGAATTTATGTGGATAGAATTGTATTTACATGTATTGGTCGAGGGAGCAGATCTATTTTTGTGGATATTTCGACCTTCGATTCTTATCATTTCTCTATTAGTTCTTCCATTTTATTTGGTGGAGCAAGGACCTGATTCATTGTGTTTGGAATTTGGAGCCACACCTGGTTGGCTCCGATTGGATTGGTTGGTGGGAAGTAGCTATCAAGCACATTGCCAAATTTTTGAGGGGATGGGATAGATTGGTTGGTAGGAGAAGGAAGGGAAGATTAAAACATCTTAGGAAGGACTTTGAGGTAGCTAAAAGTGACCTTGAAGGTGATTCTTTTAATATTTAGCTTCAAGAGAGAGCAGCTAAATGTGAACATGAAATCAAGTGCTATAAGAATTACATTAGCAGAGGTTCCCGTATTAGAAGCAGGATTCATTGGCTTCAGTTAGGAGATGCCCCCTATCAGTTTTTATTCAATCACATTAAAAAGAAAATTATTACTGAGAGAATCACTACTCTTCACACTACTGATGGTAGATTGGTGGAAGATGATGATAGTATCCGAGATGCTATAGAAGATAATTTTTGTAAGATATTTTCCATTTATCCTTTGAGTCTTGAGGTTTTGGAGGCTAGATAAGAGTTTAAGAAGTGTGTTCCTAAGAAGTTATATAGTTATGAAAATTATCATCTAGCTGATTTCTTTTCAAAGGATGAATTGTTTGAAGCGCTTAAGAAAATGAAGGATGGTTCCGTTGATGTCTACAAAGTTTGTTGGGATACTATGGGTAATGACTATACTAAGATGATTCAGGAAGTGTTTTAGAAAGGATCCTTTTCTGATATGCTTAATCAAGGTCTGATTAAGCTTATCCCAAAGGCTAACAGGAAAGATACTATGGGGGGATGGAGACCTATCACTCTTTTAAATGTTTCCTATAATATTGTGGCTAATGCATTGGCTCTTCACTTTAGAGATGTTACTGCTAGGATTGTGATATGGGAGCAAACATGTTTTATCATGGGTAGCTTCATTCTTGATATGATCCTGATTGCTTGGGAGACTTTGGAATGGGTACAGGAAAGTGGTCAAAAAACCATTATGCTTAATATTGAATTGGACAAAGCCTATGATTGGCTGGATTGGTTGTTTATTTTTATTATGATGGAATGGGTGTTACGTGTCATGGCACAACGACAACACGATGCATTTATCTACTATCAGGATGCATGGATGAACTATACATGGTAACATTACCCGGATGTACTGCACCCACACATTGATAGAATATTTGGCGATGAGGTTTCTAATACTAGTTGAGTTCAAACACAATACACTGAGATGATGACACGGTGAAGCCAACACATAACACAGCAGACAGTGAGAGAAAATAATAACTAAATGGAAACTCATCGGGTGAGTGAGTTGAAGTCGAAAAAAATAATGACAGTCACGTTATGAATTGGAAGTTGTGTACACGATGGAAAATTTTAGTCATCGATTAAGATGGTCAATCAAAAGTTTGCATGAAAAGTGCCCTTAATAATATATAGTATCATTTGCACAACCGATGTGGACTCGAGCTATCCAAAATATGGTAGACGTGGCTTAGGCAACACTTCGGCAATGGTCACAGTCGGTAGGGAGACTAACGCAAAAAACATAGATTTCTATTCTCGTCCAAGATGTTTGCACCACAAATTTTTTAAATTTATTCACGTTTGAGCTGTGGTCGAGCCTAGTTATAGGCCAGCATGGATAGCAGGATAGTGTGGCAGATTTGGCATAAGCATTTTTAGGGTGGATTTTTAATAAAAATCAGTGTGGGCAGATCATCTCATTATGCAGGGACTAACTTGGACATGCCACATAGATATAAAGAGAAGAAGGTTTTTAGGGAGTCGCAGATATACACGACAAGATTCAGATGGGAGATCATGGGGCAACTAGAGGGCGTTGACGCGAACAACTACCCATGTAGATATGGATAATATGGGAAGCGAGCATCAACGAATACGGTAGAAATTGGTCATGGAAACATGGTCCAGTACTACGTATGTTTCATAAGGCAAATATAGCAGATGATTGGAACATAGAGATAGGGTAAAATCCCAGTTGTTTGTTTATTATGCAAATTGAAGTGTAGAAAAGTGTTAATGGCATAGACGACATACTACACGATTGCATGACAAAATGTGCAGTGGGAATCCTACAACAAAGAGAATGACTACCCAACACACACATTGTTGGTGAATTACGTTGTGTGAGCACAACATAAGTAAATAGATAGAATCAGGCTTAAAGTGTATGTTGGACCATAACATTGCGAGAATGAGGATGTTGCGGCTATAGTAGAATGGTAATCAACATTCACAGGGTTGGAGCCAACCCAAAAAACGATAAAAATTTAGGTCACAATAGATATTGATCTCACCGTCAGCGCGGTTATTCTTATAGAAATTATGACAGAAAAGGTCACTCATATAGGCATATCGAATGGGATTTTAGCACGTTAGAAGCATAATG
This sequence comes from Wollemia nobilis, assembly GCA_028583015.1. Lineage (NCBI taxonomy): Eukaryota > Viridiplantae > Streptophyta > Pinopsida > Araucariales > Araucariaceae > Wollemia > Wollemia nobilis. The sequence continues at coordinate 1,818,479 of JAQPPZ010016856.1, read as the reverse complement.
GAAACAGTCGATGGATGCAAAGGCGGAATGAGGAATTATTTTACGTTTCGACTATGATAATACCACAAGTTCCATGGATGTAATTGATGTGGAGAAAGGATGGACAGTTACAGAGATGTCATAGGGACGAAGTCGCATAATATAGTTCCATCATTTTTCGCTTCAGGCATTTCATTTTGAGACGTTGGGTAAGTTCGAACATAATGCTCGAAAGACATCATATGTAGTCCCTGGAACGAAAGCCCTATTTGAAGGGGTTTTAAAATAAATAAAGGAATTTAATTCAACGATTACCATTTATGAAAGAAAGCATAAGTTTTTGACGTGTTGAATTATGGGACATTCAGGCAGACAAATAGCAAAACATTATCGAAAGATGGTTGGGTCAGAAATCTCAGTTATGAAGTCCAAAGAGGACGGTGGCAAAACCATTGATGCCAGAAGGACTTTAATAAGGATTGAAAAGATAAATGAGGGGTCAAAAACATTGGGAAGCAAGGTTGCAACGAGATCTAGGTTTGTCTTTCTAAAAATTTTCCTTCCATTCTGTTGGACCGGATTTGCTCCCATTTGATGTCATCACTCGCAGCTTGTACATTGTGCTCATTGAACTTATTGAAGATCTACCACTTGCCAATATATTGAATCTATTGCAGATTTTAATGCATGTCTTTTGGTTAATCTGTTTCATTTTCAACATATTGTTGTTTTCCTTAGGAGATTCCACCATATTTTAGGTTAATATGGAATGAAGTTGGATCACCTTAATGTCATTTTTTGTGCAGGGTGCTTACGTTTGCAGGGTCTTTGGGATATTTGGTGATGCAGCATTTTGTCAGTTTACTTTTATTTTAGTTTGGTTTTCTTTTATTTTTCTTCTATTTCCTTACTTTTTTTTCATTTATTTTAAAAGGGTTTTCAAAATAAAATAAAATAAAATAAAAATATAAAAATATAAAAATATAAAACTGAGATTTAAATTTAAAAGAATAAGCTTTGAAATTCTATTCAGAGCATTTTGGTTTTGTTTTGAATTATTCTCAAAGTTCCAAAAGCACTGAAGGTTTACATATTTAAAAGGAATTTTGGAGTCTCATTTTTGCACAGTTTTGTATTTTGATTCCTATTTCATTTAAATACTAGACTAGTCCTTCTGTATAAAAAGGCAATTTCATAAATAGGGGTAATTTAGAAGCATTCCATAGGCCATCACAACATTTATAATAATTTGATTTCTCTTCCTAAAAATTATAATTTCACTGAAGAGGGGAGTTTACAGGACATTTCAAGCAATAAACTAATTCTTTATGGAAATCATTTTTATTAAAGATGATTATTTAATATGCAAATCAAAGGATTTTATAGCAACATAAGAGGAGTTCCTTTATCATTTCCACATTCACATTTTAAAGTTAGATCTTAATATTTCATTTCATGTTTAAGGCCATGGTTAAAAAGGACAAAATCGGTTAAATTTGCTTAATTCAGAAAGATAAAAATCACTAAAAACACTTCTAATATAGAAGTAATTTCATTCTACATTATGGACATATGAGGGCTAAATCATAGTTATTCTTCATTTAAAGTTCCAGAACAATAATAGCATATTATAATGAAGCAACTCCAATGACAGGCCCCTTGTTAGTAGTTATTTTCAGAGCATTGAGGTATTCCCAAACACTTGTTTTGATACAAGCATACATGCACACATTAAAATTAAAGGAACCTTGGGGAAACATTACTTCTTTGTAAGAGAGGATTTGCTAGTAAATCCTAACTGTGAGTGTGGTTTTGCATTTGGAAAAAAATACCACTCAACATTTTGGCTCTAGAAGGAGGGCCTGATTTGGTTTTTTTGTTATAAATGCTAACTTGTTCATATTATTTGAAAGAGTGATTTGAATGCATTTATATTGACTAATGAGGTTTTATTGATCATATCTTTTGATTTGAAAGTTTTCAAATTGATGATACATTTATGATAATCTTTTGACAATTGGAGAGTGGTATTTAATGTCATGATTTTATTTATGCATATCTTGAGTTTTGTTAGTCATTTTATGCTTCTTTGCAAAATATTTAATTGGCTAACAAAATATGGTTTATGTAGACACCAAAACAACACCAATCTGATTATGTGACTGCAAACACTGATCGCTTTGACAAACATAGCCCCCAGGGCAGCCCTCAGAGGTCAAACAGTGGTCCTAACCACTTTCATAGCAATTTTGTAAGGTCAAGAGGCAATTTGGTACATTTAGACACTTTGCTCAGTATTCGTCTCACCCAAGGACGAATTCAAAATGGAATCCGTCTCACCCAGAGATGAATTTTGAATTTGTCTCTTGTAGGGATGAATTTTGAATTCGTCTCTTGTAGGGACGAATTTTGAGTTTAACGGGCAAAAAGAAGAATGGCGCAAAGTAGCAGCCCAAGACAGTCAGTTGATGACTCCTGCCTCGCACGCGTGTGTGGGTGGATAGATAGGCCGTTAGAGGACTGTCACAAGGGTAGTTATGAAATCCCAAGTCAAGGAGGACTCCCCTCCCTCATGGGAAGACTTGACTGCCACATGGCACCTATGACCAACACATGGCGCTTATGCTTCCCTCTCAAAAGAGACCCCATGGGTCTATAAAAGGTGGGACTTTTCTCACCCAAAAGGACAAATTGGAGGTGATTTCAAGCAATGAAGTGCTGTCCGATTGATTACCCACTTGCATCCTTTTGATTCACCTTCTCACATCCACTAATCTCTTTTGCAAGAGAGGTTATTGGGTGGCTTTTGGAGGCGTGGATCCAACCCAAATCCAACATTTGACCACCTTACACCACCAATTCGTAGACATCCCAATCCTAAGAGGTTTTGGGCCCATCCCTAGTGGATTGGCGTCGGAATCAAGTGCCAACGGTGGGAGGCCCACTTGGGCACCCCCGCACTTTCTAAGTTTTATTCTAAAGAATTCTAGATTATTTGTTCATATGGCATCTTCTGTTATTCTGTTTGGTTAACTCATAGCTTCAATTTCATAACACTTTGATCAGATTTTATCATGCCTTTTGTCGCTTTGTTGTCCTACTAACTTGTAGGTGGCGATATCGAATTCCCGAGGATAGAGGCCAAATTGGGAGAATCCGACCATCTGGGTCGTCCCAAAATGGCCCCAATTACATAACACCCCTATTTGTAGGTGTTTTGTAGGTCTCAAGAGTCAACATTGGAGCGGTGTCAGTTCAGCTTTTCCAACACAGCAGAATTCGTCCCACCCAGGGACGAATTGCAGTCAGAATTCGTCCTGCCTAGGGACGAATTCCAGGTGAAGGTAGATTGGCTGACTGTATCAGTGGCAATGGTCTCCTGGTAATATCTTCTATCTTCTATCAGTTTTTCAGGTCATTTGGACTCACTTTATTCACTGTTTTAGACAAATATTTGTATGCATCTTTTGGTGATTTTAAAGAATAAACACTTCTTATGTGCAGCAGGTGCTACTGACATCTTCGCTATTTCTTCATTTGTAGGAAGAGCAGCAGAGGTCAAGGACTCATCAACATCAGCGGCGGCATCGTCTTGGCCCACCCATCTCAAGTGTGGGCACGCGGAAAAAGGGACACTGAGTCTTGATTGTAATCAAATTCTTTTAACGCTCCTAGCCCCTGAAAAGGGAGGAGGCGTATTTGTAACAGATATCAAGAGATTTTAATGAAAGGGTTGTGTTTTCTCCATTTTGCTTGTATCTCATTTCAATGCGTCTCTTTCATTTCATGCATTTTATATTTTTAGGACTTAAGCGTATTTGATTTTGAATGCATCACAAATAGTGTTTCCTTCACCCAGAATCTCATGCTTTCAGTGGCGATCACGGTGGGACTCTGTTCCCTGGTTTTTAAAATCATATAAACTGACTAAATTTTTGTGTTTTGTGCTTGACAGGTACATTTTTTTTGTTGCAGACTGTTATTCGTCTCTGACTGTGACAAATTCTTTACTGTAATTCATCTGACCCTGAGACGAATTCAAATTTGTCTCTGGCAGGGACGAATTCTGTTCTAAAATTCATCTCACAGAGGGACGAATTCCTGCCTGTGGATTTTTAGAGCAAAAATTTCAGAAGCAACCGGTCCAGGCAGAGAAGAGGTAGGGATTTTTATAATCTCTGTTAAATTTTTTGTTTTTGTTTTTGTTTCTTTGATTGTTTTCATTTTATCTTGCATTGCTTAGGGAAAGTCATTTATGCTTGTTTCATTTTCGCTAAATAAAATGAATCCCACACACTTCACGCAATAACTTTAAACCAAGGAGCTGGTCGTAAGACCCCAACCCTTGAGCAAGACCAACGGTGGGTTCATCACCACCTTGGCTTAGCTTTGCATCCATTTCCCCGATTGTCACTGTTGTTAGGCATAAATCCTGACGAAAGCTGACCGAGTGTCGCTGGGGTGATTCCCATGCGTGCGAGGATAAGTCTTCTATGGTAGGTGTCATTAACAGGACAATCCCCATTTTGTACCGCCTACGTACCACGTACCTTCTGCTCTCACGTACCTATAGTCTCCCTCTCGTAAGGGCGGGTATATAGAGAGGTTGGTATATCGGCCTGGTTGGTATATTGAAGGGGCGACCATTTTGGGAGTTATATGAGCCTTCATTATGCATTTAAACGTTCTTCAAAAACATTCAAAAAACAAAACAAAACATCAAAATGCACTAAACCAATTTAGGACACACCATTAATCCTTAAAAGAGATAATCACGATTTTTGTATGTGTGTGTTCATTTCTGCTTAGTGTAGACAAAAAAAAAATCATCATAAATGAGATAAAAATCTACTTAGATAGTAGAGAAGCACCACAATGGTGTACACCCATAGCCAAGCCCAATCAAGGGTAGAAGCTCCGAAAGGTACACAAGAAGCAGGCACAAGTCGCCTTCGCTTCAGTCCTGAGGACTTGGTCATACCGCCTTATCGGTCTGGCCTACAAAAGAATCCATGTCAAAATCCTCGGTGGGGTATGCCCATTCAAAATAGCCCCTTTCGGGAAGACGCTTTACATGTAGACCTTGATGTAAACAGAGAATCACCTTCTGAGGTTAGACATGAGTGGCCATAGCGTGATGAAACGCTAGAGAGGCACACTGTCCATTTGGAGGGACAACGTGGATATGGCGTCCCTTCTTTACCTCCCATCAGGATAGAAAGACAAAATCCAGAGCGCAGGGCTCCTTACACAGGGCGAGCTAACTCCGCTCGCCCCTTTCAAACCAATGAAAGGGAGTACAAGGAAAGCCATCGCATTCCTCGAGGACAACAAACAACGTGGGAACCTTGCATTTTCACACTTGCTAGGTATCATGATCATACATCGAGGCCAGAGCCTCAAGGAAATGTCGCCTACCTCGATAGAAGGAAGTGACCCATTGAAATTTTAGATCATCAAGATCGAGGCAAACACATAGGAGAAACATTCGAACCTCCTGAGAAAAATAGGGTAGACCAAATTGACCCAATAGTCGCTAGACATGCCACCCGTCAAGCCCAAATCATGTGGCTTAAACAAAGTCATCAAGAAATAGAGTATCGACACCGCTTCGATAGAGAGCGCATGCAACGTGAATCGAATAAGTTACGCTATGAACTACCTGATAGGGGGCCAACCCCTCGCACCTAAAGAGCCGAACAATATGAGAGGCATAATTCGTTGGTGCAGGACAGGTCTCCACGACCTCATCAAGCTTTGCCTCTGAGACCTTATAGACCCGAGAGGGAAGCCACTCCCCGAAACAATGATGGGTACCTTCAGCAAGGACCCAATCAGGGTTATAGGTCTCGCCCAGAGACTCCTCAAGAATTTTATGAGGAGTATGAACCAGAAATAGAACATGCTGAAACTCCCCATCAAGGCAGGAGGGCTGCCATTCGGCCACCCCTCCATAGGCCTCCAGTCTCCCATAACTTCCAATGGGAGCAAACAAGAGAGGAAGAGATAAAATCTTTAGATGCATACAAAGCGCTATTAGAGCGTTTGGAGTCTGTGGAGACAAAAACTTCTGGGCATCAAAAGCCCACGTTACGTCAACTCCGCAGTCATCCAGTGCATCCCTCAATGCCAACACCTCTTTACCCCAAACATTTCAAGTTGCCGTAATTGGCAATCTTTAAAGGTGAAGAGGACGCACAAGAACATGTCACAAGGTTACTAAGTCAATGCTTCAGCATCCAACATAATGACGCATTTTTGCTTAGGACATTCATAACTACATTCGCAGGCCCTGCCTCGGATTGGTTCACACAATTACCCAAACACAGCATAAGCAACCTAGATCAATTAGTAGATGCGTTTCTTGAACGCTTTGCCTTCAACACAAGGAATAAGGCATCACTGAGTGATCTGGCTAGCCTCAAGCAATTTGAGGAAGAAACAATGGTAGCATATGGGAATCAATGGAGAGCTTTGCTTTCTAAGTTATCTTATCGTCCCCCTATGTCTGATTTCACACAGATGTTCACAAAAATTTGCTTGAAATTGATCTCTGGGCTATTGCAGCTGCAGCAATATGCCAGCTTAGAAGAAGCTTTGGCACAAGCCAGAGTTATAGAAGAGCTAAAAATAGGTGAAGGTGCAATCGCCAAGCCTAAAAAGAAAGAGTGGAATAAAACCACTAAGACCGGGACAACGCAATCACAACACGCTACAGTTAACCAAGTTGTGATAAATGTTCCCGTGCCTGTGCAAGAAATGCATCCCCAAAAGGCTAATTACCAGGCAGTGCCTCCTGGTTATGAAAGAGATAATAGAAGGCAGGAGCAGAATCAGCAGCGTCACCCTAGGTGACAGTTCACCCCTTACATGGAGTCTCGGGACTCCCTATTTGACCGCTTGTTAGCGACAAATTTAGTCACTCTACTAGAAATCCAAACTATAGACCCTAATGCTCCTAAGCCTAGGGGATACAGAGAGGAATTGTATTGTAGATTCCATAGGCACAAAGGACACGACTTGAATGGATGCTAGAAATTCAAAGAATTAATCCAAGATTTGATCGACAATAGAACATTGGCCGTGGACAACCCCATAGCGCCAAATAATCAACAAATGGGGGTATTCAAGGACCCTTTACCTGCCCACGAAGCTCAAGAAAAACCACTCCAGATTAACGAGGTGCGACAGAATCTTCCCATGCAAGGATTTGTGGGAATGATTAGCATAGTGACAAGGAACAAAAAGTACCCAGCAGTTGCCCCTGAGGTAGCTACGAGGGAGGTTTCGACAACATCGCAGCCTCAAAAATGCCCAATGCAGTTGCCTCCACCTAGACCCGAGGTCACGATACGGACCAAACTCACGCAGAGTTTGCGGACCACATTGGCTAGGCTGTCCATTTACGAGCTTATCCAACATTCAGCACATCATAGAGAAGCTCTTATGGAAATATTAAAATCCATCAAATTACAGCCTCATGAAACAAATTCTTTCAACAAATTTGTGGGACATGTGAAACGATGTACGAAGCCGGTCATCACCTTCAAAGAAGACGAAGTCAAAACAATATCGAATGACATGGCAGATCCACCCCTACACGTTATCGCACGGGTCAACGGGATCCCATACAAGAGAGTGTTGGTAGATACTGGCTCGTCCAGTAACATCATTACCACTGTAGCCTTAAAAAATTTGAAGCTGCTAGCCTCTCACATCACAGCCTCCACGTACACACTGCGAGCTTTCAATGATGCAATATGCTCGACAGTCGGCATAGTTGTTTTGCCTGTCCAGGTAGGACAAAAGACAATACCTACCTTGTGCCATGTGTTGGAAGGCGAGATGGCTTATAATATACTGCTAGGGCGACCTTGGATCAGGGACATGAAGTGTGTCCCTTCGATCGCTCACCAATGCTTAAAGTATGCTTTTGAAGGAGAAATACATGTAGTCCCAATGGACTTAGAGCCCTTCAAGTATTGCAATGTGGTACAATTCATGCCTCAATCGACCCTCCCTTCAACGCATTTGGATTTCCAGTTAAATCCATCTAAACAGGGTCCAATACCGCAGGCACCACTGGTGACCAAATCAACAAAATCCCAGCCAGGTGAGTCTTCATCATTTGCTCCTTCATTATGAATGCCACTTGCCATGGCCAAACAGAAGGACAAGGGAAAACAGATCATGGAAGAGTCTAAGCCCCTAGAAAAGGGGTTGCCCACAATTTCAATGGTATCAACAGAAGAAACACCTCACACAACAGAAGCGGAGACTCCTAAAATGCCGAACATGGAATGGACTTAGGAAGGACTCCTATTTCCTCCCACCCAATCATCAACAATCATTGTTGAAATGGCCAGTATGGGCCTGGGGGAGTATTTAGTGCAAAATGTTGTGGCAACCCCCGCATTGGAGTCAGTACAGGACATGGGAAGACCTCGCATTCCCATAGGGACAGTTGTTCCTCTAGGCTACCCACCAAACTAGACGAATTTTGTGTATGGGGGCCTTGATCATGGTCTTGAACCATGCAAACAAAAGGAAGCAGACGAAGAGCCTTTTGTTGAAAATATCAACTATCTGTCAAACCCGGACTTCGCTCTAAGATATCTCGACCAATGCAATTGGCATGGATACGGGCTAGGCAGATATGAGCAAGGGATGCGTGTCCTTTGCCAACATAGATACCATATGCCAGATGATAAGTCAGGAGTAGGGTTCAACCACCCCCTGCCCTTAGACATCTTGGTCGAAAATATGCAAGGCCTAGAAATAGGCAACAAGGGGGGATTGGCACCAGATCTTTATGCCAACCCGAATACAGAATATACATTGGGAGATTACCTCCCATGGTCAACAAACACCCTTGGCAACAGTAGTAATCCCTCTCCTTTGTTAGATAGAGGTGAGAGTTCGGAGATTAATCCTCAAAGAGAACATCAACGACTTCCAAACATCTTTTTGAAGCTATTCCCCTTAGAGGTTCCAGCCGAACCAACACAGTGTCAAGAGAATCAGGTCCATCCACCAAGAGTGGAACAACCACAATGGGACTAGATTAACTTGCTGGAACAAGGACAGCCATCAACGTCGCAAGCAACAGTTGCTAAAGAGAATGAACATTTTTGGGTCTCCGAAAGTGATTTAGAAGATGAGACTAAGATGGACTATCTCAGACATGCGTGACGGCATCACCGCCCTTTAACTCATGAAGATCTAATGGGACAAATGGGCATACTACTAGGGCATGAATGGTGGGTAGACCCTGCAAGGTGGGACCAAGTATTGGATCCATGGCTCCAAATCCACGATGAGCACCGTCCACCCAGAGATCCCATCATGACATCATTACCAAGGGAAGACCCCGTCTTCCGATCAACACATAGGGCCGATCCATTCATGCCCGTCCCTACAGAGCCAGATCCAGAGCGCAAAGACCATCAAGCTGGGGGTACCTCTATCCCTTGAAGAACCATAATCCAAACCAAAAGCTCCAAGGATTATCGCAATCACTTGGTCACCCCAAAAGCTCCAAGGATTATCGCAATCACTTGGTCACCCCAAAAGCTCCAAGGATTATCGCAATCACTTGGTCACCCCAAAAGCTCCAAGGATTATCGCAATCGCTTGGTCATCCCAAAAGCTCCAAGGATTATCGCAATCTCTTGGTCACCCCAAAAGCTCCAAGGATTATCGCAATCACTTGGTCACCCCAAAAGCTCCAAGGATTATCGCAATCACTTGGTCATCCCAAAAGCTCCAAGGATTATCGCAATCACTTGGTCATCCCAAAAGCTCCAAGGATTATCGCAATCTCTTGGTCACCCCAAAAGCTCCAAGGATTATCGCAATCACTTGGTCATCCCAAAAGCTCCAAGGATTATCGCAATCACTTGGTCATCCCAAAAGCTCCAAGGATTATCGCAATCTCTTGGTCATCCCAAAAGCTCCAAGGATTATCGCAATCACTTGGTCACCCCAAAAGCTCCAAGGATTATCGCAATCACTTGGTCATCCCAAAAGCTCCAAGGATTATCGCAATCTCTTGGTCATCCCAAAAGCTCCAAGGATTATCGCAATCTCTTGGTCACCCCAAAAGCTCCAAGGATTATCGCAATCTCTTGGTCACCCCAAAAGCTCCAAGGATTATCGCAATCGCTTGGTCACCCCAAAAGCTCCAAGGATTATCGCAATCTCTTGGTCACCCCAAAAGCTCCAAGGATTATCGCAATCTCTTGGTCATCCCAAAAGCTCCAAGGATTATCGCAATCACTTGGTCACCCCAAAAGCTCCAAGGATTATCGCAATCTCTTGGTCACCCCAAAAGCTCCAAGGATTATCGCAATCACTTGGTCATCCCAAAAGCTCCAAGGATTATCGCAATCTCTTGGTCACCCCAAAAGCTCCAAGGATTATCGTAATCACTTGGTCATCCCAAAAGCTCCAAGGATTATCGCAATCACTTGGTCACCCCAAAAGCTCCAAGGATTATCACAATCACTTGGTCACCCCAAAAGCTCCAAGGATTATCGCAATCTCTTGGTCACCCCAAAAGCTCCAAGGATTATCGCAATCACTTGGTCACCCCAAAAGCTCCAAGGATTATCGCAATCCCTTGGTCACCCCAAAAGCTCCAAGGATTATCGCAATCACTTGGTCACCCCAAAAGCTCCAAGGATTATCGCAATCTCTTGGTCACCCCAAAAGCTCCAAGGATTATCGCAATCACTTGGTCACCCCAAAAGCTCCAAGGATTATCGCAATCTCTTGGTCATCCCAAAAAGCTCCAAGGATTATCGCAATCTCTTGGTCATCCCAAAAGCTCCAAGGATTATCGCAATCTCTTGGTCACCCCAAAAGCTCCAAGGATTATCGCAATCTCTTGGTCACCCCAAAAGCTCCAAGGATTATCGCAATCTCTTGGTCACCCCAAAAGCTCCAAGGATTATCGCAATCTCTTGGTCACCCCAAAAGCTCCAAGGATTATCGCAATCTCTTGGTCACCCCAAAAGCTCCAAGGATTATCGCAATCTCTTGGTCACCCCAAAAGCTCCAAGGATTATCGCAATCTCTTGGTCACCCCAAAAGCTCCAAGGATTATCGCAATCACTTGGTCACCCCAAAAGCTCCAAGGATTATCGCAATCTCTTGGTCACCCCAAAAAGCTCCAAGGATTATCGCAATCACTTGGTCACCCCAAAAGCTCCAAGGATTATCGCAATCGCTTGGTCATCCCAAAAGCTCCAAGGATTATCGCAATCACTTGGTCACCCCAAAAGCTCCAAGGATTATCGCAATCGCTTGGTCATCCCAAAAGCTCCAAGGATTATCGCAATCTCTTGGTCATCCCAAAAGCTCCAAGGATTATCGCAATCACTTGGTCACCCCAAAAGCTCCAAGGATTATCGCAATCGCTTGGTCACCCCAAAAGCTCCAAGGATTATCGCAATCTCTTGGTCACCCCAAAAGCTCCAAGGATTATCGCAATCTCTTGGTCACCCCAAAAGCTCCAAGGATTATCGCAATCTCTTGGTCACCCCAAAAGCTCCAAGGATTATCGCAATCGCTTGGTCATCCCAAAAGCTCCAAGGATTATCGCAATCTCTTGGTCATCCCAAAAGCTCCAAGGATTATCGCAATCACTTGGTCACCCCAAAAGCTCCAAGGATTATCGCAATCACTTGGTCACCCCAAAAGGCTCCAAGGATTATCGCAATCTCTTGGTCATCCCAAAAGCTCCAAGGATTATCGCAATCTCTTGGTCATCCCAAAAAGCTCCAAGGATTATCACAATCCCTTGGTCACCCCAAAAGCTCCAAGGATTATCGCAATCCCTTGGTCACCCCAAAAGCTCCAAGGATTATCGCAATCCCTTGGTCACCCCAAAAGCTCCAAGGATTATCGCAATCTCTTGGTCATCCCAAAAGCTCCAAGGATTATCACAATCACTTGGTCACCCCAAAAGCTCCAAGGATTATCGCAATCACTTGGTCACCCCAAAAGGCTCCAAGGATTATCGCAATCGCTTGGTCATCCCAAAAGCTCCAAGGATTATCGCAATCTCTTGGTCAATCCCAAAAGCTCCAAGGATTATCACAATCACTTGGTCACCCCAAAAGCTCCAAGGATTATCGCAATCACTTGGTCACCCCAAAAGGCTCCAAGGATTATCGCAATCGCTTGGTCACCATCAAGAAAATTCAAAAATGAAAAAAAAAAAATCATCAAAAACAACAAAAAAATTTGCATCTCATTTCTAGGCATACTCAAATTCATCAACAGAGAGCTCTTCTCGCATATTCACAAAAATCAATCCATCAAAAATACAAAAATATGTAGCTGCATCAAGCATTGCATCCATACATTGCATATTTGTGGTCGTACAGGTCAAGGGCACCATAGGCTGTAATTGCTCTGCTAGTCCACCTTGTTCCACACTGTTTCATTCTACAAAACAACAAAAAAACATTGCCTTGTACCACACTAGAGTCAGTGGTCTTTTAATGTATCAAGAGTTTTTCGTGATTCAGTCATCATTTTGCTCTTTAGCCATGTAATGTATCAAGTCAAACAAATTTTACGAAGGTAGAGTTACACTTGAAATACACCTTGTTACGTAACATCCCAACACATATTAAAACACATAAAACAATTCCTGAGTTGTGTGAACGAAAGATGAAACCTGCACAGTAATCCAGGTCACCAAAAGCGAAACGGTTATCATGCTCATCCCCCGTGCGAATGACCCCAAGAATGCTGAGAGTTTGCAAAAGGACAAGCATCCTCCCTACCCAATTCCCTAAGAATCCCTAGTTCTCAATAGTTGCAAAACATCAAAAATTTGCAAAATGTCAAAACTCAAATATTTGACATCCTACAGTGCACACATCAAACGGCACAAATGATAGTGATTTTCGTCACTCCATATCCCCAAACCCTTGCTCAAAAGAAAAACATATCAAAATAAATAGTGATCTTATCACTACAAATGAGCAAGTATCCCAATACAATTGAAGAAAAGAAGGGAGTTGAACTTGAATCCCTGGAACTCTCAACATTCTAACAGGTCATGAGGCAAGCCTTAGTACCGGTTTGGTTGATAGCCTATCGATAACTGGCGGTAAAATTCTCGCATGACGATATATCTGCCACATTAATTTGCGTACAGATCAATGTTTGCATGTGGATGAGCTAGCTTATGGCAGCCTGGATATTACCGTAGATTAATCTAACTAAATACAACAAAGGAGTTAGTGGAGCTAATTAGGTGATCCTTAGTACAGGTTCGGTTGAAAGCCCATCTAGAACTGGCGATATCCTGACAAATACCACATAAATGAACTCAATTGCACACACAGGGATGTGAAATAACTTGGTCAAAAACAAGACTGATTCATATCTTGTTCAAAAGTCTTGTAATATAGAGTACAGTCATGGCTAGTGAGTTAAAACTGTCTGAGTCTCAGAAAACCTTAGCTACATTTCTAAACCAACTGCGCTACTTTTCATCTTTGCAATACCATCAGAAAATACAAAAAAAAAAAGAGAGAAAAACCACATGTATACATACAAATTCATGCATCACAGAAATCGCCTAAAAACAAAATAACAGAGTTCTAAATAGTCTATGGTGCCATAGCCAAACATCACAAATCTCATTCATCCATTTCATCTCTGCATATCACATATAAATCAAAAACATTTGTATTCATCATAGCATATGCATCCATCAAAATAAATCAACATGCATACATCCATATTCATCAACCATAATGCATAAGATCAAAGAAAATCAAAACAACAAAAAAAACAAATAAATGCAACACAAAAACAAAAAGCAATAAACATTGCCAGACATAAGTGCTCTTGCACTTAACCTCTTGGCATAGGAAAATTGATGTTAGGGTTTACATTTTCACTATCCTACTCTCTAATAAGGCTACCATAGTCGGACCGCTCCACGAGAAGATGGATTGTTGAAAATTTCACCCCTAAATGGCATCACAAATGGGTCAAATCCCACTAAAAAACAACAAAACAACAAAAAATGCAACACAAAACCAACAATAAACATTGCCAGACACAAGTGCTCTTGCACTTAACCTCTTGGCATAGAAAAATTGATGTCGGGGTTTACATTGTCACTATCCTACTCCCGAAGAAGGCTACCATAGTCGGACCGCTCCACGGGAGGACGGATTTTCGACAATTTAATCCCCAAATGGTGTCACAAAAAAAATCAAAACAACAAAAAAAATGCAACACAAAAACAAACAGCAATAAGCATTGCCGGACACAAGTGCTCTTGCACTTAATCTCTTGGCATAGAAATTCAATGTCGGGGTTCAAATTGTCACTCTCTTACTTCCCCAAGAAGGCTACCATAGTCGGACCGCTCCACGGGAAGATGGGTTTTTGATGATTTCACCCCATTATGGCATCACCAAAAGGGTTAACACCCACCAAAAATAGGTCCAAATGTTGGAAAAATTGCACATTCTTAAACGGTAAAACATCTAAAGGCACCCTTGCACAAGTCATCTTGGGTCAAACGACTCGTCGCTTTTCTCATGAAGGTCATTCCCTCATCGATTCGTCGCTTGAGGGGGTAGTCACACTTAGTAACCAATCAACAATCACACACCCAATTAAGGAAAACGACATGCATTCAAAGAATCATTGACAAAGACAATCATGCTCCTGCTTGGGGCAGTAAACAAGAAATAATCGAATCAATCAAACACTTGGCATTTCGTGAATCATGAACACAAGGTTCCCTTGAGGATAAAAGGTTGTGCCCTTTGCCTAATCATGACTGATCAATGTCCAAGCTCAAGTCACACATCACCAAAACAGGTTAACACTTGAAATCAAACTCCTTAGCTCGTCAGAAGCAAGTATTTAAGAATGCATGCCCTTTCCATGCTTGGGGCATCAAAAGTTGGTTAGGTTACCAAGAAACCCTAATCATTAGTGCTTTGGTTATCTATTTTTGCTCGACGCTGCGCTATGCACAACGCATCCCAAAAAGGGGCATCTGTAGACACCAAAACAGCACCAATCTGATTATGTGACTGCAAACACTGATCGCTTTGACAAACACAGCCCCTAGGGTAGCCCTCAGAGGTCAAATAGTGGTCCTAACCACTTTCATATTAATTTTGTAAGGTCAAGAGGCAATTTGGTACATTTAGACACTTTGCTCAGTATTCGTCTCACCCAGGGACGAATTCAAAATGGAATCCATCTCACCCAGAGACGAATTCTGAATTCGTCTCTGGTAGGGATGAATTCTGAGTTTAACGGGCAAAAAGAAGAATGGCGCCAAGTGGCAGCCCAGGACAGTCAGTTGATGACTCCTGCCTCGCACGCGTGTGTGGGTGGACAGATAGGCCGTTAGAGGACTGTCACAAGGGCAGTTATGAAAGCCCAAGTCATGGAGGACTCCCCTCCCTCATGGGAAGACTTGACTGCCACATGGTACCTATGACCAACACATGGCGCTTATGCTTCCCTCTCAAAAGAGACCCCATGGGTCTATAAAAGGTGGGACTTTTCTCACTTAAAAGGACAGATTGGAGGCGATTTCAAGCAACGAAGTGCTGTCTGATTGATTACCAACTTGCATCCTTTTGATTCACCTTCTCACATACACTAATCTCTTTTGCAAGAGAGGTTATTGGGTGGCTTTTGGAGGCGTGGATCCAACCCAAATCCAACATTTGACCACCTTACACCACCAATTTGCAGACATCCCAATCCTAAGAGGTTTTGGGCCCATCCCTAGTGGATTGGCGCCGAAATCAAGTTCCAACGGTGGGAGGCCCACTTGGGCACCCCCGCACTTTCTAAGTTTTATTCTAAAGCATTCTAGATTATTTTTTCATATGGCATCTTCTGTTATTCTATTTGGTTAACTCATAGCTTCAATTTCATAACACTTTGATCAGATTTTATCATGCTTTTTGTCGCTTTGTTGTCCTACTAACTTGTAGGTGGCGATATCGAATTCCCAAGGATAGAGGCCAAATTGGGAGAATCCGACCATCTGGGTCGTCCCAAAATGGCCCCAATTACATAACCCCCCTGTTTGCAGGTGTTTTTGAGGTCTCGAGAGTCGACATTGGAGCGGTGTCAGTTCGGCTTTTCCAACACAGTAGAATTTGTCCCACCCAAGGACGAATTGCAGTCAGAATTCATCCTGCCCAGGGACGAATTCCAAGTGAAGGCAGATTGGCTGACTGTCTCAGTGGCAATGGCCTTCTGGTAATATCTTATGTCTTCTGTCAGGTTTTCAGGTCATTTGGACTCACTTTATTCACTGTTTCAGACAAATGTTTGTATGCATCTTTTGGTGATTTTAAAGAACAAACACTTATTATGTGCAGCAGGTGCTACTGACATCTTCGCTGTTTCTTTATTCACAGGAAGAGCATCAGAGGTCAAGGACTCATCAACATCAGCGATGACATCGTCTTGGCTCGTCCATCTCAAGTGTGGGCACACGAAAAAAGGGACACTGAGTCTTGATTGTAATCAAATTCTTTTAACGCTCCTAGCCCCTGAAAAGGGAGGAGGCATCTTTGTAACAGATATCAAGAGAGTTTAATGAAAGGGTTGTGTTTTCTCCATTTTGCTTGTATCTCATTTCAATGCGTCTCTTTCATTTCATGCATTTTACATTTTTAGGACTTAAGCGTATTTTATTTTGAATGCATCACAAATAGTGTTTCCTTCGTCCGAAATCTCGTGCTTTCAGTTTAAAGTTGTATTCATTGAGATTATCTAATGGCATTTCTTGCTTCTCTAAGGGTAGATTTTTCTTTAAATGTACTTCGGCCTTCACATCCTATGCCCATAGATATTTTGAATAATCTACCTTAGTTTAGGCATAATGGGATGAAATCATCTGAAGAGCATATTCAAGGATAAAGGCATTTTATTTCATTTGGAAATCATACATGAATATGTTGTTTGTAAGATGTTTCCCTCCACATTAGATGAATTTGCTTATGATTGGTATATAAGTTTACCTGCAGGTTCTATAACCTCTTGGGAGCAATTAGAGGTAGCATTTCTCAAATAGTTTAGCAAATTGATTGATCCAAATATGATATTAAATCAATTTGTTTCTGTTTGTAAAGAACCTAATGAGTCTAAAAGCAAATTTAACGATAGGTTCCATAGGTTGTACATCGATATGGAGATTCATTACATTATTTTAGAAGAAGAAGCTATCCAAGTGTACCTAGAAGCCTTAGACCCTTTTACCTCTACATTTCTAGGGAGAAGTCTTAAAGAGTCATCCTTGACTAAAGCCTATAGTGAGGCAATAACGGTAGAAAAATGATGTGTTTCAAAAGGTTTGGATGTGGGTCAATTATCATTTCTCAATCCTAAAGCTTCTAATCAAATGCTACCAAATAATCTAGTTGAGGAACCATCTTCTCCTATGATGGATTGTGTTTCAAGAGTAGTGGATTCCAACCAACACCAACCTTCAAACCTAGTAGTCTTAAATCAAGCAAATGAGGATGGTGATGATCAAGTTGATCAAAGTCTAGAGGTTGGCTTAGGATCACTTTTTACAAAGGAGTATTGGGATAACTTTTGAAGTTCAAATACAATAATCAATCCCATGGAATAAACCCTTGATCCACCATTAGATAAATTTGAGAAAGAGGAATTTTTCGAAGTTGAGGAAGATGAATCTGAGGAACACGAATTCTTTGAGGTTGAAGAGGGTGAATCAATGGTTGAACATAAATATTACATAGAAGCCTTGATAGAATTTGAAAATTATGATGATGTTTGGTAAAAACATGAGGAAGTTTTTCCTTTTGTGCATTCTGATAAATTTGTTTCTTCATATCATATGTATGACTCAAAAGATAATAGCTTGAGTGAAGAGCCTACAATTTCTAAATCTCTATATAATCATATGACATTAGAAAACATGATAAAATTTCATACCATGGGTTTATATTATGATTATTATAATGGTTTGGGAAGATATGAAGACTTGTTTGTTGGTAACTTTCCTACGAAGGAATATTTTGTGTCATTTAATATGCAGGATGCTAAAATTGCTACATCGCAAGAAGAGTTAAAAAATGATGATGATATCACCCTTGAAGAAGAATAGGTCATAATGGCTCACCAAGTATTTGTAAATGAATATGTGCATGAGGTAGAATCTAACCTTTTGTGTCCAAACATCCAAGGTTTAGGTGAAAATTTGTCTAAACTTTTATGGTATTCAATTGCTATTTATGATCACATGCCTTTAGAAATGAAGGAAAATTTAGAGTGAATTTTTTATCATACCACTAATGAGATTGCTTGGTTAAATGAAGGTGAAGTGAACATGATTGAATTGTTAAATCATGTGAATCAACAACTAACAATTGAATCTAGGATACAAACCTATAATGATCCTCATTTAATAAATGTCCTAGATGATTGTAAATTATTATATGAATATGAGTGGCCTAAAGATATGGATGGTGATGTTGCTTTGAAATTTTTGGAGATAGCATATAATTTGGAAGGAAGCCTACATGCTTGTGAAAATGAATCTAATATTTAAATTTGTATCTCATTGAATAAGCTAAATATAATTAAAAATCAGGCATTCACTTGCAAGTTTAATGAATCAAATATCCAAAATAGAATGTCTAATAAACATGAATCAAAGGTGTTATGTGAGATACGTATGAGAAGAGGTGTTACATGGCTTGATCCAATCTTATTTTACTAGGATTTTTGTAAAGCTTGGTATGCATTTCATGTTAGATATCTTTCAAATTGTGCTAACCATGTTTGGGATCTAGGGAAATGATGGTCCAAATTTTTTGCATCATCTTGTATATTATTGTATATAAGTTTTGGTTTTTGTGTTTTTCCTTTGGTTTTCAGTTTTGGATTTTATCTCTAATTTTGGGTTTGTGAGTTTTGTGATGTTTTCCTTGGCAAGTTTGTGTTAGATTAGGTTTTGGATTTGTTTCCAAGTTTTGGTTTGCAAGTTTTGAGTTTTGGGTTGCTTCCTCTATTGGTGGTTGTGTTCTATGGTAGTCACTAATGTGTAGACTCTTGAACGAAAAATTGCATATCATGTGAATCAAGAAATATGAGATAGAATTATTTAGTAATTACTCTTAGATTTTGGGTACTAAGATAGTGAATTTTTGAAACCATGAATTATTTTTCTAAGGCTTCACATGAACACATCATATTAAAAGGTATTATTGGATTTTTTGAAAGATGAAGTCATTTGGGTTGTAAATTAAGGCAAAAGTTCTTTATAAGCTCAATATTTAACCTTACTTGATATCTCACCTAGGTGATAGGTAAAATTTGCAAAATAATAAAATGATGAAATTTTTTTTTTTTTAAAAAGCTAGAATAATAAAAAGGCTTAGGACATCTCCACCGGGGCTATGGACGCCTAGATGGTAGTGGAGCAATGTCTACAAAATAGGTAAAGTTAAATTTTATCTAAAACTTGGGTGAGTGAACACATCTCCACCGGGGCTATAAATGTATGACTAGAATTGGAGCAATGCAAAGGCACATATTTAATGAGTAATTTTTATAGATTAATGAAAAGCACTGATGGATTCTGAATGGTTTTCATGAATGCTAAAATGAAAGCACTTTCACACACTCAGCTAAAACAATGGTTCATTCATTTTCGGTTGAAACTGTCTAATCCCATCATGTTTGGATGTTGCTGAATAAATCTTGTTTCTAATATTTGTTGGTTGGATTTCAAAACTGGAGATTATGGGTTCTTGTCTGGATTCCCCAAGTAGAGTGGCCATTTGTTGTGGCCTCTACAGAACCATCCCCAAAAGTTGGGGACCCACATTTAAGCTTTGATCTTTGGGATTTTCGGGCATCTTTGAGAGGCAATTTTGATAAATTTGTGTCCATGATTTGGTGATATAATTTGTTGTCTTTAATATTCTTGTAGGTTTTTATAGTGTTTGGTGTTATTTTATTATTTCTAATGATTTAATTAATTAGTACTTTGAACTAGTTAAGTCATTAAAATATATAGAAATAAAATAAATAAATAAAACTAAATAAATATATATGCATATATATATATTTATTATAAAAAAATTAAAAAAAAAAAGCCAAAAAAAATAATAATAAATTATTAAAACAAAGTAAAGCATATCTAAGCATGCAATTTTTCATGTAATGGAAAGCTAAAACGTTCATGCATTATAACCTAGATTTCATACAACAAAGCTACGAACCTTTATGCAAGATAAAGGTAGCTTCGTCAACATAGAGATTTGTTGTTTCATTAAATAAAATTTCTTTATGATTGAATGTTTTACAAAAATTTAGTAACCTTGAGATTATTTTAAAAGTTTTTAGTTTTAAGACTTTAGTTCAATCTAAGATATGGTTTTTGATATATGCAGGGTCCAAGCAGCGGTGGAAAGTTTGGTGGGGAAGCTGGTGCCAGCCAACGAGAAATTTGGATACACACGAAGGCAAAACACATAGCCAGACCGACGTGCTCACTGGGTAAAAGAAAGACCATGAAATGTTGTCTTACGTATACCAGTGAGATTATGTGGGAAACCCTAGGGGCGACCGACCAATGGCGGTAAAGGTTCACAGTTGGAAAGTTGATATCAATGAAGAAACTCAAGTATTGCATAGATGAAAATATGGATGATGTCGAGTCAACTGGCGTAGCACCGATCAACATTATGAGACATGTTGCATAGTAACAGGGACTCGAGTAGTCGATGTGTATTTTATAGGATGGCGTGGATAGGTTAGGTGGCATCGTTTATGTGGTGATCTGTCACAACACAAAATGTCATAATGGATGAAGCCTGGATTGGTAATGGTGGATACAGATTGGGTATACAGCGGTGTGTCATGGCACGGCGACAACGCGATGCATTGATCTACTATCAGTGCGCATGGACGAACTATACATGGCAACATTACCCAGATGTATTGCACCCACGCATTGATAGAAGATTTGGCAATGAGGTTTCCAATACTAGCTGAGTTCAAATATGGTAAACCGATATGATGACACAGTGAAGCCAGCACATAACACAATAGACAGTGAGGGAAAAGAACACCTAAATAGAAACTCATAGGGTGAGCGAGTTGAATCCGAATAAAATTGTGACAGTCACATTATAAATTGGCAGGGAGACTAACGTAAACTACGCAAATTTCTATTCTCGTCCAAGATGTTTGTATCGCAAAGTTTTTAAATTTATTCACGTTCGAGCCGTGGTCGAGCCCAGTTATAGGCTAGCATGGATAGTAGGATAGTGTGGCAGATTCGGCATAAGCATTTTCAAGGTGGATTTATAATAAAAGTCGGTGTGGGCAGATCATCTCATTACACAAGGACTCACTTGGACGTACCACGCAAACATAAAGGGAAGAAGGTTTTCAAGCAGTCGTAGATATACATGACATAATTCACATGGGAGATCATGGGGCAGCTAGAGTGTGTCGATGCGGACAAGATGGGAAGCTAGCGTCAACAAATACAACAAAAATTGGTCATGGAAACATGGTCCAGGACTACGTATGTTTCATAAGGCCAATACAACAGACGATTGGAGCATAGAGATAGGGTGAAAGCCCGATGGTTTGTTCGTGATGCAAATTGAAGTGTAGAAAAATTTCAATGGCGCGGACAACATACTACATGATTACATGACAAAAGGTGCAACAGGAATCCTACAACAAAGAGAATGACTACCCAATACACACATTGTTGGTGAATTGCGTTGTGTGAGCACGTCATAAGTAAATAGATGGAATCAAGATTAAAGTGGATGTTAGCCCATCATATTGTGAGAATGAGGAAGCCACGCCTATAGCAGAATGGTAATCAACATTCACAGTGTTGGATCCAACACAGCAGCGGCAGACAGTTAGGTCATGATAGAAAGTATGGCAAGAAAGGTCACTCATATAGGCATATCAAATGGGATTTTAGCACGTCAAAAGCATAATGGAAATTGTCGATGGATGCAAATGCAGAATGAGGAATGATTTTATGTTTCAACTACGATAACACCACTTATATAACTACGATAACTACGATGATTTTGGTTGTTAGTTATATAATCATAAGTCCTTGAGTGTGGAAGAAAATTGTCGATGGATGTAATTATTGTAGAGAAAGGGTGGACGGTTACATTGTGGTGGCAGGGAGGAAGTCACATAATATAGTTCCATCATTTTCGCTTCAGGCATTTCATTTTGAGACGTTGGATACGGTCGAACATAACACTCGAAAGACATCATATGTAGTGCCTGGAACGAAAGCCTTATCCGAATGGGTTTTAAAGCAAATAAAGGAATTTAATTCAACGATTACCATTTACTATGATGATGATAGGAAAAAAAGAAAGCATAAGGTTCTGACGTGTTGAATTATAGGACATTCAAGCGGATAGATAGCAAAGCATTATCGAAAGATGGTTGGGTCAAAAATTTCAGTTATGAGGACCAAAGAGGACAGTGGCAGAACTATTGATGCCAAAAGGACTTTAATAGGAATTGAAAAGATGAATGAGGGGTCAAAAACCTTGGGAAGCAAGGCTGCAATGAAATTTGGGTTTGTCTTTCTAAAATTTTCCCTTGCATTCTATTGCACTGGATTTGCTCCCATTTGATGAAATCGCTGGCAACTTGTGCTCTATGCTCATTGAACTTATTGAAGATCTGTCACTTGCTAATATATTGAATTTGTTGCAGATTTTAATGCATTTATTTTGGTTAATCTCTTTACTTTTCAACATATTGATGTTGTCCTTAGGAGATTGCACCACATTTTAGGTTAATATTGCATGAAGTTGGATCACCTTAATGTCAATTTTTGCGCAGGGTACTTACATTTACAGGGTCTTTGGGATCTTTTGTGATGCAGCATTTTGTCAATTTACTTTTATTTTAGTTTGTTTTTATTTTATTTTTCTTCTCTTTTCTTACTTTTTTTTCATTTATTTTAAAAGGGTTTTCAAAATAATATAAAAATTAGAAAATATAAAAATATAAAACAGAGAGTTAAATTTAAAAGAATAAGCTTTGAAATTCTATTCAGAGCATTTTGGTTTTGTTTTGAATTATTCTCAAAGTTCCAAAAGCACTGAAGGTTTACATATTTAAAAGGAATTTTGGAGTCTCATTTTTGGGCAGTTTTGTATTTTGATTCCTGTTTCATTTAAATACTAGATCAGTCCCTTTGTATGAAAAGGCAATTTCAAAAAGAGGGGGTAATTTAGAAGTATTACATACGCCATCACAACATTTATAATAATTTGGCTTCTCTTCTTAAAAATTATAATTTCACTGAAGAGGGGAATTTACAAGACATTTCAAGCAATAAAATAATTCTTTATGGAAATCATTTTCATTAAAGATGATTATTTAATATGCAAATCAAAGGCTTCTATAGAAACATAAGAGGAGTTGCTTTATCATTTCTAGATTCACATTTTAAGGGTAGATATTAATATTTCATTTCATGTTTAAGGCCATGGTTAAAAAGGATAAAATCAATTAAATTTGCTTAATTCAGAAAGATAAAATTCACTAAAAACACTTCTAAGATAGAAGGAATTTCATTCTACATTATGGAAATATGAGGGCTAAATCATAGTTATTCTTCATTTAAAGTTCCAGAACAATAATAGCATATTATAATGAAGCAACTCCAACACAGACCCCTCGTTAACAATTGTTTTGCAGAGCATTGAGGTATTCCCAACTACTTTTTTTTATACAAGCATACATGCACACATTAAAATAAAAGGAACCATAGAGAAACTTTACTTCTTTGCAAGAGAGGGTTTGCTACTAAATCCTAACTGCGAGTGTGGTTTTGCATTTGGGCAAAATTACCACTCAACAGTTCTCTTGGTTTAATAAGAGAAGAGGGAAATATAGAATCATGGTTCATTTGGATAGGATTTATGTGGATAGAATCGTGTTTATATGTATTGGTCAAGGGAGCAGATCTATTTTTGTGGATCTTTCAACCTTCAATTCTTATCATTTCTCTATTAGCTCTTCCATTTTCTTTTGTGGAGCTGATGTGGTGGATAAGAAAATTCCCTTCAAACTTAATGTTTCTCATCTAGATTCTAAATCCTGTAGGGACTTGATTCATTGTGTTTGGAATTTGGAGCCACACTCGGTTGGCTCTGGTTGGATTGTTTGGTGGGAAGCGGCTATCAAGCACACTGCCAAATTTTTGAGGGGTTGGGATAGATTGGTTGCTAGGAGAAGGAAGACAAGATTAAAACATATTAGGAAGGACTTTGAGGTAGCTAGAAGTGACCTTGAAGGTGATTCTTTTAATGTTTACCTTCAAGAGAAAGCAACTAAATGTGAACATGAAATCAGGTGCTATAAAACTTACATTTGCAGAGGTGTCCGTATTAGAAGCAGGATTCATTGGCTTTAGTTAGGAGATACCCCTTATCAGTTTATATTCAATCATATTAACAAACAATTGTTGCTAAGAGAATCACTACTCTTCACACTGTTGATGGTAGATTGGTGGAATATGATGATAGTATCCTAAATGCTATTGAAGATATTTTTTGTAATATATTTTTCATTTATCCTTTGAGTCTTGAGGTTTTGGAGGCTAGAGAAGAGTTTAAGAAGTGTGTTCCTAAGAAGGTAGATAGTTATGAAAATGATCGTCTAGCTGATTTCTTTTCAAAGGATGAATTGTTTGAAGCGCTTAAGAAAATGAAGGATGGTTCCTATTGATGTCTACAAATTTTGTTGGGATACTATGGGTAATGACTGTACTAAGATGATTCAGGAAGTGTTTGAGAAAGGCACCTTATTTTATATGCTTAATCAAGGTCTGATTAAGCTTATCCCAAAGGCTAACAGGAAAGATACTATGGGGGGATGGAGACCTATCACTCTTTTAAATGTTTCCTATAAGATTGTGGCTAAGGCATTGGCTCTTCAATTTAGATATGTTGCTGCTAGGATTGTGATATGGGAGCAAAAATATTTTATCAAGGGTAGGTTCATTCTTGATACAATCCTGACTGCTTGGGAGACTTTGAAATGGGCACAGGAAAGTGGGTAGAAAGCCATTATGCTTAAGACTGAATTGGACAAAACCTATGATTGGGTGGATTGGTCATTTATTTTTACTATTATGGAATGGGTGTTACGTGTCATGGCACGATGAAAACACGATGTATTGATCTACTATCAACATGCATGGACGAACTATGCATGGCAACATTACCCGGATGTACTACACCCATGCATTGATAGAATATTTGGTGATGAGGTTTCCAATGCTAGCTGAGTTCAAACATGGTACACTGATATGATGACACGTTGAAGCCATCACATAACACAGAAGATAGTGGGAGAAAAGAGCAACTAAATGGAAACTCATCGGGTGAGCGAGTTGAAGTCAAACAAAATCACGACAGTCCTGTTATGAATTGGAAGTTGTGTACACAATGGAAAATTTTAGTCTTTGGTTAAGATGGCCAATCAAAATTTTACATGAAAAATGCCCTTAATAATGTATAGTATCATTTGCACAATCGGTGTGGACTCGAGCTATCCGAAATATGGTAGACGTGGCTTAGACAACAGTTCGACAATGGGCATAGCCAGTAGGGAGACTAACGCAAATGACATAGATTTCTATTCTCATCCAAGATGTTTACACCGCAAAGTTTTCAAATTTATTTTCTTTTGAGCCGTGCTCAAGCCCATTTATAGGCTAGCATGGATAGCAAGATAGTGTGGCAGATTCGGCATAAGCATTTTTAGGATGGATTTCTAATAAAACTCAGTGTGGGTAAATCATCTCATTACGCAGGGACTCACTTGGACATGCCACGTAGACATAAAGGGGAAAAAAATTTAGGGAGTCGCAAATATACACGATAGGATTCACATGGGAGATCATGGGGAATCTAGAGGACATTGACGCAAACAACCACCGATGCAGATAAGGATAAGATGGGAAGCTAGCGTTAACGGATACGATAGAAATTGGTCATGGAAATATGGTCTAGGACTACGTATGTTTCATAAGGCCAATATAATAGAATATTGGAGCATAAAGATAGGGTGAAAGCCCAGTGGTTTGTTCATGATGGAAATTGAAGTGTAGAAAAGTGTCAATGGCACAGATGGCATACTACATGATCGCATGACAAAAGTTACAGTGGGAATCCTATAGTAAAGAGAATGACTACCTAGCACACACATTGTTTGTAAATTACGTTGTGTCAGCACAACATAAGTAAATAGATAGAATCAGGCTTAAAGTGTATGTTGGTCCATAACATTGCCAGAATTAGGATGCCACAGCTATAGCATAATGGTAATCAACATTCATAGTGTTGGAGCCAGCCCGACAGCTATGGAAAATTAAGTCACGATAGATATTGATCTCACCATTAGTGACATTATTGTTATAGAAAGTATGGCAGAAAAGGTCACTCATATAGGCATATCGAATGAGATTTTAGCACATCGAAAGCATAATGGAAACAGTAGATGGATGCAAATGCAAAATGAGGAATGATTTTACGTTTTGATTACGATAATGCCACAAGTTCCATGGATGTAAATGATGTAGATAAATGGTGGATGGTTACAGAGAGGTTGTAGGGACGAAGTTGCATAATATAGTTCCATCATTTTTCGCTTCAGGAATTTCATTTTGAGACGTTGGGTAAGGTCGAACATAACGCTTGAAAGACATCATATGTAGTCCTTGGAACGAAAGCCCTATTTGAATGGGTTTTAAAATAAATAAAGGAATTTAATTAAACGATTACCATTTACTATGATGACGATAGGAAAAAAAGAAAGCATAAGGTTTTGACATGTTGAATTATGGGACATTCAAGCAGACATATAGCAAAGCATTATCGAAATATGGTTGGGTTAGAAATTTTAGTTATGAAGGTCAAAGAGGACGGTGGAAAATCCATTGATGCCAGAAGGACTTTAATAGGGATTGAAAAGATGAATTAGGGGTCAGAAACCTTGGGAAGCAAGGCTGCAACGAGATCTAGGTTTGTCTTTCTAAAAATTTTCCTTCCATTCTGTTGGATCGGATTTGCTCCCATTTGATGTCATCGCTGGCAGCTTGTACTTTGTGCTCATTGAACTTATTGAAGATCTTCCACTTGCCAATATATTGAATTTCTTGCAAATTTTAATGCATGTCTTTTGGTTAATCTATTTACTTTTCAACATATTGTTGTTGTCCTTAGTAGATTGCAC
Source organism: Wollemia nobilis (assembly GCA_028583015.1). NCBI lineage: Eukaryota > Viridiplantae > Streptophyta > Pinopsida > Araucariales > Araucariaceae > Wollemia > Wollemia nobilis. The sequence goes on along the minus strand of JAQPPZ010016856.1, from coordinate 1,791,197 downwards.
CACATTTTAGGTTAAGATTACATGAAGTTGGATCACATTAATGTCAATTTTTGTTCAGGGTACTTACGTTTGCAGTGTCTTTGGGATTTTTTGTGATGCAGCATTTTGTTAGTTAACTTTTATTTTAGTTTGTTTTTATTTTATTTTTCTTCTATTTCCTTACTTTATTTTCATTTATTTTAAAAGGGTTTTCAAAATAAAACAAAACAAAATAAAAATTAGAAAATATAAAAATATAAAACAGAGATTTAAATTTAAAAGAATAAGCTTTGAAATTCTATTCAGAGCATTTTGGTTTTGTTTTGAATTATTCTCAAAGCTCCAAAAGCACTGAAGGTTTACATATTTAAAAGGAATTTTGGAGTCTCATTTTTGCGCAGTTTTATATTTTGATTCCTATTTCATTTAAATACTAGATTAGTCCCTCTCTATGAAAAGGCAATTTCATAAACAAGGGGGTAATTTAGAAGCATTTCATAGGCCATCACAACAAATATAATAAATTGATTTCTCTTCCTAAAAATTATAATTTCACTAAAGAGGAGAGTTTATAGGACATTTCAAGCAATAAAATAATTCTTTATGGAAATCATTTTCATTAAAGATGATTATTTAATATGCAAATCAAAGGCTTTTATAGCAACATAAGAGGAGTTCCTTTATCATTTCCAGATTCACATTTTAAGGTTAGATCTTAATATTTCATTTCATGTTTAAGGCCATGGTTAAAAAGGACAAAATCGGTTAAATTTTCTTAATTTAGAAAGGTAAAATTCACCAAAAACACTTCTGATACATAAGGAATTTCATTCTACATTATGGACATATGAGGGCTAAATCATAGTTATTCTTCATTTAAAGTTCCAGAACAATAATAGCATATTATAATGAAGCAACTCCAGTGCAAGCCCCTTGTTAAAAGTTGTTTTGTAGAGCATTCAGGTATTCCCAAACACTTGTTTTTATACAAGTATACATGCACACATTAAAATAAAAGGAACCTTGGAGAAACTTTATTTCTTTGCAAGAGAGGGTTTGCTAGTAAATCCTAACTGTGAGTGTGGTTTTGCACTTGGGAAAAATTACCACTCAACATTTTGGCGCTAGAAGGAGGGTCTGATTTGGTTGTTTTGTTATAGATGCTAACTTGTTCATGTTATTTGAAAGAATGATTTGAATGCATTTATCTTAACTAATGAGGTTTTATTGATCATATATATTGATTTGAAAGTTTTCAAATTGATGATACATTTATTCTAATATTTTGATAATTGGAGAGTGGTATTTAATGTCATGATTTGATTTATGCATATCTTGAGATTTGTTAGTTATTTTATGCTTCTTCGTAAAATATTTCATTGGCTAACAAAATCTGGTTTAAAGTTGTATTGTTTGAGATTATCTAATGACATTTCTTGCTTCTCTAGGGGTAGATTGTCCTTTAAATGTACCTGGGCCTTCACATCCTATTCCCATAGATATTTTGAATAATCTACCTTAGTTTAGGCATAATGTGATGGAATCAGCTGAAGAGCATATTCAAGGATATAAGGGCCTTTTATTTCATTTCCAAATAATACATGAATATGTTATTTGTAAAATGTTTCCCTCCACATTAGATGAATTTGCTTATGATTGGTATATAATTTTACCTGCAGGTTCTATCACCTTTTGGGAGCAATTAGAGGTAGGATTTCTCAAATAGTTTGGAAAATTGATCAATCTGGATAGGATATTAAATCAGTTTATTTCTATTTATAAAGAAACTAATGAGTCTACAAGCCAATTTAATGATAGGTTTCATAGGTTGTACATCAAGATGGAGATTCGTTACATTATTTTAGAATAAGAAGCTATCCAAGTGTACCTAGAAGCCTTAGACCCTTTTACCTCTACATTTCTAGGGAAAAGCCTTAAAGAGTCATCCTTGCCTAGAGCCTATAGTGAGGCAATAATGGTAGAACAACGATGAGTTTCAAAAGGTTTGGATGTGGGTCAATTATCATTGCTCAATCCTAAAGCTTCTAATAAAATGCTACCAAAGAATATAGTTGAGGAACCATCTTCTCCTATGATGGATTGTGTTTCAAGAGTAGTGGATTCCAACCAACACCAACCTTCAAACCTAGTAGTCTTAAATCAAGCAAATGAGGATGGCGATGATCAAGTTGATCAAAATCTAGAGGTTGTCTTGGGATCACTGTTTACAAAGGAGGATTGGGATAACTTTAGAAGTTCAAATACAATAATGGATCCCATGGAAAAAACCCTTGATCTGCCATTAGATGAATCTGATGAAGAGGAATTTGTCGAAGCTGAGGAAGAGGAATTATTTGAGGTTAAAGTGGGTGAATCAATGGTTGAACCTAAATATTACACAAAAGCCTTTATAGAATTTGACAATTATAATGATGTTTGGTAAAAACATGAGGAATTTTTCCCTTTTGTGCTTTCTGATAAATTTGTTTTTTCATATCATATGTATGACTAAAAAGATAATAGCTTGAGTGAAGAACCTACAATTTCTAAACCTCTAGAGAATCATATGCCTTTTGAAAGCATGATAGAATTTTATCCCATGGGTTTAGAAGATGATTATTATAATGGTTGAGGAAGATATGAAGACTTGTTTGTTGCTAACTTTCCTACCAATGAAGGTTTTGTGTCATTTGATATGTAGAATGTTGAAATCGCTACATCACAAGAAGTGTTACAAAATGATGATGATGGAACCCTTGAAGAAGAACAGGTCATAATGGCTCACCAAGTATTGGTAAATGAAAATGTGCATGAGGTAGAATCTAACCTTTTGTGTCCAAACATCCAAGATTCAGGTGAAAATTTGTCTAATCTTTTATGGGATTCAAATGCTATTTATGATGACATGCCTTTAGAAATGAATGAAAATTCATAGTGGATTTTTTATCATACCACTAATGAGATTGCTTGGTTAAATGAAGGTGAAGTGAACATGCTTGAATTGTTAAATCATGTGCATCAACAACTAACAATTGAATCTAGGATACAAACCTATAATGATCGTCATTTAATAGATGTCCTAGATGATTGTAAATTATTACATGAATATGAGTGGCCTAAAGACATGGATGATGATGTTGCTTTGAAATTTTTAGAGATAGCATATAATTTGGAAGAAAGCCTACATGCTTGTGAAAATGAATCGAATATTTAAATTTACATCTCATTGAATAAGCCAAAGATAATTGAAAATCAGGCATTCACTTGCAAGTTTAATGAGTCAAATATCCAAAATAGAATGTCTAATAAACATGAATCAAAGGTGTTATGTGAGAGAGGTAATAGGAGAGGTGTTGCATGGCTTGATCCAATACTATTTTTCTAGGATTTTTGTAAAGCTTGGTATACATTTGATGTTAGATATCTTTCAAATTGTGCTAACCATGTTTTAGATCTAGGGTAATAATGGTCCAATTTTTTTGCATCATCTTGTATATTATTGTATATAGGTTTTGGTGTTCGTGTTTTTCTTTCAGTTTTCAATTTTGGATTTTGCCTCTAATTTTGGGTTGGTGAATTTTGTGATGTTTCCAAAATTTGGTTTGCAAGTTTTGAGATTTGGGTTTCTTCCTCTATTGGTGGTTGTGTTCTATGGTAGTCACTAATTTGTAGACTCTTGAAAGATGAATTGCATATCATGTGAATCAATAAAGAGGATATAGAATTATTTAGTAATTACTCTTAGCTTTTGGGGACTAAGATAGTGAATTTTGGAAACCATGAATTATTTTCTTAAGGCTACACATGAACACATCATTTTAAACGGTATTCTTGGAGTTTTGAAAGATGAAGTCATTTGGATTGAAAATTAAGGCAAAAATTCTTTATATGTTCAATCTTTAACCTTACTTTATCTCTTACCTAGGTGACATGTGAAATTTGCAAAACAATTAAATGATGAAATTAAAAAAAAAAAAGCCAGAATAATGAAAAGGCTTAGGACATCTCCATAAGGGCTATGGATGCCTGGATGGTAGTGGAGCAATATCTATAAAATAGGTAAAGTTAAATTTGATCTAACACTTGGGTGAGTGAACGCATCTCCACCAGGGCTATAAATGCCTGACTAGCATTGGAGCAATGCAAAGGCACATCTTTAATGAGTAATTTTTATATCTTAATGCAAACCAGTGATGGGTTCTGAATGGTTTTTAGAAATGCTAAAATGAAAGCACTTTCACACACTCAACTGAAGCAATGGTTCATTCATTTTCGATTGAAATTGTCTATTCCCATCATGCATGGATGTTGCTGAATAAATATTGTTTCTAATATTTGTTGGTTGGATTTCAAAACTGAATATTATGGGTTCTTGTCTGGATTCCCCCAGTAGAGTCACCATTTGTTGTGACCTCTCCACAACCATCCCCAAAAGTTGGGGACCCACCTTTAAGATTTTATTTTTGGGATTTTTGGACATCTTTGAGAGGCAATTTCGATAAATTCTTGTCCATGATTTGGCTATGTAATTTGTTGTTTGTAATATTCTTGTAGGTTTTTGTAGTGTTTGGTGTTGTTTTCTTATTTCTAATGATTTAATTAATTAGTACTTTGAACTAGTTAAATCATTAAAATATATATAAATAAAAAAATAAAAATAAAAAACTATATATATATATATATATATATATATATATATATATATATATATATTATAAAAAATTTAAAAGCAAAAAAAAATAATAATAAATTATTAAAATAAAGTAAAGCATATCTAAGCATGCAATTTTTCATTTAATGGAAAGCTAAAACGTTCATGCATTATAACCTAGCTTTCATACGACAAAGCTATGAACCTTTATGCAAAATAAAGGTATCTTCGTCAGCATAGAGATTTGTTGTTTTATTAAATTAAATTTCTTAATGATTGAATGTTTTACAAAATGTTAGTAACCTTGTGATTATTTTAAAAGTTTTTAGTTTTAAGACTTTAGTTCAATCTAAGATATGGTTTTTGATATATGCAGCGTCCAAGCAGCGGCAGAAAGTTTGGCGGGGAAGCCTGCGCCAGCCAATGAGAAATGTGGATACACACGAAGGCAAAACACGTAGCCAGACTGAGGTGATCACTTGGTAAAAGAAAGACCATGACATGTTCTCTTACGTAGACCGGTGAGATTATGTGCGAAACCCTAGGGGCGACCGACCAATGGCGATAAAGGTTCACAGTTGGAAAGTTGAGATCAACGAAGAAACCCAAGTACTGCATAGACGAAAATATGGATGACGTCGAGTCAACTGGTGCAGCACTGAGCAACATTATGAGACATGTTGCATAGTAACAGGGAGTCGGGTATTCGATGTGGATTTTGCAGGATGGCGTGGATAGGTTAGGTGGCATCGTTTATGTGGTGAATGACTACCCAAAGAGAATGACTACCCAACACACATATTGTTGGTGAATTGTGTTGTATGAGCACATCATAAGTAAATAGATGGAATCAAAATTAAAGTGTATGTTGACCCATCACATTGTGAGAATGAGGATGCCACGACTATAGCAGAATGGTAATCAATATTTACAGTGTTGAATCCAGCGCGACAGCGGCAGACAGTTAGGTCACGACAGATATTGATCTCACTGTGAGTGGGGTTATCATTATAGAAAGTATGGCAGAAGACGTCACTCATATAGGCATATCAAATGGGATTTTAGCACATCAGAAGCATAATGGAAATAGTCTATGGATGCAAAGGCAAAATGAGGAATGATTTTATGTCTCGACTGCGATAACACCACAAGATGCATGGATGTAATTGTTGTGGAGAAAAGGTGGACGGTTACAGAGTGGCGACAGGGAGGAAGTCACATAATATAGTACCATCATTTCCACTTCAGGTGTTTCATTTTGAGATGTTGGGTACGATCAAGCATAATGCTCGGAAGACATCATATGTAGTGCCTGGAACGAAAGCCCTATCCGAATGGGTTTTAAAGCAAATAAAGGAATTTAATTCAATGATTACCATTTACTATGATGACGATAGGAACAAAAGAAAGCATAAGGTTTTGACGTGTTGAATTATGGGATATTCAGGTGGACAGATAGCAAAGCGTTATCGAAAGATGGTTGGAACAAAAATTTCATTTATGAAGACCAAAGAGGACGGTGGCAGAACCATTGATGCCAGAAGGACTTTAATAGGGATTGAAAAGATGAATGAGGGGTCGAAAACCTTGGGAAGAAAGGCTGCAATGAAATCTGGGTTTGTCTTTCTAAAATTTTTCCTTCCATTATGTTGGACCGGATTTGCTCCTATTTTATGCCATCGCTAGCAACTTGTACTCTGTGCTCATTGAACTTATTGAAGATCTGTCACTTGCCAATATATTGAATCTGTTGCAGATTTTAATGCATTTCTTTTGGTTAATCCGTTTACTTTTCAACATATTGATGTTGTCTTTAGGATATTGCACCACGTTTTAGGTTAAGATTGAATGAATTTGGATCAACTTAATGTCAGTTGCAAGGTACTTACGTTTGCAAGGTCTCTGGGATCTTTTGTGTTGCAACATTTTGTCGGTTTACTTTTATTTTAGTTTGTGTTTATTTTATTTTTCTTCTCTTTCCTTACTTTTTTTTCATTTATTTTAAAAGGGTTTTCAAAATAAAATAAAATAAAATAAAAATATAAAACAAAGATTTAAATTTAAAAGAATAAGCATTGAAATTCTGTTTAGAGCATTTTGGTTTTATTTTGAATTATTCTCGTAGTTCCAAAAGCATTGAAGGTTTACATATTTTGGAGTCTCATTTTTGCGCAGTTTTGTATTTTTATTCCTATTTCATTTAAATACCAGATTAGTTCTTCTGTATGAAAAGGCAATTTCATAAACAAGGGGGTAATTTAGAAGCATTTCATAGGCCATCACAACAAATATAATAAATTGATTTATCTTCCTGAAAATCATAATTTCACTGAAGAGGGGAATTTACAGGACATTTCAAGCAATAAAATAATTCTCTTTATGGAAATCATTTTCATTAAAGATGATTATTTAATATGGAAATCAAAGGCTTTTATAGAAACATAAGAGGAGTTCCTTTATCATTTATAGATTCACATTTTAAGGGTAGATCTTAATATTTCATTTTATTTTTAAGGCTATGGTTAAAAAGGACCAAATTGGTTAAATTTGCTTAATTCAGAAAGATAAAATTCACCAAAAACACTTCTAAGATAGAAGGAACTTCATTTTACATTATGGACATATGAAGGCCAAATCATAGTTATTCTTCATTTAATGTTCCATAACAATAATAGCATATTATAATGAAGCAAATCTAGCATAGACCCCTTGTTAACAATTATTTTGCAGAGCATTGAGGTATTCCCAAACACTTTTCTTTATACAAGCATACATGCACACATTAAAATAAAAGGAACCGTAGAGAAACATTACTTCATTGCAAGAGAGGGTTTGCTAGCAAATCCTAACTTTGAGTGTGGTTTTGCACTTGGGAAAAATTACCGCTCAACAGTTCTATTGGTCTAATAAGAGAAGAGGGGAAGATAGAATCATGGCTCGTTTGGATAGGATTTATGTGGATATAATTGTGTTTACATGTATTTATCGAGGGAGCATATCTATTTTTGTGGATATTTCGACCTTCGATTATGATCATTTCCCTATTAGATCTTCCATTTTCTTTGGTGGAGTTGATGTGATGGATAAGAAAATTTCCTTCAAACTTAATGTTTCTCATCTAGATTCTAAATCCTGTAGGGACCTAATTCATTGTGTTTGGAATTTGGAGCCACACCCGGTTGGCTTCGGTTGGATTGGTTGGTGGGAAGCGGCTATTAAGCACATTGCCAAATTTTTGAGGGGCTGGGATAGATTGGTTGCTAGGAGAAGAAAGGGAAGATTAAACCATATTAGGGAGGAATTTGAGGTAGATAGAAGTGACCTTGAAGGTGATTCTTTTAATTTTTAGCTTCAAGATAAAGTAGCTAAATGTGAACATGAAATCAGGTGCTATAAGAATTACATTAGCAGAGGTTCCTGTATTAGAAGCAGGATTCATTGGCTTTAGTTAGGAGATGCCCCCTATCAGTTTTTATTCAATCACATTAAAAAGAAAAATGTTGCTGAGAGAATCACTACTCTTCACACTACTGATGGTAGATTGGTGGAAGATGATGATAGTATCCGACATGCTATTGAAGATAATGTTTGTAAGATATTTTCCATTTATCCTTTGAGTCTTGAGGTTTTGGAGGCTAGATAAGATTTTAAGAAGTGTGTTCCTAAGAAGGTAGATAGTTATGAAAATTATCATCTAGCCGATTTCTTTTCAAAGGATGAATTGTTTGAAGCACTTGAGAAAATGAAGGATGGTTCTTGTTGATGTCTACAAAGTTTTTTGGGATACTATGGGTAATTACTATACTAAGATTATTTAGGAAGTGTTTGAGAAAGGCTCCTTTTCTGATATGCTTAATCAAGGTCTGATTAAGATTATCCCAAAGGCTAATAGAAAGATACTATGGGGGATGGAGACCTATCACTATTTTAAATATTTCCTATAAGATTATGGCTAAGGCATTGGCTCTTCACTTCAGAGATGTTGCTGCTAGGATTGTGATATGGGAGCAAAAATATTTTATCAAGGGTAGGTTCATTCTTGATATGATCCTGACTGCTTGGGAGACTTTGAAATGGGCACAGGAAAGTGGGCACAAAGCCATTATGCTTAAGATTGAATTGGAAAAAGCCTATGATTGGGTGGATTGGTCATTTATTTTTACTATGATGGAATGGGTGTTACGTTTCATGGCATGACGACAACACGATGCATTGATCTACTATTATCATGCATGGACGAACTATACATGGCAACATTACCTGGATGTACTGTACCCACGCATTGATAGAATATTTGGCAATGAGGTTTCCAATACTAGTTGAGTTCAAACACGGTACACTGATATGATGACACAGTGAAGCCAACACATAACACATTAGATAGTGAGAGAAAAGAACAGCTAAATAGAAACTCATCGGGTGAGCGAGTTAAAGCCAAACAAAATCATGACAGTCCTGTTATAAATTGGAATTTGTGTACATGATGGAAAATTTTAGTCTTTGGTTAAGATGGCCAATCAAAAGTTTACATGAAAAGTGTCTTTAATAATGTATAGTATCATTTGCACAACCGGTGTGGACTCGAGCTATCTGAAATATGGTAGACGTGGCTTAGGCAGCACTTTGACAATGGGCACAACCAGTAGGGAGACTATCGCAAACAACACAAATTTCTATTCTCATCCAAGATGTTTGCGTCACAAAGTTTTTAAATTTATTCACGTTTGAGCTATGGTCGAGCCTAGTTATAGGCCAGCATGGATAGCAGGATAGTGTGGCAGATTTGACATAAGCATTTTTAGGGTGGATTTATAATAAAATTCAGTGTGGACAGATCATCTCATTACACAGGGACTCACTTGGACATACCACGCATACATAAAGGGACGAACATTTTCATGGAGTCACAAATATACATGACAAGATTCACATGGGAGATCATGGGGCAGCTAGAGGGCATTTACGTGAACAACCACCGATGTAGATATGGATAATATGGGAAGCTAGCGTCAATGGATACGGTAGAAATTGGTCATGGAAACATGCTCCAGGACTACGTATGTTTTATAAGACCAATATAGCAGATTATTACAGCATAGAGATAGGGTAAAAGCCTAGTGGTTTGTTCATGATGAAAATTGAAGTGTAGAAAAGTGTCAATGGCATAGACTACATACTACATGATCGCATGACAAAAGGTGCAGTGGAAATCCTACAAAAAAGAGAATGACTACCCAACACACACATTGTTGGTGAATTATGTTGTGTGAGCACAACATAAGTAAATAGATAGAATCAGGCTTAAAGTGTATGTTGGCCCATAACATTGGGAAAATGAGGACGCCATGGCTATAGCAGAATGGTAATCAACTTTCACAGTTTTGGAGCCAGCCCGACAGTGATGCGAAGTTAGGTCACAACAGATATTGATCTCAACGTCAACGGGGTTATTATTATAGAATGTATGGCATAAAAGGTAACTCATATAGGCATATTGAATGGAATTTTAGCACATTAGAAGCATAATGGAAATAGTCGATGGATGCAAAGGGAGAAAGAGGAATTATTTTATGTTTTGACTACGATAACACCACAAGATGCATGGAAGTAATTGCTATGGAGAAAGGGTGGATGGTTACATAGTGTAAGTAGGGAGGAAGTCGTATAATATAGTTCCATCATTTTCACTTCAGGTATTTCATTTTGATACGTTGGGTAAGGTCGAACATAACGCTCGGAAGACATCATATGTAGTGCCTGGAACAAAAGCCCTACTGAATGGGTTTTAAAGAAAATAAAGGAATTTAAATCAAGCAAATGAGGATGGTGATGATCAAGTTGATCAAAATCTAGAGGTTGGCTTAGGATCACTATTTACAAAGGAGGATTGGGATAACCTTAGAAGTTCAAATATAATAATGGATCCCATGGAAGAAACCCGTGATCCACCATTATATGAATCTGAGGAAGAGGAATTTTTCGAAGTTGAGGAAGATGAATCTGAGGAAGAGGAATTCTTTGAGGTTGAAGAGGGTGGATCAATGGTTGAACATAAATATTACATAGAAGACTTGATAGAATTTGACAATTATGCTGATGTTTGGTAAAAATATGAGGAATTTTTTCCTTTTGTGCATTATGATAAAAAAATTTCTGCATATCATATGTATGACTCAAAAGATAATAGCTTGAGTGAAGAGCCTACAATTTCTAAACCTCTAGAGAATCAAATGCCATTTGAAAACACGATATAATTTCATCCCATGGGTTTAGAATATGATTATTATAATGGTTGGGGAAGATATGAAGACTTTTTTCTTGCTAACTTTCCTGTGAAGGAAGATTTTGTGTCATTTGATATGCAGGATGCTGAAATTGCTACATCACAAGAAGAGTTAAAAAATGATGATGATGTCACCCTTAAAGAAGAATAGGTCATAATGGCTCACAAAGTATTGGTAAATGAAAATGTGCATGAGGTAGAATCTAACCTTTTTTTTCAAGCACCCAAGTTTCAGGTGAAAATTTGTCTAATATTTTACGGGATTCAAATGCTATTTATGATGACATGCCTCTAGATATGAATGAAAATTTAGAGTGAATTTTTTATCATACCACTAATGAGATTGCTTGGTTAAATGAAGGTGAAGTGAACATGCTTGAATTTTTAAATCATGTGCATCAACAACTAACAATTGAATCTAGGATACAAACCTATAATGATCCTCATTTAATAGATGTCCTAGATGATTGTAAATTGTTACATGAATATGAGTGGCCTAAAGACATGGATGATGATGTTGCTTTGAAATTTTTAGAGATAACATATAATTTGGAAGGAAGCCTACATTCTTGTGAAAATGAATCTAATATTTAAATTTGCATCTCATTGAATAAGCCAAAGATAATTTAAAATCAGACATTCACTTGCAAGTTTAATAAGTAAAATGTCCAAAATGGAATGTCTAATAAACTTGAATCAAAGGGGTTATGTGAGAGAGGCAAGATGAGAGGTGTTGCATGGCTTGATCCAATATTGTTTTGCTAGGATTTTTGTAAATCTTGGTATGCATTTCATGTTAGATATCTTTCAAATTGTGCTAACCGTGTTTGGGATCTAGGGAAATGATGGTCCAAATTTTTTGCATCATACTGTATATTATTGTATATAGGTTTTGGTGTTCGTGTTTTTACTTCGGTTTTCAATTTTGGATTGGTGAGTTTTGTGATGTTTTCCTTGGCAAGTTTGTGTTAGATTTGGTTTTGGATTCGTTTCCAATTTTTTGTTTGCAAGTTTTGAGTTTTGGGTTGCTTTCTCTATTGGTGGTTGTGTTCTATGGTATTCACTAATGTGTAGACTCTTGAAAGATGAATTACATATCATGTGAATCAATAAAGAGGAGATAGAATTATTTAGTAATTACTCTTATATTCTGGGGACTAAGATATGAATTTTGGAAACCATGAATCATTTTGCTAAGGCTACACATGAACACATCATATTAAAGGGTATTCTTGGAGTTTTGAAATATGAAGTCATTTGGGTTGCAAATTAATGTGAAAACTCTTTATATTCTCAATATTTAACCTTACATGATCTTTTACCCAGGTGACAGGTGAAATTTGCAAAACAATAAAATGATGAAAGTTTTAAAAAAAAATCCAGAATAATCAAAAGGCTTAGGACAACTCCACCCAAGATATGGACACCTGTATGGTAGTGGAGCAATGTCTAAAAAAGAGGCTAAGTTCAATTTTATCTAACACTTGGGTGAGTGAAGGCATCTCCACCGGGGCTATAAACTCCTTACTAGCATTAGAGCAATGCAAAGGCACATCTTTAATGAGTAATTTTTATAGCCTAATGCAAACTAGTGATGGATTCTGAATGGTTTTCAAAAATGCTAAAATGAAAGCACTTTCACACACTCAGCTGAAGCAATGGTTCATTCATTTTCAATTGAAACTGTCTATTCCCATCATGCTTGGATGTTGCTGAATAAATCTTGTTTCTAATATTTGTTGGTTGGATTTCAAAACTGAAGATTATGGGTTCTTGTCTGGATTCCCCCAGTAGAGTCATCATTTGTTGTGGTCTCTCCACAACCATCCCCAAAAGTTGGGGACCCACCTTTAAGCTTTGATCTTTGGTATTTTCAGGCATCTTTGAGAGGCAATTTCGATAAATTCTTGTCCATGATTTGGCTATGTAATTTGTTCTCTTTAATCTTCTTGTAGGTTTTTGTAGTGTTTGGTGTTGTTTTCTTGTTTCTAATGATTTAATTAATTAGTACTTTGAACTAGTTAAATCATTAAAATATATATAAATAAAAAAATAAAAAGAAAACTAAATAAATATATATGCATATATCTATTAAAAAAAAATTAATAAAAAATTATTAAAATAAAGTAAAGCATATCTAAGCATACAATTTTTCATTTAATGGAAAGCTAAAACGTTCATGCATTATAACCTAGCTTTCATACGATAAAGATACAGACCTTTATGCAAGATAAAGGTAGATTCGTCAACATAGAGATTTGTTGTTTCATTAAATGAAATTTCTTTATGATTGAATGTTTTAAAAAAAATTAGTAACGTTGTGATTATTTTAAAAAAATTTAGTTTTAAGACTTTAGTTCATTCTAAGATATGGTTTTTGATATATGCAGGGTCCAAGCAATGGTGGAAAGTTTGGCGGGGAAGCCGACGCCAGCCAATGAGAAATGTGGATACACACGAAGGCAAAACATGTAGCCAAGCTGAGGTGCTCACTGGGTAAAATAAAGACCATGACATGTTCTCTTACGCATACCAATGAGATTATGTGTGAAACCCTAGGGGCAACCAACCAATGGCAATAAAAGTTCACAGTTGAAAAGAAATTTCATGTAGTCAGATCGATGTGCTCATAGGGGCATTTGGAAATGGTGTCTTGAGAGATTTGCAAAGAAAATTCAATTTTGGAAAAGTAAGCTCATATCCTTTGCTGGTAGAATAATTATTGCTAGAAAAATAATACAAGCTTGTCATATTTATTATTCTTCATGTTGGTTGCCCAATGCTTCTTAGTTTGGAATATTGAAAATGCTTATTAGAGGCTATCTGTGGTCTAATTTTGATGGCTCCAAGAGAATGCCCTCTATCTCTTGGAACTATTTCATTATTCCTAAGGAGGAAGGTGTTTCGGGTATTTTGGACATTCATATGCAGGGTAAGGTGTTGGCAGTAAAATGGGTGGTCAAAGCATTGGAAGGGAATGATCCTTGACAAAGGCTCTTGAGATATAAAATTCAGAACTATCTTCATTTTGATAGTGTTAAGGGAGACTTTTATATTGAGGATATTGTGGGTCATCCTGGTCAATTTAAAATATGGGGTTGCATCCTCATTAAGAGGATTTGGAAGGCATGGAAGATGGTTGACTCTACAATTTATTGGGCCTATATGGAATAGCGTAGAGGTTGGGTGCTTCCATATAGATCTATTTGGTTATGGAAATACAATGGGTTGTATGCCTCGAACCTTACTCATCGTAGATGTAAGAGATTGGTTAAGATGGAAATTAAGAATTGGGTAGATTTGTGGGATTCAAGAGTCGTTGATTGGATTAAGTGGGAGGATCTTTGTAATAAGTTTAGGTTGAAAGCTTATTCTAGGGATGCTATTATTCAGATTCATTCTCTTCTTAGCTCTAAATAACAATATAAGTTAAATGGTGGTTTTCCTGGCCCTATCTAGCATGACTGGAGGTGGAACTTTTAGGGGAGCATCATTTCTTACAAATCCACTAAGATTTACAAAACTCTATTGCATAAGACTTATTTGCATATATTATTAAATAGACGTTTGGACATTGTTTTTCTAGATAAGAAGTGGAAGAAGAGGCTAAAGCAGGTTTAGAAATTCAAATTATCTACTCAGCTAAAGGTTTTTCTTTGGCTGCTTATTTTCCAACGTATCCATTGCAAGGTAAGGTCAAGGTGGATGAATATCTCAGACCTTTGTGGTAGTTGTGGCAGAAAAGAAACTGTAAAACATATCTTTTGGGATTGTAGTGTAGCAAATAATGTTTGGAAAAGATTGAAGTGGACCTATTATCCTATCCTAGGTGATAGGTGGAGTTGCAAATTGGTTCTTTTGGGAGATACCTTTGGCTGCCCTCAACATATTAGGGGGGTGTGGCCTATTATCAAAGCAACGACTTTGTATATTATTTGGAAGGTGAGATGTAGTTTAGTTTTTTGAGATGAAGTTATTCCTGCTTCTAGGATTGTGTCCAATGCTATTATTGATATTCAGTTCCAATGTAGAGCCTTTAAGAGGCTTATAATCAAAGATCTCAAAGACTACTCTGCTCAGGACAAGTCATATGGTTGGATGTCCTTGAGCAGATTTTTGTAATCTGTTGTGATGTCTTGTTTTTTGATTTTTTTGTATTAATATAAGAAATATTTAAAAAGTAACATGTAGAGTATTATTTGAACAATTAATATGTTTTTATGAATAAAAAAACTCAATAATATTTATATTGAATTAAAAGTGATATTAAAAGTAAATTATTTTAAATTATATATTTTATTATTTTATTCAAAACAACTATATTTGTTTATATGTGAAAAAGGAATGACTTCTCATTATTATATTTCTCTATTCTTGAGTTTAATTATAACTCTTCCCACTCTAGGTAACAAGGATTAGGATTACTCTAAATAAAATAAGTGTGATATGGAACAATGGACCTTCTCAAGATTTGAACTATGGTTAATTTTATGTTTAATTAAATTAAATAAAATTTAAATGTCAAAAAAGCATATATATTGATAGGTTTTGGACAAAAAACAAGTTTTGATTTTTTTTTATATAAAATAAAGATAATATAAACATTCTCATTTTAAAATTTTATATTTGTTTAGTTTTAAAATGTAGTAACTTTAAAATTCTAAAATTTAATTATTATTCAATACATTTTTTATTAGATTCAAGAAAGGGTTTTGAAAAGGTCCCAAACCTTTTACCAAGAAGCGAAAGCTTCTAGAGAGAAACCTAAGTGAAACACAAATAGAACTGACCCATCCAGGGGAACCAAAAACTAAACTCTAGACAACATAAAAACCAAGAGAAACTAGGATCTAGGAGATCGTAGAAAAACAAGAGATGTAGAGAAATGGATCCCACCAAAAACAAGGATAACCAAAAGAGAATTTTGAAAATAAAAATGAGGGTAAGAAATTTTAAAATCTATTCCCACCCAAGAGAAATAAACTAACTAGAATTGCTCAAATTTCTCAAAGGGATAAAAACAAATTGGAAGTAGGGATGCCAAACAACCCAACCCCAAGAATTTGGATGTTAGGTCTTCGAAAAAGCCATTCCAGCAGGCATGTCATAGAATCCATATGAAGAAATCCAAACCGTATCCTGCGGATGCCTCCCAAAAGGGCTAGATATAAAAAAACTTCATATTTACCTTCTCCAACCAAACTCTCACTTATCCTTGATTCAAAATTTGATAATAAAAATTCCTTGCCCAAACCAAAAATCTTGTTTCTAGAACCAATGAGGGATTTGATTATTTGAAACATAAGACATATCCAAACTACACAAAATGTTCTAGAAGACACACTTGACCTGCACTAAGGACTCCAGAAGGTGAAAATATAATCTTGCAGGAAGGTCCTAGAATCTACATAGCCTTCCACCTAGTTTCTCAATATTCCTATAGTAAAGACTTTGGATTCACACAACAAGGAAGACATACCCTGTGGCCCCTTGATGCCATCATCCCAAATGGTATAAATTATTTGGAACCCAATTTTAACTTCTCCTATCATGTTCCCACTTATTTTTGGTTCAAAATTCAAATTTATTTTTTTCTTGCCCAGACCAAAAATCAAAATTTTGGAACTACTCTGGATTCTGAAATCCCACAATTGATATCTAGGGGGTAAAACCAAAAACAAAGGTGGAATTCTCTCACCCAATAGTCTGATAAGATCCAGAACCACTGAGAACCCAAAGATTTGAAAGCAACAAAAAAAATGCTTGGCTCAACAAACAGTCTTATCTTCTCTTGTTGAATTATGGAGGATTTTAGGAAGACATCATGCTAAGGATTTTTTTCTTCAAGTTCCATGGAGTATTGGATCTTCATGTATTATATGGCATATTTGGCTTGAAAGAAATCAAAGAATTTTTAAAGGTAGAAATTTAATTGCTTATCAGATTTGGTAGAGGATTATTTATATGATCCAAGAAACTATTTCTTATAAATGTCAGACCAATCTTCCTTTGGAGCAGTCTGATATTTTGATGATGCAGGACTTGGGTTTAGTGGAGAATAGCCCTCATTCTTCTTTATCAGTTGAGAGGATAGGCCTCAATCAAAAAATATAGAGATATGGCAGATGGCATCCTCCATCTCGGGGGTGTTTAAGATTAATACTTATGGCTCTTCCAGAGGAAATTCTAGATATGTAGGTATTGGTGGTGTTTGGAGAGATAGTGGTAGTGCAGCTCTTTTAATTTTCTCCTATTATAAGTGGAAACAAACTAATTATTATATGGAGGCCCTTGCTATTCATTTTGCTTTGGAAAAAGGTTATGCTTTGGGATGGCAAAAGATAATATATGAGTCAAACTCTCATATTATTATTAATTTGTTGAAGACTCATAATATTTCTATTTTTCATTGGCAACTAGCATTAGTGGCTTGGCAGATCATTCAAATTTATCAGCATATAGAGTTTATTTCCTTTGATCATATTTCCAAGAAATGGAATAGTGTGCCTGATTGCTTGGCAAAATAGGCTTTTGAGTTTTAGGAATACTTGAATGTTAGGAAATGGGATAATCTCCCATTGGATTGTTCTTGTCATTTTGCTAATTTGCTTGCTATGGATATGCCTGGTTGAGACAATTATTTTTTGGTTGTATTTTGGTCGGGTGCTCTATGGTTTTGGGGGTCTCTTTCTTCTGGCCCCTGTAAGGGTTATTGTTTTGGGATTATCTGTTTCTTGTATGGTTTTATTGATTCAATAATTTTTTACCAACATAAAAAAAAAATTGGATCATATTCTCACTCAACACCAAAGCCTCAAGAAACAAAGCCTCTAGGAACCTAAAAGGACTCACAAAAACAAGATCCTCAGTTATAGGTGAAACACTACTAGAACCAGCAGAACAAAAAATCATAGTTGGAATCCTAGATCGCACTAAAGCTCAACAACTCCAAGTCAAGAGTCTGCACAAACCTCTTTGGATCCACTAAAGGACCCATGTTTTCAAATAAAGTAAATCTAGAGTCAAAAACAAAACTTCTAATGGTTAAAATCCCTCTCATAACTAAAAACCCCTAGGAAAGGACTTCCTCCCAAGAATAGATAAGGCCAACAATATATTCCTTGGATTCACAAACCCAAGAATAATATACGTAGCCACATAAATTCCAAGGCCAATCCTGATCTGGCTAGGTTTTCTCTCCAAAAAACCAGAAATAAAAACCTCGATATCAAAGGGGAAGTGGGAAGAATCTCCCCAATCCAAGAAGGATCTAAAAAATATACACCAAAAATAAAAACATGGATAACGCCAAAGCTCCACTACAAGAGATGGATTCTTCCAATAGAAAATAAGATCCTTCCTCTAAAATATAGCCTACCACACTAGCCAAATGTGACATCCCACCTAACCTCTTATAATCTGCCTACCATGACATATTTGACATACAACTATCCTTTCACACAAATATTTTGTATAAACCAAAGGATCTAAGGGATACGAGGGTTTTGGATACACCCTAATCCCAATCAAAACCAGACCATCCTATGTGCCATATCCAACTCGTCTCCCTCTTGGTACCATGGTCAATCCATTTTAGATTATTATTCACTTACAATATTAATTGCTCAAAATGTATAATTTTTTTAGGTGAAATAAAAACCCCAAGAACGTAGTTTTGTGACCAACCTGAGTTTTCCCATATGGGTATACCACATGGAATCGGATACAAGGGATTGTTATGTGTGAAATCAACATTCTATAGTTTTTGGGGTGATATTAATAAACAAATAAAATGTATGACAATGAGATCACCAAATTTTTTAATCATTATAAATTTATACATGAAACACTCAATGAAAACAATGAAAAGCTATAATTTGAAATTAGTAGCATATGATAGGTTTTTTTATGGTATTTTCAAAATTGATCTCATGTGGAGTTAAAAACTTCTTGATACGTGTATATACCAACAAATTCAATTCATAATAGGACTAAATGTTAATAATTACACACCATTCCCATATGTTTTAATAGAATAGAAAGTGTGTGTATATACCATCAAATTCAATTCACAAAAGGACTAAATATTAATAATTACATACCATTCCCATATATTTTAATATAATAGAAAGTGGATGAGACCTTAAGACATGGGGTAAATAAGACATGTAAAAACCTTGATGTATAAGCATATTATCACCATAACCCACCTAAAAAAGAGGTAATGCTAAACATAGTTGAGAAAATCTGCAAAAAAAATCCTGATTCAAGTAATTTTTTTCCAATTCATAGCTTGGCAGATTTTTTTCAAAAAATTATGATATGCATGGAAAAAATTGTATGTTCTTTGGTTTTTTCAACGAAAAATTGTCAATTTTCTCACATTGTTTTGTCCATTCTAGGTTTTTTGTCATTATTTTTGCATGTATATTCTAATCCAATTCTGTTTTTCTCAATTATGATACTAAATACATTAATTTAAAAAAAGCAATCAAAATATTATACAATAACCATGTGTAAAAAATATATATACATAACAAATTTCCTCTAAAAAATAATATCTTAAAATACACTTGTATTCATATCAAATATGATAAAATGATAGGGTTATATTTTTCCTTGCAATTTATATTCCAAAACCATAAAATAGATCAAAGTGATACCATATTTAAAGTTTAATTTTTAACATGTCTAATATTAAAATTATATTAAATAAAAAAATTCTACATTATAATTTTATTTTATATTTAAAACTTTATCCCAGTCATTGTTGCCTCAAGCCTCTAAACCAGGGTTATGCATAAGGGGTTGGACTCAAAATGTACTTGTAAAAAAATGGCGAATCCTAATAGAAATCAAGGCAAATCAAGGTGAATCCTAATAAAATCAAATCAATCATCTTCACACCAAAATTTGGAGCATTTGAAGCCCTAAAAAGTAAGGTCATATTTGGGGTAAATTTTTACCTATTAAATAACCTTATAACTTCATAAAAATACCACCATTAGATGAATCTTGAAACGAGCTTTCCAAAAAGTACAAATATGCCTATGTTTGGATATATATTATGGCTAATTGACCCTAAGAAAACATTGGTCCTGAAAACATTAGGCGAATGGGCCAACGTCAAGGGTCCTCATATTCGCCAGTTTTTAATTTTGAAAATCCTAATATTCACCCAATTTTTGAATATTCGCCACTATGCATAGCCCTGTTCTAAACTTACTAATAGATTTTTAAAGTAATTGAATCTGGTACCTCAAAATCTTTTTAATTGGTTTATGAAGCAAATTTGATCCCTAGCCAGCCAGAATAATGATAAGCTTAAAAGAATATTATAGTGGTATACTAAGTGTAGATGGTCAAGTTTCTTGAATAGTGTTCTTTTGTTGGAAATATTGAGTTGTCATTAATATGGAGATGTCATTGATGTCAAAGGTAGAAAAATATTCAGAGGTGTCAAAGGCAAAAATATCTCCAAGGATAAATGTCAATGTCAAAGGCAGATATCTTCAAGGATGTTTAATATTTAAATATTAAAGATATAGGTTCATATTTAAATAAGAGTATTTAAATATAGTTTAATAGTTTAAAAGATTAAATATTTAAAACCTTGGGTGATCTCCTTGCAAAATTTTTAAAAGTTGAAAAATCAAAATTCTAATGTTTCGATGCCAAAGGACAAAGCACATAATGGTGGATCTGACTTCATTGAAAAATAAAGGACAAAGCATATAGATATGTGCTTTAGCTAATTTGGACAAGCTAATGTTTGCGAGAGAAAAAACAATTGAGCGGAGTAGTGGTAAACAGGCAGAGGCGAAGGAGGAGAGTGGAGAAGTTTCAATAGCAACGAAAAACGAAGGATAAATTTGATATAATGCAATTCATGTTTCAATCGTCAGGGTAGCCCAACTAGTTACAAAGCTTGCAAGGAGTGTTTCTTAGTAGGAGGTTGAGCGGTCAAAACCCTTCAATGCTATTTTTGTTGAAGATAAAGCAGTGGAAGAAATAAATTTATGTTTGTGTATTAAGGTTCCAAGCGCTATGATAGCACAACCAGTTAAAGGGCCCGTGATAGGGCTCTAAACCTCGCAAGGTGAGGGGATCAAATACTGTCGGTGGCAGAGAAACATTTAATTTTTTCTTTATTTAAATTGATATTTGATGGGCTAGAAGGTATGGTTTGAAATTTAATTTTGCAAATAATAAAAGGGAGCTATAAGGTATAGTTTTGTTATTTAAATTTTATAAATGCTAAAATGGAGCTATATGGTATAGTTTTGAAATTTATTTTTTGCAAATGACAAATGGAAATGAATTTTTAAAAATGAAAAATGGGAATGAATTTTTACAAATGATAAATGTGATTTAATTTTTGCAAAAGGAGAAATAAGGGTTCTTGTTGTTAATAAAGCTTTATATTGTGAGATTCAAAAGGGAGATATAAGGAGTTTTTTAAGCCTTATTGTGTATGTTTTGATAAGGGTTTCTAAAGTGATTTATTTGATATTTGATCAAAATGGAAAAAGAAAATTGTGAACCATATTTTGAAGGGATAAAAAAAGAGAAGATTATTTTTGACAAAATAGGTTTGGAAAGCTCATCGTCATCATTGAGGTAGATTTGGATGTATGGTGATTTAATTTCTCTCTCAAAAGTGGTTTTTCTTGAGGAAAATATTTTTGGCATATGGTTGGATGAAAAAGGAATTATTGAATGTACATTTTTTTTTGCTTGAAATTGAAAATAAAATTGCAAGGGTTATAGATTATATTTGTGAGCAAACTTGTGCATTATTTTTGCTTAAAATTGGAAGTAAATGTGCAAGGGTTATAGATTAGATTTGAGAAAAAAAATTGTACATTATTCATGATTGATTTTGGGAGTAGATGAAAAGGATAGATTTGTGCACTGTGATTGATTTTGAAGGAAAGGTGCAAATCAACAATTACCAGGTTAGTTATCAAGTGCTAGACTAAAGCTACCTTTTGATGTAATAAATGTGAGACATGTGAAAGCAACAGACTTAATGAATGTGAAGAACATATTGGACATTTGGTAGTGCATATAATTCTCTGAATGTTCATGAAGTTAAAATATTTCTGGGTAGAATATGTCTGAATTGCTTTAGTTGAGGAAATCACATTGAAGAATAGGTGAATAACTTGATGACATTATTATGCAATATTTGGGAATAGATTAGCATTGTTTTGTATGTAATATTTAGGAATATATGAGCATTATTTTGTATGCTAGATGTGCGAATAGATGAGCATTGTATGCATACAAGATTTGGGAGTATATGAGTAGTGTTTGCAAGCAGGTTTTGGATCAAATTATTGAGTACATTTATGAGCAGGTTTTGGAGCAGTGTTTTGTGAGTAGGTTTTATGAACAGATTTGAGCAGGTTTTGTGAGTATATTTGAGTAGTATATAGAGAATATTTGAGTAGGGTTTTGTGAGTAGGTTTGAGAAATTTTTGTGATAATATTTAAGCAGGTTTTGTGAGAAGATTTGAGAAGTTTTTGTGAGCGTATTTGAGTAGGTTATAGAGTAGATTTGAGAGTTGATTTGAGAAGAGTTGTGAGAGGGAATTACGAGTAGGTAATGGATCTGATTTGAGCAGAGTTGTGAGCAAGATTTATGAGTATTTTATGGAGTTGATTTGAGCAGATTTATGAGTAGGATTTGTGAGTAGGTTATAGAGCTGATTTGAGTAGAGTTATGAGCAAGATTTATGAGCAGATTTGAGAGAATACTTGAGCAAATTTTGGATCATATTTTTGAGTAGAGGGGATTGGTGTCTCCTATGTATTGGTGTCCATAAACCAAATTATAGGGTATTGGTGTCTCCTATGGGTTGGCGCCCATAAACTAGTAGAGGGGATTGGTGTCTTCTATGGATTGGTGTCCACGAACTTGGGAGGGGATTAGTTTCTCCTGTGGATTGATATCCATGAACTTGAGAGGGGATTGGTGTCTCCTATAGATTGGTGTCCACAAAACTAAGAGGGTATTGGTGTCTCCTATGGATTGGTGTCCATGAACATTGTAATAGGGGATTGGTGTCTCTTGTGGGTTGGTGTCGACAAAATTTGTTGAGAAATTTATAAGTAATATATCTTCATGGATGTAGTCCATATTGGGTGAACCATGTTAAATCTATGTCTCTTATGTGTGTGGTGATTGTGCATTATTTCATTACTATAATTTATAATATTTGAAGTTATTGCTTTGGAAATAAAATTAAAACTTTTATATTATATTGTTCACCCCCATCTCAGTAGAAGCTTGTGTTCTTTATCTTTGTCATTTCAGGTTATATGAGTGCCTAATATTATTTTAAAAAAATTGAGGTGTTCTTTCCTCACCTCCAAACCTATATCGCTCATATCTATATACACATTGGTCATCCACATTGGTCATACTTAAAAACACAAGTATTAATAAGCATAACCTTTTGTACTTTATCACTATCCATGTGAGTTCCCTCTACCAAGGTTATGGCCAAGCTATACAATGTTAATAGCTCTCCTAGAGGTAAGACAATAACATAAGAACTCAACTTAATATTCTTCATTGTAAGTCTATATTGGTCGTCTTCCAGGCCAAATATTTTATAATTTAATGTTATAAGTTGTCTTTATCCCTCATTTTTAATTTTAACTTGTCAGCATTGATGGCTTCTCTCATGGCTTTCTCAAAGTGCAATTCCATCTGTTGAATAAATCTAGCATCCCATCCTACTCCCATTCCAAATCTCAAAGAATATTCCTCCCTCCCAGTTCGATCGATGTGGAATTAGGGTTGATGGTCCACTTGTAGGGACCTACCCATTTGGCTAAAATGTACCAAAATTTCCTCTATGGTGGAATGTGCATCTCCTTTGTTTTCAACGACCATATCACCGCATCACACATAATATTCACAATCTAAAGGAGTTTATATACCCTTCCAATAAACAAAAAGGGCAACAGCTATAGTAGTATTTTGTATTGCACCATAGGCTGAGCGATATGAAATTACCGTCAAAAATAAATGTCCATGAATAATTGATCTTTCTTCATCTCTAAAATTCCCCTTAAAATTTCATCGATGAATTCATAATAACTTGCATGACCGAAACAAACTAGATAAAGATCATAATCAGAAGGAATTGCCATATCATGTGAATAAAGTCCTATTCAGACCAATATATCATTGCACCATATTTAAAAATATTACATATATATAATTATTACATTCATTACGATTTGGGGTGGGAAAATGTAGATGTACTGACCTATAGGAAAGCCATTGGTTTGCTCCCATCGAGACTTGCAGATCCCTGCATTATATCCTATGCACCTTAGAGAGTTCTTTACAAATCAGCATACAGAGCTCTTGTGGAACTTGTTCTCAAGGCCTTCTTTTTCTTTAGTCATCGCTAGATCTTGCTCCACATATCGAAGCAACATTAACTCAAGTGTACTATTATAGATGGAAACACCCTACACATTGAGCATGATATACATTAGAAAGAAAGATTACACTGTTAAAAATAGGTCCTACAAAATAAAGGAACCAAGAGCACCAAACAACATCAACGATTTATAGAAACAAATATCGAAACACAATGTTGTTAACAAAATGGAGGATGAAGGATTATTTTGATTATGATCATAATAATATATTCAAGAACATTGATACACTTAATAAGAGTACAAAACATTTAGATGTGGTTTCTATAACAAAACCTAACTAGATGCCTATCATTGATTCTTTTATTTTATCAAATCCTTAAGTATTACAAATAAAAAAATGAATTAATATTCTCCAACAATCTCCCCCTTAATATTTTTTGCAACATCCAACCTATTTTTCTAGTCATTATGTGTCTTCCAACATTTCAAGTGCATCACACAAGGAAATGGTGTCTCTACTGGTTAACACTCAAAAATGAATTTTAACAAATTCATTCACCAAATTAGAAACAACATTAACATGCAATTTCTAACAAATTCACTCACTTAATGAAGACGTAGAATGAATATGTCAAACTAGATACTTTGAACATAGTCTCACTACAAAAAGAGGACAAACAAATCTACAACTAGTTTTAACTGCACAAACATGGAAGCATTCTTTATTTTATATTATTTTTAATCATTCTTTTTTTTTCATTATTCTCCTTTTTCCTTTGGGTATACTCGTGCTACTTATATTTCTCTTCCTTCTTTTAACCCTTCTTAATTTTTTTTATTGCTTCAACTCTCATACCCTATTAAAGGTAAGAACCACCTCCAACATCTGATACATCACATTAGTGTGTGATATGTAGGGTTTTGAGGGTGGCTATAGGCTCCCAACTCTTATTGCTTTTATATTTTTGTGTCTTCTATTTTTTATTGATATTAATATCTAATTGGGGATTTTGGTATCACAATAAATACCCCCAACAACTAATACATTATATTTGTGTGTTATATATGGGAGTATGGGTGGCTACGCACTCCAAAGTCATTTTTTTATATATTTGTAGACGCTAATCGACACCATATGGCCCCATTGGACAACCCTCAGGGGTTAATTAGGGGTCCTAACCACTTTTGGGAAGGTTTAACCCACTTTTGGGATGTTTTGGGCCATGTAGCCATGGTCTTCCCACCCTAGGATGGCCACAAGAAATTTTCCCTAGGTGGGACGTCCATGGTCCAGACCCCCCAAAAAGTCAAAGGTGGAACAAATGACAATCAATTTCTGCCAATTATCCCATCCAATGGCTTATGAGAGATTAGGATATTGTCTAGACCATAAAGTCCTACAAATTGGAGGCCTCTTCCTCCTAATGCATGGCAAAGGTGTTGACAAGAGATAACACTTGCCTTGCATGCCCCAACATGCCTTTTTACCCCTTTTGCCCTATTGGGATATAAATTGGTGTGATTCCACTCAATTTTAGAGAGAGACCTTTGCAAAGCATTTACCATGAAGTGCTACCGATATTTCCTCTCACATTTTGCCCTCGTATTTGCCCTTGGAAACCTCACCAATTGAAGGTGTTTTCAAGGCATTCCAAAATACGCACATCCTCTCCAAAACCTATCCATTTATATGATTTAATTTATCAAATTCAATGACAACACCCCTAGGAGGATTCTCGACCAGATCCAAGTGGAATTGGTGGCAGAAACAACCATGTTTTGTGGTCGTCCCCTTGGGATGGTTAATAGTACAAATTGGAACTCTCAGGGATAGCCATGAATTGGTGCACAATTTTGATCTAATTTTAGTGTAGATCAATTTTATAGCATTATATTAGAATCATACTTAATTTTGGTGAATTTTGGAGTGTTTTAAATTTTTAATTAGGGTTTTTGTGATTACAATCCTAATTGGAACTCTTAGGGATAGCCAAAGGTTTTGCTCATAATCCCACTTTAATTTCTACTCACATTATTACAAAATCATATAATATACATCATGATAAGTTTTCATGTCATTTGGATTAGTTTAGACCTATCGATTGCACTTTTTACATTCAATATTGCATGCATTTCATGGATTTTATCATAATATGCATATGCTATTAACATATTTCAATTCCTTATGTGTAGGTATATATATTTCAGTGAATGAGGAAGGAGCTAAGGAATTGAAGAATGATAGCTCAAAGTAGTGGCAGTGCAAGCCCACTCTTCAATTATGAGTGTGAGAGGAACATTTAAAGCGTGCCATAAGTTCATGGAGGGGTTGGATCCTTCAACTTTATAATTTGAATTGTATCAAATTTAAAGCCCTCAAGGGGATGTATTGTAACCTCTTATTTGATAAACTAATAAATACAAATAGAAACCCACTTTTTCTTAACTTATTTGTCATTTACTTTCTTAATTTATCATCTCTTTGGAATGCTTGATTAGAACAATAGATGCATTTCAATTTCCATTTCTAGTTGCACTTGTTTTTTGCTCTCCAGTGGCAATCACGATGGGACCCTTATTCCTTTTCAATTTTGTATTTTTAACCTTGTTTTTACACTTTGGATATTGCAGGTTTGATCGTTCTGAGTTAAAATGACCCCTAAATTCCTAATTGGAATTCTCAAGGATAGACACAACAATCGTCCCACCCAGAGATGATCTCCAAATTTGTAGTCTTCCCACCTAGGGACAGCCACAAAACAAGGGGTTTTCTGCTCAAATTTCCAAAAACAACAACTTCCTGGAATGATAAGGTCAGTACCTAAATATTTAATTTACAGTATGGTTGTTTAGAAAAGGGTAAATTGGAGTTTTTTACATATTTTTTAGTTTATCAAAAGCTACATTTTTCATTTCCTAAATTACAAAGTAACTAACAAAAGAAAAATAGGAAAAAGAATAGTCTTAGATATGCATTTGAATGGTTTACCTGTGTGTGACCTGCCTAAGGTTAGGTTTTCATATAGGCTAAATATTTTGTAGGTTCCTTATTCATGCATCTAATTCTGAAAGTAAAATGCTTCTTATGCATTTAGTAAAAATTCATTGAATGCTACTTTGTTTACTTTCATTAATTATAAAAGGAATTACACACATCACATCACTTTTAAACATTAGTGAGTTGGAATTCATCCCCAACCACTAATAGAGTCCAACGACGGTGGGTTTCAACTCCACCCATTGGCTCAAATCCATGAACTCTATTTTTTGCCAAAGCTAGCTCAAAGAATCATCTTAGCCATGGAAAATAGTGCATAATCCTCTTCAGAGGGTTTAACACTACCCATGATCAATATGAGTGAGTATTGGTAGGACCTGTGCTCCTTGATCGGGTATGGGATTCATCTTCATACTTTGGTTGGTTCACATGATCAGAATTTAATTTTCAATTTTTGAACTACGATTATACAAGTGAAATCCTTTAAAATTTTGAGAATTACATCAAAAACATTCAAACATGTGAAAATATATTCTTTAGAAAAAAAACAAATCTAAACATACCAAATAGTCTAGGAACACATATCAATATTTAAAAGAGAAACATTTGTATTCTTCTATTTTTCTATTTTTGTGTGTTTGAATCATTAAAATTTGTACAGGAAATAGTCATGTAGGGTTTTAGAAAAAGTAGTCATGGTATATACCCATAGCCAAGCCCACTTAAGGGCTGATACTATGGGGAGTAGGAAAGGAGATGTATATCATCTCCATTTTGACCCCAAGGACTTGGTTATACCTCCTTGGTGACCTAATTGCCCAAGTCCTAGATTTTCAAATAGGGAACCTAGACTCCAAGGGACCCCCACACGGGACAACCCTACAGGTAGTGGTCCTAGTCAGGGAAATTATTTCCCAAGTATAGAAACTTTACATGCCTTCTTTTAAGAATGGAAGCAGCACATTGAGGCACCTACACATGGAGCAATAACATGCATTCATGTACCTACTCGGTCTACCTTGCACACTTGTGTGCAGGATCAAGACTATGCACCAAGGACAGGGCTAAATGATCATAATATGCTCTCAAATCATCTTTATAGGTATCCAAAGTACAAGTACCAAGATGAGTATGATACTCATCACACAAGGTGAGTAAATTCTATCCCTACCTTCCTCATTGATGAAGGGAAGCATGAATAAATTCTTGACTATCTTCAGCTTAATTACTCCATGCAAGCACGATGTGCCTTTACGCCAATAGAATACCAAGAACATATTTTTAGGAGTGAGCCTTAAGTAAATGTGACTTCTCTCAATTGATGAAAACTCATAGTAGACCTCTCAAATCCTCCTGAACAGGATATGTATCAGGGCAATAGTGCTATGGCACATAGGCCTCACACAACTAAATAGATAAACCAATTAGTCAAAAGGTATAATGATCATCAAGCTAAGTTTAATCAACTTTAGTTAGATAAACAATGCTTAGATCTCTTATAATGTTAGCATCATTTAGAAAGACAAAGGCTTGAACAACATATTGAAGAGACCCTGTGCAATGGGGTTCCTACCCCAAGCATGCATAGATAGGAGGCTCATCAGAGGTAGTCTACTTTCCATTAAAATAGGTCTCCTAGGCCTAATCAAATGTTGCCACCTCGACCTCCTAGGCATGATCAGAATTTACCTACTAGGCCTAACATAGATCACCTTTAGTAAGTGTTAGTTCCTCCTTGTAGGCCCATTCAAGAAACACATTATGAGGCTTATGATTATTTGGAAAAAGATGAGGAATACCTAGAAGCACCTTTTGGAGGTATGGTTAATGAAAATAAACCACCTCAAGATATGCTTAACATTCCTCGCCCCACTTTATGGGTCCTAAATAAAGAAGATAAGATTAAATCCTTTGATGCATATCGAGCATTGCTTAAGTGCATGGAAACTATAGAGAGTATTACAATTGGGTTTGTGCTCCAAAATCCCACCTTATTCCTATTGTATAGTCAACCATTGCATCCATCTATACCTTCCTCGATGAGGCCTGGAAATGCCTCAATAATAACATGTTTTGAACACTAAAATTGCCTATAAACTCTTATGTTTTATCTAATATGTTAGTCAAGTTGATTCAATATGTTGTATATTAACCATTTTGCATGATCAATGTATTTGGAATATTATATGCTGATTTTTACAGCTTTTTGCATAGTTTTGTGTTCTTTTTGCTATGACTTGCTAAAATGGGATATGCTTAGAATAATAGCAAAATTTCACTAATCATGTTTTGAATTGTCTCAAGCATTTATTTCACCTAAATCTGGCAACAGTGCAAGCAAACTGTTGCTATGCAAGAAAATCGGTTTTTCCCATGTAAATTCCAGCCAGCTGTCCATAAATAGCAAGGCATGGAATTCACATGTGGAAAGAAATGAAGACCATTGGAATTTGATCTTACGAGATAACCCACCTGAGAGATGTAGAAGAAATCACTGGAAAAGCACACATTTGTTCATTCTGAAGTATCTTCGAAATGAATAGATATCTTCGGAATGAAGAATGCAGTATCTTCAAAATGAAGAATGCAGTATCTTCGGAATGAGCGATCTTTAGAATGAGAATTGTAGTATCTTCAAAATGAAAATTGTAGTATCTTCAGAATGAGCGATCTTTGGAATGAGAATTGCATTGTCTTCGAAATGAAGCCACTTATCTTCGAAATGAAAACATAATGTGCTTTGACTTGTTGATCAATTTTTGAAGCTGGAAAAAGGGAAATAAAGGTCAAAAAAGGTAAAGTAAAAGATATTCTATCTGTCTTTGCCGTCATTGCCAACCAAAGCCATCATTAATGGAAAGATCAAAAGATAAACTCAGGATTTGTTGCAGCATAGTAGGATTAGATCTTTTGAAATATTCACAGTTTGTAATTAGATCATAGGACAACTATAAATATTGCTCCCGTTCAGGTTGAGCCTAGTAGGTAGTAAGTAGTGAGAAAAGAGTAAGGAAGCTAGGAGAAAGCAGAAAATATAGAGAATAGGTATAAATTGACTGTTACAGTCCTTTAACATTTTTTCAGCAGAATTATTGTAATCGTGTTCTTTAATTAATAAAGTGCACCAGTTCTATTTCATATTGTTTGTAAATGAGTGTGATTAAGATCTAGAGAGAGAGATACTCGTACCTTCTTCTAGACAAGGAGGCTGGCCACTTCCAGACCTAGGAGGACTAACAGCAGGTTTTTATTCTGATTTTGCTAGAGCAGAATGAGTTGTAGAACTTGTTATTTCAATTGCTTATAAACAGCTGACAATATCTATAGTCTTAGTTTATTTATGCTTAGATTAATATTGTTCTTAATGTTTTAGCTATAATATCTACTTTTAGCAAAGCTTCCATTTTATTTCAGACTGTTATTTCTAGAATTTGCAATTTCTTGCATTTTATGTTTTGTTGTCAATCCTTGCACAGAAGATTGACAACCTTCTGTTACAGAGCCTTGACAGGATTTTATTTTCCATGCTATAATTAGATTTACATTTTTGCAAAAGTAAATAGATTTCCTTTCTGCAATTAAAATCAGACTTTCAATTCTGCAACTGTTATTTTTGCAACATAATTAGGTCTCATTCTATAATTGTAAATCAAGATTTCATTTCTACAGTTAATGATTAGTTTCCATTTCTACAATTAGATTAAGGTTTAATTTATGCAATTATATATAGGAATGTCCTAAAACCCCCCACACAACCGGTTCCACCAATAAGACCTGTTGCTCTAGATTGACCTAAGTTATAGTTGTTTCACTTCTTCTGCAGATAGCCTTGTATACAACCCTGGATTGACAAAGTCATTGAGAATTAATGATGGTATAATGACTACGCATCATTTTGGTGCCGTTGCTAGGGAATAGTATTGCCAGAAGAAAAAAAAATAGTCCAAAAGCTGTAATTAGACTAAATTGTGAAAATTCCAGATAAAATCTGAATACAACAGCTGAGGAAGGTAACAACTATTGACTTAATTTATGTCATTCAAGAGTAAACATGAATGAGTAATTCTAGGGATGAAAAAGGTAGAACTACCCCAAAGGATCCCTAGCTTGTTCCATTAAGGAGATCTTCATGCCTAAGGGGTGAATCACCTATGTTTGAACTACCAGATATATTGATAGAAAAATCACCAGTCTCACCATCATTAAAACATTTTGAGAAAGGAAAATCACCAATTTTATCATCATCTGAATATATTAAGGAAGAAAATTCATCAGAATCATCATCAACAGAGAGGCTTGAACCTCTTGAGAGAACAATTTGGAAAACTTTAACTTCTCCTAGGAAACAGGAAACTATGGAAGAAGGAGGCAATATAGATGGCCAACATGGCTATGTCCATAATGAAGGAGATGATCAGGATATGCCCCAACCTTCCAAAACATTTGAATATCATATTCATCTGAATCCAACACAAAACTCTCCCATGAATACCATTTCACCTTCAGTACTTCCAACCTTCCGAGGTGTTGTATCTGAAGATCCTGACAAATTTTTTTTTGAATTCAAGGTAGTATGTCAGACCTATGATTATATAAATGATAATCAGAAACTTAAGGTTTTTCCCTCAACACTCAAGGATGTAGCATTATGCTGGTTCATGAGCTTAGAGCCAAATTCCATAAGAACCTAGGATCAAATGGAAACTATGTTTTTAGATAAATATCAGGAGTATTATCATGTAAGGAATAGAAAAGATGAGTTATTCAGAATTAAGCAAGAAGATGATGAAACATTGGAAGATTATCTTGATAGGTTCTCCTTTGTTCAAAGGAGATGTGGACTTGTAGAACCGGAATTATGTAAAACCATCTTTTTGAGAGGATTGCAAGATGAATCCAGAGAAGTTCTAGATTTGATGGGAAAAGGGGATGTAACCACTCTCAGTAATGATGAAATTGTGGATCTCTACAGGAATTACTCTCACACTAAGAAGAGAAGAAGAAAAAGCTGCAAAAATGGCACTGATGTGAAGGACCTGATAGAGGAACTTGCAAATTTCAAAAATGATATTCTAGTGCACCTAAACACTACTTTGGGGGAAATGTCTGCAAAAGCAAAAAACACAGAACCCTTGGCAATTTATTGCCCAAGATGTAGAAATAAACATGCTTTGTAGGAATGTCCTTTGAATAGAACATCTATCTCAGCCATTTGTAGTATCTATTCAAAAAGGCATTAAACTGATCAATGCCACCTGCTACCACAACTCAAAACTGTGTTAGAAAACCAAACTGAGGAACTCAACTACATTGGACCAAAACAAGGGGGAAATTTCTCTCAATACCAAAATCCCCCTCGTTTTCCTACAAATTGGGGGCATAATCCTAGTACTATGCCTTGGGGACAACCAGAACCTCCCCAACATCCTTGGAATAATCCTCAATGGACAAATTCCCAAGAATGGCCACAAGCAAATTGAAGTAACCCATCCTGGAATCCAAATCAAAACAACCCCTCATGGAATCAAAACAACCCATCTTGGAATCAAAACAATCTATCCTGGAATCAAAATTAGACTAATCCACATTGGATGCAAAACCAACGACAGTGGAGTCAGCAATACTAGTCCTATCCAAGGCAGCAAAGGAATCAAGGTCAAAATCAGCATTTTTTGCCTACACCTAATCAAAATTTTCAAGAAAAACAGCAGCAAACACAGCAAGTGAAACAACCTCAACTGCCAACTCAACCAGTCACTAATCCAAACAGCATGAGTGAGACACCTCCTGTCTATGTGGTGCAAGTCGAAGAAAATGTTGAAATTAATGTTCTTGATTGTAGTAACATCCAACTTCATTTAGGAAAAGTTGTACCTGAACCAGTTTCAATTGAAATTAAAGAAAATGAAGAGCAAGAATTATTGGAACCTAAGAAAGTCCAACAAAAAATAGAGATAGAAGAAAAATTGGAACCAGAGAAAATCCAACCAACAATAGAGAAAGAGATAAAACCATAGGCAGAACAATTACCAAGGATAATTCCATATCCTGAAAGATTCAATGCAATACCAAAAAATTCTGAGTCATAACTGGTCAAAGAACTCAAAAAGTTAACCATATCATTGCCCTTATTGCAAGCCATTAAGGAAATACCAGATATTAATAGTACTGTCTGAAATTTATGCATTAAAAGAGCAGGAAGAAAAAAGAAAGCATTTCCTAAGACTATGCAGGTTGAAGGAAAGATAGCTGATCTCTTATCTGGAAAACTAGTACCTCCAAAGTATAATGACCTAGGAAGTCTAGTTATCACAGTTATCATAGGTTTAGTACCAATATCAAATGTCTTAGTAGATCTAGGAGCTGCAATAAATGTCATGACCAAGGATACAATGAAACAATTATAGCTCAAATATCTTAGCCCCACATTTACAGTTTTAGAAATGGCTGATAGGTCAGTTGCAAAACCTAAAGGTATCATTGAAGATGTCCCTATAGAAGTTTCTTCTTGGGAATTCCTTACATATTTTTTGGTTTTATAGCCAAGAAATTTAGCACATGGATATCCCATTATTTTGGGAAGACCTTGGCTTGCAACTGTAGCAGCCTTCATAGACTACAGATTTGGAAATATGACTATTTCAAATGGTATTGATCTGAAACAGATTTATTTATATCCTCCTGCAAAACCATCTAGCAAATTTTTAGGTCAGTTATGATTTTCTGACTCAGATGAAGAACCAAAAGAGGTCATTTCTACACTAGCTACCTTAGTAGTAAGATAACACACAGAAGACCTCAATGACACAGAAAATTTGGAAAATGAAACAATCCTGATGAATGTTCTGCATGAACAAGGTTTAGAAGGGGAAGCAACAAATATCCAATAGTTGTTAAGTAATGAGGAGAATCAAAAATCTGAAGATGAACCATCTATACTATCACAGGGAAACTCTATTTCACTACCACATGGATGGCACCATCATCTGATTTTTCCTTCTCATTGTTCCATACAAGATATGCTTCCCTCAAGCAGTAATAAAATAGAAACTACTTCTCTTCTCCCATCTCAGTAATGTCCTCTTAATCCCCTAATCACCAGGTATGAAGGAGTGAATTCAGTCCTTCTAAATACAAAACAAATAGAAGTCCAGCCAGGCAAATTTTTGAAAATTTACAGCCAGCTTGCTAGGGAAGAGGAAGAAAAATTGATAGTTGTCTTGCAGAAGCATGTTCATGCTTTTTCTTGGAACTACAAAGATATGTTAGGAGTTCATCCTGATATATGTACCCACAAAATCTATACTAAATAAGTCAAGCCAGTTAGACAACCCCAGAGAATATTGAATCCTGCCTTAAGAGATATTATGAAAGAAAAAATTGAAAAACTTCTGGAAGTAGGATTCATTTACCCAATTTTTGATAGCCAATGGGTTTCTCCATTGGTAATAGTTCCTAAGAAAAATGGAAAAATGAGAGTATGTGTAGACTATAGAGAGTTGAATAAGGTGACATACAAAGACCATTTTCCATTACCTTTCATAGATTAGGTTTTAGATACTCTTGCTGGAAAAAGATACTTTTGTTTTCTTGATGGATTTAGTGGATATAATCAAATTCAGATTGCACTTGAAGATCAAGAGAAAACAACTTTTACATGTCCATGGGGAAAATTTGCCTATAGGGTTTTACCTTTTGGTTTGTGTAATGCCCCAACAACTTTTCAATGAGCGAGTCCTAGCAATTTTTGTTGATCTGACCACCAAAAGTGTTGAAATATACATGGATGATTTCATAGTATGTGGACAGACTTTTGATTTTACATTGGAAAATCTTGACAAAGTCTTAACTTGCTGTGAAACATATCGGTTATCCTTGAATCCAGAAAAATGCTTCATGATGATGAAGGAAGGGATAGTTCTTGGTCATCACATCTCTCCTAAAGGGATCCAAGTTGATCCAAAGAAGGTGGAAATTATCAAGAATCTCCTTCCTCCTAAAACTCAGACTAATGTCAAAAGCTTCCTAGGACACATTGGTTTTTACCGCAGGTTTATTCCCAACTTTAGTACAATAGCCAGTCCTATGTTTGCCCTATTGACTAAAGATTCTGAATTCTCCTAGACTGCAAGGTGTCAGGAATCATTTGAAGCTTTGAAGGAGAAATTGATAACTCCACCTGTGCTCAGAGGACCTAATTGGACATTACCATTTCACATACAGAATGATGCCTCCAATACAGCAATTGGAGCAGCGTTAGGACAAATTGACAATGGTGAACACTATATCATCTACAACATTAGCAAGAATAGGAGCTGAGAAAAATTATACAACTGAGAAGGAATTTCTAGCAGTAATTTATGCCATCAACAAATTCAGGCATTATATCACATGTTATCAAATATTTATTCACACAGATCATACAACCATTAAGTATTTGATGAATAAACCTATGGTAAGTGCAATAATTATTCGTTGGTTGTTGTTGCTACAAGAATTTGATATCACTATAATCAACAAACCAAGGAAAGCTAATGTTGTGGCAGATTTCTTGTCCAGGTTGTAGAACACAGATGAAGGGGAATTAGTTGATGACACTTTTCTTGATGAAAAACTATTTGCTATATCAGTCCAATCACCTTGGTTTGTAGATATAGCCAATTATTTGGTCACAGGGAAAGTTCCTCCACATTTCACTTCAAAATAGAAAAAACAATTGATCAAACAGAGTTCTTCTTTTGAATGGATTAAGGGTATGCTTTTTAAGTGCAATCCTGACCATGTGTTACGTAGGTGCATCCGAAAGGATGAAGTATATGATATCCTTAGAGCTTGTCATGATGAACCCTCAGGTGGACACTATTCTATAAAAAGCACAATTAGGAAAATCTTAGGGACAGGATATTATTGGCCATCTCTTCATAAGGATGTGAAAAAGTACATCAGGCATTGTGATACATGCCAAAGAATGGGGAAACCCACTCATACAAATGAGATGCCACTGTAGCCTCAAATGGTTTTAAAACCATTTGAGAGGTGGGGGCTTGATTTTGTAGGACCTATTGATCCACCTTCTCAAGGAAAGGTGCATATTCTAGTATGCACTGATTACCTGACAAAGTGGGTAGAGGTGTGTTCTTTCAAACATTCTCATGAAGAGAAGGTCATTGATTTCTTGTATACTCAGATTTTTCAAATATTTGGAGCTCCACGGTCTATCACCACAGACCAAGGACCCCAATTTGCATCCAAATTCATAAAGGCATTTACAGAATTGTATGAAATCAAACATAAGAAATCATCACCTTACCACCCACAAGCAAATGGCCAGGTAGAGGTAACAAACAGGGAACTAGAACGTATCTTGACAAAAATAGTAGCTTTTCATGGGAGGAATTGGCTAGATAAATTACCTAAAGCAGTTTGGGCCTACAATACTACTTGGAAGTCCACTCATTGGATTCACACCTTATGAACTAGTCTTTGGTAAAAAGCCCCTCTTACCTATTGAATTTGAGCTACTAACATTGCACACAACATTGGAAATTGGAATTGAATTGTCGCAGGCATAGACAGACAGGATTCTGCAATTGAATGCATTGGATGAAATTATATTGGATGCTCTGCACCAAATCGAGGTAATTCAGAAGCAGAGGAATTTGTGGCATGACAGTCACATTCATCAGAGGAAACTTCAACAAGGAGATTGGGCTTTACTATTTGATTCTCGCTATGAAGACTTCCCTGGAAAACTGAGAACTAGATGGTCGGGACCTTACTGGATTGAAGAGGTATTTGACAACGAAGCAGCTTGTCTATCTCTTATTGATGGATCAAAAAGAAAGTTGGTAGTAAATGGACATCACCTCAGAGTGTACCATACACCTCTGACTAAAGAAAAATTCTTGTAGCAACTTGATAGTTTGGATACACAACAGGTGGAAGAAATTTTCTCTTCCACTTCAAAACAATCAGCATGATCATGGATTTCAAGAAAAAAACAAAAAATAGAAAAAAATAGAAAACAAAAAGATGAATAAATTCTGAGTATGAATTCCTTCATGGGCATGGTTTCAGGGAAAATCATGAAATTCCTTCATGGGCATAGTCAGAATCAAAAAATAAAAATAAAAAAAAAGAGAGAAAAGGAGAGGTAAAAATAAAATAAAATAAAATAAAAGGGAAAATCAAGAAAAAAAAAAAGAGAAAAATGAATAACTCAGCAGTGAAAATATTTTTAAGGCATTACTGGGTTGGTATGTATGAAAACTAGTTTTCTGGCATGCCTAACCTTGAGAAATTTCTGAACCATCATTGTACAAATTCACCAAGTGCACTTGTTTTGAAATGTTGCAGAAAATCTCAACAGAACATCAACAAAGGCAGTCATTCTTCAAAACTTGCATTAACTATTTTTATCAGGTATATATTTCTTACATTTCTTCATTGTAAAATGATTGGTATATAGTATATGATAGTTAACCATTAGCATAAAAGTTATTCATAAGAGTTGGCATACTTAAAACATATTTTGAAAATAAAAATATTGATTTCTACCTAATCTTCGGAACAAGAATGCCAAACACAGTGCCTACTGTATTATCTTTGGATTGAAATTGTCTTCGGAATGACAGCAGAATGAATGTTGCACTTTGTATTTAGAAAGAAGCTTTGTCTTTGGAATGACAATTTGTCTTCGGAACGAAACTTTGTCTTCGAAATGACGACTTGCTGCATCATCTTCGGAATGAAGTCATGTCTTCGGAATGATGATTTACCTTCGCAATATAGCCTGATCTTCGAAATGAGGATTGATCTTTGAAATGAGGATTAATATTCGGAATGAAGATTTAAATTTGCAAAGAAGACTTCTCTTCGAAATGAAGGCCTATCTTCGGAATTAAATTATACTCTTCGAAATGAAGTTTTTTGCAATTAAATTATAATCTTTGGAAAGAGCATTTCCACGTGGCTTCCAAGAAAGACAAGGTACGACAGAATCAAATTCTTTAAACTGTATATGATAAAAAGGAACATGTGTAAGCAAGGATATGGTTTATTTTGCATGGTACTAGAATCAAGGAAGACATGGTTTATTTTGCATGTGAGAATTTGTGGACTAAACAAAAAAATTAAAACTGAATGAGGTGGATCTGACGACAAGGACGTCCATGCAATCATTGATAGATAGGTGTTTGGTGCAATAGTAGAAATGCATGCCACCTTTCTTTCTGAAGACGTGTTTGTGAGGTACAGTGCTCAGGTTACGGTTCATTTTGAAGAAGAAGATGAGAAACAGGGCAAGCGAAGATTTCAAACTAAACCCTACAAATCTACAACATAAAAAAACCAGAGATCTAGCAAAGGAATAACAGCAGCAATGAATGGTTTTTAAACAAAAAATATGGGGCAAAATATCAGAATGAAACTAGCAGATACCACCTACCTTCGAGAAAATCTGGCAGTCCTACAGATTTTTGAAGATGGATGGCTTATGCCATTTTTGGATAAGTTTAATGGGTCCTCTGAAGATTTGGCTAGCATGTTCGCCCATACATTCAGAAACAACCGAGCATATGTTAACGGCATGACTATTGAGGTAACCCCTAAAATTTTAAGTCAGATTACTGAGCTGCCATTAGAAGGGTTTCAATTTCTAGATCTAGTAAGAATACATTGGCAAACATAGTTAATCAATTTGTAAAAGAAAATTATAGAGATCCAGATTATTTAACCCACGACAACACATGCAAAGGGTTAAAAAGGGCTAGCCTGTAGGAACCCTGGGATGAAGTAGCCACCTGGGTAATTAAATTCCTAACCTGTGAAGGGTAGTATGTGCTGTTGTCAAGGCATCATCTACAAATTTTGAACCATCTCAGACATGGTGAGCAACAACCAGAAGTTAGGGTAAATCTTCCTCTGTATCTGTATCAGGAATTAATAAACATGGCAAAGAGATATCAGGAGGGTAAAGGAAGCCTTTTCCATCATGGCCTCATCAAACTAGTTTGCCAACACCATTTTGGAGGAAACCCTAGGATTTTTGATAGGTTTTACTCTACCCTAAACAATGTCATTTTTAGGGATGAAGATGAGAAAGAAGAAGAACCAGATGCTACTGACATTATTGTAGAAGAAGAAACAACTGTTGTAGAGGCTATTGCAGAAAAAGAAACAGAGGCTGCTGTAGAAGCTATTACAAAACCACACCCAGCATAGAAATAGAAAACCTTGCTCCTAAACCCTCAACTTCATGAACCAAGAAACAAAAGAAAAGAGGGTCTAGAACTGGCAACAGAACAGAAAAACAAAAAAGGTTTGTTTTACTGGAGTGACTACCGATTTGATAGAGCAATAAATGACAAGGGAAATAAAGGCATATGAAACTGTCCCCACAACCCCTGCTGACACCAGGAAACAGAGAAAAAATAAGAAGTTTGCATCTAGAACTAGGAGGTCCACTAGAATCCATCTGAAAGAAATAGTAGAACAGGTTATGGAGGAAGAAAAAGGACAAAGCAGCCCAGATGTCACAGAAATACAACCAGCCTCTAAAAATTTTCTAGAATTCCCTGAACAGATAGCTGAGGCAAAAATTGGACAGGATAATTTGGAAGAGGCTACAGATATGGTGGATACAATTATAAGTAGTTTCATAGAACCTGTTGAACAAGAGCAAATTGTTGCAGAAGAAGAGATATTAGTTGAGCAGCCAACTACAGCTGATCTATCTGCATCAGATTCTGAGGTAGAAATAGAAGTGGAAGACATCACAGAGCAGCTGAGGGCAGTAAGAAGTGTTTTCAGAACACAAACCAAATGGATTGAGGAGAAAGAAATCATCATTGAGATACAGGAAAGAAAAATTGTAGAGCTTTAGTAGGAAGTGGCAGAATTGAGAAAAATGTTGTCACAGTCTGAAAAATAGCCAACTGTATCCTTTGATGAAGACAATTTGGCTCAATTGCTTTTGGGTCTATCAAATGTAGATGACTCTGTTGAGACAGACATGGGCATTCATTCTGAAGCAGCACCCCTTCATTCTGAATAAGTGCCTGTTCATTCTGAAGAAGCACCATCTCATTCTGAAGCATTGCCTTCTTGTTCTGAAGATGATTTAGAAATGGTAAAGAGCATAGTAGAGGATGTTGAAGATGAGCCACCAACACAAGAACAGTCCCAACAACAAGAAAATGTTTAAGTAAGTACTCCTATTGAGGCCCCTGTATTTCAAACTATTACACCTTTAGTTGAAACAATAGATAAGGGGGTACAAGTAGAATTACTATCTGATGACAACCTAATAGAAATAACAAATAAGGGGGTACAGGTAGAATTATTGGTAGATAGTAAACTAGTGGAAGTGGCAGAAAAGGGAGTTCAGGTAGATCTCGTCGCCTAGGATTCCCCCTGTAGTCAGACCACCTAATACTGTGTCTTTAGAGCAATATAATGCAGACATAGCCAATTGGATGATTAGATATGAGAAACTTGCCACTAAAACTGAGAAATTCAAATTGGAAAGGAAATAGCTAGAAGCAAAAGAAACAGAAAACCAAGCATTAAAAGAAAAGGTGTTTGAATTATGCCAAATTGCTAAATTTTTAGTTCAATTTAGACGATCAGCCAAATTTTACAGCCTTATTTTGAAGGAGAAATACCTTATATGGCAAGTCATGAGGATTAGTTCAAACCTCCCATATAAATTGGACACAACTGCAGACTTCTTGGAGGCATATTTTGACAGCCCCATAGAACAGAAAAATCTCCTATGTGAACTATTTTTGCACAGCTTCTTCATTCCATATGAAGTAGAGTTTCATCCTCAAATATACATTGGATATGTTCAGCAGAGAGCATTTATGTCTACTTTGCAGAATCAGCTTTACTAGGATCAAGAGAAAAATTAGAATAAAGAGATTGAAACAAGGGCTGAATTGTTAGTTAGAGCAATCCAGCCAAATCACCCAGTTATCACTAGACAACACTTCTCAATGATGAACAGGGATGATGTAAAGAGGATGTACTTGAACAACTTAAGGGACTATGTGGCTAGATTCCAAAATTTTTGTGATCACAATTTTTTCCCAGCATTGTCAGTGTGCAAAAACAAATGGGATGAACTTTCCATGTCTTTGCAAAAAAGAGAACCCATCTCCCCCATCAACATAGAATGGTCCAAAAGAAGAGCAGAAGGTGTAATCTAGCTGATTGAAATCATGCAACATAACTGGATAGGTCTTAGGTTTAGGCCTGCAACCATCATTACTCTAGTTCCATTCTATTTTGAGGAAGATGCCCAACCTGATGAACAGTTTGAAGACTGGATAAAAAAACTTTAGGAAAACAGGGGGTATTATATAGGCAAGAAATTATTCTACAGGTCATGGAATCTAAACATGGACATATGTGATTCCATAGCCCAACAAAATGCATGAGGACATGTATTAATATAAGTTGGGGGAAAAATTATGAGGCCTGGAAATGCCTCAATCATAATATGTTTTGAACACTAAAATTTCCTATAAACTCTTATGTTTTATCTAATATGTTAGTCAAGTTGATTCAATATGTTGTATATTAACCATTTTGCATGATCAATGTATTTGGAATATTATATGCTAATTTTTATAGCTTTTTGCATAGTTTTGTGTTCTTTTTGCTATGACTTGTTAAAATGGGATATGCTTAGAATAATAGCAGCATTTCACTAATCATGTTTTGAATTGTCTCAAGTATTTATTTCACCTAAATCTGGCAACAGTGCAAACAAACTGTTGTTATGCAGCAAAAACTGGTTTTTCCCATGTAAATTCCAGCCAGTTGTCCATAAATAGCAAAGCATGGAATTCACATGTGGAAAGAAATGAAGACCATTGGAATTTGGTCTTAGGAGATAACCCACCTGAGAGATGCAGAAGAAATCCTTAGAAAATCACATATTTGTTCATTTCGAAGTATCTTCGGAATGAACAAATATCTTTGGAATGAAGAATGCAGTATCTTTGGAATGAAGAATGCAGTATCTTCAGAATGAAGAATGCAGTATCTTCAAAATGAGTGATCTTTGGAATGATAATTATAGTATCTTCAGAATGAGAATTGCAGTATCTTCAAAATGAGCGATCTTCGGAATGAGAATTGCATTGTCTTCAGAATGAAGCCACTTATCTCCAGAATGAAAACAGAATGTGCTTTGACTTGTTGACTGATTTCTAAAGCTGGAAAAAGGGAAATAAAGTTCAAAAAAGGTAAATGAAAATATCTTATATCTATATTTGCTATCATTGTTGACCAAAGCCATCATTAATGGAAATATCAAAAGATAAACCCAAGATTTGTTGC
This sequence comes from Wollemia nobilis, assembly GCA_028583015.1. NCBI lineage: Eukaryota > Viridiplantae > Streptophyta > Pinopsida > Araucariales > Araucariaceae > Wollemia > Wollemia nobilis. Next base: position 1,748,531 of record JAQPPZ010016856.1, on the reverse strand, counting down.
AGCATAGTAGGATTAGATCTTTTGAAATATTCACAATTTGTAATTAGATCATAGGACAGCTATAAATATTGCTCCCATTCAGGTTGAGCCTAGTAGGTATTAAGTAGTGAGAAAAGAGTAAGGAAGCTAGGAGAAAGAAAAAAATACAGAGAATAGGTAGAAATTGACTGTTACATTCCAGTAACAGTTTTTTAGTAGAATTATTGTAATCATGTTATTTAATCAATAAAGTGCACCAGTTCTATTTCATATTGCTTGTAAATGAGTGTGATTAAGATCTAGAGAGAGAGAGAGACTCGTACCTTCTTCTGGACAAGGAGGCTGGCCACTTTCAGACCTAGGAGGAGGACTAACAAAGAGGTTTTTATTCTAATTTTGCTATAGCAGAATGAGTTGTAGAACATGTTATTTCAATTGCTTGTAAACAACTGACAATATCTATAGTATTAGTTTATTTATGCTTATATTAATCTTGTGATTAATGTTTTAGCTGTAATATCTACTTTTAGCAAAGCTTCCATTTTATTTCAGACTATTATTTCCAAAATTTGTTGTTTTCTGTAATTTCTTGCATTTTGTGTTTTGTTGTCAACCCCTGCATAAAATATTGACAACCTTCTGTTACAGAGCCTTGACAAGATTTTATTTTCCATGTTATAATTAGATTTCCATTGCTGCAAAAGTAAATAGATTTTATTTCTGCAATTAGAATCAGACTTTCAATTTTGCAATCGTTATTTCTGTAACATAATTAGGTCTCATTCTGCAATTGTAAATCAGGATTTCATTTCTACAGTTAATGATTAGTTTCCATTTCTACAATTAGATTAAGGTTTAATTTATGCAATTAGAGATAGAAATGTCCTAAAACCCCCCACACAACTGGTTCCACCAATAAGACTTGTTGCTCTAGATTGACCTAAGTTATAGTTTTTTCACTTCTTCTTTCGCAGATAGCCTTGTACATAGCCCTGGATTGACAGATTCATTGAGAATTAATGATGGTATAATGACTATGCATCACTTCCCCTCCATACTCGGAGTATTTTAAAATACCCAAATTGGATAGATTTAAAAGGGGAGGAAGATACACAGTAGCATGTCACTAGGTTCATGAACCAGTGCTTCAGCATCTAGGAGAATGATACCTTACTCTTGAGAATATTTTTGATTACCCTCTCTAGCCCATCTGTTGAGTGGTATAATAAAATCCAAGGCACAATGCCTATACCTTTGAACAATTTGCAGACACATTCTTGGAACATTTCACCTTTAATACCAAGAGAAATGGGATCTTAACTGACCTCACAAGGTTAAAACAATATGAAGATGAGTTTCTCATAGACTATGGTAATAAGTGGTGAACGTTGCTAGCTAAGATACCATACTTATTGTTAGTGTCCGAGTTGAATTAGATGTTTTTAAAGAGTTGTCTAAAACCAATATCATTGTTGGCTCTAGTGTAGGCTAGAACCATAGAAGAAATTAAAATTCAAGAGGTATAAATCTCAAAACCTCGCAAGAAGGAGTGGACTAAGAATCCAAAGGGTAATCCAAAACCATAAAAGTTGGTCACAGTAAACCAAGTTGCCATCAATATCCCAGGGCTTGCACAAACAACACCACCTCAAAAGGTAAATTATCAGGCCCAATCTCCTCCTATGAGTTACAACAATAAAACCCAAGTGAATCAGGGGTAAATTTAGCAACGTCTTCCTAAGAAACATTATACGCCCTTCGCTAAGTCAATGGACTCCTTATTCGATCTTCTATGGACTACCAAAGAGATTACTTTACCAAAAATTCAGCCTATAGACCTGAGTATAGGAAAAAAAAAGCATATGGAACGTCGAGAAGACCTACTTTGTATATATCATAGGCAGAGTGGGCATGACTTCCCTACGTGCTATGGTTTCAAAAACCTAGTGTAGGATATGATTGAGAGGAACGACCTTCAAGTGGATAATCCTCTTACCACAAGCAATCAATAAATGGGTGTTTTTAAAGACACACTACCCACTCATGAGGTACAGGCAGTTCCTACCAAACAAGTAAATGAGGTCCATATGTCACCCCCTAAACAAGGGTATGTCGAGATGGTTAGCATTGTGACAAAGAATAGACACTATCCAAGTCAAGCTGCATCACCTACAACTTCAAGCGATATTCCTTCAACGTCATAGCCACCACAACCTCTAGTTCAAAAGTCGTTCACCTCATCCAGTGGTTACAATCAAAAGTATGAATTCTCAAATATTATGAACAACATCAACTATGCTTTCCATATATGAGCTTATTCAACAATCTCTACCTAATAGAGAAGCTCTTATGGATATTTTTAAATCAATTGATTTGCAATCCCAGGAGTCTAACTACTTTATCAATTTTTTGAGGCATGTGTAGCAGTGTAAGGAACCAGTGATCATGTTCCATGAGCACAAACTCAAATAATAACAAGTCATAAGGTTGATGCTCCTCTACACATCATTGCATGTGTGAATGGAACACCATATAAGAGAGTTTTAATTGACATTGGTTCGTTAAGTAACATAATCACCACTAATGCTCTCAAAAATCTAGGACTCCCATAATCCCATGTTGTTGCATCCACCTACACCCTCTGATAATTTAGTGATACGATATGCTCAATAGTTGACACTATTGTCCTATCCATCCCAGTAGGATGCAAAACTATACCAACTTTGTGTCATGTCTTGGAGGGCACAATGGCCTACAACATATTGTTAGGTAGACCTTGGATTAGGGACATAAAGTGTGTACCCTCTATAGCTCATCAATGTATAAAGTATAATTATGAAGAGCAAGTGCATGTTGTCTCGGTAGACCTTAAGCCCTTAAAATACTACAACTTGGTGCATCAAATCCATGAGTTTACCATACCATAAACTCACGTGGAATTCCAACTAAATATGTTCATTCGGGGTCCAATTCCCTCACCATCACCTTCCATTACTCCATTACCATATTATTCCATACCATCATCATCATTAGAACCTTCTTAAAAACCTTCATCATCATCCAATCATCCATAAAGGAATATGTTGAACAAGCCAATCGATGAGATCCCTCTCATCATTTCAACCATTTTGATGAAAGAAATTCTTAGTCTAGTAGAGGAGGAACCATCTCATGAGGAAAGAATTGAGTCATCTCAAGCCTCTCTTCCATACCCTCCACCTTCATCATCCCAGGTTACAATACATTTAGCTAATACAGGTCTAGGAGAATACGTAGTGAGAAACATCACAACTGTTCTAGCCATTGATATGGTGTAAGACATGGGATGACCTCGTCTCCCCATAGGTAGCATCGTGCCTCTAGGTATACCACCCAATCAAACAAATTTTATATATAGGGTATTGATGATGGAACAAATCCATCTCCTCAGCTAGAAGAACATGAGAAACCTTTATCTTATAATATAAATTACATGTCCAATACTGACTATACCTTGAAATATCTCCATCATTACCATTGGCATGACTATGATCTGGGGTTGTATGAAAAAGGTACTCATGTTCCTTTCCAACCACAATATCAATTGCCATATGATAAATCTGGTCTAGGACACAATAAGCCTGTACCCCTTGATGTCCTCACAAAGAGTTTAGAATGCCTAGGGTTGAACTACAGGGATGAGCTTGTGTGTGATCCCTATTCTAATCCAAATCATGTCCACTCTCTAGGGTATTATTTTCTCACAAACATGATATATCAAGAGATATATCATGATTTCACCCAATATTTTAAAAAATATGAAGGTTTGCATACACTTCCATTTAACAATGAGGAATAAGATCAAGGTCCCCCTGAGAAATGGATGACAGATGATGAATCATATTATGGAATAACACCCATAAACTACCATAGTTTAGATGAGGAATATGAGTTGGTCATCCCGTTGGATGATGAAGAAGAATTCTATTTGGCGTATATTCCTGTTACAGCACCCTATCTAGTGATAGTTTCTACCCAAAGAAGATGAAACTCATCACCTATCCCATAGACCATCGTCAGTCATTCCACCACCCCCATGAGTCATGAGACAACCTATTGTCTCTAGAACCAATGGCCCATCCAATGGAAATTATACATCCATCAATATGATTTCCATAGGTCTTACTGCACCATTGCATGATTTGAATAACCCATAAAATCTAGTGCACCTCGACTTGGGGGCAATAAACTTTGATCAGGGAGATTCTCCACCTATCATTTGCCATTTAGATTCCTCAACCACCATCCAATCATCACCTACACTATTTTTACAACATATCTTGGGCAGACTAGCCAATATTGAGTTATAAGTAAATCACCAACACAATGATTTACAACAAATATTGAATCGACTCACAAGCATCAAGTTACATTTGAGTCATACAAAACCTCAATCCCATGATTGTTATGACCAACCACCTCCTACATAGTCCATTGTAAATTCTCAATAAAACTGGGGGCAGAGGCAACAATGCCATCAACCTTGCACATTTACTCCTTTTTTAGAACCCTTAGCATAAATATTCAATTGATTTTATGAGGCAGAATAAATCATGATTCCTGAGATTTGTCCATTAAAACCTAATAAGTATAGATCAAAGTTACACAGGCCAAACACATATTATGTTTATCATTGACAAAGGGATCATGACATCCAGACATGTTACCCCTTTAGAGAGTTAGTTTAGGATATGATCGAGAGGCAAGAACTTTAGATAAGAGTCTTCAGGACCCCTTGCCTGCACACGAAGTAAATACAACACTTGCTTGTCAAGTCGAACAACCTAATCAGGTGCACATGAACCTACCTCTCCAAGATTTTGTGGGAATGATCAGTGTTGTAATAGAAAAATAGGAATATCAAAATCAACCCATGCAACCTGTGGTATCACCCAATGTTTCACCTTCACTCGTCTTGTCTCAGTGGGACATTGACACTTCAAAAAATTACACATTACAACAAGGGGGTTGGTTTCTACTACTCCCTCTAGCCATGCCAATCATAGTACATCAAGTACAATGCACATTGGGGTTAGATAAGGTATTGCACCTTACTCCTAAAATAACAAAGTAATAAAAGTTACAAAATGCTCCAAAGGTGTTTACGATCCCTTTGGTCACCCTAAAATGCTCCAAGGTTTCTATGATGTCTTTGATCACCCTAAAATGCTCCAAAGGTGTCTACGAACTCTTTGGTCACCCCAAAACACTCCAAAGGTGTCTAAAAACCCTTTGGTCACCCCAAAATTCTCCAAAGATGTCTACGAACCCTTTGGTCACCCTAAAATGCTCCAAAGGTGTCTACAATCCCTTTGGTCATCCTAAATCACTCCAAAGGAGTCTACAATCCTTTTTATCATTCTAAAATACTCCAAAAGTGTGTACAAACTCTTTGGTCACCCAAAAATGCTCCAAAGGTGTCTATTATCCCTTTGTCTACCCTAAAATGCTCCAAAGGTATCTACGAGTCCTTTGGTCACCCTAAAATGCTCCAAAGGTGTCTACAATTCCTTTGGTCACCCTAAAATGCTCTAAAGGTGTCTACGAACCCTTTGGTCACCCTAAAATACTTCAAATATATCTACTATCTCTTTGGTCACCCTAAAACATTCCAAAGATGTCTATGAACTCTTTGGTCACCCCAAAATACTCCAAAGGTGTCTACAAACCTTTTGATGACCCTAAAATACTCCAAAGGTTTCTACAAACCCTTTGGTCACCCTAAAATACTCCAAATATGTCTATGATCCCTTTGGTCACCCTAAAATGCTCCTAATGTGTCTACAAACTCTTTTGTCACCCTAAAACACTCTAAAGGTGTCTACGATCCATTTGGTCACCCTAAAATACTCCAAAGGTGTCAATGAACTCTTTGGTCACCCTAAAATGCTCCAAAGGTATCTATGATCCCTTTGGTCATCCTAAAATATTCCAAAGGTGTCTACGAACCCTTTGGTCACCCTAAAATGCTCCAAATATGTCTATGATCCTTTTAGTCACCCTAAAATGCTCCAAAGGTGTCTATACATTATATATTTGCATTATACCATCACTTGCATTAAGCATACCCATAATTGCATGTGGTATTTTAGAGTTAATTATACATGTCTAGCACCAAGTATGTACACTAGGCATCTGCTAAACTCAACATTGTCAAAGATCAGTTTTACCACCTGTTTGCATTATATTTACCATTTCTATCCACATTCCATATTGTATGTTTGTTTCCATTCAATTAGCCATTGGTTATAAGGCGTCATTAGATTTTTCGATCACTTAGTCATCTCTAGTTTTTTTTTCAGATTTTGTAGAAAGCTAGTTTGGTTTTTAGAAGGTAGAGTCATGCTTTGATTGTACCTTGTATACGTGAAAATCCCAATACATTTTCACATTAATAAATCCAAGTTTTGGACAAGAAAATATGAAACCTACAAAGTGGTTCATGTTACCATAAGTGAAAATTTTACCTTGCTCATTCCTCTGTGTGAATGGTTCAAAGATGCTAAGAATTGAGAAAAGGACAAGCTCCTCCTTACCCAAAACAATCAAAATCCCTTACTTCATGCCAAATTAGGGCAAGTATACGAAGAGAAAAATAAACAGTGGTTATTACCACTAAAAATATTCAAAATAGACTATGGTTTTCACCATTATCAAAAGAAAAAGGTAAAATAAATAGTGGTTCTCACCACTACCAGAATCCCTTGCTCACCATAAAAAATTAGCAATCTCTAGAGCAATTCAAAATTAAAAGAATATAAGGGAGTATTGAACTTGAATCCCTGGAATTCTCAGCATTTGACAATCATAAGGTGATCCTCATTATAGGTTGGGTGGCATCAAGCCTACCTAGCAATGGTGATATCCTTACACATGACGATATGTCTGTCATATTAGTGACCTGCTTTTGTATAGACCAATGTTTGCATGCAAATGATCTAGATTTTAGTAGTATTTACTGCCTTGTGGTCTAATCCAACTACGTATAAAACTCAGGATAATGATACTCATAGGGTGATCTTCAGTACAAAAGGGCTGCATCAATCCTGTTTGGCACTGGGGTAACTTTATGTATTATCATAGCAATGAACTCATATGCACACATAGGGATGTTGAATATCTTGGTCATCCTAACAGATTTATAATTTGCCAAAAATTCTTGCATGGTTAATATACAAGTTTTGATTAGGTAATTAGAGTGTTTGAGTCTCCTGAAAATCCCAAACACATCATATAACATTATATTATTCATTTCATTTCATATCATCTTATCACATGCTTGTCAATTTATATTTTCACAACCCATTATATAATATCATGAGAAAATTGAAAAGGAATAAATGATATTTTTACAGTATATGGTGTTAGCGTCTAGTGTATAAAATAATACTTATAACTCATCATACAGACTAACAAATCATCCATTTCATTGTACATACATTCATGTGCATATCATCAAATCACATCATATTACAATACATGAATCCATGATAAGCATCCATATAAATATCAAAATTGCATACATCTAATAATATAGTAAGGAAACACATGTTGTGCAGTCATCCTACCCTGGGACGACCACCAAAAAATCCCACAAAAATAGCTTAAAAAGACCAAGAAAAGGGTCTAAAAGCCACAAAAAACAAGTCAAAATTGACAAAATTCACAAAGGATCAATATTGCATTCAAATTATTCATGGATGAATTGAAAAGTATCTATTTCAATCTCTAAGAAGGCCATTGCGATTGGACCGCTCCACGAGAATGAGTATTAGGTTCTTTTCTACCATGAAATATCAACAAAACGATTAAAATTCTAGTAAAATTGATACATCTTCCAATGGGTAAAACTGACGGTTATCCCAATCAAGTTATATGGGTCAAGAAACTCATCACTATCATCACTTGTTGTGCCATCATTGACTCGTCACTTGAGGGAGTAGTCATAATAACGAATTCACAATCAAAATCAATACTTAAACACTCAAAAGTGCAACTTGCTTACATTCAAAAGAATCATGGCCAAAGATAATTTTTCAAGCTACATTGGGGCAAATATTTCAGCAAATTCAACAAAATAAAGTCTTGGTCTCCTTGAAGCCTTGGTAATTTACTTGAAAAAAGGCTTATAAGTGAAACAAGGAACCAAGACCAAGTATACCCTAAAGCCCCAAAAATGATATTGCAAGGTGGTTGAAAAGGTATACCAAAATCAATCCTTCAATTATGTAAATAAAAAGGATTCCAAGAATGTATTATCTTTCCACAATGGAGGCATCTAAATTTTTTTAGGTTAATTAATAACCTTAATCATTTAATGATTTAGTCATCTATTTTTTCTCCGCACTCTATTTCACACAACACATCTCAAAAAGGGGTATCTGTAAACACTAAAACCATGTAACTTGGATAAGACTACAAAGGCACCATTCTTATCGATAACATATGGCCCCATTGGGAAATCCTAAGGGGTTAATTAGGGGTCCTAACCACTTTTGGGAAGGTTTACCCCACTTTTGGGAAGTTTTGGGCCATGTAGCCATGGTCGTCCCACCCTAGGATGACCATAGTTCATGGTCGTCCCACCCAAGGATGGCCATAAGAAATCATTCTTGGGTGGGATGATCATGGTATATATCCCCAAAAATTCAAATGTGGGACAAATGGAAATCAATTTCTGCCATTTATCCCACCCAATGACTTATGACAGATTGGGAGACTGTCTAGGCCATTAGAAACTGCAAATTGGAGGCCCAAATCGGAGGCCTCTTCCTCCCAATGCATGGCAAAGGTATTGACAATTGGTGGCACTTGCATTTCATGTCCCAACTTACCCTTTTTCCCCTTTTTCCCTCTTGGGCTATAAATTGAAGTGATTCCACTCAGTTTCAAAGAGAGACCTTTGCAAGTATTTACCACGAAGTGCTACTAAGATTTCCACTCATATTTTTCCCTTGGAAACCTCATAAATCGAAGGCATTTTCAAAGCATTCCCAAATACGCACATCCTCTCCAAAACCTATCCATTCCTATGAGTTAATTTATAAAAAAAAATGACAATACCCCTAGGAGGATTCTAGACCAGATCCAAGTGGAATTGGTGGTAGAAATCACCCTGTTTTGTAGCTATCCCCCCTAGGATGGTTAACAGTCCCAATTTAAACTCTTAGGAATGACCATGAATTGGATCACAATTTTGATCTAATTTCAGTGTAGATCAATTTTATAGAATTATATTAGCATCATACTTAATTTTGGTGAAGTTTAGAGTGTTTTTAATTGTTAATTAGGGTTTTTATGATTATAGTACTAATTGGAACTCGTAAGGATGGCCACATGTTCTTCTCATAATATCACTTCAATTTCTTCTAAGATCATTACAAAATCATATAATAGCATCATGCTAAGTTTTCATGTCATTTGGAGTAGTTTAGACCTATGATTGCACTTTTTACATTCAATATTGCATGCATTTCATGGATTTTATCATAATACACATATGTTATTAACATATTTCAATTCCTTGTGTATAGGTACAGATATTCCAATGCATGAGGAAGGGGCTAAGGAGTTGAAGAAAGATAGCTCAAAGCATCGACAATGCAAGCCTGCTCTTCAATCGTGAGTGTGAGAGGAACATTTAAAGCACGCCATAAGTTCATGGAGGGATTGAATCCTTCAACTTTGTAATTTGAATTGTATAAAATTGAAATCCCTCAAGGGGATGTATTGTAACCTCTTATTTGAAAAATTAATAAATACAAAGAGAACCCCCATTTTTATTAACTTATTTATCATTTACTTGCTTACTTTATCGTCTCTTTGGAATGCTTGATTAGAATATTAGATGCATTTCAATTTACATTGCTAGGTGCACTATTTTTCTACTCTACAATATTTGTGTCCTCTCTCTATTTTCTTATGCTATGTTTATTTAGCTATTGTCTTGTTTCTACATATGATCAAGGTGAATGTATATTCCAAAATATTTTTGAGAAGTATTGTCACTTCTAGCATGGTACCAAAGCAAAGACTAGAAATGCACCACTTAGTTACAAAAAAAGTTCTCATTCAAATAAGTAGTTGAAATAATTTTCAAAGTACTATTTTTAGAGGGAAAATGTAGGAAAATTTAAAATTTTGAGTTAAATTATCCTTGGTATAAAAGCATCCCTTTCTAGAAACTAAAAATAATTTTTGCATGTCTTTGCATGTTGAGTTTTGTATGTTCTCCTTTCATGCAATATTCTCCTAGGTACATAACATAACCATGTGTCTTGAGGTATGATGCAGTGGTTTCTCCCCTCATTTTTCAACCTAAATTTATAGGTTTGATTCTCATATTTGATCATTTTATGTTATTACATTTTCATAACTATCTCTGACCATACCTTAAATTTACATCTAAAATAACTTCATTCACACTCGAGCGTGGCATAGTAGTAAGCCTCTTATTCGATAGAGGACAAGTTGCAAGCTCAAATATTCTAAGGAAGTCACCATAACTCACAAGTGTAGGAAACATAAATAAAACCTAAACCTAAATAAAATTAAGAAAGAATAATGTAAAGGTGGAAAAGGTTAGGCCAATTGTTGATATGTAAGTTATATTAAAGGGATGATCTTGGTATAACGACAATAATGTAGAGGTATAGACAAGGAAGAAGTGATATCTATCATGTACAGTGTAATGCAAAGCAATAATTTGACCAATATAATGAAAGAAATAAGTAAAATATAAGAATACATATGTATTTGTGGAACCAAGCTATAAATTGGATGTCATTTGATGAATATGCTTGTCCTTGCATGCTTAATTGCATTTGATTTTTGAGGTCATGAGTATTTAAATATCATCTTATAACCTTCATGGTTGATGGTAAGCCTAGTAATTGATATTGAGACAATGGTTGCCTTGTAGGAGAAGAGCTAAAATTAGGCAGATGAAGAACATTTTGTTATTTTGGATGATGTATGTGGATGCTAGAATATTCCTTGATGATATGTGAGAGAAATTAGAGGATTAAACCAGCATGTTGTGATAAATAAAGAGCTAGAAGGAGAAGACAATTAAGTATCTTATCCTTATTTTTCATTCTACTTTGTTCCTATTTTAGAGGATATTCACTTGGAATTATATTTGGAATCACAATTTTAACTTGGTATTTATGGTCATTTTCTATATTTCTCACAAGTAAGATAGCTAACATTACGCCTAATAATTGACTATGCCATAGTTATCTTAATTGAAGGTGTAATTAGTCTCTATAAGACCCATAGAAACTTTATGTAAAGTAAATTTGATGAAAAGATTAAAAATATGAATGCACCAACTTTTAATAATATGACATAGTAGAGCAATGCAATTGATGGCACAATCACTCTCAAGGTAATGTAGTCATTAATTTTATTAAAAATAAATTTGATAATTCCCAATACATTTAGACCTATCCTAGACACTCTAAAACCCTTAAATACAGACTAATGATGACCCTAATTCTAGTTAGTTATATTAATATGGTAGAAACCTACAGGTATATAAGGTTTATTAATGTCAAATCCAACCATCATCAAGCATATGTTAATAAAGAATAAGTTAGAATATTTGGTTTTTAGTTTGGTGATTTTCCTAATATATAGGATCTTATAGAATATGTAAATATAGACAAGTCAAGGAATCCATTTGCTAAGTCTATCTTGAGTATACATTGGTTGGCATGGCAAGATAAAATATCTTGGCATCATTGCTCCTAGGTCAAACTATAAGCAACAACTTAAACATACAAAATGAGTTTCTTATATTGAATTTCTAAAAGAAAAGTCATCCCTCTTCTAAGATAGTCACTTTATAATTAATCTAAAATGGATATGGGAAGCACTTGGTATCATCCATAGAGCCTTCTACTAGCCTCTAAACTTGGTATAAAACCTTCTTGACATGTTGACAACCAATTTTTTTTCTAGTATCAGTCCTTCTTAGCATAGTATAAACTTTCTTAAACATGACGCTATCTATTCATATCCTAGCACTTTTTAGTTCCAATAAAATAAATGACTTGAAGCATAGGTGTCATCCTATGTATATGAATTACCAACTATTTTGAAACCATTGTGATTTTTCATGTAATTATTAACATCAAATTATTTTATAATATGACTTTTTGTTTCCATTTATTTATTATCATAGTAACAATAAGGTTTTCTAAATTAATATCAATCATCCTTTCAACCCTTAGAGCTTGGACAATTGAAGTTTTTGGTACCAAAGTTGCAGATTTTATTACTTTGTCAAACAATAGAAGGGTTTGGAAGCCAATAATGAACAATGATCTACCAGGGGCATCAATAATACTGGAGAATGAATTAAGACAGTCTTTAATCCCTTCTGGCATTCTTGAGGACCAACTTATCTGGGAAGCTTCAGACAATGGGGAATTTTCTGTCAAGATTGCTTATCTGATGCTTATTGATAATGATGAACCTACTTTCCCTCACTTGGAAGTTTGGCCCAAAAGCATTGTTTCGAAGGTTGGGTTTTTTGCATGGCTAGCCATCCAAAATAAGATCCTCACCATGGATAACTTAATAAAAAGAGGTGTGATTGTTGTTAATAGGTGTTATCTTTGTATGTCTGAGTGGGAGTCTATTGATCATTTGTTTTTGTATTGTAATTTTTCTGTCTCAATCTTGTTAGGTCTGTTACAAGTGTTTCATATTTATTGGGTCCATCTCAGTCCATTTTTGACTTATTTTTCCAGTGGCCTTCTCCCTTTTTGAATAGGCGTCTTAGGTATATGTGGAAGATCCGCCTTCATCACTACTTGTGGCGGATATGGTTGGAAAGGAATCGTCGGGCCTTCTTGGATAAGGTTTCTCGGTCATCCTCTCATCCCGTCAAAAATTTTAGTATATGCTAATGAGAATGCTTGTTTAGTGCCTGCAGCATCTAGGCCTCCAAATCCTTTTGAAGCTTCATTAGGCCAGTCATTAAACTTACCTCTCACTGATGGCCTCAATCATCCTCAAGTCTGTCCTAGAACCATGATCACATGGACCCCACCCCCCTTAGGGTGGATTAAGTTAAATTTTGATGGGGCATCTAGGGGCAACCCGGTGAAGTCGAGGCTGGTGGCTTACTTAGAGACCACAAGGGTGAGGTGCTTGTAGCTTTTGTTGAACATCTTGGAGCTCAAACTAACAATGTGGTCAAGCGAGGGCGGTTTGGAGGAGCCTCAAGGTGGCAGAGAATTATCCAGGGAAACCGTTGGTGGAAGGTGATTCTCTTATTATTATAAATCTTCTAAAGAACACTAAGAGAGCTCCTTGGAGATTTGATGACTACATCCACGAAGCAAGGGCTCTAATTCATGATCGACCTGAGGCCATAATTTTGCATACCTTTCGGGAAGCAAACATGGTAGCTGATAGGCTGGCAAATGAAGGCATTGTAGCAGCAAATTTGATCACGTGGACTGAAAATATTCCTCTTGCAGTCTCAATGGTGATAGATAATGAAAAATTTTAGATTGGAAGGCTCAAAGTGGATCAATGACAGAAAATGGGGGCATTTTTAAAAATATTTTTTTGAACCTTATAATGGCTTTTGTCATATTTGTTTTTTTTGTTCATGAGACTAGTGTTTTTTGCAGCTGGTGGGGAACTGATATAGGTTTTTTATCTACAAATTCATGCATGGGAAACATCCACTTTGGCCTCAAGTATTTCCCAAGGTGTGTTTGGATTCGATGTCGCAAAAGGGCCCTAGCAAGAAATAACAAAGTGTTGGAGATCCCTGACAATGAGGTACCAGACCCCACCATAATAGTCTTGGAGAAGATGACAATTTCATCAGCCTCCAATAGTATCAACCAGTTGAAGAGTCTGTCTGGCCTCATCAGTGCAACTGTTGATTTGTGTGATTCTCTAAATCTTTTGTTTTATAGCCAACAGTTCCAGGGGCACAAGGAGTCGAAGGCAAAATCTAAATATGATGGCAAGGAGGATGATAAGAAGTTAGATGAGGACTACAAGGAAGACTGCTTGGCCTCTTGGCTGTCCATTCTATGGGATGTTTTTTTTACCATATTCTATTATTTTTATATGGGCACAAGCTACTCTGCATGGTGCTTGCATGATTAGTTTTTGTCTTTGTTAGTTCTATTTTGCGTCTTTCTTTTCTGATGGCCATAATATTTGGCTTCCATAGTTTAGTTTGGTTGTATTCTGTTGGAAGAGTAGGTCTTGGCCCTTTTTGTTGTCAGTTTAAACTTTTAGGGCTTGGCCTTTGTCCAGTTGGTCAATGGACCCTATTTTGTAAAATGGTTTTGGGTCAACCAGTTAAAACCCGGTGTTAATTATAATATTCTCTTACTTACCAAAAAAAAAATATGGGATATTATAATAAATTCTTATCTATCTAGTTTTATAAGTAATTTTTTAACAATGGTTAGAAGAATCCAAATAATAATGGGTACATTACAATCTATGCTTATGCATGATGTTATATTTGACTACTACTAAATGTGACCTCTAAATTTAACAATATTATTTAAAAATATATCTTCAATTAGATTTATTACTATTATCTATGCCCTAAAACCTAAGGTATAGCAATATAGACCATGGTGCATGTGGTAGTATTTGAAAATATGATTAGGTTTCCTCTTCATAGAAAGGACAATGCTTGTAGAGGAAATAATTTGGGAGGGTCAAGCTTGCTAAAATTCACATTTATGAGTTTAGAATTATGAGAAATATGGTTGTAAACTATTGTAAGATCAAGGAAAGAGTTACGCAAAAGTAATACTTCAAAATATATAGGATCTCTATATGGAAAAATTTATTCATGATATCAACCATATTTATAGATTCCACATGATGGAAATTCATATCAAAGATTTTATAATTAGTCAATAAATATATTAGGTGGTCTATCAATGAGGGAGATTCTATAAATTTATTGTTTGAAACTTGGTTGAATATTGATCCTCTTATTTTTTATCCAAGTTTGAATCAAGTGGACCAATCCTCTTTGGGTTGTAGAGTTTTGAAGTAGCAAATTATATTATGCAAATAATAAGTCTAGATCGTGGATATTTATTATCAATTTTGTTGAAGGAGATGATGCCAAATTGGTAATGAAATACCAGTAGAATATGTAGTTAGAGTTTTATTTGATCCTATTTTTTGAAGAATGAGAAGGTTTATAATTTATAGAGAGATGGTAATTACCTAAGATAAGTATTTAATATTATAATATTTTATTAATAATATAATATTGTATAATAGTATAAAATTATAATAGATATAATTATTTGACATGCATAGATAAGTGGTAGTGGTAGGCAGTTGATAATTATAAATGTGAGAAAAGACTCATAGAGGGAGGATGGAGAGAAGAATATTGTATTTATCTCAAGTTGTGAAATATTAAGGAATGGCTTCCTTCTAATAAATAAAGGGTATTGTACGATTTTTACCTACATTAAGTTTTTTATTATTAATTGAATAAATTGAAGAATTTGAATGTTTTATCTTATGAATTTTCATGAATTAATTTAATGTGTTTTCAGCATACATGTAAATGTTCTTATGTTCATTGAGAGTACGAGTTTTAAATATTTTTGCAAATTAGTACTAATTCTTATGGATGAGAAACGATATTCATAACAAGTGGTATTAGAGCACTTTCCAAGGTAATGTTTTGTTGTAGAAGCTTTAGTACCAAAGGACATTCTAGGGATGAGTTCAACTCTAAAAATTTTAGTTCTTAATAAGCACCTCGCTAATAATCTCTTGCAAGATTTTGTGTAAGTCTTGATCGCTTAACTAGGGGACGTTCTTGGGCTAATAATTTCCCTAAAAATTATTATGAGGAGTACCCCAAGAACCCTAGAGTAACTAATGTAAGTATGTTACCAGTTAAAAAGGTCAAATACCCCACACCCCATAAATAGTATTTTAACCCTATGAGAGTATACAAAGATTTTTCATTTAGAAGTAAAATCATGATTGATTTCTCAATAATTATTTATTAATGGAATATTATTGGTAATTAGAGAACTCGCTTAGACACCCAGGTGTTGTAGGTGAGTTGGAGAGGAGAGGGCAATCCTCCAAGGGAGGTCCCAGGTTCAAATCTCCACCCTACCAAAAAGTTGAATTGGGTATCTAAAATCCAATTGATAATGTTGGTGCGGGCAGGGTCGGGTGTGACCCCCGGGTGACTTTGACGGTGTATAACCCCCTGTTCATGGTCTCTTAGACCAAGGCGGCTCTGCAAGGGATTTTTCGCTTAAAATAAAAAAAGAGAACTCGTTTAGACAACCTTTGTTGCCAATGAGATTTACATTAATCCACTACGAAGCTAAAGTCTATGACCTATTTTTTTTCAATAATTTCCATAATAGATTTAGTAGAGTAGACATTTACTAGTATGAAAACAACTAATTTGTAGTTGATAATAGTTTTTCAAACAAAAAAATAAGAAAATAAAAAAAATAGTTTGCAGGTGGTAGTAAACACTTGTAGTTAGTAGAAGTTTACCAAAAATATGAGTTTACAGAGCAAGCCATTATAAATGCTAGTTTAAGTGTAGAAAAACTCAATTCAGAAATCAAGTCATTATAAAAAATAGTCTACCAAGGAGGTTTTTATTAGTTTCCAAAAGTACATAATCTACAAGTAGTTAACAATTGTAAGCTAAGTGTAAAAAACTATCCATAGAGTAGTAATTTGTAGTTTAGTTGCAATTCATGGAGAAGTAACCACAATTTGCTAACAATATCAAAATATCCAATCTGTAATTTGGTAACAGTTCAAAAAAAATGTTTGTAGTTTGATTACAATTTGGAAAAACAATTTTTGTAGTTGGTAGTAATCAAAAAGTTTCAATTTGTTCAAAAAAAGTCTATATTTTGGTAATAATTTGGAAAAAAAGAAGAAAAAATCTAAAATTTGGCAACAATTTGGTGGTAATTTTTTTAAAGAAATAGATAGATAGATAGATAGATAGAGAGAGAGAGAGAGAGAGAGAGAGAAGTTTGTAGTTTAGTTATAGTACACAAAGAAAAATCCAAGTTTTGAATTTTTTTGGATTTAAGGTAATGGATTTGCCAATATTCACCGAAAAGAATGATGATGCTAGGGGATGGTGGAGAATTTTTAAATCTTTAAATAATTTTGAATGGAAAGGTAAGATTTATAATTCTTTCAATGGGAAGTTGCATCATGGTTTATAAACTTTAAGTGGATCCATCAGAATACATTCACATTGAGAGGAATTTGAAGATGCATTCTTAATTAGATGGATATAAAAAAAAAAAAAGTGGTTAAGAACCAAGTTGAAAAAATGGAACTAAAGAGACTTGAAAATTTTGAAGAAGTTACTAGAAGAAAAAGGTAAGGATGACAATATGCAGATTAAAGGAAGAACAACATGGGAATTACTTGAGTCAAACAATGTTAAAAAAGGTTTATGTCTACTAAAATATAATAAACAAACAAAATAAATAGATAAACTACACCCCGTGTAGAAGAAATAAATATCCAAACAAGTTCAAAAAAATTGGCAAATCAAAAAGAGAAGGATGATAGTGCACAAACTGAAGGAAGAACCAATGATTGTGTAGAAAATTTTGAAAATACGAAAACATTGATAAAAGGGGTAAATACTCTTTATGAGGAACAAAAAAATGAGCAAAGAGGACATGATAGAAGGAAAAAATATAGATGACAATGTGCAAGTTGAAAGAACCACATCATTGGTATCAGATAAGCCAAAGAGTGGTTAGAGGGATTTGTTCAATTTTAAAAATTCTATTTTGCATGTTCATGGCTGCATCCAGAAGGATAATGTTATTATTTTTTAAACCCTGGCAATAAATACAACGTAACTAATATGTCTTTGGCAAAGAGGTTGCAGGTTTAGGAAAATAATATTAAAGACATACAACTTGAGGATACAAATGTTCAAGTTTTTAAATATTTGAAGATCACCATAGACAAATATATTTTACATTCATATTTTTATGCTATTGAGATGGATGATGCAAACATTGTTCTTGGTTATCCTTAGTTAAATTATTTAGGTACTATTAATTTTAATATACAAAAGAATTTCATGAAGTTTTGGTATAGGAAAAATAAAATAACAATACAAGTTATTTCCTAGTATAAGAAGCAAGAATCCAAAGAAAAATGAGAAGCAATTATAGTAGGGAAACAATTTGAGAAACCAATAGAAAAATTAAAAGTTGAATCACCAAAAACAACAATAGTTTAGTAAAATATAGTAACAAATATCCAAAAAACTATGTCAAAGATCAAGGAAACTTTCAAAAAAATTAATTAAGAAACAAAAGAACCTAAAATAGAGGTGAAGGAGGAGGTAGTAGTAGAAATCAAAGAAGAAGCAAAAGTAGAGTCCAAGGATGAACCAAAATATGGAAGCATGATAAAGGAGCATAAAATAAAATAACAAAATACTAAAGAATTAAAGCTAATAGAAAGTCAGGTTAAGGTTGCAACATATTTCCACTCACACCATTAGGAGTGATAACAATATTGGAGGCATGGTTGAAGGCAACAATATTACGGTTCTACATTGGATCATAAGAGCACCAACTATGACAATGTTTGGAAAAGAAAGCATAGTGAATTTGGTTTCTAGAGTAGTGTAATAGCATGAAGGAAAAAATGGATCCATCATTTGAGTTACCCATGTAGAGGAGCAGAAATATGGAGCTAAAAAAATAGTCTTAGATACCCAAGTGGCAAAAGTAAGCATGGATGAAAAAGAACTGCTAGTAGAAAGATACCTCCAACACATGGAACCAACTTCCAAAAATTCAAATGGTAAAGCATATCGAAATCAGCAAAGACCACCACTAATTTGAGTTTCACTAGGATGGATAGATGTCAAGATGGATACCAGTTCACAAAAAGGTTCATGAAAATATTTTGTTAAGTCTCTTCTTATGTTTTGAGGATGAAACATTTTGTAAGGGGATGGAATGTTAAGTACCCAAGATAAGTATTTAATATTATAATAGATGTGATTACCTCACATGCATGGATAAGTGATAGTGTTAGGTAGTTGAGCATTATAAAAAAGAACAAAGACTCATAGAGGGAGGATGAAGAGAAGAATATTGTATTTATATCAAGTTGAGATATATTGAGTGGGTTCCTTCCAATATGAAGCATTGTACTATTTTTCCCTATCTCAAGGGTTTGATTGTTAATTGAATAAATTTAAGAATTTACACATTTTATCTTATATGTGTTATTCATGAACTAATTTAATGAGTTTGTAGCATACATGTGAATGTTCTTATATTCATTGAGAGTATGAGTTCTTAATATTTCTATAAATTGGTAGTAAAACTTGTGGATGAGTAAGGAGGTTCATAACATATTCAGAGTTCCAATTGATCCAATTTTTTGAAGAATGAGAAGTGTTATAATTTATAGATTTATGGTGGTTACTTGGTCAAGTTTGGATACAAATATGTAAAGCCGTAAAAATTTATCATTCCCTAAGAGTTTTTTTAGAAGAAAATTTTGTCATCTAAAGACCTTCCTAAGGCTTTGACACTCATTTGGATATTAATAAGGAGGAAAATTCTTATGCATAATACTTTATAAAATTAATATTAATATCCTTCTAGGTATGTTTTATCTAAGAAGGACCTTAAAACATTGGATCATCTACCTCTTCATTAAAACTTTGATTCCACTATTTGGATTTCATTTATTAAAAAAACAATAATATGATAGGTTTATCAATTAACATTAGAAGGATTGGTGAAATGTGAATTAGGTATTTCAAATCAAAACTATAAGGCAATCTATGGAGGATTATATCTATTATTATTTGCTAAAAAAAATGGTTTGAAAGAAACACTAGAACATTCAATAACAAATATTAAAACTATAGATAACTTTATATTTGTATTCTTGCCTCTCTTAGGTGCTTGTAGGCATGTTACTTATCATAATAAGTATATGTGTTGTATTCTTGATAGTAGTATTTAAATATACATGAAAAGGTGATATGTAATAATAATGTTAGCATAAATTATTTGTATTGGTCAATGGTAGATTAAAATGTTTGAAGTTGTGTTTATCACATTTATATTCATGATACTCGAAACAAAATCTTATTAGAGCTAGTAGAGATGGTGATTTGTAGAACAATAAACGAGGAATTCTTGTCACATACTTAAAATCATATTAAAATTCAAAGACCAACTACGCAAATTATAGGAGACTTATTATAGGGACCAAGAATTCCATTAAAAAGGTTGGATATATATTTCATTCAAAGGATTCATTGATTAATAGTTATATTGACAACATAAATTAACATAAATACTAGACCAACAATATCATTATTATTACCCACATGTTGTAGGTGAGTTTGAGAGAGTAGGAAAATTCTCCAAGGGAGGTCCCTGGTTAGAATATCCACCCTACCAAATGCACATTGGGTACCCAAAATCCAGTTGATAATGTTGGTGTGGTTAAGGCCGAGTGCGACTTCCAAGTGATTTTGATGGTGTAGAACCCCCTGGTCGTGGTTTCTCAGAACAAGGTAGCCTTGCAAGGGGTTTTTCGCTAAATTTAAAAAAAACAATAGCATTATTCTTGATGTCTAGATCTATTATTAACAAATGTAGCATCATAAAAATATTAATTTATTTATATAGAAGGTATTATTAAGGAAAGATATTTCTTAGTAACAAAACTCAAATATAGAAGAGTTAATTGAGATGGCATTCTAGTTAGCTTTGATATGGTCACATTGTTCACAAAAATCCTTATTGATGGAAACTTTATGTGTGAAGTAATATTATAGATATAACGACTATAAAACTAGTGGAATTATATCTGGAATCAACATTCTTTAGTTTTTTTGGGTAGTATTTATGAACAAATAGAAGGCTAAAGAATTTGAAATAACACCTTTGTTAGTAAGAAGACGTAACAACAAAAAATAAGTCTCCTATTTTACAACAAAAATAGCAAAAAAATGTAGTCTTCTATTTTACACCAACAAGAGCAAAAAAATAAACACTAACTAAAACCAAAAACAACCAACATTATGACATCCATAAAACCAATATCTTTTATATCTCTCATAAAACTTTTATAAATGTTTCTCTTGTCGGGTTACTTTAAATAATGCAACAATACATGCAATTTATACTTTCCAAACAATGGGAATGAATGTAGGATACGATAGGCTAAAAGTCATGTCCCTTCTTCTTCAACAACCTTTAAGATTTTTTTTTATGTTTGTTCTTTTGTTTTCCTAAGTCATTTCCCTTCTTCTTCAACAACCTTTAAGATTTTTTTTTATGTTTGTTCTTTTGTTTTCCTCTTTTTAGCAGCTGGAAAGATCAACATCAAATATCAACAATGGCATGGCAATGGGATCACCAATTTTCCTATTCATTATAAATCTATACTTGAAACACTTTAAAAAGAAAACAATAAAGACCTATCATCTAAAATTCATATCACAAGATAGTTTGTTCATGATATTTTTCAAATTGGCCTCATGCGAAAGAGGAAATAAATAAAAAATCTTCATACATATAAATAGTATATGCCAACAAAACCAATTTACAAGAGGACTAGATGTTAATAATTACCCACCATTTCCAAATGTTTTAATAGGATAGAAAGTGGATGAAATTTTTAAAATATGGGTTAAATTAAAACAAAACACACAAAGGCCTTTATATATAGCCAATATACTTACCACCACTCACCTCAAAAAGAGGCAATGCTAAATACTTTAGAGGAGCAGTAGAAGTATTATACAATAGCCATTTGTAAAAGGAAAGAACACACATAACAAGTTTTCTCTAAAAAATGGATATCCTAAAATAAATTTATATTTATATTTGGCGTCTATAAAATATGATAAAATGAGAAGGCTATGGTTTTTTTCCTTGAAATCCTAGATGTTCCAAATACCTATGTTCATCTCCTAAAGCATGAAATATTTTGGAGTGATACCATGCTTAATGTTTAATTTTTAAAATGATTAAATTTTGATTAAGTAGAAATTTGTAGGTTCAAATTTCATTTCAAATTTAAATCTTTATCCTAGTTTTTATTGCCTCAAATCTAAAAAAAATTATTGATTGACTTTTTAAGTAAATTGAATCTAATACATTGAAAACATGTTAAATGGTTTCTAAATATATATATTTTTAAAGTAACTTTATATTACTTTTAAAAAAATAAGAGTTACTATTCAAGGATCCATCGCAAGAAGAAACAAAGTTCAAGATACTAGAAGCTGAAAATAAAAATAGTAAAAAGTTCAAACCTTGGGGGCACACTACCAACTTTAGCAAAGGTAGTAGTCTATGCTGAATCATTTGAATGTGCATCAGATCGATGACGACGGTATGAACCCCGAGAAACCGGTGTTCTCCATATCATGTTGGGTCAATAAAAACGAGACGGATAGGTTGTTGGGAGCAATCCCTATGGTTTGAACCCTATGCTTGTCAATTACTAAAAATAGTGGTTGTAACGAACTCCTCTATGTAACAAAAAAGAATAGTAAAAAGTGGGAACCCAACCCAAGAACACACATAGTTTAGGGAAACACAAATAGAAAACACTAAAGAGTGAGAACCTAGTCCAAAAACAAAATCAAGGGAACTACTAACTAAAAATAGAAAACAATAAACAAGAGGAGCCTAGCCCAAGAACAAATTGAGGTTAGGTAACTATAAACTGAAAATAGAAAACAATAAATGAGAATCAAAATAAGTTAAAAATTCATGTTCCTCTTGGTTCCTCGATCTTGAGGTCTTGGACTTCTTGTTGTTGGAGATGCATCGTTGTGAGCTTAGTTATCAAATTCATCAAATTTTTTAGTTTGAAGTTTGAAATTCATCGAATTTAAAATCTTAGCGCATAAATTCAATGAACAAACCCTAAATTTGAAAATACAAAAATTGCGTGGGAAATAGGCATGAAAGGAAAAACACCCACATGTTTTTTTTTATCCTCATAAATACAAGCATGCAACTTGGTATGTTAATGTGTGATTTTGTTTTTTAAGAAGCACTCATCACATCTAAATTTAGGTAATTTATCATTTGTTCATCCCCAACTCTGGGTTGACCAAATGTATAAATCACTAGCAACTTGTCTAGCAAAGTTTTCCTTTTATGGTAGAGAAGAATTATAGGGAACAACACCGCAAGAGCATCGCCCACATTATAACTCTGACGTTATAATATCTAGGAATGACCCATATATATGGACTATCCACAAATGAATTATTTGTATCAAATTATTTCAAAGAAGTGCTTTAGGCATGACATCTGGAAAAGAATGCTCTTACAAAAGAACAATTTCAAGTAGACTGAGTCTTTGCAATGTAAATTACCAAATATTTAATGTTAAGGCTTGTTCATGCTATGGTATTGCTAATGTAAATTAGCAAATGTTTAATGGTTGAAGTAGTAATTTTTCTTTACCCAGATTCAGGGATGAATAGAAGAAAAATTATCAAAAACATTCATCTCATCAACAACAAAAGCCTTACATTTACACTCCATAAAAAACAACCACTATAATTTTTAACATACATTAATTTTTTAAATTCACTGTGTCATTATACCTCAAAATTTTCTACGTGGTGCAAAATGTATACAAGGAATCAAATCAGTCCATTTAGTGCTCTAGTACCAAATTGCATGCAGAAGACATATCCAGTGTTATTATTTTGAATGATTTACTAAACTAGACAATTTGACTGGATGAGTACCCAATTTTCGAGTTTATTATTGTTATTATTATTTCCAATTCCAATTAGGGTGTGGGACAACGTGATTGAAAAATATTATATCGAATCCAAAAAAATGTTAAGTGCATATACTAAGTTCATATATTCACATTTATAATATATCAAATTTTACGTCAAATTTTATTTCAAATTTTTAAATATGTTAATTTTTTTTTGAACTTCAAGAGTGTCGAATTCGAACACAAACTCGAACTTGATAACTAAGGTTGTGAGCCTGTTTTTGACCCTTTTGAAAAATGTTGGCTCCCTTGGGAGAGAGGGGAGGGTGAGACTTGGGCCATAGTGCATGGGACGTTTACCCAATGATCCAATAGAGACTACAAATGTTAGACTTAGAGAACCACATTATTGGTCTAATCTTGAATTTGCATTGATACATTCAAGCATATCATAGGCTTAACATATGTTAAACAATTTGTGAATGCATTTACATTAAAAATAAGTAAATAAATAACATTATTTCTATTTTTCGTACATTAAACAAAATCTCTATTTTAAAAAATATGTCAAATATTATCAATGATTTTAGGTAAGCTAGTCCTGTTTCCTAGAATGATCGATGATTGTAAGTAAACTAGTAGAATGATCATGTGCGAGAAAATAGCCTAGACCTGAAAGTTCTGAACAAGTTGTGAAGCCATGTCTATGTTACGTGGGCTTTGAAACAAAACTAAAACAACACTTAATAAATTCACAACAATGACAAAAGGACATCTAAGGTGAGTGGCCCTGAAGTGGACTATGTGTTCCTCAATAAACAAACCCTAGTATAGAAAACACTGATCCACCTTTGGCACTAAACCTACATCCCATACTATGTGAAAGTTATGGTACCAAACCGCATTGGAAGACTGAAGTCCCCACTTTACATTAAGTGTTGGTAGCATGGGCAGGTGGAGAACAACCTTTAAAGTATTTATAACTCTTGAACAGAATATCTGTAAACCATTTCCAGTCTTTCCACCATAGAGGAGGGCTCCTTACCCCAATTTTGTCGAGCATGTCATGGGGGACGAAATCCATAACCGCTAGAAAAATTTCCTTGTCCTTTTCTGTCAAGTTGAATGGAGTCTTGACTTCTGCATTGGCCTTCTTCTTCGCCAAAGCTTTTATAATTCGACGTTAGCGGCTCCATCTGTCCCTGATTTTTCAGTTTTAACTAGTGAGCATTCGTGGCTTCACTCACGGCTTTCTCGAAGTGCAATTCCATCTGTTGAATAATGCTGACGCCCCACCCCCCCTTCCCATTCCCTTGAGCGCACAGCAATGCCCACCAAATCCCGAAGAATCTGCCTCCGGTCGGTCGATGTGGAAGTAGGGTTGATGGTCCGCTTCTAGGGACCCACCCATTTGGCTGAAATGTACCGAAATTTCCTCCACAGCGGAATGTGCATCTCCTTCGTTTTCAACGACCGCCTCGCCGCGTCACACATTATCTTCACAACCTGAAGGAGTTTATCTGCCTTCCAACGAACAAAGAGGGCAACACCTGTAGCAATCTTTTTGCATTGCGCCGTAGGCCGAGCGATCTCAAATTGCCCTCGGAAATCAATGTCCACGAACAATCGATCTTTCTTCGTCTCCGACATTACCTCTAAAATAACATCGATCAATTCGTAATCGCCTGCCTGACCGAAACAAACAGGATAAAAATCAGAATCACAACAAATTGCCATGTCATGTGAAATAAGTGCTAGTCCAATCAATAGATCGTTGTGCCGTCCTGAAAAAGATAAAATATATATAATTATTACATCTCATTGCGATTTGGGGTAGGAAAATGTAGACGGACTGACCTGCAGGGTAGCCATTGGTTTGCTCCCACCGGGACTTGCAGATCCCTGCATTATATCCGCCGTACCTCAGACTGTTCATTACAAATCGGCGTACAGAGCTCTTGTGGAACTCGTTCTCAAGACCTGCTTTTTCTTTAGCAGTCGCTAGAGCTTGGGTCACATCTCGAAGCAACATGAACTCCAGTGTAGTACTACAGGATGAAACGCCCTGCACATTGAGCGGGATACATATTAGCAAGACCAACCAGATGACACGACAAGGCGTAGAGGCGAAAGTGACCGTAATTATAACTATGTACCTCCAACATCTCACAGGTGTACACGTCCACAGCTGAAATGGAGTCCTGAGCTCCAGAAATCTCAGCATCGCTTCCGCACTCTTGGGAAAAGGTCGGCCCAGAAGAATGAGGAGATTTTTGTGCTTCATGTTGTTGTTCGTCTAAGAAGCCAGTAATCATGTGGCTGAGATTGCTGAGAATGGTGGAGTCCATATCGTGATCGCTTCCACTTGTGCTGAAGGAAGAGGAGCACATGCGTGCATTTGAAGGAGGGCAGAAATGTTGGGCTGGCGGAGCGTGTCATTGAAGATGGCGAATGTTGAAATGTGCGTCTTCTGATGAGTCTCGAGGCAGGTGCGCTTAGTTGGAGTTCAAGGCGGAGAGGGTATTTAAATCACGGTATTGAAAAATATTCCACCCACAAAACGAATTTGCAAAAAGCATATGCTCGCATACGCACATGGGAAAAAGAAAACAATTGAATTTGCAAAAAGCATATGCTCGAAAGAAAACAATTGCAGAAACAACTCGCGATAAGGATGCCATTTACTAGTAGGATGCCATTTAATAGCCCTGTGATATTGCATCACATCACGTGACTAGGATCATTTCGGCTGCTTACCGACGTTTCAAATGCATATCCGTATAAATATAAATTTTGTAAGGGTTAGTGAATTGGTAAATGTTTGTTTGGTTAAATATTATTAAAAAATATTAACCTATTTGCAAAGATTAAAATAATAATCTGGTATAAATATTTTAAGTATACCCCAAATCTATGTATCCAACAAACCAAAAGCAGCTCCTCACATGACGACATACCAAACAAAACATTACGAATTAACCGTCGCAAACCCTTGAACATCAAGAGATGACATGCGGTACCACCTACTCTCCCCGCTAATACTCGTGTCAAGCACACGAGGGAGGTTCCAGAGGATAAGATCGCAGCATCGTCAACTATAGCCACAAGCTCAATATATTTAAAGAAAAATACACGACCAAACACATGCGTAGACTTTCTGACAGTAGAAACAAATTTTAAAAATAGTTGGAGGGTTCGTGTCTCCTCAAACGTGAAAAATGTTCTTCGCGATTACAAATCTTCTTATCTTCATTACATCTTTAAAAAAACATTCAAATAGATAAATAAATTTAACATATATCTTATGTTGGATAGGTTTTCCCAAAAGGTTTTTCATCAATCAAATAAATCATATATAAACTTCCGCTCTTCACTTATAATAATTAAAAATAATAATAATTTTAGTTGGTGTTTCTAATTATTATTTAATGTTTTGATAGTATTAATTGCTAAAATTAAATGTTTAGAGCTATTAAAGTTATAAAAAAAGTACTTTTATTTAATTTTTTTTTAGAGGTATCTAATTTAATAAAAAAATTAAACATTGTTATGTTTAGATTATAATTTTAGCTTGTTTGAATGATAAAAAAAATTACAGTTTTATTATATTAATAATTATAATTTAATTAATATATATATATATATATATATATATATATATATATATATATATATATATATATTAATGATTTTTAAGCTTATCTAAAGGTCAATATGTTCTTGGTTCAACAGATTGGGATAAATAATTGATGTAGCCCATACTAAGGTTCAAATATTGACAACACAAAATAGCTCAATGTGATTAAATCTATGTAAAAAGGAAAGTATAACCCTTCCAAAACCCTACTTAAAAGATAAACCAAAAGTCCTATATATTGCATAATCAACCAAATTCTAAATCTTTGGGCATTTTATTGCCTCCTTAGGAATAATACTTCATTTAAGAGCATCTTGAACATAATTTTCATTTGTCTAGTATGACCAAGGATTGGAAGTTTGAAGCTGAATGATTGGGTACAACGAGAGGAGTCAAGACTGGAACTATGTTCACAATTGAAGTGGGCTAAAAATGTTGTGGACTATATAATCGAAGAGGCTAATAATGGGGTTGGTGTTTGGAAACAAGGGCATGGGGGGCCTGGGAGCTAGCCTTCCTATATGAATGAGGTAATTCTCTACTTGAATCATTATGCCATAGAAAACTGAGAAGGAGTTTCCTCCCTTAGACATAATAATCATGATGGTATTTGAATTGAAACTATTCATAGAGTATATGAATGTCATACCTAGGGTAGCTCATCTTTCATCCAAAATTCTATATGAGGTTTTATTAAATCAGGTACTCAAATCATTATATAGTGAGTCCTAACTATATCAAGAAAGCCCCACCAAGGAGATAAGGGGCCCAAAGGTTCTATCTACATATCACATAGTTGATGCCATGAAGGAGATAAGAATGCCACCAAGGAGAAGCTTGTACCAAAAGCTATCAATAAGCTTGAAATTCCCCATGCCATGAGGTAAAGTTGATCACCCAAACAAGCAAATAAATTTAACCTTTTTGGTGATAACTAAACTAATTCCTAATATAAATAAATATATCAAATCCTTTTCGATAATAATTGACAAGAGTCAACTATCAATTAGGGTTCTACCTTTTCTATGGCCTTGGATCCATTCCTTGGATAGAAGGAAGGGTCAAAAAACCAATTCAACCTCTCTAAGAAATTTGGATTCAAAAGACTGGATATCCTAGGTAGTTAATAAGGAGACACCCATAACAGACCTAAGAAGCATAACCTAATAATTAGAGAGGAATCAAGGAAGGAGGATAAAATCTACAAGGTTAATGCTGGTACACTTGTCAAGGATTACTTAGTTGCATATGATCTCCTCCTAAAATTTATGATAGGAGAGAAAAATGGGGGATGCAAAAGCTAAACCAAATAACAAAATAGCCCAAAAAGCAGAGAAGCCTAGAGGATTTGATGAAGAAGTAGCCAATTAAGAGACTAAGCGATGATGATATCGTCATCCACTTGATAAAAGAATAATTTTTAATACAACCATAGAGACAATATAAATATAAAAAATACCTCAAGGATCTATAAAGAGGGCCCTAATAGGGAGATGAGTTATTCAGAGTTTGGAGTGAAGCAAGGACAAGTGTAGAATCAAATTCTAGACTCTTTTATCTGAATTGACAAGAGTTAGACTAAATTGAAACCCTTTTGAAAGCCTGAAGCAACAATATATGCAAAGTAACTATAACCAAGAGGGAAAATAAATGTGAACAGACCCATCCAATTTAATATCCGGTAATCATGGGGTGATGGTAATATCAGGGCACCAGATCAAAGTAAACAAAAAGTTAACCACAAAAATAATTAACCAGACTAAAAATGTGTGAAAGTCCAAAAATTGTAAGTTTGAGCAAAGAGTAAAGAGAGAGTTATCACCTGAATCCTAGTCAATATGGCACCACCCAAGCCCCAATATTTTAGAAAATCAAATTTTACCTTGCAGGCTTTCACCCCTTTACCACTGCATGGAATACCATTTCCCTTAATCCCACCTACTATGTAGAGGTGTACAATCTTCATTCTTTGAAAATTGCATGTCCAATGAGGCCATTAACGCATTGAAGACACCAACATTAAGCCCATCAAGAAATCATCATAAACCTAACAACATTAATAGCGACCTAAGTAAAAATTTTGAAAATGAGGAAGGAGGGGAATTTTAAATTTGGAAAGGGAAATTATTTACCTCACACCTATCTATAAATATTAATTTTTTCTTCATTGTAAAGGAGTTGTGATTTGTTATTGTATCAAGCATCTGATCTATGTCATATTCTCTCTCTATTTTCCACTTTATTTCTCAGTTTGGACTCAAGCCTTGATCTAGCTGCATGTATAGGCTATCGATCCTCTTTTGGTTATACATAGTAAAATCTATATTTAATTCACTATATTCAATGTGATAATTTTATCCTCCTTTCTGCACTGGTTTTGATGCTTTATTTTCCTATTTTTTGAACTTGTTATGTATTTTCTTCTTTGTAGATAATATTGCTCTCAAATATGATATTATTTTCTTGTGTTGTTCCTTGAAGGCTTACAGGTTCGACTGTTAACTATATTAAAATTTTATTGGCCCCAATAAATGGTTATAATTATGGAAAAACCCTATTTATGAGTCCTAGTCTTCACTAGTTATTCTACAATCATAGAAAGACTCTATAGCTAAGTCCTAGTCTTCACTAGTTTTTTTTGCAACTATGGAAAGACTCTAGCTTTTTGCTTACTTTGATATTACAATAGATTCTAGGTCTATCTCCCTTTAAAGTAGACAAACTCTAAATCAATTTTATCAAGTTGGACAAAAATTATTTTTTATATGCAACTAAATAAATTCAACCTATGCAAGAAACTACTTGTTGTAGCTCTAATACCACTGATGGATTTTGAAGCCTTAATATCGATATGAACCTCGAAGGATAAATTTCACTAGATCAAATATATGATAGCCACAATATAGTAATATCAATATAATGATGTAATCAAACTAATGATCCAATTAACATGTAAATCAAGGCTTATAATATATCAACTAACAATTATTAAAAGTAGAAATATATGAATGTAAATAGCTAAAATCATACATGTATAAAGCATGTAGCATAACTTACAATATTAATTGCTCAAAATGTATGTTGTCTTTATTACTCCTCTTTCACTTACAAATGTATCACAAACTCTATTACAATGATCATAACTTTGCTTGGTATTCTATACTTGCTATGCTCACTATGTTCAATATGCTCCTCCATGGAGTAATATATGACCATTGTAGAGTGACTCTTTAGATACCTGACTCTTCCTTTTCTTATGCCAAGTCACATGAGTATTGGATTCTCTACTTGACACTTGCATATACATGACTCTATCTTGTATGCACACCTATACATGAATCTTAACTTAGTACTCTCTAAGGACACCTATGCACACTTACATATGAGACACTTGTGCACATATACACACATTAAAATTGCACACTCATTTACATGACACTTGTGCATTTCGTACACGTTATTACATTATGTAAAATATTTACTCACACTCTAATCTAAGACTTGAACCTAGTCTAATATTTACAAGGTGTACCATGAAGGTACCACGGGGTAACATTAGCATGTACCAAATAATGTAATATTCTCAAACTGAATTGAAGTACCATAGAAGAAATTAATACTCATATACTACAACAATCAAATATTTAAAAATTATTCATAATCTATTATTCCATGAGCACACCAAACACATTGAGATTTAGTGCTACATCATACATAAACATGTTTAATAACACAAAATTCAATTCTATTTTTGTCCCACTGAAAAAAAATTTGCAAGTCTCTTCACCAAATCTTTTACAAGTATGAAGTTTGAAAGATTTTAAAAAAAATTCTTGCACTTTGATGTAATAATAAGGAATGATAGATATTTCATTATATGTCAATTGAAGCCATCGCAGGACAATATAATATGTTTCATGACCAACCATTCTTCTCTTATATAAAATAATGCATTCAATAAAATTATAATAAACCATTGTAGTTGATATCGATTAAAGGTTTTATCATTTTAATTGTTGAGTAAAATATACTAAAGTGATATCCTTTAGATACTTGAAACTTTATTGTTTTCATTCATAGACTGATCTAATCAGAAGTATGAGGGTTATCCACAATGTATGTTAAAATAAATGTATTGAATAATAATTAAATTTTAAAATGATTATATTATAATTTGAGGATATTATAATTTGAGGTCAATTACTCTTCTAAATGTCTCCTAAAATATTATTGCGAAAGCCCTTGGTCTTAGATTGCATGACCTCTTTTATCTCATCATTCATCTAGAGAAAACAAGATTCATTAAGGGTAGATACATCCTAGACAACATCATAGTTGTTTGGGAGGGAATGGAATGGGCAAGGCAATCTCAACAGAAAGCCTTATTTCTCAAGATTGATTTTTCCAAAGCCTATGATAGGATTGAGTGGCCTTTCATTTTGGCCATGTTGCAAGCCCTTGGTTTTGGTCCTAAATTTCTAAGCATTTTTAATATGTTTTTTGTAGATGCTTTGACCTACATTATTGATAGGTGATAATGGGAGACCATCACAATGACTACCAATTAATAGAGATACCAATATTGAAATCATTACCATTCGAGAGCAACTAGGGTCAGAGAGCTTCCCAATTCTTTCAAATACTCTCAGCAACAAAAATACCCTAAATTTAAACCGGCACCTTCATCATCATAATGGATTACAGATTAAGTCCTCTTTAGGATTTTCTCTCATGGGAGACACTAGAGGCTATGCAGTATCAAAGAAAGTGTTTCTAGGCTTGATTGTCATGCACAACATGAATGACCCATTTGGCACACAAGACAATGCCCTATAAAAAAGTATTAAGGATCCCTAACCCTATTGACTCTCACAAAAGATAATAGTAATCTCATGCAACTCCATGGAAACCCAAATTTTCTAAAGAAGAAGCCCATAGGAAATATTAGAGAAGCTTCTTCAATTTGTGATAGGAACCTTTCAAGAACACCCAACAAGAAGAATAATAGACATGTATGGCAACAAGTATCTTGGAGCAAACTTGAAAATTTCTTGCTAAAGAAAGTGGTTTGGGAAGCCACTTTTGAATTTTTTGTTCTACCCTATCCATAACATACTACCAGAGGTTAGTGGATGAATTCTGAAAGACAAATAATATTCTAAGAAAGTGAAAGATCTCATCATGTTTGATCCTCTTCCACCTATAATTGTTGAGCCAGAAGGCTGTGGGCATAAAAGCCTACCTATTGCATGTATTTTTTTCCATTGAATGCTTGAACTAGAGGTCAAAAAAATATATCTAAGCAATGAAGGGACTGTGCCACATTTTCTTATTCTTGAATCAAGGTGAGAAAAGAGTCATTGATAAAATTTCCATTGACCAATTTTTAGGAAGTGTCAGGAAGTGTGATCTCTTTCACACAACCTTTGGTAACAACATCAACAATATTAGCCACTAGCCAAAATTCCCTGGGTTCATACCCTTAAATTTTTCCATAAGGGTATTCGAGTCATTTTAAAAATATTTTCCAAGGAGACCAAGAACTGGATTTCATGGGCAAAAGTTAAAATGTAGTTTCACCTCTCTAAGGCTAACAAAGAAATATTTTAGGTAGTTCAAGCCACAATCCTACTTGAAATAATTCATAAAGTTGTGGTTCGAACCCTACGTCCTTGGTGGAAGGACTTAAAATAGTATCCCAACACTCCTTTCGATAACTATAAGCTATACAAAGTGTATCTTTGGCTCTCACCACATCTTCCCATGGTCCCCAAGTTAAATGAGTGATGGAGAATCTAGGAAACCAATAGAGATTGGTAGAATAGGTTTCATACTCTATGGGATGTTGTTTTGGAGCCTAAAGTGGTTCACTTTCTTTGGTATCTTCTTTTTTAGGGACTTCCTATAGGAGAACACCTTTGTCATTTAGGATTGCACATTCCCAACTATCCTTTTTATCATTGTAGGGAATCCATTGAATATTTATTTTGGTATTTCCCTAGGACTCAAGTTGCATGAAAATGGATTCATGATTTTTTTAACCTTTTAGGAAACAAACCTTTTCTTGGTCTATGGTTCTTCTTGGGGATACAACCTAAATGCCAATACATATGGAGGAAATTTGGCATATTTTAAGGGCTGAGATTAGAATTTAACATATGAAAAAATTAGAATGGAACTTTTTTCTACTCAACATGCAACTCCAAAGTTTTCTATGTATTCAAAATCTCTAATATGATCCAATGTTTTACTTCAAATTGAAGTACATGTGAACAAGGTTACCCTTAAGGTTCAACACTTGCTAACTATGTTGGATTATTGGGCAAATGCTCCTTGTATTGTGGTTTGGATTTCACCCTCTCCACCTCACCAGAGATATTATTCTTCTCAATAACAAGATCAAGTCCATAGGACTTTGACTACTCGTAGCCCTTGCCCGCAAGATTAGTGTTCCAAGGAAGGGTTTCACTCCATGCCACAATATTACCATTAAAGCTCATCATCCAATTGGGATACCACTTTATCTTAGACTATAAACAACACTTCAGAGTTGTAGGGCGATAGTTTCATGTGGGATTCAGTTCCTACAGACCCTAATATTTTCATCGGCTAGAAAAATCCTTTGGATAAGAATCCTCCTCCCTCTGGTGGTGCTACTCCTATGACGACTTAAGTACTAATACGCCTTCTACCATTTCTTTTTTGTTGATATGTTAACTATTTTATAGTTATCACGGGCCTTTTTAACCTTGGGTTGAGGTTTTGCATAGGTTTTTAAGATGTGCTTCCATACCACCCATTTTTTTGAACGATGTACTTTTATTTTCTTAATAAGATCAAGTCACTTTCACCAAAATAAATTATAGTTTTTTGAAAAGGCGAAAAAAATATATTCATAGAAAAAAACTCAAATTACAATCATAGGTCTCCCAAAATAAATTATAATTATTAACATAATTAAATTATAATTTTTTTATTTTTTATTCCAACAAGCTAAAATTATATTCTAAAGATAAAAAAAAACAAATACCTATCCCAAGATCTAATTAAAAATATGGTTTTTATCATTTGAAATAACTACTCTAAGTATTTAACTTTACTAATTAATAATTAAAAACATTAGGGTTTATAAAAACAACATTCAAATCCAATAATGTTACCCATTTTCTTATGGATAAAAAACACCACTAAAATAATTTAGTTTAACTTCACTCTTTATTTTCATCTCTTCTTCCTTGTATTTATATTTTCTAGTCTAACGTTTTTTATTAGTGAAGAGTAGAAGTTTATATATGCTTTATTGATTGATGAAAAACCTTTTCGGAAAACGTATCAACATATGATATATGTTAAATTTATTCCTTTAATTTTTTTTAAAAGATGCTGTGCAAGATGTGAAGATTTATAATCAGAATTAACATTATTCACTCTTGAGAGGACACTAACCTTTCAATTATTTTTAATATTTGTTTCTACAGTCTGTTTGGCTGTGTATTTTTCTCGAGCTTGTGGCTATTGTTGACGATGCGGCGATCTTATCCTCTGGAACAGCCGTCTTGTGTGCTTTACACGAGTATTAGCGGGGACAGCATGTGGTAACCGCATATGATCTCTATGTGATCAAGAGTTTGGGAGGGTTAATCGGTAATGTTTTGTTTGGTATGTCGTCATTTTCTTTTAAATTTTCTGAAGCCGTGGTAGGGGTAGCTGCATTTACCACTACTACTAAATTCGACGAAACGTATCCTAGTCACGTGATGTGATGCAATATTTTAGGGCTAGTCAATGCAGTTGTTTCTGCAATTGTTTTCTTTTTTCCATGTGCATATGCGAGCATATGCTTTTTGCAAATTCGTTTTGTGGGTGGAATATTTCTCAATACCGTGTTTTATATACCCTCTCCGCCTTGAACCCCCACAAAGCGCACCCTTCTATATTTCACTCGTTTGCTCTTACAAAACCACATTGTAAAGATTACTGGCTTTCTCAACCAGCGCATCTGCTTTCTTCGGGATTTGGTGGGCATTGCTGCGCTTAAGGGAATGGGAGTAGGGTGGGATGCCAGCTTTATTCAACAGATGAATTGCACTTCGAGAAAGCCGTGAGAGAAGCCACCAATGCTCACAAGTTAAAACTGAAAAATGAGGGACAGAGGCAGCCGCTTACATCGAATTATAAAAGCTTTGGCCTGGAAGACGGCCAATCCAGACTTACAACGGAGAATATGAAGTTGGGGTCTTATGTTATTGTCTTCCCTTGCGGAGAGCCGTTAACGATGTCTGGCTTGGCCACAGCCTTGGCAGAGCG
Source organism: Wollemia nobilis (assembly GCA_028583015.1). Classification (NCBI taxonomy): domain Eukaryota; kingdom Viridiplantae; phylum Streptophyta; class Pinopsida; order Araucariales; family Araucariaceae; genus Wollemia; species Wollemia nobilis. Next base: position 1,712,788 of record JAQPPZ010016856.1, on the reverse strand, counting down.
AACTCACACGGACCTTGACAAAGTATAGTAGGTTATGCTGGTTGATACTTGTGTTTTCAAGTATGACCAATGTGTGTATAGATATGAACGAAATAGTTTTGTGTGTGACGAAAGAACACCTCCATTTTTTTATAAATAATTTTAGGCATTCATATAACCTGAAACGATGAAGACAGTATTTTTTTTATAAATAAAAAGTTTGAAGAGATTCGAACCTTTACAAAGAGTTGGAAAAATGTAGGATAGTCTTTATTTTGAAAACTGAAATAATATATTCAAGAAATTCAATCATCTAAACTTAGTATACCACTTTAATATTTTTTAAGCTGGCTGGTTAAGGATCAAATTTGCTTCAGAAACCAATTAACAAGTTTTGGAGGTAAGATTCAATTTACATAAAAAATCTGTAAGTTTAGAGGCTTGAGGCAGCAACGACCGGGATAAAGTTTTAAATACAAAATAAAATTTTAATCTAGAAATTTTTTATTTAATATAAATTTAATATTAGGCATGTTAAAAATTAAAACTTGAACATCGTATCACTCCGATCTATTTTATGGTTTTAGAAGATAAATTGCAAACGAAAAAACATAGCCTTGTCATTTTGTCATATTTGATATGAATACAAATGTATTTTAAGATATTTTTTTTTTAAGAGAAAATTTGGTATGTATATATATTTTTAATGTATTTAGTATTGTAATTGAAAAAAAAAAATGGAATAGGTATGAAGAAAAAGGAAAAAATTAGGTATTGGAAAAAAAATTTGGAAATTTTTGACATTTTTTATTTATAAAATATGATAAAATCAATTTGTTATTGATTTTTTTTCATGAGTATCACAATTTTTTTGGAAAAACCAAGCTGTGAATTGGGAAATTTTTTAGAATCCGAATTTTTTTTTGCAGATTTTCTCAACTATGTTTAGTATTACATCTTTTTAAGATGGGTGATGGTCAAAATATGCTTATAGATAAAGGTTTTTACATGTTTTCTTTTAATTTATCCCATGTGTTATGATTTCATCTACTTTCTATTCTATTAAAACTTATGGAAATCGTATGTAGTTATTAACATCTAGTCTTATTATGAATTGAATTTGTTTGTATATACACATATCAAGAAGTTTTTTAACTCCTCCACATGAGATCAATTTGGAAAATACCATCAACAAACCTATCATATGACACTAATTTCAAATGATAGCTTTTGATTGTTTTCATTCTAAAGTGTTTCATATATAAATTTATAATGATTAAGAAAATTGGTGATCTCATTGTCATGCCTTCTATTTGTTCATAAATATCACGCCAAAAAACTATAGAATGTTGATTTCAAATATAATTCCATTAGTTTTATAGTTTTTTATATCTATAATATTAGTTAACACTTAATATTTCTATCAATGAGTATTTTTGTGAATAATGAGCCCATGTTAAAGTTGACTAGGATATCATCCTTACTAACTCTTTAATATTTGAGTTTGGTTCCCAAGAAAAACTATCCTTAATAATACCTTCTACATAAATAAAATAATATATTTGTGATACTACATTTGGTAATAACTAATCTAGACATCAAGAATAGTGATATGGTTGATCTAGTCTCTATACTAATTTTTTCTTGGCAATACTAATAATAATCCATGAATCCTCCAAATGAAATGTATGGTATTCTTGGTCCCTATAAGAAGTGTTCTATTTGAATAGTTGTCCATTGAAGTTCAATATGATTTTTAGTATGTGATAAGAATTTCTCATTCGTTGTTCTACAAAGCACCATGTACTAGCTTTGACAAGATTTCCTTTGGAGTATCATAAATATAAATTTGATAAACACAACATTCAAATATTTTAACCTACCATTGACTAACAAAAATTCTTTATGATAATTGTATTATTACTTAACACCCTTGTATGTATATTTAAATCTTATAATCAAGAATACAATACATATTTTCTACACTTGGACTTATTATGATGAGCAACATACCTGCAAACACTCTATAAGAGAGGGACCAATACAAATATAAATTTTTCTATAATTTGAATATTTGTTATTGAATGGGGGGTTGCCCACTAAGGGGGCTAGAAAATGATCTTGTGCTTTAACGATCAACAAATATGAAGGTTGAAGGAGCGTGGAAGGCTAGAGGCTAAAGGAGCATGGAAGGCTAGAGGTTGAATAAATGTGGAAGGCTAGAGGTTGAAGGGGTATGGAAGGTTGAACGATGAGTTGATATTTGGAGTGTCAAAGCTAAAGGAGCATGGAGGTTGGATTGGCTAAAGGAGCATGGAAGGTTTTTCTGGTTGAAGGAGCTATAGTGAAAGGTTGGGATATTGGGTGGAAGGTTGGAATAGTTGAAGGAACATGGAATTTTGATAAGGTTGAAGGAGAGTGGAAGGTTGGGCTGGTTGAAGGAGCTACAATGGAATGTTGGTATGTTGAGTGGAAGTCTATGAAGGCTGAAGGAGCATGGAAGGCTGCTTACAATGAGAAAAACAAAATTACAAAGTGTGAAGGATTAGTTTTTTTCTTGAAAAACATCTCATCTTTTAAGAGCCATATCTTCTTGAAGAGTTATCTGATTCAATTGATTCTTAGACCAACTTGTGTTGAATTTAAATAGCTTTAAAATAAGTGGTCATATACAAAAATCCAAGAAATATAAAGGGAGATATGATCCTATGAAGTCAACCATTTGGAACAAGGGCAATGATGACCAACTTGTGTTGAATTTAAATAGCTTTAAAATAAGTGTTCATATACAAAAATCCAAGAAATATAAAGGGAGATATGATCCTATGAAGTCAACCATTTGGAACAAGGGCAATGATGATTTTTCAAGTTGCAAAAAAAATTGTGAAGTGTGAAGGATTAGGATTTTTTTCCTAATAAACATCTCATCGTTTAGAAACCATATCTTCACAAATATTTATTCGATTTAGCTCATTCTTGGACCAACTTTTGCATAATTTAAATAACTTTAAAATGAGTGGTCATATGCAAAAATCTAAGCAATATTGAGGGAGATACAACACTATGAAGTCATATATTCGAAACAAGGGCAGATGATTTTTCAAGTCGCGAAAAAATAAATTACAAATATTTGCCAACTAGGATTCAAATGATGGGAAGAGTAACGAAGGGCTATAACTTCAGCAAGGAAGGAAACTAGCAATTCATATTTGGTAAAGTGGACTATGATAGTGTGATGTTTTGAAAATATTACTCTACTAAGATGAAAGGCATAGATAGTAGAGGTGAAGTTTTGATATTGTGAAGGTTGCTATAGGAAAATGTCAAGAAAGATGCTAAATTATGGAGTAATTTTATTCTTACAAAAATTTGAAAAGATACAAAAAAATGAAAATAAGAATTTAGACATGTTATTTAAAATGATGTATATTTCGAGCTATAGCATCTCATTTGAGATGAGAAGTGTATCTATTTGTAAATTCTCAAGCTATAAAGAAGAGATATGTAATTTTTCAAGGGTGGGGGACCCGAGTACAACCCCTTATTATCCAAAAAAAAAAAATCGTTATTGAAAGTTCTAGTGTTCCTTTCAAACCAATTTTTTTAGCAAATACTAATAGGTATAATCTTCCATAGAATTCCTTATAGTTTTGATTCAAAAAAACTAATTCAATATTTCATAAATCCTTCTAAATTTAATTGAGAAACCTATTATATTATTTTTTTCTTAAAATATGAACCCAAATTAATTGAATCAAAGGATTAATAAAGAAATATATGATCCAATTTTTTGAGGTTATTCTCAGATAAAAATTACCTAAAAGGACAATAATATCCATTTATAAAGTATTAAACATAATAATATTCCTCCATACTACTACCCAAAGAAATGTTAAAACCTTAGGAAGGTCTTTAGATGATGAAATATTGCTCTAAAGGAAACCCTTGAGGAATAATTATTTTAATTGCTTTAGATATTTATATTCAATATTTGACTAAGTAGATACCATCTCTCTATAAATTATAACCCATAACATCCTTTAAAAAGTGGGTCAAATGGAACTCTGATGACATCTTCTATTCATATTTCATGACCTATTTTACATTGACTTCTTTAACTAGATTAGTAATAAACATCTAAGATACATACTTATTATCCATAATGCAATTTTCTACTTCAAAATCCAAAGAGGATTACTCCACTTGATTCTAATTTGGATATAATATAAGAGGATCAACATTCAACCAAGTAGCAAACAATAAGTTTATAGAATCTCCCTCATTTATAGACCGCCTAATATATTTATTGACTAATTATAAAATCTTTGATATGAAGTTCCATCATGTGGAATCTGATGAGACACATAATGGTCTCATTATTTACATAAATACTCCATTAAAATGATGCATTAAAAGGATACATTAGTAGATAAATTATATATTTTATATGATTACTAGTCTAATTAAAGATAAAGTGTTATATTATGTTATTTGCTAACATTTTATGTTTTGTGTTAAAATCTAATACTTTTATGTCTTTTTGAGAGCAATAAAAGAGATAAAAAGCTATATATTAAAATATGGAAGCTTATTCTTTGATTAGCATAAAGTCCATGGTTCAATAACAATGAGGAGATTATTTCAAAGCACATTATGGTAAGGAAAAATACATGGTTAGAATAAGCGAAACAAATGCAGCCATGGTTGTAACAAGATAAACCCTCAACATAAAATTTGGAAGAAAAGTCTGGAATATTTCCATGCAACCAGACTTCAACAAACTACATACCAACAAAGCACTCCATCCTCCACCGATTCAAAGCACTAGATATGAGATTGCATGTCTAGAATTAGTAAATTCCATGTTGGAACAGAGCTTTTTTGGAGGACCAAATGGACTCCAAATCACGTGAAATTTGGAGGGGTGATTCCTTACGAAAATGGGTACTCAGATATTTTTATGGTTTTGAAAAAGACTTAATAATGAAGGAGATATGACCTCTACAATTTTGAGTCCCAGTTTTGCCAACCAATGGAGAACAAGTCATTGCCAGCCACAGAATATTTTCAATGGGATTCTATAGCCATGTCATTTGGTGTTTGTTTCAATTCATAGATAGGAATAATTATAGGTTTTTAGATATCTCTATTTTGGGATTTTAGTTATACCTGATGATTGGTTATACACTATAGATAGTAATATGTTGTAACAGGCCTATGAACATTCCAGGATCTGTGTTGTTTGTAAGATAATGAGAAGGATATATACTTCTATGGAGTTAGATTTTTAGGGGGGATCATATGTAGAGTGTGGAAGCAAGGGAATGTAAGCAGAATCCTGATAGATTACTTTGTAGCCATCTAGTTTGAAAGCAATATATGAATAAAGGGCAGCAGTAGTTTTCCTAGTATCTGAGTTTCTTTTGGGTTCTTCTGCTGGAAGAATAAAGGCACCCCTTCGACTGGCAGAAGCAACCCTTTTATTTCCTTGGATTTTGTAGAATAGATGATATTTCCTTTTAGCATTGAGTGTGATTTCCCTTCAGCATATAGTGTGCAAATTTGTGTGTTTTGCTGGCCAACCAATTTATTGCTTTAGTTATTTCAATTATTTCCATCCATCCAATTTACTGCTTTAGATATTTCAATTATTTCCATTATGCAAGTGTGCTCTTTAAATTTTTGCAAGAGCGTGTTGTTAAATCACAATAGAGGAACATGGCTATTACTACATATAGCCTTTAGACACTTAACCCGGATTGATAAATTAAATGATGAATTGACAACCCATCATTTTTGGTGTTGTTTTTGGAGACAACAGTGTTAGTAATAGCCATTTCCAAAGTCTGCTTAGAAATATTGTTGCCAACATCATTTAGAAATTATGTACAACCATGTTTCCTCAAATTATATTTGAGTGATCCCGTGTAGCAACTCTCCTTAGTAATCTTTCGAACCTGTTTAAGTCATTGTGTTAGGATTATTGTTTTATTCTAGTTTTCTTTTCATTTCAAAATTTGTGTGCAGTTGAATTTCATTTACATAGATGTAGGATTTTCTTTCAAGCGGGTAAAATTGAAATAAATAGATACAAATTCGCCACAAAAACCCCCCAATTGGTGCATCGAAACAAGAGAAGAATGTCTTCAAGAAATACGAATGGGGACAGTTGTGAAGCAGTCTCCTATGCTCAAGAAAGTGTAAGAGATGATTACCAAGTGATGAAAGTTCTAATATGTGGTATTTGTGAGCAAAATCATCCAACTGATGGCTGTAATTTTCTTCCTACCTTGAGGATGGCATTGAAGAAATCTAATATTTCCCAATCGATAGATCCATCCTCTCTTCTCTTGGTTCAACCTATACCCAATAAGGTTGAAGAATTACAACCTAGTTTCTTGCTACATATTCTATCCAATGAGCAATATTCCTCAGCTGCACCAGCCTCTCATGTTCCTCAAATATCAACTCATTCAATGTTAAAAGCTTTGAAGGAATCAACTTTTTCAATTTTCATCTTCATTATGCTAATATGTGGATGACCATCCTTATCCTCAATCAATGTAAAACCAGTTGTTGAGCTGACTTCCACATCATAGTTTCTATATTATACACAGAATGAGGAGGTGTCGTACATTCTCTATGATTGTTCATTTTAGAGATATGTATCACCAGCTGAGAGTCTAGAGCAGCAGCATCAACACCTATATGGAGAAATTTCATTTCATATATCCCTTTGTGTATGTGGAATTCAAGATGAGGTATGGGCATACAATACAACTTGGAAAATTTTCAATTTCTTACCCTTTGGACTGATGCTAGTTTCCAAGTTTTTAAGCTATAAAAGAAAAATATTATTATATTGGGAAGGTCCATACAGAGTTAAGGTTTTAAGCAAGGTATTAGCAATAGAGTGGCATCACTTTATGTTGATGTAAGTCTCATCTTCAACCACACAAAGAAAAAATATTGAAACTCTCTCTTCTTTAGTGCTAGAGGTCTTCATGTGCCACATACATGCTCACACACTAAAAGCACTACATATTTGCTTTGATGGAGTGCCAAATATTTCCTTTGGAAAGAGTGTCAAAGATTTATTTTGGAAAAAGTGATAAATATTTGATCTTGAAGCAACAGAGTTCTTCCAGCTCTAGAATTTAGAAAAACAGAGCTCCAGAGATTGGACACAATGTAGAGAACACCAAAGTTGAGAAAGTTTCAACTATAAAAAATATAATAAATTTGATTTCAAACTTTTATTTTCAAAGGTGAAACCAGACGGATTATGGGTGAAAACTAACCCTGGTGGTAGTTATGTGGGCGAAAACCAGCATGCTGGTGGTCACATAGGTGAAAACCATTTGGGTTGGCGGTCATATTATGAAAAAAAAAAATACACAAAAAAAAAAAGTTACTACAGTCCCCAATCATATGGATGCCAACCAGCTCTGTTGGTAGTCATATGGTTGCTAATCAACTTCAGGGTGGATCATAATGTGCAATAAGCAATCCTTAAGGCATGAAAAATGGAGGTTGAGCTCATTTCCCAAAGCATGGATTTATTGACAATGACAGGTATGCATTTTATTTTCTAATTTAGATTTAGTTAGTGTATATAAATGTGTATTTTATTTGCTGAGTATCCTTTCTCTAAAACATAGCATTAGTAAAAGTTGGAAGTAAATTTGCTATGGATTTGCATACATTCTCCTGTTACCATCTTATTGTTTTAATAATATGATAACATACTGATACAAGGAAATCATGAGGATTACAATAGGATATTTAAAGGAAGTGTACATTGATTTTACTGAATATGTATTTTGCACTAAAAGGTGCTTATACATAGCATTTCTACACTTGGAAGTTAAAAACAGTATGGTACTGAAACAATAATTTTAGACTCTGTATTTCATATCTTTCCTGATATCTCATCACTTCCATTCGAAGTTTCTTGGTATGCATGAGGACATGAAAATGTTTAAATAGAAGAGTTGTGCTTAGACATAAGTACTCTATACGAGTTGGAGAGCAGAGGATAGTGATGTATGTTGATAAAATATCTCTATGATAGTAGCACATTAACTTCCAGTGGGAGTAATCTTATGGAGCAGCATTGGTACTTCTGTTACTGCCATTTGTCAAGACCAAGATGAGGCCAGAAATATCAGGTATAAAATCTATCAAGCTTGATGCAACTTTCTAAGTATAGGAGGTAAGTAATCATAAGTGTTATAACATGTGTTGACCTTTTTAGTATTGCTACAAGAGTCATTAGTGTTATGATACTTGAGGAGTCTTGGCTAAACAATGAAAACTTGAAGCTCCATATTCCCTTCAGGAAGAGTATTTGATCATTATTATTTTTGCACTTGTAGCATTCTTTGAGCTTACACACTGGTTTCTTTATTATGATCATGCTCCTGCAATCTGGTTACACTTTGCATTGTGAGGGCCTATAGTGCAGGTGAACTCAATGACACCTTGGGTAGTTTCTTTAAGATACATTACACATGACAAAAAAATTTGATGGTAGATACAGTTAAATCAGAGCTTGTCAGATGATGTGAAGGAATTACATTCAGTGAATTCCATAAAAGAAGAGAATATTGATGATAATGAAGACATGGGATCCATGCATTCAATTGTTATGGTTGGTTGTTGACTCACAATAAAAGGAGCATGGATTAGCTACTGATAATATAAATTTACATCACATTTAACTCACATTTGAGGGGTAGGGCATTTAGAAAAATATTGGCTGAAACTACCATTTTCCAGATTTTTCTTGCTGTCCAAAAAGTACCCAGAAGCCATTTTGCAGATCTTGTATCTTTTGATGCAGATGTCCAAATATTGTGAAATTTGAGCCATATAGTTTATTAAGTATCTATTATCCATGGTTTAAATTTTAGATTCTAACTCTCTTGGAGTTGCTTCCGGTTCATCTACCAAAATGGCTTTTAAAACTATTTTTCTGTGTAATTCCCAGCTGCCAAAAAAGTGAGAAATTGTCATTTTGCAGAGTCTATAATTTTTAACCTATTTTCTCAAGTGCCTTGAAATTTGGACCATATGTTATTGGTAATGTTAAGTGTCTTAGGTCCAAATTTCAGCCTTTAAATCCTTATAAGTATCATGTAATTCACCCATAAAGACAGCCTATAACACAGTTTTCCTGTCATTTACAGCCATAATAGCTCTAGAATCTTATTGTGCAGATTTAACACTGGCTCCAGAATCTTATTGTGCAAATTTTACACAGTCCATCCCAGTTTTACACAGAGCTCTAGAATAGTAATAACCAGAATAATGAAGCCAGGAAAGCTCCAGAATGATGACAGGAGGTCCTTGGTCATGGTAATCTAAGTAAAGTAAAACTTGTTTGATTATATTTGGAAACAAATGTGCAGATTGATATCTTCATCTCAGGAAGTGTTGTTGTAAAGTGGATAACATCCATTTTTTTTATCTACTCAGTACAATGGGTTTTTTTGTTGTGGATGCAATTTTATAGAGTGTTGACAATCAGGAACAAGGGACAGTTCATAAAAATTAATGCACTTGATAGAAAAAGGAGTTTAAATTCATAAGGCAGATTTCTGAATACATGTGAAATACAGTACAAAAATGGATAATGGTTTTTTTTCTGAAGATGATGGAAAGGTGTTGTGCATGAACTGAAAGAAAAAAAAAAGTGCAAAACCAGTTCCAAACTATGAAAACAAGAATTACGCAGGTGAGAACAAAGCTTTGATATTACTGCCAATCTGAAGGATGTTTGTGATGACTAAGCTTGCTGCGGGAGCAGCAAGAAGCTAAGTGGGGGGGATGATGAGACACAAAATGGTCTCATTATTTACATAAATACTCCATTAAAACAATGCATTAAAAGGATACTTTAGTAGATAAATTACATATTTAATAATATGCTTACTAGTCTAATTAGAGATAAAGTTATATTATGTTATTTGCTAACATTTTATGTTTTATGTTAAAATCTAATACTTTTATATCTTTTTGAGAGCAATAAAAGAGATAAAAAGATATATATTAAAATATGGCAGCTTATTCTTTGATTAGCATAAAGTCCATGGTTCAATAACAATGAGGAGATTATTTCAAAGCACATTATGGTAAGGAAAAATACATGGTCAGAATAAGTGAAACAAATGCAGCCACGGTTGTAACAAGATAAACCCTCAACATAAAATTTGGAAGAAAAGTTTTGAATATTTCCATGCAGCCAGACTTCAACAAACTACAGACCAGCAAAGCACTCCATCCTCCATGGATTCAAAGCACCAGATATGAGATTGCATGTCCAGAATTAGTAAATTTCGTGTTGGAACAGAGCTATTTTGGAGGACCAAATGGACTCCAAATCACATGAAATTTGGAGGGGAGATTCCTTACGAAAATGGGTACTCAGATATTTTTACGGTTTTGAAAAAGACTCAATAATGGAGGAGATATGACCTCTGCAATTTGGGGTCCCAGTTTTTCCAGCCAATGGAGAACAAGTCATTACCAGCCACAGAAGATTTTCAATGGGATTCTACAGCCATGTCATTTGGTGTTTGTTTCAATTTATAGATAGGAATAATTCTAGGTTTTTAGATATCTCTATTTTGGGATTTCAGTTATACCTGATGATTGGTTATACACTATAGATAGTAAGATGTTGTTGTAACAGACCTATGAACATTCCAGGATCTGTGTTGTTCGTTAGATCATGAGAAGGATATATACTTCTATGGAGTTAGATTGTTAGGGGGGATCATATGTAGAGTGTGGAAGCAAGGGAATGTAAGCAGAATCCTGCTAGATTACTTTGTAACCATCTTGTTTGAAAGCAATATAAGAATAAAGGGCAGTAGTAGTTCTCCTGCTAGAAGAAGGGTGCCCCTTCGACTGGCAGAAGCAACCCTTTTATTTCCTTGGCTTTCGTAGAATAGATGATATTTCCTTTTAGCATTGGGTGTGATTTCCCTTCAGCATACAGTGTGCAACTTTGTATGTTTTGCTGGCCAGCCAATTACTGCTTTAGTTATTTCAATTATTTCCATCCAGCCAATTTATTGCTTTAGTTATTTCAATTATTTCCATTCTGCAAGTGTGCTCTTTAAATTTCTGCAAGAGTGTGTTGTTAAATCACAATAGAGGAACAGGGCTATTACTGCATATAGCCTTTGGACACTTAACCTGGATTGATAAATTAAATGATGAATTGACAACCCACCAGAATCCATAACGATGGTTTATCTCATGAATAATTTTTCCATCTAGAGATCCTTTATATGGTGAAGTATCAATTTTTCCTAACTATTTTCTTGATCTTACAATAGTTTGCAACTATATTTTCCCATAATATCAAACTCGTAAATGTGTAGTTTAGCAAGCTTGTCCTTCCAAAATTATTTGCTCTATAACTATTGTCTTATTTGTGAAGAGGAAACCTAAACATCTTCTCAAATATTGTCATCTGAGCCATGGTCCATTTTAGTATTAGGTTTTGGGGCATAGGTAACGGTAATTAATCTAATCGAAACATTATTAACACTACACCTTTCTAGTTGATATCAAGTGCTTCTACTACTACATTATCCTTGTAGGTGGATTTAATCATGCAACACAGAAATATAGGGAAGCACATAGGAGAGTTAGTGCATAATATACATTAAGTTGTCCATAGGAGGGCACCAAATCTATAGAAAAAAATTGGCACAAAGCTAAATTTAAATTTTAAGAAATTAGAAATTAAAAAATTTATAACGTTAATCATGGAAGTTGATATACTTTAAAAGAGATGTCTTCAATATCAAAGAAGATTCCTTTTTGTTGATAAGTGGCATAGCTTCTATCCTTTCTCTCATATAATGTTTGAATTCATATTACTTTCCAAAAATATTTTGAAATGTGCATCCACTACAATCATATGGAGAGAAAGAGGTAAAATTAAATTAAAGATATCAATAGTAAACAAAGTAGAGGGAGAGAGAGATGAAAAGACATAATAGAATGTGGATACCTATAGGCATCCCAATATTTCACAATTTACTCACACTTATAATACAAAAATCACTCATTAAGAGGTATTTATATTGATACCAAAATTCTAATGAGTAGCTCACCTTAAGCTAACATTGACTTGACTTTGAGTTTAACACATAATAATAAAATAGTAATAAATTGCACCCTTCAATAATGGTTATCCATAAAGCTGAATTAACCAATATCACTAAGGGTGAAATATAAAAAGTACCCTTAGGATTTACATGAACAAGCTCATAGACTTACATAAATGATGTCCAAAGGCTTTACATTAAGAATGACCATAGGATTAAATATGCACATGCTTGTAGGCTACGTTTAATATGCTCATGAGCACTTCAAACTTTTGACATTGGCCTATGTTATAAAAAAAATTAAGGAAATTGGTATCAATAGTAGTAAATTTGATAATGAATGATTAAAAATACCCAAGATGTAGATACTAAAACTACGTCAATATGATTAGACTACAATGACGCACTCTTATAAACACCATATGGACCCCTTGGGTAATCCTCAGAGGTTAAATATGTTGGCAATTTTGGGTATGTTGCCTAGCTTCATGTTTGTGAGTTGTCATTGATGTCAAAAGGAGTTTGTGTTGATGTCAAAAGGAATTTGTGCTAATGTTAAAAAGATTTTGGTGCCAAAAAGATATTGAAAGTTCCATGATGTTTGTTTAAGGGTTTTTATTAAAATCATGGTGACAAGGTTAAAGGTTTTTCTTAAAACCATCTGGACTCATTATGGGTTTTTATTAAAACCATCTTGGCTTAATGAAAAGGTTTCTTTCCTTGAAAAAAACTTAAAAGTCCATTTTGATTATTAATAAATAAATTAACTCAAACCTTTGAAAAGGTTTTACGTTAAGTTTATTATTATTAAAATAATAATTATTTATTAATTATTATTGAAAGGGTTTCTAAACCCCAATTGGCGCTCATGTAAAATACTTACCTCACCGACATCAACTTGCATGGGATGAAAAAAGTAATGTTTGAAAGGAGTGTCGATGTCAATTTGCATGGGATGAAAGACTATTAAAGGGCATTATTTCTTAAGGTTTTAAGCACCTCCGATTTGCGCGATTACCTTCGAATTTGTATTTCTTTGTGACCTTCGATTTTGGATTGCTTTGTGATTTTCGAGTTTCGTATTGCTCTATGTTTAAGTTCTGATTTCATACGCCTATGAGGAAGACAAATCTATCTATCTTTAATTTCTGCAAGCAAATGAAATGTAAAACGACAAGTGGTGCTTGAGAGTGTTTTTGGGCACTTGTGCTCCAACGGTGGAGGTAGTGGAGAGAAGGCGCTTGCTAGGCAGAGGTGTCGAGATCGATTCACATCGGGCGTGTTTCATTTTTGGTCACGGATTATTGTGCACATGGTATAGTAGTTGCCTTGGGCCACGAGTTTGGAGGAGGAAGTGCTTTTATGTTTATGTTGGTGTCTCCATACTTATCCTAAGGTTGGAGAATTGATTTTTGGCCAAGGTAGATCTTTTGTTGATAATGTGGAATATTTGATTTGACTTGGCAAATTATTCTTGGTAATTGGCTGGAGGTATAAGGTTAAATAGAGATATTGCTTTGACATTGTTATTATTGATGCATAATGTTTATGTGGTAAATGCATTTAGAAGTAAAAGTATTTTAGGAGTTATAAGGGTTTAAGAAATAATTGTGCTTAATGTCATAGTAGGGTTAGAAAGCCTTTGGAGTTATTGAGTGGATATTCTCTTGTAATTATTTTTTAGGTTGAAGTTATTTTGTGATATATTAAGTAGGAGTTATAAGGTGTAAAATAATATTGTTGATATGTATATTTGTGAGTTTTTATTATTGATGAGTTGGAGTGATAAGGTGTTATTAGGACTTTTATCATTTTGCATTATTCCATTGTTTCTAACTCTAATTTGTGGTAAATTGAGAGTTAGTGTTGTGACAGATTTTGAGTTCTCCTTCTTCATAAAATTAAAGGTATGGGTACATTATTCCATGGTTATTATTGATTGATGGTTTTCTGAAAATAAGTTTGGAGTGAAAAGGATTAAACTAAGTTTTCTTATTTGGAGTGGATCTTATTTTATAAAAGTGGAAGTATCGATTATGCATTATGAGATCATGATGAGTTTATGAGTTATTGCATAATTCTGGTTTATGAGAGTGGAAGCATTGAAGTTTGCTTTAGGGTTTTTGAGTGAGAAGTGTATGTCATTGCTATAAGTTTTTGTAACCCTAATTGAGTTGTTTAGTTGTTGAGAGTTTTATTTTGAGATTACTTCCATTGAGATTGAGTTGATCAAGTTATGCTTTACTTGATACATGTGTTGGTCATGCTCCTTTGAGATTTGATTTTATCAAGTTATACTTTTCTTGGTAAACTTGGTTGTGTGGTTAAGTTGAGCATTCCTATTTGAGAGAAGTTTGAAATATCTTGAATCCATTTTTGATGCTTAGAGAGGGATTGCTTTGAGTTCTTGAAAACTAATTTGGCTAGGATTTGATAGCAAGTTATGGTTCTATGTTGGAGGAGTTGATTCCTTGATATTGCATTATTGACAATTGTTGGGTTGTGGTTCAAGATATTGTGAAATTATACTACTTCTATCTTTATTCTGATTTGAGAAAGAGTTTGTTTTTGAGTTGAAGGATAGAACATTTTTAGTCTCTAACAATTCTCTTTATGCTTCTATGAGATTGATTTGAGTTGAGATTGAAAGTTGAAGGATAGAACATATTGAGTCTCTAAAAATTCTCTTTATGCTTCTATGAGATTTATTTGATATGATTGGATGAAACACATTGGGTCTCTAACAATTCTCTTTGTGTGTTCACATTGGGCAAGTTTCTTGGTAAACTTGCTTGAGCTGATTTGGGCAAGTTCTTGGTGAGCTTGCTAGGACTGATTTGGATAGGTTCTTGTGGAGAACTTGTGGACTTATTTGGACAGGTTCTTGTGGAGAAATTGTGGACTGATTTGAATAGGTTCTTGTTGAAGAACTTGTGGAAAATTTTTATGAAGTCTTGGTGGAGACTTGTGACCATTTGTGATTGATTTTTTGAAGCTTTTGGCTTAATGTTGGGAAAAATCTAATAGAGATTTGAGAGGATATTTGTGTTGGACTAGAACATTGAGTTTGGTGTAGATTTGTGATAGTGTTTGAGAGGACTTGTGTTGGACCGACTTACTGTGTTTAGTATAGGTGTTGATGAGCAGCTATGGAGGTGATCAGTGAGGACAAAAGTCTCTAGAGCCAGAGCAAGGAGGACAGGACATCTTCTATGGAAAGGAGTTCCACCTACTAGCGATAGAAGAGATAGTGATCTTCTGAAGTATCATTTCTAGAGCTTTGGGGGATAGGACATCTCCTTTGGGTAGGAGGCTCATAAAAACTTCTTTGGGGGATAGGACATCTCCTTTGGGCAGGAGGCTCATAAATATTTTATTAGGGGAATGATTCTCCTTTGGATAGGAAGTCCATAAATATTGTAATTGGGAAGTTTTCCCAAAGGATTTTATTGAGAAAATTTAGTGAAATATTTTCTCTATGGAGTAGCCCACCTTGGGTGAACCACGTTATATTGGTGTCTCAATTGTGTGATGAATTGTACACTGGTTTGATTACTGCTTTATTTTGTTATTGGTTCATTGCATTGCTTTCTGAAGTAAAAGGAAAATTTTAAAAAAATGGTCTTATACTTTCCCCCCCATCTCAGTATAAGCTTGTGTTCTTCAATTAGTATCAGAGTAGATTCCTTCGGAAGAGTTTCATAGCTTGAAGAAAACACTTGAAAATAACACAATGGATTTTACAAGTGGTAATTCAGCACATATTCTTGATGGGACAAATTTTGGTCTATGGAGCATAAAGATGAAGGTTCATCTAATGGCTCTTGGAAATGAAGTTTGGGAAGCAGTTGAGTTTGGGTACACTATTCCAAAGCTCCCTCCTACTACTAAAGATGAGAAACTTCTACATCACAACAATTCAAGGGCAATGAATGCAATTTTGAAAGGTCTACAAAAGGTATATCTTACAAAGGTGATTCATTGTAATACAATAAAGGAAATGTGGGATCAATTGCAAGTGGTTCATACAGGTGATGCAAATGTTAGAAAATCAAAATTGAGATATTACAAAGGTATGTTTGAACAACTCAAGATGGATGATTGACTATATGCTTCGTATGGATGAGATTGTTAATTCCATAAAGGAAATACGTCTTGAGCTTGCTAAAAATTATGTTTGTGATAAAATTTTGAGGTCTCTTCCAAATAGATTTAGTGAAAATATTTTAGCTATTGAGGAAGCCAAGTATTTGGATAAATTGAAAAAGGATGAGCTTCATAGTATACTTGCAACTTTTGAGTTAAGAACTAAAGTGGTACCTGATCCTAAGAAGGAGGCAGCTTTCAAAGCTACCAATAATTCCAAGGGTAAACATCAAAAAGATAGTGATGACTCTTCTAGTGATGAAGAAGCAAACTAAATCAAGAAAGGCAAGTTCTCAAGAAAGCTCAAAGGTATGAAATCTGTTAAATGTTTCAATTGCAAAAATTTTGGTCATTATGTTATTGAATTTCCAGAACCTAAGGATGATTGTGATGAAGAAAAATAGTATTATAATAACAGGGAATATGAGAAGCACAGGTATCAAAGGAACAACGAAAATGAGCAAAACAGCCAAAGGAAGAGGTACTTCCAAAAACACAAGAAAAGTTTCTACACAAAAAAGCAAGTAAGTGTTCTAGTACTGATGATGGAAGTTCTTCAAGTGATGATAGAAATGAGATGTTGTTTCTAAAAGAAAAGGAAGGAAAAGAAAAAAGGTAGATTTTTTTGTGCTTAAGTGCTTTAGATGTGGAAATTTTTGTCACCTTGAGGATGATTGTACAAATGATGGTTTGAATTCTAGTAATACTATGTATGAGGATGCTTAAAAAAATTATGAGGAAGATCTTCGTATGGCTTTATATGAAGGTAGCACCTCTAGTGTTAATAAATCATAAAAGTATATTGATGTTTCAAAAGATAAACAAATAGAGGATGTTTTAGAAAAGGGAGAAGTAGATCTTGAGGCTGAACTTGTTAATGCTCTTGATGTGTTAAAGAAAGAAATAAATAAATATGCTAGACTTGTTGATAGGTTTGATGAATACCATTATGAAATAGGTGAGCTTATAGGGAATCTTGATATCTCTATAGCAAAGACACAAGAACTCAAAGAATAGTTGGCAGCTAGGTCTCTTGAGTGTAAAGAGTTAAAACATGGAGTAGCTTTCTTGGAAAAGGAAACTAAAGAGTACAAGGAGAAGCTTTACAGGTTTGAATAAAGTTCCAAGAAGGTAAAATCAATCATCAAGGATCAAATAAGGACAACAGATAAAACAAATCTTGGTTTTAGAAAGAAACAAAAGGAATAGGTTGAGGAATCTAGTAAGAGCTCCCTAGAAGAAGATGGTTCAGATGAAGAGAGTACTTCAAAGAGTAAGTTTTTAGATGGTGATTCAGATAGCACAAAATCAAAAAATAGGAATCAGCATAAGGGGAGAAATACTAAAGGACCTATGATATCAAGGTAAGGAAAGTTTAATGGAAGATGTTTTGCATGTCACAGGTTTGGACACATGGATTCACAGTGCAGGTATCAAGCAAGACAGGTTAATGGAAATTTAAGAAATGGTAATTTCTTTCAAGGGTATTGCTACTCTTGTAATCAATTTGGGCACAAGGCAGTTAATTACAGGGTTAACAACAGGAACAAGTTTGGTCCAACAGAGAGGATTCACAAAATAGGTACATCTCAAAGGAATAACATTGTCAAATGTTATAAGTGCAATAATGAAGGACTTACAACCATATGGTGTAGATCAGAAGTTCCAAGGTACAGGTTTAGGGCTATGAAAAATAATAGGAATAATGGCAAGAACAAGAATAATGACAGGAATAGGAATAATGGCTTGGAAAGAAATAGGGATGAGAATATGAACAAGAATAGGAACAGGAACATGGACAAGGATATCAGGAAAAATCATGGAAAGGAAGCTATGGACATTGATGATGATCAGTGCCTGATGGTAGTTTTACTCCCACCCCAAAATTAATCACCTCAATAGGATGTGGGGGAGGGGCTAAGCTAAGAGGCTCATTCTTAGCCCTAAGCCCCAAAGGTGAATCTTTGCCATTGTGGTAGGGTACCTAGGAATAGATATTTGGGGATATATTATTATATTGTATAAGGGTTTGCATGGGCCACACATAACCGAAGGTTGATTGCATTATAATATTATATTATATTTTAATATAATATGATATTAGTAGTAGGCTCTCCAAAGTAGAATAAGAATATGGATATATAAAGAAGAGATATTTGTCATTGTAAGTATTCATATCAGTGAAGAAGAATCTTATGTAATCGTCGTGCCCACGAAGTGGCCTCTCATCTTGGGAGATCTTGTGGAGTTATTCCTTCCTTAAGGATTATTGGTGTTGCCCTACCTTAAGGGTATTATCTATCTCTCTCTCATTTGTGGATTGTTATTTTGGATAATGTATTATGGATGAATGATTTGATATTTCTGCATATTGGTGAATGGTTCATGTTTAATAATAACAAGTTATGCAAAAAGTGGTATCAGAGCAACGATTTTGGCAAGTGGGGATTTTTGTGTGAAACCCTAGAATTAGGGCAATTTTTTTTGGAAAAACATCTCATCTTTCAGGAGCCATATCTCTACGCAAGTTTATCCGATTCAGGCGATCCTTGGAACAAATTGTGTAGAATTTGAAGAGCTTTAAAATGAGTGGTCATATGAAGGAATCCAATTAGTATTGATGGAGATACGACCTTTTGAATTTAGTCATCCGAAACAAGGATAGTGACGAATTTCGCAGATTTTTTTTTGGAAAAACGTCTCATCTTTCAGAAGCCATATCTTTGCGACAGCTAATCCGATTGAGGCAATTCTTGGATCAGATTGTGCAGAATTTGAAGAGCTTTAAAATGAGTTGTCATATGAAGGAATCTGAGAAGTATTGATGGAGATACGACCTTTTGAATTCAGCCATCTAGAACAAGGAAAGTGACGAATTTTCAAGTCACAAATTTTTCAAAAGACAAACTTTGTTTATTTCGGGTAAGCAAAGCAGTTGCACTTTATTTTGTTTGGAAGAAAAATGGTAGATCTAGTTGTCTATGTGGAATTTTAGCTTCAAATCAGTGGAAAGATATTTATTTCCATAAAACCCTAGTTTGCATTAGGGCATGATATATATTTTCATGAAACCCTAGATTTGCATTATCTCGAGGTGAACTTATGGAGCTAGAAATATTTTCAGGAGAAGATGATATTGATTTTAGGGAATGGTGGAATACATTTAGGTCTCCATATCATAATATTTCTTTTGAGAAATCCTTCCTGGATATATGTTTTAAAGGGAAAGCTTTGTCTTGGTGGATAAAATTTTGTAAAGAAAGGAATAATGAATATACTTGGGATCAAATAGAGCATGAATTCTTGAGTATATGGGATCCATATTATATAGATTACCTAATGGATATCATCGAAGATGATGAAAAGAAACTACAGGAAAATCAAAATGAGTGGAATGCAATAAAAGGAGAATGTGAAGTTTTAAAGAAACAGAATGAAGACTATGAAAAAGAAATAAAATTACTCAAGAAGAAAGAGGAAAAGGTCAGGGAAGATAAAAAAGATGTCAGTATGCAGACAGAGAAAACCATACCTTTGGTAGAAGATAAATTAGAAAATGGACAAAGGAATTTGTTTGAATCTAAAAAGTCTATTATGCAGGTTCATGG
This sequence comes from Wollemia nobilis, assembly GCA_028583015.1. NCBI lineage: Eukaryota > Viridiplantae > Streptophyta > Pinopsida > Araucariales > Araucariaceae > Wollemia > Wollemia nobilis. The sequence goes on along the minus strand of JAQPPZ010016856.1, from coordinate 1,692,927 downwards.
AAGCATTCAAAAGGAACAAATTATTATTTCCATTGACCCTGGTAGTTGATATAATTTTATTAATATTGCTTTGGCTAAGAAGTTGCAAGTTCAAGCAACAAAAATCAAGGACATACAGCTAGAGGGTGAGAATGTTCAAATTTTTGAAGATTTAAAAATCACCATGGATAAATATGTTTTACATTCAGATTTCTATGCTATTGAGATGGATGATAAGGATATTGTTCTTGGTTATCCTTGGTTATATTCTTTGGGTACTGTTAACATTAATGTGCAAAAGAATTTTATGAAGTTATGGTGCAGGAAAAATAAGATAACATTACAGGATATTTCTCAGCTTAAGGAGCAGGGATCTAAGGAAAATCAAGAAGCGGTTGTAGAGCAACAAATTGAAGAACCTGAAACAAAATCCAAGAAGGCCGTAGCAGCAAAAGAGTCCATGAAAGAAGTAGCAGTAACTAATTCAGTGGAAATAACATTGCAGGATATTTCTCAGCTTGAGGAGCAAGGATACAAGGAAAATCAAGAAGTGGGTGTAGAAGAACAAATTGAAGAACAGGAAACAAAATCCACAAAGGGGATAGCAACAACAGAGTCCAAAGAATATTTGATAGAAGAGCACAAGGACACACCAAACAAAGATAACATGAAAGAACAAGGTGTAGAAGAATTTATAACAATGAATCCAAAGGTTGAAAAGTCAAAGAAGGTAGAACATCAAGTAAAGGTTGCACCATATCACCATCCACACCACCATGAGCGAAAACAATATTGGAGGCATGGTTCAAGGCAACAACATTATGGTTCTACATGTAATCAATAGGGCACCAACTATGGCAGTTTTTGGCAAAGAAAGCATAGTGATCATGGTTTTCAGCATGGTTCATCAGCATCAAGGAACAAGTGGACCCATCATTCAAGTTATCAAAATACAGTAGCAAAAGCGTGGAGCCAACGAAGCAGATTTGGATACTCAAGTAACAAAATGGTGTACCAGCATCATCGAGTTTCACTTGGATGGATGGATGATCGATATTGGTACCAATTGCTAACATTGCTTAGCAAATCATACTATCAGGTTTCTTCATATGTTTCGAGGACAAAACATTTGTAAGGAGGGTGGCATGGTAGGGTACCTAAGAATAGATATTTGGGGATATATTATTATATTGTATAAGGGTTGGCATGGGCCACACATAACCCAAGGTTGATTGTATTATAATATTATATTATATTTTAATATAATATAATATTAGTAGTAGGCTTGCCAAAGTAGAATAAGAATATGGATATATAAAGAAGAGATATTTGTCATTGTAAGTATTCATATCATTGAAGAAGAATCTTATGTAATCGTCGTGCCCACGAAGTGGCCTCTCATCTTGGGAGATCTTGTAGAGTTATTCCTTCCTTAAGGATTATTAATGGTGTTGCCCTACCTTAAGGGTATTATCAATCTCTCTCATTTGTAGATTGTTATTGTGGATAATGTATTGTGGATGAATGATTTGATATTTCTGCATATTGGTGAATGGTTCATGTTTAATAATAATAAGTTATGCAACACATTGATGACAAAAGGGGAGATATTTGAGTAAGGGGAGAGCCTTGAGTCAAGAGAAGCAAAGCTTCAGAGGATGGTTTTCAGTTGGTTTCAATTTTGATAGTTGGTAGTTTCTTGAAAGTTTTTTTTCAGCAGTGGTTTCAGTAGTGGTTTGCCATCAATGACAAAGGGGGAGATTGTTGGCAATTTTTGGTATGTTGCCTAGCTTCATGTTTGTGAGTTGTCATTGATGTCAAAAGGAGTTTGTGTTGATGTCAAAAGGAATTTGTGTTGATGTCAAAAATATTTTGGTGCCAAAAATATCTTGAAAGTTCCATGATGTTTGTTTAAGGGTTTTTATTAAAACCATGGTGACAAGGTTAAAGGTTTTTCTTAAAACCATCTGGACTCATTAAGGGTTTTTATTAAAACCATATTGTCTTAATGAAAAGGTTTTGCTCCTTGAAAAAACCTTAAAAATCCATTTTGATTATTAATAAATAAATTAACTCAAACCTTTGAAAAGGTTTTAAGTTAAGTTTATTATTGCTAAAATAATAATTATTAAGCTAATAATTATTATTGAAAGGGTTTCTAAACCCTTAGCGACACTCATGTAAAATACTTACCTCGTCGACATCAACTTGCATGGGATGAAAAATGCAATGTTTGAAAGGAGCGTCGATGTCAATTTGCATGGGATGAAATACTATTAAAGGGCATTATTTCCTAAGGTTTTAAGCACCTCCGATTTGTGCGATTACCTTCGAATTTGTATTGCTTTGTGACCTTCGATTTTGGATTACTCTGTGATTTTTGAGTTTCGTATTGCTCTATGTTTAAGTTCTGATTTTGTACGCCTGTGAGGAAGACAAATCTATTTGTATTTAATTTCTATGAGCAAAGGGAAGGTAAAATGATGAGTGGTGCTTGAGAGTTTCATTGGGCACTTGTGCTCCAATGACAAAGGTAGTGGACTGAAGGCGCTCGCTAGGCAAAGGTGTCGAGATCAATTCGTGTCGGGCATATTTTTTTTTTGGTCATGAATTATTGGGCACGTGGTACAACAGTTTCCTTGGCCCACGAGTTTGTAGGAGGAAGTGCTTTGACGCTTATGTTGGTGTCTCCACACTTCTCCTAAGGTTGGAGAATTGAATTTTGGCCAAGGTAGATCTTTTATTGATAATGTGGAATATTTTATTTGACTTGGAAAATTATTGTTGGTAATTGGATGCAGGTATAAGGTTAAATAGAAATATTGCTTTGACATTGTTATTATTGATGCTAAATATTTATGTGGTAAATGCATTTAGAAGTAAAAGCATTTTAGGAGTTATAAGGGTTTAATGAATAATTGTGCTTAATGTCATATTGGGGTTAGAAAGCCTTTGGAGTTATTGAGTGGATATTCTCTTGTAATTATTTTTGAGGTTGAAGTTATTTTGTGATATATTAAGTAGGATTTATAAGGTGTAAAGGAATATTGTTGATATGTATATTTGTGAGTTTTGATTATTGATGAGTTGGAGTGATAAGGTGTTATTAGGACTCCTATCATTTTGCATTATTCCATTTTTTCTAACTCTAATTTGAGGTAAATTAAGAGTTAGTATCGTGACAGATTTTGAGTTCTCCTTCATCAAAGTAAAGGTATGGGCACATTCTTCCATGGTTATTATTGATTTATGGTTTTCTGAAAATAAGTTTGGAGTGAAAAGGATTAAATTAAGTTTCCTTATTTGGATTGGATCTTATTTTCTGAAAGTGGAAGTATTGATTATGCATTATGAGATCATGATGAGTTTATGAGTTATTGCATAATTCTGGTTTATGAGAGTGGAAGCATTTGAAGTTTGCTTTAGGTTTTTTGAGTGAGAAGCGTATGCCATTGCTATAAGTTGTTGAAACCCTAATTGAGTTTTTTGGTTGTTGAGAGTTTGGTTTTGAGATTGTTTCCATTGAGATTGATTTGATCAAGTTATGCTTTACTTGATACATGATTTGGGCTTGCTCCTTTGAGATTTGATTTTATCAAGTTGTACTTTGCTTGATAAACTTGGTTGTGTGGTTAAGTTGAGCATTCCCATTTGAGATAATTTTGATATATCTTGAACCTCTTTTTGATGCTTAGAGAGAGATTGAATTGAGTTCTTAAAAACTAACTTGGCTAGGGTTTGATAGCAAGTTATGGTTCTATGTTGGAGGAATTGATTCCTTGATATTGCATTATTGACAATTGTTGGGTTGTGGTTCAAGATATTGTGAAATTATACTACTTCTATATTTATTCTGATTTGAGAAAGAGTTTGTTTTTGAGTTGAAGGATAGAACATTTTTAGTCTCTAACAATTCTCTTTATGCTCCTATGAAATTGATTTGAATTGATATTGAAAGTTGAAGGATAGAACATATTGAGTCTCTAATAATTCTCTTTATGCTTCTATGAGATTGATTTGATATGATTGGATGAAATACATTGGGTCTCTAACAATTCTCTTTGTGTGTTCACATTGGTCAAGTTTCTTGGTAAACTTGCTTGAGCTGATTTGGGCAAGTTCTTGGTGAGCTTGCTAGGACTAATTTGGACAGGTTCTTCTAGAGAACTTGTGGACTGATTTGGACAGGTTCTTGTGGAGAACTTGTGGACTAATTTGGATAGGTTCTTGTTGAAGAACTTGTGGACAGATTTTATGAAGTCTTGGTGGAGACTTGTGACCAATTGTGATTGATTTGTTCAATATTTTGGCTTAATATTGGGACAGATCTGACAGAGATTTGAGAGGATATTTGTGTTGGACCAGAAAATTGAGTTTGGTGTAGATTTGTGATAGTGTTTGAGAGGACTTGTGTTGGACCGACTTACTGTGTTTAGTACAGGTGTTGATGAGTAGCTATGGAGGTGATCAGTGAGGATAGAAGTCTCTAGAGCCAGAGCAAGGAGGACAGGACATCTTATGTGGAAAGGAGTTCCACCTACTAGCGATAGAAGAGGTAGTGATCTTTTGAAGTATCATTTCCAGAGCTTTGGGGGATAGGACATATCCTTTGGGTAGGAGGCTATCATAAATACTTATTTGGTGGATAGGACATCTCCTTTGGGAAGGAGGCTCATAAATATTTGATTAGGGGAAGGATTCTCCTTTGGACAGGAAGTCCATAAACATTGTAATTGGGAAGGATTCCCAAATAATTTGATTGAGAAACTTTAGTGAAATATTTTCTCTATGGATTAGCCCACCTTGGATGAACCACGTTATATTGGTATCTCAATTGTGTGATGACTTGTACACTGGTTTGATTACTACTTTGATTTTTCTATTGGTTCATTGCATTACTTTCTAAAGTAAAAGGAAAAAGTTAAAAAAGTGGTCTTCTACTGTTCACCCCCCCTCTCAATATAAGCTTGTGTTCTTCAATTGGTATCAGAGCAGGTTCCTTCAGAAGATTTTCATAGCTTGAAGTAAAAGCTTGAAAAGAACATAATGATTTTTACAAGTGGTAATTCAGCACCTATTCTTGATGGGACATATTTTGGTCTATGGAGCATAAAGATGAAGGTTCATCTAATGGATATTGGAAATGAAGTTTGGGAAGTAGTTGAGTTTGGGTACACTATTCCAAAGCTCCCTCCTACTACTAAAGATGAGAAACTTCTACATCACAGCAATTCAAGGGAAATGAATGCAATTCTAAAAGGTCTACAAAAGGCAAATCTTACAAATGTGATTCATTGTAATACATCAAAGGAAATGTGGGATCAATTGCAAGTGGTTCATACAGGTGATGCAAATGTCAGAAAAGCAAAATTGAGATATTACAAAGGTATGTTTGAACAACTCAAGATGAATTATGAAGAAAATATTAGTGACTATATGCTTCGTATGGATGAGTGTTAATTCCATGAAGGAACTAGGTCTTGAGCTTGCTGAAAATGATGTTTGTGATAAAATTTTGAGGTCTCTTCCAAATATATTTAGTGAAAATATTTCATCTATTGAGGAATCCAAGGATTTGGATAAATTGAAAAAGGATGAGCTTCATAGTATACTTGCAGATTTTGAGTTAAGAACTAAATTGGTACCTGATCCTAAGAAGGAGGTAAATTTCAAAGCTATCAAAAAGTCCAAGGGTAAACAACAAGAAGGCAATGATGAGTCTTCTAGTGATGAAGAAATAAACTACAACATGAAAGGAAAGTTCTGAAGAAAGCACAAAGGTATGAAATCTGTTAAATGTTTCAATTGTGGAAAGTTCGATCACTATGCTACTGATTGTCCGGAACCCAAGGATGATTGTGATGAAGAAAAATAGGATTATAAGCATAGGCAATATGAGAAGCATAGGTATCAAAGAAATAACATAAATAAGCAAAACAATCAAGGGAAGAGGTACTTCCAAAAACACAAGAAACATTTCTACACAGATAAAGCAAGTAAGTGTTCTAGTAGTGATGATGGAAGTTCTTCAAGTGATGATAGAAATGAAATGTTGTTTCTAAAAAAAAAGGAAGTAAAAGAAAATAGGAATAGATTTGTTATGCTTAAGTGCTTTAGATGTGGAAATTTTGGTCACCTTTAGGATGATTGTACAAATGATGGTTTGAATTCTGGTAATACTATGTATGAGGATGCTTTAGAAAATTATGAGGAAGATCTTCTTATGGCTTTAGATGAAGGTAGCACCTGTAGTGGTAAGAAATCAGAAAAGGATATTGATGTTTCAAAAGGTAAACAAATAGAGGATGTTTCAGAAAAGAGAGAAGTAGATCTTGAGGATAAACTTGTTAATGTTCTTGATGTGTTAAATAAATAAATAAAGAAATATGCTAGACTCATTGATAGGTTTTATGAATTTCATTATGAAATAGATGAGCTTATAGGGAATCTTGATATCTCTATATCAAAGACATAGGAACTCAAAGAAGAGTTGGCAGCTAGGTCTCTTGAGTGTAAAGAGTTAAAACATGAAGTAGCTTCCTTGAAAAAGGAAACTAAAGAGTACAAGGAGAAGCTTTATAGGTTTGAAGAAAATTCCAAGAAGGTAAAATCAATCATCAAGGATCAAAGAAGGACAACAGGTAAAATAGGTCCTGGTTTTGAAAAGAAACAAAAGGAACAGGTTGAGGAATCTAGTATGAGCTCCCAAGAAGAAGATGGTTCATATGAAGAGAGTACTTCAGAGAGTAAGTTTTCATATGGTGATTCAGATAGCACTGAATCAGAAAATAGGAATCAACATGAGGGGAGAAAGACTAAAGGACCTATGAGGTCAAGGCAAGGAAATTTCAATGGAAGATGTTTTGCATGTCACAGGTTTGAACACATGGCTTCACAGTGCAGGGCTCAAGAAATAGAGGTTAAAAGAAATTTTAAAAATGGTAATTTCTTTCAAGTGTATTGCTACTATTGTAATCAGTTTAGGCACAAGGCAGTTAATTGCAAGGTTAACAATAGGAACAGGTTTGGTCCAATAGAGAGGATTCAGAAAATAGGTACATATCAAAGGAATAACATTGTCAAATGTTATAAGTGCAATAATGAAGGACATACAACTAGATGGTGTAGAGCAAAATTTCCAAGGTACAGGTTCAGGGCTATGAACAAGAGCAAAAATAATGGCAGGAATAGGAATAATGGCTTGGACAGAAATAAGGATGAGAATATGAACAAAAATAGGAATAGGAACATGGAAAAGGATATCAAGAAAAATCATGGAAAGGTAGCTATGGACACTGATGATGATCAGTGCCTAATGGGAGTTTTACTCCCACTCTAGAATTAATCACCTCAATAGGAGGTGGGGGAGGGGCTAAGCTAAGAGGCTCATTCTTAGCCCTGAGCCCCAAAGGTGACCCTTCGCCATTGATGACAAGGAGGGAGATATTTGAGTAAGGGGAGAGCCTTGAGTTAGGGGGAGAAAAGTTTCAGATGATGGTTTTTAGTTGGTTTTAGTTTTGACAGTTGGCAGTTGCTTTAAAATTTCTTTTCAGCAGTGGTTTCAGTAGTGGTTTGCCATAAATTTCAAAGGGGGAGATTGTTGGTAATTTTGGGTATGTTGCCTAGCTTCATGTTTGTGAGTTGTCATTGATTTCAAAAGGATTTTGTGTTGATGTCAAAAGGAATTTGTGCTGATTTCAAAAGGAGTTTGGTGCCAAAAATATCTTGAAAGTTCCATGATGTTTGTTTAAGGGTTTTTATTAAAAAAATGGTGACAAGGTTAAAGGTTTTTCTTAAAACCATCTGGACTCATTAAGGGTTTTTATTAAAACCATCTTGGTTTAATGAAAAGGTTTTGCTCCTTTAAAAATGTTTTAAGTTAAGTTTATTATTAATAAAATAATAATTATTAATTTAATAATTATTATTGAAAGGGTTTCTAAACCCTTAGTGGTGCTCATGTAAAAGACTTACCTTATCGACGTCAACTTGCATGGGATGAAAAACGTAATGTTTGAAAGGAGCGTCAACATCAATTTGCATGGGATGAAAGACTATTAAAGGGCATTATTTCCTAAGGTTTTAAGCACCTTCGATTTGTGTGATTACCTTTAAATTTGTATTGCTTTGTGACCTTCAATTTTGGATTGCTCTATGATTTTCAAGTTTCGCATTGCTCTATGTTTAAGTTATGATTTCGTACGCCTATGAGGAAGACAAATTTGTTTATCTTTAATTTCTGCAAGCAAAGGGAAGGTAAAACGATGAGTGGCACTTGAGAGTTTCGTTGGGCACTTGTGCTCCAACGACGGAGGTAGTGGATCAAAGGCGCTCACTAGGCAAAGGTGTCAAGATCGATTCGCATCGGGCATGTTTCATTTTTGGTCACAGATTATTGTGCATGTGGTACAGCAGTTGCCTTGGGCCATGAGTTTGGAGGAGGAAGCACTTTGGAACTTATGTTGGTGTCTCCACACTTCTCCTAAGGTTGGAGAATTGATAGTTTGTTGATAATGTGGAATATTTGATTTGACTTGGCAAATTATTGTTGGTAATTGGATGGAGGTATACGGTTAAATATAAATATTGCTTTGACATTGTTATTATTGATGCTTAATGTTTATGTAGTAAATGCATTTAGAAGTAAATGTTTTTTAGGACTTATAGCAGTTTAAGAAACAATTGTGCTTAATGTCATATTAGGGTTAGAAATCCTTTGGAGTTATTGAGTGGATATTCTCTTGTAATTATTTTTGAGGTTGAAGTTATTTGTGATATATTAAGTAGGAGTTATAAGGTGTAAAGGAATATTGTTGATATGTATATTTGTGAGTTTTGATTATTGATGAGTTGGAGTGATAAGGTGTTATTAGGACTCTTATCATTGTGCATTATTCCATTGTTTCTAACTCTAATTTGTGGCAAATTGAGAGTTAGTGTTGTGACATATTTTGAGTTCTCCTTCTTCATTAAAGTAAAGGTATGGGCACATTCTTCCATGGTTATTATTGGTTGATGGTTTCCTGAAAATAAGTTTGGAGTGAAAAGGATTAAATTAAGTTTCCTTATTTGGTGTGGATCTTATTTTCTGAAACTGGAAGTATTGATTATGCATTATGAGATCATGATGATTTTATGAGTTATTGCATAATTCTGGTTTATGAGAGTGGAAGCATTTGAATTTTACTTTAGGATTTTTGAGTGAGAAGCATATGCTATTGCTATAAGTTGTTGAAACCCTAATTGAGTTGTTTGGTTGTTGAGAGTTTGGTTTTGATATTACTTCCATTGAGATTGAGTTGATCAAGTTATGCTTTACTTGATACATGAGTTGGGCTTACTCCTTTGAGATTTGATTTTATCAAGTGTTACTTTACTTGATAAACTTGGTTGTGTGGTTAAGTTGAGAATTCCTATTTGAGAGAATTTGGAAATATCTTTAACCCCTTTTTGATGCTTGGAGAGATATTTCTTTGAGTTCTTGAAAACTAACTTGGGTAGGGTTTGATAGCAAGTTATGGTTCTATGTTGGAGGAGTTGATTCCTTGATATTGCATTATTGACAATTGTTGGGTTGTGGTTCAAGATATTGTGAAATTATACTACTTCTATCTTTATTCTGATTTGAGAAAGAGTTTGTTTTTGAGTTGAAGGATAGAACATTTTTAGTCTCTAACAATTCTCTTTATGCTCCTATGAGATTGATTTGAGTTGATATTGAAAGTTGAAGGATAGAACATATTGAGTCTCTAACAATTCTCTTTATGCTTCTATGAGATTGATTTGATATGATTGGATGAAACACATTGGGTCTCTAACAATTCTCTTTGTGTGTTCACATTGGGCAAGTTTCTTGGTAAACTTGCTTGAGCTAATTTGGGCAAGTTCTTGGTGAGCTTGCTAGTACTTATTTGGACAGGTTCTTGTGGAGAACTTGTGGAATTATTTGGATAGGTTCTTATGGAGAAATTATGGACTGATTTGGATAGGTTCTTGTTGAAGAACTTGTGGACATATTTGATGAAGTCTTGGTGGAGACTTGTGAGAAGTTGTGATTGATTTGTTCAAGCTTTTGGCTTAAGATTGGGACATATATGACAGATATTTGAGAGCATATTTATGTTGGACCAGAGGACTGAGTTTGGTGCAAATTTATGATAGAGTTTGAGAGGACTTCTGCTGGACTGAGTAACTATTTTTAGTACAAGTGTTCATGAGAATTTGTGGAGGTGATCAGTGAGGATAGAAGTCTCTAGAGCTAGAGCAAGGAGGACAAGACGTCTTCTATGGAAAGGAGTTCCACCTGATAGCTGTAGAAGAGGCATTGATATTCTAAAGTATCATTTCCAGAGCTTTGGGGGATAGGACATCTCCTTTGGGCAGGAGGCTCATAAATATTTGATTAGGGGAAGGATTCTCATTAGGACAAGAAGTCCATAAACATTGTAATTGGGAAGGATTCCCAAAGGATTTGATTGAGAAATTTTAGTGAAATATTTTCTCTGTGGAGTAGACCAACTTAGGTTAACCACATTATATTGGTGTCTCAATTGTGTGATTACTTGTACACTGGTTTGATTACTACTTTGATTTTGCTATTGGTTCATTGCATTACTTTCTGAAGTAAAAGGAGAAAGTTAAAAAAGTGGTCTTATACTGTTCACCCCCCCTCTTAGTATAAGCTCGAGTTTTTCAAAATAGTGGTCCTAACCACTTTTTGGAAGCCATGGTCATACCACCTAGGACAACCATAGTTCATGGCCATCCCACCCAGGGATGTCCACCAACAATCATCCCCGAGTGGGACGACCATGGCTTGGGACCCTTAAAAAGTCAAGGGCATGAAAAATGAAAACAAAATTCTATCATTTATCCCACCCATTGATTTATGATAGATTGAGGGCTTGTCAAATCCATCACAACCTACAAATTGGAGTCCCAAATTGGAGGCTTCTTCCACCCAACGCATGGTAGGGTTTGAAAAATGGCAACACCTACCTTGCATGCCCTAACTTGCGGATTTGACCTTGTGGCTCTCTTGAGCTATAAAATGGAGTCAATCCATCCAATTTCAAAGGAGAGATCTTTAAAATATTTCACAATGAAGTGCTACCAAGATTCACTCTCCCTTTCACCACATGTTTTCACTTGGAATCTTCATCAATCAAAGGAGGTTTCCAAGTCACCCAAAAATATGCAAATTTATTCCAAAACCCACCCATTTCTATGAATTAGATCACAAAATTTAACAACACCCCTAGGAGTAGTTTGAACCAGATCCTAAAGGAATTGGTGGTAAAAACAACCAGGTTTGGTGGTCATCCCCACCTGGGATGGTTAACAGTCATAATTAGAACACCTAGTGATTGAAAGCACGAGATTTCGGGCAAAGGAAACACTAATTATGCAATATAAGACGAAATGTAACGCTTTAATCCTATGCACAAAAACAAAGAAAGGAGATAATTTGGAAATGAAAGAAAAGATGTAAAGAAATCACAGCCCTCTTTATTCAAATCTCTTATCCTCGGTTACATAGACGTCTCCTCCCTTTTTAGGGGCTAGGAGCGTTAAATTTGTCTTTGTTACAATTTGTGACTTAGTCTTCCTCTTTCCGCGTGCCCACACTTGAAATGGACGGGCCAAGATGATGTCGTCGCTGATGTCGATGAGTCCTTGACCTCTGCTGCTCCTCCTGCGAACAAAGAAACAACGAAGATGTCAGTAGCACCTGCTACAAATGAAAAGTGTTTGTTCTCTAAAATCGCCAAAAGATGCATGTAAACATTTGTCTGAAACAGTGAGTAAAGTGAGTCCAAATGGCCTGAAAACTTGACAGAAGATAGAAAATATTACCAGAAGGCCATTGCCACTGAGACAGTCGGCCAATCTGCCTTAAACTGGAATTCGTCCCTGGGCAGGACGAATTCTGACTGCAATTCGTCCCTGGGTGGGACGAATTCTTCTGTGTTGGAAAAGCCGACCTGCTGCTGCTCCAATGTCGAATCCCGAGACCTCCAAAACACCTGCAAACAGAGGGGTTATGTAATTGGGGCCATTTTGGGACGACCCAGATGGTCGGATTCTCCCAATTTGGCCTCTATCCTCGGGAATTTGATATCGCCACCTGCAAGTTAGTGAGACAACAAAGCGACACAAAGCATGATAAAACCTGATCAAAATGTTATGAAATTGAAGCTATGAGTTAACCAAACAGAATAACACAATATGCAACCTGAAACAATAATCTAGAATGCTTTAAAATAAAACTTAGAAAGTGCGGGGGTGCCCAAGTGGGCCTCCCACCGTTGGCACTTGATTTCGGCGCCAATCCACTAGGGATGGGCCCAAAACCTCTTAGGATTGGGGTGTCTACGAATTGGTGGTGTAAGGTGCTCAAATGTTGGATTTGGGTTGGATCCAAGCTTCCAAAAGCCACCCAACAACCTCCCTTGCAAAAGAGATTGGTGGATGTGAGAAGGTGAATCAAAGGGGATGCAAGTGGGTATTCAATTGGACAACACTTCGTTGCTTGAAATCTCCTCCAATCCTGCCTATTTTGGGTGAGAAAAGTCCCACCTTTTATAGACCCATGGGGTCTCTTTTGAGAGGGAAGCATAAGTGCCATGTGTTGGTCATAGGTGCCATGTGGCGGTCATGTCTTCCCATGAGGGAGGGGAGTCCTCCATGACTTGGGCTTTCATAACTGCCCTTGTGACGAGTCCTCTAACGGCCTATCTGTCCACCCACACACGCGTGCGAGGCGGAGTCATCAATCGAGCTGTCCTGGGCTGCCACTTGGCACCATTCTTCTTTTTGCCCGTTAAACTCAGAATTCGTCCCTACCGGAGACGAATTCAGAATTCGTCCCTGGGTGAGACGAATTCCAGTTAGTATTCGTCCCTGGGTGAGACGAATAGTGAGCAAAGTGTCTAAATGTGCCAAATTGCTTCCTGACCTTACAAAATTGCTATGAAAGTGGTTAAGACCACTGTTTGACCTCTGAGGGCTGCCCTGGGGGCTGTGTTTGTCAACGCGATCAGTGTTTGCAGTCACATAATCGGATTGGTGCTGTTTTGGTGTCTATAGATGCCCCTTTTTGGGATGCGTTGTGCATAGCGTAGCATCGAGCAAAAATAGATAACCAAAGCACTAATGATTAGGGTTTCTTGGTAACCTAACCAACTTTTGATGCCCCAAGCATGGAAAGGGCATGCATTCTTGAATCCTTGCTTCTGACGAGCGAAGGAGTTTGATTTCAAGTGTTAACCTATTTTGGTGAGGTGTGACTTGAGCTTGGACATTGATCGGTCATGATTAGGCAAAGGGCGCAACCTTTTATCCTCGGGGGAACCTTGTGTTCATGATTCACGAAATGCCAAGTGTTTGATTGATTTGATTGTTGCTTGTTTACTGCCCCAAGCAGGAGCGTGATTGTCTTTGTCAATGATTCTTTGAATGCATGTCGTTTTCCTTAATTGGGTGTGTGATTGTTGATTGGTGACTAAGTGTGACTACCCCCTCAAGCGACGAATCGATGAGGGAATGACCTTCATGAGAAAAGCGACGAGTCGCTTGACCCAAGATGACTTGTGCAAGGGTGCCTTTAGATGGTTTATCGTTAAGCATGTGCAATTTTTCCAACATTTGGACCTATTTTTGGTGGGTGTTAACCCTTTTTGTGATGCCATAATGGGGTGAAATCGTCGACAACCCATCTTCCCGTGGAGCGGTCCGGCTATGATAGCCTTCTTGGGGAAGTAGGAGAGTGACAATTTGAACCCCGACATCGATTTTCTATGCCAAGAGGTTAAGTGCAAGAGCACTTGTGTCCGGCAATGCTTATTGCTTTGTTTTTATGTTGCATTTTTTTGTTGTTTTTTTGTGACACCATTTGGGGATTAAATTTTCGAAAATCCGTCTCCCGTGGAGCGGTCCGGCTATGGTAGCCTTCTTAGGGAGTAGGATAGTGATAATTTGTGACTCCAGTGTCTATTTTGTATGCCCTGGATGTCAGGTGCAGCAACACTCTTATCGGGCAAATTTATTGTCTGTTTTTAGTGCATTTTTGATCATTTTTTGATGTTTTTGAAGTGTTGGTTTGAATTCGTCCCTGGGTGGGACGAATTCCAGCTGTAGAATTCGTCCCTGGGTGGGACGAGCGCTAACCTGAGCGCTCGTCCCAGTCAAGGATGAATTCCAGCTCAAAAGGCCTATTTAAGGGCCAAAACTTGAATTTGGGCTCATTTGTGTCATTTTTTTCTTGCGATTTTGGAGCTCTGGGAGGAGGAGGTAATTCTGCGAAGCGAAGCGCTGCTGGAATTCTCTCTGCCATCATGAGTGCACAAATTGGTTCGAGCGGCGGAGCCGAAGCGAAACCTGTAAGTATCTTCTAGAGCTTATTTTTGTTTAAATTTGCACTTGTTTTATTTAATTGTTTTTTTGTGATGCTGTTTTTCAAAATGTGTTTTAAAACTTAAACTCGAAACTGGATTGAAGACACTAAGACTTATTGTACAATTAAACGTAGTTAAACCTAGGCAAAGAATTTTGCTTACGACTAAACCCTAGGTTAACGGAACGTAAACCCTAAGACGTATATTTTTTTGTGTTTTTGAATTTCTTTTTATTCTGTTTTTGAATTAATCAGTTAAGATTAGAAATCTTGGAACTGAAGGTTTGTTTTTGTTTTGTTTATTTGATTTTTTTTTGCTTTTGTTATTGCTGTATAGTTCTTTTCCATGATTTTTAATTTTTTTTTTTTGTTGAATTGTTTTCTTTTGCAGGTTAGGAGCCGGTACCGTGTACCTACCGCCTTTACTGAGGCGCGGGGTGCACTGACTGATGATGATTGGGAATGGCTTGATGCCCTTGGGCTCAAGCGAGTGTCTCGACTGGAGCTCGTGGTCCCGGATCAGGCCTATCTGACGGCCTTGATCAAACTTTGGGATCCGCGGACCAACACGTTCCATCTTCCGACAGGGGAGATGACTGTAACTTTGGAGGATGTCTATCGGTTGCTTCGGATTTCGATAGATGGACTGCCTATTAGGACATCGCCGCGTGATCAGCGGACTGCTGTACTTACGAGATGCTTTGGGCATGGGGAGCGGTTGGGTGTAACGAACCCAGTGGAGACAGCCGAGGTGGACTGCCAGGCTGGCGGGATTTTGGTTGGTTGGTGGCAGGAGAGGGGGGTGTTAGGAGTGAGGCACGCATTCTTGATGGGCCTTATTTCTAACATGCTTCTCCCTGATTCGTCAGGCGTGAGGTTCCCGTGGAACCTGCTGGATTTGGTATGGCAGTTGGTAGAGTGCCCGATAGAGGCACCACTGATTTTGAGATGGGGACAGACATTGTTGGCACAGCTCTACGGGGAGCTGTATGCGGTCCGCTATCGGCAGCGAAAGGGCGTCAGTTGCAGTTATCTACTGCAGTGCTGGGGTTGGCAGCACATAGCAGTGGAGAGGCCGACCGGGTTACCGTGGATGACTCGGGTGGCGATGGATGACACGGAGATAGGCTATGCAGTTTTGTGGCGGCGGTCTACGGAGCAGGGGCAGAGTCGGCGATGGGCAGGTGCTGTAGAGCACTATACCGATGCCTTTTCTCGGCTCACTCTAGGGGAGGTGTTTTGGCACCCTTATCGGGACTGTCCAGCCTGGCCAGAGGCTGGAGAGTGGCTCCGTCGGGTACGTAGGGAGCGGTGGTTGACTGGGAGGCATGGGACGGAGCATGAGTTCTTTTCATACAGCCGGGTTACACGATAGTTTGGGGTGCGCCAGGGGTTGCCTGGTGAGCCCGTGGTCTATCGACGATGGGGAGATGAGAGGGATTTAGATCCACCGGTCACCGCGCCATTGGGCGAGGAGTCAGATGCGGTTATTGACGTCTCGGACGTAGATGACGTCGGGACTACCACTGAGTATGACTCGTGGTGGGTACTACGGCGATGGAGAGGAGAGGGGCCACTGGGAGGCACGGAGGCGGCAGTGGAGGGTGTTGAGGTAGCAGGGGATGATTGGGGAGGTCCGTTGGATGATGCGGACATGTTGGATGTGGGGGATGAGGATGTAGACTTGGGCACTCCGGATCAGCCGGACATGCAGGACGTGGAGGAGCAGTGGGAGCCAGAGCAGGCTGCTGTTCCAGAGGGTCCTGTTCGTCAGGCAGACACAGAGGAGGTGGAGTCTGAGATACGCGCTAAAAATGCGCGACTGACAGAGCTACTGCGGATACGGGATCTGGAGTTGGGGGATGCGAGGCGGGAGCTGGGGGACGCGTTGCGGGAGAGGGATCTCCTGCGGGCTGAGCTGGCAGAGCGGGATAGGGTTCTGGCATAGCGCGATGATGCGGTGTCATACTATCATCGACGAGAGGCAGAGTGGTGTCGGCACCGGATAGAGTTGGAGAGGGAGGTCATCCGCCTTGGTGGGCGACTACCTGAGCCCTCGGTCAGTGGATCTTCACGTCGGACGAGGGATAGTGCGACTGAGCAGTCAGCATCATCTCGTCGTCGACGATTGGATGAGGGAGGCGGTAGTAGGCGTGATGCGGGGGCTAGTAGTAGCCGCCCTTCAGGGTCCCATAGGACCCATACCACGGGGGGTAGTTCCCGTCGCACCGATCCTGCGTGATCATGGTGGTCGACGCCTTAGGTTGGGTTTTTGGATATGATTGCGGGGTCTGAGGACCGGTTTTGTAGCCTACGGGCATCTTTTTGACGATATATATATATATATATATATCGGTTTTATTGTGGTTTTTTACATGTGATGATGTGATTTTTGTTATGCATGATGGCTAATGACTATGGATGTATGCATGTTTATTTATTTTGATGAATGCTTATGTTATGATGAATGCAAATGTTTTTGATTTCTGGATGAATGATATTTGTGGTGATTGGTTATGGCACCATAGGCTGTTTAAGACGCTCTTTATTTCGTTTTTAGGCGATTGCTATGATGTATGGCTCTTGTATGTATACATGTGGTTTTCTCTTTTTGTATTTTCTGATGGTATTGTAAGGATGAAAAGCAGCGCAGTTGGTTTAGAAATGTAGCTAAGGTTTTCTCGAGACTCGGACGGTTTTAACTCACTAGCCAAGACTCGTACTTTATCTTACAAGACTTTTGAACAAGGTATGAATCGGACTTGTTTTTGACCAAGCTTATTTCACATCCCCGTGTGTGCAATTGAGTTCATTTATGTGGTATTTGTCGGGATACCGCCAGTGCCGGATGGGCTTTCAACCGAACCTGTATTGAGGATCACCTAATTAGCTCCACTAACTCCTTTGTTGTATTTAGTTAGATTAATCTGCGGTGTTATCCAGGATGCCATAAGCTATCTCATCCACATGCAAACATTGATCTGTACGCAAATTAATGTGACAGATATATCGTCATGCGGGAGGATTACTGTCAGTTACCGATAGGCTATCAACCAAATCGGTACTGAAGCTTGCCTTATGACCTATAGAATGCTGAGAGTTCCAGGGATTCAAGTTCAACTCCCTTCTTTTTTTCAATTATATTGGGATACTTGCTCGTTTGTAGTGATGAGATCACTGTTTATTTTGATTTGTTTTTCTTTTGAGCAAGGGATTGGGGATATGGAGTGACGAAAATCACTGTTGCTTGTGCCTTTGATGTGTGCCATGTATGATGTCAAATTTTGATTTTTGACATTTTGCAAATTTTTTGATGTTTTGCAACTATTGAGAACTTAGGGATTCTTAGGGAATTGGGTAGGGAGGATGCTTGTCCTTTTGCCAACTCTCAGCATTCTTGGGGTCATTCGCATAGGGGGATGAGCAAGATAACCGTTTCGCTTATGGTGACCTGGATTACTGTGCAGGTTTCATCTTTCGTTCACACAACTTAGGAATTGTTTAATGTGTTTTGTTTGTGTTGGGATGTTACGTAACAAGGTGTATTTCAAGTATGACTCTACCTTCGTAAAATCTGTCTGACTTGATACAGTACATGGCTAAAGAGCAAAGTGATGATTGAATCACGAAAAACTCTTGATACATTAAAAGACCACTAGCTCTAGTGTGGTAAAAGCAATGCATGGTGTTTTTGTTGTTTTTGTAAAATGGAACAGTGTGGAACAAGATGGACTAGTAGAGCAATTACAGCCTATGGTGCCTTTGACCTGTACGACCACAAATATGCAATGTATGGATGCAATGCTTAATGCAGCTACATATTTTTGTATTTTTGATGGATTGATTTTTGTGAATATGAATATGAGGTGCGAGAAGAGCTCTCGATTGATGAATTTGAGTATGCCTAGAAATGAGATGCAAATTTTTGTTGTTTTTGATTATTTTTTATTTTTGACCAAGTGATTGTGGACATCCTTGGAGCTTTTGGTGACCAAGTGATTGCGATAATCCTTGGAGCTTTTTGGTTGTGACCAAGTGATTGCGATAATCCTTGGAGCTTTTTGGGTTGACCAAGTGATTGGATAATCCTTGGAGCTTTTTGGTTTGACCAAGTGATTGCGATAATCCTTGGAGTTTTTGGGTTTGACCAAGTGATTGCGATAATCCTTGGAGCTTTTTGGGTTTGACCAAGTGATTGCGATAATCCTTGGAGCTTTTTGGTTTGACCAAGTGATTGCGATAATCCTTGGAGCTTTTTGGGTTTTGACCAAGTGATTGCGATAATCCTTGGAGCTTTTTGGGTTTGACCAAGTGATTGCGATAATCCTTGGAGCTTTTGGGTTGACCAAGTGATTGCGATAATCCTTGGAGCTTTTGGTGACCAAGTGATTGCGATAATCCTTGGAGCTTTTGGGTGACCAAGTGATTGCGATAATCCTTGGAGCTTTTGGTGACCAAGTGATTGCGATAATCCTTGGAGCTTTTGGTTTGACCAAGTGATTGCGATAATCCTTGGAGCTTTTGGTTTGACCAAGTGATTGCGATAATCCTTGGAGCTTTTTGTTTTGACCAAGTGATTTTATGGATCCTTGGAGCATTTTTGGGATATGGCTCTCTTAGATATAAAATGGTCGCAAATGACTGATATTCAAGGGTTCTGTTTCCTTGATACCATCAAGAGAAGCTAGCCGGTACGTCCCGGGTCCTATTTTGCTATCAATGACATATGGACCTAACCAATTTGCCGTGAACTTGTCCCTTAGGTGGGACGGACAAATTAGAGTTCTGTTGGTTTTCCTTCAAAACCAAATCACCAACCCGAAAGTCCCTTAGGTGAACTTTCATGTTGTAAGCTTTCTTAAGCCGCTCTTGGTAGATACGTAAGTGCTCGAGAGCATTAACGCGTCGTTCGTCAAGCAACGTAAGTTGGTCTAACCGAGCTCGCCGTGCAGTGTCATCATCGATGAACTCCTGCATTGATATGCGAAGGGAAGGAATTTCCAACTCGAGAGGCATTACCGCCTCTGAGCCATACACGAGCGAAAATGGAGTTGCCCCAGTTGGCGTCCGAATGCTAGTGCGGTAAGCCCAAAGGGCAAGTGGGATTTGTATGTGCCAATCCTTATGACTGTCTACGACTGTCTTTTTAAGGATGGCCACTAGTGTTTTGTTTGATGCCTTCGCTTGCCCGTTTGCTTGCGGATAATAGGGCGTTGAAAAGCTGTGCTGAATTTTGTACTTTGTGGTCAAAGCACGCACGTCTTTGTTCTTGAATGATGGCCCATTATCCGATATTATTTTGGATGGAATACCAAAATGACATATGATGTTATGCAAGATGAACTCCACAATGCGGGGTCCTTTCGTTGAGGTTAACGGAATTGCTTCCACCCATTTGGTAAAATACTCTGTGGCCGTTATGATAAACGTGTGATGGCCTGACGATGCAGGGGAGATCTTTTCGATTAGA
This sequence comes from Wollemia nobilis, assembly GCA_028583015.1. NCBI lineage: Eukaryota > Viridiplantae > Streptophyta > Pinopsida > Araucariales > Araucariaceae > Wollemia > Wollemia nobilis. The sequence continues at coordinate 1,673,083 of JAQPPZ010016856.1, read as the reverse complement.
TCGAGGCCCCACTACGAAAATGGCCAAGCATACTGGACTGTCTGTAGGGCCTGGGAAGGTACGTGCATCAAATTGGCATGATGTTGACATTTCACGCACTTCTTGACATATTCGCAACAATCTCGCTCTAAAGATGGCCAATAATAGCCCATGCGAAGAATGCGCTTTGCAATGGCCATACCACTAAAGTGGCCACCACATGTACCGTCGTGCGCTTGGGCGACTGCCCAAGTGGACTCTTGCTTGTCCAAGCAACGAAGAAGAATCCCGTCATAGCTGCGACGATACAAAATGTCTCCTATCAAGACATACTTAGCCGCTTTCTGCTTGAATGTTCGTTTTGCGGCGTGCGTCAATCCAAAGGGAAGATTACCTAACTTGAGGTAGTCTCTAATGGGTAAATACCAGTCCTGTTGATCGAAAACCTCGACAGTATGAATAGCCAATCCCTTTTGAAGTTCTTCCCTAACAAATGCTGAATGGGATAGAACTTGTAAGAATAGCGTTGTGTTGCTATTAGTGGGAGTGGGGGAAAACAAGGACCCCTAGTTGGCACGTTTCAGACGGTCTCGGATTCGAAAGAACTTATCCGAGGATGGTTCAATCTGGATCATGTGGATTCCTGGCGTCAAGTCTGAGCTTGCACGCTCCATCACGGATTGCGATAAGGTTTTGACTTGAATAGTTGTCATATCACCGGAAAGGTCTTGCGGGATTAGTGACCCCAAGGAGGCCATTGTGTCCGCAAAATGATTCGATGATCGAGGGAGTGCCTCGATGTCATACCACTCAAGTTTTGCCAAGAATTTGTCCACGAGGGCTTTATAGGCCTTCAGGATTGGGCATTTGCATTGATATACCCCTTTGAATTGATTGACTATTAACAACGAATCACCAAAGATGTTCAATCGTTTGATGTTCATGGCGATTGTTGTCTGAAGACCTAGGAGCAAGGCTTCATATTCTGCATTATTGTTGGTGCACTTGAAGTTTAATTTAAATGACAGGGGCATTGGAGCACCCTGCGGTGTGAAGAATACGATTCCCGTGCCACCACCTTGCTCGCATTTAGAACCATCGAAGAATAGGGTTATGTCGGCTCGTGACTCAGGCTCATCAGAATCTGGCGATTCCGAGACATGGAAGACCCCATCATCGGGTAGTTCTATGACCGGAGGCTGATCGTCTTCAAGAGGAGCCTCTGCTAGTTGATCGGCTATGACTTGTCCTTTGATAGATTTTTGTCCAATAAACTCTATGTCAAATTCCGTCAACAACATGATCCATTTCGCCGTGCGACTACTATGATAAGTACGACTCATCATGTATCGCAATGGATTCTCCTTAGACACAACATACGTAGTGTTGCTCAAGCATGTAGTGGCATAGCTTTTTGGTAGCAAACACCACTGCCAAGCATATTTTCTCAACGTATGCATAGTTAAGTTCGTAACTCGACCAGGGTGCGGCTAAGATAGTAAGTAGCCTGTTCTTTGTGAAGTTCATTCTTCCGGGCTAGCATGGCGCCCAGTGCCACCTCGATAGCTTGAGATGTATAAGTAGAACGGCACTCCTGGTCTAGGTGGTGCCAATACTGGCGACGAAGCCAAGTATTGTTTTATTTCATCAAAGGCTGACTGGCACTCGTCATCCCAATGAAATGTGACCCCCTTGTGCAATAATTTGTTCATGGGTCGGCATTTGTCAAATAATTGTGCTATGAAGCGTTTAATCGACGTGACCTTTCCTTGCAGACTTCTGAGTTGCTTGATAGTAGTTGGGGGAGCCATTTCAAGGATTGCCTTGACTTTCTTTGGGTCCACTTCAATGCCTCATTTTGAGACTATAAAACCCAAGAGTTTTCCAGATGTGACGCCAAATACGCACTTCTTGGGATTCAGTCTGACCTTATGCTCTATGAGGCGATCGAGAATCTTGCTTAAGTCACCGAGATGATCTGAGCGCAAAAGAGACTTGGCTAACAAATCATCCATGTAATCTTCCAAAGTTTTGTGCATGTAATCATGGAAGATATATGTCATGGCACGTTGGTATGTAGCGCCAACGTTTTTAAGGCCAAAAGGCATGACCTTATAGCAAAATGTCCCCCAAGGCGTTGTGAACGCCGTTTTAAGTTGATCTTCAGGATTGATACGAATTTGATTGTATCCTGAGAAGCCATCCATTAGGGAGAGCATTTCGTGACCTGCTGTAGCGTCTACTAGCGCGTCGATGCTCGGCAAGGGGAAATCATCCTTAGGACTCGCTTTGTTTAGGTCTCAAAAATCGGTGCATATGCGAATCCTCCCGTCGGGCTTCTTGACGGGAACCATGTTGGACAGCCATGGCGGATAATCCACGCAGATGACAAACTGTGCATCCAACAGCTTTTGCAATTCATCTTTGACCATCAAGGCCACTGTTGGGTGCATCTTGCGTAGTTTTTGCTTTACAGGCTTGATTGTCGGATCAAGCGTTAAATTATGCATGACTAGCTACGGGTCTAGTCCCGGCATATCCTTGTACGACCATGCAAAAACTTCCTTCTTCGCTTTGAGAAGGGCGATATAATCGGCTTGCTCTTCGGGGGAAAGACTTACCCCCAGCTTGATAATCTGTGGACTCGTTGGGTCTAAGCCGATGTCTACGTCAGTCGTTTCCTCGACTGACATGTGGGATCCGTCCTCCAACTGATGTGGAGTTGGGATCAAATGGATATCATTAGCTGAGTTTAGATCTACGTTTGGAACCTCGGGTCCCTCTTCAGCTTGAAAAATATCTCGAGTTGTCCTTGGGGTGGAATGAAGCATTTCACCGAAAGGCCGATACTCTGATGGTGATAAAGGTGAATTGACGCGATCCCAGTCGATGGCATCTATGTCTAGGTGCAATGATTGTGATGGATCGGCCGGATTGTGGATGGGTGCGGTCAAATCAATGGAGATCATGTGGATGGAATGAATTTGGTCTCCAGAACCGCGGGTGTGATAACTTGATTCTTTTAGATGCTCCCTATACTCTGGATCTGGCTCTACGGGAACGGGCACGAATGGATCTTCCCTAGGTGCGAATTCGTCCCTATTTGCAAAAAGGATGGCAGGGTCTTTTCTCGGCACTGATGTCATGATGGGATCTCGAGGTGGACGATGCTCATCTTGAATTTGGAGCCATGGATCCAATACTTGGTCCCACCTTGCAGGGTCTACCCACCATTCATGCCCTAGAAGTATGCCCATCTGTCCCATTAGATCTTCATGAGTTAAAGGGCGGTGATGCCGTCGCGCATGTCTGAGATAGTCCATCTCAGTCTCATCTTCTGAATCACTTTCGGAGACCCAAAAATGTTCATCCTCTTCAGCAACTGTTACTTGCGACGTTGAGTGCTCTCCTTGTTCCAGTAAGTTAATCTGGTCTCCTTGCGGTTGTTCCACTCTTGGTGGAGGGACCTGACTCTCTTGACACTGTATTGTTTCATCTAGAACCTCTAAGGGGAACAGTTTCAAAAAGATGTCCGAAAGCCGTTGATGTTCTCTTTGAGGATTACTGTCCGAACTTTCACCTCTCTCTAGCAAAGGAGAGGGATTACTGTTGTTTCCAAGGGTGTTTGTTGACCATGGGAGGTAGTCTCCCAATGTGTATTCTGTATTTGGATTGGCATAAGGATCTAATGCCAATCCCCCCTTGTTGCCTATTTCTAGGCCTTGCATATTTTCAACCAAGATGTCTAAGGGCAGGGGGTGGTTGAACCCTACTCCTGACTTGTCATATGGCATCTGATATCTTGGTTGGCAAAGGACCCGCATCCCTTGCTCATATCTGCCTAGCTCGTATCCATGCCAATTGCATTGGCCGAGATATTTTAGGGCAAAATCTGGGTTTGACAGATAGTTGATGTTTTCAACAAAAGGCTCTTCGTCTGCTTCCTTTTGTTGGCATGGTTCAAGACCATGATCAAGGCCCCCATACACGAAATTCGTCTGGTTTGGAGGGTAGCCTAGAGGAACAACTGTCCCTATGGGAAGGCGAGGTCTTCCCATGTCTTGTACTGACTCCAATGCTGGCGTCGCCACAACATTTTGCACTAAATATTCCCCCAGGCCCGTATTGGCCATTTCAACAGTGATTGTTGATGATTGGGTGGGAGGAAACGGTAGTCCTTCCTGAGTCCATTCCATGTTTTGTGGTTTAGGAGTCTTAGTTTCTGTTGTGCTTGGTGTTTCCTCCGTTGATATCGTTGAAATTGTGGGCAACCTCTCTTCTAGAGGCTTAACCTCTTCCATGATCTGTTTTCCCTTGTCCTTCTGTTTGGCCATGATAGGTGGCGTTGATGATGAAGGAGCAGATGATGAAGTCTCACCTGGTCGGGATTTTGCCTTGTTGGTCACCAGTGGTGCCTACGGTATCGAACCCTGTTTAGATGGATTTAACTAGAAATCCAAATGCGTTGAAGGGAGGGTCGATTGAGGCATGAATTGTACCGCATTGCAATACTTGAAGGGCTCTAAGTCCATTGGGACTACATGTATTTCTCCTTCATAAGCATACTTTAAGCACTGGTGGGCGATCGAAGGGACACACTTCATGTCCCTGATCCAAGGCCGCCCTAGCAAGTATATTATAAGCCATCTCGCCTTCTAACACATGGCACAGTGTAGGTATTGACTTTTTTCCTACCTGGACAGGCAGAACAACCGTGCCGACTGTCGAGCATATTGCATCGTTGAAAGCTCGCAGTGTGTACGTGGAGGCTGTGATGTGAGAGGCTAGCAGCTTCAAATGTTTTAAGGCTGTAGTGGTAATGATGTTACTGGACGAGCCAATATCTACCAACACCCTCTTGTACGGAATCCCGTTGACCCGCGCGATAACGTGCAGGGGTGGATCCGCCATGTCATTCGATATCGTTTTGACCTCATCTTCTCTGAATGTGATGACCGGCTCCGTACATTGTTTCACATGTCCCACGAAGTTGTTGAAAGAATTTGCTTCGTGAGGCTGTAATTCGATGGCTTTTAAAATGTCCATAAGAGCTTCCCTATGGGGTGCTTGACTGTTGAATAAGCTCGTAAATGGACAGCCTAGCCGATGTGGTCCGCAAACTCTACGTGAGTTTGGTCCGTATCGTGACCTCGGGTCTAGGCGGAGGCAACTGCATTGGGCGTTGTTGAGGCTGCGATGTTGTCGGAACTTCCCTCGTAGCTACCTCGGGGGCAACTGCTGGGTACCTTCTGTTCCTTGTCACTATGCTAATCATTCCCACAAATCCCTGCATGGGAAGATTCTGTCGCACCTCGTTAATCTGGAGTGGTTTTGCCTGTGCCTCATGGGCAGGCAAAGGGTCCTTGAATACCCCCATTTGTTGATTGTTTGGCGCTATGGGGTTGTCCACGGCCAATGTTCTATTGTCGATCAAATCTTGGATTAGTTCTTTGAACTTCTAGCATCCATTCAAGTCGTGTCCTCTGCGCCTATGGAATCTACAATACAATTCCTCTCTGTATCCCCTAGGCTTAGGAGCATTAGGGTCTATAGTTTGGATTTTTGGCAGAGTGACTAAATTTTCCGCTGACAAGCGGTCAAATAGGGAGTCCCTGGACTCCGTGTAAGGGGTGAATTGTCGCCTAGGGTGACGCTGCTGATTCTGCTCCTGTCTTCTATTATCTCTTTCATAAGCAGGAGGCACTACCTGGTAATTAGCCTTTTGAGGCTGCATTTCTGGCACAGGCGTGGGAACATTTATCGCAACTTGGTTGACTGCAGCGTGTTGTGATTGTGTTGTCCCGGTCTTAGTGGTTTTATTCCACTCTTTCTTTTTAGGCTTGGCGATTGCGCCTTCGCCTATCTTAATCTCTTCTATAACTCTGGCTTGCGCCAAAGCTTCTTCTAAGCTGTCGTATTGTCGCAGCAACAATAGACCAGAGATTGATTTTAAGCAACTTTTTGTGAACATCTGTGTGAGATCAGACATAGGGGGACGGTAGGGTAACTTAGAAAGCAAAGCTCTCCATCGATTCCCATATGCTACCATTGTTTCCTCCTCAAATTGCCTGAGGCTCGCCAGATCACTCAGTGATGCCTTCTTCCTTGTGTTGAAGGCAAAGCGTTCAAGAAACGCATCTACTAATTGATCTAAGTTGCTTATGCTGTGTTTGGGTAGTTGTGTGAACCAATCCGAGGCAGGGCCTGCGAATGTGGTTATGAATGTTCTAAGCAACAATGCGTCATTATCTTGGATGCCGAAGCATTGGCTTAGAAATCTTGTAACGTGTTCTTGTGCGTCCTCTTCACCTTTAAAGATTGCCAATTGAGGCAACTTGAAGTGCTCGGGGTAAAGAGGTGTAGGCACTGAGGGATGCACCGGATTACTGCGGAGTTGACGTAATGTGGGTTTTTGATGCCCAGCAGCTTTTGTCTCCACAGACTCCAAACGCTCTAATAGCGCTTGGTATGCATCGAAAGATTTTATTTCTTCCTCTCTTGTTCGCTCCCGTTGTAAGTTATGGTAAATTGGGGGCCTATGGAGGGGTGGCCGAATGGCAATCCTCCTGCCTTGATGGGGAGTTTCAGCATATTCTATTTCTGGTTCGTACTCCTCATAAAGTTCTTGAGGAGTCTCTGGGCGAGACCTATGACCTTGATCGAGTCCTCGCTGAAGGTACCCATCATTGTTTCGGGGAGTGGCCTCCCTCTCGGGTCTATAAGGTCTCGGAGGCAAAGCTTGACGAGGTCGTGGAGACCTGTCCTGCACCAACGGATTATGCCTCTCATATTGTTCGGCCCTTTGGATGCGAGGGGTTGGCTCCCTCTCAGGTAGTTCATAGCGTAACTCATCCGCTTCGCGTTGCATGCGCTCTCTATCCAAGCGGTGTCGATACTCTATCTCCTGATGACTTTGTTTAAGCCGCGTGATTTGGGCTTGACGGGTGGTCTGTCTAGCAACTATCGGGTCAATTTGGTCTACCCTATTTTGCTCAGGAGGTTCGAATGTTTCTCCTATGTGTTTGCCTCGAGTTTGCTGATCTAAAGTTTCAATGGGTCGCTTCCCTCTGTCGAGGTGGGCGACATGTACTCGAGGCTCTGGCCTTGATGTATGATCATGATACCTAGCAAGTGCGGAAACGCAAGGTTCCCACGTTGTTTGTTGTCCTCGAGGAATGCGATGGCCTTCCTCGTACTCTCTTTCATGGGTTTGGATGGGGCGGGCGGAGTTAGCTCGCCCTGTGTAAGGAGCCCTACGCTCCGGATTTTGTCTTTCCATCCTGATGGGAGGTAAAGAAGGGATGCCATATCCACGTTGTCCCTCCAAATGGATAGTGTGCCTCTCTAGCGCTCCATCATGCTGTGGCCACTCATGTCTAACCTCAGAAGGTGATTCTCTGTTTACATCAAGGTCTACATGTAGGGCGTCTTCCCGAAAGGGGCTGCTTTGAATGGGCATACCCCACCGAGGATTCTGAATCGGATTCTTTTGTAGGCCAGACCGATAAGGCGGTATGACCAAGTCCTCAGGACTGAAGCGAAGGCGACTTGTGCCTGCTTCTTGTGTACCTTCTGGAGCTTCTGCCCTTGATTGGGCTTGGCTACGGGTGTACACCATTGCGTTGCTTCTATACTATCTAAGTAGATTTTTATCTCGTTTATGATGATTTTTCTTTTTGTCTACACTAAGAAGAAATAAACACACGCATACACAAACCGTGATTATCTCTTTTAAGGATTATTGGTGTGCCCTAAACTGGTTTAGTGCATTTTGATGTTTTGTTTTGTTTTTGTAGGTTTTTGAAGAACGTTTAAATGCATTATGACGGCTCATATAACTCCCAAAATGGTCGCCCCTTCAATATACCAACCAGGCCGATATACCAACCTCTCTATATACCCGCCCTTACGAGAGGGAGACTATAGGTACGTGAGAGCAGAAGGTACATGGTACGTAGGTGGTACGGAAGGGGGATTGTCCTGTTAATGGCACCTACCATAGAAGACTTATCCTCGCGCGCATGGGAATCACCCCAGTGACACTCGGTCAGCTTTCGTCAGGATTTACGCCTAACAACAGTTGACAATCGGGAAATGGATGCAAAGCTAAGCCAAGGTGGTGATGAACCCACCGTTGGTCTTGCTCAAGGGCTGGGGTCTTACGACCAGCTCCTTGGTTTAAAATTATTGCGTGAAGTGTGTGAGATTCATTTTATTTAGCGAAAATGAAACAAGCATAAATGACTTTCCCTAAGCAATGCGAGATAAAATGAAAACAATTAAAGAAACAGAAACAAAAATAGAAAATTTAACAGAGATCATGAAAATCCCTACCTCTTCTCTGCCTGGACCGGTTGCTTCTGAAATTTTGCTCTAAAAATCTATAGGCAGGAATTCGTCCCTCTGTGAGACGAATTGCAGAACAGAATTCGTCCCTGCCAGAGACGAATTTGAATTCGTCTCAGGGTCAGACGAATTACAGTAAAGAATTCATCACAGCCAGAGACGAATAGCAGTCTGCAACAAAAAAATGTACCTGTCAAGCACAAAACACAAAAATTTAATCAGTTTCTGTGATTTTAAAAACAGGGGACAGGGTCCCACCGTGATCGCCACTGAAAGCACGAGATTCCGGGCAAAGGAAACACTAATTATGCAATATAAGACGAAATGTAACGCTTTAATCCTATGCACAAAAACAAAGAAAGGAGATAATTTGGAAATGAAAGAAAAGATGTAAGGAAATCACAGCCCTCTTTATTCAAATCTCTTATCCTCGGTTACATAGACGTCTCCTCCCTTTTTAGGGGCTAGGAGCGTTAAATTTGTCTTTGTTACAATTTGTGACTTAGTCTTCCTCTTTTCGCGTGCCCACACTTGAAATGGACGGGCCAAGATGATGTCGCCGCTGATGTCGATGAGTCCTTGACCTCTGCTGCTCCTCCTACGAACAAAGAAACAACGAAGATGTCAGTAGCACTCGCTGCAAATGAAAAGTGTTTGTTCTCTAAAATCGCCAAAAGATGCATGTAAACATTTGTCTGAAACAGTGAGTAAAATGACTCTAAATGACCTGAAAACCTGACAGAAGATAGAAAATATTACCGGAAGGCCATTGCCATCGAGACAGTCGGCCAATCTGCCTTAAACTGGAATTCGTCCCTGGGCAGGACGAATTCTGACCGCAATTCGTCCCTGGGTGGGACGAATTCTTCCGTGTTGGAAAAGCCGACTCGCTGCTCGCTCCAATGTCGAATCCCGAGACCTCCAAAACACCTGCAAACAGAGGGGTTATGTAATTGGGGCCATTTTGGGACGACCCAGATGGTCGGATTCTCCCAATTTGGCCTCTATCCTCGGGAATTTGATATCGCCACCTGCAAGTTAGTGAAACAACAAAGCGACACAAAGCATGATAAAACCTGATCAAAATGTTATGAAATTGAAGCTATGAGTTAACCAAACAGAATAACACAAAATGCAACCTGAAACAATAATCTAGAATGCTTTTAAAATAAAACTTAGAAAGTGCGGGGGTGCCCAAGTGGGCCTCCCACCGTTGGCACTTGATTTTGGCGCCAATCCACTAGGGATGGGCCCAAAACCTCTTAGGATTGGGGTGTCCGCGAATTGGTGGTGTAAGGTGGCCATATGTTGGATTTGGGTCGGATCCAAGCTTCCAAAAGCCACCCAACAACCTCCCTTGCAAAAGAGATTGGTGGATGTGAGAAGGTGAATCAAAGGGGATGCAAGTGGGTGTTCAACTCGACAACACTTCGTTGCTTGAAATCTCCTCCAATCCCGCATATTTTGGGTGAGAAAAGTCCCACCTTTTATAGACCCATGGGGTCTCTTTTGAGAGGGAAGCATAAGTGCCATGTGTTGGTCATAGGTGCCATGTGGCGGTCATGTCTTCCCATGAGGGAGGGGAGTCCTCCATGACTTGGGCTTTCATAATCGCCCTTGTGACAGTCCTCTAACGGCCTATCTGTCCACCCACACACGCGTGCGAGGCGGGAGTCATCAACTGACTGTCCTGGGCTGCCACTTGGCACCATTCTTCTTTTTGCCCGTTAAACTCGGAATTCGTCCCTACCAGAGACGAATTCAGAATTCGTCCCTGGGTGAGACGAATTCCAGTTAGTATTCGTCCCTGGGTGAGACGAATAGTGAGCAAAGTGTCTAAATGTGCCAAATTGCTTCCTGACCTTACAAAATTGCTATGAAAGTGGTTAAGACCACTGTTTGACCTCTGAGGGCTGCCCTGGGGGCTATGTTTGTCAACGCGATCAGTGTTTGCAATCACATAATCGGATTGGTGCTGTTTTGGTGTCTACAGTGATGACCATGAATCTGCATACAATTTTCGTTCAATTTTAGCATAGATCATTTCTAGATTAGATTATATGCATCATACTAGGATTTGGTGCAATTTGGAGTAGTTTTGGACCTTCTATTAGGTTTTTCATTCTAACAATCCCAATTGTAACACCTAGGGATGACCATGGATTATGCATATATTTTCACTTTTGTTTTAGCATAAATCATCTCTAAAATAGATTATATACATTATACTAAGGTTTGGTTCATTTTGGAGTAGTTTTGCACCGTCTATTTCGCTCTTCATATTCACTATTACATGCATATCTCTGATTTCATTTCAATACACATATGCTATTAACAAATTTGAATTCTTTGTGTGTAGATCCAGGTATTTCAACATGCAAGGAAGGAGCTACAAGTTTGAATATGGATAGATCATCGCAATGGTACCAAAAACCCACTCTTCAATTCATGAGTGCAAGGAAGACATTGAAGTGCACCTTGATTCTTTGAAAGGATTAGATCCTTTGACACTTCTGTAATGATTGTATCAATTCAGAGCCCTCAAGGGGATGTTTTGTAACCGTGGATTTGACAAATGGATTAATATAAAGAGGACCCCCATTTATTTTACTTATTTGTTATCATGCTTACATTAATGTCTCTTTTTAGTGCTTAGATAAATAGATGCATTTCATTTCCCTTTTCTAGGTGCACCATATTTTTCCACTCTATAGTGGTGATCATGGTGGGAACCCTATCTCGTTTCATTTAGGTAAGTTTTAACCCTATTTTTATCTCTAAAATTTTATAAGTTTTGGCCATTCTAGCCTAAAATGACCCCTGATTTCCTAATTGGAACACCCAGGGATGGCCACGACAGCCGTCCCACCCAGGGATGGCCCCCAAATTGGCAACCATCCCACCCTGGGATGGCCACAAAATAGGGAGCCTACAACTCAAATTGATAGAAACAGTAGCATCTTAGGCTTTCAAGATGAGTATCTGGACCTTACTTTGCATTCTTACTATTTAGAGAAAGTTAAATTTAGCTTTTATTTCTTTTCCTTGTTTGTTTGAAAAGTAGATTTCGCTTTTCTTAATCTCAAAAACAACAAAAAAAATAAAAAAATAGGAAAAGAACCAAGTAGGAATGCATTTGTGTGGTTTGATTGCTTGTGACCTACATAATGGTTAGGTTGACATATAGGGTATGCATTTTGTAGGTTCCATCATTTATTCAATACTTCTGAAAGTGAAACATTATTTTGCATTTAGTGAAGTTATCATTGAGTGCTCTTTTGTTTTACTTTTTTAAGTATAAAAGGAACCACACACACCACGTCACATTTGAACATTAGTGAGTTGGAACTTCATCCCAAACCACTAATAGAGACCAATGATGGTGGGATTCATCTCCACCCATTGGCTCGCATGATATGAACCCTATTTTTTTGCCAAATCCAGCTCCAAGAACCATCTTAGCCATGGAAAATAGCACGCATTCCTCTTTGGAGGGTGTATCACTGCCCACGGTCAATATGGGTGAGGACTGGTAGGACCTATGCTCCCTGACTAGGTATGGGCTTCATCTCCATACTTTGGTGGGTTTACATGATCGAACTTCATCACTGGTTGTTGAGCTATGAGTATACAAGTGAAATCCTTTTAACATTGAGAATATCATCCAACAAAATCAAAACATGTGAAAAGAGATCTCTTTGCAAACAAAAAATCAAAAACACACCAAATAGTTTTAGGGAACACATAAAAATATTTAAAAGAGATAAACACTTGTATTATTGTGTGTTTTCATTCTTGTGTGTTGCATCATTAAAATTTGTAAAAGAGATAATCACATAGGGTTTAGAACTAAGTAGCTATGGTATGCACCCGCAACCAAGCCCATTCAAGGGCTGACGCTGCAGAGAGTAGGCAAGGAGACATAGACCATATCTGATTTGACCCTAAGGATATGATTATACCTCCTTGGTGGCCTCCTACTCACCCAAGTCCTAGAATTTCAAATAAGAAACCTAACCTACAAGGGACCCCTATGCGGGACACCCCTATAGGTCTTGGTCCTAATCAGGGAACATACTTTCCAGATATAGACACTTCACATGCCTTCTTTCAAGAATGAAAACTACACATTAAGGCACAAACAAATAGAGCAATACCATGCATCCGTGTGCCTACTTGGTCTACCTTGCACACCTATGTGTAAGATCAATATTACACACCATGGGTAGGGCCAAATGATCAAACTACGCCCTTAAATCACCCTAATAGGTCTCAGCAATATAAGTACCAAGATGAGTATGATACTCATCACCCTGGGCAAGAAAATTCAGCCCTTCCCTTCCTCATTTATGAAGGAAGACCTGAGGAGAATCTTTATTATCCTCGGTCTCATTATTCCATGCAAGCATGATGTGCTTCTATGCCATCTGAGTATAAATAACATTTATTTAGGACTGAGCCTCAAGTGAACATGACCTCTCTCGATCGAGGGAAGCTCATAGTCAACCTTTTAGATCCTCCTGAACAAGATAGGCATCATGGAAATAGTGCTAGGGCTAATAGACCTCGCATGGCTGATCAGATAAACCAAGTTGTTAAAATATATGCTGACCACCAAGCTCAATTCAATCAACTTTGGCTGGATAAACAACACTTGGACCACCAGCATCAGTTAGAAAAGTAAAGGATTGAACAACAAACCCATGAGTTGTTTCAAGAGACCTTATGCAATGGGGTCCCTACCCCAAGTACTCATAGATAGGGGGTTCATCAGAGGAAACCTACTTTTAATAAAAATAGGCTTCCTAGGCCTAACCAAATTTTACCTCCTCGACCTCCTAGGCCTAATCGGGACTTGCCTCCTAGGCCAAACATAGATCACCTTCCATAGGTATTTTTTCCTCCTTGTAGGCCAATTTAGGAAACACCTTATAGAGCCTACGATGATCTTGAACCAGAAGAGGAATATCTGGAAGCACCTTATGGAGGTATGGTTGATGATAATCAACCACCACACCATATGCTTGACATTCCTTGCCCTCCCTCATGGGGCCAAAGCAAAGAAGAGGAGATCAAATCCTCTGATGCATATAAAGCATTGCTTGAATGCATGGAAATAATAGAAAACAAGACCTCTGGGTTCGAGCTTCAAAAGCCCACTTTGTGCCAACTTCATAGTCAACCGCTTCACCCATAAATACCTTCCCCTCCATACCCAGAGCATTTCAAAATGCCCAAGTTGGATAGATTCAAAGGAGAGGAAGATGCACAGGAGCATGTTACTAGGTTTATGAATCAATGCTTCAGTATCCAGGATAATGATGCCTTACTTCTAAGAATATTTTTGATTACCCTCTCTGGCCCAGCTGTAGAGTGGTACAATCAACTCCCAAGGCACAACGTCCATAGCTTTGAAAAATTTGTGGATGCATTCCTGGAATATTTCACTTTTAACACTAAGTGAAAGGTGACTTTGATAGACCTCATGGGGTTGAAGCAATATGACGATGAGTCAATCATAGATTATGGTAATAGGTGGTGAATGCTTCTCGCTAAGCTACCATACCTACTACCAGTGTCTGAGTTGACTCGCATGTTTTCCAAGATTTTTTTAAAGCCAATTTCATTATTGCTACAACTCCAACAATACCAAACTCTTGAAGATGCTCTAGCATAGGCTAGAACAATCGAAGAAATCAAAATTTAAGAGGGGAAGATTGCAAAACCCCATAAAAAGGAGTGGAATAAGAACACAAAAGGAAATCTAGCACAACCAAAGCTGGCAATAGTTAATCAAGTTGCCATTAGCATTCTAGGGCTTGTGCAACCAATGCCACCTCAGAAGGTAAACTATCAGGCCCAACCTCCTCCTACAAATTATAATAACAACACTCAAATGAATCAAGGGCAAAACTAGCAACATCACCCTACGTGATAATTTACGCCCTTCACTGAGTCTATGGATTCCCTATTTGATCATCTATGTGTGGCTAAAGCAATTACTCTACCTGAGATCCAGCCTATAGATCCGAATAAACCAAAGTCCATGGGATGTCATGAAGATTTATACTGTAAGTACCATAGGCAGAATGGGCATGACGTGCAAATGTGCTACTCATTTCAAACACCTAGTACAAGACATGATTGAGAGGAATGATCTTCAAGTTGATAACCCTCTTGCAACAAATAATCAATAAATGGGTATCTTTAAAGACCCATTGCCCACTCATGAGGTGTAGGAAAATCAAGAAAAATAGGTAAATGAGGTCCATACGACACCCCCTCAACAAGGGTTCATCGGGATGGTTAGCATCGTGATAAGGAATAGGTGTTATCCAAATCAAGTTGCACCACCTGCAACTTCAAATGATATTCCCTCCATATCACAACCTCTACCACCTCTAGTGCAAAGCCTTCCACCTCATCCAGTGGTCACCATAAAAAGTAAGCTTGCTCAAAGCTTGCGAACAACATCGGCTCGACTCTCTATCTATGAGCTTATCCAACAGTCTCCACCTCATCGAGAAGCTCTTATGGAGATCCTTAAGTCGATTGAATTGCAGCCCTAGGAGTCTAACTCCTTTATCAATTTCGTGGGGCACGTTCAGTAGTGCAAAGAGCTAGTAATCACATTTCATGAACATGAACTCAAACCAATATCAAATGATGGGGTTGATCCTCCCTTACATATCATTGCATGTGTAAATGGAACACCTTACAAAAGAGTTCTAATTGATACTAGTTCTTCAAGCAATATCATCACCACAAATGCTCTCCAACATCTAGGTCTTCCAACATCCCACATTGTTGCATCCACATATACCCTCCGAGCATTCAATGATACTCTATGCTCAATTGTTGGCACTATAGTCTTACCTATTCAGGTGGGATGCAAAACCATACCAATATTGTGTCACATCTTAGAGGGTGCAATGGCTTATAATATCTTGTTGGGAAGACCCTGGATTAGGGACATGAAGTGCGTGCCATCCATAGCTCACCAATGTTTGAAGTACACTCATGAAGGGCAAGTACATGTTGTCTCTATAGACCTTGAGCCCTTCAAATACTACAACTTGGTATAACTCATCCCCGAGTCAACCTTGCCATCAACTCATTTGGACTTCCAACCAAATACATCCATTCAAGGTCTAACTCCTTCATTATCACCTTCCATTGATCCATTACCATCTTCTTCTATACCACCCTCATCATTGGCACCTTCAGATACACCTTCATCATCATCAAATCCTCCATAGAGGAACATGTCGAAGAGGCCTATTGATGAGATCCCTCCAATCATCTCTACCATTTCTATGAAAGAGATTCCTAGTCTAGCAGATGAGGAACCACCTCATGAGGTAAGCATTGAGTCATCTCAAGCCTCACTTTCATCTCCTCCATCCTCACCATCATAGGTCACAGTCCATCTAGCTACTATAGGTTTAGGAGAATACTTAGTAAGGAATATTACAATAGTTCTAGCCATTGAGACAATACAGAATATGGGATGACCTCATCTTCCCATAGGTACCATTGTACCTCTAGGTATACCTCCCAATCAAATGAACTTCATATATGGGGGTATTGAATATGGCACAGAACCATCTCCTCAACAAGAAGAGGATGAAGAACCCTTTTTTGAGGACATCAATTATATGTCCAATCCTGACTATGCCATGCGATATCTCCATCACTTCCATTGGCATGGCTATGGTTTGGGGTTGTATGAACAAGGTACTCACATTCCTTGCCAACTACAATATCAAATTCCATATGATAAATCTAGCTTAGGACACAACAATCCTATGCCTCTCGATGTCCTCACAAATATTTTAGAGCACCTAGGTTTGAATTATAGGGATGAGCTTGCATGTGATCCTTACACTAATCCTAATCATGTCCACTCTTTGGGGGATTATTTCTTCTAAATATGATAGATCAAGGGATATCTCATGATTTCACCCGATCCTATGAAGAAGGTGAAGGTTCACATACTCTTCCATCTAATAATGAGGAAGAGGATCAAGGTCCTCCTTATGAATGGACAACTAATGATGAATCAGATTATGATGTAGCACCTATTAACTCCCCTAGTTTAGATGAAGAATATGAGTAGATCATCCCATTGGATGATAAAGAAGAGTTATATCTATGTATATTCCCATTACCACATCCCATATGGTGATAGCTTTTGCCACTTGAGGAGCAAGCTCACCCCCTTCCACATCGACCACCTTTGGTCATTCCACCTCCACTACAACCACCCCTACAAGTCTTGCGACAACCTCTTGTCAATAGACCCAACCACCCATCCAACAGATATCATCCATCCATCCATATGATTTCCATAAACCCCAAAGGTACCCATAAACCCTTTGGTCACCCAAAAATCCCCAAAGGTACCCATAAACCCTTTGGTCACCAAAAAATCCCCAATGGCATCCACTAAGCCCATTGGTCAAATGTATATATATATATATTAATCAAAATCCAAAAACATCATTAAAATAACAAAAATATTGCATTACATTTCATATCATTGCATTATACAATCACTTGCATTAAGCATACCCATCATTGCATTTTGCATTCTAGAGTTGCTCATACATGTCTAGCACCAGGTATGTACACTAGCCATCCTTCAAAATCAACTTTATCAAAAGTCATTATTAACACTCATCTACATTACAATTATCATTTCCATCCACATTCCCCACCTTTCGTATTTGTGTATGTTTCCCTTCACCTAGTCATTTGTTATAAGGTATCATTAGGGTTTTTGGTCACTCAACCGTCTCTAGTTTTCTTTTCAGATTTTGTAGAAAGCTATCCTAATTTTTAGAAGGTATAGTCTTGCTTTGATTGTACCTTGTATACGTCATAATCCCAACACATTCTCACATTAATAAATCCAAGTTTTGCACAAGGAAAGATGAAACCTACAAAGTGGTCCTTGTTACCTTAAGAAAAAAGTTTACCTTGCTCATCCCCCTATGCGCATGGTTCAAAAATGCTGAGAATTGACAAAAGGACAAGCTCCTCCCTACCCAAAGCAATAAAAATCCCTTACCCCACGCCAAATCTGGGCAAGTATCCAAAGAACAACAAATACAAAAGCAAAAATCCCCAAAATAAAAAGTGGTTTTCACCACTAGCAAAAGCAAAAAGTAAAATAAATAGTGGTTCTCACCACTACCAAAATCCCTTGCTCACCAAATAAAAATGAGCAAATCCCTGGAGCAATTCAAAAATAAAAGAAAAGAAGGGAGTACTGAACTTGAATCCCTAGAATTCTCAGCATTTGACAACCATAAGGTGATCCTCATTATAGGTTGGGTGGCATCAAGCCTACCTAGAAATGGTGGTATCCTTACGCATGATGATATGTCTATCACATTAGCAACCTTATTTTGTATAGACCAATGTTTGCTTGTGGATGAGCTAGCTTTTGGTAGCCTGTATTACCTAATGGTCTAATCCAACTACGTACAAAACTCAGGATCATGATACTCACAGGGTGATCTTCAGTACAGATGGGCTGCATAAATCCTGTTTGGCACTGGGGTAACTTTATGCATTATCATAACAATGAACTCACATGCACACACAGGGATATTGAATATCTTGGTCATCCTAGAAGATTTATACCTTGCCAAAAAGTCTTGCATGGTTAATATACAACTTTTGACTAGTTCACTAGAGTGTTTGAGTCTCATGAAAACCTCAAGGACATTCTATAACATCTTACTATTCATTCCATGCCATACCATTTTATCACATGTTTGTTAGTTTACATTTTCACAATCCATTACATAATCTTATGATAACGTTAAAATGAATCGATGAATTTTGTACAGTCTATGGTGCTAGCATCTAGTGTGTCAAATAGTATTCATAATTCATCAGTATAGATTAACAAATCATCCATTTCATTATGCATACACACATGTACATATCATCAACCAACATCATATTACAATACATGCATCCATGATAAGCATCCATAAAAGCATTAGTAAAGTAAACATAAACATTGCATACATCTAATAAAGCAGTAAGGAAACACATGATGACAATAGAAAAACTCATATATATATATGTGTATGGGGTAAAAAGATACATCATAATCCAAAAACTTCCCATAGGCTACAATCAAGTGGGTCCTCAGACCTCACGCTCCCAAAATCCAAAAATAACCATAGAGTCTCAAAAGCCATGGTCACGCAAGATCGACACCATGACTCTCACCACCACCCTCGATCGTCACTCATTGAGAGCTCCTAGATCTACTTCCTCTAGCCCTATCTGATATCCTCGTGGATCTAGGAGCCCCCATCCTCATAGATGACTACCCTATACCACTCCTCCTACTCTATTGGGACCCACTAGTAGAAGGATGAGCTGGTAAGCACCCTCTAAGGTGCACTACCTCATCCTCCAAATCCTATGTATACCAGATCCTCTTGATGATGAGCCTGGTAGTTACTTAGTAATTTCTAGAGCTATGTCATCTTCTCCCATAGCTTGACTACCTCACCACTACTATATACCCCATGGCTCGAGCTCCCTACTCTAACCTATGACTAAAAAGTAGCTAACTCTACCACCTGCCTCTTAATCACTAATGCCTACCTATCAATATCTACCTATGCAGTCTACACTTATACCTATAGGAGAGCCCTCTCCTCTATGTACTCCCTCCACTCCTATCTCCCTCTGATCAACTCACCCTATAGCTCAACAATGGTGGCATCCCATGCTACCAATTGTACCTGCACTCCCTACTCATCAAAATCATCCTCATCATAATCATCCTGCTGACCCTCCATATCCATGCTATCCATCCACTCATCATCTATCTAATGATGCACATGTCACTCACCTAAGTCTTGCTCCTCCTCATCTAGAGCCTCATCATGTCCCTCATCTGGAGCCTCCCTATGAGCCTCCTCTATCATCACATCTGTACCACCTCCTAGCGGTCCCTCCCCTCACCACTGGTGCATCACCCACTAGGAGTCATACTCTATTGTGGTCCCTACATCATCTAGCTTAGATATGCCCTCTATAGGATCTACCTCCTCTCCAACTACCTCCACTATAGGCCAAGTAAGTGTCCTCTCATCCCCATGATGTTGGTAGATCATTGGCTCGCTAGGCAACCCCTGGCATAGCCTAAACTACCATATCACTCGAGCATATGGGAAATACTCTCGCTCGGTCCCATGTCGACCAACTAACCATCTCCCTCATCGTACCCATCGAAGCTGCACCTCAACCTCAAGCCATGCTAGACAATCCCTGTATGGTCTCTAGGTAACCTCCTCTACCCTGAGCCATGCAAATGACTATGCATAGTGATCAATCATACTTGCATAAGGATGGCTCTGACCCCTCTCTTGGTCTCACTACCATAGGATCCCATATCCTATCTCCACATCCATGAGTTGTGCCTACATCATCCAAGGTAGTCCCTATGGTCGATCCATAATAATGTGCTACCATCCCCACACCTACAATAGAAAGTTGTAGCCCAATCCTTTCTACCCATGGAAATGGATCTCATACAACTCATCATAAAGTTGTGCTAGCAAAGTAGTGCCCCACGCCATCACTAACGACCTCTCTATGGTGCACTCCACTAGTGAAAATGCCAACTCCAAAAGGTTCCAAGGGAACCTGGCTCCTAATGAGTTTGGTAACAACATGTTGGAGATAAGCATCATCAGCAAGGCATGTCTCATAGTCAAAACCTCTGCCTCATACCATAGCTCCACTAGGATGCCTCTGCTAGGCAAGTCTCGTACTACCTCACACTAGTCCTCTTTGAAGTATCTCTACAAAATTGTATCTCTAAGATCTCGATGAGTAGACATAATCGGATGCCCCTCTATCAGAATACACAAAATTTGGTAGATATCCTCTAATATCACTATCATCTCCCCAGTCGGCAAGTGGAAGGTGTTGGTGCGAGGGTCCCATAGATCTATCAAAGTTGTCAGGTAGGCTTTGTCTCCCATCACTGGCTCTAACCGTGTCACTTGTTTGAGACCAATGGTGTCAAGCCATTTCTAGTCATCCTCTATTAGTAAGTCCCTAGTAGTCTAAAAGAGAGTCGGAAATTGATACCGGCTCTTGATCACCTGGCAGAGGCAAGCAAGCTCAAAAAAAATACAACAAAATTGCACAAAAACAACAAAAACAATCCAAAAAAAGGACCTTTTTCTCCCAAAATCATGGCCGTCCCACCTAGGTATGACCCCCAAATTGGAATTCATCCCACCTAGGGATGGCCACTAGTGGTCATCCCACCCAAGGATGACCCCAAAAATGCTCAAAAATGGCCTTCCCGACCACCAAAAATAAGCAAAAAACCTCATAAAAACACAAAAAAATGCAAAAAAATTGCACAAAAACAAAAATTAAAGCACAAAATACTAAATTCTATCACTAATGAGGTTCATTTACTGAGATTTAGTGTGTTTCATTGGAAAACTCAAAAATAATTACATTTCCAAATTAAACAAAGTCTAGTAGCAAATTCAGCCCTTACCCATCTCGCATCGGCTCCACCGCTCGTCGAGTCTAGAGGCTAGATCATGGTGATTTTGGGATGGTTTTAGCAGTTCTCCACTTTGAAAAATCACTCTCCTACTCCTCACCTCTCAATATGCCAAGTCAAAAGTGTGCAAATGAGCTCATTTTGCCAATTTTGAGCTTAAAAAGACCTAGAATAAGCATGGTCATCCCAAGGTGGGATGATCAAAAAATTTGGTGACCATCCCACCCTAGGATGGCCATGAACTTTGCATCCATCCCACCCTAGGATGACCACCAAAAAACACCAAAAAAATAGAAGAAAAGGTAAAGAAAAAGGCCTCAAAACCACCAAAAACATAACAAAACTGATAAAATTCACAATGGGTAAAGATTGAACCAAATTGTTCATTGATGAATTGAAAATTCTCTACTTCAATCCCCAAGAAGGCCATTTTGGTCAGACCACTCCATGGGAATGAGGTATTCATTTCCTTTCTTCCATGAAATATCAACAAAACCATCAAAATCCTAACAAAATTGATAAATTTTACAATGGGTAAAGTTGAAGGAACCCTAATCAAGTCATATTGGTCAAGAGACTCATCGCTTTCATCATTGGTCATGCCCTCATCGACTCATCGCTTGAGGGGGTAGTCATAATTACGAATTCATAATCAAAATCAACACTCAAACACTCAAAAGTGCAACTTGCATACATTCAAAAGAATCATTGCCAAAGATAAATTTCAAGCCCACACTAGGGCATATAATTCAGCACCAATTCAACAAAACAAAGTCTTGGTCTCCTTGAAGCCTTGGGACCCTTGTCCCAGAATAGGCTTATAAGCGAAACAAGGAACCAAGACCAAGTATACCCTAAGCCCCAAAACCTATCCTTATAGTGCGGCTGAAAGGTATACCAAAATCAAATCCTTCAAATATGTCAAAAGCAAGGATTCCAAGAATGTATGCTCCTTCCATGATGGAGGCATCTAAAGTTGGTTAGGTTACTGAATAACCTTAATCATTTGATAGTTTAGTCATCTATTTTTCTCTACGCTATGTTTCACACAATGCATCTCAAAAAGGGCATCTGTAGACACTAAAATCATGTCAATCCGATTAGACTGCAATGATGCACTCTTATCAACACCATATGGCCCCCTTTTGGAAACCCTCAGGGGTTAAATAGTGGTCCTAACCACTTTTGGGAAGTTTTACCCCACTTTTGGGAAGTTTTGGGCCATGTAGCCATGGTCGTCCCACCCCAGGATGACCACAGTTCATGGTCGTCCCACCCCAGGATGGCCATACATGGTTGTCTCATCCCTAGGATGACCACCAACAACCATCCCTAGGTGGGATGGCCATGGCCTAGGACCCTTAAAAATTCAAGGGTGGGATAAATGGTAATCAAATTCTACCATTTATCCTACCCATTGATTTATGATAGATTGAGGGCCTATCAAATCCATCACAACCTACAAATTGGAGGCCCAAATTGGAGGCTTCTCCCACCCAATGCATGGCAAGGTTTTGACAAATGGCGACACCTACCTTGCATGCCCTAACTTGCCCATTTGACCTTGTGGCTCTCTTGAGCTATAAAATGGAGTCAATCCACCCAATTTCAAAGGAGAGGTCTTTGCAATATTTCGCAATGAAGTGCTACTGAGATTCACTCTCCCTTTCACCCATGTATTTTCCCTTGAAATATCCATCAATCGAAGGAGGTTTCCAAGTGATCCTAAATATGCAAACCCATTCCAAAACCCACCCATTTCTATGAATCAGATCACAAAATTTGATGACAACACCCCTAGGAGTAGTTTGAACCAGATCCTAGAGGAATTGGTGGTAAAAACCACTAGGTTTGGTGGTCATCCCCACCTGGGATGGTTAACAGTCACAATTGGAACACCCAGGGATGGCCATGAATCTGCATACAATTTCATTTCAATTTTAGCATAGATCATTTCTAGAGTAGATTATATGCATCATACTAGGATTTGGTGCAATTTGGAGTAGTTTTGCACCTTCTATTAGGTTTTTCATTCTAACAGTCCCAATTGGAACACCCAAGGATGGCCATGGATTCTGCATATAATTTCACCTCTATTTTAGCATAGATCATCTCTAGAGTAGATTATATGCATTATACTAAGTTTTGGTGCATTTTGGAGTAGTTTTGCACCGTCTATTTCGCTCTTCATATTCACTATTGCATGCATCTCTTTGATTTCATCTCAATCCGCATATGCTATTAACAAATTTGAGTTCTTTGTGTGTAGATCCAGGTATTTCAGCGTGCAAGGAAGGAGCTACAAGTTTGAATATGGATAGATCATCGCAGTGGTACCAAAAACCCGCTCTTCAATTCGTGAGTGCGAGGAAGACATTGAAGCGCACCTTGAGTCTTTGAAAGGATTAGATCCTTTCGACACTTTGTAATGAATTGTATCAATTAAGAGCCCTCAAGGGGATGTTTTGTAACCATGGATTTGACAAATCGATTAATATAAAGAGAACCCCCATTTATTTCACTTATTTGTTATCATGCTTACATTAATGTCTCTTTTTAGTGCTTAGATCAATAGATGCATTTCATTTCCCTTTGCTAGGTGCACCATTTTTTTTTTCTCTACTTAAGCATAGCTTAAATAAATATGTGAGTGTCAAATTATAAAGTGGCATTAGCTCAACCGGTTAGATTCCTCAATATTTCAAGGAGGATATTTAGTTTTCAATCTTGCCAAAAGATACATGGATAATATCCAATTTTTGTTGTAATACCACTATGTGGTGATGATGTAATATGGGTGGGACCTATTTCAATCCCATATAACCCATTAAATATATATATTAAAGTATCAAATGCAAATTCAAATCAAGACAACCACAAATCCACAACCACTTAAAGAGGGTAAATTCTTATAACCACTTTGATGGGGTGAAGTATCATATGTGTCGAAGACACAACTTAAATCCAAGTACTTTCAATGATTTTTCACTAAAGAATAATTCACCCTATTTATAAATAAAATCAAACCTAAATGCTCAAAGGCTAAGTATTGCACCTAGGGGACTGAGCTACTAAAATTTAATAATTAAACATAGCTAAAATGACTATATTGGAACCATAACATGGATCCTTCCCTCAAAAGGCTTTGCTCTCAAAGTTGGAAAATATTAAAAAATGCTTTCAAGCTCCCACATAGCATCTTCTTCTAGAATGTCCTACCACTTGATGATAAACTCTTAAATTTTCCAATATCAAATATGAAAAACTCATGACCATAATACTACATTAGACTAAAAAGTGATTCAACCTTATTCATCAAGTAATCAAAGCTTTGTTTGGGACTATACCTTTTGACCAATAACATATTTGAGACAAGATACATGAAAAAATGCATGAATGTAGGAAGTTGGTGGAAACTCCAACTGATATGCTACTTCACCAATGTGACACCACACATCCTATAAAATCAAGGAGCCAACTTTTGATTAGATATTTTCTTCAAGGATAATTGTTTATAAGGTTGTAGATGTGAAAAGACAATATCTCCTATATTAAAGTATTATTCAAAATGGTGTGAGTCCTATTGTTGTTTTATACAGTTCTATGTCTGGGTCAAAGCATCTTTAAGAAACTAAAGTATAATTAGTCATTTTTGTAACAAATCATCTATATCGATAACTTTGGATGATCTTGGAACATAGTCTATGATTTATGGAGATTTTTGACCATATAATTCTTTAAAGAGGGATATCTTAAGGGAAAAATGGTAACAAATATTGTACCACTCTTGGTATATAATTTACTTCATGGATGAGAGTGCACCATTGACTATAGGTCCAAGATTTTATGGATTAGGATTTATCCTTAGCCAACATCTAGAGAAGTTCAATTCCTTGATAAACTAAAAAATAAAAATATGGGGCGAAGACTAGAGTAAGAAATGGGGGGTTAGATATGGATATTGTGGATTACATATGGATGACATTTTACTAACAACATTACTACATACTATAAAACACACACTGCAACTAAAATACATACATGGCCTCCATACCAGTTACTAGTCAAAGTATCATTGAATATGAATTGAGCCTAATATCATGCCCTTCATGACTCTAATAGCTCTCAACACCCTAAGAAACTTTTACAAAAGAAATTAGAACCACATAATTAGACACCACACATCCCTAATATTCCAATATCCTAGATCTAATAAAATAGACTACTAGACTTCCCAATGAGATTTTACAAAAATATTTAGGGTCTACAAAGCATCTACATATGAAATAATTTAACAATAGAAGATAGCAAAGTTCAAACAACAAACTGATTCATTAAAATTGTAGAGTAGAATTATATAACATGCAATAAAAAAACATTCAAATTGTCCACCCTGATACTAAGGTAAATGCCACTATATATAGATTTGTATACTAGCCTAGCTAATTATTACAAGGAAGACCTACCATAAGCCTAATAATATAGGCACAACCTAAAACATTTTGGAGTTTGTGCTCTATTAGCATCCTAGGAAGGATTGAATGTCACTTTTAGCTCAACTTTAACCAGTTGCTATTGATTGGCACCATCCACCATTTGTAGCCACCACATGTATTTGATAGATTGTGCCACATAAGCATGCTCAACCCTTCCCATCATGCCTTGTTGTTGCTCCAACTATTGAATTTATAAGGAGATCGACTTATGATTAGTGGTCCATGATGTCATTGTAGGTTCCAAGAGACTACTTATCACTTTCTTGTAACTATCTTGCTTTGGATGGTTGAGAAGGTTCACATGGCCCATGATTTTCATGCAAATGATCTTATTTTAAAGAGACTTGATTGGGAGACTACTTCTCTTGTCATTATATCCTAGAGTTATTATGCTTTGTCATCAAGATGTTAGGGAATTGGCAAGAGCTATAACAAGGCTTGAGAGCTTCCTATCACCAAAAAACATCCAACCACATCTTCACTCGACCACTTATACCTTCGATCAAGACTATTTGAGGTGACTACACACTTCAGCAAGTCATGTTTTCAAAGTTATTTGACCATATTTTAGAGTGGTCGAGATCACTTGCCTTAGTAAATTTTAGGTCTAGAATAATACCTTTGATGATCTAGTCGATCATTGTATGGAAGTTATAAAAATTTCCTTGTGATAACAAAATTGATAGTCCAACAAAATGCTAGGATATATCTATGTGGAGGATTTCATGGGTTCACATTATTGGTGCCTCCCAAGGATTTTTGCTTGAAAAATTGAGGACCTAGATATCTTTATCTATTGGGCAATGGATTCAAGTAGAAAAAAGAAGAAGCTAGGAAAGAGATACTTGGGCACTTCAACAGGTTAAATCAAATAAGGCAACTTGGAACAAAATGGTTCCAAACTTCTATGACATCAATGGAGCTTCAAAATATGTGTTGGAATATGCACTTGATGTAATTTCATCCTATTTATCAACAAAATATTGGATTCTTTTCTATATAAGGTAGAGGAAAGGAATAAAAGATGACAAAGAATAAATAAAACCTACTTTGAAAGTGGAATGGCTGAATTAGACAATGGGGAGGAATGGAGAAATTGTGATATATCAAAGGAAAAAAAGTGAGTATAAATGGGAAGAAATATAGCATAAGAGAATATAAGATGGCAAAGAGAAGAGGAGGAAGAAAATAGAACATATATACCTTACTAGTGGTATATTTCATAGAACAAAAAATCTCTTGATGTTATTCTATAAGAGCTGAAACTAGATTCAAGCAAAGGAAAAATATCTTAGGTAAATGTTCCAAGCCCTCGAATCCTGGTGATGGATGTAATATATTGTTTCTCTACATATGCTTGGTTCTCTCATTCTTCCTTGATTCTTTTTTTTAGGCTAGATCAACTCTATTTAGGTGTTGTGAAATATTAAAAATAAGACCCTCCTTACATTGAAATATTCTAAAAGGAAAGTCATTAAATTCTTCTACCTATCTCACCTTTTTTTTACTTTTATTTTGGACAAATCATGAAAGGACTTCTGGGTTCTACTAAATCAACAAAATAATGGAAACTTGTCATCAATATTTGTTTTACATGGCCATTATGTGTGTGATTCACTTGATATAGTTTTCTAAAATCTCATTCTAGTGAATGGCATTATTACATTTAGCTATAAACAACATTATTTACTTACCGTCTATTTACACAAAAATTTGGAAATATTTTCTCTTGCTAGTTGTTTCTCACATGCCACCCCATGTGGTATACAAATTTGAACTTTTTTTCAACTACACACTTTTCTATGTATATTTATGATACAAGCTAGAATATTCTTATTTTTTGCAAAGTGTGTCATGAATAACAACTACTTACCAATATTGGAAATTTTTATCCATTTATCACTACCATATCATATGTATTGCACTTGCACCTATAGGTACTTTACTAGGGCTCAAGCCCTATGGGGTCAATCATTTTGTGCCTCCCCAACCTAGTTTCTTCCTCATCCTAATACAGTGGGTTACCCTTTAGGAAATCTTGTGACTAAATTTCCTTGTCAGAGAATAGTTTAGAAATTTGTTTTTGCTATCATAGACCATAAAAAAACTTATTTCTAAGTTCTTTCTGTAATATCAGTCTAGCTACCATCATTTCATGGAACCCTTGATTTGGAGTGGCCAACAATTGTTGAACTCCTAACCTTGCATTATTGTAGAACTTTGGTCCATATTTATACATAGAATTAAGGTCCTCTAGAGAAAAATATCCACTATCTACAAGTCCTTTATGACCTCTTTAGGACAATAATATTCCTTAATTTTTATCTTCTTTGACCATTTTATTAGGGTAATTCCAGTCCTTTTCAACCAAGTTGACCTCCTCAACATAGTATAGATTCTCTTTATTTTCTCAATGAGAATGAGGAATGTATTTTCCACATATATCCTTTACCATTTTTCCTTGTGTGGGATGGTTATATGATAATTATACAAGGATAGGTATCCTCACATCTTAGTAGTGAATTCTCTATAAAGACATAGATCAAAGTATGTCAAGATATCCCCCATGACTACTCGAATGACCATAATATTCGATAGCTTGGGAAGGATCATCAATATGTATTTGATGATTCTAATTGTTTGTATAGGGATACCATCCAATAATATAACTCTAGGGCTTGATAAAGTGTATTCCATTCCCATTGCTTTGTACACTACCTTTGGTATAATAGTAGTGGTTGCTCATGATTCAATCATGCAATTATGTACTATCCACCCCTCCTTTTGTAAAGATATTTAGAATGAGGGAGGTTAGATCTTACCCATGTTAGGGACTAGTTGGTCCTAAGAAAAAATTAGATATGATAACTTCTCTTGGTAGTACTCATATGTAGTTTTCTCAATATCTTCTAGCCCTTGCATTTTTGTCATAGAAGGATACCTTATATTTCTTAGTGTTTTTTCCTTAGGATCCTCCTACATGGTCTTTGCTTTTATTTATTTTAACATGGGTTGTTCCATCCTTGGATGCTATTTTGCTTGCTATTTTTTAGGTTGACCAAGGGCTTTCAATGGCTACAAATTATGTGACTCCACTTGTAAAGTCTTATTCCTATATTAGGTTAGGATATAAATAGATTTTCCATCCTTATGTTGATTGGATGTCATAACTTGTTCTAGATCTAACAATATGTTGATCACTTTATTTCGTTTCTTTTCTATTCTTTCCATTTTATTTGTTATTGTAAATTAAGTTTGGTGTTGGTAGACCATACATGTGTCTGTGTTATGGAGATCATTGTAAGCCAAAAATCAATAGCTTTCATAGAGAGTGGAATATATGATGTTTCCTATAGTTCATTGTGTGTAGCATTTGTTTGTTCAATGACATTGCTTCTAGAGACCCCTTGGTCCTTGGCTATTTCTACCTTACTTATAGAGGCTATGATTTTTGTTCCTCAACTGATGAGTTTACCCTTTATTCTAGAATTATTTCTACAGAACTATTGAATATCTAACATTTGGTGTTGGTAAATTCCACCTCTCGATAACAAGTTTAGGGATTCTAATGACTCATTTGTAAATCCCCTTAAGAATATACTTCTTAAGTATTTATCACCTAGTTTTGCATGAGGTGAACATTGAAAATTGAAGTTAAGTCTCCCCAAGTAATCTTCCAATGAATCTTCCTCCCTTTGCGAAATGTCTAGGACTTCTTCCCTAGCATCTTGTGCCCTACCAAAATCCTGGTATTGTTCTAGGAATATTTTATTCATGTCTTCCTAGGTGGCAATTTGTTTTTTCCCTATACCAATAAACCAACGTAATGTTGAATCATCTAACGTAGAGGGAAATAGTTTTAGCTTTTAGGCATCAGTTTTATAGTCCATTGATCTACAAACCACATAAAATTTGAAAAGAAATAGATCAGGGTCTCGAGTTGGTAGTCCCATAAAAATAGGAAGGTGAATAAGAGAGACATATTTTATTTTGGTTTCTACTCTCTATTGGAAAATTAAAACTGGTAGAATCCTCCTCAATTTCAACCATATTTTCAAATAATGTAGGTTCTACACCTGCTACTTTCAAAGCTTCTAGTAAAGCATTACATTCATTTCATGTATCTTTAAATAGTAAATCTAAATCAAATCCTGAGGCAAACCCACTTTCTAATGTTTTCCACCTTTGATCATTTCTAAAGAAAATTTGTTCAAATATTGGCTTAATATGCCAAGGTATCTTAGGTGGAGATGATGGTGCAACTTCAGGAAGTGTTTATGATTCCTTAGAAGGTATTTCAATTTTTTTTCAGTTATTTCCAAAGTGCTTTCTTCTTTTCTAATAAAGCATTAATCTAGTCCTCTTAGTCTTGGAGGACTCATGAACTATTGGGAAGGGGATCTATGGGTAAGATAGTCTGAATGGTTTTTTTTTAGGTTGACTAACCTATAGATCTTAAAATACTATAGTTGGTACTCCTCGATAACATCACCAAAATGGTGAGCAAAAAAATATGTTCCTAAAAATAGTTATTGTCCTTCCATTTAATTTATCAACCAAGGAGTTCATAAATTTTTGAAGTACCTATGTACAGTATATGCCTGTAGTATTTGGGATATGATTCCTATATATCACTTGGTCTAGTGGAGGTGTGTTGTTTGTGTAGTTTCATATTTACCAAACCTCTCAAATTTAAATGCATAAAAAGAAAATACTTAAAAAATAAATTGTAGGAAGTAAATTGTGAAAATTAAATTACTATTATCAAATATGTGACTAGAAGGAAAATTACTAAAATAAAACACACAACTTGAAAGGAAATTGTAGAAAAGAAACACTTTGTTAAAATAATAATGCAGGAAATAAACTCACACAACAAAAAAAAAGAAAGTAGGAAATAAACAATGGAGGATTACTACCTGTAGTGGGCTCAAGCTCCTGTTGATCTCCACCCAGCTTGCCATGTAAATTTTATTGAATACGTGCAATTGGATAACACTCTAACTTTATTAATAATTATTCAATACAAAATAACAATGCTTTGAGTATTAAAAATTCAAGATTTAGGATCCTTTGCTTTAGGAATGGTCTACGTTTTATACAGAACATGAACATCGCATGTTACAAAAATAGGCTATTCTACTTTAATCACGTGATGTGATTTGCTACGGTTGGTGCATACATAGTTACAATCAACATCTAATAAAATAGCATCCATGTCTAATTTTAATTGTTTAAGATAATGATAACACTCCCTAAGTTTATACAACAATATATTTCTAACTTTGCACGGTCTTCCAGTCAAATAGTCAATGCACAAGATAAAAGCACTTTATTTCTACTAGATATAGGCACCTATAAACCTATCGTTGGGATATAGATGCATTCCAGCCTATTTCCACAATATAGGCATCAAATATTGATACTTTTCATCTTACTGAAGATTAGTTACTTTTTTTGTTACTAAAAGATAGACGCTTGTTCTATCATTGAAATACAAGAACCTTATAGCCCATTGTTGGGATATAGATGCTTTTCCTTTCACCATAAGATAGGAACTTTTCCTTTCGCTAGAATATAGACACCTTCTATCTTGTTGCTGGGATACAAGTGTCGTACCTTAGCAAAATTAGATGCCCTCTTCTAGCATTGTCATCTCCTTTGGGACATACATCATTCTTTAAAAATATTTAATTATTTTACAGTGCTAGGTCCATGTGGGACCTCGACTAAAAAGAGTGCAAAAGTAACAAAAATTTGCAATCTACACACATTTCCCACTAAAAAAAATGATCAAGCATAATACACCAATTTCCATTAAATATATGCAATAATTACATAAAAATACATTTCTACTATTAATAATGCCACACAATACCTTGTTAAAATATGTATAAGAATGAGTATTTTTTGTGCTCATCACATGGCACACATGGCACTTGAAGATAAGAATTGGCTTTGGCATATCAGATTTGGATAGTGGAATTTTAAAATTTTAGAATTTTTGTCTTCAAAAGATATGGTAAATGGACTACCTATGGTTGGAGAGCACAAGGGTGTTTTTGAAGCATGTGTGATTAGAAAACATGCAAGGAGTTTCCAAAATGAAAGCATGGTGGGCCTCATACCCACTCCAACTTGTACATTATGATATTTATGGACTTGTGTAAACACAAAGTTTGGGTAAGTCTTCATATTTTCTCATATTCATTTATGACTTTTCAAGGAAGTGTTGGGTGTATTTTTTGAAACATAAGGATGAATATTTTGGAATGTTTAAGATTTTAAAAGCATTGGTTGAGAATGAAAGTGGATATAAAATAAAGTGTTTGAGAACTAACCATGGAGGAGAATTTTATTCAAATAAATTAAATAATTTTTGTAAACAATATGGCATCAAGAGGCAGCTCAGTATCACCTATACACCACAACAAAATGGGGTAGCTAAAATAAAAATAGAACTATTATAGAAATGGCAAGAAACATTTTGAAGACAAAATGTTTGAGAAATTATTATTGGTCTTATGCAGTTGATATAACAATGTACATTCTCACTAGATGCTCCACAAGAGAACTACACAATAAGACTCCATATAAAGCATGGTATGGTATAAAACCCACTATAATTCATTTGAGATTTTTTGGTTGTCTTGCATATGCACATGTGAATGATGAAGTGAGAAAGAATTTGAACCCCACGAGTGAGCCATGTATACTTGTGGGATATTCTAAAACAAGTAAGGTGTATATACTATATAATCCAAAAAATCACAAGTTTGTAGTCTTGAGAGATGCAATTTTTGATGAAGGGGGAGTGTATAGTCATCAAACAATTGTAGGAAAAATATATGATGTTGAATAAGATAATAAAATTGGGGGACAACTTTCAAATTTTCCCTCTACTCCTCCAAGCCCACCTAGAAACCCATAAACAAGTTCAAAGGAGACTACACCAAGTTCAAGCACAAGAAACTTATCCACAAGTCCCACCAACAATACAAATAAAGGAAAGAGAATACTCAGAGCTCATCTAGCCAACCAAATTATGGACAAGAACTTTCAAAGGATGTTAACAAGAAGCTAATTACAAGGGTTGACCAAGTTGTTTCAAGATTGGAAAAGCTCCAAATGTATGGTGATGATGAAGAAAAACCAAAATGTGAGTTGGTGAATTATGCTATATTTTTTGAAGTTGATTTAGAACCTTCATATTATGAATATGCTTGTACTAATGATATTTGGGAGCAAGAAATAAAAGAATAAATTGAGTCCATTCAAAAAATGACACTTAGGAACTTGTGCAATTGCCCAAGGACAAGAATATTGTTGGATACAAGTGGGTCTACAAAATAAAGTTTAATAATAATGGAAGAATAGAAGGATACAAGGTAAGTCTGGTTGTAAAAGGACCCACTCAAATATATGGTTTAGATTATGAAGAAAAATTTGCCCATGTTTCAAGACAAGAGATAATTCAAATGGATCTTTCATTGGTAGCCAAAACAATAGAAAGTTTATCATTTGGACATGAAAAATGTATTCTTAAATGGTTATATAGAAGAGGAGGTTTACGTTCAGGAACCTCAAGGTTTTTAAGTGGAAGGAAATGAAAACCATGTTTAAAAATTGAAGAAATCATTGTATGTATTGAAGTAAGAACCTAGAGCATGGTACTCATAAATTGATGGGTACTTCCAAGATTATGGTTTCAAGAAAATTAAGAATGATCCCACACTCTATTTCAAGAATGAAGGTGATAATATTATTCTGATGTTCCTATATGTTTATGACTTGATCTACATGGGAATTAGTTCAAATATTATGAATGATCTTAATCATGCTATGATGAAGGAATTTGATATGAAATATTTAGGACCGATGCAATATTTTATTGGTGTGGAAGTACATTAATGTTATGGGAAAAGTTTTCATTTGTCAATCAAAATATGCAAAAGCTATGTTGAAAAATATGGCATGGAAAATTGAAAATGGAGAAGTGTTGTGTAGAGCTTATGGAGAAGTGAAAGTTGATGAAAAATTATTTAGAAGCATTGTTGGAGCTTAATGTTCCTTACTACAACAAGACCTGATATTGCATTTTTAATTTCACATGTATCAAATTACATGAACGAATCTTCACAAAACCACATGATAGAATCCAAGAGAATCTTGAGGTATGTCAAAGGAACCTTGAATTTTGGCATAAATTATGATGCTAACAACAAAATAGATCTTGTTAAAAATAGTGACTCAGATTGGGGAGGCTGCTTGGATAATAAAAATAAACTTCTAGAAATGGTTTATCATGTGCTTCAGGAGTGATAACATAGATCTCAAAGAAGTAAAGTATTGTTTCTTTATCTTCTACAAAGTAAGAATATGTTGCAGCTACTACAACAAGTACACAAACAATTTGGTTGAGAAAAGAACTTGAAGAGATTGGTGAAGTTCAAAATAATCCAACAACAATTTTTTGTGACAACACAAGTGCAATCAATATTGTAATAAATTTATTCCATCATACTAAAACTAAACATATTAATTTTAATTTCTATTTCATAAGAGACATGGAGTAAAATAAAGTTGTAGATTTGAAATATTTTAGCACCAAATAATAGCTTGCAGACTTGTTTACCAAAGGTTTCAATATAGAATATTTTTTGATATTGAGAGATAAACTTGTTTCACCACTCAAAATAAAATTGGAGTATGTTGGAGATTTATTCTAACTAATAATACAAAACCAAAAAAATTTCCATGAATTTAAAGAAGGCCAAAAGTTTATATAGGCCTTGAAGAGTCACTATGACAGTTGGACTTCCTAAATGTGAAATGAAGTGTTGTAACATAATTCTCTCTTGTAAATGTAAAATAGTGTAAAATATTTGGATAAGATTGTAGAAAAATATTTGTAATAATTTTGATTTTTTTTGGAATAGAAAACAACATCCTATTCCATTAATTTTGTGAAATACATGCTTGTTGTCCCCGTTTTTTTGAAACTTATAGACAACTTTCAAATCTCATAAATTTTTGTTTTGAAGCTCCATTTTGTGTGTGTAATACACCATTGGAAAGGTAGTTTTTTTTAGAATTCACTTCCAAAATTTCATCAAATTCTGAGTAGTTTTGGTCCCTCAAATTCAAACTGTCCTACGCTACTATAAAAAATGTTGCATATTTTTTGTTGCAATTTTTTTCTTGCTACGTTTTTTGCTACAATTTTTGCTCTTCATTTTTTGGGTCAAATACTTCATGCATATGCCAAATTATTTATGAGATAAATATTCATGAGTATTTAAGAGTTATTTTTACGGTTATATAATGGAATGCAAGCTCCATGCATTGTAATGAAGATTGAACTCTTGTAATATTTGATTATTTATGCATAAATTAGTGAGATTTCTTATTGTAAAATATTATATTATTATGTGAATGCATTTTATTTGATTGATATTGGATCCTATAATGTTAGCCTGTGAGATAATATGGAAAAATTGCTTTCAGTGGTATCAAATCCATAGTGAGTGGACTTTGTGAGAGAGGATAAGTTATAGTAGATTGAAGACTTTGTTAAAGAGTGAAGAGATATTGTTGTGGAGAATATTTATGAGGAATAAGAAATTGAAATTAAAGTGTTGATGAATATTTAATAATGTGGAATACATATTAGACTATGAATTAAAGGAAGAATATATTGTTATAGAAAAGAAGAATTTGGAGAACATTGAAGGAGATTGATTTATTGAAAGGAAGAGGATGATTTACTAGGGAGAGATTACTATAGAGAAAATATTTCTAATTAAGGTTATTAATGCATTGAGAAGGCAAATGTGATAATTGCTAAATATGTTATAAGATTGCACCCTATTAGTGTTAGCTTTTGATGCTATATATTTAAGGAAATGCAACCACAAGGTATAAAATGAGCATGCAATATTAACTATATGATAATGGCAATATATTAAGCATGTAAATAGTATGAGAAAATTTTGAAAATACTCATAAATAGCCATTAATGAAAGCTCACATAAATGGGATCTTCAAACAAAATATGGAGATCTCAAATAATCCATTCTTCATTCATGCCCCACATTGTGATTAAATTGAGCACTACTCTACTATAATGTGCTTATGCACTCTCTCTAACTCACTCCACTCCTTTATCTCTACTACAAAGGCCAATATATAATGGAGTATGAATCTTGGCCTTCCATATTCCTATGACTCACTATATTTCTATTCTAGACTCATGTACACATGGACAACATGCACATTTACATCATTGCATATTCTAATAATACTTGTGCATTTATTACATTGCATTAAGTAAATAATCAAAAACTAATCTAAGAAATTCTCCTAATATAGATATGTACCCAAGATGGTACATTAGCATGTACAAAATAATGTAATATATTCCAACACCCCCTTGTAATACATTATTTGGTTATTGAAGACTTTAGTCTACAATGTGGTCTTCGACCTGGTTCTGGAACTTGAGATCTTTTTTGCTTTTTTATTTGTACTCTCTATTTGTATCTTCATGAAATACTATTTTAGCTAAAAGAGCTTTAAATTCATGTTCATCTGTAGGTTCTTCAAGTTCCTAAATTTCTTGAATCTCTTGAACTAAATGTCCTTTTTATTTCCCTTCTCTATATTGTAGTTGAGGATGATTGTATTGATTTTGATAAGTATATGGACGTTGAAATTATTGTTAATGTGGATTATATTTATTTTGATATTGTATTGGTTAGAAAGGCCTACTTGATTGGCTTCCAAATTTTGTTTGATTTTCTTGACTGATTTCTTGGATTGAATCTACAGTAATTGGTACAATGTCCTTATTTTCTGCATACTTGACAATATCAATTATTCCATTTTGATATTCCTTTTGAGAATGAAGCAATGTTTACTTGTGTATTATATTTTGAGACTAAGTCATTGTTAGTAATTTAATAGTTTACTAAATTTTCCACCTCATATTCTTGTAGGATATTGACTAACTCATCAAATGATGTATTTTTACTTAGAATTTTTAGAGATGTGACTAGATGGTTGAAGATTTTTGGAAGTGCTCTTAGGATTACTTGAACAAGAAAATTATCTTCAACAGTTTCTCCTAAGGTTAATAATTTTCCTTTTATATATACCACTCTTTTATAAATAATTCTATACTTTCACCACTATTGAATTTTAAAGGATGCAATTGAGTTTGAAGGTTCAAGATAGTGGCTTTATTATTTTCTTCAAATATCTTGGCTAAAGGTTTCCAATATTTTGTAGAAGTTGTTTCTGAACTATTGTATGGTTGTATTTCATTTGTAATTGAAAATATTATTATCATGAGTAATTTTACTTCATCTTCTTCAAACTTTTGAATCTCTCTATCCCCTGTAGTAGGTTTAGTTTTTGCTCCTTTAACAATATGACAAAGCTTTTCAATTATCAATATTGACCTCACTTTGTTTTTCCATGAAGTGTAATTAGGTCCTTTAAGAAGTTGGGAATCTAAAAGAAGGAATTTATTTGTTGTCATGATAATACTTGTAAGCTACCTTAAATCTCCCTAGTTTAGAGTATGTGATCAAGTTTGATAATATATTTTCAATTTTTGAGTTTTGTAGAATACCTTGTATCTTGCAAGTGTTTTGAATATAGAATAGTCTTGATAAAATAAATAGATTTCTAGGTTAACTTTGATTTGAATCCATTTTATATCCCCAATGTTAGCTTCTATTCTTCACCTTATTTATCTCTATTTATGAATGGAAATCTAAAGATATTTTGATGAAATTTTAATTTTGATGATGTTCTCAATTTTCAAGACCCTTAAAGTTGGATTTCTTATGTCTCATTAATTTGAGCAAGAGATAAATATCAAAAATAAAATTTCGAACATTCTAGAAATTCTATGTTTTGCTTATTTTAATTTTCAATGATATAGTTTCTAAATTTCAATAGCTAAAATCTGGTGTTGAACTCCTTATAAATCCCTAGTTGGAAATTTAGAAACAAAGGTATTTGCAAATATAATATTTCTATTTCAATATATAAATTATTACTCCTCCAAGTTATACTATTTGCAAAAATATTTTAATGCAATTTGAATGAGGTAATTTCAAAAACCTTTATAAATATTTTTTTCTTCAAAAAATTCTAAGGCATTCAATAACACTTATAAGGTTTCAAATCTATACCTTAATTTTCCTATTAAAAACCCTTGAGTATAATAAATTAATTAACTTTCCTTCAATATTATGCCTTGTATATTTTGCAAAGGTTATAAATTAGTCTAAATATTTATTACCTCCTTTAATGTAGCACTCCAAAGCTTTATCTTGCTATATTTATACTACAATTTGTGCTCTTCTTTCTTTGTGATGCATTCAATGCACTTTGATGCTAGAGCACCAAATCTTTGACTCTCCACTGTGTTTCTTTCACTTTCCTTCAATGTGGTGCATATACCCTAATATTTGTGCTTCACTCTCTCCTCTGCGCTCTTAGTGTTCACTATTGAATCTTCAAACTGCATCTTTATCTTCTCTTAACTCTTTGAATTGCATCTTGCTATTCCCTTTAATGCATGTAGAAGGTATTACTTTATGTAAAGTGTTACAATTATTGATTTGTCATTGATTTCAAATGCAGACTTGGAAGGGTGATTAAATTATAGGTATGCTTATGAGTTTGGGTGACATCAAAGGTTGACATATGAAAATTAAAGATTCAAATATCATAGTGATGTATTAATGTTTTAGAGTTAAAAATATAATTATTTTTGAGTAGGACCAACCTCCTAGGTGCCTAATGCAAAAAATGAAAAATTTGCATATATATACAAGGGTAGAGTTCATTTCAAAAAATGTGTGTTTGTTCCAATCGAATTTATTTGACAGTCGTTCCCACGAAGGTGCAGATAGCTGTCTATTTGTGATACAGCCAGTTTGGAGGAGGTTTCGCTATCCAAGATCATTGGTAGGAATAATTCATTAGCAACAGTGTAGATGTTACAAAAGACGTTTGGAGCACTTACGTAGAACATTTGAACCAAAGAAGAAGACTCAACATCAACAACACAAGTGGATATGCA
Organism: Wollemia nobilis; assembly: GCA_028583015.1. Taxonomy (NCBI): domain Eukaryota; kingdom Viridiplantae; phylum Streptophyta; class Pinopsida; order Araucariales; family Araucariaceae; genus Wollemia; species Wollemia nobilis. The sequence continues at coordinate 1,634,598 of JAQPPZ010016856.1, read as the reverse complement.
TACTCATTGGAGATATATACTCATTGGATGTTTTCAAGCATAGTCACTTCAAAAATCTAACAGTGGATACAAGCATTCATACTGCCATTCATCATCTTCAAGGGAATGACAAAGCTAGAGCGTATATGAAATATGGTCTACAATTGTTGCAATATTGGGTAGAATTCACGGAAGGAGAAATTATTTTTAGATAACCATTACGAGGTGTTTGAGAGTTGTTTTTATCACTGATGAATAGTGAAAAATTTTGTGGGTATAAGATGCACAAATAGAACATCATCAGGTAGTTACATGATTTTTGAGGAAGCTATGAATGTTATGAGCATAGAAGATAGAGAAAAATCATTCTAAGCACCACCATAAAAAATTATCAGGTAGCACAACAAAAGTTATCAAATGGAATATTTCTCTCTTTAAGTTCCAACCGTTGGGTTAGCCTAGTCGGTTACAAGCTTGAAAGCACGAGGATACAAAAGCAAAAAGGAAACACCAAGTGCGATGCAAGCGAAGCCAAAGATAACGCTAAATCCTATGAATTGAAAATGCATGAAAGGAGAGAAAAATAAAAGAATCGAAACCATATGGAAAGCAAATATGGAATACAACCTTTTTTATTAATTTGCTTTAAAGCTCAGTTACAACACGTCTCCTTCATTTTCAGGGGCTACGAGCATTAAATAAGGTTTCGTTACACCATGGGTGATATGCCTTCTTCTGCGTGCCCACATGTAAAATGGGTGGACCAAACGTTGCCATCGCTTGTGTGAAAGGGTGAATCTGCTCCTTTCATGTCGAGATCATGCGTTCAAGGAAACAAAAAACAATCAGTAGCACCTGCAGATGAAATGAAACATGCAATCATCGAGCCTACGATTAGTGCATGCAAAAAAATAAACAAAACAACAACTAAAAGAGATAAATAAGCTAAAAACTTGATAGAGGCATGAGAATATCACCGGGAAGGCACTACAAAAAGAACAGTCAGAAAATTCGCCATAGATTTCTAATCGCTTTGGGGTGGGACGATTAGACTTGCAACAAAACGTCAGAAAGCACTGTCCCAAATGTCCCATCCAGGAGGCTCAAAATCACCTGCAAAGTTGGGTGTTAGGTAAAATGGGGTATTTTGGAAAGACCCAGAAGGTCATATTTTGCCAATTCAGCCTCTATCGCCGGGAATTTGATGATGCTACCTGCATGTTAGCGAAAGTGAGAAATAACAAAAACATGATCAAAATTGCTCATAATTACATGAAATTTGAATGCAAGCCTATCTAAGCAACCTAGAATAAAATGCAAAAAGAACAGAACTAAAATCTGCTATAGATTTCTAATCGCTCCGGGGTGGGGCGATTAGGACTGCAGTAGTGCGGGGGGTGCCCGGGGGCAGGACGCCCATAGTTTGGGGCCCGATTTCAGCACCAATCCACTTGGGATGGGTCCAAAACCTATTGTGAGGTGTTTTCAACAAATTTGGGTGGGATAATATGGCCAAATTCCGGGTTTGGGGTCCGTATTGTGCTTCCAATAACCACCCAATGACCTCCCTTTCAAAAGAGAGATCAAGGATGTGAAAGGCACAATCAAAAGTGAGTATGCAAAACGACAACACTTCATTGATAAAAATGCTCCTTATCTGTATATCTTTGGGGTGAGAAGACTCACCATTTTATAGACCTGATGGTATCTATGTATGAGCATGCAGAGGCACCACTTGGAAATCATGCCTTTCCAAGGGGGGAGAAGATTCCTCCCTGATTAAGGGCTCCATGACTGCCTCTGTAACTACTTTGAGCTCAAAAATGCTCACTCACACTCCATGCATTGAAGTAGGAGTTAAGTGGCAGATCTAACCTACCATTTGTCAAGGTTTGACTTTTTCCCATCAAACCTGTTATTCGCCCCACCCAAGAGCGAATACTGCTAATCGTCTCAGGGTGAGACAAATACTAGTTTTGTAATTGTCCCTGGGTGGAACGAGTATGGAGCAGAGTGCCTGAAAGATGCCAAATTGACTTCTGACCTTCCAAAACTGCTGTGAGAGTGGTTAGGACCAATGTTTAACCTCTGGGGGCTGCCCTGGGGGCTATGTGTGTCAACTCAATTAGTTTTTGCAGTCACATAATCAGTTTGGTACTGTTTCGGTGTCTATAGATGCCCCTTTTTGGGATGTGCTATGCATGGCGCAGTGCTGAGAAAAAATAGATAACCAAAGCACTAATGATTAGGGTTTCTCAGTGTCCTAACCAAATTTTGATGCCCAAAGTATAGAAAGGGCATGCATTTTTGAATCCTTGCTTTTGACGAGCTAAGGAACTTAATTCAAGTGTTAACCTTTTCCGGTGAGGTGTTACTTGATCTTGGACTTTGAGCTCATGATTCACACATGCCAAGTGTTTGATCAGCTTATGATTATTGCTTGTTTGCTGTCCCAAGCAGGGGCGTGATTATCTTTGTCAATGATTCTTTGAATGCATGCCATTTCCTTGATTGGGTGTCTTTGTTGGTTGGTGACCAAGTGTGACTACCTCTTCAAGCGACGAATCAATGAGGGAATGACCGACATGAGAATAGCGATGAGTCACTTGACCCAAGATGACTTATGGTAAGGGTGCCTTCAATTTTTTTGCCTTGAATGCTTATGTAGTTTCCCAACATTTTGACCTATTTTTGGGTGGGTGTTAACCCTTTTTGGGACATCGTTTTGGGATGAAATTCTCAAAAATTCGTCCTCCCGTGGAGTGTTCTAGCTATGGTAGACTTATTAGGGAGTAGGATAGTGAGGATTTGTGACCTTGACGTCTGTTTTGCATTTCAAGAAGCAGAGGCACAAATGTGCCTTGTTCGGCAATGTTATTGCTATGTTTGGGTGGGTTTGGACCCTTTTTGGGACGTCGTTTGGGGATGAAATTCTTGAAAATCCGTCCTCCCGTTCAGTGGTCCGGCTATGGTAGCCTTCTTAGGGATTAGGATAGTGAGGATTTGTGACCCCGACATCTGTTTTGCATGCCAAGAATATTAGTGCAAAAGCACTCTTATTGGACAATTTTATTGCTTATTTTTGTGCATTTTGGTGCATTTTTTTGTTGTTTTTGAAATTTTTGCTTTGTAATCGTCCCTGGGTGGGAAAAATACCAGTTTTGTAATCATCCATGGGTGGAACGATTATAGTCATAAAATCCTATTTAAGGGCCAAAACTAGGTTTTGGGCTCATTTGCATTCGATTTTTTTGGCAATTTGGAGTTGTGCGGAGGAGGAGGTCGAGTCTGCGAAGCGGAGAACTGCTGAATTTTCTTGAAAACCATGAGTTCATGAACCAGATCATCCAGTGGTAGAGCTGAAGCGCAACCGATGAGTTCTCTTCCTCTTTATTTTGTTGTTTTACTTGACAGTTTAAAACCGCAATGTTTTTTGTTTGTATTTTGTTTGTCGATTTTAAAAATGAAACCCTAGTTAAAAAGAAAATTTTGGTTTTTTTTGTATGTGTGTGAATTTGTGCTTTGTATGGCTTTGTTAGAACTTAGATTGAAACCCTAGTGAAAACCATGTTTTTTTTTTTGTTATGTTTTTATGTTTTTGTTTTGTTTTCTTTTGCAGGTTGTGAAGAGTCGGTACAATGTGCCGACGATTTTCTCTGAAGCACGGGAGGCACTGACTATGGCTGACTGGGAGTGGCTTGATGCCCTTGGGCTCAAGAAGGTTACATGATTAGAGCCTATGGTGGGGGATCGAGCCTATCTAAAGATCCTGATCAACTTGTGGGATCCTTGCACCAATACCTTCCATCTCCCAACAAGGGAGATGACAGTGACTCTCGAGGACGTCTATCAGATTCTAAGGATTTTTATAGACAGGCTTTCGATTAGGACTACACCATGTGATCAGTGGATGATAGTGTTGACACGATGCTTAGGGCATGGGATGGAGGTGGGTTTGGATAGCCTGGTGGAGAGGGTAGAGGGCGACTGCCAGATTGGCGACATCTTAGTGTGGTGGTGGCTAGAGAGGGGCATGTTGGGAGTGAGGCATGCATTACTGATGACCCTCATTTCCAACATGCTGTTTCCTGACTCATCAGGTGTGAGGTTCCCTTGGAACCTATTGGAGGTGGTCTTAAGACTAGTGGAGTGTCCAACTTTAGAGCCCCTGATTATGAGATGGGATTAGACACTGCTGGCATAGCTCTATGATGAGATATATGAGGTCCGCTACCAGATGCAGAAGGGTATTGGTTGCAACTATTTGTTGCGGTGCTGGGGATGACAACACATAGCTGTGGAGAGGCCGATGGGGTTGCCGTGGATGACTCGGGCAGAGATGGTTGATATAGAGATAGGGTATGCTGCACTGTGGCGATGGTATGAGGAGCAGGGGTAGAGTCTGTGGTGGGTAGGTGTCGTAGGGCACTATGTCGATGCCTTCGCTTGGCTTGCTCTAGGGGAGGTGTGCTAGCACCCATACCGAGACTATCTAGCCTGGTCTGAGGCTGGAGAGTGGATCTAGTGGGTGCGTAGGGGGAGATGGCTGATCAGGCATCATAGGACTGAGTAGGAGTATTTCTCATACATCCAAGTGATGTGACAGTTTGGGGTGTTCCAAGGGTTTCTTGGTGAGCCCTTGATCTATCAGCATCGGGGCGACGAGAGGACTTTGGCCTGGCCGATCATTGCACCGCTAGGGGAGGAGGCAAATACCGTGATTGACATCCTAGATGTGGATGACATCGGGGCTACTACTGAGTATGAGCAGTGGTGGACACTATGGTGGTGGCGGGGAGAGGGGCCTCTAGGAGGTGCAGATGCAGCAACAATAGGCGGGGAGGGTGGAGAGGCACCAGGAGAGGTTTGGGGAGTTCCAATGGAGGACACGGACATGGTAGAGGTTGACAGCTTTGGGGGGAATTATTTTGGGATTTCGAAGCAACCAGATACATAGGACATCCCAGAGTAGTGGGAGCCAGAGCAGCCTACAGTCTCAGATATGCTTATGCACCAGGTTGTCCCGAAGGGTGTGGATGTGAGGGATTGCGCTGAGATAGCATGATTGGAGGAGCTACTTTGAAGACAAGATGAGGAGCTTGGTGAGGCTTTGCAGGAGAAGGATCTCCTACGAACTCAGTTGGCTAAGCGGGAGAATGCATTTGCTACGTACCACCGACGGGATGGTGACACAAATGCTATGCGGGAGAGGGATCTCCTGTGAACTTAGTTGGCACAGTGTGAGGATGTAGTGGTTGTGTATTATCGACAAGAGGCGGAGTGGTTTTAGCATCGAATGGATTTTGAGGGAGAGATTATCCATCTTGGTGGGTGGTTACCTGAGCTCCCTAGAGGTGGGTCTTTGCATCGAATGAGAGACAATGATATGGAGCAATCGGCATCGTCTCGTTGCAGGTGGTTGGATGAGGGGGGCACTAGTGGGCCTGATGCAGGGGCTAGCAGCAACCGCCCTAAGAGGTTGCATAGGACCCACACCACGGGGGGTAGTTCCCGTCACATCGATCTTGCATGATCATGGTGGCCGATGCCCTAGGCTTGAGCGTTTTTGAACTTTTGCTTTTTTGTGAGGTCAGAGGACCGGTTTATTGTAGCCTGTGGGAATTTTGAAGATATATATATATATACATGACTTTTCTTTTTGGTTATACACTTGTCATGATTTATTTTTTTTGTTTATGCATATTTATTTATGATGATGTATGCATGTGGTATTATGAATGCGATGTTTCTAATTATATGATGTATGCATATGGAATGAATGAAATGAGTTGTTGATAACTCATTGATGGCACCATAGACTATACAAGATTTACTAGCTTTTGTACTTATGTGATGTCTTTATGGAATGACTTTGCATGTATGAATTTTGTTTTGGGATTTTTCATATTTTATGATGTTTATGTAAGTAATGAAATATACCAATTGTTTTAAAATATAGTTAAGGTTTTCTGAGATTCAGATGTGTTAACTAACTAGCCAAGACTATACATTTATTTCACAAGATTTTTTGAACAAGGAACGAATCAGACTTGAGTTTGACCAAGTTATTTCACATCCCTGTGTGTGCAATTGAATTATTTTATGTGGTATTTGTCAGGATACCGCCAGTACCAGATAGGTTGTAAACCAAACCTGTACTGAGGATCCCCTAATTAGCTCCACTAACTCCTTTGTTGTATTTAGTCAGATTAATCTACGGTGCTATCTAGGATACCATGAGCTAGCTCATCCACATGCAAACATTGATCTGCACACAATTTAATGTGACAGATATATCGTCATGCGAGAGGTTTTGCCACCAATGATCTATAGGCTATCCACCAAACCGGTATTGAAGTTCACCTCATGACCTTCTGAATGTTGAGAGTTCCAGGGATTCAAGTTCGACTCCCTTATTTTCTTCAATTGTATTGGGATACTTGCTTGTCTATAGTGATAAAAATCACTGTTTATTTTTGTTTTTCTTTTGAGCAAGGGATTTGAATATTGAGTGATGATAATCACTATTTCTTGTGCCTTTTGATGTATGCACTTTGGTTTTGATGTCAAATTTTGGATTTTTGACTTTTGCAAAAAAAAAATTGTTTGATGTTTGCAACTTTTTGAGAACTTGGGATTCTTAGGGAATTGGGTAGGGAATATGCTTGTCCTTTTGCCAACTCTCAGCATTCTTAGGGTCATTTGCACAGGGGGATGAGCAAGATAACCTTTTCACTAGATGGTATCCTGGATTGCTTTGCAGGTTTCATATTTCATTCACACAACTTGGTAATTTTTATGTGTTTTAACTTGTGTCAGGATGCTACGTAAAGAGGTGTGATCCAAGTAGAACTCTACCTTTGTGAAATTTGTCTGACTTTGTACATTTTTTGGCTAGAAATTTAATCATAGTTGAATGACGAAAACTTTAGATACATTAGAAGACAACTGACTATGGTGTGGTGAAAAATATGTATGGCGTTTATGTTTACTACATTATTTTCAAAGTGGAACAAATATGGAGAATGATGGAATTGCCCATAATTATAGTCTATGGTACCTTTGACTTGTATGATCAACAAATGTGCAATGTATGTATGCAATGTCTGATGCAGCTATATATATATATATATTGTGTTTTGATTTGTAAGAGTATGCATGGGAGTGAGATGTAGTTTTTTTTTTTGTTATTTTTGATTATCTGTTATTTTTGTTTATTCTTTATGGTTGGTTCATTCCGCGTGAGGGCAGACCAAGTGATTCTTTCGGATCCTTGTATGTTTTGAACAAAGGGATTATGGGTACCTTTGGGGAATTTTAGGGTTGACCAAGCAATTGCGGGAATCCTCGGAGCTTTTTGGTTTGACAAAAGGGGTAATGGGCACCTTTGGGGCATTTTGGGATTGACCAAGCGATTGCGTGAATCCTTGGAGCTTTTTGGTTTGACCAAAGGGGTAATGGGCACCTTTGGGGTATTTTGGGATTGACCAAGCGATAATGGGTATCCTTGGAGCTTTTGGTTTGGGTTATGGCTCTTTTAAATATGGAATGGCCTCAAATGACTGATGTTCAAAGGTTCTAGTTCCTTGATTCCGTCAAGAGAGGCTAGCCGGTATGTTCCAGGTCCTATTTTACTGTCAATCACATACGAAACTAACCAGTTTACCATGAAATTATCCCTTATATGGGGTGGCAAATTAGATTTTTGTTGGTTCTCTTTTAAGACCAGGTCACCGACCTAAAAATCCCTCAGGTGAACTTTCATGTTGTATGCTTTCTTAAGTCGCTCTTAATAGATACGTAAATGCTCGAGAGCATTAACACGTCGTTCGTTGAGTAACGTAAGATGGTCTAACCAGGCCTGTAGTGCAGTGTCATCATCAATGAACTCTTGCATTGATATGCGTAGGGAGGGAATTTCCAACTCGAGAGGCATGACTGCTTCGAAACCATACACCAACAAAAATAGAGTTGCCCTAGTGGGCATCCGGATGCTAGTGCGATAAGCCCATAGAGCAAGTGGGATTTGAATGTGCCAATCCTTATGACTGTTTGTGACTGTATTTTTGAGGATGGCAACTAGCGTTTTTTTTGATGCCTCTGCTTGCCCATTTGCCTACGGATAATAGGGTGTCAAATAACTATGCTGAATTTTATACTTTGTGGTCAAAGCAAGCACGTATTTGTTCTTGAATGATGTCCCATTATCCGAGATTATCTTGGATGGAATACCAAAATGACATATGATGTTATGTAAAATAAACTCCGCAATGTGGGGTCCAATCGTAGAGGTTAGCGAAATTGCTTCCACCCACTTGGTGAAGTACTCTATGGCCGTTATGATGAACGTGTGATGACCCGACGATGCAGGGGAGATATTTTTGATTAGATCTAAGCCCCACTACAAAAATGACCAAGCTAATTGGATCGGTTGCAAGGCCTGAGAAGGTACGTGTGTCAAATTATCATGGTGTTGACACTTCACGCACTTCCTTACATATGCGCAACAATATTGCTCTAAAGATGGCCAATAATAGCCCATGCAAAGAATGCACTTTGCGATGGCCATATCGCTAAAGTGGCCACCGCATGTACCATCGTGCGCTTGGGTGATCGCCCAAGTGGACTCCTACTGGTCCAAGCAACGAAGGAGGATTCCTTCGTAGCTACGACGGTACAAAATGTCTCCTAGGAAGACATGTTTAGCTATTTTTTGTTTAAATGATCTTTTTACGGCATGTGTCAATCCAAGTGGGAGGTTACCTAACTTAAGGTAATATCTTATGGGTGTGTACCAATCTTGTTGATCAGAAACCTTGATGGTATGAAAAACCAATCCCTCTTGAAGTTCATCCCTAGAAAAAGCTGAGCAGGAAAGAACTTGTAAGAATAGCGTTGTGTTGCTATTAAGGGGAGTAGGGGAGAATAAGGACCCCCAGTTGGCGTGATTCAGACAATCATGGATTTGAGAGAACTTGTCTGGGGACGGTTCAATCTGGATTAGGTGGATTCTTGGCGTTAAGTTAGAGCTTGCATGCTCCATTATGGATTGTGATAGTGTTTTGACTTGAATGGTTGTCATATCACCAAAAATGTCTTGCGGGATTAGTGACCCCAAGGAGGCCATAGTGTTCACAAAATGATTCGATGATCGAGGGAGTGCCTTGATGTCGTATCATTCAAGATTTGCCAAGAATTTGTCCACAAGGACTTTGTAGGCCTATAGAACTGGGCATTTACATTGGAATAACCCTTTGAGTTAGTTGACAATTAACAACGAATCACAAAATATGTTCAAATGTTTGATGTTTATGGTGATTGTTGTCTGAAGACCTATGAGCAAGACTTTGTATTCGACATTATTGTTGGTGCACGAGAAATCTAGTTTAAATGCTAGAGGCATTGGATCCCCTTACGGTGTGAAGAATACAATTCTCGTGCCACCCCTTGCTCACATTAAGAACCATAAAAAAATAGGGTTATGTCGGCCTGTGACTCAGGCTCATCAGAATCTGGCGATTCTAAGACATGGAAGACCCCATCATCGGGTAGCTCTATGTTCAGAGGCTGATCATCTTTGAGAGGAGCCTTTGCTAGTTTATCGGTGATGACTTGACATTTAATAGATTTCTATCCAATAAACTCAATTTCAAACTCTATCAACAACATGATCCATTTTGTCGTGCGGCTACTATGATAAGTACGACTCATCATGTATCGCAATGGATTCTCCTTAGACACAACATATGTCGTGTTGCTCAGCATTTAATGGCATAGCTTTTTGGTGGCAAAAACCACTGCCAAGCATAGCTTCTAAACATATGCATAGTTAAGTTCATAACTGACCAGGGTGCGGCTAAGATAGTAAGTAGCCTGTTCTTTGTGTAGTTCATTTTTTTGGGCTAGCATGGCGCCCAGTGCCACCTCAGTAGCTGAGATGTATAAGTAGAATGACACTCCTGGTCTAGGTCATGCCAATATTGGCGGTGAAGCCAAGTATTGTTTAATATTGTCAAAGGTTGACTGGCACTTGTCATCCCAATGGAATGCTACTCCCTTGTGCAGTAATTTATTCATGGGTCGGCACTTGTCAGATAGCTACGCTATGAAGCGCTTGATTGATGCGACCTTTCCCTACAGGCTTCTGAGTTGTTTGATGGTAGTTTGGGGAAGCATTTCAAGGATTGCCTTGAATTTATTTGGGTCTACCTCGATGCATCACTTTGAGACTATGAAACCCAAGAGTTTTCTAGATGTGATGCCAAATACACACTTCTTGGGGTTTAGTCTTACTTTGTGTTCGATGAGGCAATCGAGGATCTTGCTTAAGTCATCAAGATGATCTGGGCATAAAAGAGATTTGGCCAACAAATCATCCATGTAATATTCCAAAGTTTTATGCATGTGATCATGGAATATGTATGTCATGGCACGTTGGTAGGTGGCGCCAACATTTTTAAGGCCAAAGGGCATGACCTTATAAAAAAATGTCCCCCAAGGCATTGTGAACGTCATTTTTAGTTGGTCCTCGAGATTGATACGAATTTGATTGTATCTCGAGAAACCATCCATGAGGGAAATCATTTTGTGGCCCACTATAGCATCTACCAATGCGTCGATGCTAGGCAAGGGGAAATAATCCTTAGGACTCACTTTGTTTAGATCTCAAAAATCAATGCATATGCGAATCCTCCTGTCAAGATTTTTTATGGGCACCATGTTGGACTGCCATGGTGGGTAATCCACACAGATGACAAAATGTGCATCCAAAAACTTTTGAAATTCATATTTGACCATCAAGGCTACTTTTGGGTGCATCTTGCGTAGTTTTTGCTTAACTGGCTTGACTGTCGGATCAAGCGTTATATTATGCATGACTAGCTACGAGTCTAGCCTCGACATGTCTTTGTAGGACCATGCAAAAACCTCCTTCTTTTCTTTGATAAGTGCAATGTAGTCAGCTTGCTCTTTGTATGATAGGCTTACCCCTAGCTTGATTATCTATGGATTCATTGGATCAGAGTCGATGTCTACGTCAGTCATCTCCTCGACTGACATGTGGGATCCATCCTCCAACTGGTGTGGAGTTGGGATCAGATGGATACCTACATTGGGAACATCGGGTTCCTCTTCAGCATGAAATATATCCTAAGTTGGTCCTGGGGTGAAATGAAGCATCTCACAATAAGGCTAGTACTCTGATGGGGATGGTGGTGAACTGATGCGATCCCAGTCTATGGCATCTATGTCTAGATACAATGAATTTGTTGGATCGAATAGATTGTGGATGGGGGCGGTTAAGTCAATGGAGATCATGTTGATGAAATGATTTTGGTATCCATTACCACGGGCATGGTGACTCGGACATCTTGGATGATTTTTGTGCTTCGGATCTGGCTCTGGAGGTATTGGCACGAATGGATCGGCCCTATGTGTGAAGAGGACGATAGGGTATGCCATTGGCACTGATATCGCTATAAGGTCTCTGGGCAGAAGGTGCTCTCTGTATGCTCACAGTGGCAGATGCAGTAATTGGTCCAATTGTGTTGGGTTTAGGTGCCACCTATGCCTTGGCCCTATGTGTATTTGTTCAAACATGTCATCAATGTCCATGGGGTATTGTTGCTATCGCATATGATTGAGATAGGCCATCTCAGTTTCATATTCATAATCACTTTCAGAGATCCAAATGCCTTCATTGGTCCCAACAACTGTTTGTGACATGTGAGGCTTGTCTTGCTCGAGCAAATTGATGTGGTCCCATCGGGGTTGTTTTGCTCTCTACAAGGGGACCTAATTGTCTTGAGGTGGCGCTTGCTCGATTGGAGCATCCAAAGGGAATATTTCCAGGAGGTTTTCTTGGTAGTCATCCATGGGGGTCACTTGTGAGTGATTGCTATCCAATTTGAAAGGGTCCCATGGTGCTACCTCATACTCTAACTCGTCTTTCGAAGATCCTTCCTGACCTTGTCTATTTCCCCTTTGTAGGTGAGTTCTTGAACTTTCTCCTTTCTCGGTTAAAGGGAAGGGATTGTTGGGGTCAACAAGGTTGGTTGTCAATAATGGGAGGTAATCCCCAAATGTATATGTTGTTTTGGGGTTGGCATATGGATATAATGCCAACCCATCCTTGTTGCCTATCCCTTGGCCTTGCATGTTCTCTACCAAGATGTCCAGGGGCATGGGGTGGTTGAACCCTACTCCTAATTTGTCGTATAGCATCTTATATCTTGGTTGGCAAAGAATGCGCACTCCTTGCTCATATCTGCCCAACCCATATCCATGCCAATTGCATTGGCCAAGATATCTTAAAGCGAAGTCTGGGTTGGACAAATAGTTGACGTCCTCAATGAAATGCCCTTCATCTTCATATTCTTGCATGTAAGGTTCAATTCCATTATCAAGGCCCCCATATACAAAGTTTGTATGGTTTGGCGGGTAGCCTAGAGGAAAAATAGTGCCTATGGGGAGGCGAGGTCTCCCCATGTCCTGCATGGAATCTAGTGCGGGTTTTGCTACAATGTTGCGCACCAGATACTCTCCCAGGCCCGTGTTGGCCATCTCAACAGTGATTATTGGTGGTTGAGGAGGAGGGAATGGGAGTTCTTCCTGAGTCCACTCCATGTTAGATGAACTAGGCACCTTGACTTCCACTCGACTAGGCATATCTTTAGTAGATATGGTTGAGAATGATGGTGATGCCTCTTCCAGGGGTTTCTTCCCATTGTCCTTTGGTGTGGCCACCGTAGGTGGCATCACTGGAGAAGGACTATATGACGAATATGGACCTGACTGGGGATTTGATGGACTTAACAACAGGGATGCATGTGAAATTGGACCTTGTTTAGATGGATTCAAATAAAAATCCAAATGTGTTAATGGAAGGGTCGATTGCGGTATCAACTACACCGCATTGCAATACTTGAAGGGTTCTAAGTCCTTTGGGACTACATGCACTTGCCCTTCGAATGTATACATTAAGCATTGGTGGGCTATTGAAGGGAGACACTTCATATCCCTAATCCATGGTCGACCCAAAAAAATGTTATAAGCCATCTCACCCTCCAATATGTGGCACAATGTAGGAATAGTATTTTGTCCCACTTGGATGGGTAAGACAATCGTGCCAACTGTCGAGCATATCGCATCATTGAATTCTCATAGAGTATAGGTGGAGGCCATGATGTGAGATGCTAGCAACTTCAAATGTTTCAATGCCACTGTTGTAATGATATTACTGGATAAGCTAGTGTCCATCAACACCCTTTTATACGAAATCCCATTGACCCACACAATGACATGTAGGGGTGGATCCGCCATGTCACTAGTCACTGATTTCAATTCGTCCTCTCTAAAGGTGATAAATAGCTTAGTGGATCGTTTGACATGTCCTACGAAGTTGTTGAAATAGTTTGCTTCGTGGGGCTGCAACTCGATGGCTTTAAGTATCTCCATTAGAGCTTCTGATGGGGCGATGATTGTTGTATGAGATCATAAATGGAGAGCCTAGACGATGTGGTCCTCAAACTCTGGGTGATTTTGGTCCAAATTGTGGCCACTGGTCTAGGCGGAGGAGGTTGCGTAGGGTGTTGTTGCATCATGGGCAGGCAGGCAGAGGGTGATGTTGTTGGCACCTCTCCTATAGCCGCCACGGGGGTAGCTGTGCTCGGGTACCTTTTGTTCTGAGTCACTATACTGATCATCCCTACATACCCCTGCATGGGGTAGTTCTGTGTCACCTCATTGACTTGTAGGGTCTTTGCCTGCGCATCATGGTTAGGCATGGGGTCTTTGATGACCTCCATTTGTTGGTTGTTTGGCGCTACTATATTATCTACCACTAGCATCTTGTTGTCGATTAGGTCTTCCACGAAGCTTTTAAACTTCCAACACGCATAAAGGTCATGTCCCTTCTATTGGTGAAACTTACATTACAAGTCTTCCCTATAACCTTTGGGTTTCGGCACGTTGGGGTCTATAGGTCAACTCTTTAGGAAGTTCAGCAAGTTTATCACGGTCAAACAGTTAAACAAAGAGTCTTAAGACTCTGTGAAGGGTGTGAATTATTGCCTAGGGCAACGCTAATGATTTTGATCTTATCGATGATTTTCCCTTTCATAACTGTCAAGAGGGACCACCTGATAGTTAGCATTTTGGGACTGTGTTGCTTGTGCAGGCTTAGGTATGTTTATAGCAACTTGATTGACTGTAGTGGGTTTTGGTTGCATGGTCCCTGTCTTGGCATTCTTAGACCATTATTTCTTCTTTGGCTTGGCAATCTCGCCATCCTGAATCTTGATCTCCTCAATGATTCTGGCTTGTGCTAGAGCTTCCTCTAAAGTGGCATATTGCTACAACTACAATAGCACGGAGATCGATCTCAAATAGCTCTTTGAGAACATTTGGGTAAGGTCGGTCATAGGAGGGAGGTAGGGCAGCTTTGAAAGCAAAATCCTCCATCGATTTCCATAGGCCACCATGGTTTCTTCCTCGTACTACCTGAGGCTAGCTAGGTCGCTTAGTGACACCTTCTTCTTGGTGTTGAAGGTGAAGCACTCAAGGAACACGTCCACTAGCTAATCTAAGTTACTGATGTTGTGCTTTGGCAATTAAGTGAACCAATCTGAGGCAAGGCCTGCGAACATGGTTATAAATGTTCTTAACATCAAAGCATAATTGTCTTAATGCCAAAGCATTGGCTTAGGAATCTAGTCACGTTCTCTTGGGCATCCTCCTCACCTCTAAAGATTGCCAACTGGGGCAGCTTAAAGTGTTCAGGGTATGGGGGTGTTGGCACTGACGGATGCACTAGGTGACTACGAAGTTGGCATAAAGTGGGATTTTGGGGCCCAGAAGTCTTGGTATCCATAGACTCTAAGAACTCTAGCAGCGCTTTGTATGCATCGAAAGATTTTATCTCTTCCTCCTTGGTTAGTTCCTGTTGTGGGTTGTGGGAAACTTGAGGCCTATGGAGGGGTGGCCGGATAGCACCCCTTCTGCCTTGGTAGGGCATTTCGGCATGCTCTTCTTCTTGCTCATAATCCTCATAGGATTCTTGAGTAGTTTTTGGGCGAGACCTATAAACATGGGTGCGTCCCCGCGGAGGGTGCCCATTTTTTTTCCTGGGAGTGGCCTCCTACTTAGGTCTAGGAGGTCTTGGAGGCAACACTTGGTAAGGTCATGGGGACCTGTCTCGCACCAAGAGGTTGTGCCTCTCATATAGTTATACTCTTTGGGTGCGAGGGGTTGGAACCCTCTCAGGCATGGTGTTATGGAGTAGCTCATCTGTTTGACACTGAATGTGCTCTTTGCTAAGGTGATACAGGTGCTCCAATTGTTGTTGGTCTTGCTCAAGTTGCATGACTTGTGCTTGGCGAGCGACATGTTTGGTAAATGCCAAGTCAATTTGTTCCACTGTCTTAGGTATAGGGGGCCTAGATGCCTCTCTTACATATTATTCTCGATCATGATGATCTGATATCTCTATAGGTCACTTTCCTCTATCGAGGTTGGTGGCCTTCACCTCAGGTTCTAGCCTTAGTAGGTGATTCTGGTAGATAGCAGGTGCGAAGGCGCATTGCTCACGTGTTGTGTATTGCTCTTAAGGAAAATGATGGTATTCCTTATGCTCCCTTTCAGATATGTGAAAGGGGCGAGCAGAGTTGGCTCACCCTATCTAAAGAGCCTTGTGCTCTAGATTTGGCTTGTTATTCCTAACAGTGATGAGGGGTAGAGGAGGGATGACATAATCATGTGGCCTCTCCTTATGGACCCTATGCTATTCTAGTGCTTCATTGCATGGTGGCCACTCATACCAAGCATCTAAGGGAGCCTTCCCATTTATATTGAGTGCCACGTGTAGGGACTCCTCCTGAAAGGGTCTATGTTGAACGGGAGTGCCCCTCGAAGGGGTGCCTCTATAGTCCCATTATGAAATGGCACGATGTGGACTATCTTGTGGGTTTGACCGCCAAGGTGGTATGACCAAGTCTTTGGGGCTATAGCGGAGGTGACTTGTGCCCCCTTATACACTTTTTGTAGCTTTTGCCTATAATTGGGCTTGGCTACGGGTGTACACCATGGCGGTGTCTCTCTACAAGCTATGCATATTTTTATCTTTTTTTTTATGCTACACTAAACAAACAAGAGCCACACAATCAAAGAAGTTATTATCTCGTTTATAGATTAAAGGTGTGCCCTAAATCTGGTTTAGTGTGTTTTGATTTTTGTTTTGAAAGCTTTGTAAAGAACGTGTTGTTGTATATGTAATATGATGTCTCTTATGTCTCCAAAAATGGTCGCCCCTTTGATATACCACTGCCAGGCCATTATACCAAACCTCTCAATATACCCGCCCTTACGTGAGGGAAACTATTGGTACACGAGAGCATAATGGTACATGGAACATAGGCGGTACGGAAGGGGGATCACCCTATTTTTGACACCTACCATAGAAGACTTATCCTCATGCACTGGGAATCACCCTTACACTCGGTCAACTTTTGTCAGGATTTACGTCTAGAAAAAGTAGCGATCAAGGTTATGGATGCAAAAATTCAAGCCAAGGTGGTGATGAAATCCACCGTTGGTCTTGATCAAGGGTTGGGGTTTTACAACCAACTCCTTGTAGTTTAAATTACCGCGTGGTGTGTGGGGTTCTTTTTAATTTGCATAAATGAAGAAAAAAAGAATTAAAAACTCTCCTATGCAAGCAAATTGTATCGCTCCAAATTTTTTGCATCCCTACCTTCAGGCTATTGGATCCGCGCCCGGAAGGAGGATGGGAAAAGGATGATGCGGTACCTCGGACGAGAGGACTTTGCGAAGGTCCCGCCTCTCAAGGGAGGTGCATTTTGGTGATTTGTCGACGGATGGTGGGTTCACCAGGAAACATTTGGCGGCAGTTTCCACGCCTAGGTTTTGGGAATGTGTTTTAATGGGTTCGTTTTATCCTTAAACATTCATCCTAGGTTTGGCCGAATGATTCTAACTTAAACTACATGAAAATGCAATTTAAATGAATACAGTAAACAGACTGAAAGCAAAAAAATAGAGAATTTGCAGGAGGCTAATGGAGATTACCTGATCCGGGATGTCTGATGAAGTTTCTGATGCTTGAAGTAGTCTGGATCGTCTGGGATTCGACAAAATCGCCTGCAATCTGTCAGAATCATCTGGAATCTGACAGGATCGTCTGAGACAGACAGAATCGTCTCAGATCTGATGAATTCAACGAATTCATCAGAAACCTACAAAACAGAGAACAGATGCAAAATACAAGCAATTCTACTATGCAAAATAGAGGCAAAATATGCTAAAGAACAAGGTGAATACTAAGCAATAATTTAAAACAGAAAGTAAAACAGATCACTGCATTATGATGGCAAATCATGAATTTAATGTGCAATCTAAACTAGATGGGTGAACTCCAGATGCAAAGTAGAATAAAAACTAAATAAATGATCTGATTTATAGCATAAAATGACGAGAGAGAAAAGAGAGAAGAGCAAACTTCGAGGCACTGATTGCCTCGATGTATGCTACAGTCGAGATCGTCTCGCATCAGTGCGAGATCGTCCCTAATTTGACAGGATCGCCTCCGATCTTGACAGGTTCATCGGCTGCGATAGGTGCTGGCTCCGGCTGAAAACCAGTGATATACCTGCAATAAAATTACTATAGGAATAGTGCAAAAAGCAAATTTGAGAAGTTCTAGCACATAGGGAGTCGATTTGCATAAAAATTCAGCCAGGGGTTGGGGAGGGAAAAGTCTTAGAGTTAAATAGGCTTAGGGAAAGTTGTTGGGAGGTTGGAGATCTTCCCAATTTGGGAGATCTCCAACGGGGGAGGGTCCCAACGGCGCGGACACGCTTCTACTCGGATTGGAGACCCGTTGGAACAGAGTCTAATTATGAAAATGCAGTTTTGCGACGAAATCGTCTGGACGTCCTAGTCCAGACGAAATCGTCAAATCTAGGGCGATATCGTCTGATCGGCGACGATATCGTCCAACGGTCAAAACAACTCCTAAAAATGGCGCGGAAAAAGGGGAAACGGGTTTCTCGGCGGTTAACGGGCGGTTTGGGAGGTTAAATTTGAATTTAAATTTATTTACTAAGGTGAATGTAATTATTCCAATTTGACTGCGCCAATTTTAGGGTGCTACATTTTGCCCCCTCTTTAGCGAATTTTCCGAAGAAAATGCGTTAAAGATGAGTTCTTCTCGATCTACGAGAAAGCAAAAAATTATTCCCATTTTTAGGCGACGATTCTTGGTCGAATCGTACGACAGCTTACTATGGTGCCCCCTCCGTGTTTTTACCCAAATCGAACGTTTGAGGTAAAAACGCGGAAAAGCAAAATTAATTTGAATTATTTTTGAATGAAATTATGTTTGATATATGATATGTTTTTGATCATATGACTTGTGTTATGTGTATGTTTATGATGTTTTTATGTTTGATTGATTGATTTGAAAATTCATGTAATTATGTCGTTTTGGAAAATATTATAATTTGGATGTCATGCTATAAATATTTTAAATGAAATAATCTGATGTAACAAATTGATTGGTAAAATGTGATAAAATGATAAAAATAAAAAGAGATTTCTAACAATAATTTCAAAGGACATTGTCGCTATTATAGACCATTTCATGGAGTCGCTGCTCACTCGGTCGTCAAGCTAGTCCCGGGATAGAAATATTGTTAAAAGAAAAGAGTGCTTAAGAGACTGTCTTAAGACTTTGTTGTGATAATGCAAATGATGATGATGATGGTTTGCTTTCAGATTTCCATGAAAATATTATGCATGAAATATTGTAAAATAATTTTTGCTAGGCATAAATTCCTAAGTGTGATAAAATTTGTGAATAATTCCTTAGGAATTATACCATCATTGCAAAATTAAAGGTTGACATAATGACATGAAATAGTGAAAATGTGCGTTGTTTTTGAAAAAGCATAATTTGTGTAAAATGAAGTCATATGTTTTGTATGATTTTTGATAAATTGGGAAAAAAATTGTTACAATGGTTTGCGCTAGGCATAGAATATGTAGGTATAGACTTATACCATCATCGCGAAAATCCAAAAAAGGATAGTTTTATTGCATGATTGATTTTTGATGAACAGAAAATATGATAATGAGGACTTGCGCTAGGCATAAAATTCCAATTTTGGTTTTGAAACTATACCATCGTTGCGAAAGTCAATCAGATATGTATATTTTTAATTGTATATTTTTGAAAGAAATTGTTGATTTTTCTATTATATAGTTGTCTTTGTGGTAAACAACTGTACTTGATTTATTCCAAACAAGTTGCAAAAATAATATTTCAAAGTATTTTGAAGACAAAAAGTTAGATTTATAAGGAATCCCATGTGCATATGTGAATTCATTTCCAATCTTGATTTATCATAATGATAGACAAAATCTCTCAAATACAAATGTGTGTGCAATTGCATTGTTCATTTACCAGATTTGAGCAAGATACTATGATACAAGTGATTTGAAGAAACCAAATAAGTGTTCATTAACCATGATGTAGATGCATATAACCATACTAGGCTACTATGTAGATCGGATTATCAAGAGCTAGCTAATCCATAAGCGAGACATAGGTCTGTACAAAAGAAGGTCGCTAATGTGACGGACATATCGCCACGCTAGGAGTTACCCAAGGCCAAGCGGGTTGGGCACAAACCACCTGTTATGGGGCTTACCTCACGGTTTTCGAATAATTGAGAATTCCAGGGATTCAAGCTCATCAACCCTTCTTTTCTTTTCAAAGGGTAGGGAAAGGGATTTTATTGCTTTCTTGCTTTCTTTTGAACTTTTGCTTATTTTTTTCTTTTTGTATTTCTTTTGCTTGATAATGCTTGGAACATTGCTGAAATAACATTTTTCTTTTCTCTTTTTTTCTTGAATTTTTCTTTTCTTTTTCTAGGGATACTTGCTCGGATTAGTCTGTAGAGCAAGGGATTTTTATTATGGGTAGGGGTGAGCTTGTCCTTTTGCCAATTCTCAAAGATTCTAGACCGTGTGCATGATAGGATAGCAGGGGAAACTTTTCACTCAAGAAATCAGTTCTACTATGTAGCAAAACATGGAAATTACAAATATAATCATTTTATTGTGAAAGGATGTGCTTGGTTTAAGTAAATAACAAGATCAATTCTCTATGCTCAAACTTTATTTAATTGAATTTTGTGAACTTTGATATAAGAGAGATTAGTAATCATGCCAGATAAAATCAAGATATTTATTGTTGTGATTGTGCAAGTGAGGGATGCTAAATAAATGCTAATTTTATCCAAAATAAGTTGAAACATATAATTGCAATAATTGTAAGAAAATAATGATTTTGAGAAAGTTTTGAGAATGTTGACTCTCTCTTTCTTCTGTATATTGTTTTGGTTTCGAAAGAGTCAAGCATATAGCTGTTTTTGGATTTTTATGTTGATTTTTGTTTTTGAGCAAAAGGAACTTTACAAGTGCTTTAAATAAATGCAATAGATAGTTTTTGAAGATTTTTGGAGATTTTATGAATGTTTTTGGTGTTTTTGAAAAATGAAAGAAATACAAGATAATGATTTTGAACAAATATATACATGGATGAAATGACCAAATTTATGCATAGTAACGTTTGAGATGTAAAATATTCATGGGTTCTTTAAGTTCTTTACCATCTAAGGTAGATAATTTATATGCTCCTGATTCAAATTTTGCAGTAATGATGTATGGTCCGAGCCAGTTGGGCTCAAATTTACCTTTAAGTTCCTTAGTTGCATTTGTATTTTTTTTGAAGATTTTGAGGATTTTGATTTTTTTTGTATTTTGATTTTAATTTATGAATTGAAATTGGTGGTATATACAAGATGATCTATATACACTATACAAGGTTATTTGAGTATAGCATGTCTAAGGTTGCTTCAAAATCAAAGGAGGTTTTGAAGGATAATCTGGTTGAGGTGAAGGTAAGAATAAAAGGTGATGAATAAAAGGTAGTGATAACAAAAGCTTTGTTATAATGTAGAATAATGTAGCAAAAGATTTGACTGTTATATGTGGAAAATTAATCATGTTACAAAATAATATGTCAGAAAGACAAGACAGTTCTTCATTCTTATTATTATATTCCAAGTTTTGATAAGATGGAGAAAGTATATGTGAAAGATATGCATGGGTGTTATTTGGTAAACAAGGATGATCATATATGGATGAAGAAAAGTGATGGATAGAAGATAATTGTGATAATAGAGAATGTATAGAACTTGATGTTTCAATCGTTAAATATTCTTCAAATGGTGTTGGGTCACCATGTATGGTAACAATTTTATTTGCAAGTTCAAACTTCAAACATTGGTGAAGAGTGGAAGGGACAACCCTCATCGTATGAATCCAAGGACTCTGGAGAAGTAGGTTGTAAGGTGAAGGACAATATCCTACATAGAATAAAGTATCCAGGATCTTGGATCCAATATTAAGGGGAAGAATTATAGTACCTTGAGGATCTTGAATTTCATTGTTAAAAGATTTTATAATAACATTTGATTCATTAAGATCTTCTTCCTTTGTTTTGAGCTTTTGGAATAATTGATAAGTGCATAAATTAAGAGAGGAGTCATTATCTACCATGATAGCTTTAACAGGTGTTTCTTTACTAGCTCCGATAATGTAAATATAGGGGTCTTCTTGTGGAGTAGAGGAAGGAATATCCTCATCATAGAATGAAATATGGTTAACCTCAAGAGGGTTTACACCATTAATTATGTTCTTAGAGAAAATATGATGAGGAACAAATTGTTGGCTAGGTATTTTGAACAAAATTTCCTTATGAGAAATTTGTAATACTTCTAAAAGGGATATCTTTGCTTGAGGATTAATCACTTGTTGTTGGTTATCAAAGTGGATTTCAGATTGAGATTTTGATTCTAAAGATGAGCTTTCTATGCTTACATTCCATTTTGGATCATTCTCTAGAGCCAAAGATAGTTTTGAAGGTTGGTCAAATGAGGAATCCATCTCTTGAATATCAGATTGAGTTGATTGAACTTGAGGTTGCTCATTTGTAGTTTTTGTTACAATATTAATAATATCATCATGATGGGACACATTAACATGCAATATTTGATTGGTTTCTTGTTGTTGATAATTGAATAGGGGTTCTTGGGAGATCTCCATGTCTTGATTGATTATTGGTATTTGTTGTGTAGGAGTTTGATTGTTTACTGGAGATTTATCATCGAGTTGTAGATTGTAATTCCTTTATATTAAAAAGACCCTTATCAATCAAATCTTGAATTGCACATCTTAAATCTTTACAATTTTGTGTCATATGTCCATCTACTCTATGATATTCACAATGTAGCTCAGGTTTAAACCAATCTGATGTGGTATCAGGTTGTCTTATGGAAGGAAGTTCAATCCTATTTGTGTCAAGTAAATACTTGAGAATTATATCCATTGGTTGATTAAGCTTAGTAAATTTACGTGATGAAGGTTTTTGAGAGGTTTTTGATAAATGCCTTAGGAATTTCGTCATAAAAGGACCTAATGGTTTCTCACCTCTACTTTCTTTATTATGGGTAGAATGATGACAGGAAGATTGCGATGTAGGAGGTGAGTGCATGGTAGAATTGGAAGAATAAGTATTTTCTTGTTGAAATGGATGTGTTGTATTGAAAGAAGAGTTTTGAAAAGGTGGTGGAGGATTATATGTGGATTGATAGACATAATATGGATATATGGGAGAATAGATAATATCATTATGAAGAGGATTGGCAAAGGGATTGTTTTGTTGGGTTATGGATGAAAAATAAGAAGAGTGTGATGGAGGTGGTGTTGAATAGGGATGAGGTTGATCATAATCAACAAATGTATTTAGCTGAATTCTTCCAACATTACTTGATGGACTCATATTGATTTGAGTAAAAACTCATGGTTTCTTTAGTACTTCTAAAAGTAATATTTAGCATCTACTATTTAGAATTGAATCTAAAACATACAAACTTGAAATGATGATTTTGTTTTTGTTTTTCTTGTATAATATATATTTTTTGTTTTTGTTTTCAAAAGGTTATGATGCATTCACGTCGGGTTCACCAAAATGTATCGCTCCAAATTTTTCGCATCCCTACCTTCAGGCTATTGGATCCGCGCCCGGAAGGAGGATGGGAAAAGGATGATGCGGTACCTCGGACGAGAGGACTTTGCGAAGGTCCCGCCTCTCAAGGGAGGTGCATTTTGGTGATTTGTCGACGGATGGTGGGTTCACCAGGAAACATTTGGCGGCAGTTTCCACGCCTAGGTTTTGGGAATGTGTTTTAATGGGTTCGTTTTATCCTTAAACATTCATCCTAGGTTTGGCCGAATGATTCTAACTTAAACTACATGAAAATGCAATTTAAATGAATACAGTAAACATACTGAAAGCAAAAAAATAGAGAATTTGCAGGAGGCTAATGGAGATTACCTGATCCGGGATGTCTGATGAAGTTTCTGATGCTTGAAGTAGTCTGGATCATCTGGGATTCGACAAAATCACCTGCAATCTGTCAAAATCATCTGGAATATGACAGGATCATCTGAGACAGACAGAATCGTCTTAGATATGACGAATTCGTCAAACGAATTCGTCAAAAACCTACAAAACAGAGAACAGATGCAAAATACAAGCAATTCTACTATGCAAAATAGAGGCAAAATATGCTAAAGAACAAGGTGAATACTAAGCAATAATTTAAAATAGAAAGTAAAACAGATCACTGCATTATGATGGCAAATCATGAATTTAATGTGCAATCTAAACTAGATGGGTGAACTCCAGATGCAAAGTAGAATAAAAACTAAATAAATGATCTGATTTATAGCATAAAATGACGAGAGAGAAAAGAGAGAAGAGCAAACTTCGAGCACGATTGCCTCGATGTATCGTTGCGGTCGAGATCGTCTCGCATCAGTACGAGATCGTCCCTAATTTGACAGGATCGCCTCCGATCTTGACAGGTTCGTCGACTGCGATAGGTGCTGGCTCCGGCTGAAAACCAGTGATATACCTGCAATAAAATTACTATAGGAATAGTGCAAAAAGCAAATTTGAGAAGTTCTAGCACATAGGGAGTCGATTTGCATAAAAATTCAGCCAGGGGTTGGGGAGGGAAAAGTCTTAGAGTTAAATAGGCTTAGGGAAAGTTGTTGGGAGGTTGGAGATCTTCCCAATTTGGGAGATCTCCAATGGGGGAGGGTCCCAACGGCGCAGACACGCTTCTGCCCGGATTGGAGACCCGTTGGAACAGAGTCTAATTATGAAAATGTAGTTTTGCGACGAAATCGTCTGGACGTCCTAGTCCAGACGAAATCGTCAAATCTGGGGCGATATCGTCTGATCGGCGACGATATCGTCCAACGGTCAAAACAACTCCTAAAAATGGCACGAAAAAAGGGGAAACGGGTTTCTCGACGGTTAACGGGCGGTTTGGGAGGTTAAATTTGAATTTAAATTTATTTACTAAGGTGAATGTAATTATTCCAATTTGATTGCGCCAATTTTAGGGTGCTACACAAATAACCAGAAAATAGAAAATAGAAAGCAGAAAATGACAAAAGGTGTTTAGGAACCTTACCTCTTCTCTGCCTAAATTGGATGCCTCTGAGTTTATGCCTTGAAACTACACAGGAATGCACATTTGTCCCTGGATAAGATGAATTCCAGCTCTGTACTCGTCACAGACTGGAACGAACAACAGTACAGCGTTCGAAAACTTGGTACTTGCAAGCAAAAACAAGAAATTTTTGATCATAAGTTTGATCTCAAAAATAGAGGACAGGGTCCCACCGTGATCACCACTGAAAGCACGAGGATACAAAAGTAAAAAGGAAACACCAAGTGTGATGCAAGCGAAGCCAAAGATAATGCTAAATCCTATGAATTGAAAATGCATGAATGGAGAGAAACATAAATGAATCAAAACCAGATGGAAAGCAAATATGAAATACAACATTTTTTATTAATTTGCTTTAAAGCTCGGTTACAACACGTCTCCTCCATTTTCAGGGGCTAGGAGCATTAAATAAGGTTTTGTTACACCATGGGTGATATGCCTTCTTTCGCGTGCCCACATGTAAAATGGGCGGACAAAAAATTGTCGCTACTTGCATGAAAGGGTCTTTGATTCTTTGCTACTCCTTTGGTGTTGAGATATTGCATTCAAGGAAACAAAAAATAATTAGTAGCACCTGTGGATGAAATGAAACATGCAATCCCCGAGCCTACGATTAGTGCATGCAAAAAAATAAATAAAATGATAACTAAAAGAGATCTAAATAAGCTAAAAACTTGATAGAGGCATGATAATATCACTGGGAAGGCACTGCAAAAAGAACAGTAAGAAAATTCAACATGGATTTCTAATCGCTTCGGGCTGGGATGATTAGACCTGCAACAAAATGTTAGAAAGCACTATCCCAAATGTCCCATCCGGGAGGCTCCAAATCACCTGTAAAGTTGGGGGTTAGGTAAAATGGGGTATTTTGGAAAGACCCAAAAGGTCAGATTTTTCCAATTCGGCCTCTATCTCCGGGAATTTGATGATTCTACCTGCATGTTAGCAAAAGCGAGAAATAACAAAAACATGATAAAAAATTCTCAGAATTACATGAAATTTGAATGCAAGCCTATCTAAGAAACCTAGAATAAAATGCAAAAATAACAAAATTGAAATCTATGATAGATTTCTAATCGCTCTGGGGTGGGGTGATTAGGACTGTAGCAGTGCAAGGGGGCCTGAGGGCAGGATGCCCGCCATTTGGGGCACGATTTTGGCTCCAATACACTGGGGATGGGTCCAAAACCTCTTGTGGGGTGTTGTTATCAAATTTGGGTGGGCTACTGTGGCCAAATGTTGGGTTTGGGGTCTAGATTGCACTTCTAATAACCACCCAATGACCTCCCTTCCAAAAGAGAGATCAAGGATGTGAAAGGCACAATCAAAAGTGAGTATGCAAAATGATAGAACTTCGTTGCTCAAAATGCTCCTTCTCTGTATATGTTTGGGGTGAGAAGACTCACCATTTTATAGACCTGACAGTATTTGTGTATGAGCATGCAGAGGCGCCACTTGGAAATCATGCCTTTCCAGTGGGGAGAAGATTCCTCCCTGATTAAGGGCTCCATGACTGCCTCTGTAACTTCTTCTTTGAGCTCAAAAATGCTCACTCGCACTCCATGCATTGAATGAGGAGTTAAGTGGTGGATCTGAGATACCATTTGTCAAGGTTTGACTTTTTTCCTATCAAACCTACTATTCACCCCACCTAGGAGCGAATACTACTAATCGTCCTAGGGTGAGACGAATACCAATTTTGTAATCATCCCTGGGTGGAACGAGTATGGAGTAGAGTGCCTGAAAGATGCCAAATTGACCTCTGACCTTCCAAAACTACTGTGAGAGTGGTTAGGACCATTGTTTAACATTTTGTGACTACCATGGGGGCAGTGTGTGTCAACTCAATCAGTGTTTGCAATCACATAATCGTATTGGTGCTATTTTGGTGTCTACAAAGCCTATGTTAGGATGTTGTGATGCAAAAGGTCTAAAGTTTGAATCTCCTTGGTTGCATGCTTTTGCTGTGTGATTGATGTGCAAGGTATGGAAGGTTCAAATAACATATTTTTTTCTTTAGTGTCAACTATTGGGTTAGCCTAGTCGATCATAAGCCAGCATTAGGGCACTACGGTGTTGAAGGTCAGAGGTTAAAATCCCTTCTATGATCGTCTAAAGTTTTTTTATAAATGTTTCTCTTGTTGGTAAACTTTAAATAATGTAACAATACATGCAATTTATACTTTCAAAACAATGGGAATGAATGCAGGATACGATAGGCTAAAAGTCATGTCCCTTCTTCTTCGACAACCTTTAAGATTTTTTTATGTTTGTTCTTTTTGTTTTCCTCTTTTTTAGCAGCTGGAAATATCAACATCAAATATCAACAATGGCATGGCAATAGGATCACCAATTTTCCTAATCATTATAAATCTATACTTGAAACACTTTAAAAAGAAAGCAATAAATACCTATCATTTGAAATTCATATCACAAGATAGTTTTTCATGATATTTTTAAAATTGGCCTCATGTGAAGGAGGAATTAAATAAAAATTCTTCATGCGTCTAAATAGTATATGCCAACAAAACCTGTTGATGTCATGGTTATTCATATCACAAATATTGCAATATTTTGTATCCTTCTACTGATTTTGCTTCCCTTTTCCTTTGGAAGAAGGACCCCCTTTTTGAAACTGGCCTTGTTTCTTACCACTTTGTTGTGTGGAAAGGTCATTATATGGCAAGTCATCTTTTTGAACCTGATTTGCCTCCTCAGTCTAAAGCAAATTTACCAACTCCACAAATGATACTTGTCTACCAAAAACATTGAGAGAAGTGATAAACATCTTGTAGGAATCTGACAATGCTCTCAAGATGACAGATTTCAAGAAATCATCATCCACTAGTTTTCCCATGGCATTCAATTTGGCTTTCAAGTCAACCACTCTACAAAGGAATATATCAACTATTTCCCCAGAATTCATACTGAGAGTATGTAGTTGAGTTTGAAGGTTTAGAATAGTGGATTGATTCTTTCCTTCATATACTGTGATCAAGGCATCCTAAGCTATCTTACTAGTTTTTGCATCATAAATATGAGGTTGCACCTCATCTGTAGTAGCAAGCAAGATAAACACCAGACTCTTCTTGTCCTTCTTATCCCAAGCATCTTGATCTGTTCCTATTTTTTGAGGGCGCTTTGCAGTGCCAGTCACTACATCCCATAAATATTCCAACTGAAGAATGGATTTCATATTTGTTTTCCATGGAACAAAGTTAGGACCTTTCAAAAACTGTGAATCTGAGAGATACTAATGAATTGTGGCCATTATGAAGGTTCTTTATATCACTAATTGGTCTCCCTTTCTTTATACCTTCTAGATATTTATATCATAACCATTCAATATATACCCACCCTTACGTGAGGGAGACTATAGGTATATATGAACAGTATACTACTCAATATGTACCCGCCCTTACATGAGGGAGACTGTAAGTACATATGAGAAGCACAATATATTGAACATAGGCGATACTAAAAGAGCATCGTGTTGTTAATGACATCTACCATAGAAAGTTTTATTCCTCATGCATGGGGCATAACTTCCCCTACACATTTTGGGAAAAAAACTTTTGTCAGGATTTACGAATAACAAAAATCACGATGTGGGTATGAAATGGAAAAAAAAAAGATCTGGTTTGCCTTATTTCTCCTCGATGATTAATATAGAATAAGCTTAGATGTTGTTGTTGCATCTATATTAGGCAGCGAATATAGTAGTCCAAAGCATGACAGTATTACCTGTAAGTGTGGACAAAGTTATCTCAAATACCGAACATTGTTGTGCAATAAATTGCACAAATAGGGTATAAATTTGGGGTCTTATTTTTTTTGTAATTTATGATTGTTAATGCAAGAAAAAATAGAATATTTAAATGCAAAAGAAACAATCACAAATGCCCACAAATTTAAGCACCTATTACAAATCTAGCAATTATTCTTCCAAATGGGTTGATTTCCCCCTTTATCTTACAATTTTGCAAATGAATCATATGAAGACTGAGATTTCCCCCCTTCGTATTACAAAATAGACAAGGAGAAAAAAAATTGTACCTGAATCCCCTCAAAAAAATATTTTGGAGTCTTCTAGGTGTCAAAATTGACTGCATAGGTGTCAAATGACTGACTCTCTTAGGGCATAAAATGACCTTATCAGGGTGTCAACAGTGCATGCTGGCCGTCATCGAGCACTCTTGGGCATCAAAAAACCTTTCTAGGCATCAACAGAGCACTTTTGGACGTCAAAAATTGTCACCCACCATCACAGGCATGCATAGGGCATCAAAAACTGTCACCCACCATCACAGTCACACACGGGGCATCAAAAAAAATTTGTAGAACATCTAGGGTCCCCCCTAGATTCAAATCAGTGACCTCAATTAGAACACAGAGTGGACAAACCAGCCAAGTTGTAGAGCTAGCCATGAATAAAAAAACATGAATGGAATGTTAAAGCGACATGAAGCAATGTTTTTTGTTTAAAAAAAATGTGGAATGATCCCACATGCATCACGTTGATGCATTGTTTCAAATTTTAAACCAAAATAAGTCACTATTATAGTGATTGCCTTCGGGCAGTCATCCCACGCTACCCTTTCACCTCCCACTGGCGAATGAGAATCTTCCATAGTGCATCCAAACCAGATTCCTCACCCTCTCTCCTATGTCCACCTTAGCGTCTTGGTATGTGTGCTGTTAGTCAGGGTTTGTTCAATTTGGTCTGGTCTTACTCAACCTACATCAAACTCAGCGTTACCCGTTAGCCTTTGATATGCCTTTCGTATGCCATGTTGTACCCAAGGTTTGCCAAGAAAGGTGCAGTGGAACAATTATTGATCATAACTGCCTTCTCCAACCGCATTCGCCAAACCTCTCCAAGCTCCAAGATTTGGTACCATATAGAAATACGTAATATTCACAAATGATGAAGCAATTATTCATTTTGATTGATATCAATATAAATATTACAATGTGGTTACAATAAGTTGGTTTATCAAACCAACTTGGTGGTTATTAAACCAACTTAGAGAGCGCCTACGTGCGCTACCATTTTGCTCAATAATGTAAGACATCTATGCTAAAATTTTTTTGAGTATATTATTGTTATTATTATTTTCAATTCCAATTAGGGTGTGGGACAATGTGATTGGAAAATGTTGGTATTATATCGAATCCAAAAAATGTTAAGTGCATATACTAAGTTCATATATTCACATTTATAATATATCTAATTTTATGTTGAATTTTATTTCAAATTTTTAAATATGTTAAATTTTTTTGAACTTCAAGAGTGTCGAATTCGAACATGAACTCGAAATTGATAACTAAGGTTGTGATCCTATTTTTGACCCTTTTGGATAAGGTTGGCTCCATTGGGAGAGAGGGGAGGGTGAGACTTGGGCCATAGTGCATGGGACGTTTGCCCAATGATCCAATAGAGATTACAAATGCTGGACTTATAAAATCACATTATTGGTCTAATCTTGGATTTGCATTGATACATTCAAGCATATCATAGACTTAACACATGTAAAAAAGTTTGTGGATGCATTTACATTAGAAAAAATAATATTATTTCTATTTTTTTTTATGGAAAACATCCTAAAAGGGATGCCACCTTCGGGTAAGACCCAAGGAGGTAGGGGTATCCATTCCACCAAAAAATCCCAAGACTCGGACCTGGCCTACCACCTTTGACATACTCAAGGAGCAAACAAACACACAAAACCAATTTAAAAATAAGTAAATAAATAAGTAAATAACAACAAAAATAATAAAATAAAATAAAAAACATGCTCCTTGAGTGTGTCAAAAACAAAAGCACAACCAAACACACACATACACAATAAATTAAAAGAAACAACAACACGAACCACATAGAAAAATACAAGAACCACATAATGAAACACAAACAAGACAAAAACAACAAAATACTACAAAGACATAACCCAAAAAAAACATGAAAAATAAACACAACCAAAACCTAAAATATTAAAAAAATAAAATAAAACTAAAAATAAGAAAAAATAAACAAAAACAAGAAACATAGAAAACATTCACACAAATAAACACGAATTAACACAAACAAAGAAACACAAGAACAACAATAAAAACATAAAAAAACACAAAACAACAAAAACACAAGAACAACAAAAAACAACACAAAGAACACAAAAACAAAACAAAACAAAAAAACACACACCTTAAAAAACTAAAAAAAAAAAAATTGAACATAACAATGACCTATCTAGACCAGAAGACTATTAAGACAAGAAACAACAAAGAAAACAAAAGAAAGAAAATAGTGAGCTAGGGAACTAAAAAAACTTGAATGAACAAAAAAAAAAGCAAAAAAAAAAAACAAGAAGAAACTAGGTACCTTCAGAACTCGAACCATCCAAAAAAATGATAGAAAGAAGAGCTTCCATAATTTGCGAAGCCCACCATCTAGGAGGGTGACCATAATTATTTCTATTTTTTCATATATTAAACAAAATCTCTATTTAAAAAATATGTCAAATATTATCAATGGTTGTGGGTAACCTAATACTTTTTCCTAGAATGATGAATGGTTGTAGGTAAACTAGTAGAATAATCATGTGCCGAGAAAATAGCCTATAACTGAAAGTTCTGAACAAGTAGTAGAATAATCATGTGCCGAGAAAATAGCCTATAACTGAAAGTTCTGAACAAGTAGTAGAATAATCATGTGCCGAGAAAATAGCCTAGACCTGGAAGTTCTAAACAAGTTGTGAATCCATGTCTATGTTACGCGCGCTTTGAAAAAAAACTGAAAAAAAACACTTAATAAATTCACAACAATAACAAAAAGGACGTCTAAGGTGAGTGGCCCTCAAGTGGACTATGTGTTCCTCAATAAAAAAAACCCTGGTATAGAAAACACTGGGAAAAATGATCCACCTTTGGAACCTACATCCCATACCATGTGAAAGTTATGGTACCAAACCGCATTGGAAGACTGAAGTCCCCACCTTACATTAAGCGTTGGTAGCATGGGCAGGTGGAGAACATCCTTTAAAGTATTTATAACTCTTGAACAGAATACCTGTAAACCATTTCCAGTCTTTCCACCATAGAGGAGGGCTCCTTACCCCAATTTTGTCGAGCATGTCATGGGGGACGGAATCCATAACCGCCAGAAAAATTTCCTTGTCCTTTTCTGTCAAGTTGAATGGAGTCTTGACTTTTGGCCTTCTTCTTCGCCAAAGCTTTTATAATTCGACGTTAGCGGCTGCATCTGTCCCTGATTTTTCTTTTTTAACTTGTGAGCATTCGTGGCTTCTCTCACGACTTTCTCGAAGTGCAATTCTATCTGTTGAATAATGCTGATGCCCCACCCCCCTTCCCATTCCCTTGAGCGCACAGCAATGCCCACCAAATCCCGAAGAATCTGCCTCCCTGTAGTACTGCGATTTGGGGTAGGAAAATGTAGACGGACTGACCTGCAGGGTAGCCATTGGTTTGCTCCCACCGGGACTTGCAGATCCCTGCATTATATCCGCCGTACCTCAGACTGCTCATTACAAATCGGCGTACAGAGCTCTTGTGGAACTCGTTCTCAAGACTTGCTTTTTCTTTAGCCGTCGCTAGAGTTTGGGTCACATCTCGAAGCAACATGAACTCCAGTGTAGTACTACAGGATGAAACGCCCTGCACTTTCAGCGGGATACATATTAGCATGACCAACCAGATGACACGACAAGGCGTAGAGGCGAATGTGACCGTAATTATAACTATGTACTTCCACCATCTCACAGGTGTACACGTCCACAGCTGAAATGGAGTCCTGAGTTCCAGAAATCTCAGCATCGCTTCCGCACTCTTCGGAAAAGGTCGGCCCAGAAGAATGAGGAGATTCTTGTGCTTCATGTTGTTGTTCGTCCAAGAATCGAGTAATCATGTGGCTGAGATTGCTGAGAATGGTGGAGGCAATATGGTGATCGCTTCCACTTGTGCTGAAGGAAGAGGAGCACATGCGTGCATTTGAAGGAGGGCAGACATGTTGGGCTGGCGGAGCATGTCCTTGAAGATGGCGAATGTTGAAATGTGCGTCTTCTGATGAGTCTCGAGGCAGGTGCGCTTACTTGGAGTTCAAGGCGGAGAGGGTATTTAAATCACGGTATTGACAAATACTCCGCCCACAAAACGAATTTGCAAAAAGCATATGCTCGCATACGCACATGGGAAAAAGAAAACAAATGAATTTGCAAAAAGCATATGCTCGAAAGAAAACAATTGCAGAAACAACTCGCGATAAGGATGCCATTTACTAGCAGGATGCCATTCACTAGCCCTGGGATATTGCATCACATCACGTGGCTAGGATCATTTCGGCTGCTTACCGACGTTTCAATTGCAGTTATCCCGTTTGGTTAAATATTATTATGAAGACATTAGTCTGTTTACAAAGATTAAAAATAATAATTCCATCTGAATCCTTTGAATACTCCAAACCCACTTATTCCAAAAACAGCAGCTCCTCAGATGACGACATACCAAACAAAACATTACGAATTAACCCTCGCAAACCCTTAAACATCAAGAGATGATATGCGGTACCACCTGCTCTCCCCGCTAATACTCGTGTCAAGCACACAAGAAAGATGTTCCAGAGGATAAGATCGCAGCATCGTCAACTATAGCCACAAGCTCAATATATTTAAAGAAAAATACACGACCAAACAAATGCGTAGACTTTCTACAGTAGAAACAAATTTAAAAAATAATTGGAGGGTTCGTGTCTCCTCAAACGTGAAAAATGTTCTTCGCGTTACATCTTTAAAAAAAACATTCAAATAGATAAATAAATTTAACATATATCTTATGTTGGATAGGTTTTCCAAAAAGGTTTTTCATCAATCAAATAAATCATATAAACTTCCGCTCTTCACTTATAATAATTAAAAATAATAATAATTTTAGTTGGTGTTTCTAATTATTATTTAATGTTTTGATAGTATTAATTACTAAAATTAAATGTTTAGAGCTATTAAAGTTATAAAAAAACGTACTTTTATTTAATTTTTTTTGAGATTTTAATAAAAAAATTAAACATTGTTATGTCTAGATTATAATTTTAGCTTGTTTGAATGATAAAAAAAATTACAGTTTTATTATATTACTAATATAATTTAACATATATCTATATTTATATATATTAATGATTTTTAAGCTTATCTAAAGGTCAATATGTTCTTGGTTCGACAGTTGGGACAAATAATTGATGTAGCCCATACTAAGGTTCAAATCTTAACAACACAAAATAGCTCAATGTGATTAAATCTATGTAAAAAGGAAAGTACAACCCTTTCAAAACCCTACTTAAAAGATAAACCAAAAGTCCTATATATTGCATAATCAACCAAATTCTAAACCTTTGGGCATTTTATTGCCTCCTTAGGAATAATACTTCATTCAAGAGCATCTTGAACATAATTTTCATTTGTCTAGCTTGACCAAGGATTGGAAGTTTGAAGCTGAATGATTGGGTACAACGAGAGGAGTCAAGACTAGAACTAGGTTCACAATTGAAGTGGGCTATAAATGTTGTGGACTACATAATCGAAGAGGCTAATAATGGGGTTGGTGTTTGGAAACAAGGGCATGGGGGGCCTGGCAGCTAGCCTTCCTATATGAATGAGGTAATTCTCTACTTGAATCATTATGCCATAGACAACTGATAAGGAGTTTCCTCCCTTAGACATAATAATCATGATGATATTTGAATCGAAAGTATTCATAGAGTATATGGATGTCATACCTAGGGTAGGTCATCTTTCATCCAAAATTCTATATGACGTTTTATGAAATCTGGTACTCAAATCATTATATAGTGAGTCCTGACTATATCAAGAAAGCCCCACCAAGGAGATAAGTGGCCCAAAGGTTCTATCGACATATCACATAGTTGATGCCACGAAGGAGATAATAATGGCAACAAGGAGAAGCTTGTACCAAAAGCTATCAATAAGCTTGAAATTCCCCATGCCATGAGGTAAAGTTGACCACCCAAACAAGCAAATAAATTTAACCTTTTTGGTGATAACTAAACCAAGTCCTAATATAAATAAATATATCAAAGCCTTTTCGATAATAATTGACAAGAGTCAACTATCAATTAGGGTTCTACCTTCTCTACGGCCTTGAATCCATTCCTTGGCTAGAAGGAAGGGTTGAAAAACCAAAGCAACCTCTCTGATAAATTGGGATTCAAAAGACTAGATGTCCTAGGTAGTTAATAAGGAGACACCCATAAAAGACCTAAGAAGCATAACCTATGAATTAGAGAGGAACCAAGGAAGGGGGATAAAATCTACAAGGTTAAGGCTGGTACACTTGTCAAGGATTAGTTAGTTGCATATGATCTCTTCCTAAAATTTATGGTAGGAGAGAAAATTGGGGGATGCAAAAGCTAAACCAAATAACAAAAGAACCCAAAAAGCAGAGAAGCCTAAAGGATCTAATGAAGAAGTAGCCAATTAAGAGACTAAGCGATGATGAGATCGTCATCCACTTGATAAAAGAATCATTTTTAATACAACCATAAAGACAATATAAATATAAAAAATACCTTAAGTATATATAAAGAGGGCCCTAACGGGGAGATGAATTATTCAGAGTTTGGAGTGAAGCAAGGACAAGTGTAGAATCAAAGACTAGACTTTTTGATCTGAATTGACAAGAGTTAGACTAAATTGAAACCCTTTTGAAAGCCTGAAGCAACAATATGTGCAAAGTGTTATAATTACTATAGTAGTTCTATCTTATTACCCTATTTAGGTTTTTAGGGTAGTTAGTTAACTACCTAGATTAGTTATGCTAACAATAGTTGTTAGCGTATATTATGATAGGTCTATTTTGTTATTTTTTAGACCTAACTTAGCCTATATATTTTGAGTTCTAAGTTGTTGTTAGAACCAATTATTACGGGCTAATTTGGGCCCTTATTGTTTTATATATTTTTCTATGATCAATGGAAAGGTTACTACTTTGATTATTCGTCAATATGGTATCAGAGCAATGTAGTCGAAGCTCATTTTTTTTCATAGCTTGACGACAGGGTGGTTTGACCAACTCATGCATGAATCCCGTGGTCGATAAATTTCTAAAGGTGTTGGTCGATCAATTTCTTAAGGCATTGGGCCAACCCTAACAGGAAACGTACTACTAGACGTGGCATACAGGCCGACTAGAACCTGTGACTGGGCATGAGGTGATGACCTGACACACCACAACAGAGATGTGGATCTGATGATGGAGGACTGTGATTGAACATTTGGTGAATAAAAGGTTTGAAGGAGGGTCACCTACCAATTGGTATACATTTACCTTACTATGCGTTTGTTTTAATATGTTGCTTTATATCCACTATGTCCCAAATGTGGGATTAACATGACAGACTGAAACCTTCACCCTCAACTGGTGGATGCTCGATGCTTTCCAGGAGGATCAAAGTATCGAAATCCATGTTTTCACTTTGCGTTGTGTTTATCCCTTGGCGGGTGAAGCTAAGATTGGACGCTCGTGTTGGAAAGGGGCCATATTGTAGAGGATTCGTGCGATAAGACATTGCTTTCCTATAAGGGGGAGAGCTCCCCTGATCCTTTCGGATCAGCCCGCTAGCCCACCTGGTTGTGGGCTGAGCGGTAGGGCTCAGGGAGCCCTGAGGTCGCGGGTTCAAATCCCGCCGACCCCCCCAGGTAAGAATTATTTTTTTTAATATTTTTTTACTAAAGTTAAAAAAATATATATTTTTATAGTTTAAAAATTAATTTTTAATTAAAAACAAATTAATTTTTTCCTATATGAATTTTTTTTTTAACTCTAGTTATTAAAAAATGTTTTAAAAAAAAATGCTTTAAAAAAAAAGATTTTTTTTAGGGGGAAAGTATTTTTTCCAAAATCAAGGGGGGATTGAGAGTAATTTTTTTTTGAAAAAGCAATTTTTTGGCAATATTGTAAAGGTGCATTTTTGGCAGCACCCGACACCTAGTGGTTTATTTCTGTGGGCACTTTTATGTTGTATGTTGCATTTTTTCTTACTTTGCACTACTTCATTAAAAGTTAACATCAAATACACTCCCTAAGTCCCCGGAATACATAAAACCCATCCGTGCAATTTATTGCACTACAACGTTCGGTATTTGTGATACCTCTGGCCAGCACTTACAGGTAAAGCTGTCGTGATTGCGCTACTATATCCGCCGCCTAATATAGCTGCCAAAAATGACGTCTGAGCTTGTTCTCTATCAATCGTCGAGGAGATATAAGTTTGCCAGTTTGCTATTTTTCTTACTCCATCCACTACCCTAATCGTTCTTGTGTTTAGGCATAAATCCTGATGAGAGTTCTAAAATCCGTAGTGTTTAGGGGAAGTTACGCCCCATGCATGAGGATTGACGACTTTCTATGGTAGGTGCCATCAACAAGACGATTCCCTTTCAGTACCGCCTAAGTTCCACGTATCGTAAAATCTTTAAAATTACCTACAGTTTCCCTCACGTAAGGGCGGGTAATTTTTTTGATTTTTTCAAAATACCTATAGTCTCCCTCACGTAAGGGCGGGTATTTTGTATGGTATAAAGGCCTGGCATTAAGGTATAAAGAAAGGGGGACCAATTGGTGATATAAGGAACCCTCACTATGGCTTCTTCTGCAAAGTTAATGACTGATGCTCATCAGTTATTGAAAGGTCCTAATTATACACCATGGAAAAACAAGATGAAGGCAGTCCTTATCATGGAAGATTTATGGGATGTTGTTTCTGGAGCAACAACACGACCTTCACCAGCAGCTGGATCCACAGCTGCTACAACTCCAACTGCTGATCAGATCGCATTTGACAAGAAAGACAATCGAGCAAAGGTGCTCATTTTGTTTGTTGTCTCCGATGAAGTTCAACCTCATATAGCTGACAAAGAGCATGCTAAAGAGGCATGGGATGCCCTTACCACTATTTATGAGGGGAAGAATGATTCCACCATTCTTCATCTTACAAAACAACTTCATAATCTGAGTTTGAAACAGGGTGAGACAGTAGAGCTCTTTCTTTGCAGAGTATCTGAATTGAAAGGCAAATTGAATTCTTTGGGAGAAATTATCGATGACAAGCTTCTCACTTCAGTGGTAATGAGAGCTTTGCCTGATTCCTTCGATACGTTGATCACCTCCATTCAGGTGTCACAGAGAGCAATTACCTTTATTGAGTTGGTCAATCTGCTTCAACAACAGGAGGCACGCCAACTTCACAGGGATGATTCTTCTAATACAACCCTATACTCCACCAGGAAGGGTTCACAGAAGAAGGGTAATTTTTAGAAGGGAGGAAATTCTCAACAAGATTCAAAAGGAAAAGGGAAACAACCTCAACAGAAGAAGAGATATTGCAAAATCTGTAAAAAGGACAATCATGACACCAACAGGTGTTGGCATAAAAATAAGCAAAAAGGCCAGAACAAACCACCAAATAACAACAAACAACCCAAGGGGAATGTTGTTGTTGAAGAATCTGACTCAGATTCTGAATGGGCACACAAGGTGCTCATGACTACCACAGTCTCCAAAGAGAGGGATCCTGTATGGTATGTCGATTCTGGAGCTAGTAAACACATGACTGGCGACAAATCATGGTTTGAATCATTTGTGGCCAAAGAGGGCAGACCTGTCACTATTGTTGATGACAAAACCTACAAGGTTCAGGGAGAGGGTACAGTTTCAGTCACTCTTTTTGATGGCAAGTGTCAGATTGACAAAGTCCTCTATGTTCCAGGATTGGCTAACAATTTGTTGTCAGTCACACAAATCCTGGATAAAAATATGGTTGTCAACTTTCATGTTGAGGATGGCAAGAAGTGTTGTACAATTACCAGGAAGGGTAAGCAGATTGCAACAACTTCATATAAGCATGGCTTATTTGCCTTGGATGCTATCTCTACTCCCCATGTTGCCATGATGGTCTCTACCAAGGAGGCAACTTCCCTATGGCACAAGAGATACGGGCATCTTAGTTCTGGCTACTTACTTGAGCTTAGTAAGTATGAGATGGTAAAGGGTCTTCCTTCCCTTTCTACCACATTGCCAGTGTGCTCTGACTGCTTGGCAGGAAAGCAACATAGAGTACCTTTTGAGAAGAGCTCAACAAGAGCGCAAAAACCTCTGGAGTTGATTCACACCGATCTGTGCGGTCCTTTCACACCCAACAGTTGTGGGGGGAAGAGGTATTTTCAGTTATTTGTAGATGACTACTCACGAAAGATGTGGGTTTTCTTTCTTCGACTAAAATCTGAGGCTTTTGCTTTCTTCCAACAATTCAAAAAATCTGTTGAGAAGGAGTCAGGGGCTTCTATTAAAACCCTCCGCTCAGATCGAGGGGGGGAGTTTACCTCTAAAGAATTTTTAGCATTCTTAACTGAGCATGGAATCTCAAGACAGTTAACAACTGCCTACACTCCTCAGCAAAATGGAGTTGCTGAAAGAAGGAACCGTTCTATTATGGAAATGGTTCGTTGTATGCTCACAGGAGCTACTCTTGGGCAACAATATTGGGCAGAAGTTGTCACCACCTCAGTATATCTATTGAATAGGGCACCCACAAAGGCCCTACAAGGAATGACTCCACAGGAAGCATGGAGTGGCCGCAAACCCTCCATATCTCATCTTCGTATTTTTGGATGTCATGCTTTCATGCACATACCGAAAGAGAAAAGGAAAAAGCTAGATGAGAAAACATTGAGATGCATTTTTCTTGGTTATGATGAGCACTCTAAAGGTTATCGTTTGATAGATCCTTTGACCAAGAAAATTCATGTCAGTAGAGATGTTGTTTTTGATGAGGCTTTCACATCACAAAACAAATCTGATGTATACCTAGATCTTGTGGAATCGAAGGATGAGGAGTTCCCTTCAACAACACAGACAGGGGGTCCTTCTACCTCTTCTTCAACACCACAGCAGAAGAATCCAAAATGGTATACAAGTACAATCAGAGACGCAAAGTTATCCACTCCACCAGATTTGACTTTGGATAGACCTCGTACTCGCAGTATGGCTCGACAGGAAAGAGCAGCAGCAGAGACTACTGAGGTTGATGATCTTTGTCAATATTTTGAGGAACTTTCTATAGATCCAAATAAAGACATAGAGGATATGGATATAGATGATGACAGGGTGTTTATGTCTTCAATGAATGAACATGAACCTGTTTCTGTACAAGATGCACTTAGCAAGCCCCAATGGAAGGATGCTATGGATGCTGAGTACACGTCTCTGAAAAAGAACAAAACTTGGAAGCTTGTTGATCTGCCACAAGGAAAGAAGCCCATTGGCTGCAAATGGGTGTACAAAGTCAAGTACAAGGCAGATGGGACAATTGATAAGCATAAGGCCCGTCTTGTTGCAAAGGGCTATGCGCAAAAGGAAGGCATTGACTATGAAGAAACTTTTGCACCTACTGCTCGGATGACCACAATTCGAGTTATTTGTGCTATGGCAGCACAGTATGGGTGGAAAGTTCACCAAATGGATGTCAAAAGTGCTTTTCTAAATGGTGATCTCCAAGAAGAAGTATACATGACTCAGCCTGAAGGGTTTGTACAAGAAGGCCAAAAGCAGAAAGTGTGCAAATTGGTCAAATCCTTATATGGCTTGAAACAAGCTCCTCGAGCTTGGTATATAAAAATGGATAATCACCTCCTGCAGCATGGATTTGAGAGATGTCCTTCAGATGCAAACCTCTATTTCAAGAAACAAGGTTCTGAAATAGTATTGCTTGTACTCTATGTTGATGATCTGCTCATTACAGGGAGTTCAGAAACTATGATCTCTACTGTCAAAAGAGACTTGTGTCAATATTTTGAGATGTCAGATCTCGGACTTCTCCATTATTGTCTTGGTCTGGAAGTCAGCCAGAAGGAGCACTACATCAAAGTGTCTCAAAAAAAATATGCCAAGACATTGTTGGAAAAATATCGCATGACTGATTGCAAGCCAATGGCAACTCCGATGGAGACAGGAATTCAGTTATCATGATATGATGATTCACCTCAGGTAGATGGTACTCTCTATCGACAGTTGATCGGGAGTCTCATATATCTGACCAATACTAGGCCAGATATCGTATTTGTTGTCAACTATCTTTCGAGGTTCATGCAGGAGCCTAAGACCACTCATTGGAAAGCAGCAAAGCGTATTCTTCACTATGTCCGTGGTACTATGGAATATGGCCTAGAATACAAGAAGAACAACAAATTCTTCTTGCAAGGATACACGGACTCTGACTATGCCGGATCATATGATGATCGTAAGTCAACATCAGGATATATATTTCATCTTGGATCCGGTCCTGTCTCTTGGCACAACAAGAAGCAACAGGTAGTTGCTCTCTCATCAACAGAGGCAGAATATCATGCCGCACGTGAAGCTGTGTGCGAAGTGATATGGTTGCATCGCATTCTGAAAAATATGGGTCATCCATCAAAATCTCCAATTCATTTGTTCTACGACAACCAGGGTGTTTTGAACCTTGTTAAGAACCCAGTGCATCATGAGAAAACCAAGCACATTGACACACAATGTCATTTCATTCGAGACGAAGTTCCCAAGCACCGAATTCAGCTTCAGTACATTCCCACAGATACTCAAGTTGCAGATATTTTCACTAAGGCACTTGCACGTGTCAAATTTGAATTGTTTCGCAGCTCTCTTTGTATTGCCAAATGATGTAATCAGGGGGGATGTTAGTATAGCTAGTAGTTCTTCAATTACCTAAATAATGTAATAAGGGGGGATGTTAGAATTACTATAGTAGTTCTATATTATTACCCTATTTAGGTTGTTAGGGTAGTTAGTTAACTACCTAGATTAGTTACGCTAACAATAGTTGTTAGCGTATATTATGATAGGTCTATTTTGTTATTTGTTAGACCTAACTTAGCCTATATATTTCGAGTTCTAAGTTGTTGATTAGATCCAATGATTACGGGCTAATTTGGGCCCTTATTGTTTTATATATTTTTCTATGATCAATGGAAAGGTGACTACTTTAACTATACCCAAGAAGGAAAATAAATGTGAACACACCCATCCAATTTAATATCTGGTAATCATGGGGTGATGGTAATATCAGGGCACCCGATCAAAGTAAACAAAATGTTAACCACAAAAATCATTAACCAGACTAAAAATGTGTGAAAGTCCAAAAATTGAAAGTCTGAGAAAAGAGTAAAGATAGAGTTATCACCTGAATCCTAGTCAATATGGCATCACCCAAGCCCCAATATTTTAGAAAAATAAATTTTTCCTTGCAGGCTTTCACCCCTTTACCACTGCATGGAAGACCATTTCCATGAATCCCACCTACTATGTAGAGGTATACAATCTCCATTATTTGAAAATTGCATGTCTAATGATGCCATTAATGCATTGAAGACACCATCATTAAGCCCATCAAGAAATCATCATAAACCTAACAACATTAATAGCGATCTAAGTGGGAATTTTGAAAATGAGGAAGGAGGGGAATTTTAAATTTGGAAAGGGAAATTATTTACCTCATACCTATCTATAAATATTAATTTTTCTTCATTGTAAAGGAGTTGTGATTTGTTATTGTATCAAGAATCTGATCTATGTCATCTTCTCTCTATATTTTCCACTTTATTTCTCAGTTTTGAATCAAGCCTTGAGTTAACTACATGTATAGGCTATCGATCCTCTTTTGGTTATACATACTCAAATCTATATTTAATTCACTATCTTCAACGTGATAATTTTGTCCTCCTTTTTTGCACTGGTTTTGATGCCTTCTTTTCCCATTTTTTGAACCTGTTATGTATTTTCTTCTTTGTAGATAAAATTGCTCTCAAATATGATGTTGTTATTTCCTTGGGTTGTCCCTTGAAGGCTTACAGGTTTGGCTTCCAACTATATTAAAATTTTATTGGCCCCAATAAATGGTTATAATTGTGGAAAGACCCTATTTATGAGTCCTAGTCGTCACTAGTTATTCTACAATCATAGAAGGACTCTACAGCTAAGTCTTAGTCTTCACTAGTTTTTTTTGCAACTATGGAAAGGCTCTAGTTTTTTCCTTACTTTGATATTACAATAGATTCTAGGTATATCTCCCTTTAGAGTAGACAAACTCTAAATCAATTTTATCAAGTTGGACAAAATTTATTTTTTATATGCAACTAAATAAATTCAACCTATGCAAGAAGCTACTTGTTGTAGCTCTAATACCATCGATGGATTTTGAAGCCTTAATATCAATATGAAACTCAGAGGATAAATTTCACAAGATCAAATATATGATAGCCACAATATAGTAAGATCAAGATAATGATGTAAGCAAAATAATGATCCAATTAATATGTAAATCAAGGCTTATAATATATCAACTAACATTTATTAATATGTAGAAATATATGAATGTAAATAGCCTAAATCATACATGTATAAAGCATGTAGCATGACTTACAATATTAATTGCTCAAAATGTATGTTGTCTTTATTACTCCTCTTTCACTTACAAATGTATCACAAACTCTATTACAATGATGATAAATTTTCTTGCTATGCTATACTTGCTATACTCACTATGCTCACTATGTTCAATATGCTCCTCCATGGAGTAATATATGACCATTGTAGAGTGACTCTTTAGATACCTGACTCTTCCTTTTCTTATGCGAAGTCTCATGAGTATTGGATTCTCTACTTGACACTTGCATATACATGACTCTATCTTGTATGCACACCTATACATGACTCTTAACTTAGCACTCTCTAAGGATACTTGTGCACACTTACATATGAGACACTTGTGCACATCTACACACATTAAAATTGCACACTCATTTACATGACACTTGTGCACATCTACACACATTAAAATTGCACACTCATTTACATGACACTTGTGCATTTTGTACA
Organism: Wollemia nobilis; assembly: GCA_028583015.1. Taxonomy (NCBI): domain Eukaryota; kingdom Viridiplantae; phylum Streptophyta; class Pinopsida; order Araucariales; family Araucariaceae; genus Wollemia; species Wollemia nobilis. The sequence continues at coordinate 1,591,000 of JAQPPZ010016856.1, read as the reverse complement.
CATTATTACATTGTGTAAAATATTTACTCACACTCTAATCTAAGACTTGATCCTAGTATAATATTTACAAGGTGTAACATGAAGGTACCATGGGGTAACATTAGCATGTACCAAATAATGTAATATTCTCCACATGAATTAAAGTACCATAGAAGCAATTAATACTCATATACTACAACAATCAAAGATTTAAAAATTATTCATAATCTATTATTCCATGAGCACACCAAACACATTGAGATTTAGTGCTACATCATACATAAACATGTTTAATAACACAACATTCAATAGTATTTTTGTCCCACTAAAAATCAATATGCAAGTCTCTTCACCAAATATTTTACAAGTATGAAGTTTGAAAGATTTTAAAAAAAATTCTTGCACTTTGATGTAATAATAAGGAATGATATATATTCCATTATATGTCAATTGAAGCCATCGTAGGAAAATATAAGATGTTTCATGACCAACCATTCTTCTCTTATATAAAATAATGCATTCAATGAAATTATAATAAAGTAGATATGGCTCGAGAGAAACGCCATAATTTTCAAAAATCAAGCCATTGATAAGAGGATTATCACTGCCAAAATCTTAGCCCCATTTGTGGAGAATGCCTCTCTTGTTTCTTCTCCAAACCCCTACATCCTAGCTTAGAATCGGATCTAGCCAAACTTTTCAATATGTCTAACATATCTATTGTGCTTCGTAATTCTATTGACAGGTCTGCCATCAAGTGGGTCTTACCACCTACTAGGTGGCACAAGCTCAATTTTGATGGTGCGGCTAAAGGCAACCCAGGAGCTGCTGGCAGAGGAGGAATTCTTAGAAACCACCGGGGAGAAATAATTTTGGCCTTCGCCAGAACTTGGGAATTCAATCCAACAATATGGCAGAGGCTCGAGCTCTGTTCCAAAGTTTGATCTTCATGGAAGGGTTGACCATCAATAAACTTATCATCGAGGGAGACTCATTGCACTGTATCAACTGCCTCCAAGGTACAGTTAGGCCTCCCTGGTCCCTAGCTTTGATTTTCCAAGAATGCAAGGCTCTAGTTGGCAATTACCCAAAATTAGTCATTCAGCATCAGTATCGGGAAGGAAATAAAGCTGCAGACTAGTTAGCTAATAGGGGAGTTGGTGAACCTGACGTTCAAGTTTGGAGATACTCCTTCCCCATTGGCCTAAGGAATGACCCTACAAGTTTCAATGTTTGCACAATGTGAGATGTTTCCAGGGGGCTTGGTATGGACGAGACACAGTTCTGAGGGAGCCAATACCATGTCTGTTACTGCTCTAATAACCTATGCCACGTTTGCAAATTCCATCCACAAATGTATCCACAAGCATCACAATAATTTCTAGATTGAGGACAGTTGGAACCCGATCATTTGGTCCGCACGTTGCCTGCCAACCACGAAGTCTTTCCATGACATTCTCAGGGAGGTTTTGTTTGAAATCAGAGACAACATCAACTCCTGTGCCCATCTGTTGGGGAAGTCTGGTAAATGGAAGGAATATCGGTCCAAAGGCATTCACAAGCGACAGTTTCCTTGGAGCGCACCCCTAATTTTCAACATCCTCACAAGCATAATTATGAATACCCGACCCCTTTCCCATGCGGGAACCCCTTTCCCATGCTTGGCCTTAAATTTCTCTGTTTAAGTTTCGCTTTCCTTTTTCTATTGGCCACTGGTCATGTTTCACTTTAGTTAGTTCTTCCAGTTAGTTCTTCTGGGCGCCTTTACCTTAGGTGGCCCCTGCTATTTTTGGGCTTACTTGTTCTACTGCCACCGTACTTCCCCTTTGCCTCCCCTCTTTGGAGGCCCACGGTTGTTTTGTACAAGGTTCAGGGACCTTTCAAGACCCTTTCAACCAATCAAAAAAAAAATTATAATAAACCATTGTAGTTGATATCGATTAAAGGTTTTATCATTTTAATCATTGATTAAAACATACTAAAGTGATATCCTTTAGATACTTGAAACTTTATTTTTTTCATTCATAGATTGATCTACTCATAAGTATGAGGGTTATCCACAATGTATGTTAAAATAAATGTATTGAATAATAATTAAATTTTAAAATTAAACAAACGTAAAATTTTAAAATGACTATGTTTTTATTATTTTTCTTTTAATAAATCAAAAATCAAAACTTGTATTTTGTCCAAAATATATCAATATATATGTTTTTTTTTTTTTTTAACTTTTAAATTTTATTTTAATCTAATTTAACATAAAATTAAAATGATGTGAAATTATAGACTAATTGGAAGTATCCTAAGTGTTATTCAGCATCTAACCATAGTTCAAATCTTGAGAAGGTCCATAGTCACATCTCACACTTATTTCCTTTAAAGTAGTCCTAGTCCTTATTACAAAAAGTGGGAAGAGTTAAAATTAAACTCAAGAAAGGAGGATATAATAATGAGAAGCTATAGATTTTCCATATATAAAAAATACAATTATTTTAAATAATAAAATATATAAATTAAAATAATTTAATTTTAATGTCACTTTTAATTCAATATAAATAATATTAAGTTTTACTAGTCATTGAAACTCATTAATTGTTCAAATAATACTCCACATGTTGCATATTAAATTGGAATAAAATTCTATATAATAATACTTTACATTAAACTACAATGAAATTCTATTATGAAAATGTGTTGCTAAATATTACATCATGAAAATATATCACTTAAAGCTAAAAATATTAGAAATAAAAACATCACCATTAAAAATGGTAATAATTATCTTCCACATCACCCTATAAAATATTATGAAAGCTTTCTTATAAGAGGATATATATTTTTTATCATTAAATTTTAGGTTTTTAAAAATTGGCTAATTATGCAATACATAGGACCTTTATGTATATCACTAAAAACTAAAAATCATAGAAAGAAAAATATAACCATTAAAAATAGTAATAATTATCTTCGACATCATCGTATAATAGAATATGGTAGCCTTCTTATAAGAGGATAAGTTATTTTATCATTAAATTTTAGATTTTTAGAATTGATTAATTATGCAATATATAAGACCTTTCGGTAGACTTAAAAATAATTATAAATTAAAATTTCAAAATAGTCTTTTATTTATCACTATCAAAATGTCTTCATTATGCAAGATCCTTACCCTACTTAGGATCTTGCTTTACAACAATATCTGTAAGTGGTTTCTTATTACCTCTTAGCATCCCAGTAGGCCCTTTATGACAATATTCTAACATAAGATGAGCTTAAGGTTGTAGCATTTTCCATGGCCAATGATAAAGCTCCTAGCATTTATTGATTCCCCTACGAGTTCTATAAGGCACTTTGGGACACAATGGGTTTGAACCTATATCAAGTCTATTTAGAAGCCCTCAGGACACACACCCTAGAATCACTAATCAATAGGGGTAATATCAAGCTCATTACCAAGGCTAGAGAGCTTGAGGATATTATAATTTGTGGTCAATTAATCTTCTAAATGTCTCCTACAAGATTATTTCTAAATCCCTTGGTCTTAGATTGCATGACCTCTTTTCTCTCATTATTCAGCTAGAGAAAACAAGATTCATTAAGGGTAGATACATCCTAGACAACATCATAGTTGTTTGGGAGGGAATGGAATGGGCAAGGCAATATCAACATAAAGCCTTGTTTCTCAAGATTGATTTTGCCAAAGCCTATGATAGGATTGAGTGGCCTTTCATTTTGGCCATGTTGCAAGCCCTTGGTTTTGGTCCTAAATTTTAAGCATTCTTAATATATTTTTTTGTAGATGCTTCGACCTGCATTATTATCAATGACCAACAATCCTCTTCTTTTGGTTTATATAGATCTATTTGACAAGGGTATCCTCTTTCCCTAGCTCTGTATGTCCTATATGTTGAAGGCTTTGGCTACCTCCTTGTTGATGTTGTTAACAAAGGTTGTGTGAAAGAGATCACACTTCCTGACACTTTCTAAAATTTGGTCAATGAAAATTTTATCAATGGCTCTTTTCTCACCTTGATTCAAGAAGAGGAAAATGTGGCACAGTCCCTCCATTGCTTAGATATATTTTTTTGGCCTCTAGTTCAAGCATTCAATGGAAAAAAATACAATGCAATAGGTAGGATTTTATGCCCACAACCTTCTGGCTCAACAGTTATAGGTGGAAGAGGATCAAACATGGTGAGATGTTTCACTTTCTTAGAATCTTATTTTTCTTTCAGGATTCATCCACTAACCTCTGGTAGTATGTTCTGGATAGGGTAGAAAAGAAACTTCAAAAGTGGCTTCCCAAACCACTTTCTTTAGCAAGAAAATTTCAAGTTTGCTCTAAGATACTTGCTGCCACACATGTCTATTATTCTTCTTGTTGGGTGCCCTTGAAAGCTTCCTATCACAAATTGGAGAAGCTTCTCTAATATTTCCTATGGGCCTCTTATTTAGAAAAATAGGGTTTCCATAGAGTTGCATGGGATTACTATTATCTTCCATGAGAGTCAAGAGGGTTAGGGATCCTTAATACTTTTTTCTAGGGCATTGTCTTGTGTACCAAATGGGTCATACATGTTGTGCATGACAATCAAGCCTAGAAATACTTGCTTTGACACTGCATAGCCTCTAGTGTCCCCATGAGAGAAAATCCTAGAGAGGACTTAATCTATAATCCATTATGGTGATGAAGGTGCTAGTTCAAATTCAGGGTACTTTTGTTGCTAAGACTATCTGGAAGGCCTAGGAAGCTCTTCAACCTTGGTTGCACTGGAATGACAACAATTTTATTACTAGATTCTCTATTAATCAGTAGTCATTGTGGTGGTTTCCCATTTACATCTATCAAGAGCAACCATTGGTGAAAATTCCATGGGGTGTGTGCCCTTTAATTTTTCCATAAGGTTATTTGGGTCATCTCTAACAATTTTTTTAAGCAGACTAGGAATTAGCTTTCATGGGTAGAAGTTAAAATGCAGTTTCACCTCTCTAAGTAAGACAAAGAAACATTTCAAGCAATTGAAGCCATAATCTCACCTAAAATGCTTCATAGAATTGGGGTTCAAACCCTACGTCCTTGGTGGAATGATTAAAAACGATATCTCGAAACTCCTTTTAGTAACTATAAACCAAGCAAATGGTACTATTGGCTCTTGCCACATTTGCCCATGGTCCCCAAGTTAAATGAGTGATGGAGAATACAGAAAACCAGTAGAGATTGGTAGAACAGATTTCACGCTCGAAGAGATGTTGTTTTGCAGCCCAGAGTGGCTCACTTTCTTTGGTGTCTCATTTTTCAAGGACTTCCTATAGGAGAAAGGCTTCATCATTTAAGATTGAACATTTCCAACCATCCTTTTTGTCATTGTAGGAAATCCATTGAACATTTATTTTTGTATTGCACTAGGGCCCAAGCATCATGGAAATGGATTCATTATTTTTTAAACCTTTTAGTCCACAACCTTTTTCTTGATCTATGCTTCTTGTTGGGGATACAACCTGAATGGTAGTATATATATGGAGCAAATTTAGCATTCTTCTAGGGTTGAGATTCTATTTAACATATCAAAAATCATAATGGATATTTTTTCTTCTGCTCATCATGCATTTCTAGAGTTTTCCATGTATCCAAAATCATTAATATGCTCTAATGTTTTACTTTAGATTTAAGCATAGGTAAACAAGGTTGCTCTTGAGGTTCAACATTTGCTAACTCTGTTGGATTATTGGGCAAATGCTCCTTGCATTGTGGTTTGAACTTCACCCTCTCCACCTCACTAGAGATATTCTTCTTCTCAATAACAAGATCGAGTTCATAGGACTTTGACTACTCGTAGCCCTTGCCCGCAAGATTAGTGTTCCAAGGAAGGGTTTCACTCCATGCCACAATATTACCATTGAAGCTCATCATCCAATTGGGCTACCACTTTGTCTTAGACTATAAACAACACTTCAAAGTTGTATGGCAATAGTTTCATGTGGGATTCAGTTCCTACAGACCGTAATACTTTCATCGATTGGAAAAATCCTTTGGATAAGAATCCTCCTCCATTTGGTGGTGCTACTCCTATGACGACTTAAGTACTAATAAGTCGTATACCATTTCTTTTTTGTTGATATTTTAACTATTTTATAGTTATCACAAGCCTTTTTAACCTTGGTTTGAGGTTTTGCATAGGTTTTTAAGATGTGCTTCCATACCACCCATTTTTTGAATGATGTACTTTTATTTTTTTAATAATATCAAGTCACTTTCACCAAAATAAATTATAATTTTTTGAAAAGGTGAAAAAAATATATTCATAGAACAAAAATCAAATTACAATCATAGGTCTCCCAAAATAAATTATAATTATTAACATAATTAAATTATAAATTTTTTATTTTTTATTCCAACAAACAAAAATTATATTCTAAAGATAAAAAAAACAAATACCTATCCCAAGATCTAATTAAAAATATGGTTTTTTTCATTTTAAATAACTACTCTAAGTATTTAACTTTACTAATTAATAATTAAAAACATCACTTCTATGTCCTCTAGGGTCCAATTAACTTTGCTTTACCCCAAAAGACTAAAATTTATAAAAACAACATCCAAATCCAATAATGTTACCCATTTTCCTATACATAGAAACACCACTAAAATAATTTAGTTTAACCTCACTCTTTATTTTCATCTCTTCTTCCTTGTATTTATATTTTCTAGTCTAACGTTTTTTTATTAGTGAAGAGTAGAAGTTTATATACGTTTTTTATTAGTGAAGAGTAGAAGTTTATATATGCTTTATTGATTGATGAAAAACCTTTTCGGAAAACGTATCAACATATGATATATGTTAAATTTATTTATTTTTTATTTTTTTTTAAAGGCTGTGCAAGATGTGAAGATTTATAATCAGAAATAACATTATTCTCTTTTGAGAGGACACTAACCTTTCAATTATTTTTAATATTTGTTTCTACAGTCTACGCATGCGTTTGGCTGTGTATTTTTCTCTAAATATATCGAGCTTGTGGCTATTGTTGACGATGCGGCGATCTTATCCTCTCGAACAGCCGTCTTGTGTGCTTTACACGAGTATTAGCGGGGACAGCATGTGGTAACCGCATATGATCTCTATGTGAGCAAGAGTTTGGGAGGGTTAATCGGTAATGTTTTGTTTGGTATGTCGTCATTTTCTTTTAAATTTTCTGGAGCCGTGGTAGGGGTAGCTGCATTTACCACTACTACTAAATCCGACGAAACGTATCCTAGTCACTTGATGTGATGCAATATCTTAGGGCTAGTAAATGGGATCCTTATCGCCAGTTGTTTCTGCAATTGTTTTCTTTTTTCCATGTGATGCAATATCTTAGGGCTAGTAAATGGCATCCTATTATTCAAGCTAGGATTGCTCGCATTCTAAGATTTCAGGTTGGGACTCCCATTCATTTATCTTGGTATTTCAATTTCATCTCATCCTCTACTTAGATATTCTTGACAGTTTATGCTTGATAAGTTTAGAAGGAAGGTGAATCATTGGACTTTCAGATGGCTATCCACTACAGGTAGAGTGTTGCTTTTAGAATCTGATGTTCAAGCTTGCTTTACCCATTTATAGATGTTTTTTACAAATAGCTCCCTCTCACTTCATCAAGGACATGGATGCTTTGTCAAGACAATTTTTATGGTCTGGAAAACTTGATCAATCTAAATGGAGTTTGGTTAGGTGGGATTCTATATGTAGGCCGGTGTAAGAGGGAGGTCTTGGGTTGCGACAGACAACTCTTTTTGGGCAGGCTTTGGCTGCAAAACTTTATTGGAGATGGTGTACCTCTCAAGATCAGATTTGGGCTAAAATATTATCTTGTAAATACTTGAGAGGTATATATGAGGCTGAGATCCCTAGAGTCAGCTTGGTTGGGAAAGGTTCAGTTTTCTGGGACACTCTGAAAAGAGGAGCTAATTTAATCAAGCAAGGTTTGTTCTGGATTTGCAATCGGGGATCAAATGCTCTTTTTTGAGAGGATTCTTGGGATGGCCACCCTCCTATCTTGAATCAATATCCTAGGTTACGTTCCCTAAGCATTTTTTTCTTAGAATTAGGTTGGTCTCGTGTGGAGGACTTTAAAAAAATCTAGTATTTTGGAAATATGGAGATGTACAGGTGGAAAGATCTGCAAGAATGGCCCCAGGGAGGACTGGCCAAGGACAAAGAGGTGCTTGCTCTTATTCTTACAAGGAGGTCTTGTTCTTCATTAAGGGGTAAAGATATTCTGGCTTGGAACCCTGATCCTAAGGGAACCTACTCGGTAGTCTATGGTTATCAGGTTCTTGATAAGCAAAAGTATGGGAATCTTCCTGTCACTTGGTGGAAAAAGGTGTGGAACAAATTTGCCTAGCCAAAATGTAACTTCTTTCTCTGGTTGGTAGCTCGTAATAAATGCCTCACTTGGGATAATGTGAGAAAGAGGGGATTTCAAGGTCCCTCTTTTTGTGTCCTTTGCAGTAATAATGAGGATGACTCTTCTCATTTATTTTTCCAATGCTCCTTTGCCAGAGACATTTGGCACCGTTGGTGGAGTTCATGGAACCATCCATGTTTTCATGTGTTGTCCCTGGTGGAGTTTTGGATTAGTTTGGGCAGACCTCCGGCCAAGGCCCCTTCCTTTGGGTGGCTTGGAATTTGGGCCCTTCTTGCATCATTTGGAAAATTTGGTTCAAACAAAACTGACACATATTTCAGGGAAGTTATTTGGTTGTTCAACAAATCTGGCAAAGGATCATGTATATGGTTCAAGAAACCATCCATAGCAAATGTGATGTGGACCCTCTTTTGGATTCTAGGGAGGAGAAGGTACAACAAGCCCTTGGTCTCTTTGGGGATGGTGTGAACTCTTCTAGCCCTAGTAGGGCTCCTTAGCTCAACAAGAAGGTTAGGAGAGATGGTAGGTGGAGGCCACCCCCTAGAGGATTTTTAAAAATTAATACTGATGGATCGTCTAGGGGTAATCCTGGACATGCTGGCATTGGCGGTGTTGGGAGAGATTCTACTAGTGGTGTCAGATTTTTCTTTTCCATTTATAAAGGTGTTCACTCCAAAAAAATTATGGAAGCTCTTGCAATTCTTAAGGCCTTGCGAAGGGGGTTTTATCTTGGCTAACATAGGATTATCTGTGAGTCTGACTCTCAAATTGTGGTTAATATTTTAAATAGTAAAAGGGTGGAGGAAGTTAATTGGCAGTTGGCCTCTATAGCCGTTTAGATTCTCAAAATGAGTGAAGAGTTCGAATTTATATCCTTTGTGCACATTCCAAGGGAATGGAATGTGGTTGCTAATTACCTAGCCAAAAGGGCTTCTAAGCTACTAGATCCTTGGAGTATCAATAATTGGGAGAGTCTCCCGTCTGGGGACTCTCAATGCCTGTGGGAGTTGATCCACAAGGATGTACAAACTTAATGTGGTTTGTTCTTGTTGTATTTTTCGGGTGCCATTCTAGTCTAGTGGTTTTAGCCTGTTTGAATGTTTATTTAAGTCCTGATTGGAACTCAGTTGTACTCTGTAATTCAAAATTTTTATCAATAAATTTTTACCCCTTTATGTAAAAAAAAAATTCCAATCATAGGTCTCCCAAAATAAATTATAATTATTAACATAATTATATTATAAAATATTTATTTTTTATTCCAACAAGCTAAAATTATATTCTAAAGATAAAAAAACAAATACCTATCCCAAGATCTAATTAAAAATATGGTTTTTATCATGAAATAACTACTCTAAGTATTTAACTTTACTAATTAATAATTAAAAACATCACTTATATGTCCTCTAGGTCCAGTTAACTTTGCTTTGCCCCAACAGACTAAGGTTTATAAAAACAACATCCAAATCCAATAATGTTACCCATTTTCCTATGCATACAAAAACACCACTAAAATAATTTAGTTTAACTTCACTCTTTATTTTCATCTCATCTTCCTTGTATTTATATTTTCTAGTCTAACGTTTTTTATTAGTGAAGAGTAGAAGTTTATATATGCTTTATTGATTGATGAAAAACCTTTTAGTAAAACGTATCAACATATGATATATGTTAAATTTATTTATTTATTTATTTTTAAAAGATGCTGTGCAAGATGTGAAGATTTATAATCAGATAAATTATTCACTTTTGAGAGGACACTAACCTTTCAATTATTTTTAATATTTGTTTCTACAGTCTACGCATGCGTTTGGCTGAGTATTTTTCTCTAAATATATCGAGCTTGTGGCTATTGTTGACGAGGCGGCAATCTTATCCTCTGGAACAGCCGTCTTGTGTGCTTTACACGAGTATTAGCGGGGACAGCATGTGGTAACCGCATATGATCTCTATGTGATCAAGAGTTTGGGAGGGTTAATCGGTAATGTTTTGTTTGGTATGTCGTCATTTTCTTTTAAATTTTTTGGAGCCGTGGTAGGGGTAGCTGCATTTACCACTACTACTAAATCCGACGAAACGTTTCCTAGTCACGTGATGTGATGCAATATCTTAGGGCTAGTAAATGGGATCCTTATCGCCAGTTGTTTCTGCAATTGTTTTCTTTTTTTCCATGTGCATATGCGAGCATATGCTTTTTGCAAATTCGTTTTGTGGGTGAAATATTTCTCAATACCGTGCTTTATATACCCTCTCCGCCTTGAACCCCCACTAAGCGCACCCTTCTATATTTCACTCGTTTGCTCTTACAAAACCACATTGTAAAGATTACTGGCTTTCTCAACCAGCGCATCTGCCTCTTTCACGCCGAACCAGACCCATCAAAAGACGCACTTTGTTCACCATTCGCCATGTTCAAGGACACGCTCCAGCAACCCAACATGTCTCCTCTCCTTCAAGTGCACGCATGTGCTCCTCTTCTCAATTCGCAACCCTTCAAAGTCAAGTGTGTCACCTATCCTCTCAACAAAGCCGTCCGAGAAAGCCTCTGCAGGAACTGGACCGATGATGCCAAACGAATGGCAAGTGCGATGCCTTGCACCACAACTGGAACCGATCACGATATCGACTCCAGCAATCTCAGCCACTTGATTACTGGTTTCTTGGACGAACAACAACATGGAGCACAAGGATCTCCTCATTCTTCTCAGCCGACCTTTTCCCAAGAGTGCGGAAGCGATGATGAGATTTCTGGCTCTCAGGACTCCATTTCAGCTGTGGACTGTTAGAAAAATAAACCCAGATTTCACGCCTGTGCCCAACTGCGCTACCGCAATCCGGGATCCCGACAAGTGTGACATGACGTCGCACTTATCTTCTGACAGATATGACACCTGACAGATCCGATCTCCGCAGGAGTTAATGCCCAGTCGGCGTTTGTCAGAAACCCTAGACGAGGGTCAGTCCGAGGATAACCCTTATCCGGAGCTGTCAGAGGATAACACTTATCCTCCTCTCCCCGTGGCTATAAAAGGACGGTTCGAGTCTACAGACAAAGACGAGAGAGTGCGTAGAAGAAGGAAGCAGAGCGGGTGTGAGAGAAGTTCGTGAAAGTGAGCAGAGAAAGAAGGGCGAGTGTTTCAGTGAGCAGTGAGGCTCAGCTGATAAATGTTCGAGCAGCAGACTCGACATTTCCCTTGTCCAGTTTATCCTGCAGCGTAGCCTGCAGATGTTGTTACTTCCTCGGTTGAGGAATTCTGTAACCCTAGTTGTTCATATGAATAAAGTTTGCTTTTGTCTGTGGCATATTTAGGGTTTGCGCTTGTTTAGGTGTTAACCTATTTGTTCTCTGTTCCGACGTTTCTCTCCTATCTCTCGGGTCTTGCCAAGCCAAGCAAACCCAGCAGCAGCCGCGCAAGACGAAGAACTTGATGGCCAGAGTTAGCCAAGTCTGAAGCCTGCAAACCGTTGCTGTGCGAAGTTGGTTGACGAGCCCGGCGAAGTTTGTTGCCCGACGAAGTCCGACTGCGTGTGAGTGATTGACTTCGGCTGAAAACAGTGCGCTGTGCGCACTTCGCGTGACAGCCGCACTTCGGCCAGAACGAAGTGCGAAGTTCGCACTTCGGCCGAAAATAGTGTGTTGTGCGCACTTCGCGCGACAACCGCACTTCGCCGGAAGGAAGTGCGAAGTTCGCACTTCGGTCGAAAGCAGTGCGCTATGCGCACTTCGCGCGACAGCCGCACTTCGGCCAGAACGAAGTGCGAAGTTCGCACTTCAGCCGAACATCGTGCGACAGCCGCACTTCGGCCAGAAGGAAGTGCGAAGTATGCCCTTCGGTCGAAATCAGTGCCCATCTTGGTTGATCGTCCGCCCAGCGCAGTCCGTTACTGATGGTCTTCGGTGAAAGAAAATCGCCATTAACCCTTCAAATTGGTATCAGAGCTGATAGTATCGTGACACGGAGATAGAAGCATGGCTTTCGAGAGAAACTCGTTGCAGTTGCAAATCTCGTGATTTAACGGTAAGAACTACGATTACTAGAGCATCCAGATGAGGATCCTGTTCGGATCTCAGGAGCTATGGGAGTTGGTCGAGACCGGCTATCCAGAATCGACAGATGCAAGAAGACGGCCGCCCTCTCTCGCGGACAGGGGATCCGTTGAAAGAGCACAAGAAGAAGGACCAGAAGGCCCTCTTCTACATCATGCAAGTGGTTGAGGAGACCATCTTACCGCGGATTGCATCGCCCACCAAGGCCAAGCGAGCCTGGGAAACCCTGGCGAGTTCGTATCAGGGTACCGACAAAGTGAAGTTGGTGAAGCTGCAGATGCTCAGGAGAGAGTTCGAGAACCTACAGATGAGCGAGTCCGAGTCGATGAGCGACTTCTTCACCCGGATGATGGACATTATCAACCAGATGCGGTTGAACGAAGAAAATGTCCAGAGCCAGAGAATCATGGAGAAGATTCTCAGAAGTCTACCTGCGAAGTTCGACTCGGTTGTGATAGCAATCGAAGAGTCGAGGGATTTGACAACCCTCTCGATAGACGAACTCATGGGTTCCCTGTAGACCCATGAACAGAGGCTGAGCCGCTCAACTCAGTCTTCTTTGGAGCAAGCCTTCAAAGCGCAAGTCTCAGTTCGAGACAGCGGCAGACAAGACTCCCAGCACAGTGCCTCTAGTTCTCAAGGAGGAAGAGGCAGAAGCAGACGTGGGAGAAGGAACAAGCGAGGAGGGAACTCAAACCCTCAGGACGCTGAGCCAAGTTGCAACTTTCATCAGCAAGGAGGAAGAGGCACTAGCAAAAATCAGTAAGGAAGCTCTCAGCAGAAGGACATGTCAAAGGTCCAATGCTACTACTGTAGCAAGTTCGGCCATTATGCCACTCAGTGCAGAAAGAAGATGGCGAATGAGAATCAGCAGCAAACCCATTATTCGGAGGAACCCAAAAATGTGACAGGAGGAAATGTGCTGTTGACTTGCAGTATTGAAGAGGAGAGCAAGAAAAACATCTGGTATCTTGACAGTGGTTGCAGCAACCACATGACTGGGAACAGGGAGATGTTCTCACAACTGGATGAAACAGTCCAGTCCGAAGTCAAGATGGGGAACAACATCAAAGTTCCTGTGATGGGGAAAGGAAAGATCCTCATCCGCACCCGGCACGGTGATAGAAAAACAATTCAAGATGTCTTTTATGTGCCTGGGTTGAAACACAATCTGCTAAGTGTTGGACAGCTTGTGCAGAAGGGGCACACTGTACTGTTCAAAGATGGAGTCTGTTCCATCAGAGACAAAGTCCATGGACAAATTGCAACTTTGTCCATGACGAAAAACAAGATGTTTCCGCTGCAGATTTAGAATGAATCTTTGTTGTCTCTGAGTGCAGTTGAGAAGGATGCTACCTGGCTGTGGCATCTCAGATTCGATCACCTGAGTTTCAGTGGCTTCGAATCTACCGCACAAAAAGCAGATGGTGAAGGGTTTACCCCTTATAGAGCAACCGAACCAAGTTTGTGAAGGTTGCCCGGTCGGCAAGCAGCACAGGGATGCATTCCCTGTAGGGCAGTCTTGGAGAGCATCACGGCTTTTGGAGCTGGTGCACTCAGACATCTGTGGTCCCATGCAGACCACCTCATATGCCGGCAATAAGTATTTCCTGACCTTCATTGATGATTTCAGTCGAAAGACTTGGATTTATCCAATCAAGTTGAAGTCAGAAGCGTTTGCAAGGTTTAGGGAGTTCAAGGCTCTGGTTGAGAAACAGAGCGGTTACTATGTGAAGACTCTCAGAACTGATGGAGGTGGAGAGTACATCTCCAACGAATTCCACAACTTCGCAAGCAACATGGAATTCGGAGGCGCTTCATCGCGGATACACGCCACAGCAGAATGGCGTAGCTGAGAGGAAGAACAGAACAATCATGGAGATGGCACGGAGCATGCTGAAGGCAAAGAGTTTGCCATATGAGTTCTGGGTAGAAGCTGTAAGTTGTGTAGTTTATCTGCTGAACCGATGTCCCACCAAGAGTGTGAGGGAAAAAATTCCAGAGGAATCCTGGAGCAAGTTGAAGCCAAGTGTGGCTCATTTGCGAGTTTTCGGGTGCATAGCATATGCACATGTTCTAGATGAGAAAAGGCAAAAGCTGGATGACAAAGCTAAAAGATGCATCTTCACAGGATACAACGAACCATCGAAGGAATACAGGCTGTACAATATTGTGATAAAGAAACTTGTCATCAGTCGAGATGTGAAGTTCCTGGAGGATGAAGTCTGGAACGGGAAGTCAAATACTGGTCAGTCTGAACCAGCAACTATTGAATCTGTAGACTTGGAGGAAGACAGAGTCCAACCACCTGTGCCTTCAAGCATCAACAGTGGTGCCAGCAGTAGCACACCCTCAACATCCCGCTCACCTCCACTTGCAAGCAGAATTCAGAACCTGAGGACTCCTGCAAAGACTCGGAGCTTGCAAGACATCTATGAGGTAACCCGAAATCAATTAGATGAAGATTATTCTGATTTTGCTCTCTTTACTGAATGTGATTCAATGGAGTTTGAAGAGGCAAGTCAGAATCGTAGATGGGTGAATGCGATGGATGAGGAAATAGCAGCCATTGAGAAGAATCAAACATGGCAGCTAATGGATCTTTCAGCATGAAAGAAGACCATTGGGGTCAAGTGGGTATATAAAATGAAGTTTAATGCCCAAGGAGAAGTTGACAGCATAAGGCCGATTAGTGGCAAAAGGCTACAAGCAGAAGTCAAGTATTGACTATCATGAGGTGTATGCACCTATAGCCCGACTTGACACAGTCGAATGATTCTGGCACTCGCAGCTCAGAAAGGATGGAGCGTGTACCAGATGGATGTCAAGTCTGCATTCCTCAACGGAGTGTTGGAAGAAGAGGTCTCAGAGATCCAACCTTGTTCAAGAGGCTAGTTGGTAGTCTAATGTACTTGACTGCAACTAGGCCAGATCTGATGTTCGGAGTCAGTCTGATCAGTCGTTTCATGGAGACTTCGAAGGACATGCACTGGCAAGCAGGCAAGAGGATTTTGCGTTATGTCAGCGGGACGCGGAACCATGGCCTATTTTACGCCAGACGAGACCAGTTGGAGCTAGTGGGCTTCACAGACAGTGATTGGGCTGGCAGTACTGACGATCGAAAGAGCACCTCCGGGTATGCTTTCCATCTTGGATCAGGGGCAGTCTCATGGTGTCCAAGAAGCAACCCATTGTTGCGTTGTCCATAGCCGAAGCAGAATATGTTGCCATCATGACATCCGCATGCCAGGCAGTATGGCTGCGAAGAGTTCTGAGTGAACTGTTTAATCCTCCGGAATGCGCAACAACAATTTTCTGTGACAACAATTCGGCCATTGCACTGTCAAAGGATCCTGTTTTCCATGGCCGGATGAAGCACATTGATATTCGTTATCACTTCATCAGAGAGTTGGTGAAGTTCGGAGAAATTCATCTGTAGTTTTGCAGATCCAAGGAGCAGTTGGTAGATATTTTCACGAAGCCTTTGAAGGAGGAAGACTTCAGCAGATTGCGAGAGCAGCTTGGAGTCAAAGTGCTTGTGAAATCAGGTTTAAAGGAGGGTGTTAGAAAAATAAACCCAGATTTCACGCCTGTGCCCAACTGCGCTACCGCAATCCGGGATCCCGACAAGTGTGACATGACGTCGCACTTATCTTCTGACAGATATGCCACCTGGCAAATCCGATATCTGCAGGAGTTAATGCCCAGTCGACGTTTGTCAGAAACCCTAGACGAGGGTCAGTCCGAGGATAACCCTTATCCGGAGCTGTCAGAGGATAACACTTATCCTCCTCTCCCCGTGGCTATAAAAGGACAGTTCAAGTCTACAGACAAAGACGAGAGAGTGCGTAGAAAAAGGAAGCAGAGCGGGTGTGAGAGAAGTTCATGAAAGTGAGCAGAGAAAGAAGGGTGAGTGTTTCAGTGAGCAGTGAGGCTCAGCTGATAAATGTCCGAGCAGCAAACTCGACATTTCCCTTGTCCAGTTTATCTTGCAGCGTAGCTTGCAGATGTTGTTACTTCCTCGGTTGAGGAATTCTAGAACCCTAGTTGTTCATATGAATAAAGTTTGTTTTTGTCTGTGGCATATTTAGGGTTTGCAGTTGTTTAGGTGTTAACCTATTTGTTCTCTGTTCCGGCGTTTCTCTCCTATCTCTCGGGTCTTGCCAAGCCAGGCAAACCCAGCAGCAGCCGCGCAAGACGAAGAACTTGATGGCCAGAGTTGGCCAAGTCTGAAGCCTGCAAACCGTTGCCGTGCGAAGTTGGTTGACGAGCCCGGCGAAGTCCGACTGCGTGTGAGTGATTGACTTCGGCTGAAAACAGTGCGCTGTGCGCACTTCGCGCGACAGCCGCACTTCGGCCAGAACGAAGTGCGAAGTTCGCACTTCGACCGAAAATAGTGCGTTGTGCGCACTTCGCGCGACAGCCGCACTTCGGCCAGAACGAAGTGCGAAGTTCGCACTTCGGCCGAAAATAGTGCGCTGTGCGCACTTCGCGCGACAGCCGCACTTCGGCCAGAAGGAAGTGCGAAGTCCGCACTTCGGCCGAAAGCAGTGCGCTGTGCGCACTTCGCGCGACAGCCGCACTTCGGCCAGAACGAAGTGCGAAGTTCGCACTTCGGCCGAACATCGCGCGACAGCCGCACTTCGGCCAGAAGGAAGTGCGAAGTACGCACTTCGGCCGAAATCAGTGCGCTGCCCGCATCTCGGTTGATCGTCCGCCCAGCGCAGTCCGCTACTGACGGTCTTCGGCGAAAGAAAATCGCCATTAACCCTTCATGGACGAGTGCATCTGTGAAATTTTGGAGGTACATATAATCCCGGTCACATTCGCCTCTACGCCTTGTCGTGTCATCTGGTTGGTCTCGCTAATATGTATCCCGCTGAATGTGCAGGGCGTTTCCTCCAGTAGTACTACAATGGAGTTCATGTTGTTTGGAGAAGTGACCCAAGCTCTAGCGACGGCTAAAGAAAAAGCAGGTCTTGAGAGCGAGTTCCACAAGAGCTCTGTACGCCGATTTGTAATGAACAGTCTGAGGTGCGGGGGATATAATGCAGGGATCTGCAAGTCCCGGTGGGAGCAAACCAATGGCTACCCTGCAGGTCAGTCAATCTACATTTTCCTACCCCAAATCGCAATGAGATGTAATAATTATATACATTTTATCCTTTTCAAGACGGCGCAACGATCTATTGGTCTGATTAGGACTTTATTCACATCACATGGCAATTTCTTGTGACTCTGATCGTTATCCGGTTTGTTTCCGTCATGCAGGCGATTACGAACTCATCGATGTGATTTTGCAGGGAATGCCGGAGACGAAGAAAGATCGATTGCTCGTGGACATTGATTTCCGAGGGCAATTTGAGATCGTTCGGCCCACGGCGCAATACAAAAGAGTGCTACAGGTGTTGCCCTCTTTGTTCGTTGGAAGGGCAGATAAAATCCTTCAGATTGTGAAGATAATGTGTGACGCGGCGAGGCGGTCGCTGAAAACGAAGGAGATGCACATTCCGCCGTGGAGGAAATTTCGGTACATTTCAGCCAAATGGGTGGGTCCCTACAAGCGGACCATCAACCCTACTTCCACATCGACCGACCCGGCGGATAGGCAGATTCTTCGGGATTTGGTGGGCATTGCTGCACTCAAGGGAATGGGAGTAGGGTGGGACGCCAGCTTTATTCAACAGATGGAATTGCACTTCGAGAAAGCCATGAGAGAAGCCACCAATGCTCACAAGTTAAAACTGAAATTTGAGGGACAGAGGCAGCCGCTAACATCGAATTATAAAAGCTTTGGCCTGGAAGACGGCCAATCCAGACTTACAACGGAGAATATGAAGTTGGGGTCTTATGTTATTGTCTTCCCTCGAGGAGAGCCGTTAACGATGTCTGGCTTGGCCACAACCTTGGGAGAGCGAACTCACACGGACCTTGACAAAGCACAGTAGGTTATGCTGGTTGATACTTGTGTTTTCAAGTATGACCAATGTGTGTATAGATATGAACGAAATAGTTTTGTGTGTGACGAAAGAACACCTCCATTTTTTATAAATAATTTTAGGCATTCATATAACCTGAAACAATGAAGACAGTATTTTTTTTAATTAATAAAAAGTTTGAAGAGATTCGAACCTTTACAAAGAGTTGGAAAAGTGTAAGATAGTCTTTATTTTGAAAACTGAAATAATATATTCAAGAAATTCAATCATCTAAACTTAGTATACCACTTTAATATTTTTTAAGCTGGCTGGTTAAGGATCAAATTTGCTTCAGAAACCAATTAACAAGTTTTGGAGGTAAGATTCAATTTACATAAAAAATCTATAAGTTTAGAGGCTTGAGGCAGCAACGACCGGGATAAAGTTTTAAATACAAAATAAAATTTTAATCTAGAAATTTTTTATTTAATATAAATTTAATATTAGGCATGTTAAAAATTAAAACTTGAACATCGTATCACTCCGATCTATTTTATGGTTCTAGAAGATAAATTGCAAACGAAAAAACATAGCCTTGTCATTTTGTCATATTTGATATGAATACAAATGTATTTTAAGATATTATTTTTTTAGAGAAAATTTGGTATGTAAATATATTTTTAATGTATTTAGTATTGTTGTTGAAAAAAAAATTGGAATAGGTACGAAGAAAAAGGAAAAAATTAGGTATTGGAAAAAAAATTTGGAAATTTTTGACATTTTTTATTTATAAAATATGATAAAATCAATTTGTTATTGATTTTTTTTCATGAGTATCACAATTTTTTTGGAAAAACCAAGCTGTGAATTGGGAAATTTTTTAGAATCCGAATTTTTTTTTGCAGATTTTCTCAACTATGTTTAGTATTACATCTTTTTAAGATCGGTGATGGTCAAAATATGTTTATAGATAAAGGTTTTTACATGTTTTCTTTTAATTTATCCAATGTGTTATGATTTCATCTACTTTCTATTCTATTAAAACTTATGGAAATCGTATGTAGTTATTAACATCTAGTCTTATTATGAATTGAATTTGTTTGTATATACACATATCAAGAATTTTTTTAACTCCTCCAGATGAGATCAATTTGGAAAACACCATCAACAAACCTATCATATGACACTAATTTCAAATGATAGCTTTTGATTGTTTTCATTCTAAAGTGTTTTATATATAAATTTATAATGATTAAAAAAATTGGTGATCTCATTGTCATGCCTTCTATTTGTTCATAAATATCACGCCAAAAAACTATAGAATGTTGATTTCAAATATAATTCCATTAGTTTTATAGTTTTTTATATCTATAATATTAGTTAACACTTAATATTTCTATCAATGAGTATTTTTGTGAATAATGAGCCCATGTTAAAGTTGACTAGGATATCATCCTTACTAACTCTTTAATATTTGAGTTTGCTTGCCAAGAAAAACTATCCTTAATAATACCTTCTACATAAATAAAATAATATATTTGTGATACTACATTTGGTAATAACTAATCTAGACATCAAGAATAGTGATATGGTTGATCTAGTCTCTATACTAATTTTTTCTTGGCAATACTAATAATAATCCATGAATCCTCCAAATGAAATGTATGGTATTCTTGGTCCCCATAAGAAGTGTTCTATTTGCATAGTTGTCCATTGAAGTTCAATATGATTTTTAGTATGTGATAAGAATTTCTCATTTGTTGTTCTACAAAGCACCATGTACTAGCTTTGACAAGTTTTCCTTTGGAGTATCATGAATATAAAGTTGATAAACACAACCTTCAAATATTTTAACCTACCATTGACTAACGAAAATTCTTTATGATAATTGTATTATTACTTAACACCCTTGTATGTATATTTAAATCTTATAATCAAGAATACAATACATATTTTCTACACTTGGACTTATTATGATGAGCAACATACCTGCAAACACTCTATAAGAGAGGGACCAATACAAATATAAATTTTTCTATAATTTGAAGATTTGTTATTGAATGGGGGGTTGCCCACTAAGGGGGCTAGAAAATGATCTTGTGCTTCAACGATCAACAAATATGAAGGTTGAAGGAGTGTGGAAGGCTAGAGGCTAAAGGAGCATGGAAGGCTAGAGGTTGAATAAATGTGGAAGGCTAGAGGTTGAAGGGGTATGGAAGGTTGAACAATGAGTTGATATTTGGAGCGTCAAAGCTAAAGGAGCGTGGAGGTTGGATTGGCTAAAGGAGCATGGAAGGTTGTTCTGGTTGAAGGAGCTATAGTGAAAGGTTGGGATATTGGGTGGAAGGTTGGAATAGTTGAAGGAACATGGAATTTTGATAAGGTTGAAGGAGAGTGGAAGGTTGGGCTAGTTGAAGGAGCTACAATGGAAGGTTGGTATGTTGAGTGGAAGGCTAGGAAGGTTGAAGGAGCATGGAAGGTTGCTTACAATGAGAAAAACAAAATTACAAAGTGTGAAGGATTAGTTTTTTTCCTGAAAAACATCTCATCTTTTAAGAGCCATATCTTCTTGAAGAGTTATCTGATGCAATTGATTCTTAGACCAACTTGTGTTGAATTTAAATAGCTTTAAAATAAGTGGTCATATACAAAAATCCAAGAAATATAAAGGGAGATATGACCCTATGAAGTCAACCATTTGGAACAAGGGCAATGATGATTTTTCAAGTTGCAAAAAAAATTGTGAAGTGTGAAGGATTAGGATTTTTTCCTAATAAACATCTCATCTTTTAGAAACCATATCTTCACAAAGATTTATTCGATTTAGCTCATTCTTGGACCAACTTTTGCATAATTTAAATAAATTTAAAATGAGTGGTCATATGCAAAAATATAAGAAATATTGAGGGAGATACAACACTATGAAGTCATATATTCGAAACAAGGGCAGATGATTTTTCAAGTCGCGAAAAAAGAAATTACAAATATTTGCCAACTAGGATTCAAATGATGGGAAGAGTAACGAAGGGCTATAACTTCAGCAAGTAAGGAAACTAGCAATTCATATTTGGTAAAGTGGACTATGATAGTGTGATGTTTTGAAAATATTACTCTACTAAGATGAAAGGCATAGATAGTAGAGGTGAAGTTTTGATATTGTGAAGGTTGCTATAGGAAAATGTCAAGAAAGATGCTAAATTATGGAGTAATTTTATTCTTACAAAAATTTGAAAAGATACAAAAAAATGAAAATAAGAATTTAGACATGTTATTTAAAATGATGTATATTTCGAGCTATAGCATCTCAATTGAGATGAGAAGTGTATCTATTTGTAAATTCTCAAGCTCTAAATAAGAGAGATGTAATTTGTCAAGGGTGGGGGACCCGAGTACAACCCCTTATTATCCAAAAAAAAAAAATCATTATTGAAAGTTCTAGTGTTCCTTTCAAACCATTTTTTTTAGCAAATACTAATAGGTATAATCTTCCATAGAATTCCTTATAGTTTTGATTCAAAAAAACTAATTCAATATTTCATAAATTCTTCTAAATTTAATTGAGAAACCTATTATATTATTTTTTTCTTAAAATATGAACCCAAATTAATTGAATCAAATGATTAATAAAGAAATATATGATCCAATTTTTTGAGGTTGTTCTCAGATAAAAATTACCTAAGAGGAAAATAATATCCATTTATAAAGTATTAAACATAATAATATTCCTCCATACTACTACCCAAAGAAATGTTAAAACCTTAGGAAGGTCTTTAGATGATGAAATATTGCTCTAAAGGAAACCCTTGAGGAATAATTATTTTAATTGCTTCAAATATTTATATTCAATATTTGACTAAGTAGATACCATCTCTCTATAAATTATAACCCATAACATCCTTTAAAAAGTGGGTCAAATGGAACTCTGATGACATCTTCTATTCATATTTCATGACCTATTTTACATTGACTTCTTTAACTAGATTAGTAATAAACATCTAAGATACATACTTATTATCCATAATGCAATTTTCTACTTCAAAATCCAAAGAGGATTACTCCACTTGATTCTAATTTGGATATAATATAAGAGGATCAACATTCAACCAAGTAGCAAACAATAAGTTTATAGAATCTCCCTCATTTATAGACCGCCTAATATATTTATTGACTAATTATAAA
Organism: Wollemia nobilis; assembly: GCA_028583015.1. Taxonomy (NCBI): domain Eukaryota; kingdom Viridiplantae; phylum Streptophyta; class Pinopsida; order Araucariales; family Araucariaceae; genus Wollemia; species Wollemia nobilis. The sequence continues at coordinate 1,568,467 of JAQPPZ010016856.1, read as the reverse complement.
ATCTTTGATATGAAGTTCCATCATGTGGAATCTGATGAGACACATAATGGTCTCATTATTTACATAAATACTCCATTAAAATGATGCATTAAAAGGATACTTTAGTAGATAAATTATATATTTTATATGCTTACTAGTCTAATTAAAGATAAAGTGTTATATTATGTTATTTGCTAACATTTTATGTTTTGTGTTAAAATCTAATACTTTTATGTCTTTTTGAGAGCAATAAAAGAGATAAAAAGCTATATATTAAAATATTGAAGTTGTCGCGATTTCACGACATGTTGCGCCGTCGCAGCCAAGGATGGAAAGTTGTCGCGATTTCGCGACATGTTGCGCTGGCGCGGCCAAGGGAGGAAAATTTTCGCGATTTCGCAACATGTTGCGCCGTCGCGGCCAAGGGAGGAAAGTTGTCGCGATTGTTACGCCGTCGCGACTTCTGGAGGAAAGTTGTCGCGATTTCGCGACGTGTTGTGTCATTGTGGCTGCTGTTGGATTTTTGTCACGATTTCACGACATGTCACGATTTCGTGTCAGATTGAATTTTTTGTGGTCAAAGGTGTCTTGTGTCGCGATTTCGTGACTTGTAGCTTTTTCGCGGACAGAGGTGCAGTTGGTGTTTGCTGCGTGTTTTCGCGATAAGTTGTTGTCACTGACCTATCAGCTCTCTCAGATAGCTTGGTATTGGTTCAAGAGATTTGGATCCAGTGCAAATCTTCCTCTTCTCTTGTAATCATGTGCTTTCATTATTTTCGGCTGGGATGTATCTTATCCCAATTGTAACTGATCAATGTTTTAATACAAGTTTTTTCAATTTTTTCAAAAAAAAATATGGAAGCTTATTCTTTGATTAGCATAAAGTCCATGGTTCAACAACAATGAGGAGATTATTTCAAAGCACATTATGGTAAGGAAAAACACATGCTCAGAATAAGCGAAACAAATGCAGCCATGGTTGTAACAAGATAAACCCTCAACATAAAATTTGGAAGAAAAGTGTTGAATATTTCCATGCAGCCAAACTTCAACAAACTACAGACCAACAAAGCACTCCATCCTCCACGTATTCAAAGCACCAGATATGAGATTGCATGTCCAGAATTAGTAAATTCCATGTTGGAACAAAGCTTTTTTGGAGGACCAAATGGACTCCAAATCATGTGAAATTTGGAGGGGCGATTCCTTACGAAAATGGGTACTCAGATATTTTTATGGTTTTGAAAAAGACTTAATAATGAAGGAGATATGACCTCTGCAATTTTGAGTCCCAGTTTTGCCAACCAATGGAGAACAAGTCATTGCCAGCCATAGAAGATTTTCAATGGGATTCTATAGCCATGTCATTTGGTGTTTGTTCAATTCATAGATAGGAATAATTCTAGGTTTTTAGATATCTCTATTTTGGGATTTCAGTTATACCTTATGATCGGTTATACTCTATAGATAGTAATATGTTGTAACAGGCTATGAACATTCCAGGATCTATGTTGTTTGTAAGATAATGAGAAGTATATATACTTCTATGGAGTTAGATTGTTAGGGGGGATCATATGTAGAGTGTGGAAGCAAGGGAATGTAAGAATAATCCTGATAGATTACTTTGTAACCATCTAGTTTGAAAGCAATATATGAATAAAGGGCAGCAGTAGTTTTCCTAGTATCTGAGTTTCTTTTGGATTCTTCTGCTGGAAGAAGAAGGGCACCCCTTCGACTGGTAGAAGCAACCCTTTTATTTCCTTGGATTTTGTAGAATAGATGATATTTCCTTTTAGCATTGAGTGTGATTTCCCTTCAACATATAGTGTGCAACTTTGTGTGTTTTGTTGGCCAACCAATTTACTGCTTTAGTTATTTCAATTATTTCCATCCAGCCAATTTACTGCTTTAGTTATTTCAATTATTTCCATTATGCAAGTGTGCTCTTTAAATTTTTGCAAGAGTGTGTTGTTAAATCACAATAGAGGAACATGGCTATTACTACATATAGCCTTTGGACACTTAACCCGGATTGATAAATTAAATGATGAATTGACAACCCATCATTTTTGGTGTTGTTTTTGGAGACAATGGTGTTAGTAATAGCCATTTCCAAAGTCTGCTTAGAAATATTGTTGCCAACATCATTTAGAAATTATGTACAACCATGTTTCCTCAAATTATATTTGAGTGATCTTGTGTAGCAACTCTCCTTAGTAATATTTCGAACCTGTTTAAGTCATTGTGTTAGGATTCTTATTTTATTCTAGTTTTCTTTTCATTTCAGAATTTGTATGCAGTTGAATTTCATTTACATAGATGTAGGATTTTCTTTCAAGGGGGTAAAATTGAAATAAATAGATACAAATTCGCCACAAAAACCCCCCAATTGGTGCATCGAAACAAGAGAAGAATGTCTTCAAGAAATACAATTGGGGACAGTTGTGAAGTAGTCTCCTATGCTCAAGAAAGTGTAAGAGATGATTACCAGGTGATGAAAGTTCTAATATGTGGTATTTGTGAGCAAAATCATCCAACTGATGGCTGTAATTTTCTTCCTGCCTTGAGGATGGCATTGAAGAAATCTAATATTTCCCAACCGATAGATCCATCCTCTCTTCTCTTGGTTCAACCTGTACCCAATAAGGTTGAATAATTACAACCTAGTTTCTTGCTACATGTTCCATCCAATGAGTAGTATTCCTCAGCTGCACCAGCCTCTCATGTTCCTCAAATATCAACTCATTTAGTGTTAAAAGCTTTGAAGGAATCAACTTTTTCAATTTTCATCTTCATTATGCTAATATGTGGATGACCATCCTTATCCTCAATCAATGTAAAACCAGTTGTTGAGCTGACTTCCACATCATAGTTTCTATATTATACACAGAATGAGGATGTGTCGTACATTCTCTATGATTGTTCGTTTCAGAGATATGTATCACCAGCTGAGAGTCTAGAGCATCAGCATCAACACCTAGATGGAGAAATTTCAGTCCATATATCCCTTTGTGTATGTGGAATTCAAGATGAGGTATGGACATACAATACAACTTGGAAAATTTTCAGTTTCTTACCCTTTGGACTGATGCTAGTTTCCAAGTTTTTAAGCTATAAAAGAAAAATCTTATTATATTGGGAAGGTCCATACAGAGTTAAGGTTTTAAGAAAGGTATTAGCAATAGAGTGGCATCACTCTATGTTGATGTAAGTCTCATCTTCAACCACACAAAGAAAAATTATTGAAACTCTCTCTTCTTTAGTGCTAGAGGTCTTCATGTACCACATACATGCTCACACACTAAAAGAACTACATATTTGCTTTGATGGAGTGCCAAAGATTTCCTTTGGAAAGAGTGTCAAAGATTTATTTTTGCACAAGTGCTAAATATTTGATCTTGAAGCAACAGAGTTCTTCCAGCTCTAGAATTTAGAAAAACAGAGCTCCAGAGATTGGACACAATGTAGAGAACACCAAAGTTGAGAAAGTTTCAACTATAAAAAATATAATAAATTTGATTTCAAACTTTTATTTTCGAAGGTGAAATCAGACGGATTATGGGTGAAAACTAACCCTGGTGGCAGTTATGTGGGCGAAAACCAGCATGCTAGTGGTCACATAGGTGAAAACCATTTAGGTTGGCGGTCATATTATGAAAAAAAAAATACACAAAAAAAAAATTTACTACAGTCCCCAATCATATGGATGCCAACCAGCTCTGTTGGTAGTCATATAGTTGCCAATTAACTTTAGGGTGGATCATAATGTGCAATAAGCAATTCTTAGGGCATGAAAAATGGAGGTTGAGCTCATTTCCCAAAGCATGGATTTATTGACAATGACAGGTATGCATTTTATTTTCTAATTTAGATTTAGTTAGTGTATATAAATGTGTATTTTATTTGCTGAGTATCCTTTCTCCAAAACATAACATCAATAAAATTTGGGAGTAAATTTGCTATGGATTTGCATACATTCTCCTGTTACCATCTTATTGTTTTCATAATATGATAACATACTGATACAAGGAAATCATGAGGATTACAATAGGATATTTAAAGGAAGTGTACAATGATTTTACTGAATATGTATTTTGCACTAAAAGGTGCTTATACATAGCATTTCTACACTTGGAAGTTAAAAACAGTATGGTACTGAAACAATAATTTCAGACTCTGTATTTCATATCTTTCCTGATATCTCATCACTTCCATTCGAAGTTTCCTGGTATGCATGAGGACATGAAAATGTTTAAATAGAAGAGTTGTGCTTAGACATAAGTACTCTATACGAGTTGGAGAGCAGAGGATAGTGATGTATGTTGATAAAATATCTCCATGATAGTAGCACATTAACTTCCAGTGGGAGTAATCTTATGGAGCAGCATTGGTACTTCTGTTACTGCCATTTGTCAAGACCAAGATGAGGCCAGAAATATCAGGTATAAAATCTATCAAGCTTGATGCAACTTTCTAAGTATAGGAGGTAAGTAATCATAAGTGCTATAACATGTGTTGACATTTTTAGTATTGCTACAAGAGTCATTAGTGTTATGATACTTGAGGAGTCTTGGCTAAACAATGAAAACTTGAAGCTCCATATTCCCTTCAGGAAGAGTATTTGATCATTATTATTTTTGCACTTGTAGCATTCTTTGAGTTTACACACTGGTTTCTTTATTATGATAATGCTCCTGAAATCTGGTTACACTTTGCATTGTGAGGGCCTATAGTGTAGGTGAACTCAATGACACCTTGGGTAGTTTCTTTAAGATACATTACACATGACAAAAAAATTTGATGGTAGATACAGTTAAATCAGAGCTTGTCAGATGATGTGAAGGAATTACATTCAGTGAATTCCATAAAAGAAAATATTGATGATAATGAAGACATGGGATCCATGCATTCAATTGTTATGGTTGGTTGTTGACTCACAATAAAAGGAGCATGGATTAGCTACTGATAAAATAAATTTACATCACATTTGACTCACATTTGAGGGGTAGGGCATTTAGAAAAATATTGGCTGAAACTATCATTTTCCAGATTTTTCTTGCTGTCCAAAAAGTACCCAGAAGCCATTTTGCAGATCTTGTATCTTTTGATGCAGATGTCCAAATATTGTGAAATTTGAGCCATATAGTTTATTAAGTATATATTATCCATGGTTTAAATTTTAGCTTCTAACTCTCTTTGAGTTGCTCCCGGTTCATCTGCCAAAATGGCTTTTAAAACTATTTTTCTGTGTAATTCCCAGCTGCCAAAAAAGTGAGAAATTGTCATTTTGCAGAGTCTATAATTTTTAACCTATTTTCTCAAGTTCCTTGAAATTTGGACCATATGTTATTGGTAATGTTAAGTGTCTTAGGTCCAAATTTCAGCCTTTAAATGCTTATAAGTATCGTGCAATTCACCCATAAAGACAGCCTATAACGCAGTTTTCTTGTCATTTCCAGCCATAATAGCTCCAGAATCTTATTGTGCAGATTTAACACTGGCTCCAGAATCTTATTGTGCAAATTTTACACAGTCCATCCCAGTTTTACACAGAGCTCTAGAATAGTAATAACCAGAATAATGAAGCCAGGAAAGCTCCAGAATGATGACAGAAGGTCCTTGGTCATGGTAATCCAAGTAAAGTAAAACTTGTTTGATTATATTTGGAAACAAATGTGCAGATTGATATCTTCATCTCAGGAAGTGTTGTTGTAAAGTGGATAACATCCATGTTTTTTATCTACTCAGTACAATGGATTGTTTTGTTGTGGATGCAATTTTATAGAGTGTTGACAATCAGGAACAAGGGACAGTTCATAAAAATTAATGCACTTGATAGAAAAAGGAGTTTAAATTCATAAGGCAGATTTCTGAATGCATGTGAAATACAGTGCAAAAAGGGATAATGGTTTTTTTTCTAAAGATGATGGAAAGGTGTTGTGCATGAACTGAAAGAAAAAAAAGGTGCAAAACCAGTTCCAAACTATGAAAACAAGAATTACACAGGTGAGAACAAAGCTTTGATATTACTGCCAATCTGAAGGATGTTTGTGATGACTAAGCTTGCTGCGGGAGCAGCAAGAAGCTAAGTGGGGGGATGATGAGACACAGAATGGTCTCATTATTTACATAAATACTCCATTAAAACCATGCATTAAAAGGATACTTTAGTAGATAAATTACATATTTAATATGCTTACTAGTCTAATTAGAGATAAAGTGTTATATTATGTTATTTACTAACAGTTTATGTTTTATGTTAAAATCTAATACTTTTATGTCTTTTTGAGAGCAATAAAAGAGATAAAAATATATATATTAAAATATGGCAGCTTATTCTTTGATTAGCATAAAGTCCATGGTTCAATAACAATGAGGAGATTATTTCAAAGCACATTATGGCAAGGAAAAATACATGGCCAGAATAAGCGAAACAAATGCAGCCATGGTTGTAACAAGATAAACCCTCAACATAAAATTTGGAAGAAAAGTGTTGAATATTTCCATGTAGCCAGACTTCAAAAAACTACAGACCAGCAAAGCACTCCATCCTCCATGGATTCAAAGCACCAGATATGAGATTGCATGTCCAGAATTAGCAAATTTCGTGTTGGAATAGAGCTTTTTTGGAGGACCAAATGGACTCCAAATCACGTGAAATTTGGAGGGACGATTCCTTACGAAAATGGGTACTCAGATATTTTTACGGTTTTGAAAAAGACTCAATAATGGAGGAGATATGGCCTCTGCAATTTTGGGTCCCAGTTTTTCCAGCCAATGGAGAACAAGTCATTACCAGCCACAGAAGATTTTCAATGGGATTCTACAACCATGTCATTTGGTGTTTGTTTCAATTCATAGATAGGAATAATTCTAGGTTTTTAGATATCTCTATTTTGGGATTTTAGTTATACCTGATGATTGGTTATACACTATAGATAGTAAGATGTTGTAACAGACCTATGAACATTCCAGGATCTGTGTTGTTCGTTAGATCATGAGAAGGATATATACTTCTATGGAGTTATATTGTTAGGGGGGGATTAGATGTAGAGTGTGGAAGCAAGGGAATGTAAGCGAATCCTCGCTAGATTACTTTGTAACCATCTTGTTTGAAAGCAATATATGAATAAAGGGCAGTAGTAGTTCTCCTGCTAGAAGAAGGGCGCCCCTTCGACTGGCAGAAGCAACCCTTTTATTTCCTTGGCTTTCGTAGAATAGATGATATTTCCTTTTAGCATTGGGTGTGATTTCCCTTCAGGATACAGTGTGCAACTTTGTATGTTTTGCTGGCCAGCCAATTTACTGCTTTAGTTATTTCAATTATTTCCATCCAGTCAATTTATTGCTTTAGTTATTTCAATTATTTCCATTCTGCAAGTGTGCTCTTTAAATTTTTGCAAGAGTGTGTTGTTAAATCACAGTAGAGGAACAGGGCTATTACTGCATATAGCCTTTGGACACTTAACCTGGATTGATAAATTAAATGATGAATTGACAACCCATCAGAATCCATAACGATGGTTTATCTCATGAATAATTTTTCCATCTAGAGATCCTTTATATGGTGAAGTATCAATTTTTCCTAACTCTTTTCATGATATTACAATAGTTTGCAACTATATTTTCCCATAATATCAAACTCGTAAATGTGTAGTTTAGCAAGCTTGTCCTTCCAAAATTATTTGCTCTATAACTATTGTCTTATTTGTGAAGAGGAAACCTAAACATCTTCTCAAATATTGTCATCTAAGCCATGGTCCGTTTTAGTATTAGGTTTTGGGGAATAGGTAATGGTAATTAATCTAATCGAAACATTATTAACACTACACCTTTCTAGTTGATATCAAGTGCTTCTACTACTACATTATTCTTGTGGGTGGATTCAATCATGCAACATAGAAATATAGGGAAGCACATAGGAGAGTTAGTGCATAATATACATTAAGTTGTCCATAGGAGGGCACCAAATCTATAGAAAAAAATTGGCACAAAGCTAAATTTAAATTTTAAGAAATTAGAAATTAAAAAAATTATAACGTTAATCATGGAAGTTGATCTACTTTAAAAGAGATGTCTTCAATATCAAAGAAGATTCCTTTTTGTTGATGAGTGGCATAGCTTCTATCCTTTCTCTCATATAATGTTTGAATTCATATTACTTTCCAAAAATATTTTGAAATGTGCATCCACTACAATCATATGGAGAGAAAGAGGTAAAATTAAATTAAAGATATCAATAGTAAACAAAGTAGAGGGAGAGAGAGATGAAAAGACATAATAGAATGTGGATACCTATAGGCATCCCAATATTTCACAATTTACTCACACTTATAATACAAAAATCACTCATTAAGAGGTATTTATATTGATACCAAAATTCTAATGAGTAGCTCACCTTAAGCTAACATTGACTTGACTTTGAGTTTAACACACAATAATAAAATAGTAATAAATTGCACCCTTCAATAATGGTTATCCATAAAGGTGAATTAACCAATATCACTAAGGGTGAAATATAAAAAGTACCCTTAGGATTTACATGAACAAGCTCATAGACTTACATAAATGATGTCCAAAGGCTTTACATTAAGAATGACCATAGGATTAAATATGCACATGCTTGTAGGCTACATTTAATATGCTCATGAGCACTTCAAACTTTTGACATTGGCCTATGTTATAAAAAAAATTAAGGAAATTGGTATCAATAGTAGTAAATTTGATAATGAATGATTAAAAATACCCAAGATGTAGATACTAAAACTACATCAATATGATTAGACTACAATGATGCACTCTTATAAACACCATATGGACCCCTTGGGCAACCCTCAGAGGTTAAATATGTTGGCAATTTTGGGTATGTTGCCTAGCTTCATGTTTGTGAGTTGTCATTGATGTCAAAAGGAGTTTGTGTTGATGTCAAAAGGAATTTGTGCTAATGTCAAAAATATTTTGGTGCCAAAAATATATTGAAAGTTCCATGATGTTTGTTTAAGGGTTTTTATTAAAATCATGGTGACAAGGTTAAAGGTTTTTCTTAAAACCATCTAGACTCATTAAGGGTTTTTATTAAAACCATCTTGGCTTAATGAAAAGGTTTTGCTCCTTGAAAAAAACTTAAAAGTCCATTTTGATTATTAATAAATAAATTAACTCAAACCTTTGAAAAGGTTTTAAGTTAAGTTTATTATTAATAAAATAATAATTATTAATTTAGTAATTATTATTGAAAGGGTTTCTAAACCCTAAGTGGCGCTCATGTAAAAGACTTACCTCACCGACATCAACTTGCATGGGATGAAAAACGTAATGTTTGAAAGGAGCGTCGATGTCAATTTGCATGGGATGAAAGACTATTAAAGGGCATTATTTCCTAAGGTTTTAAGCACCTTCGATTTGCGCGATTACCTTCAAATTTGTATTGCTCTGTGACCTTCAATTTTGGATTGCTTTGTGATTTTTGATTTTCGTATTGCTCTGTGTTTAAGTTCTGATTTTGTATGCCTATGAGGAATACAAATCTGTCTATCTTTAATTTCTGCAAACAAATGAAATGTAAAACGACGAGTGGTGCTTGAGAATTTTTTTGGGCACTTGTGCTCCAACGGGGGAGGTAGTGGAGCGAAGGCGCTTGCTAGGCAGAGGTGTCGAGATCGATTCACATCGGGCATGTTTCATTTTTGGTCACGGATTATTGTGCATGTGGTACAATAGTTGCCTTGGGCCACGAGTTTGGAGGAGGAAGAACTTTTATGTTTATGTTGGTGTCTCCATACTTATCCTAAGGTTGGAGAATTGATTTTTGGCCAAGGTAGATCTTTTGTTGATAATGTGGAATATTTGATTTGACTTGGAAAATTATTCTTGGTAATTGGATGGAGGTATAAGGTTAAATAGAGATATTGCTTTGACATTGTTATTATTGATGCATAATTTTTATGTGGTAAATGCATTTAGAAGTAAAAGTATTTTAGGAGTTATAAGGGTTTAAGAAATAATTGTGCTTAATGTCATATTAGGGTTAGAAAGCCTTTGGAGTTATTGAGTGGATATTCTCTTGTAATTATTTTTTAGGTTGAAGTTATTTTGTGATATATTAAGTAGGAGTTATAAAGTGTAAAGGAATATTGTTGATATGTATATTTGTGGGTTTTTATTATTGATGAGTTGGAGTGATAAGGTGTTATTAGGACTCTTATCATTGTGCATTTTTCCATTGTTTCTAACTCTAATTTGTGGTAAATTGAGAGTTGGTGTTGTGACAGATTTTGAGTTCTCCTTCTTCATAAAAGTAAAGGTATGGGTACATTCTTCCATGGTTATTATTGATTGATGGTTTTCTGAAAATAAGTTTGGAGTGAAAAGGATTAAATTAAGTTTCCTTATTTGGAGTGGATCTTATTTTATAAAAGTGGAAGTATTGATTATGCATTATGAGATCATGATGATTTTATGAGTTATTGCATAATTCTGGTTTATGAGAGTGGAAGCATTTGAAGTTTGCTTTAGGGTTTTTGAGTGAGAAGTGTATGCCATTGCTATAAGTTTTTGTAACCCTAATTGAGTTTTTTGGTTGTTGAGAGTTTTATTTTGAGATTACTTCCATTGAGATTGAGTTGATCAAGTTATGCTTTACTTGATACATGAGTTGGGCTTGCTCCTTTGAGATTTGATTTTATCAAGTTATACTTTTCTTGATAAACTTGGTTGTGTGGTTAAGTTGAGCATTCCTATTTGAGCGAAGTTTGAAATATCTTGAACCCCTTTTTTATGCTTAGAGAAAGATTGCTTTGAGTTCTTGAAAACTAATTTGGCTAGGATTTGATAGCAAGTTATGGTTCTATGTTGGAGGAGTTGATTCCTTGATATTGCATTGTTGAAAATTGTTGGGTTGTGGTTCAAGCTATTGTGAAATTATACTACTTCTATCTTTATTCTGATTTGAGAAAGAGTTTGTTTTTGAGTTGAAGGATAGAACATTTTTAGTCTCTAACAATTCTCTTTATGCTCCTATGAGATTTATTTGAGTTGAGATTGAAATTTGAAGGATAGAACATATCGAGTCTCTAAAAATTCTCTTTATGCTTCTATGAGATTGATTTGATATGATTGGATGAAACACATTGGGTCTTTAACAATTCTCTTTGTGTGTTCACATTGGTCAAGTTTCTTGGTAAACTTGCTTGAGCTGATTTGGGCAAGTTCTTGTTGAGCTTGCTAGGACTGATTTGGACAGGTTCTTGTGGAGAACTTGTGGACTTATTTGGACAGGTTCTTGTGGAGAACTTGTGGAATGATTTGAATAGGTTCTTATTGAATAACTTGTGGACAGATTTTATGAAGTCTTGGTGGAGACTTGTGACTAGTTGTGATTGATTTGTTCAAGCTTTTGGCTTAATCTTGGGACAGATCTGACAGAGATTTGAGAGGAGATTTGTGTTGGACCAGAAAACTGAGTTTGGTATAGATTTGTGATAGTGTTTGAGAGGACTTGTGCTGGACCGACTTACTATGTTTAGTACAGGTGTTGATGAGCAGCTATGGAGGTGATCAGTGAGGATAGAAGTCTTTAGAGCCAGAGCAAGGAGGACAGGACATCTTCTGTGGAAAGGAGTTCCACCTACTAGCGATAGAAGAGGTAGTGATCTTTTGAAGTATCATTTCTAGAGCTTTGGGGGATAGGACATATCCTTTGGGTAGGAGGCTCATAAATACTTATTTGGGGGATAGGACATCTCCTTTGGGCGGGAGGTTCATAAATATTTTATTAGGGGAAGGATTCTCCTTTGGATAGGAAGTCCATAAATATTGTAATTGGGAAGTTTTCCCAAAGGATTTTATTTAGAAAATTTAGTGAAATATTTTCTCTATGGAGTATCCCACCTTGGGTGAACCATGTTATATTGGTGTCTCAATTGTGTGATGACTTGTACACTGGTTTGATTACTGCTTTATTTTTTTATTGGTTCATTGCATTGCTTTTTGAAGTAAAAGGAAATTTTTTAAAAAGTGGTCTTATACTTCCCCCCCCTATCATTATAAGCTTGTGTTCTTCAATTGGTATCAGAGTAGGTTCCTTCGGAAGAGTTTCACAGCTTGAATAAAATGCTTGAAAATAACACAATGGATTTTACAAGTGGTAATTCAGCACATCTTGATGGGACAGATTTTGGTCTATGGAGCATAAATATGAAGGTTCATCTAATGGCTCTTGGAAATGAAGTTTGGGAAGCAGATGAGTTTGGGTACACTATTCCAAAGCTCCCTCCTACTAGTAAAGATGAGAAACTTCTACATCACAACAATTCAAGGGCAATGAATGCAATTTTGAAATGTCTACAAAAGGTAGATCTTACAAAGGTGATTCATTGTAATACAATAAAGGAAATGTGGGATCAATTGCAAGTGGTTCATACAGGTGATGCAAATGTCAAAAAAGCAAAATTGAGATATTACAAAGGTATTTTTGAACAACTCAATATGGATGATTGACTATATGCTTCGTATGGATGATATTGTTAATTCCATAAAGGAACTACGTCTTGAGCTTGCTAAAAATTATGTTTGTGATAAAATTTTGAGGTCTCTTCCAAATATATTTAGTGAAAATATTTCAGCTATTGAGGAAGCCAAGGATTTGGATAAATTGAAAAAGGATGAGCTTCATAGTATACTTGCAACTTTTGAGTTAAGAACTAAAGTGGTACCTGATCCTAAGAAGGAGGCAACTTTCAAAGCTACCAATAAGTCCAAGGGTAAACATAAAAAAGATAGTGATGAGTCTTCTAGTGACAAAGAAGCAAACTACAGCAAGAAAGACAAGTTCTCAAGAAAGCTCAAAGGTATGAAATCTATTAAATGTTTCAATTGTGAAAATTTTGGTCACTATGCTATTGACTTTCCAAAACCCAAGGATGATTGTGATGAAGAAAAATAGTATTATAATAACAAGGAATCTGAGAAGCACAGGTATCAAAGGAAGAACAGAAATGAGCAAAACAGTCAAAGGAAGAGGTACTTCCAAAAACACAATAAATGTTTCTACACAAAAAAAGCAAGTAAGTGTTCTAGTACTGATGATGGAAGTTCTTCAAGTGATGATAGAAATGAGATGTTGTTTCTAACAGAAAAGGAAGGAAAAGAAAATAGGAATAGATTTTTTGTGCTTAAGTGCTTTAGATGTGGAAATTTTTGTCACCTTGAGGATGATTGTACAAATGATGGTTTGAATTCTGGTAATACTATGTATGAGGATGCTTCAAAAAATTATGAGGAAGATCTTCGTATGGCTTTAGATGAAGGTAGAACTCTAGTGGTAAGAAATAATAAAAGTATATTGATGTTTCAAAAGGTAAACAAATAGAGGATGTTTTAGAAAAGGGAGAAGTAGATCTTGAGGCTGAACTTGTTAATGCTCTTGATGTGTTAAAGAAAGAAAGAAAGAAATATGCTAGACTCATTGATAGGTTTGATGAATACCATTATGAAAGAGATGAGCTTATAGGGAATCTTGATATCTCTATAGCAAAGACACAGGAACTCAAAGAATAGTTGGCAGCTAGGTCTCTTGAGTGTAAAGAGTTAAAACATGGAGTAGCTTTATTGGAAAAGGAAACTAAAGAGTACAAGGAGAAGCTTTACAGGTTTGAAGAAATTTCTAAGAAGGTAAAATCAATCATCAAGGATCAAAGAAGGACAACAGATAAAACAAATCTTGGTTTTAGAAAGAAACAAAAGGAACGGGTTGAGAAATTTAGTAAGAGCTCCCTAGAAGAATATGGTTCAGATGAAGAGAGTACTTCAGAGAGTAAGTTTTTAGATGGTGATTCAGATAGCACAGAATCAGAAAATAGGAATCAGCATAAGGGGAGAAATACTAAAGGACCTATGAGGTCAAGGTAAGGAAAGTTCAATGGAAGATGTTTTGCATGTCACAGGTTTGGACACATGGATTCACAGTGCAAGGATCAAGCAAGACAGGTTAATGGAAATTTAAGAAATGGTAATTTCTTTCAAGGGTATTGCTACTCTTGTAATCAATTTGGGCACAAGGCAATTAATTACAGGGTTAACAACAGGAACAGGTTTAGTCCAACAGAGAGGATTCAAAAAATAGGTACATCTCAAAGGAATAACATTGTCAAATGTTATAAGTGCAATAATGAAGGACATACAACCATATGGTGTAGATTAGAAGTTCCAAGGTACAGGTTCAGGGCTATGAACAGGAACAGGAATAATGGCAGGAATAGGAATAATGATAGGAATAGGAATAATGGCTTGGAAATAAATAGGGATGAGAATATGAACAAGAATAGGAACATGAACATGGACAAGGATATAAGGAAAAATCATGGAAAGGAAGCTATGGACATTGATGATGATCAGTGCCTAATGGTACTTTTACTCCCACCCCAAAATTAATCACCTCAACAGGAGGTGGGGGAGGGGCTAAGCTAAGAGGATCATTCTTAGCCCTAAGCCCCAAAGGTGACCCTTTGCCATTGATGACAAAAGGGGAGATATTTGAGTAAGGGGGAGAGCCTTGAGTCAAGGGGAGCAAAGCTTCAGAGGATGGTTTTCAGTTGGTTTCAATTTTGATAGTTGGTAGTTGCTTGAAAGTTTTTTTTCAGTAGTGGTTTGCCATCAATGACAAAGGGGGAGATTGTTGGCAATTTTGGGTATGTTGCCTAGCTTCATGTTTGTGAGTTGTCATTGATGTCAAAAGGAGTTTGTGTTGATGTCAAAAGGAATTTGTGTTGATGTCAAAAAGAGTTTGGTGCCAAAAATATCTTGAAAGTTCCATGATGTTTGTTTAAGGGTTTTTATTAAAACCATGGTGACAAGGTTAAAGGTTTTTATTAAAACCATCTAGACTCATTAAGGGTTTTTATTAAAACCATATTGTCTTAATGAAAAGGTTTTGCTCCTTGAAAAAACCTTAAAAGTCCATTCTGATTATTAATAAATAAATTAACTCAAACCTTTGAAAAGGTTTTAAGTTAAGTTTATTATTAATAAAATAATAATTACTAAGCTAATAATTATTATTGAAAGGGTTTCTAAACCCTTAGCGGCACTCATGTAAAAGACTTACCTCGCCGACATCAACTTGCATGGGATGAAAAATGTAATGTTGGAAAGGAGCGCCGACGTCAATTTGCATAGGATGAAATACTATTAAAGGGCATTATTTTCTAAGGTTTTAAGCACCTCCGATTTGTGCGATTACCTTCGAATTTGTATTGCTTTGTGACCTTCGATTTTGGATCACTTTGTGATTTTTGAGTTTCGTATTTCTCTATATTTAAGTTCTGATTTTGTACGCCTGTGAGGAAGACAAATCTATTTGTCTTTAATTTTTGTGAGCAAAGGGAAGGTAAAACAATGAGTGGTGCTTGAGAGTTTCGTTGGGCACTTGTGCTCCAACGACGGAGGCAGTGGAGTGAAGGCGCTCGCTAGGCAAAGGTGTCGAGATCAATTCATGTCGGGCGTGTTTTGTTTTTGGTCATGAATTATTGGGCACGTGGTACAACAGTTGCCTTGGGCCACGAGTTTGTAGGAGGAAGCGCTTTGACGCTTATGTTGGTGTCTTCACACTTCTCCTAAGGCTGGAGAATTGATTTTTGGCCAAGGTAGATCTTTTGTTGATAATGTGGAATATTTTATTTGACTTGGCAAATTATTGTTGGTAATTGGATGGAGGTATAAGGTTAAATAGAAATATTACTTTGACATTGTTATTATTGATGCTTAATATTTATGTGGTAAATGCATTTAGAAGTAAAAGTATTTTAGGAGTTATAAGGGTTTAAGGAATAATTGTGCTTAATGTCATATTGGGGTTAGAAAGCCTTTGGAGTTATTGAGTGGATATTCTCTTGTAATTATTTTTGAGGTTGAAGTTATTTTGTGATATATTAAGTAGGATTTATAAGGTGTAAAGGAATATTGTTGATATGTATATTTGTGAGTTTTTATTATTGATGAGTTGGAGTGATAAGGTGTTATTAGGACTCTTATCATTTTGCATTATTCCATTTTTGCTAACTCTAATTTGCGGTAAATTGAGAGTCAGTATTGTGACAGATTTTGAGTTCTCCTTCTTCATCAAAGTAAAGGTATGGGCACATTTTTCCATGGTTATTATTGATTTATGGTTTTCTAAAAATAAGTTTGGAGTGAAAAGGATTAAATTAAGTTTCCTTATTTGGAGTGGATCTTATTTTTTGAAAGTGGAAGTATTGATTATGCATTATGAGATCATGATGAGTTTATGAGTTATTGCATAATTATGGTTTATGATAGTGGAAGCATTTGAAGTTTGCTTTAGGTTTTTTGAGTGAGAAGCGTATGCCATTGCTATAAGTTGTTGAAAACCTAATTTAGTTTTTTGGTTGTTGAGAGTTTGGTTTTGAGATTGTTTCCATTGAGATTGATTTGATCAAGTTATGCTTTACTTGATACATGAATTGGGCTTGCTCCTTTGAGATTTTATTTTATCAAGTTGTACTTTGCTTGATAAACTTGGTTGTGTGGTTAAGTTGAGCATTCCCATTTGAGAGAAGTTTGATATATCTTGAACCCCTTTTTGATGCTTAGAGAGAGATTGAATTGAGTTCTTAAAAACTAACTTGGCTAGGGTTTGATAGCAAGTTATGGTTATATGTTGGAGGAGTTGATTCCTTGATATTGCATTATTGACAATTGTTGGGTTGTGGTTCAAGATATTGTGAAATTATACTACTTCTATCTTTATTCTGATTTGAGAAAGAGTTTTTTTTTTAGTTTAAGGATAGAAATTTTTTAGTCTCTAACAATTCTCTTTATGCTCCTATGAGATTGATTTGAATTGAGATTGAAAGTTGAAGGATAGAACATATTGAGTCTCTAATAATTCTCTTTATGCTTCTATGAGATTGATTTGATATTATTGGATGAAATACATTGGGTCTCTAACAATTCTCTTTGTGTGTTCACATTGGTCAAGTTTCTTGGTAAACTTGCTTGAGCTGACTTGGGCAAGTTCTTGGTGAGATTGCTAGGACTGATTTGGACAGGTTCTTGTGGAGAACTTGTGGATTGATTTGGATAGGTTCTTGTGGAGAACTTGTGGACTAATTTGAACAGGTTCTTGTTAAATAACTTGTGGATAGATTTTATGAAGTCTTGGTGAAGACTTGTGACCAGTTGTGATTGATTTGTTCAAGCTTTTGGCTTAATCTTGGGACAGATCTTACAGAGATTTGAGAGGAGATTTGTGTTGGACCAGAAAACTGAGTTTGGTATAGATTTGTGATAGTGTTTGAGAGGACTTGTGCTGGACCGACTTACTATGTTTAGTACAGGTGTTGATGAGCATCTATGGAGGTGATCAGTGAGGATAGAAGTCTCTAGAGCCAAAGCAAGGAGGACATGACATCTTCTGTGGAAAGGAGTTCCACCTACTAGCGATAGAAGAGGTAGTGATATTTTGAAGTATCATTTCCAGAGCTTTGGGGGATAGGACATATCCTTTGGGTAGGAGGCTCATAAATACTTATTTGGGGGATAGGACATCTCCTTTGGGAAGGAGGCTCATAAATATTTTATTAGGGGAAGGATTCTCCTTTGGATAGGAAGTCCATAAACATTGTAATTGAGAAGGATTCCCAAATAATTTGATTGAGAAAATTTATTTTAATATTTTCTCTATGGATTAGCCAACCTTGGATGAACCACGTTATATTGGTGTCTCAATTGTGTGATGACTTGTACACTGGTTTTATTACTACTTTGATTTTGCTATTGGTTCATTGCATTACTTTATAAAGTAAAAGGAAAAAGTTAAAAAAGTGTTCTTATACTGTTCACCCCCCTCTCAATATAAGCTTGTGTTCTTCAATTGGTATCAAAGTAGGTTCCTTCAGAAGATTTTCATAGCTTGAAGTAAAAGCTTGAAAAGAACATAATGATTTTTACAAGTGGTAATTCAACACCTATTCTTGATGGGACATATTTTGGTCTATGGAGCATAAAGATGAAGGTTCATCTAATGGATCTTGGAAATGAAGTTTGGGAAGTAGTTGAGTTTGGGTACACTATTCCAAAGCTCCCTCCTACTACTAAAGATGAGAAACTTCTACATCATAGCAATTCAAGGGAAATGAATGCAATTCTGAAAGGTCTACAAAAGGCAAATCTTACAAATGTGATTCATTGTAATACATCAAAGGAAATGTGGGATCAATTGCAAGTGGTTCATACAGGTGATGCAAATGTCAGAAAAGAAAAATTGAGATATTACAAAGGTATGTTTTAACAACTCAAGATGAATTATGAAGAAAATATTAGTGACTATATGCTTCGTATGGATGAGTGTTAATTCCATGAAGGAACTAGGTCTTGAGTTTGTTGAAAATGATGTTTGTGATAAAATTTTGAGGTCTCTTACAATATATTTAGTGAAAATATTTCAGCTATTGAGGAAGCCAAGGATTTTGATAAATTGAAAAAGGATGAGCTTCATAGTATACTTGCATATTTTGAGTTAAGAACTAAATTGGTACCTGATCCTGAGAAGGAGGTAAATTTCAAAGCTATCAAGAAGTCCAAGGGTAAACAACAAGAAGGTAGTGATGATTCTTCTAGTGATGAAGAAATAAACTACAACATGAAAGGAAAGTTCTGAACAAAGCACAAAGGTATGAAATTTGTTAAATGTTTCAATTGTGGAAAGTTTGGTCACTATGCTACTGACTGTCTGAAACCCAAGGATGATTGTGATGAAGAAAAATAGGATTATAAGCATAGGGAATATGAGAAGCACAGGTATCAAATAAATAACATAAATAAGCAAAAAAATCAAGGGAAGAGGTACTTCCAAAAACACAAGAAACATTTCTACACAGATAAAGCAAGTAAGTGTTCTAGTAGTGATGATGGAAGTTCTTCAAGTGATGATAGAAATGAAATGTTGTTTCTAACAAAAAAGGAAGGAAAATAAAAGAGGAACAAATTTGTTATGCTTAAGTGCTTTAGATGTGGAAATTTTGGTCACCTTTAGGATGATTGTACAAATGATGGTTTGGATTCTGGTAATACTATGTATGAGGATGCTTTATAAAATTATGAGGAAGATCTTCTTATGGCTTTAGATGAAGGTAGCACCTCTAGTGGTAAGAAATCAGAAAAGGATATTGATGTTTCAAAAGGTAAACAAATAGAGGATGTTTCAGAAAAGTGAGAAGTAGATCTTGAGGCTAAACTTGTTAATGTTCTTGATTTGTTAAATAAAGAAAGAAAGAAATATGCTAGACTCATTGACAGGTTTTATGAATGTTGTTATGAAATAGATGAGCTTATAGGGAATCTTGATATCTGTATATCAAAGATACAAGAACTCAAAGAAGAGTTGGAAGCTAGGTCTCTTGAGTGTAAAGAGTTAAAACATGAAGTAGCCTCCTTGAAAAAGGAAACTAAAGAGTACAAGGAGAAGCTTTATAGGTTTGAAGAAAATTCCAAGAAGGTAAAATCAATCATCAAGGATCAAAGAAGGACAATAGATAAAACAGGTCCTGGTTTTGAAAAGAAACAAAAAGAACAGGTTGAGGAATCTAGTATGAGCTCCCAAGAAGAAGATGGTTCATATGAAGAGAGTACTTCAGAGAGTAAGTTTTTAGATGGTGATTCAGATAGCACAGAATCAAAAAATAGGAATCAACATAAGGGGAGAAAGACTAAAGGACCTATGAGGTCAAGGCAAGGAAATTTCAATGGAAGATGTTTTGCATGTCACAGGTTTGAACACATGGCTTCACAGTGTAGGGTTCAAGAAATATAGGTTAATAGAAATTTCAAAAATGGTAATTTCTTTCAAGTGTATTGCTACTATTGTAATCAGTTTAGGCACAAGGCAGTTAATTGCAAGGTTAACAATAGGAACAGGTTTGGTCCAATAGAGAGGATTCAAAAAATAGGCACATATCAAAGGAATAACATTGTCAAATGTTATAAGTGCAATAATGAAGGACATACAACCAGATGGTGTAGAGCAAAATTTCCAAGGTACAGGTTCAGGGCTATGAACAAGAGCAAAAATAATGGCAAGAATAGGAATAATGGCAGGAATAGGAATAATGGCTTGGACAGAAACAGGGATGAGAATATGAACAAAAATAGGAATAGGAACATGGAAAAGGATATCAAGAAAAATCATGGAAAGGTAGCTATGGACACTGATGACGATCAGTGCCTAATGGGAGTTTTACTCCCACTCCAAATTTAATCACCTCAACAGGAGGTGGGGGAGGGGCTAAGCTAAGAGGATCATTCTTAGCCCCGAGCCCCAAAGGTGACCCTTTGCCATTGATGACAAGGAGGGAGATATTTGAGTAAGGGGAGAGCCTTGAGTCAGGGGGAGCAAAGCTTCAGAGGGTGGTTTTTAGTTGGTTTCAGTTTTGACAGTTGGCATTTGCTTTAAAATTTATTTTTAGCAATGGTTTCAGTAGTGGTTTGCCATCAATGACAAAGGGGGAGATTGTTGGTAATTTTGGGTATGTTACCTAGCTTCATGTTTGTGAGTTGTCATTGATGTCAAAAGGAGTTTGTGTTGATGTCAAAAGGAATTTGTGTTGATGTCAAAAAGATTTTGGTGCCAAAAATATCTTGAAAGTTTCGTGATGTTTGTTTAAGGGTTTTTATTAAAAAAATGGTGACAAGGTTAAAGGTTTTTCTTAAAACCATCTGGACTCATTAAGGATTTTTATTAAAACCATCTTGGCTTAATGAAAAGGTTTTGCTCCTTGAAAAAACCTTAAAAGTCCATTTTGATTATTAATAAATAAATTAACTCAAACCTTTGAAAAGGTTTTAAGTTAAGTTTATTATTAATAAAATAATAATTATTATTGAAAGGGTTTCTAAACCCTTAGCGGTGCTCATGTAAAATACTTACCTCATCGACGTCAACTTGCATGGGATGAAAAATGTAATGTTTGAAATGAGCGTTAACATCAATTTGCATGGGATGAAAGACTATTAAAGGGCATTATTTCCTAAGGTTTTAAGCACCTTCGATTTGCGTGATTACCTTCAAATTTGTATTGCTCTGTGACCTTCGATTTTGGATTGCTCTGTGATTTTCAAGTTTCGTATTGCTCTGTGTTTAAGTTATTATTTCGTACGCCTATGAGGAAGAAAAATTTGTTTATATTTAATTTCTATGAGCAAAGGGAAGGTAAAACGATGAGTGGCACTTGAGAGTTTTGTTGGGCACTTGTGCTCCAACGACAGAGGCAGTGGATCGAAGGCGTTCACTAGGCAAAGGTGTCAAGATCGATTTGCATCGAGCATGTTTCATTTTTGGTCACGGATTATTGTGCATGTGGTACAACAGTTGCCTTGGGCCATGAGTTTGGAGGAGGAAGCACTTTGGCACTTATGTTGGTGTCTCCACACTTCTCCTAAGGTTGGAGAATTGATTTTTGGCCAAGGTAGATAGTTTATTGATAATGTGGAATATTTGATTTTACTTGGCAAATTATTGTTGGTAATTGGATGGAGGTATAAGGTTAAATATAATTATTGCTTTGAAATTGTTATTATTGATGCTTAATGTTTATGTAGTAAATGCATTTAGAAGTAAATGTATTTTAGGACTTATAGGGGTTTAAGAAATAATTGTGGTTAATGTCATATTAGGGTTAGAAATCCTTTGGAGTTACTGAGTGGATATTCTCTTGTAATTATTTTTGAGGTTGAAGTTATTTGTGATATATTAAGTAGGATTTATAAGGTGTAAAGGAATATTGTTGATATGTATATTTGTGAGTTTTGATTATTGATGAGTTGGAGTGATAATGTGTTATTAGGACGCTTATCATTGTGCATTATTCCATTGTTGCTAACTTTAATTTGTGGAAAATTGAGAGTTAGTGTTGTGACATATTTTGAGTTCTCCTTCTTCATTAAAGTAAAGGTATGGGCACATTCTTCCATGGTTATTATTGGTTGATGGTTTTCTGAAAATAATTTTGGAGTGAAAAGGATTAAATTAAGTTTAATTCTGGTTTATGAGAGTGGAAGCATTTGAATTTTACTTTAGGATTTTTGAGTGAGAAGCATATGCTATTGCTATAAGTTGTTGAAACCCTAATTGAGTTGTTTGGTTGTTGAGAGTTTGGTTTTGATATTGCTTCCATTGATATTGAGTTGATCAAGTTATGCTTTACTTGATACATGAGTTGGGCTTACTCCTTTGAGATTTGATATTATCAAGTGTTACTTTGATTGATAAACTTGGTTGTGTCGTTAAGTTGAGAATTCCTATTTGAGAGAATTTGGAAATATCTTGAACCCCTTTTTGATGCTTGGAGAGATATTTCTTTGATTTCTTGAAAACTAACTTGGGTAGGGTTTGATAGCAAGTTATGGTTCTATGTTGGAGGAGTTGATTCCTTGATATTACATTATTGACAATTGTTGGGTTGTGGTTCAAGATCTTGTGAAAGTATACTACTTCTATCTTTATTCTGATTTGAGAAAGATTTTGTTTTTGAGTTGAAGGATAGAACATATTGAGTCTCTAAAAATTCTCTTTATGCTTCTATGAGATTGAAAGTTGAAGGATAGAACATATTGAGTCTCTAACAATTCTCTTTATGCTTCTATGAGATTGATTTGATATGATTGGATGAAACACATTGGGTCTCTAACAATTCTCTTTGTGTGTTCACATTGGGCAAGTTTCTTGGTAAAATTGCTTGAGCTAATTTGGGCACGTTCTCGGTGAGCTTGCTAGTACTTATTTGGATAGGTTCTTGTGGAGAACTTGTGGAATTATTTGGACATGTTCTTATGGAGAAATTATGGACTAATTTGGATAGGTTCTTGTTGAAGAACTTGTGGACAGATTTTATGAAGTCTTGGTGGAGACTTGTGAGAAGTTGTGATTGATTTGTTCAAGCTTTTGGCTTAATATTGGGACATATATGACAGATATTTGAGAGCATATATGTGTTAGACCAGATGACTAAGTTTGGTGCAGATTTATGATAGAGTTTGAGAGGACTTCTGCTGGACCAACTAACTGTTTTTATTATAGGTGTTCATGAGAAGCTATGGAGGTGATCAGTGAGGATAGAAGTCTCTAGAGCTAGATCAAGGAGGACAAGACGTCTTCTGTGGAAAGGAGTTCCACCTTATAGTTGTAGAAGAGGTATTGATCTTCTAAAGTATCATTTCCAGAGCTTTTGGGGATAGGACATCTCCTTTGGGCAAGAGGCTCATAAATATTTGATTAGGGGAAGGATTCTCATTTAGACAAGAAGTCCATAAACATTGTAATTGGGATGGATTCCCAAAGGATTTGATTGAGAAATTTTAGTGAAATATTTTCTCTGTGGAGTAGCCCAACTTAGGTTAACCACGTTATATTGGTGTCTCAATTGTGTGATTACTTGTATACTGGTTTGATTACTACTTTGATTTTGCTATTGGTTCATTGCATTGCTTTCTGAAGTAAAAGGAAAAAGTTAAAAAAGTGGTCTTATACTGTTCACCCCCCTCTTAGTATAAGCTCATGTTATTCAAAATAGTGGTCCTAACCACTTTTTGGAAACCATGGTCGTACCACCCAGGACAACCATAGTTCATGGCCATCCCACCCAGGGATGTCCACCAGCAATCATCCTCGAGTGGGACGACCATGGCTTGGGACCCTTAAAAATTCAAGGGCATGAAAGGTGACAAAAAAATTCTATCATTTATCCCACCCATTTATTTATGATAGATTGAGGGCTTGTCAAATCCATCACAACCTACAAATTGGAGTCCCAAATTGGAGGCTTCTTCCACCCAACGCATGGTAGGGTTTGAAAAATGGCAGCACCTACCTTGCATGCCCTAACTTGTGGATTTGATCTTGTGGCTCTCTTGAGCTATAAAATGGAGTCAATCCATCCAATTTCAAAGGAGAGATCTTTGCAATATTTCACAATGAAGTGCTACCGAAATTCACTCTCCCTTTCACCACATGTTTTCACTTGGAATCTTCATCAATCAAAGGAGGTTTCCAAGTCACCCAAAAATATGCAAATTTATTCCAAAACCCACCCATTTCTATGAATTAGATCACAAAATTTAACAACAACACCCCTAGGAGTAGTTTGAACCAGATCCTAAAGGAATTGGTGGTAAAAAAAACCAAGTTTGGTGGTCATCCCCACCTGGGATGGTTAACAGTCATAATTAGAACACCCAGTGATGACCATGAATCTGCATACAATTTCCATTCAATTTTAGCATAGATCATTTCTAGAGTATATTTTATGCATCATATTAATATTTAGTACAATTTGGAGTAGTTTTGGACCTTCTATTAGGTTTTTTATTCTAACAATCCCAATTGTAACACCTAGGGATGACCATGGATTATGCATATATTTTCACTTTTGTTTTAGCATAAATCATCTCTAAAATAGATTATATACATTATACTAAGGTTTGGTTCATTTTGGAGTAGTTTTGCACTGTTTATTTCGCTCTTCATATTCACTAGTGCATGTATCTCTTTGATTTCATATCAATCCACATATGCTATTAATCAATTTGAGTTCTTTGTGTGTAGATATAGGTGTTTTAACATGAAAGGAAGTAGATACAAGTCTGAATATGGATAGATCATCGCAATGGCTCCAAAAACCCTCTCTTCAATTCATGAGTGCAAGGAAGACATTGAAGTGCACCTTGAGTCTTTGAGAGGATTAGATCCTTTCGACACTTTGTAATGAACTATATCAATTAAGTGCCCTCAAGGAGATGTTTTGTAATCGTGTATTTGAAAAATGGATAAATATAAAGAGGACCCCCATTTCTTTCACTTGTTTTTTATCATGTTTACATTAAATATCTCTTTTTAGTGCTTAGATAAATAGGTGCAATTCATTTCCCTTTGCTAGGTACACCATTTTTTCCACTCTATAGTGGCAATCACAGTGGGAACCCCATATCGTTTCATTTAGGTATGTTTTAACCCTATTTTTATCTCTAAATTTTTGCAGGTTTTGGCCATTCTGGCTTGAAATGACCCCTAATTTCCTTATTGGAACACCCAAGGATGACCACAGTAGCCGTCCCACCCAAGGATGGCCCCCAAATTGTCAACCATCCCACCCTGGGATGGCCATAAAATAGGGAGCCTACAACTCAAATTGATAGAAACAACATCTTTATGAGGCCTAGAAATGCCTCATTATTACACTATTGTTGACATACAAAAATTGCCATAATATTAAATATGACAAAGTTAAAATGCCATATAGTGATTAGAATATGTTATTTGTTACATGTTTGCATGATTTTATGTTTGGAACATTATATATTTGTTTTGACTATTTTCAGCATTTTATGCATTGTTTCAGCTGATTAGGTAGTAAATAAAACATGTATTGCAATTACATTCTGATGGCATGAATCGATTCCTCTCATCAAGAACTACAACTTTGATTTTTGAAGCAAGTCAATCCGAGCTGTAGATAAAAATTTATGAAGGTTACATCATTCCTACGCTCATTGTTCATTCCTGTGCTCATTGTTCATTCCTGCGCTCATTGTTCATGCCTTAGTCTTTTCTGGAACTGTTAACAGGTGCAAATCTATGTTAAATAGAACATTGGTGGATCTACTGGGAATGATCCAGAGTGATTTAAGGTACCAAATTCATACCAATGGTACTTCATAATATAGAGAAAACATAACCAAAATTTGAAGGCATATGGATAAGTAACCTGGAAGTTATGGGGCCTGCAAAATGGTAGTTTCACACTTTTTGACAGCTGGAAATGCTGGTAAAAATCTGTGTTAAAGCCCAACTTGATAGCGATGCAGGGAGTAATTTATGATGAATTAAGAGTTGAAAATTTAACCCAATGTTTTTCATATAACCAAGAACACGTGGACATAATTTGGTAAAAAATGGAGTTACGATGAACAAGTTATGATCACTCCAAAAAGGCATCTGGGCATGTTTTGGCAGCTGGAAACAGTAGGTCACAGTCCATACAAATTCCAACCACCTGTCACTTTGAAGGAAGGCATGGAATTTTTTAAATAAAGAAGAGGTAAACGCTTGGAAATAATTGAGGGAGAATAGGCATGACTCTTTCTCCACCTGACAACACTGCCACATGATGCAAATGGAAGCAACAAGTCAAAAGGCTAAAATGCAAAAAAATTGGTAAAAGTAGGACACAGTCATGCAAATTCCAACCAGCTGTACATATGCAGCAGGGCTTGGAATTAGTCACTCCAACACATGCCACCACTGCAGAAGGGTGTACAAGATAAGGTAAAACAATCCAAATGGTCAACAACTTCCTCCCTATGCGTTTGGAGTGCAGATAAGCAATGAATTGTCACCTGCCTGTTATTCTGGCATAGGAATAAGGAATAGCATAGGAACAACAGAAGATGGTCAAAAAGTGACAAATCGGTAGAGAAAAGTATTGAAAATTGACCAAAAAGTTGTCCCAGCTCATGTTAACTAATTTCCTCAATGAATGCAGCTTAATAAGGTTGAATAGATCAAGTTTGACAAAGCAAGCTCATGCATTCTAGGAAACAGTTGTGCAAACAGTTGTAAATCCCTGCAAATCAGTAATCAAGTATATCAGCATAATATTATAAATAAGAGAGCTCCTAGAACAGTTGAGCATATAGAATATAGGCATATAGTCATATAGGAGACATAGAGAAATAGAGAGTGCAGTTGTTTTTGTAGCAGAATAGTAATCTGCAGGTTTTTCCTGCATTACTGTAATGCATTTCCAGATTGAATAAAAAGGTGTAGTTTTTAGTTCTCAATTGGCATGTTGAGTTGATTATTAGTATTTAGGTTTTCTTAGCATAACTCTTCACCTTCATCTGGTTCTGGAAGCAAGGGCCACTTGCAGGACCAGAGGAAGGCATCTTCTGACAGAATACATTGTTAATTCCTTGCTGCAGCAGGTTAGCAGAATTCTACCAGTTTCATTTCTTTAGCAGCTTTAAATTCAGATTTCAGTCTTGACAACATTTTTCCATCATTCCATGCAATTTCAACATTTTTGCTCAGATTTGCAGCAACTTTAAGTTTTCTGTCATTTTCTAGATTTACAACAATTTTTAGTTTTCTATCATTTTACTACAATTTCCAGATTTGTGACATTTCCAGTTTCGCAATAGATGTTAGTTTGAATTTGGTAAAAAATGGAGTTATGATGAACAAGTTATGATCACTCCAAAAAGGCATCTGGGCATGTTTTGGCAGCTGGAAACAGCAGGTCACAGTCCATACAAATTCTAGCCACTTGTCACTTTGAAGGAAGGCATGGAATTTGTCAAATAAAGAAGAGGTAAACACTTGGAAATAGTTGAGGGAGAATAGGCATGACTCTTTCTCCACCTGACAGCATTGCCACATGATGCAAATGGAAGCAACAAGTCAAAAGGCTAAAATGTAGGAAATTTGGTAAAAGCAGGACACAGTCATGCAAATTCTAGCCAGCTGTACATATACAGTAGGGCTTGGAATTAGTCACTCCAGCACATGCCACCACTACAGAAGGGTGTACAAGATAAGGTAAAACAATCCAAATGATTAACAACTTCCTCCCTATGCGTTCGGAGTACAGATAAGCAATGAATTGTCACCTGCCTGTTATTCTGGCGTAGGAATAAGGAATAGCGTAGGAACAACAAAATATGGTCAAAAAGCGATATATCGATAGAGGAAAGTATTGAAAATTGACCAAAAAGTTGTCTCAACTCATGTTAACTAATTTCCTCAATGAATGCAGCTTAATAAGGTTGAATAGATCAAGTTTGACAAAGCAAACTCATGCATTCTAGGAAATAATTGTAAATCCCTGCAAATCAGTAATCAAGTATATCAGCATAATATTATAAATAAGAGAGCTCCCATCACGGTTGAGCATATAGAATATAGGCATATAGTCATATAGGAGACAGAGAAATAGAGAGTTCAGTCATTTTTGTAGCAAAATAGTAATCTGCAAGTTTTTCCTGCATTACTGTAATGCATTTCCAGATTGAATAAATAGGTGCAGTTTTGAGTTCTCAATTGGCATGTTGAGTTGATTATTAGTATTTAGGTTTTCTTAGCATAAATCTTCACCTTCATCTAGTTCTAGAAGTAAGGGCCACTTTCAGGACCAGAGAAAGGCATCTTCTGACAGAATACATTGCTAATTCCTTGCTGCAGCAGGTTAGCAGAATTCTGCCAGTTTCATTTCTTTAGCATCTTTAAATTTAGATTTCAGTCTTGACAGCATTTTTCCATCATTCCATACAATTTCAACATTTTTGTTCAAATTTGCAGTAACTTCAAGTTTTCTGTCATTTTCCATATTTGCAGTAATTTCCAGTTTTCTATCATTTTACTGCAATTTACAGATTTGTGACATTTCTAGTTTTGCAATAGATGTTAGTTTGAATTTCTAGATTTAAAACATGCTCAGATAATTGTAGTTAGTTTATTTTTCTGCAACTGTGTGTGCTTTCAATTCTGCAATTTTCCTTTCTGACAATTTCAATTTAGCAACATTTTATTTTTTGCTATTTCAGATTCTGCTTTTCATGCAAGTTTTAATTCAATTTTGTTTCCTGTAATTTGATTTCCAGTTCTAGGAATTAGAGGACACACAAAACCCCCCAAAAAAGCTAACTGATCCATCAATAAATTATGTTTTCTTAATGAACTAATCTTTAACCTATTGGAGCCTTCTTTCATATATAGCCTTGGACACCGCCCTGGATTGACACACATAATGATTAAATGATGAATGAACAACGACCCTCATCACATCTTAGGCTTTCAATATGAGTTTTTGCACCCTACTTAGCATTCTTATTGCATAGATAAAGTTAAATTTTGCTTTTATTTCTTCTCCTTGTTTGTTTGAAAGGTATATTTCACTTTTCTTAAATCTCAAAAACAAAAAAAAAAAACAAAAAAATAGGAAAAGAACCAAGTAGGAATGCATTTGTGTGGTTTGATTGTTTTTGACCTACATAATGTTTAGGTTGACATATACGGTATGCATTTTGGAGGTTCCACTATTTATTCAATACTTCTGAAAGTGAAACGTTATTTTGCATTTAGTGAAGTATCATTGAGTGCTCTTTTGTTTTATTTTTTTAAGTATAAAAGGAACCACACACACCATGTCACATTTGAACATTAGTGAGTTGGAACTTCATCTCCAACAACTAATAGAGACCTATGATGGTGGTATTCATCTCCACCCATTGGCTTGCATGATATGAACCCTATTTTTATGCCAAATCTAGATCCAAGAACCGTCTTAGCCATGGAAAATAGTACACATTCCTCTTTAGAGGGTGTATCACTGCCCATGGTCAATATGGGTGAGGACTGGTAGGACCTATGCTCCCTGACTAGGTATGGGCTTCATCTCCATACTTTAGTGGGTTTACATGATCGAACTTCATCACCATTTGTTGAGATTTGAGTATACAGATGAAATCCTTTTAACATTGAGAATATCATCCAACAAAAGCAAAACATGTAAAAATAGATCTCTTTACAAACAAAAAATCAAAAACACACTAAACAGTTTTAGGGAACACATATAAATATTTAAAAGAGATAAACACTTGTATTATTGTGTGTTTTCATTCTTGTGTGTTCCATAATTAAATTTTATAAAAGAGATAATCACATAGGGTTTAGAACTA
This sequence comes from Wollemia nobilis, assembly GCA_028583015.1. Lineage (NCBI taxonomy): Eukaryota > Viridiplantae > Streptophyta > Pinopsida > Araucariales > Araucariaceae > Wollemia > Wollemia nobilis. Next base: position 1,538,746 of record JAQPPZ010016856.1, on the reverse strand, counting down.
AGTAGCTATGGTATGCACCTGTAGCCAAACCCATTCAAGGGCTGACGTTGCAAAGAGTAGGCAAGGAGACATAGATCATATCTGATTTGACCCTAAGAATATGATTATACCTCCTTGGCGGCCTCCTACTCACCCAAGTCCTAGAATTTCAAATCAAAAACCTAACCTACATGGTACCCTTGCGGGACAGCCCCACAGGTCTTAGTCCTAATCAAGGAACATACTTTCTAGATATAGACACTTCACATGCCTTATTTCAATAATATAAATACACATTAAAGCACACACAAATAGAGAAATACCATGCATCTGTGTGCCTGCTTGGTCTACCTGGTCCACCCATGGGTAGGACTAATATTACACACCATGGATAGGGCCAAATGATCAAACTATGCCTTTAAATCACCCTAATAGGTCTTAGCAATATAAGTACCAAGATGAGTATGATACTCATCACCCTAGACAAGCAAATTCAGCCCTTACCTTCCTCATTTATGAAGGAAGACTTGAGGATAATCTTGATTATCCTCGGTCTCATTATTCCATGCAAGAACGATGTGCTTTTGTTCTAGCCGAGTATAAAGAACATTTTTTTAGTACTAAGCCTCAAGTAAACATGACCTCTCTTGATCGAGGGAATCTTGTAGTCAACCTTTCAAATCCTCCTAAACAAGATAGGCATCATGGAAATTATGCTAGGGCTAATAGACCTCGCAAGGTTGATCATATAAACCAAGTTGTTAAAATATATGATGATCGCCAAGCTCAATTCAATCAGCTTTGGCTGGATAAACAACACTTGGATCACTAACATCAGTTAGAACAGTAAAGGATTGAACAACAAACCCATGCGTTGTTTCAAGAGACCTTATGCAACGGGGTCCCTACCCCAAGTACTTATAGATAGGGGGATCATCAGAGGAAACCTAATTTTAATAAAAATAGGCTTCTTAGGCATAATCAAATATTACCTCCTCAACCTCCTAGGCCTAATTGGGACTTGCCTCATAGACCAAACATAGATCTCCTTCCACAGGCATTTTTCCTCCTTGTAGGTCAATTCAGGAAACACCTTATAGATCCTACGATGATATTGAACCAAAAGAGGAATATCTGGAAGCACATTATGGAGGTATGGTTGATGATAATCAACCACCACACCATATGCTTGATATTCCTTGCCCTCCATATAGGGCCAAAGAAAATAAGAGATCAAATCCTCTAATGTGTATAAAGCATTTCTTGAATGCATGGAAAAATAGAAAACAATACCTCTGGGTCCAAGCTTCAAAAGTCCACATTGTGTCAACTTCATAGTTAATCACTTCACTTATAAATACCTTCACCTCCATACCTAGAGTATTTCAAAATGCCCAAGATGGATAGATTCAAAGGAGAGGAATATGCACAGGAGAATGTTACTAGATTTATGAATCAATGCTTCAATATCTAGGATACCGATGCCTTACTTCTAAGAAAATTTTTGATTACCCTCTCTGGCCCAACTGTAGAGTGGTACAATCAACTCCCAAGGCACAATGTCCATAGCTTTGAAAAAATTATGGATGCATTCCTAGAATGTTTCATTTTTAACACTAAGTGAAAGGTGACTTTGATAGACCTCACGGGGTCGAAGCAATATGACGATGAGTCAATCACAAATTATGGTAATATGTGGTGAACACTTCTCGCTAAGCTACCATACCTACTACCAGTATCTGAGTTGACTTGTATTTTTTCCAATATTTTTTTTAATCTAATTTCATTATTGCTACAACTCCAACAATACCAAACTCTTGAAGATGCTCTAGTGCAGGCTAGAACAATAAAAAAAATCAAAATTTAAGAGGGTGAAATTGCAAAACCCCATAAAAAGGAATGGAACAAGAACACAAAAGGAAATCTAGTGCAACCAAAGTTGGCAATAGTTAATCAAGTTGCCATTAGCATTCTTGGGCATGTGCAACCAATGCCACCTCAGAAGGTAAACTATCAGGCCCAACCTCCTCCTACAATTTACGATAACAACATTCAGGTGAATCAAGGGCAAAACTAGCAATGTCACCCTAAGTGACAATTTACACCTTTCACTGAGTCTATGGATTCCCTATTTTATTGTCTATGTGTGGCTAAAGAAATTACTCTAATGGAGATCTAGCCTATAGATTCGAATAACCCAAATTCCATGGGTGAAGATTTATACTATAATTAAATTAGGCATAATGGGCATGACGTACAAATGTGCTATAATTTCAAACACCTAGTAAAAGATATGATTGAGAGGAATTATCTTCAATTTGATAACCCTATTGCAACAAATAATCAACAAATGGGTGTCTTTAAAGACCCATTGCCCACTCATGAGGTGCAGGAAAATCAAGAAAAATAGCTAAATGAGGTCCATACGACACACCCTCAACAAGGGTTCATCAGGATGGTTAGCACCATGATAAGGAATAGGTGTTATCTAAATCAAGTTGCACCACTAGAAACTTCAAATGATATTCCCTCCACATCACATCCTCTACCACCTCTAGTGCAAAGCCTTCCACCTCATCCAATGGTCACCATAAAAAGTAATCTTGCTCAAATTTTACGAACAACATTGGCCCGACTCTCTATCTATGAGCTTATCCAACAGTCTCCACCTCATAGAGAAGCTCTTATGGATATCCTTAAGTCAATTGAATTGCAACCCCAGCAGTCTAACTCCTTTATCAATTTCATGGGGCACATTCAGCAGTGCAAAGAGCTAGTAATCACATTTTATGAACATGAAATCAAAACAATATTAAATTATGGGGTTGATCCTCCCTTACATATAATTGCATGTGTAAATATAACACCTTACAAAAGAGTTCTAATTGACACTGGTTCTTCAAGCAATATCATCACAAAAACTACTCTCCAACATCTAGATATTCTAACATCCCACATTGTTGCATTCAGATATACCCTCAGAGCATTCAACGATACTCTGTGCTCAAAGGTTGGCACTATAGTTTTACCTATTCATGTGGGATGAAAAACCATACCAATATTGTGTCACGTCTTAGAGGGAACAATGGCTTATAATATCTTGTTGGGAAGACCCTGGATTAGGGACATGAAGTGTGTGCCATCCATATCTCACTAATATTTGAAGTACACTCACGAATGACAAGTACATGTTGTCTTTGTAGACCTTGAGCCCTTCAAATACTACAACTTGGTATAACTCATCCCCGAGTCAACCTTGCCATCAACTCATTTGGAATTCCAACTAAATATGTCCATTTAAGGTCTGACTTCTTCATTATCACAATCCATTGATCCATTACCATCTTATTCTATACCACCCTCATCATTATCACCTTCAAATACACCTTCATCATTGTTAAATCCTTCATACAGGAACATGTCGAAGAGGCCTATTGATAAGACATCTCTGATCATCTCTACCATTTCTATGAAAGAGAATCCTAGTCTAGTAGATGAGGAACCATATCATGAGGTAAGCATTGAGTCATCTCAAGCCTTGCTTCCTTCTCCTCCATCCTCACCATCCCAGGTCACAGTCCATCTAGCTACCACATACTTAGGAGAATACTTAGTAAGGAATATTACAAAATTTCTATCCATTGAGATAATACAGAATATGGGATGACCTCGAATTCCCATACGTACCACTGTACCTCTAGGTATACTTCCAAATCAAATGAACTTCATATATGGGGTATTGAATATGGCACAAAACCATCTCCTCAACAAGAAGAGGATGAGGAACCCTTTTTCGAGGACATCAATTGTATGTCCAATCCTGACTATGCCATGCGATATCTCCATCACTGCCATTGGCATGGCTATGGTTTGGGGTTGTACAAACAAGGTACTCACACTCCTTGTCAGTTACAATATCAAATGTCATATGATAAATCTATCTTAGGACACAACAAACCTATGCCTCTCAATGTCCTTAGAGAAAGTTTATAGTGCCTAGTTTTGAACTATAGGGATGAGATTGCATGTGATCCTCACGCTAATCCTAATCATGTCCACACTTTGGGGGATTTTTATTGTAAATATGATATATCAAGGGATATCTCATGATTTCACCCAATCCTATGATGAAGGTGAAGGTTCACATACTCTTCCATCCAAAAATAAGGAAGAGGATCAAGGTCCCCCTTATGAATGGACAACTTATGATGAATCAAATTATGTTGTAGCACCTATTAACTCCTATATTTTAGATAAATAGTATGAGTAGATCATCCCATTATATGACAAATAAGAGTCCTATCTATGTATATTCCCATTGCAACATTCCATTTGGTGATAACTTTTGCCACTCGAGGAGCAAGCTCACCTCTTCCACATCGACCATCTTTGGTCGTTCCACCTCCACCGCAACCACCCCCACAATTCTTGTGACAACCTCTTGTCAATAGACCCAACCACACATCCAATAGAGATCATCCATCCATCCATATGATTTCCATATCCCAAAGGTACCCATAAATCTTTTGGTCACCCAAAAATCCCCAAAGGTACTCATAAATCCTTTGGTCACCAAAAAAGCCCCAATGCAATCCACTAAGCCCATTGGTCAAATGTAATGTATATATATATATATATATATATATATATATATATATATATATATATATATATATATATATATATATATATATATATATATATATATATATATATATATATATATATATATATATATATATATATATTTATATATATATATTTATTTATCAAAATCCAAAAACATCATTAAAATAACAAAAATACAAAAATATTGCATTACATTTCATATCATTGCATTATATAATCACTTGCATTAAGCATATCCATAATTGCATTTTGCATTCTAGAGTTGCTCATACATGTCTAGCACTAGGTATGTACACTAGCTATCGTTCAAAATCAACTTTATCAAAAACTCATTATTAACACTCTTCTACATTACAAATTATAATTTTTATATACATTTCCCACCTTTCGTATTTGTGTTTGTTTCCCTTCACCTAGTCATTTGTTATAAGGTGTCACTTGGGTTTTTGGTCACTCAACTATATCTAGTTTTCTTTTCAGATTGTGTAGAAATCTATCCTAATTTTTAGAAGGTATAGTATTTCTTTGATTGTACCTTGTATACGTCAAAATCCCAACACATTCTCATATTAATAAATCCAATTTTAGCACAAGGAAAGATGAAACCTACAAAGTGGTCCTTGTCACCTTAAGCAAAAAGTTTACCTTTCTCATCCCCCTATGTGCATGGTTAAAAAATATTTGGAATTGACAAAATTACAAGCTCCTCCCTACCCAAAGCAATAAAAATCCCTTACCCCATGCCAAATATGGGCAAGTATCCAAACAACAAAAAATACAAAAGAAAAAATCCCCAAAATAAAAAGTGGTTTTCACCACTAGAAAAAGCAAAAAGTAAAATAAATAGTGGTTCTCACCACTACCAAAATCCCTTGCTCACCAAATAAAAATGATCAAATCCTTGGAGCAATTCAAAAATAAAAGAAAAGAAGAGTGTAATGAACTTGAATCCCTAGAATTCTCAGCATTTGATAACCATAAGGTGATCTTCATTATAGGTTGGGTGGTATCAAGCCTACCTGGAAATGGCAGTATCCTTATGCATGATGATATGTCTATCATATTAGCAACCTCATTTTGGATAGACCAATTTTTTCTTGCGAATGAGCTAGATTTTGGTAGCCTGTATTACCTAATGTTCTAATCTAACTACGTACAAAACTTAGGATCATGATACTCGTAGGGTGATCTTTAGTAAGATGGGCTGCATAAATCTTGTTTGGCATTGGGGTAACTTTATGTGTTATCATAACAATGAAATCACATGCACACATAGGGATATTGAATATCTTGGTCATCCTAGAAGATTTATACCTTGCCAAAAAGTCTTGCATGGTTAATATACAACTTTTGACTAGGTTACTAAAGTGTTTGAGTCTCATGAAAATTTCAAGGATATTCTATAACATCTTACTATGCATTCCATGCCATACCATTTTATCACATGTTTTTCAGTTTGCATTTTCATAATCCATTACATAATATTATGATAATTTTAAAATGAATCGATGAATTTTGTACAGTCTATGGTGCTAGCATCTAGTGTGTCAAATAGTATTTATAATTCATCGATACAGATTAACAAATCATCCATTTCATTATGCATAAAAACATGTACATATCATCAACCAACATCATATTACCATACATGCATCCATAAAATCATCAATACAATAAACATAAACATTGCATATATCTAATAAAGAAGTAAGGAAGCACATGATGGCAATAGAAAATCTCATATATATGTGTGTGTGTATGGGGTAAAAGGATACATCATAATCTAAAAACTTCTCGTAGGCGACAATCAAGTGGGTCCTCAAACCTCACGCTCACAAAATCCAAAAATAACCACAGAGTATCAAAATCCATGGTCATGCAAGATCAACACCATGACTCTCACCACCACCCTCGATCGTTTCTCATTGAGAGCTCCTAAATCTACTACATCTAGCCCTATCTGATATCCTCAAAGATCTAGGAACCCCAATACTCATATAAAATTACCCTATACCACTCCTCATACTCTGTTGGGACCCACTAGTATAAGGACAAGCTGGTAAGCACCCTCTAAGGTGCACTACCTCATCCTCCAAATCCTATGTATACCAGATCCTCTTGATGATGAGCCTGGTAGTTACTTAGTAATTTCTAGAGCTATGTCATCTCCTCCCATAGCTTGACTACCTCACCACTACTATATACCCCATGGCTCGAGCTCCCTACTCTAACCTGTGACTAAAAAGTAGCTAACTCTACTGCCTGCCTCTCAATCACTAATGCCTACCTATCAATATTTTCTTGTGCAATCTACACTTATGCCTATAGGAGAGTCCTCTCCTCTGTGTACTCCCTCCACTCCTATATCCCTCTAATAAACTCACCCTATATCTCAACAATGGTGGCATCTCGTACTGCATATTGTGCCTATACTCCCTGCTCATCAAAACCATCCTCATCATAATCATCCTACTAACCCTCCATATCTATGTTATCCATCCACTCATCATATGTCTGGTGATGCACATTTCACTCACATAAGTCTTACTTCTCCTCATCTAGAGCCTCATCATGTCCCTCATATGCATCCTCCCTGTGAGCCTCCTCTATTGTTGTATCTATACCACCTCCTAGTGGTCCCTCCCCTCACCACTGGTGCATCACCCTCTAGGAGTCATACTATGTTGTGGTCCCTACATCATCTAGCTCATATATGCCCTCTATAGGATATACCTCCTCTCAAAATACCTCCACTATAGGCCAAGTAAGTATCATTTCATCCCCACGATGTTAATATATCATTGGCTCGTTAGGAAACCCCTGGTATAGCCCAAAATATTGCATCACTTGAGCATATGGGAAATACTCTCACTCAGTCCCATGTTGACCTACTAGCCATCTCCCTCATCGTACCCATCAAAGTTGCACCTCAACCTCAATCCATGCTAGACAATCCCTATATGGTCTCCAAGTAACCTCCTCTACTTTAAGTTGTGTAAATGACTACACATAATGATCCACCATACCTGCATAAGGATAGCTTTGATCCCTATCTTGGTATCACTGCAATAGGATCCCACATCCTATCTCCATATTTGCAAGTTGTGTCTACATCATCCAAGGTAGTCCCTACGATTTATCCAAAGCAATGTGCTACCATCCCCACACCTACAATAGAAAGTTGTAGCCCAATTCTTTCCACCCATGGAAATGGATCTCATAAAACTCATCATAAAGTTGTACCAATAAAGTAGTGCCCCATGCCATCACTAATAGCCTCTCTATGGTGCACTCCACTAGTGAAAATACCAACTCCAAAAGGTTCCAAGGAATTTTGGATCCAAACGAGGTTGGTAGTAACATGTTTAAGATAAGAATCATCAACAATTTATGTCCCATAGTCAAAACCTTGGCCTCATACCATAGATCCACTAGGATGCCTCCGCTAGGCAAGTCTCGTACTACCTCGCACCAGTCCTCTTTGAAGTATCTCTGCAAAATTGTATCTCTAAGATATCGATGAATAGACATAATATGATGCCCCTCTATCAGAATATGTAAAATTTTGTAGCTGTCCTCTAATGTCACTATCATCTTCTCAATTGGCAAGTGGAAGGTGTTGTTGCAAGGGTCCCATAGATCTATCAAAGTTGTCAGGTAGGTTTTATCTCCCATAACTAGCTCTAACCATGTCACTTGTTTGAGACCAATGGTTTCAAGAAATTTCTAGTCATCCTCTATCAGTAAGTCCCTACTAGTATAAAAGAGAGTTGGAAATTGATACTGGATATTGATCACTTGGCAGAGGCAAGCAAGCTCAAAAAAAAAATACAACAAAATTGTACAAAAACAATCCAAAAAAGGGACCTTTTTCTCCCAAAATCATGGCCGTACCACCCAGGGATAACCCCCAAATTGGAATTCTTCCCACCCAGGGATGGCCACTAGTGGTCGTCCCACCCAGGGACAACCCCCAAAAGTGCTCAAAATTGGCCTTCCCAGCCACCAAAAATAGGCAAAAAATCTCATAAAAATACAAAAAATGCAAAAAAATTATACAAAAACAAAAATTAAAGCACAAAATACTAAATTCTATCACTGATGAGATTCATTTATTGATATTTAGTGTTTTTCATTGGAAAACTAAAAAATTATTACATTTCCAAATTAAACAAAGTCTAGTAGCAAATTCAACCCTTACCCATCTCGCATCGGCTCCACTGCTCGTCGAGTATAGATACTAGATCATGGTGATTTTGGGATGGTTTCAGTAGTTCTACACTTTGAAAAATCACTTTCCTACTCCTCACCTCTCAATATGCCAAGTCAAAAGTGTGCAAATGAGCTCATTTTACCAATTTTGAGTTTAAAAAGACCTAGAATAAGCATGGTCTTCCTAGGTTAGTATGACCAGTAAATTTGGTGATCGTCCCACCCTAGGATGGCCATGAAATTTGTAGCCATCCCACCTTAGGACGACCACCAAAAAACACCAAAAAAATAGAATAAAAAACAAAGAAAAAAGCTTCAAAACCACCAAAAACATAACAAAACTAAAAATTCACATTGGGTACAAATTGAACCAAATTGTTCATTTAAGAATTGAAAATTCTCTACTTGAATTCCCAAGAAGGCCATTTTGGTCAGACCACTCCATGGGAATGAGGTATTCATTTCCTTTCTTCCATAAAATATCAACAAAACCATAAAAATATTAACAAAACTGATAAATTTTACAATGGGTAAAGCTGAAGGAACCCTAATCAAGTCATAGTGGTCAAGAAACTCATCATTTTCATCATTGGTACTTCTCTCATCAACTCGTAACTTGAGGGGGTAGTCATAATTACAAATTCATAATAAAAATCAACACTCAAACACTCAAAAGTGCAACTTGCATACATTCCAAAGAATCATTGCCAAAGATAAATTTCAAGCCCACGCTAGGGCATATAATTCAGCACCAATTCAATAAAACAAAGTATTTATATCCTTGAAGCCTTTGGACACTTATCCTAGAATAATCTTATAAGTGAAACAAGAAACCAATACCAAGTATGCCCTAAGCCCCAAATCCTATCCTTGTGGTGCGGTTGAAAGGTATACCAAAATCAAACCCTTCAAATAGGTCAAAAGTAAGGATTCCAAGAATGTATGCTTCTTCCACAATTGGAGCATCTAAAGTTGGTTAGGTTACTGAATAACCTTAATCATTTGATAGTTTAGTCATCTAGTTTAGGGCCCGTTCTATTTCTGGTTTGTACTCCTCATAAACTTCTTGAGGAGTCTCTGGGCGAGACCTATGAACCTGATCGAGTCCCACCGTGATCGCCACTGAAAGCATGAGATTCCGGAAATAAAAGAAACACTATGCACGAAACAAAGAAAAGAGATAAATTGGAAATAAAAGAGAGACGTATTAAAAAACAGCCCTATTTATTCAAATTTATTATCCTCGGTTACATGGATGTCTCCTCCCTTTTTAGGATCTAGGAGCGTTAAATATATCTTTGTTACAAACATGCACATTCATCTTCTTTTCACATGCCCACATGCAAAGTGGGCAGGCAAATGTACTACCGTCGCTGATGTTAATGAGTCCTTGCTTGCTGTTGTTTCTCCTGCGATCAAAGAAACAGTAAACGCGTTAATAGCACCTGCTACAAATAGAGAAAATTTGACAAAGGCTAGAAACTTTGCCAGAGGTCGACTGTTATTAAAACAGTAGGCCGATTCTAAATGATATTGCTTACAAGTTAATATTTCACTACGTTGCATGATAAGATTCTATAAGACGTATTGGAAAATACATTCGAACGTATTACATGATATATTCTAACGTAAAGTTTATTTAAACAATGTAAAACATAAGCTGTTTGAATACTTGTTAATTTTGTAGGATATATAAAAAAAAACATATATTACATTAACTAAAAATGTGCATGGGGTGCCCAAGCGGGCCGCCCCGTTAACGCTTAGTTTCGACGCCAATCCACTAGGAATGGGCTCGAAATCTAAGACTGTGTGTTGTCGAAAATTAATGGATATAGTGATCCACTGTCGAGTATGAAGGTCCGGCTTCACCTTCTGGAAAGCCACCAATAACCTCCCTTGTGAAAGAGATTACAGGTGCAGAAGACTGAATCCGAAAGGAATATGATCGGGTCTCTGGATGAGCAGCACTTCGTTGCGTTTCGAAAATGCTTCGTTGTCTTCTTTACATTGCATTGAGCTAGTTTTTATAGAGGATTTCGCCTCTGAAACATTAATGTCAAACCCTAAATCCATCGCTGAGATTTGACCCTTGTCAGATGATTTATGAGACATGGCTCGTACTGAGATTATCGCTAGGAACTTACATCAGTAGTTATGGAGCATGGCCTCGGACCGGATTTGTTGTTGAGACTGCTCGTCTCATTACTGCAGTTGGTGAAGTCCACCGTTTTTATGGACCTACGGGGTCTCTTTGAAAATGGCATGCAGGGATGCCACATGGCATGAATCGCTTGCCTTGATGGTAGGAATTTCGTGTTTGCCAGGCACGAAGGCAGGAGCCTATCGCAATATCGCAATGTCATGATATCGCGACACTAAATAGAAAGTAGGGCGCAGGGGGGGCACTTGTCACGATATCACGACTGTTGCGATATCGTGACTATCATGATATCACAATGTCACGGCTATCACGATATCGTGATATCACGACAGCGCGGTGTCGTGGCTGCACTTGTCACAATATCACAACTATTGCGATATCGCGACTGTCGTGATATCACGATGTCACGACTATCGTGATATCGCGACTATCATGATATCGTGACAGTGCGATGTCACGGCTGCTGCGATATCGTGACTGTCGTGATATCGTGACAGTGCGGTGTCGTGGCTATCATGATATCGTGACTATCAGGATATCACGACAGCGCGGTGTCACGGTTTCTGCGATATCGCGACTGTCATGATATCATGACTGTCGCAATATCGCGACAGCACGGTGTCGTGGCTGTCACGATATCACGATAGTCATGATATCATGACAGCGCGGTGCCACGGCTGTCACGATATCGTGATTTTCATGATATCGCGACAGTCACGATATCGCGATCGTCGCGATATCGAGACCGTGCGATATCATGAATGTCGTGATATCGCAACAGGCAGCACTTGTTTAAGGCCTGTTTGTAATTGAAGTTGCTTTTGCTTAAGGCTTAAGGCTTGTTTGTAGATTAAAGGCTTGTAAAAATGACCAACTTTGCTCTGCTCATTTTTTGACCTTTTAAACTGTTGTGTGAGTGGCTAGGACCACTGTTTGACCTCTAAGGGCTGCCCTGAAAGCTGTGTATGTCCATGCGATCAGTGTTTGTATTCACTTAATCGAATTGGTGTTGTTTTGGTGTGTACACTATGTTTTGCACAATGCATCTCAAAAAGGGAACCTATAGACACTAAAATCATGTCAATCCAAATTTTCTTTGCATGAAGTTTCTAGATTTTTTCTAAAAATACATATTTTTCTAAAAATCCAAATTTTGCATGCTTATATTTATCCAGTCCTCCGTAGTTGGCCCTTGCCAGTTGGATGCTCCTACATCACCCAAGTCATTCTAGAATAATCATCAATAAACAACATGAAATAATTCTCACCTTGTAAGATTTGTCCTTGTAGGGCTACATAGATCAGTGTGAATTAGCTCCAAAGGCTTGGATGAAGAGAATTCCTTTGATTTGAAACTTGATCTTATTTGCTTGCCATGCTGGCATTGTGCATAAATCGTGCTTGGGGGTTTGGATATCTTGGTCAAATCTATGACTGCCTATTTGTTGCTTATTTTTGCCATGTTTTCAAAGTTTAGGTGGCCCATTTTACTATGCCATAACTGATTCTCATCCTATTGTGATAAAAAACATTTTTCTCCCTTAATTTTGCTCAACATGTAGATATTGTTAGCAGATCTACAAGCATCTGCAATAAGCTTTCCTATCTTGGATTTTCTGATCACATCCATTTGGGTGAAATGTGAGTGTATGCCCTTGATAACATAGTTGACTCACACTTAGAATATTGTGCTTCAACCCTTCAACATATAACACATTCTCTATCCTTGATCTTCCATTATATAGACTCAAGGTTCCCTTTCCACCAATTTTGGTAGAAGCATTATCACCAATTTTCATTGTGCCTAAGGTTATGCGTGAATAGTTTCGAAATCCAGGTGAATAGTGTATTTATAAAAATTTGGCGAATAGTTTTGAAATCCAGGTGAATAGTGTCCAAACACATGTAGAAGGTTCACTATTATTAGGGGCAATGTTGGAAATTTAAACTTAAAATGATCAAATTATTATAAAATTGGGGCGAATCGACCCAAAAAAAATTTGCACCAAGAAATTTTTGGCTTATAGACTCTGGTCAAGGGTCCCAAATATTAGCCAATTCCAAATTTTGAATATCCTAATTTTATCCAATTTGGCTATAAATAGCCGCTATGCATAACCCTGATTATGCCTCCATTTATTTTTTTGAGAGAGAAATTTGCTTTTGTCACCTATCATATGGCTTGAACAACCACTATCAATATACCACTGGTTTTCTTCATTTTGCACATGAAGAGTTGTTTGTACCAACATAGACTTTTTATTTTCTTTTTCCTTTTTCTTTTTCCAAACTTTTGAGGACATATTATTTTGAACAGTACGACCTTCCTCCTTACTTGATTTCGAAGATTCAGAAAACACTGTTCTACACCATTTAGCTTTATGCCCAAAATTATCATATTTGTAACAAATGATATTGTAATCTGTGAGAGGTGCGAATGAATTGAAATTTCTCTTCGTTAAGACAAAATCATTTTTAGCATGGACAATGCAATGTACAACTTTATGACCAAATTTGTTACATGAAAAACAATGACCATGGAAGAAATATTGAAACCTGTTTGATTCCCTTGGAGGATATGGTCGCATGGTTCTCTAATTGTTGTTTCTATTATTGACTTTGGTCTACAATGATTCTTTGTTTTATTCCTTCTTGATGCTTCCACTTCTCAATAAATCAACATAGGTCTTGGGCTCTTGTTTACTTATTTTCTTTTATGCCTCTATTTATTTTGAGCTTGACTCCCCCTTTTGTTTCTTTTGACCTTCTTCAAAACCAAGTCCAGTATTTATAACCAAATATCTTTGTGCTTTGATAATGTCACCCACGATTTCTATGCTTTTATCAAACCTATGTAGCTTATCATTAGATTTTTCCACTACCTTCCTTAGAGAGACAACCTCGCATTCCAATTTTTCACATTCCAACACTTTTGCCTTTAACTGTTTAGTCATACCTTCCTCAATTTGCTTTACCTCTTCAATTTTAAATTTTAAGTCGATAAGCTCTTGCGAAAGCTTTGCCTTTGTCTCCTCATTCTCTTGTAATTGAATCTTCAATCTTGAGTTTTTATTTCTAAGCCTTTTCAACTATTCAAGAGCAACAAGTTCCTCTTCTATGTCCATTATGGTTTCCTCTTCATTTTCTAGAATTTTCTTCTTTTCTTGGATTTCAACAATAGTAGCATTTTATTTCACCTCCATGGCCATGTGTGTTCTTGTAATATCTTCCTTCAAGATGTTAGGCTTTCAAAAAGGAACCCGCTCTGATACCAATTAAAGAAACACACACTTATACTGAGATGGAGGGTGAATAGTATAAGATACAACTTTTCCTTCCAAATAATAACTGCAAAAAAAAGAATGCAATAAAAATCAAAGTACAAATCACCATACACACAAGAGACAAATATTTACATGGAAACACCCTCTCAAGATAAAACCATGAAAAAATATTGCTTATATTTTCTTCAACACAAATTTGTGGGCACCAAACCATAGGAGATACCAATCCCCTTGTTACAAGTTTGTGGGCACCAACCCATAGGAGACACCAATCCCCTTATACAAGTTCGTGGGAACCAACCCATAGGAGACACCAATATCATTCTACAAGTTTGTGGGCACCAACCCATAGGAGACACCAATACCCTTGAAGCACCAACCTCAGGTATGAAGGCACCAACCTTCTACTCACAATCTGGTCCAAAACTATGCTTAGGTTTTCTCCAAAATCTGATCTACAACTTTTCTCAGGTCTGCTCCAAAATTTGATCAATAACTCTCTTTTTCCTTTCTTGATTTAAATATCAAATCAAACACATTAAAACCCTTATCACTCATTTTAAACACATACACAATACAATTTAATTAAAAATAAATCCTTATATATCCCTTTTAAAACTTATAAAAATAAAACTTTATTAACAAAAAAATGACTCTTTATATCTCCCTTTAATCAAATTTAATTAAAAACTTTACCTTGCACAAAAAAACTTTAGACGATCATAGAAGTGATTTTAACCTCTGACCTTCAACACTGTAGTGCCCTAATGCTGGCTTGTGATCGACTAGGCTAACCCAATAGTTGACACTAAAGAAAAAAATATGTTATTTGAACCTTCCATACCTTGCACATCAATAACACAGCAAAAGCATGCAACCAAGGAGATTCAAACTTTAGACCTTTTGCATCACAACATCCTAACATAGGCTTTGTAGACACCAAAACAACACCAATCCGATTATGTGACTACAAACACTGATCGAGTTGACACACACAGCCCCCAGGGCAGCCCCTAGAGGTTAAACAATGGTCCTAACCACTCTCACAGTAGTTTTGGAAGGTCAGAGGTCAATTTGGCACCTTTCAGGCACTCTGCTCCATACTCGTTCCACCCAGGGATGATTACAAACTGGTATTCGTCCCACCCTGGGATGATTAGCAGTATTCACTCCTAGGTGGGGCGAATAGCAGGTTTGACGGGAAAAAGGTCAAACCTTGACAAATGGCAGCTCAGATCCACCACTTAACTCCTCCTTCAATGCATGGGAGTGCGAGTGAGCATTTTTGAGCTCAAAGAGGCAGTTATAGAGGCAGTCATGGAGCCCTTAATCAGGGAGGAATCTTCTCCCCCTGGAAAGGCATGATTGCCAAGTGGCGCCTCTGCATGCTCATACACAGAGACCATCAGGTCTATAAAATGGTGAGTCTTCTCACCCCAAAGATATACAGAGAAGGAGCATTTTGAGCAATGAAGTGCTGCCATTTTGCATACTCACTTTTGATTGTGCCTTTCACATCCTTGATCTCTCTTTTGGAAGGGAGGTCATTGGGTGGTTATTGGAAGCGCAATCCGGACCCCAAACCCAACATTTGGCCACAGTATCCCACCCAAATTTTCCGACAACACCCCACAAGAGGTTTTGGACCCATCCCAAGTGGATTGGTGCCAAAATCAGGCCCCAAACGGTGGGCGTCCTGCCCCCGGGCGCCCCCGCACTACTGCAGTCCTAATCGCCCCACCCCGGAGTGATTAGAAATCTGTAGCAGATTTCAGTTCTATTATTTTTGCATTTTATTCTAGGTTTCTTAGATAGGCTTGCATTCAAATTTCATGTAATTCTGAGCAGTTTTGATCATGTTTTTGTTATTTCTCGCTTTCGCTAACATGCAGGTAGCATCATCAAATTCTCGGTGATAGAGGCCGAATTGGCAAAATATGACCTTCTGGGTCTTTCCAAAATACCCCATTTTACCTAACCCCCAACTTTGTAGGTGATTTGGAGCCTCCCGGATGGGACATTTGGGACAGTGCTTTCTGACATTTTGTTGCAGGTCTAATCGTCCCACCCCGGAGCGATTAGAAATCCATGGCGAATTTTTTGACTGTTCTTTTTGCAGTGCCTTCCCGGTGATATTCTCATGCCTCTGTCAAGTTTTTAGCTTATTTAGATCTCTTTTAGTTGTCATTTTATTTATTTTTTTGCATGCACTAATCGTAGGCTCGGGGATTGCATGTTTCATTTCATCCGTAGGTGCTACTGATTGTTTTCTGTTTCCTTGAACATAGGATCTCGACACCGGAGGAGCAGCAAAGAATCAAAGACCCTTTCATGCAAGCGATGGCAATGTTTGGTCCACCCATTTTACATGTGGGCACGTGAAAGAAGGCATACCACCCATGGTGTAATAAAACCTTATTTAACGCTCCTAGCCCCTGAAAAGGGAGGAGACATGTTGTAACCGAGCTTTAAAGCAAATTAATAAAAAGGGTTGTATTCCATATTTGCTTTCTATCTGGTTTCAATTCGTTTATGTTTCTCTCCTTTCATGCATTTTCAATTCATAGGATTTAGCGTTATCTTTGGCTTCGCTTGCATCGCACTTGGTGTTTCCTTTTTGCTTTCGTATCCTCATGCTTTCAGTGGCGATCATGGTGGGACCCTGTCCTCTATTTTTGAGATCAAACTTCTGATCAAAAATTGCTTGTTTTTGCTTGCAGGTACCAAGTTTTCAAATGTTGGATTGTTGTTCGTTCCAGTCTGTGATGAGTACAGAGCTGGAATTCATCTTATCCAGGGATGAATGGGCATTCACCCCACCCTGTGATGAATACAGTTCTGTTATTCATCCCACCCAGGGATGAATAGCTCTCTATGCACTTTCAGGGTAGAAACTCAGAGGCATCCGATTTGGGCAGAGAAGAGGTAGGGGTCCTAAACACCTTCTGTCATTTTTTGCTTTCTGTTTTCTATTTTCTGGTTATTTGCTTGCATAGGAGAGTTTTTAATGCTTGTTTTCTTCATTTATGCAAATTAAAAAGAACCCCACACACCACGTGGTAATTTAAACTACAAGGAGTTGGTCGTAAAACCCCAACCCTTGATCAAGACCAATGGTGGATTTCATCACCACCTTGGCTTGAATTTTTGCATCCATAACCTCGATCGCTACTATTGCTAGACGTAAATCCTGACGAAAGTTGACCGAGTGTAGTTAGGGTGATTCCCAGTGCATGAGGATAAGTCTTCTATGGTAGGTGTCAAAAATAGGGTGATCCCCCTTCCGTACCGCCTATGTTCCATGTACCATTCTGCTCTCGCGTACCAATAGTTTCCCTCACGTAAGGGCGGGTATATTGAGAGGTTTGGTATAATGGCCTGGCAGTGGTATATCGAAGGGGCGACCATTTTGGGAGACATAAGAGCCATCATATTGCATATACAACAACACGTTCTTTACAAAGCTTTCAAAACAAAAATCAAAACACACTAAACCAGATTTAGGGCACACCTTTAATCTATAAATGAGATAATCACTTCTTTGATTGTGTGGCTCTTGTTTGTTTAGTGTAGAATAAAAAAAAAAATCATAAAAAAAAGATAAAAATCTACATAGCTTGTAGAGAGACACCACCATGGTGTACACCCGTAGCCAAGCCCAATCACGGGTAGGAGCTACGAAGAGTGTACAAGGGGGCACAAGTCACCTCCGCTATAGCCCCAAGGACTTGGTCATACCACCTTGGCGGCCCGACCCACAAGATAGTCCACATCATGCCATTTCAGAATGGGACTATAGAGGCACCCCTTCGAGGGGCACTCCCATTCAACATAGACCCTTTCAGGAGGAGTCCCTACATGTGGCACTCAATATAAATGGGAAGGCTCCCTTAGATGCTCGGTATGAGTGGCCACCATGCAATGAAGTGCTAGAATAACATAGGGTCCATAAGGAGAGGCCACATGATTATGTCATCCCTCCTCTACCCCTCATCACTGTTAGGAATAACAAGCCAAATCCAGAGCACAAGGCTCTTCAGACAGGGTGAGCCAACTCTGCCCGCCCCTTTCACATATACGAAAGGGAGCATGAGGAAGACCATTACATTCCTCAAGAGCAATACACAACACGGGAGCAATGCGCCTCCGCACCTGCTATCTATCAGAATCACCTACTGAGGCCAGAACCTCGGGTGAATGCCACCAACCTCGATAGAGGAAAGTGACCTATAGAGATCTCGGATCATCATGACCGAGATAAATACGTAGGAGAGGCATCTAGGCCCCCTAGACCTAAGACGATGGAACAAATTGACTTGGCATTTGCCAAACATGCCACCCACCAAGCGCAAATCACGCAGCTTGAGCAAGACCAACAATAGTTGGAGCACCTGTATCACCTTAGCAAAGAGCGCATTCGACGTCAAACAGATGAGCTACTCCATAACACTATGCCTGAGAGGGTTCCAACCCCTCGCACCCAAAGAGTAGAACTATATGAGAGGCGCAACCCCTTGGTGCGAGATAGGTCCCCATGACCTTACCAAGTGTTGCCTCCGAGACCTCCTAGACCTGAGCGAGAGGCCACTCCCAGGAACAATGATGGGCACCCTCCATGGGGACCCACCCATGTTTATAGGTCTCACCCAGAAACTCCTCAAGAAGCCTATGAGGAGTATGAGCAAGAAGAAGAGCAGGCTGAAATGCCCTACCAAGGCAGAGGGGGTGCTATCCGGCCACCCCTCCATAGGCCTCAAGTTTCCCACAACCCACAATGGGAACTAACCAAGGAGGAAGAGATCAAATCTTTCGATGCATATAAAGCGCTGCTAGAGCGCTTAGAGTCTATGGAGACCAAGACTTCTGGGCCCCAAAAGCCCACTTTATGCCAACTCCGTAGTCACCTAGTGCATCCGTCAGTGCCAGCACCCCCATACCCTGAACACTTTAAGCTACCCCAGTTGGCAATATTTAGAGGTGAGGAGGATGCCCAAGAGCACGTGACTAGATTCCTGAGCCAATGCTTTGGCATTCAGGACAATGATGCTTTGTTGTTAAGAACATTTATAACCACATTCGCAGGCCCTACCTCGGATTGGTTCACTCAATTGCCAAAGCACAACATCAGTAACTTAGATCAGCTAGTGGACGCGTTCCTCGAGCACTTCACCTTCAACACCAAGAAGAAGGCATCACTAAGCGACCTAGCCAGCCTCAGGCAGTATGAGGAAGAAACCATGGTGGCCTATGGAAATCGATGGAGGACATTGCTTTCAAAGCTGCCCTACCTCCCTCCTATGGCCGACCTTACCCAAATGTTCTCAAAGAGCTGTTTGAGATCGATCTCCATGCTATTGCAGTTGCAGCAATATGCCACTTTAGAGGAAGCTCTGGTGCAAGCCAGAATCATTGAGGAGATCAAGATTCAGGATGGCGAGATTGCCAAGCCAAAGAAGAAAGAATGGTCTAAGAATGCCAAGATAGGGACCATGCAACCAAAACCCGCTATGGTCAATCAGGTTGCTATAAACATACCTAAGCCTGCACAAGCAACACAACCCCAAAAGGCTAACTATCAGGTGGTCCCTCTTGATAGTTATGAAAGGGAAAATCATCGACAAGATCAAAATTAGTAGTGTCACCCTAGGCGACAATTCACACCCTTCATAGAGTCTAAAGACTCTTTGTTTGACCGTTTGACCATGGTAAACTTGATGAACTTCCTAGAGAGTCGACCTGTAGACCCCAACGCATCGAAACCCAAAGGTTATAGGGAAGACTTGTACTGTAAGTTTCATCGATATAAGGGACATGACCTCTATGCATGTTGGAAGTTTAAAAGCTTCGTGCAAGACCTAATCGACAACAAGATGCTAGTGGTAGATAATCTAGTAGCGCCAAACAACCAATAGATGGAGGTCTTCAAAGACCCCCTGCCTACCCATGATGCATAGGCAAAGACCCTACAAGTCAATGAGGTGACATAGAACTACCCCATGCAGGGGTATGTAGGGATGATCAGTATAGTGACTCGAAACAAAAGGTACCCGAGCACAGCTGCCCCCACGATGGCTACAGGAGAGGTGCCAACAATGTCACAACTGCAACAACACCCTACGCAACCTCCTCCGCCTAGACCAGTGGCCACAATTCGGACCAAACTCACCCAGAGTTTGAGGACCACGTCGGCTAGGCTCTCCATTTATGAGCTCATACAACAATCATCGCCCCATCGGGAAGCTCTAATGGAGATACTTAAAGCCATCGAGTTGCAGCCCCATGAAGCAAACTCTTTCAACAACTTTGTAGGACATGTCAAACGATGCACCGAGCCAGTTATCACCTTTAGAGAGGACGAATTGAAATCAGTGACTGGTGACATGGCGGATCCACCCCTGCACGTCATTGCATGGGTCAACGGGATTCCGTATAAGAGGGTGTTGGTGGACACTGGCTCATCCAGTAATATCATTACAACAGTGGCATTGAAACATTTGAAGTTGCCAGCATCTCACATCGTGGCCTCCACCTACACTCTGCGAGCATTCAATGATGCGATATGCTCGACAGTTGGCACGATTGTCCTACCCATCCAAGTGGGACAAAAGACTATTCCTACATTGTGCCACATCTTGGAGGGTGAGATGGCTTATAACATTTTGTTGGGCCGACCATGGATCAGGGACATGAAGTGTGTCCCTTCAATAGCCCACCAATGCTTAAAGTATACATTCGAAGGGCAAGTGCATGTAGTCCCGACGGACTTAGAACCCTTCAAGTATTGCAATGCGGTGCAGCTGATGCCGCAATCGACCCTTCCATCAACACATTTGGATTTTTAGTTGAATCCATCTAAATAGGGTCCGATTTCGCATGCATCCCCATTGTTAAGTCCATCAAATCCCCATTCGGGTCCATCTTCATCATCTAGTCCTTCACCAATGATGCCACCTACGGTGGCCACACCAAAGGACAATGGGAAGAAACCCCTGGAAGAGGCACCACCATCAGTCTCAACCATCTCTACCGAAGAGATGCCTAGCCGAGTGGAAGTCGAGGTGCCTAGTTCACCTAACATGGAGTGGACTCAGGAAGAACTCCCATTCCCTCCTCCTCAACCACCAACAATCACTATTGAGATGGCCAACACGGGCCTGGGGGAGTATCTGGTGCACAACATTGTAGCAACACCCGCACTGGAGTCCATGCAGGACATGGGGAGACCTCGCCTCCCCATAGGCACTATTGTTCCTCTAGGCTACCCGCCAAACCAGAAAAACTTTGTATATGGGGGCCTTGATAATGGCATTGAACCTTACATGCAAGAAGATGAAGATGAAGAGCCTGTCATTGAGGACGTCAACTATTTGTCCAACCTAGACTTCACTTTAAGATATCTTGGCCAATGCAATTGGCATGGATATGGGTTGGGCAGATATGAGCAAGGAGTGCACGTTCTTTGCCAACCAAGATATCAGATGCCATACGACAAATCAGGAGTAGGGTTCAACCACCCCCTACCCCTGGACATCTTGGTAGAGAACATGCAAGGCCTAGGGATAGGCAACAAGGATGGGTTGGCATTAGATCCATATGCCAACCCCAACACAACATATACATTGGGGGATTACCTCCCATTGTTGATGACCAACCTTGTTGACCTCAACAACCCCTTCCCTCTAACCGAGAAAGGAGAAAGTTTGAGAACTCACCTACAAAGGGGAAATAGACAAGGTCAGGAAGGATCTTCGAAAGACGAGTCAGAGTATGAGGTAGCACCATGGGACCCTTTCGAATCGGATAGCAATCACTCACAAGTGACCCCCATGGATGACTACCAAGAAAGCCTCTTGGCAATGTTCCCTTTGGATGCTCCAATCGAGCAAGTACCACCCCAAGAAAATCAGGTCCCCCCGTAGAGAGCGAAACAACCCCGATGGGACCATATCAATTTGCTCGAGCAGGACGAGCCTCAAATATCGCAAATAGTTGTTGGAACCAATGAAGGCCTTTGGATCTCCGATAGTGATTATGAAGATGAAACTGAGATGGCCTATCTCAATCATATGCGACAACAACAATACCCCATGGACATTGATGACATGTTTGAACAACTAAACATAGGGCCAAGGCATAGGTGGCACCTAAACCCAACACAATTGGACCAAGTGCTGCATCCACCACTTTGGGCATACAGAGAGCACCTTCCGCCCAGAGACCCTATAGCGATATCAGTGCCAAGGGTAGACCCTGTCCTCCTCTCCGCACATAGGGCTGATCCATTCATGCCAATACCTCCAGAGCCAGATCCGTAGCACATAACACACCAGATAATGGAGACCAAAATCATTTCATCAACATGATCTCCATTGACTTAACCGCCCCCATCCACAATCCAACCGATCCAACAAAGTCATTGTATCTAGACATAGATGCCATAGACTAGGATCACGTCAATTCACCACCATCCCCATCAGAGTACTGGCCTTGCGGTGAGATGCTTCATTTCACCCCAGGACCAACTCAGGATATCTTCCATGCTGAAGAGGAACCCGACGTTCCTAATGTAGATCTAAATTCAGCGAATGATATCCACTTGATCCCAACTCCACACCAGTTGGAGGATGGATCCCACATGTCGATCGAGGAGATGACTGACGTAGACATCGGCTCTGATCCAATGAATCCATAGATAATCAAGTTGGGGGTAAGTCTATCCCCCGAAGAGCAAGCCGACTACATTGCCCTTCTCAAAGAAAAGAAGGAGGTTTTTGCATGGTCCTACAAAGACATGCCAGGGCTAGATCCATAGCTAGTCATGCATAATCTAACGCTTGATCCGACAGTCAAGCCAGTTAAGCAAAAACTATGCAAGATGCACCCAACAGTAGCCTTGATGGTCAAAGATGAATTACAAAAGTTGTTGGATGCACAGTTTGTCATCTACATGGATTACCCACCATGGCTGTCCAACATGGTGCCCATCAAAAATCCTGATGGGAGGATTCGCATATGCACTAATTTTCGAGATCTAAACAAAGCGAGTCCTAAGGATGATTTCCCCTTGCCTAGCATCGATGCATTGGTAGATGCTACAGCGGGCCACGAAATGCTTTCCCTCATGGATGGTTTCTCGGGATACAATCAAATTCGTATCAATCTCGAGGACCAACTAAAAATGGCGTTCACAATGCCTTGGGGGACATTTTGTTATAAGGTCATGCCCTTTGGCCTTAAAAATGCTGGCGCCACCTACCAACGTGCCATGACATACATCTTCCATGATCACATGCATAAAACTTTGGAAGATTACATGGATGATTTGTTGGCCAAATCTCTTTTGCCCCAGATCATCTCGATGACTTAAGCAAGATCCTCGATCGCCTCATCGAACATAAAGTCAAACTAAACCCCAAGAAGTGCGTATTTGGCATCACATCTAGAAAACTCTTGGGTTTCATAGTCTCAAAGTGAGGCATCGAGGTAGACCCAAATAAAGTCAAGGCAATCCTTGAAATGCTTCCCCCAACTACCATCAAGCAGCTCAAAAGCCTGTAGGGAAAGGTCACATCAATCAAGCACTTCATAGCGCAGCTATCTGACAAGTGTCGACCCATGAATAAATTATTGCACAAGGGGGTAGCATTTCATTGGGATGACGAGTGCTAGTCAACCTTCAATGATATTAAATAATACTTGGCTTCACCACTAGTATTGGCACCACCTAGACCAGGAGTGTCATTCTACTTATACATCTCAGCTACTGAGGTGGCACTGGGTGCCATGCTAGCCTAGAAAAATGAACTACACAAAGAATAGG
Source organism: Wollemia nobilis (assembly GCA_028583015.1). Classification (NCBI taxonomy): domain Eukaryota; kingdom Viridiplantae; phylum Streptophyta; class Pinopsida; order Araucariales; family Araucariaceae; genus Wollemia; species Wollemia nobilis. The sequence continues at coordinate 1,514,658 of JAQPPZ010016856.1, read as the reverse complement.
CTACTTACTATCTTAGCCGCACCTTGGTCAGTTATGAACTTAACTATGCATACGTTGAGAAGCTCTTCTTGGCAGTGGTGTTTGCTACCAAAAAGCTATGCCATTACATGCTGAGCAACATGACGTATGTTGTGTCTAAGGAGAATCCATTGCGATACATGATGAGTCATACTTATCATAGTAGCCGCATGACAAAATGGATCATGTTGTTGATGGAGTTTGACATCGAGTTTATTGGATAGAAATCCATCAAAGGTCAAGTCATCATCGATCAACTAGCAGAGGCTCCTCTCGAAGATGATCAGCCTCTGACCATAGAGCTACCCGATGATGGGGTCTTCCATGTCTCAGAATCGCCAGATTCTGATGAGCCTGAGTCACAAGCCGACATAACCCTATTTTTTGATGGTTCTAAATGTGAGCAAGGGGGTGGCATGGGAATTGTATTCTTCACACCGCAAGGGGCTCCAATGCCTCTATCATTTAAACTAGATTTCCCGTGCACCAACAACAATGCCGAATACGAAGCCTTGCTCATAGGTCTTCAGACAACAATCACCATGAACATCAAACGTTTGAACATCTTTGGTGATTCACTGTTAATTTTCAACCAAGTCAAAGGGGTATTCCAATGTAAATGCCCAGTTCTATGTAGGCCTACAAAGCCCTTGTGGACAAATTCTTGGCAAATCTTGAATGGTACGACATCGAGGCACTCCCTCGATCATCGAATCATTTTGCGGACACTATGGCCTCCTTGGGGTCACTAATCCCGCAAGACATTTCTGGTGATATGACAACCATTCAAGTCAAAACACTATCGCAATCCATGATGGAGCATGCAAGCTCTGACTTAACGCTAGGAATCCACCTGATCCAGATTGAACCATCCCTGAACAAGTTCTCTCGAATCCATGATTGTCTGAATCATGCCAACTGGGGGTCCTTATTCTCCCCTACTCCCCTTAATAGCAACACAATACTATTCTTACAAGTTCTTTCCTGCTCAGCTTTTGCTAGGGATGAACTTCAAGAGGGATTGGTTGTTCATACCATCGAGGTTTTTGATCAGCAGGATTGGTACACACCCATAAGAGATTACCTCAAGTTAGGTAACCTCCCACTTGGATTGACACATGCCACAAAAAGATCATTCAAATAGAAAGCGGCTAAACATGTCTTGCTAGGAGACATTTTGTACCATCACAGCTATGAAGGAATCCTCCTTCATTGCTTGGACCAATAGGAGTCCACTTGGGTGATCACCCAAGCGCACGATGGTACATGCGGTGGCCACTTCAGCGGTATGGCCATCGCAAAGCGCATTCTTCGCATGGGCTATTATTGGCCATCTTTAGAGCAAGATTGTTGCGCATATGTAAGGAAGTGCGTGAAGTGTCAACACCATGCTAATTTGACACACGTACCTTCTCAGGCCTTGCAGCCGATCCAATCAGCTTGGCCATTTTCGTAGTGGGGCTTAGATCTAATCGAAAAGATCTCCCCTGCATCGTCGGGTCATCACACATTCATCATAACGGCCATAGAGTACTTCACCAAGTGGGTGGAAGCAATTTCGCTAACCTCTACGACTGGACCCCGCATTGCGGAGTTTATTTTACATAACATCATATGTCATTTTGGTATTCCATCCAAGATAATCTTGGATAATGGGACGTCATTCAAGAACAAAGACGTGCATGCTTTGACCACAAAGTACAAAATTTAGCATAGTTTTTTGACACCCTATTATCCGTAAGCAAATGGGCAAGCAGAGGCATCAAACAAAATGCTAGTTGCCATCCTCAAAAATATAGTCATAGATAGTCATAAGGATTGGCACATTCAAATCCCACTTGCTCTATGGGCTTATCGCACTAGCATCCGGATGCCCACTGGGGCAACTCCATTTTCGCTGGTGTATGGCTCCGAGGCAGTCATGCCTCTCGAGTTGGAAATTCCTTCCCTACGCATATCAATGCAAGAGTTCATCGATGATGACACTACATGGTAGGCCCAGTTAGACCAACTTACGTTACTCGATGAATGACACGTTAATGCTCTCGAGCATTTACGTATCTATCAAGAGCGACTTAAGAAAGCATACAACATGAAAGTTCACCTAAGGGATTTTTAGGTCGGTGACCTGGTCTTAAAAGAGAACCAGCAAAACTCTAACTTGCCGCCCCATCTAAGGGACAAGTTCATGGCAAACTGGTTAGGTCCGTATGTGATTGATAGTAAAATAGGACCTGGAACATACCGGCTAGCCTCTCTTGATGGAATCAAGGAACTAGAACCCTTGAACATCAGTCATTTGAGGCCATTCCATATTTAAAAGAGCCATAGCCCAAACCAAAAGCTCCAAGGATACCCATTATCACTTGGTCAATCCCAAAATGCCCCAAAGGTGCCCATTACCCCTTTGGTCAAACCAAAAAGCTCCAAGGATTCCCATAATCGCTTGGTCAATCCCAAAATGCCCCAAAGGTGCCCATTACCCCTTTTGTCAAACCAAAAAGCTCCAAGGATTCCCATAATCGCTTGGTCAATCCTAAAATGCCCCAAAGGTGCCCATAATCCCTTTGGTCAAAACCTCCAAGGATCCGAAAGAATCACTTGGTCCACCCTCACGCGGAATGAACCAACCATAAAGAACATTAAAAAACAAACAAAAACAAAAGATAATCAAAAATAACAAAAAAAACTGCATCTCACTCCCATGCATACTCTTACAAATCAAAACACAAAATATATATATATATATAGCTGCATCAGACATCGCATACATACATTGCACATTTGTTGATCATACAAGTCAAAGGTACCATAGACTGTAATTACGGGCAATTCCATCATTCTCCATATTTGTTCCACTTTGAAAATAATGCAGCAAACATAAACACCATACATATTTTTCACCACATCATAGTCAGTTGTCTTCTAATGTATCTAGAGTTTTCGTCATTCAGCTGTCATTAGATTTCTAGCCAAATACTGTACAAAGTCAGACAGATTTTACAAAGGTAGAGTTCTACTTGGATCACACCTCGTTACGTAGCATCCCGACACAAGTTAAAACACATAAAAATTCCCAAGTTGTGTGAACGAAAGATGAAACCTGCAAAGCAATCCAGGATACCATCTAGTGAAAAGGTTATCTTGCTCATCCCCTGTGCGAATGACCCCAAGAATGCTGAGAGTTGGCAAAAGGACAAGCATCTTCCCTACCCAATTCCCCAAGAATCCCAAGTTCTCAAAAAGTTGCAAACATCAAAAAATTTTTTTTTGCAAAAGTCAAAACTCCAAAATTTGACATCAAAACCAAAGTGCATACATCAAAAGGCACAAGCAATAGTGATTCTCATCACTCAATATTCAAATCCCTTGCTCAAAAGAAAAAACAAAAATAAATAGTGATTTTTATCACTATAGACGAGCAAGTATCCCAATACAATTGAAGAAAAGAAGGGAGTCGAACTTGAATCCTTGGAACTCTCAGCATTCAGAAGGTCATGAGGTGAACCTCAGTACCGGTTTGGTGGATAGCCTATCGGTCACTGGTGGCAAAACCTCTCGCATGACGATATATCTGTCACATTAAATTGTGTGCAGATCAATGTTTGCATGTGGATGAGCTAGCTCATGGTATCCTAGATAGCACCATAGATTAATCTGACTAAATACAACAAAGGAGTTAGTGGAGCTAATTAGGGGATCCTCAATACAGGTTTGGTTGACAACCTATCTGGCACTGGTGGTATCCTGACAAATACCACATAAACGAATTCAATTGCACACACAGGGATGTGAAATAACTTGGTCAAACTCAAGTCTGATTCGTACCTTGTTCAAAAAATCTTGTGAGATAAATGTACAGTCTTGGCTAGTTAGTTAACACATCTGAATCTCAGAAAACCTTAACTACATTTTAAAACAACTGGTACATTTCATTACTTACATCAACATCAAAAAATATGAAAAATCCCAAAACAAAATTCATACATGCAAAGTCATTCCATAAAGCCATCACATAAGTACAAAAAGCCAGTAAATCTTGTACAGTCTATGGTGCCATCAACGAGTTATCAACAACTCATTTCATTCATTCCATATGCATACATCATATAATTAGAAACATCGCATTCATAATACCACATGCATACATCATCATAAATAAATGTGCATAAACAGAAAAAATAAATCATGACAAGTGTATAACCAAAAAGAAAAGTCATGTATATATATATCATCAAAATGCCCATAGGCTACAATAAACCGGTCCTCTGACCTCACAAAAAAGCAAAAGTTCAAAAACCCGCAAGCCTAGGGCATCGGCCACCATGATCACGCAGGATCGGTGCGACGAGAACTACCCCCCATGGTGTGGGTCCTATGCGACCTCTCAGGGCGGTTGTTGCTAGCCCCCACATCATGCCCACTAGCGCCCCCCTCATCCAACTACCTATGATGAGATGATGTCGACTGCTCAATATCATTGTCTCTCATCCGATGCAAAGACCCACCTCTAGGGAGCTCAGGTAACCACCCATCGAGGTGGATAATCTCTCCCTCCAAATCCATCCGATGTCAAAACCAATCCACCTCCCATCGATGGTACATAACCACTACATCCTCACGTTGCACCAACTGAGTTCATAGGAGATCCCTCTCCCACGTAGCATCTGTGTCCCCATCCCATCGATGGTACGTAACAAATGCGTTCTCCCACTCAGCCAATTGAGTCCGTAGGAGATCCCTCTCCCAAACCTCAAAGAGTCCTAGGAGATCCCTCTCCTGCAAAGCCTCCCCAAGCTCCTCATCCCATCTCCAAAGTAGCTCCTCCAATCATGCTATCTCAGCGTGATCCCTCACCTCCACACCCTCCGGGATAGCCTGGTGCATAGGCGTATCCGGGACTATGGGCTGCTCCAGCTCCCACTGCTCTGGGACGTCCTGCGTATCCGGCTACTCTAGAATCCCAAAATCATCCCCCCCAAAGCTGTCAACCTCTACCATGTCTGCGTCCTCCAAAGGAACCCCCAAACCTCTCCTGGTGCCTCTCCACCCTCCCCGCCTACTACTATTGCATCTGCCCCTCCTAGAGGCCCCTCTCCCCACCACCACCATAGCGTCCACCACTGCTCATACTCAGTAGTAGCCCCAATGTCATCCATGTCTGGGATGTCAATCATGGTATTCACCTCCTCCCCTAGCGATGCGATGATCGGCCAGGCTAGAGTCCTCTCGTCACCCCGACGTCGATAGATCAAGGGCTCACCAAGAAACCCCTGGTGCACCCCAAACTGTCGCATCACTCGGATATATGAGAAATACTCCTGCTCGGTCCCATGCCACCCGATCAGCCATCTCCCCCTACGCACCCATCGGAGCCACTCTCCAGCCTCAGGCCAGGCTAGACAGTCCTGGTATGGGCGCTAGAACACCTCCCCTAGAGCAAGCCGAGTGAAGGCATCGACATAGTGCCCTATGACACCTGCCCATCATCGACTCTACCCTTGCTCCTCAGACCACCGCCATAGTGCCACATACCCTATCTCTCTATCAACCATCTCTGCCCGAGTCATCCATGACAACCCCATCGGCCTCTCCATAGCTATGTGCTACCATCCCCAGCACTGCAACAAATAGCTGCAACCAATACCCTTCCACCTCTAGTAGCGGACCTCGTATAGCTCATCATAGAGCTACGCCAGCAGTGTCTGACCCCATCTCATAATCAGGGGCTCTAAAGTCGGACACTCCACCAGTCTGAAGACCACCTCCAATAGGTTCCAAGGGAACCTCGCACCTGATGAGTCGAGCAACAACATGTTGGAAATGAGGGTCATCAGTAATGCATGCCTCACTCCCAACATGCCCCTCTCTAGCCACCACCGCACCAAGATGCCACCAATCTGGCAGTCACCCTCTGCCCTCTCCACCGGGCTATCCACACCCACCTCCGTCCCATGCCCGAAGCATCATGTCAGCACTATCATCCGCTGATCACGTGGCGTAGTCCTAATCGAAGCCTGTCTATCGGAATCCGTAGAATCCGATAGACGTCCTCGAGAGTCACTATCATCTCCCCTGTTGGGAGATGGAAGGTATTGGTGCGGGGATCCCACAAGTTGATCAGGGTCATCAGATAGGCCCGATCCCCCACCACAAGCTCTAATCGCGTCACCTGCTTGAGCCCAAGGGCATCAAGCCACTCCCAGTCAGCCACAGTCAGTGCCTCCCATGCTTTAGAGAACACCGTCGGCACATGGTACCGACTCTTCACAACCTGCAAAAGAAAACAAAACAAAAACATAAAAACATAACAAAAAAAAAACATGGTTTTCACTAGGGTTTCAATCTAAGTTCTAACAAATCCATACAAAGCACAAATTCACACAAATACAAAAAAAAAAATTTTTTTTAACTAGGTTTCATTTTTAAAATCGAAAACAAAATAAAAGAAAAATTGGTTTTAAATTATAGATGAATCATTTTTTGTGACTCATGTTTGTTTTGACTTGACCTCCTCCTCCTCACAACTCCAAATTGCAGAAAAATCGAATGCAAATGAGCCCAAAACCTAGTTTTGGCCCTTAAATAGGCTTTTAGGCCTGTAATCGTTCCACCCTAGGATGATTACAAAATGGTATTCATCCCACCTAGGGACGATTATAGAGCAAAAATTTCAAAAACAACAAAAAAATGCACCAAAATGCACAAAAACAAGCAATAAAATTGTCCAATAAGAGTGCTTTTGCACTGACATTCTTGGCATGCAAAATAGACATCGGGGTCACAAATCCTCACTATCCTACTCCCTAAGAAGGCTACCATAGCTAGAATGCTCCACGGGAGGACGAATTTTTGAGAATTTCATCCCCAAACGACGTCCCAAAAAGGGTCCAAACCCACCCAAAAATAGCAATAACATTTCCGAACAAGGCGCCTTTGGCTTCTTGGCATGCAAAATAGACGTCGGGGTCACAAATCCTCACTATCCTACTCCCTAAGAAGGCTACCATAGCTAGACCACTCCACGGGAGGATGAATTTTCAAGAATTTCATCCCCAAATGGCGTCCCAAAAAGGGTTAACACCCACCCAAAAATAGGTCAAAATGTTGGGAAACTGCATAAGCATTCAAGGCAAAACAACTGAAGGCACCCTTACCATAAGTCATCTTGGGTCAAGCGACTCGTCGCTTTTCTCATGTCGGTCATTCCCTCATCGATTCGTCGCTTGAGGGGGTAGTCACACTTAGTCACCAATCAACAAATACACACCCAATCAAGGAAATGGCATGCATTCAAAGAATCATTGACAAAGATAATCATGCCCCTGCTTGGGGCAGCAAACAAGCAATAATCACAAGTTGATCAAACACTTGGCATTTGTGAATCATGAGCTCAAGGTTCCCACAGACAAAAGGTTGCGCCCTTTGCCTATTCATGACTGAACAATGTCCAAGATCAAGTAACACCTCACCGAAAAAGGTTAACACTTGAATTAAGTTCCTTAGCTCGTCAGAAGCAAGGATTCAAGAATGCATGCCCTTTCCATACTTGGGGCATCAAAATTTGGTTAGGTCACTGAGAAACCCTAATCATTAGTGCTTTGGTTATCTATTTTTGCTCAGCATTGTGCCACGCACAGCGCATCCCAAAAAGGGGCATCTATAGACACCAAAATAGCACCAATCCGATTATGTGACTACAAACACTGATCGAGTTGACACACACAGCCCCTAGGGCAGCCCCCAGAGGTTAAACAGTGGTCCTAACCACTCTCACAGTAGTTTTGGAAGGTCAGAGGTCAATTTGGCACCTTTCAGGCACTCTGCTCCATACTCGTTCCACCCAGGGACGATTACAAACTGGTATTCGTCCCACCCTGGGACGATTAGCAGTATTCGCTCCTGGGTGGGGCGAATAGCAGGTTTGACGGGAAAAAGGTCAAACCTTGACAAATGGCAGCTCAGATCCACCACTTAACTCCTCCTTCAATGCATGGAGTGCGAGTGAGCATTTTTGAGCTCAAAGAGGCAGTTATAGAGGCAATCATGGAGCCCTTAATCAGGAGGAATCTTCTCCCCCCTGGAAAGGCATGATTGCCAAGTGGCGCCTTTGCATGCTCATACACAGAGACCATCAGGTCTATAAAATGGTGAGTCTTCTCACCCCAAAGATATACAGATAAGGAGCATTTTGAGCAACGAAGTGCTGCCATTTTGCATACTCACTTTTGATTGTGCCTTTCACATCCTTGATCTCTCTTTTGGAAGGGAGGTCATTGGGTGGTTATTGGAAGCACAATCCTGAACCCCAAACCCGACATTTGGCCACAGTATCCCACCCAAATTTTCTGACAACACCCCACAAGAGGTTTTGGACCCATCCCAAGTGGATTGGTGCCAAAATCGGGCCCCAAACGGTGGGCGTCCTGCCCTCGGGCGCCCCTCGCACTACTGCAGTCCTAATCGCCCCACCCGGAGTGATTAGAAATCTGTAGCAGATTTTAGTTCTATTATTTTTGCATTTTATTCTAGGTTGCTTAGATAGGCTTGCATTCAAATTTCATGTAATTCTGAGCAGTTTTGATCATGTTTTTGTTATTTCTCGCTTTCGCTAACATGCAGGTAGCATCATCAAATTCTCGGTGATAGAGGCCAAATTGGAAAAATATGACCTTCTGGGTCTTTCCAAAATACCCCATTTTACCTAACCCCCAACTTTGCAGGTGATTTGGAGCCTCCCGGATGGGACATTTGGGACAATGCTTTCTGACGTTTTGTTGCAGGTCTAATCGTCCCACCCCAGAGCGATTAGAAATCCGTGGCAAATTTTTTGACTGTTCTTTTTGCAGTGCCTTCTCGGTGATATTCTCATGCCTCTATCAAGTTTTTAGCTTATTTAGATCTCTTTTAGTTATCGTTTTATTTATTTTTTTGCATGCACTAATCGTAGGCTCGGGGATTGCATGTTTCATTTCATCCGCAGGTGCTACTGATTGTTTTCTGTTTCCTTGAACGTAGGATCTCGACACCGGAGGAGCAAAAGAATCAAAGACCCTTTCACGCAAGTGGCGACAACGTTTGGTCCACCCATTTTACATGTGGGCACGCGAAAGAAGGCATACCACCCATGGTGTAACGAAACCTTATTTAACGCTCCTAGCCCCTGAAAAGGGAGGAGACGTGTTGTAACCGAGATTTAAAGCAAATTAATAAAAAGGGTTGTATTCCATATTTGCTTTCCATCTGGTTTCGATTCGTTTATGTTTCTCTCCTTTCATGCATTTTCAATTCATAGGATTTAGCGTTATCTTTGGCTTCGCTTGCATCGCACTTGGTGTTTCCTTTTTGCTTTCGTATCCTCGTGCTTTCAGGCTTGTAACCGACTAGGCTAACCCAATGGTTGGAACTTAAAGAGAAAAATATTCCATTTGATAACTTTTGTTGTGCTACCTGATAATTTTTTATGGTGGTGCTTAGAATGATTTTTCTCTATCTTCTATGCTCATAACATTCATAGCTTCCTCAAAAATCATGTAACTACCTGATGATGTTCTATTTGTGCATCTTATACCCACAAAATTTTTCACTATTCATCAGTGATAAAAACAACTCTTAAACACCTCGTAATGGTTATCTAAAAATAATTTCTCCTTTCGTGAATTCTACCTAGTGTTGCAACAGTTGCAGATCATCTTCCATATATGCTCTAGCTTTGTTAGTCCCAAGAAGATGGTGAATGGTAGTGTGAATGCTTGTATCCATTGTTAGATTTTTGAAGTGACTATGCTTGAAAACATCCAATGAGTATCTATCTCCAATGAGTATGCATATCCACTTGCATTGTTGATGTTGAGTCTTCTTCTTTGGTTCAAATGTTCTGCGTAAGTGCTCCAAATGTCTTTTGTAACGTCTACACTGTTGCTAATGAATTATTTCTACCAATGATCTTGGATAGCGAAACCTCCTCCAAACAGGTTGTATCACAAACGGACAGCTATCTGCACCTTCGTGGGAATGAATGTCAAAGAAATTCGATTGGAACAAACACACATTTTTTGAAATGAACTCTACCCTTGCATATATATGCAAATTTTTCATTTTTTGCATTAGGCACCTAGGAGGTCGGTCCTACTCAAAAATAATTATATTTTTAACTCTAAAACATTAATATATCACTATGATATTTGAATATTTAATTTTCATATGTCAACCTTTGATGTCGCCCAAACTCATAAGCATACCAATAATTTAATCACCCTTCCAAGTCTGCATTTGAAATCAATGACAAATCAATAATTGTAACACTTTACATAAAGTAATACCTTCTACATGCATTAAATGGAAGAGCAAGATGCAATTCAAAGAGTCAAGGGAAGATAAAGATGCAATTTGAAGAGTCAATAGTGAACACTGAGAGCGCAGAGGAGAGTGAAGCACAAATATTAGGGTATATGCACCACATTGAAGGGAAGTGAAAGATGCAAGGTGGAGAGTCAAAGCTTTGGAGTTCGAGCATCAGAGTGCATTGAATGCATCACAAAGGAAGAAGAGAACAAATTGTAGTATAAATATAGCAAGATAAAGCTTTGGAGTGCTACATTAAATGAGGTAATAAATATTTAGACTAATTTATAACCTTTGCAAAATATACAAGGCATAATATTGAAGGAAAGTTAATTAATTTATTATACTCAAGGGTTTTTAATAGGAAAATTAAGGTATAGATTTGAAACCTTATAAGTGTTATTGAATGCCTTAGAATTTTTTGAAGAAAAAAATATTTATAAAGGTTTTTGAAATTACCTCATTCAAATTGCATTAAAATATTTTTGCAAATAGTATAACTTGGAGGAGTAATAATTTATATATTGAAAAACAAGCAATAAAATTGTCCAATAAGAGTGCTTTTGCACTAATATTCTTGGCATGCAAAACAGATGTCAGGGTCACAAATCCTCACTATCCTAATCCCTAAGAAGGCTACCATAGCCAGACCACTGAACGGGAGGACGGATTTTCAAGAATTTCATCCCCAAACGACGTCCCAAAAAGGGTCCAAACCCACCCAAACATAGCAATAACATTGCCGAACAAGGCACATTTGTGCCTCTGCTTCTTGAAATGCAAAACAGACATCGGGGTCACAAATCCTCACTATCCTACTCCCTAATAAGTCTACCATAGCTAGAACACTCCACGGGAGGACGAATTTTTGAGAATTTCATCCCCAAACGATGTCCCAAAAAGGGTTAACACCCACCCAAAAATAGGTCAAAATGTTGGGAAACTACATAAGCATTCAAGGCAAAAAAATTGAAGGCACCCTTACCATAAGTCATCTTGGGTCAAGTGACTCATCGCTATTCTCATGTCGGTCATTCCCTCATTGATTCGTCGCTTGAAGAGGTAGTCACACTTGGTCACCAACCAACAAAGACACCCAATCAAGGAAATGGCATGCATTCAAAGAATCATTGACAAAGATAATCACGCCCCTGCTTGGGACAGCAAACAAGCAATAATCACAAGCTGATCAAACACTTGGCATGTGTGAATCATGAGCTCAAAGTTCCCATAGACAAAAGGTTGCACCCTTTGCCTATTCATGACTGAACAATGTCCAAGATCAAGTAACACCTCACCGGAAAAGGTTAACACTTGAATTAAGTTCCTTAGCTCGTCAAAAGCAAGGATTCAAAAATGCATGCCCTTTCTATACTTTGGGCATCAAAAGTTGGTTAGGACACTGAGAAACCTTAATCATTAGTGCTTTGGTTATCTATTTTTTCTCAGAGACTGCGCCATGCATAGCACATCCCAAAAAGGGGCATCTATAGACACCGAAACAGTACCAAACTGATTATGTGACTACAAAAACTAATTGAGTTGACACACATAGCCCCCAGGGCAGCCCCCAGAGGTTAAACATTGGTCCTAACCACTCTCACAACAGTTTTGGAAGGTCAAAAGTCAATTTGGCATCTTTCAGGCACTCTGCTCCATACTCGTTCCACCCAGGGACAATTACAAAACTAGTATTTGTCTCACCCTGAGACGATTAGCAGTATTCGCTCTTGGGTGGGGCGAATAACAGGTTTGATGGGAAAAATTCAAACCTTGACAAATGGTAGGTTAGATCTGCCACTTAACTCCTACTTCAATGCATGGAGTGTGAGTGAGCATTTTTGAGCTCAAAGTAGTTATAGAGGCAGTCATGGAGCCCTTAATCAGGGAGGAATCTTCTCCCCCCTTGGAAAGGCATGATTTCCAAGTGGTGCCTCTGCATGCTCATACATAGATACCATCAGGTCTATAAAATGGTGAGTCTTCTCACCCCAAAGATATACAGATAAGGAGCATTTTTAGCAATGAAGTGTTGTCATTTTGCATACTCACTTTTGATTGTGGCTTTCACATCCTTGATATCTCTTTTGAAAGGGAGGTCATTGGGTGGTTATTGGAAGCACAATACGGACCCCAAACCCGGCATTTGGCCATATTATCCCACCCAAATTTGTTGACAACACCTCACAATAGGTTTTTGACCCATCCCAAGTGGATTGGTGCTGAAATCGGGCCCAAAACTATGGGCGTCCTGCCCCCGGGCACCCCCCGCACTACTGCAGTCCTAATCTCCCCACCCCGGAGCGATTAGAAATCTATAGCAGATTTCAGTTCTGTTCTTTTTGCATTTTATTCTAGGTTGCTTAGATAGGCTTGCATTCAAATTTCATGTAATTATGAGCAATTTTGATCATGTTTTTGTTATTTCTCACTTTCGCTAACATGCAGGTAGCATCATCAAATTCCTGGAGATAGAGGCTGAATTGGCAAAATATGACCTTCTGGGTCTTTCCAAAATACCCCATTTTACCTAACACCCAACTTTGCAGGTGATTTTGAGCCTCCTGGATGGGACATTTGGGACAGTGCTTTCTGACGTTTTGTTGCAAGTCTAATCGTCCCACCCCAAAGCGATTAGAAATCTATGGCAAATTTTCTGACTGTTCTTTTTGTAGTGCCTTCCCGATGATATTCTCATGCCTCTATCAAGTTTTTAGCTTATTTATCTCTTTTAGTTGTTGTTTTGTTTATTTTTTTGCATGCACTAATCGTAGGCTCGATGATTGCATGTTTCATTTCATCTGCAGGTGCTACTGATTGTTTTTTGTTTCCTTGAACGCATGATCTCGACATGAAAGGAGAAGATTCACCCTTTCACACAAGCGATGGCAACGTTTGGTCCACCCATTTTACATGTGGGCACGCAGAAGAAGGCATATCACCCATGGTGTAACGAAACCTTATTTAATGCTCGTAGCCCCTGAAAATGAAGGAGACGTGTTGTAACTGAGCTTTAAAGCAAATTAATAAAAAAGGTTGTATTCCATATTTGCTTTCCATATGGTTTCGATTCTTTTATTTTTCTCTCCTTTCATGCATTTTCAATTCATAGGATTTAGCGTTATCTTTGGCTTCGCTTGCATCGCACTTGGTGTTTCCTTTTTGCTTTTTTATCCTCGTGCTTTCAAGCTTGTAACCGACTAGGCTAACCCAACGGTTGGAACTTAAAGAGAGAAATATTCCATTTGATAACTTTTGTTGTGCTACCTGATAATTTTTTATGGTGGTGCTTAGAATGATTTTTCTCTATCTTCTATGCTCATAACACTCGTAGCTTCCTCAAACATCATGTAACTTATTGATTATGTTCTATATGTGTGTCTTCTACCCGTAAAAGTTTTCACTATTCATCGATGATAAAAACAACTCTCAAACACCTCGTAATGGTTATCTAAAAATAATTTCTCCTTCCGTGAATTCTACCCAGTGTTGCAACAGTTGTAGATCATCTTCCATATACGCTCTAGCTTTGTCAGTCCCTCGAAGACAGTGAATGGTAGTGTGAATGCTTGTATCCATTGTTAGATTTTTGAAGTGACTATGCTTGAAAACATCCAATGAGTATCTATCTCCAATGAGTATGCATATCCACTTGTGTTGTTGATGTTGAGTCTTCTTCTTTGGTTCAAATGTTCTACGTAAGTGCTCCAAACGTCTTTTGTAACATCTACACTGTTGCTAATGAATTATTCCTATCAATGATCTTGGATAGCGAAACCTCCTCCAAACTGGCTGTATCACAAATAGACAGCTATCTGCACCTTCGTGGGAACGACTGTCAAATAAATTTGATTGGAACAAACACACATTTTTTGAAATGAACTCTACCCTTGAATATATATGCAAATTTTTCATTTTTTGCATTAGGCACCTAGGAGGTTGGTCCTACTCAAAAATAATTATATTTTTAACTCTAAAACATTAATACATCACTATGATATTTGAATCTTTAATTTTCATATGTCAACCTTTGATGTCACCCAAACTCATAAGCATACCTATAATTTAATCACCCTTCCAAGTCTGCATTTGAAATCAATGACAAATCAATAATTGTAACACTTTACATAAAGTAATACCTTCTACATGCATTAAATGGAAGAGCAAGATGCAATTCAAAGAGTTAAGAGAAGATAAAGATGTGATTTGAAGATTCAATAGTGAACACCGAGAGCGCGAGAGGAGAGAGTGAAGCACAAATATTAGGGCATATGCACCACATTGAAGGGAAGTGAAAGAAACACGATGGAGAGTCAAAGCTTTGGAGTTCGAGCATCAAAGTGCATTGAATGCATCACAAAGGAAGAAGAGCACAAATTGTAGTATAAATATAGCAAGATAAAGCTTTGGAGTGCTACATTAAAGGAGGTAATAAATATTTAGACTAATTTATAACCTTTGCAAAATATACAAGGCATAATATTGAAGGAAATTTAATTAATTTATTATACTCAAGGGTTTTTAATAGGAAAATTAAGGTATAGATTTGAAACCTTATAAGTGTTATTGAATGCCTTAGAATTTTTTGAAGAAAAAAATATTTATAAAGGTTTTTGAAATTACCTCATTCAAATTGCATTAAAATATTTTTGCAAATAGTATAACTTGGAGGAGTAATAATTTATATATTGAAAAAGAAATATTCTATTTGTAAATCCCTTTTTTTCTAAATTTCCAACTAGGGATTTATAAGGAGTTCAACACCAGATTTTAGCTATTGAAATTTAGAAACTATATCATTGAAAATTAAAATAAGCAAAACATAGAATTTCTAGAATGTTCGAAATTTTATTTTTGATATTTATCTCTTGCTCAAATTAATGAGACATAAGAAATCCAACTTTAAGGGTCTTGAAAATTGAGAACATCATCAAAATTAAAATTTCATCAAAATATCTTTAGATTTCCATTCATAAATAGAGATAAATAAGGTGAAGAATAGAAGCTAACATTGGGGATATAAAATGGATTCAAATCAAAGTTAACCTAGAAATCTATTTATTTTATCAAGACCATTCTATATTCAAAACACTTGCAAGATACAAGGTATTCTACAAAACTCAAGAATTGAAAATATATTATCAAACTTGATCACATACTCTAAACTAGGGAGATATAAGGTAGCTTACAAGTATTATCATGACAACAAATAAATTCTTTCTTTTAGAATCCCAACTTCTTAAAGGACCTAATTACACTTCATGGAAAAACAAAGTGAGGTCAATATTGATAGTTGAAAAGCTTTGTCATATTGTTAAAGGAGCAAAAACCAAACCTACTACAGGGGATAGAGAGATTCAGAAGTTTGAAGAAGATGAAGTAAAATTACTCATGATAATAATATTTTCAATTACAGATGAAATACAACCATACAATAGTTCAGAAACAACTTCTACAGAAGCTTGGAAACCTTTAGCCAAGATATTTGAAGAAAATAATAAAGCCACTATCTTGAACCTTCAAACTCAATTGCATCCTTTAAAATTCAATAGTGGTGAAAGTATAGAATTATTTATAAAAAGAGTGGTATATATAAAAGGAAAATTATTAACCTTAGGAGAAACTGTTGAAGACAATTTTCTTGTTCAAGTAATCCTAAGAGCACTTCCAAAAATCTTCAAGCATCTAGTCACATCTCTACAAATTCTAAGTAAAAATATATCATTTGATGAGTTAGTCAATATCCTACAAGAATATGAGGTGGAAAATTTAGTAAACTATTAAATTACTAACAATGACTTAGTCTCAAAAGATAATACACAAGTAAACATTGCTTCATTCTCAAAAGGAATATCAAAATGGAATAATTGATATTTCAAGTATGCAAAAAATAAGGACATAGTACCAATTACTATAGATTCAATCCAAGAAATCAGTCAAGAAAATCATACAAAATTTGGAAGCCAATCAAGTAGGCCTTTCTAACCAATACAATATCAAAATAAATATAATCCACATTAACAATAATTTCAACGTCCATATACTTATCAAAATCAATACAATCATCCTCAACTACAATATAGAGAAGGGAAATAAAAAGGACATTTAGTTCAAGAGATTCAAGAAATTTAGGATCTTGAAGAACCTACAGATGAACATGAATTTAAAGCTCTTTTAGCTAAAATAGTATTTCATGAAGATACAAATAGAGAGTACAAAGAAAAAAGCAAAAAAGATCTCAAGTTCCAGAACCAGGTCAAAGACCAAATTGTAGACTAAAGTCTTCAATAACCAAATAATGTATTACAAGGGGGTGTTGGAATATATTACATTATTTTGTACATGCTAATGTATCATCTTGGGTACATATCTAGATTAGGAGAATGTCTTAGATTAGTTTTTGATTATTTACTTAATGCAATGTAATAAATTCACAAGTATTATTAGAATATGCAATGATTTAAATGTGCATGTTGTCCATGTGTACATGAGTCTAGAATAGAAATATAGTGAGTCATAGGAATATGGAAGACCAAGATTCATACTCCATTATATATTGGCCTTTGTAGTAGAGATAAAGGAGTGGAGTGAGTTAGAGAGAGTGTATGAGCACATTCTAGTAGTGTAGTGCTCAATTTAATCACAATGTGGGGCATGAATGAAGAATGGATTATTTGAGATCTCCATATTTTGTATGAAGATCCCATTTTTGTGAGCTTTCATTAATGGCTATTTTATGAGTATTTTCAAAATTTTCTCATGCTATTTACATGCTTAAGATATTGCCATTATCATATAGTTAATATTGCATGCTTATTTTATACCTTGTGGTTGCATTTACTTAAATATATAGCATCAAAAGCTAACACTAATAGGGTACAATCTTATAACATATTTAGCAATTATCACATTTTTCTTCTCAATGCATTAATAACCTTAATTAGAAATATTTTCTCTATAGTAATCTCTCCCTAGTAAATCATCCTCTTCCTTTCAATAAATCAATCTCCTTCAATGTTATCCAAATTCTTCTTTTCTATAACAATATATTCTTCCTTTACTTCATAGTCAAATATGTCTTCCACATTATTAAATATTCATCAACACTTTAATTTCAATTTCTTATTCCTCATAAATATTCTCCACAACAATATCTCTTCACTCTTTAACAAAGTCTTCAATCTACTATAACTTATCCTCTCTCACAAAGTCCACTCACTATGGATTTGATACCACTGAAAGCAATTTCGCCATATTATCTCACAGGATAACATTATAGGATACAATATCAATCAAATAAAATGCATTCACATAATAATATAATATTTTACAATAAGAAATCTCACTAATTTATGCATAAATCATCAAATATTACAAGAGTTCAATCTTCATTACAATGCATGGAACTTTGATTCCATTATATAACCTTAAAAATAACTCTTAAATACTCATGAATATTTATCTCATAAATAATTTGGCATATGCATGAAGTATTTGACCCAAAAAATGAAGAGCAAAAAGTGTAGCAAAAAACATAGCAGGAAAAAAATTGCAACAAAAAAAATGCAACATTTTTTATAGCAACGTAGGACAATTTGAATTTGAGGGACCAAAACTACTCAGAATTTGATGAAATTTTGGAAGTGAATTCTAAAAAAAACTACCTTTCCAATGATTTATTACACACACAAAATGGAGCTTCAAAACAAAAAGTTATGATATTTTAAAGTTGTCTATAAGTTTCAAAAAAACAGGCACAACAAGCATGTATTTCACAAAATGAATGGAATTGGATGTTGTTTTCTATTCCAAAAAAACTCAAAATTATTACAAATATTTTCCTACAATCTTATCCAAATATTTTACACTATTTTACATTTACAAGAGAGAATTATGTTACAACACTTCATTTCACATTTAGGAAGTCCAACTGTCATAGTGACTCTTCAAGGCCTATATAAACTTTTGGCCTTCTTTAAATTCATGGAAATTTTTTTGGTTTTGTATGATTAGTTAGAATAAATCTCCAACATACTCCAATTTTATTTTGAGTGGTGAAACAAGTTTATCTCTCAATATCAAAAAATATTCTATATTGAAACCTTTGGTAAACAAGTCTGCAAGCTATTATTTGGTGCTAAAATATTTCAAATCTACAACTTTATTTTACTCCATGTCTCTTATGAAATAGAAATTAAAATTAATATGTTTAGTTTTAGTATGATGGAATAAATTTATTACAATATTGATTGCACTTGTGTTGTCACAAAAAAATGTTGTTGGATTATTTTGAACTTCACCAATCTCTTCAAGTACTTTTCTCAACCAAATTGTTTGTGTACTTGTTGTAGTAGCTGCAACATATTCTTACTTTGTAGAATATAAAGAAACAATACTTTACTTCTTTGAGATCTATGTTATCACTCCTGAAGCACATGATAAACCATTTCTAGAAGTTTATTTTTATTATCCAAGAAGCCTCCCCAATCTGAGTCACTATTTTTAACAAGATCTATTTTGTTGTTAGCATCATAATTTATGCCAAAATTCAAGGTTCCTTTGACATACCTCAATATTCTCTTGGATTCTATCATGTGGTTTTGTCAAGGTTCGTTCATGTACCTTGATACATGTGAAATTAAAAATGCAATATCAGGTCTTGTTGTAGTAAGGAACATTAAGCTCCAACAATGCTTCTAAATAATTTTTCATCAACTTTCACTTATCCATAAGCTCTACACAACACTTCTCCATTTTCAATTTTCCATGCCATATTTTTCAACATAGCTTTTGCATATTTTGATTGACAAATGAAAACTTTTCCCATCACATTAATGTACTTCCACACCAAGAAAATATTGCATCGGTCCTAAATCTTTCATATCAAATTCCTTCATCATAGCATGATTAAGATCATTCATAATATTTGAACTAATTCTCATGTAGATCAAGTCATAAACATATAGGAAAATCAGAATAATATTATCACCTTCATTCTTGAAATAGAGTGTGGGATAATTCTTAATTTTCTTGAAACCATAATCTTGGAAGTACCCATCAATTCATGAGTACCATGCTCTAGGTTCTTACTTCAATACATACAATGATTTCTTCAATTTGTAAACATGGTTTTCATTTCCTTCCACTTAAAAACCTTGAGGTTCCTGAACATAAATCTCCTCTTCTATATAACCATTTAAGAATACATTTTTCATGTCCAAATGATAAACTTTCTATTGTTTTGGCTACCAATGAAAGATCCATTTGAATTATCTCTTGTATTGAAACATGGGCAAATTTTTCTTCATAATCTAAACCATATATTTGAGTGGGTCATTTTACAATCGGACTTACCTTGTATCCTTCTATTCTTCCATTATTATTAAACTTTATTTTGTAGACCCACTTGTATCCAACAATATTCTTGTCCTTGGGCAATTGCACAAGTTCCTAAGTGTCATTTTTTGAATGGACTCAATTTCTTCTTTCATTTCTTGCACCCAAATATCATTAGTACAAGCATATTCATAACATGAAGGTTCTAAATCAACTTCAAAAAATATAGCATAATTCACCAACTCACCTTTTGGTTTTTCTTCATCATCACCATACATTTGGAGCTTTTCCAATCTTGAAACAACTTGGTCAACCCTTGTAATTAGCTTCTTGTTAACATCCTTTGAAAGTTCTTGTCCATCATTTGGTTGGCTAGATGTGCTCTGAGTATTCTCTTTCCTTTATTTGTATTGTTGGTGGGACTTGTGGATAAGTTTCTTGTGCTTGAACTTGGTGTAGTCTCCTTTGAACTTGTTTATGGGTTTCTAGGTGGGTTTGGAAGAGTAGAGGGAAAATTTGAAGGTTGTCCCCCAATTGTATTATCTTATTCAACATCATATATTTTTCCTACAATTGTTTGATGACTATACACTCCCCCTTCATCAAAAATTGCATCTCTAAAGACTACAAACTTGTGATTTTTTGGATTATATAGTATATACACCTTACTTGTTTTAGAATATCCCACAAGTATACATGGCTCACTTGTGGGGTTCAAATTCTTTCTCACTTCATCATTCACATGTGCATATGCAAGACAACCAAAAACTATCAAATGAATTACAGTGGGTTTTATACCATACCATGCTTTATGTGGAGTCTTATTGTGTAGTTCTCTTGTGGAGCATCTAGTGAGAATGTACATTGTTATATCAACTGCATAAGACCAATAATAATTTCTCAAACATTTTGTCTTCAAAATGCTTCTTGCCATTTCTATAATAGTTCTATTTTTCTTTTAGCTACCCCATTTTGTTGTGGTGTATAGGTGATATTGAGCTGCCTCTTGATGCCATATTGTTTACAAAAATTATTTAATTTATTTGAACAAAAATCTCCTCCATGGTAAGTTCTCAAACACTTTATTTTATATCCACTTCCATTCTCAACCAATGCTTTGAAAATCTTAAACATGCCAAAATATTCATCCTTATGTTTCAAAAAATACACCCAACACTTCCTTGAAAATTCATAAATGAATATGAGAAAATATGAAGACTTACCCAAACTTTGTGTTTACACAAGTCCATAAATATCAGAATGTACAAGTTGAAGTGGGTAGGAGGCCCACCATGCTTTCCTTTTGGAAACTCCTTGCATGTTTTCTAATCACACATGCTTCAAACACACCCTTGTGCTCTCCAACCATAGGTAGTCCATTTACCATATCTTTTGAAGACAAAAATTCCAAAAATTTAAAATTCCACTATCCAAATATGATATGCCAAAGCCAATTCTTATCTTCAAGTGCCATGTGTGCCATGTGATGAGCACAAAAAATACTCATTTTTATGCATATTTTAACGGGGTATTGTGTGGCATTATTAACACTAGAAATGTATTTTTATGTAATTATTGCATATATTTAATGGAAATTGATGTATTATGCTTGATCAATTTTTTTAGTGGGAAATGTGTGTGGATTGAAAATTTATGTTACTTTTGCACTCTTTTTAGTCGAGGTCCCACATGGACCTAGCACTGTAAAATAATTAAATATTTTTAAAGAATGATGTATGTCCCAAAGGAGATGACAATGCTAGAAGAGGGCATCTAATTTTGCTAAGGTACAACACTTGTATCCCAACAACAAGTAGAAGGTGCCTATATTCTAGCGAAAGGAAAATTTCCTATCTTATGGTGAAAGGAAAAGCATCTATATACCAACAATGGGCTATAAGGTTCTTGTATTTCAATGATAGAACAAGCGTCTATCTTTTAGTAACAAAAAAAGTAACTAATCTTTAGTAAGATGAAAAGTATCGATATTTGATGCCTATATTGTGGAAACAGACTGGAAGGTATCTATATCCCAACGATAGGTTTATAGGTGCCTATATCTAGTAGAAATAAAGTGTTTTTACCTTGTGCATTGACTATTTGACTGGAAGACCGTGCAAAGTTAGAAATATATTGTTGTATAAACTTAGGGAGTGTTATCATTATCTTAAACAATTAAAATTAGACATGGATGCTATTTTATTAGATGTTGATTGTAACTATGTATGCACCAACCGTAGCGAATCACATCGCGTGATTAAAGTAGAATAGCCTATTTTTGTAACAGGCGATGTTCATGTTCTGTATAAAACGTAGACCATTCCTAAAGCAAAGGATCCTAAATCTTGAATTTTTAATACTCAAAGCATTGTTATTTTGTATTGAATAATTATTAATAAAGTTAGAGTATTATCCAATTGCACGTATTCAATAAAATTTACATGGCAAGCTGGGTGGATATCAACAAGAGCTTGAGCCCACTACAGGTAGTAATCCTCCATTGTTTATTTCCTACTTTATTTTTTGTTGTGTGAGTTTATTTCCTGCATTATTATTTTAACAATGTGTTTCTTTTCTACAATTTCCTTTCAAGTTGTGTGTTTGATTTTAGTAATTTTCCTTTTAGTCACATGTTTGATAATAGTAATTTAATTTTCACAATTCTCTTCCTACAATTTATTTTTAAGTATTTTCTTTTTATGCATTTAAATTTGAGAGGTTTGGTAAATATGAAACTACACAAACAACACACCTCCACTAGACCAAGTGATATATAGGAATCATATCCCAAATACTACAGGCATATACTGTACATAGGTACTTAGCAAATTTACGAACTCCTTGGTTGATAAATTAAATGGAAGGACAATAACTATTTTTAGGAACATCATTTTTTGCTCACCATTTTGGTGATGTTATCGAGGAGTACCAACTATAGTATTTTAAGATCTATAGGTTAGTCAACCTAAAAAAAAACCATTCAGACTATCTTACCCATAGATCCCCTTCCTAATAGTGCATGAGTCCTCCAAGACTAAGAGGACCAGATTAATGCTTTATTAGAAAAGAAGAAATCACTTTGGAAATAACTAAAAAACTTTTGAAATACCTTCTAAGGAATCATAAACACTTCCTAAAGTTGCACCATCATCTCCACCTAAGACACCTTGGCATATTAATCCAATATTTGGACAAATTTTCTTTAAAAATGATCCAAGGTGGAAAACATTAGAAAGTGGGTTTGCCTCAGGATTTGATTTAGATTTACTATTTGAAGATACATGAAATGAATGTAATGCTTTACTAGAAGCTTTGAAAGTAGCAGGTGTAGAACCTACATTATTTGAAAATATGGTTGAAATTGAGGAGGATTCTACCAATTTTAATTTTCCAATAGAGAGTAGAAACCAAAATAAAATATGTCTCTCTTATTCACCTTCCTATTTTTATGTGACTACCAACTCAGGACCCTGATCTATTTCTTTTCAAATTTTATGTGGTTTGTAGATCAATGGACTATAAAACTGATGCCCAAAAACTAAAACTATTTCCCTCTATGTTAGATGATTCAACATTACGTTGGTTTATTAGTATAGGGAACAAACAAATTGCAACCTGGGAAGACATGAATAAAATATTCCTAGAACAATACCAAGATTTTGGTAGGTCACAAGATGCTAGGGAAGAAGTCCTAGACATGTCGCAAAGGGAGGAAGATTCATTGGAATATTACTTGGGGATACTTAACTTCAATTTTCAATGTTCACCTCATGCAAAACTAGGTGAGAAATCCTTAAGAAGTATATTCTTAAGGGGTTTTACAAATGAGTCATTAGAATCCCTAAACTTGTTATCGGGAGGTGGAATTTACCAACACCAAATGTTAGATATTCAACAGTTTTGTAGAAATAATTCTAGAAGAAAGGGTAAACTCATCAGTTGAGGAAAAAAAATCATAGCCTCTATAAGTAAGGTAGAAATAGCCAAGGACCAAGGGGTCTCTAGAAGCAATGTTGTTGAACAAACAAATGCTACACACAATGAACTATAGGAAACATCATATATTCCACTCTCTATGAAAGCTATTGATTTATGGCTTACAATGATCTCCATAACACTAACACATGTATGGTCGACCAACACCAAACTTAATTTACAATAACAAATAAAATGGAAAGAATAGAAAAGGAATGAAATAAAGTGATCAACATATTGTTAGATCTGGAACAAGTTATGAAATCCAATCAACATAAGGATGGAAAATCTATTTATATCCTAACCTAATATAGGAATAAGACTTTACAAGTGGAGTCACATAATTTGTAGCCATTGAAAGCCCTTGGTCAACCTTAAAAATAGCAAGCAAAATAGTATCCAAGGATGGAACAACCCATGTTAAAATAAATAAAAGCAAAGACCATGTAGGAGGATCCTAAGGAAAAAATACTAAGAAATATAAGGTATCCTTCTATGACAAAAAGGCAAGGGCTAGAAGATATTGAGAAAACTACATATGAGTACTACCAAGAGAAGTTATCATATCTAAATTTTTCTTAGGACCAACTAGTCCCTAACATGGGTAAGATCTAACCACCCTCATTCTAAATATATTTACAAAAGGAGGGGTGGATAGTACATAATTGCATGATTGAATCATGAGCGACCACTACTATTATACCAAAGGTAGTGTACAAGGCAATGGGAATGGAATACACTTTATCAAGCCCTAGAGTTATATTATTGTATGGTACCCCTATCCAAACAATTAGAATCATCAAATACATATTGATGATCCTTCCCAAGCTATCAAATATTATGGTCATTCGAGTAGTCATGGTGGATCTCTTGACATACTTTGATCTATGTCTTTATAGAGAATTCACTACTAATATGTGAGGATACCTATCCTTGGATAATTATCATATAACCATCCCACACAAGGAAAAATGGTAAAGGATATATGTGGAAAATACATTACTCATTCTCATTGAGAAAATAAAGAGAATCTAGACTATGTTGAGGAGGTCAACTTGGTTGAAAAGGACTGGGATTACCCTAATAAAATGGTCGAAGAAGATAAAAATGAAGGAATATTATTGTCCTAAAGAGGTCATAAAGGACTTGTAGATAGTGGATATTTTTCTCTAGAGGACCTTAATTCTATGTATAAATATGGACCAAAGTTCTACAATAATGCAAGGTTAGGAGTTCAACAATTGTTGGCCACTCCAAATCAAGGGTTCCATGAAATGATGGTAGCTAGACTGATAATACAGAAAGAACTTAGAAATAAGTTTTTTTATGGTCTATGATAGCAAAAACAAATTTCTAAACTATTCTCTGACAAGGAAATTTAGTCACAAGATTTCCTAAAGGGTAACCCACTGTATTAGGATGAGGAAGAAACTAGGTTGGGGAGGCACAAAATGATTGACCCCATAGGGTTTGAGCCCTAGTAAAGTACCTATAGGTGCAAGTGCAATACATATGATATGGTAGTGATAAATGGATAAAAATTTCCAATATTGGTAAGTAGTTGTTATTCATGACACACTTTGCAAAAAATAAGAATATTCTAGCTTGTATCATAAATGTACATAGAAAAGTGTGTAGTTGAAAAAATGTTCAAATTTGTATACCACAGGGGGTGGCATGTGAGAAACAACTAGCAAGAGAAAATATTTCCAAATTTTTGTGTAAATAGATGGTAAGTAAATAATGTTGTTTATAGCTAAATGTAATAACGCCATTCACTGGAATGAGATTTTAGAAAACTATATCAAGTGAATCACACACATAATGGCCATGTAAACCAAATATTGATGACAAGTTTCCATTATTTTGTTGATTTTGTAGAACCCAGAAGTGCTTTCATTATTTGGCCAAAATAAAAGTAAAAAAAATGTGAGATAGGTAGAAGAATTTAATGACTTTCCTTTTAGAATATTTCAATGTAAGGAGGATCTTATTTTTAATATTTCACAACACCTAAACAGAGTTGATCTAGCCTAAAAAAAAGAATCAAGGAAGAATGAGAGAACCAAGCATATGTAGAGAAACAATATCTTACATCCATCACCAGGATTCGAGGGCTTGGAACATTTACCTAAGATATTTTTCCTTTGCTTGAATCTAGTTTCAGCTCTTATAGAATAACATCAAGAGATGTTTTGTTCTATGAAATATACCACTAGTAAGGTATATATGTTCTATTTTCTTCCTCCTCTTCTCTTTGCCATCTTATATTATCTTATGCTATATTTCTTCCCATTTATACTCACTTTTTTTCCTTTGATATATCACAATTTCTCCATTCCTCCCCATTGTCTAATTCAGCCATTCCACTTTCAAAGTAGGTTTTATTTGTTCTTTGTCATATTTTATTCCTTTCATCTACCTCCTATAGAAAAGAATCCAATATTTTGCTGATAAATAGGATGAAATTACATCAAATGCATATTCCAACACATATTTTGAAGCTCCATTGATGTCATAGAAGTTTGGAACCATTTTGTTCCAAGTTGCCTTATTTGATTTAACCCGTTGAAGTGCCCAAGTATCTCTTTCCTAGCTTCTTTTTTTTTCTACTTGACTCCATTGCCCAATAGATAAAGATATCTAGGTCCTCAATTTTTCAAGCAAAAATCCTTGGGAGGCACCAATAATGTGAACCCATGAAATCCTCCACATAGATATATCCTAGCATTTTGTTGGACTATCAATTTTGTTATCACAAGGAAATTTTTATAACTTCCATACAATGATCGACTAGATCATCAAAGGTATTATTCTAGACCTAAAATTTACTAAGGCAAGTGATCTCGACCACTATAAAATATGGTCAAATAACTTTGAAGACACGACTTGCTGAAGTGTGTAGTCACCTCAAATAGTCTTGATCGAAGGTATAAGTGGTCGAGTGAAGATGTGGTTGGATGTTTTTTGGTGATAGGAAGCTCTCAAGCCTTGTTATAGATCTTGCCAATTCCCTAACATCTTGATGACAAAGAATAATAACTCTAGGATATAATGACAAGAGAAGTAGTCTCCCAATCAAGTCTCTTTAAAATAAGATCATTTGCATGAAAAGCATGTGCCATGTGAACACTTCTCAACCATCCAAAGCAAGATAGTTACAAGAAAGTGATAAGTAGTCTCTTGGAACCTACAACGACATCATGGACCACTAATCATAAGTCGAGCTCCTTATAAATTCAATAGTTGGAGCAACAACAAGGCATGATGGGAGGGGTTGAGCATGCTTATGTGGCACAATCTATCAAAGACATGTGGTGGCTGCAAATGGTGGATGGTGCCAATCAATAGCAACTGGTTAAAGTTGAGCTAAAAGTGACATTCAATCCTTCCAAGCATGCTAATAGAGCACAAACTCCAAAATGTTTCAGGTTGTGCCTATATTATTAGGCTTATGGTAGGTCTTCCTTGTAATCATTAGCTAGGCTAGTATACAAATCTATATATAGTGGCATTTACCTTAGTATCAGGGTGGACAATTTGAATATTTTTTTATTGCATGTTATATAATTCTACTCTACAATTTTAATGAATCAGTTTATTGTTTGAACTTTTCTATCTTCTATTGTTGAATTATTTCATATGTAGATGCTTTGTAGACCCTAAATATTTTTGTAAAATCTCATTGGGAAGTCTAATAGTCTATTTTATTAGATATAGGCTATTGGAATATTAGGGATGTGTGGTGTCTAATTATGTGGTTCTAATTTCTTTTGTAAAAGTTTCTTAGGATTTTGAGAGCTATTAGAGTAGTGAAGGGCATGATATTAGGCTCAATTCATATTCAATGATACTTTGACTAGTAACTGGTATGGAGGCCATGTATGTATTTTAGTTGCAGTGTGTGTTTTATAGTATGTAGTAATGTTGTTAGTAAAATGTCATCCATATGTAATCCTCAATATCCATATCTAACCCCCCATTTCTTACTCTAGTCTTCGCCCCATATTTTTATTTTTTAGTTTATCAAGGAATTGAAATTCTCTAGAGGTTGGCTAAGGATAAATCCTAATCCATAAAATCTTGGACCTATAGTCAATGGTGCACTCTCATCCATGAAGTAAATTATATACCAAGAGTGGTACAATATTTGTTACCATTTTTCCCTTAAGATATCCCTCTTTAAAGAATTATATGGTCAAAAACCTCCATAAATCATAGACTATGTTCTAAGATCATCCAAAGTTATCGAGATAGATGATTTGTTACAAAAATGACTAATTATACTTTAGTTTCTTAAATATGCTTTGACCCAGACATAGAACTGTATAAAACAACAATAGGACTCACACCATTATGAATAATACTTTAATATAGGAGATATTGTCTTTTCACATCTACAAGCTTATAAACAATTATCCTTGAAGAAAATATCTAATCAAAAGTTGGCTCCTTGATTTTATAGGATGTGTGGTGCCACATTGGTGAAGTAGCATATCAATTGGAGTTTCCACCAACTTCCTACATTCATGCATTTTTTCATGTATCTTGTCTGAAATATGTTATTGGTCAAAAGGTATAGTCCCAAACAAAGATTTGATTACTTGATGAATAAGGTTGAATCACTTTTTAGTCTAATGTAGTATTATGGTCATGAGTTTTTCATATTTGATATTGGAAAATTTAAGAGTTTCTCATCAAGTGGTAGGAAATTCTAGAAGAAGATGCTATGTGGGAGCTTGAAAGCATTTTTTAATATTTTCCAACTTTGAGAGCAAAGCCTTTTGAGGGAGGGATCCATGTTATGGTTCCAATATAGCCATGTTAGCTATATTTAATTATTAAATATTATTAGCTCAGGCCCCTAGGTGCAATAGTTAGCCTTTGAGCATTTAGGTTTGATTTTATTTATAAATAGGGTGAAATATTCTTTAGTGAAAAATCATTGAAAGTACTTGGATTTAAGTTGTGTCTTCGACACATATGATACTTCACCCTATCAAAGTGGTTATAAGACTTTACCCTCTTTAAGTGGTTGTGGATTTGTGGTTGTCTTGATTTGAATTGCATTTGATACTTGCATATATATATATATATATATATATATTTAATGGGTTATATGGGATTGAAATAGGTCCCACTCGTATTACATCATCACCACATAGTGGTATTACAACAAAACTTGGATATTATCCATGTATCTTTTGGCAAGATTGGAACCTAAATATCCTCCCTGAAATATTGAGGAATCTAACCGGTTGAGCTAATGCCACTTTATAATTTGACACTCACATATTTATTTAATTTATGCTTAAGTAGAGCAAAAAAAAATGGAGCACCTAGCAAAGGGAAATGAATTGCACCTATTTATCTAAGCACTAAAAAGAAATATTTAATGTAAACATGATAACAAATAAGTGAAAGAAATGGGGGTTCTCTTTATATTAATCTATTTATCAAATACATGGTTACAAAACATCCCCTTGAGGCTCTTAATTGATATAGTTCATTACAAAGTATCGAAAGGATGTAATCCTCTCAAAGACTCAAGGTGTGCTTCAATGTCTTCCTCGAACTCACGAATTGAAGAGTGGGTTTTTGGGGCCACTGCGATGATCTATCTATAGTCGTACTTGTATATCCTTTCTTACATGCTAAAACACCTAGATATACACACAAAGAACTCAAATTGATTAATAGCATATGTGGATTAAGATGAAATCAAAGAGATGCATGCACTAGTGATTATGATGGCAAGCCGGGATTCACACAAACGAATTCACAGTAAATTCACAGTAATTTTCATTAAATTGCACAATACAGCTATACAGTAGTAACTCTCAGGCCTACAACTTCTCCCCCAATCCCGAACTTCACCATCCCCTTTACAAAGATTTTCCCCGAGTTTTTAACGAGGCCTCAATCCTCTAGGCAATCAATGCCTCCACCAAACAAATTTCAAATTCAAATTCCCCCCCCAGGACGAGAATTCAAATTTTGCCATAAATGGGCCACCGCCCAAACCACCATGGAGCTTGCATTAATGGTTTTCCTCGACCTGCAACCGCCGTCTTCGTCAGATCGATCTCTTGTACCGTGGTCTCCTCCATAATGGCCATTACTTGCGTCTGTTCCATTGCCTGTACCTGTTACTTTGTCAATAAAAGAAAAGAAATGCATCCGTGGCTCTCATCTTGATTCAATACACGTAGCTATCCACGTGTTAAATCTGACCTCCCCTGGTTGTCCGCATACGTACTTGGCTTTACCCACCTCTGTCCACAACTTTTCTAAAACACGTGCCCCTCTCCATAGTTTTGATACACGTGGCTGCCCACGTGTCAAATTCTGCCTTGTCCGGTCTTCGTTTCATTTTCTTTGGTCATGATTTTACTTGGTCGCGATATCGCGATAGGTCGCAAAATCGCGACGTGTCGCGATATTGCAACCAAAAAAATGCTTCCTCAAGCCTCAACTCTTTGGGGTCACGAAATCGTGACATGTCGTGATTTTGTGACCCCTCCCCTCTCTCTCTCAACCTTCTCTTTGCTGAAGCTCCTCGTAAATTTCTCTGCCTTGCATTGTCTTGTGAAAATGCCACGTGGCGGTTTCTAACCGGTCGCGATATCGCGACAGGTCGCGATATCGCAACCTGTCGTGATATCGCGACAGGTCCCTTTATCCTTTGCTTTGCATTGGTGACCGTCACGATATCGCGACGTTTGGAACCCTTCTCTTTGCCTTTGAAATTTGGTCGCGATATCGCGACGAAACCCGCCAAAGCTTCACAGCAGCTTTCGAGGTCACGATTTCGCGACATGTCGCGAAATCGTGACATGTCGCGATTTCACGACCTCTCCTCCCTTTGCCTTAAAACTTCTCCAAACCCAAAAATTGCTTTACAAAACCTTCTCCAATGCCAAAAATAAAAAGATCAAAGTGCAAAGAACTTAAAAAGAACTAAAAAAAATTTGGATGACGCAGGATTGCCCTACTGTTTTCGGATGCTCCTGCATCAGACACCCGGGGTAAATTAAAAGTGATCCTCACTTCTGTTTTGTTTGGGGAAGACCCAGGCGGTCAACCTCCGTATTCGACAGCCAAGTTGCATCCTCAACAGGTTTGCCCTTCCACTTAATTAAATACTCAGAATATTGCTTGTTTCTGGTGCTTCTGCCTTCACGGGTGTCCAATATCTCCTCGACCTTGTCTGTGGTTGGAGTAGAGGTTGGAATTGGCCATAATTCTGCACTTGGTATTTTTGTACCCTCCCCCTCATGATATTACACTAAATCTGAAACATTAAAAATAGGTGAAATATCAAGCCAATTGGGCAACTCCACTTCATATGCATTTCTTGACTCCCGCCTTCCCAGTATTCTGCATGGTCCAAACTTCTTCATCTTCAATTTGTTATAAGTCTTGGTAGGGAATCTCTCCTTCCTGAGATGCACCATGACCTCATCTCCCACTTTGAACTCCTTGAACCACCGCTTCTGGTCTGCCCTTGTCTTGTATTGAGTATTCATTTTTATAATTTGTTTTCTTACTTCTTCATGCAGACTTTTCATATGCTCCGCAAATTCTTCGGCCTCGGCACTGCACTTTTCTCTTTTGTCCAACTTCCTCAGTTCAGACACATTTCTTGGGCTGTTCCCGTATATTATCTGGAATGGAGATTTGTTGGTGCTCTTAATAACTGAACTGTTATAAGCAAATTCCGCCTGTGGTAAAGCTAAATCCCATCCTTTAGGCTGATCTGATATCAAACATCTCAATAGATTACCCAGGCTTCTGTTCACCACCTCTGTCTGTCCGTCAGTATGTGGGTGGTATGCAGAACTGAATTTCAGGTCTGTTTTCATCTTCTTCCACAGATTTCTCCAAAATTACCCAACAAACTTGGTATCTCCGTTAGAAACTATGCTTCTTGGCAGACCGTGAAGTCGTACCACTTCCTTGAAGAATAACCCAGCAATGTGAATTGCATCACTTGTCTTCTGATAGGGAATAAAATGTGCCATTTTGGAGAATCGGTCAACCACCACAAACACTGAGTCATTTCCCCTCTGTGTTCTCGGCAATCCAAGAATAAAATCCATGCTTATGTCCTCCCATGGCCTCTCAGGTACGGGTAATGGCTGGTATAATCCTGTGTTTTGCCTTATGCCCTTTGCCATTTGACATATTCTGCATCCTTGCACAAACTTTCTCACATCTTGCTGAAGTTGTGGCCAATAATAATTTTCATCCACTAGGGCAATAGTCTTATCCCTTCCAAAGTGTCCAGCCAATCCTCCGTTGTGCTTTTCCTTGATCAAGTTCTCCCGCATGGAGCTCCTTGGAATGCATAATTTGCTCCCCTTGAACAACATTCCATCTTGGATTAAGAAATCCAACCATTTTGTCCGGTCCACCGTAACAGGTGTTAAGCAAGCCTTCCAAGCTTCTGCAAAATCCGGATCTGTAGGGTACAAACCCTTCAGTTCTTCAAATCCCACTACTTCCACTGTCAATTTCATCAGTAAAGTCTGCCTTCTGCTCAAGGCATCCGCAACCTTGTTTGATTTCCCACTTCTGTGCTTCAGCACAAAGGTATAACTTTGAAGGAATTCTACCCACTTCATGTGTCTTTGGTTCAGTTTTGTCTGACTGTTAATGTACTGTAAATCCTGATGATCAGTAAATAGAACAAACTCCTTTGGCAGCAAATAGTGTCTCCACTTCTTCAGAGCCTGAACTATAGCATAAAATTCTTGGTCATAAACTGAATATTTTTTTCGAGCATCATTCAACTTCTCACTGAAATAAGCAACTGGCTTGCCTCCTTGACTCAGTACAACCCCTATTGCACTGCCACTGGCATCACAGTCCACCTGAAAGACCTTGCCAAAGTCTGGAAGTGCCAAAATAGGCTGTTCTGTCACCTTTCTCTTTAATGTATCAAAGCTCCTTTCAGCCCCAGATGTCCATTTGAACTCCTTTTTATCTCCCCTCATTGTTTCTGTGAGAGGTGCACAAATGCTGCTAAAGTTCTTTATGAACTTCCTGTAAAAGCTGGCCAAACCATGAAAGGATCTTACTTCTGTTGTGCTTCTTGGGGTAGGCCATTCAATGATGGCTCTTACCTTCTCTGGGTCCATTTTCAGGCCTTCTACTGAGATCACAAACCCCAAGTATACTAACTCCTTCTTGACAAAGTTACACTTTTTTAGATTTATTAACAACTGCTCTTCCCGCAGTTTCTCAAAAACTCTCCTGATGTGCATCAGGTGTTCCTCCAGGGTCCTGTTGAATATCAATATATCATCTAAATAAACAATAACAAATTTTCCCAGGAACTCCTTTAGTACTTCATTCATCAGTCGCATGAAAGTACTTGGTGCATTGGACATCCCAAACGGCATGACCAACCACTCATACAAGCCTTCTCTTGTCTTGAAGGTTGTCTTCCATTCATCCCCTTCTCGGATACGGATCTGATGATAGCCACTTTTCAGGTCAATCTTTGTGAAGTATTCAGCTCCACTTAAACAGTCCATGATATCATCCATTCTTGGCAATGGGAATCTGTACTTAATAGTGATTTTGTTGATGGCCCGTGAATCTGTACACATCCTCCATTCCCCATCCTTCTTTGGTGCCAGCACTGCAGGTACTGCGCATGGACTCAAACTTTCCCAAATCAATCCCTTTTCTAACAATTCTTGGACCTGTCTATTTAACTCCTCAGTCTCTACAGGCGTCATCCTGTGTGCAGCTTTATTTGGCAAGCTGGATCCCGGTACTAAGTCTATATGATGGCTAATTTTCCTTACTGGGGGTAAACCCTCAGGCACATTGTCAGACACAATATCTAGAAATTCTTCCAGTAGATTTAAGACCTCTGTCGGGGCATCCTGGCATTCCTTTCCCCTGACTCTAGGGATTATTGCATAACATAAATGTTCATGCTTCAACCCGTTCAGGAACTTCCTCCCCTCAACTAAACAAACTCTAGGATTGCTACATACCTTTTCATCCGCATCCTTCAAAGGCTTTAGTTTATGGCGTACACCATTCTTTGTCAATGAGTAGGTGTTGGCACGGCCATCATGCACTGCACTCCGGTCAAACTGCCAGGGCCTCCCCAGCAACATGTGGCAAGCATCCATGGGTAGGATGTCACACAGGACCTCATCACAATAATTTCCAATGTTAAATTTAACGAAACACTGCTCATTGACCAAAGCTCCGTGGTCCTTCTAGTAACCATGCGACCCGGTATGGGTGTGGGTGCTTCTTCCTTTCTAACTGTAGCTTTGTAACCATTTCCTCAGAAACCAGGTTATCCGTGCTACCATTATCAATAATGATATTGCAAACCTTGCCCGCACATTTACATCTGGTGCGGAATAAACTTTTTCTCTGGTCTGTGTCCCTTTCCTCATTCAACAGGACTCTTCTTACAATCATTGTTTCTCCTCTCTCCGCTTCTTCGGAATGCTCAGACTCAGCATCTTCCTCTGCCACAACAGCTCTGGCTGGACCCTCAGGCCTCTTGTTCGTCCTTTCCCGGTGTTGTGGACACTCAAATGCCCGATGTCCTTCTTCACCATAGTGGAAACATGTCCCACGAAATACTCCTCTTCCAAATCCTCGTCCAGATCCACCCCATCCTCTTGGGTAACTGTTTTGTTCTCGGGGCTGATAAACATCTTCTTCCTTTTG
Organism: Wollemia nobilis; assembly: GCA_028583015.1. Lineage (NCBI taxonomy): Eukaryota > Viridiplantae > Streptophyta > Pinopsida > Araucariales > Araucariaceae > Wollemia > Wollemia nobilis. Next base: position 1,480,275 of record JAQPPZ010016856.1, on the reverse strand, counting down.
GTCCTGGTTACTACTGGTTTCACCAGTCTTCTTTGGGTCCTTGTACTTTTCTCCACTGGTTCTCCCACCAGTTCTTCCACCATGGCCCCTTCCTCTTTGTTTGCCTTCAAACCGCCTGTTCAGTTTTTCTTCTACCTTTAAGGCAAACTGGTAAGCATCCTCAATGGTGCTTATCCGAACCAGGCTTAGTTCCTCCTGGATACCGAGTCTCAACCCATTGATATAACGGGCCACCTTTTCCTTGTTTGCCTCCAAATGCCCAGTTCTAATAGAGATCTTGTAAAACTCCTCGGTGTACTCTTGGACAGTTTTGTTTGTCTGCCTCAAGCTCTGCATTTTTCTTAGCAGATCCAACTCGTAATCTGTTGGGATGAACTGTCTTTTCAGCTTCTCCACCATTCTGTCCCATCTTGTTATTCTCTCCTTCCCTCGTCTGTTCCTCTCCAACTGTACTCCCCTCCACCAAATGCTGGCATGACCCTTCAACTTGGTCTTCGCAAATCTAACCCGATTAGGGTCTTCAACCTCCTCGTACTCGAAATACTCCTCTAAATCATTTATCCAGTCAATTACTTCTTCTGGATTTAAGTTACCCGAGTATGTGGAAACCTCCATTTTTGGTTGCTTTCCAATCTGAGAGATGGCCTTGTATAACCGGGCTTGTGCCGGATCCATAGCCTCCTCTTCCTCTTCAGATTGGTTTTCTTCTTCAACTTCGTCCTCACTTTCCTCATCCCTTTCGGGCTCGTGCCTTCTGCGTAACTCTGCTTGCAGGGCTTGAACTTGTCTCTGCAAGGCTCGGAAGTCTTCGGCCGGCACCACATTTCCTACTCCGCCACGGTTTCTTCGTGGAGGCATTATATTTTTTTTTATAAAATTCTTCCACAGATCCTGGTGTAACTGCCTCTCTCCGATGATCTGTTACACACTCAGGAGCTCCCGCTCTGATACCACTTGATGGCAAGCCGGGATTCACACAAACGAATTCACAGTAAATTCATAGTAATTTTCATTAAATTGCACAATACAGCTATACAGTAGTAACTCTCAGGCCTACAACTTCTCCCCCAATCCCGAACTTCACCATCCCCTTTACAAAGATTTTCCTCGAGTTTTTAACGAGGCCTCAATCCTCCAGGCAATCAATGCCTCCACCAAACAAATTTCAAATTCAAATTCCCCCCCCAGGACGAGAATTCAAATTTTGCCATAAATGGGCCACCGCCCGAACCACCATGGAGCTTGCATTAATGGTTTTCCTCGACCTGCAATCGTCGTCTTCGTCAGATCGATCTCCTGTACCGTGGTCTCCTCCATAATGGCCATTACTTGCATCTGTTCCATTGCCTGTACCTGTTACTTTGTCAATAAAAGAAAATAAACGCGACCGTGGCTCTCATCTTGATTCAATACACGTAGCTATCCATGTGTTAAATTTGACCTCCCCTAGTTGTCCGCATACATACTTGGCTTTACCCACCTCTGTCCACAACTTTTCTAAAACACGTGCCCCTCTCCATAGTTTTGATACACGTGGCTGCCCACGTGTCAAATCCTACCTTGTCCGGTCTTCGTTTCATTTTCTTTGGTCATGATTTTACTTGGTCATGATATCGCGACAGGTCGCGAAATCGTGACATGTCGCGATATCGCGACCAAAAAAATGCTTCCTCAAGCCTCAACTCTTTGGGGTCGCGAAATCGTGACATGTCACGATTTCGTGACCCCTCCCCTCTCTCTCTCAACCTTCTCTTTGTTGAAGCTCCTCGTAAATTTCTCCGCCTTGCATTGTCTTGTGAAAATGCCACGTGGCGATTTCTAACCGGCCGCGATATCGCGACAGTCGCGATATCGCGACCGTCATGATATCGTGACAGTCCTGATATCGCGAACTGTTGTGATATCACGACAGGTACCTTTCTACTTCGCTTTGCATTGGTGACCGTCGCGATATCACGACGTCGCGATATTGCGACGTTTGGAACCCTTCTCTTTGCCTTTGAAATTTGGTCGCGATATCGCGACGTCGCGATATCGCGACGGAACCCGCCAAAGCTTCACAGCAGCTTTCGAGGTCACGATTTCGTGACCTCTCCTCCATTTGCCTTAAAACTTCTCCAAACCCAAACATTGCTTTACAAAACCTTCTCCAATGCCGAAAATAAAAAGATCAAAGTGCAAAGAACTTATAAAGAACTGAAATTTTTTTGGATGACGCAGGATTTCCCTACTGTTTCCGGATGCTCCTGCATCAGATTATGAAGAGCAAAATAGGCTATGCAAAACTACTCTAAAATGCACCAAAAATTAGTATAATGTATATAATCTATTTTAGAGGTGATATATACTAAAATAGAGGTGAAATTATATGCAAAATACATGTCCATACTTGGGTGTTCCAATTGGGACTGTTAGAATGAAAAACCTGATAGAAGGTCCAAAACTACTCCAAATTGCACCAAATATTAATATGATGCATATAATCTACTCTAGAAATGATCTATGCTAAAAATGAACTAAAATTATATGCAGATTCATGGCCATCCCTTAGTGTTCCAATTATGACTATTAACCGTCCCAGGTGAGGAGGACCACCAAACCTGGTAGTTTTTACCACCAATTCCTCTAAGATTTGGTTCAAACTACTCCTAGGGGTGTTGTCATCAAATTTGGTGATCTAATTCACAGAAATGGGTGGGTTTTAGAATAGATTTACATATTTTTGGATGACTTGGAAACCTCCTTCGACTGATAAAAATTCCAAGTGAAAACATGTGCTGAAAGGGAGAGTGGATCTCAGTAGCACTTCATTGTGAAATATTGCAAAGACCTCTCCTTTGAAATATCTCAGTAGCACTTCATTGTGAAATATTGCAAAGACCTCTCCTTTGAAATTGGGTGGATTGACTCCATTTTATAGCTCAAGAGAGCCATAGGGTCAATTGGGCAAGTTAAGGCATGTAAGGTAGGTGTCACCATTTGTCAAAAACCTGTCATGCATTGGATGGGAGAAGCCTCCAATTTGGACCTCCAATTTGTAGGTTGTGATGGATTTGACAGGCCCTCAATCTATCATAAATCAATGGGCAAGATAAATGGTAGAATTTGATTATCATTTATCCCGCCCTTGAATTTTTAATGGTCCCAAGCCATGGCCATCCCACCTAGGGATAGTTGTTGGTGGTCATCCCTTGGTGCGACGATCATGAACTGTGGCCATCCTAGGGTGGGAAAACCATGAACTGTGGCCATCTTGGGGTGGTACAACCATGGCTACATAGCCCAAAACTTCTCAAAAGTAGGGTAGAACTTCCCAAAAGTGGTTAGGATCACTACTTAACCCCTGAGGGTTTCCCAAAGGAGGAATAATAAGGTTTATTATATGAAGCCTCATAGGAAAGAGACAGGCACTTTGTGTAGTGTTTGTAGGAGGTTTCTTCTATGAAGCCTTGGAGGAAGGAACTTGGCACTTAGTGCAGTGCTTGTAGGAGGTTTCCTGTATGAAGCCTCAGAGGAAGGAACTTGGCACTCGATGCAGTGCTTGTAGGAGGTTTCTTGTATGAAGCCTTAGAGGAAGGAACTTGGTAATCAGTGTAGTGCTTGTAGGAGGTTTCTTGTATGAAGCCTCAGATAAATGAAATTGGTACTTTGTGTAGTTCTTGCAGGAGGTTTGTTGTCAAAAACCTCAAATGAAGGAAATTTTCACACTTTATGTAGTGCTTGCAAGAGGTTTCTTGTACGAAGCCTCAGAGGAAGGAAATTGGCACTTTGCACAGTACTTGTAGGAGGTTTGTTGTTTTAGACCTCAAAATAAGAATATGGAAGGAGACTAGTACTTTGAGGAGTACTTGCAAAATATGAAGCTCTATGTATATAAATTATGTAATGTTGATGTGGTAGCTGAAATATAATAAAAATAATATGTTGTATTTTTTTGTGTTTCACGGGTTATGTTGTTATATTTTTCTTCATTGCTTTTATGTGTAGTGGCATGAATATGTGTGAGAATATAGGGTAGGCTGATGTTCAATTGACCCCCTCTCCACCACTGCATCATTGGGTTACATTCTTAAGAGAAAAATCAGAAGCCTTTGAAAGGTTTAAAGCATTCAAGGCACTTGTATAAAATAAAACAGGAAAAAATATCAAGTGTCTAATATCATACAAAGGAGGTGAATTTACTTCAAATGAATTTATAGATTTTTGTGAACAACATAGAATTAAAATATAATACTCAGCAGCAAGAACTCCATAGTAGAATAGAGAATAAATCACCATAAAACTCTGTATGAGCTTTGGAAGGGAAGACCAGCTAATGTAAAGTACTTCAAAATTTTTGGAAGCAAATGCTACATTAGATGAGAAGAAAAATATTTGGGCAAGTTTTATTCTAGTTGTGATGATATTATTTTCCTTGGAAACTCTTCAAAGAGCAAATCCTATAGATGCTACAATAAAAGATCATATAAATTTGTAGAAAGTGCTAATGTAAGAGTTGATTAAGAGATAGATCTAAGAGAACCAACTCAAGAGATCATGTATCAAGGAGAAAGTTGCAAAGAAGAAGAAACTAAATAAGATGAGAATAATAATATACCTTCAAGAACACCCCCCAAAATACCTTTCAAGACACCATCTAGATATGTGCAAAAGAACCATCCAGAATATTCGATTATTGTGAATCTAGATGAGAGACAAACAAGGAGGAAAATAATAGGAACAGGTGAACATACCAACTTATATTTACTATCTAAAGTTGATCCAAAGAATTTCAATGAATCAAGTCAAGATAAATATTAGATTAAGGTAATGGAAGAAGACTTAGATCAAATGGAGAAGAATGAGACTTGGGAACTTGTCCCACATACAAAATACAAGAATGTAATTGGAACCAAATGGGTCTACAAAAATAAGTTGAATGAAGATGGTCAGATTTTTAGAAACAAAGCAAGACTTGTGTGCAAAGACTATGCACAAGTAGAGGGAATTAATGAAGAGACATTTTCTCCTGTTGTTCGTCTTGAGGCCATAAGAATGTTCTTGGCCTTTTCAAGATTCAAAAACTTCAAAGTGTAACAAATGGATGTAAGATCAACATTTCTTAATGGTTACTTAGAATAAGAGGTCAACATTGAGCAACTATATGGTTTCAACCTAATAGAAAAGCCAAATTATGTGTGCAAATTAAATAAGTCTCTATATGTACTAAAGCAAGCCCCTAGGGCTTGGTACTCAAGGTTGGATAAATACCTCTAAGAACAGGTTTTCAAAAAAGATATATTTGATAGCAATCTGTACATCAAGAATGAATGAAATGACCAGTTATTTGTAGTAGTCTATATGGATGACATCATTTTTTGAGGCAATAAAAAAATGTCAATTTTTTGTGAGCTATCCTTATTTCTTGGTTTGAAAATCTCACAATCAGATAAAGGTATATTTCTCTCTCAAACTAATTATGTAAAAGAAATGCTGAAAAAATTTAGGATGGAGAATTGCAATCCTATGAGTACCCCCATGGTTACAAGATGTAAGTTAAGTAAATATGATAAGTCTCCTGAAGCTAATCAAACTTTGTATAGATCTATGATTGGAAGTTTACTATATGTCACAGCTACAAGGCCGAATATAATACAGGCAATCAGATTGGTGGCAATATTTCTAGTTGCACCAAAGGAAACACATGTATGGGTAGTAAAAAGAATCTTCAAGTATTTGAAAGGAACTATGGATTTTGAATTGTGGTATCTCAGATGTGATAATTTTACTCTCACTTCATATACAAATGCAGATTGTGCAGGCAGTTTGGATTATAGGAAAAGCATAAGTGGAGGAGCATTTTTTTATTGGAGACTATTTGGTCTCTTGGCTAAGTAAGAAACAAGCATCATTATCCTTATCTACTGTAGAGGTGAAGTAATTTGCAGTTGTTGCTTATTGCATACAGGTTTTATGGATGAAACAAACCTTAAGTGATTTCAAAGTAGAGCATGATCATCCTATCTCCATACTTTGTGATAATACAAGTGCTATCAATATTTCGAAGAATTCAGTGATGCATTCAAGGACCAAGCACATTCCAATCAAGTATCACTTTTTGAGATAGCAAGTGATTGATCGGTAAGTCAATTTAGAATACATTTCTACAAAGGAACTTATTGTTGATATTTGTACCAAGCCACTTCCAAAGGAGACCTTTGAGTATATCAAAGATAATTTGGGGGTAGTTTCACTCCCATATCATAATTGAATATCTCAATAAGAGTAGGTAGTAAGGGGGCGTCGTTAAGTGTCTTATCCTTTAGCCCTAAGGAGCCTTTTCCATTGATGTCAAAGGGGGATAAGTGAGTAAGGGGAAACAATTTGTAATTTTAGGAAGGGGAAGCAGCTTGTTAGGGGGAGCAAATTTGTTATTTTAGGAAGAGAACAGTGATTTGTGTGTGGTCAAAGAGATCACATATCAGGATATTGCAATGGATTCAATGATAGTGAAGATGAGATGACACATCAAGGAAACAAGCATGGTCAAATAAATCATGAAATTTTGTTTGCTATAGAATATTATAATGATCTTAGTGACAGTGAAGATGAAGAAGGGTTTTTCTATGGGATAAAAGAAGTAGAAGAAGAACATTCACTCCAAATAGAAGAAGTTAAACAAGAGAATATTGTAAGAAAGATAGATGTCTTAGTTGATCTAAAGGAAGACTTCAATTATATCCATGAGCAACTACAAGATGTTAAGGAGAATCTAAAAGAATTGAGATGTTCCATACTTGAGAATTTTGATCCATCACATGACTCAAAAGGTCAAGATATTTTTACTAAGGAGGAAACATGTATTTCATAGACAATAAATATGGATGCCAATTTGCTATTTGACACAAATGAAGAGAAAGAAGAGGAAATTTCCAAAGCACCAAAGGTCTCATATTTCAGGTTTGGGGAATCACACTCAAAATGAAAGGAAGTTCTAAAATATGAAAGCAAGGAAGCACCTAAGTGTTATGAAGAAAGTTCCAAAGTTCCTATGGCTTCAAACATCCAGTTTAGATCTTGTTTTGAGATAGGTGAATCAAGTTCAAAAGGAAAAGAAATTCTTGAAAAGGAAAGCAAGGAAGAAATTAAGGAAGAGGATTTAGATACTACAAAGAAGGTTCAAGGATACAATGCACAAATAAAAAATGATCACAAGGTTAATGGTCAAGAAAGGTATGAGGAACCAAGGCATGAACAAAGGGCTTTTCAAGGACATTGTTTTTCTTGTAATGGATTTGGACACAGGGCTATACACTGCAGGGTTTATGGATCAAAGAAGTTTGATTTTGCTGGAAGAAACTTCAAAGGAAGAAGGTATGGTTTTAAAGAACATTTCTTCTCATGCAACAGGATTGGTCATAGAGCTTCTCAGTGCAAATAAAATGAGAAACATGGTTTTGGATTTAGAGATACACAATTTAGAATTCATGGTCATAATGATTATGAAAATAGAACTTCACAATACAGGGTTTAGGAAAGGAATGGATATGGAAATTATTTCAAGAAAGAATTTAGGATATGGGCACCATCCAAAGGCTAAAATATCAAGTGTTTTAATTACAATAACTTTGGACAAATTGAAAAATGTTGTAGGACTCAATTCCAAACAAGTTTAAGAAATAAGGTCAAGCAGTTTCAAGGCAAGAAGGTCAAACAGGTTCAAGACAAGAAGATCAAGTAATTCATCAAGAGAAGGATATCAGAAAAATATGGAAGGAAGTTGACAGAGGAAAGAAACAATGTTATATGGGAGTAAAAGTACTCCCACCCCAAAATTAATCACCTCAAGAGAGAAGGTGGTGAGGGGGCTATGCTTAAGAGTCATATCTTTTAGCCCCATAGGTGTCCCTTTTGTCATTGATGTCAAAGGGGGAGAGATTTGAGTTAGGGGGAGCAGCCTACAAAGAGAGCATTGAGTTAGGGGTAGCAGCCTCCAAATATAGTATTGATTTAGTGGGAGCAACCTCCATAGAGAGTATTGAGTCAGGGGGAGCAACTTTGATTCTCAGAAATGGTTTTTGCAATGATTGTGGTGATTTGTATTAGAGGTGTTGCCATCAATGACAAAGGGGGATATTGTTAGCAATTTGAGTTATTTTATGTTGTCATTGATGTCACATAGATCATTGATGTCATATGGATCACATTTGAGTTTTGGTGGTAACATCACTTCATAAATAATCATTTATGATATTTTGGAGAGCATTGATATATACAAGTTTTTTGTGAAAACCAAGGCAGGAAAAATAAAAGGTTTTATTTAAAACCATGGATGGCAGATATGAAATGGGTTTTTCTTAAAAACTAGGTTGGCTTTTTGTTTCATCGAAAAATGTGCCCCGGTGATGGAGATATTTAATTTTAAATAATTAGTTTAAATTTTAAATTCTTTATAATTTAAATCTAAATTTTAAAATTAAAAATAAAATTATAGTGTCGACATCGAAAGAAAGGGGGAAAGGCATATATTAAAAATAATAGCGTCGATGTCTAAATAAAGGAGGAAAGGCATATATATATATATATATATATATATATATATATATATATATATATATATATATATATATATTTATATATGCCACCAAAAGCTTCAATAAATTCTTGTCCTTGATTTTCGAATGCATTTGAATTGATAATGTAATGTGAAAAGAGCCTGTGTGTTGAAGTGTGTGTTGAAGCATGTGTAAAGATGCGTGTGAAGGGTTTATAAAATTTGGGTCCATTGAAGAATCATTCACGGAGGATAACAAAATGCATAGGCACCTTTGGCCTAGTGGTTTGTGTGCTGTGTAAGAAGCAGGAGGTCCTGCGATTGAGTCTCGTTGGGGATGCTTGTTGTGTTGAAACTCTCGAAGCATTTTTGAGTTTTCAAAGGGCACAAAATATTGAGGTATTTGTTTTGGTTCATGCCCCTTTGAACATGTGAGGACACGTGGCCCAAAGGCGGCTTGGCCAAGGTTAAGGCACTGAGCGAGGAGGCGTCAAGGGATCGAATCCCATCAGGGACAAAGGCAAGTTAATATTTTTTAATATTTTATTTTTCTAAAGTTGCCCTAGGAGAAATAAGGGTTATGATGCACCTTAAGAAAAAGAGATATTTTTGGTGATTTTCTTTTTGGAAGTATATCATATTATATATCATTGGAAATCTTATTTTGAGGGCTATTTGATTAACTTGCTTAGAGGGAGAAATAAGGTGTGTGTAAAGAGATATTTTTGATTTTGTAAAGAGGTTCAAAAGTGAAGGTTGCTTTGTTCTTTTTCAAAGAGGATTAATTATTTCATGAGGGGACATGATGTATTTTATTGAGTAGGAGTAATAAGGTGTTATTTGGATATTATTGTTGTGTTATTAATCATGATACCTAACCCTTATTGAAAGTTGAAAAAGAAATTTTGTTGAGTGTGGCAGATTTAGTGGATAACTAATAAGGCATCAAAAATGTATGAGCAATATTCTCCATTGACATTGTTTATGGTGGTTGATTTTTGAAATATCATTGGAGATAAAAGGATTGATTGTGGTTTCCTTTTTGAAAGTGGTTGGTTGAATGCTTTAAGGTTTTTTGGTTTGAGATTTGTATTTAAACCTTGTTTTATAAGCATTGTTGTTGAAGCCATTAGTTGTGTGAAAAACCTGAGATAGGGTTTGAGAAGAACATGAGTATCATTGTTATGTGAAGAATTTTTTATTTGAAGCCCATTGATTGTAAAAAGAACTTGAACTTGAGTTAGAGAACAACATGAGTATCATTGTTATGTGAGATTTGTGGTTGAGCATTGTTGGAAACATTTGAGTTGGTTGATACTTGCTTGGACTAGGGTTTGTGAGAAAGAGTTGTTCCTTGTGGTTATTGGTTGAGTAGAGTTTTTTGAGCCTAGTCAAGTGATTGCGTGAAGTGGTTGTTCAAGTTCCATGAAACAAACTATTATATATTCTGATTTGAGTTGAGATCATTGTGGATCATTGTTGTCATCCATTGTAGAGTGCATTGTCATTCATTGTTGAGTTCATCATTGAGCCTTGCATTCATAGATTTGTGGATGATATTTGAGTTCTACTTGAGCATGATTGGTTGAGCCTTTGAGAAGGCTTTTGGGATAGATTTCTGGACAAATTTGTGGTAGGTTTTGAGCATTATTTATTGATCCTTTGGGATATATTTTTGGATAGATTTGTGGCAACTTTTGTGCATGATTGATTGAGCCTTTAAGAATACTTTTGGATAGATTTGTGGACAAATTTGTGGATAGAGTTTGAGCAAGTTATTGGTGAGATTACTGTGCAAATTTGAGCAAGTTCTTGGTGAGCTTGCTGGAGTAGATTTGAGCAGGTTCTTGGTGAGCTTGCTAGAGTAGATTTGAGCAAGTTCTTGGTGAGCTTGCTAAAGAAGATTTTGAGTAAGTTCTTGGTGATATTGCTAGATTAGATTTGAGCAAGTTCTTAATGAGCTTGCTAGAGCATATTTTGAGTAAGCTCTTGGTGAGCTTGCTAGAGTATATTTAAGCAAGTTCTTGGTGAGCTTGCTGAAGCAAATTTTGAGCAGGTTCTTGGTGAGCTTGCTGAAGTAGATCAATGGATTGCCTAGTTGAGCATATCAATGAATTACCTTGATAAACAGATCAGTGGATTGCCTACCTGAGTATATCATGATTGCTAACCTGAGTAGATCAGTGGATTGTCTACCTGAGCAGATTAGTGGATTGCCTAGCTGAGTAGATCAGTGAATTGCATTACTAAGCACATCAGTGGATTGCCTACCTGAGTAGATTAAGATTACCTTGCTGACTAGATCAATAGATTTCCTACCTGACCATATCAAGATTGCCTACCTGAGTAGATCAATGGATTGCCTAGCTGAGCAGATCAGTGAATTGCCTTACTAAGTAGATCAGTGGATTGCCTACCTGAGAAGATTAGGATTGCCTACCTAATAATATTAGTGGATTGCCTACCTGAGTAGACTAGTGGATTGCCTACATGAGCATATCAGTGGATTACCTACCTGAGTAGATCAAAGGATTGCCTACCTGAGCAGATCAGTGGATTGCCTACCTGAGCAGATCGATGAATTGCCTTATTGAGAAAATTAGTGGATAGCCTAGATTTGAAAAGATCAAAGTAATCATTTGTATTGGGATAAGGATCCCTATTTATTTATGAAATATTATAAGGAGATTATCTTATGGAGTACCTCACATTGGGAGAACCACATTAAATCTTGTGTCTCAATTATGTGTGGTGATTTGCGCTCTTTCTTACTATTGCTATCTATGTCATTAATGCACATTGCTATATTTGGATATTGCAATTAAGAACACTAATTGATATTTGTTTGGAAATAAAGTAAAAAGTGGGCACTATATTGTTCACACCCCTCCTAGTATAAGCTTGTGTTCTTCATGAACACTCACTCAAATATTTCCAACAATGCTTATCAACCAATCTCACATAACAATGATACTCATGATCTTTGCAAACCCTAGTTCAAGTATTTCATTCAATAACTCACTTCAACAACAATGCTTATAAAATAAGGTTTTATCAACAATTATTTATTCCATAAAACCTTGAAGCATTAATTCAAAATACACTCAACAATGCTTACCAAACAATCCTTTTCACTCCAACTTTGCATTCACAACATTCAACAATCACTCACTAGAAAGATGTGCCCATACCTTTTTTTGATGTAGAAGTGCCCTTAGAAAACCTGTCACAATCACAATTTCCTTATTTCCAATTTCAATGGTTAGATGACAAAATATCACTCTAACCCTTTTTCAAATATTCCTTAGACATAAAAATAATCAAAGCTCAAATGTACCTTTTTGCTCCTTGGAATTAACATTCATCAAATCATTACATCAAAAATAATTATTTAGATACACCTTATAATATCCAACTTAAAATAATATCCAACACCACAAAAACCTCAAATAATCTTCCTAAACAGCTTATTATCCTTTTCAAACTCTAAAGAAAATAACACCAAAAATTTATTTTGCATCAACCTTATAACTCCCCTAAAACATTACAAGCCAAATAAAATATGCAAAAATTAATTTTTTAATACCTCAACTAATTCCTCTGAAAATTTTGACACTCAACTAATGCATACCTTTATTATATCCCCAAAAGGGTTTCGACATGATTCAAACCACCGTCTCTCCAAGCACCAAGTGCCTTAGTGCTTTGGTGCCCATCGCGTGGGCTATAGGTGCCCACATGAAGGAAGGAATACTTCATTCCCTTTCAACCTTCTTTCACCGTTGAATTCAACACAAAATAAAAATTCCTTTCATGAATTTGAACATGCGTCAATCGCTGCCCTCACGACTTGCTTGTGCTGCGATTGCCAACTGTGATACCAACCCTTGGTGACCAAGGCTCCCTCCTTGGTGGGTCAAATGCTTTTGGCTCCTCTTAAGCACTTAAAAATTAAAATTAAAATCCTCTTTGCATAGCACGATTTGCATAAGCTTGCATAGCATCAAAATTAATTCAAAGGCATTGGTAACTTTGGCTAAGGTGGGGTAATCCCCCTTTTATACACACATGGTTAATTTTCTCCCCATGTCGGTGCTAGAATTTAAATTTGAAATTCAAATTAATAACCCACCTTAGGGTTATTTAAAATTAACATAAATTAATATATAATTAATATTAAAATTAATTAATAATTAATTTAAATAACATAAAGTTAAGTAATAATTTAATTTAATAAAATTACATTAGTTAATTTATAATTAATTTAATCTTCCTTGTATAATATTATAAAGAATTATTATAATATTATTCACTTGGGCTTTTTCTTTGCACTTTGGACCACATCTGACTTCTTGGAACCGGGTCTTGATCAACTAAAATTGGAGAACCTAAAATTGATGTTGCCCACTAAAACTGCCATTGACTGGTACTAAAAGCTTGACATCAATGACCAGTCACTCTTGACATCAATGACAACTCATTTACTCAAAATGTCCAACAACCTTAGTGGTATTCCAGTCCCACAACTTGGCATTCCTACACCTGTTTTGAAGTGCATATAGTGCTCTCCAACCACTTTGAGTTCTTTTCATCCTACATGTGTTCCAATTAAGTTTGTCATGAAAGTCTATGCCCAGGTATTTGTATTCTACTACTACCTCAAGTGGTTCTCCTACAAACTAAAATTCGAGTTGTTGCTTCTTCTTTTTTGTTGAAAAAATCATAATTTTTGTTTTACTTGTGTTCACCTGCATCTCAAATTCCTTACAAAAGAGTTCTAGAGCTCGAAGGTGATATTCTAGATCTTTGACTATTTTGACCACAAGAATTACATCATCTGCATACATGAGTAGTTTTACCACATATTTGGCTAAGTGCACATCCTCTCTCCCAAATTTATTTATCTATTCTTCTAAATTGTCAATGTACAACCCAAATAAGGTCAGAGATAGAGGGTAACCTTGTTTGACATCTATGTCACTACTAAAACATTCAGATAACCCTTCCTGTGTTATGATTCTAGCCTTTACATGCTCATATAGTATGTGAACTACTGCTTCCCTGTATTGAATTGGAACCTCTATCTCTACCATTTTGCTCCATAATTTTTTCCTTGGAACTGTGTCAAATACCTTTTTGAAGTATACAAAACAACAAAAAGCCTCATCTTTTTTATCCCATATTTTTTCCACTATGTTTCTAAGCATGATACAGTGATCAATAGTTGAGTGCTTGGGCCTAAGACCTGCTTTCCCCTTTTCTCTCTTTCCTTTTTCTTCTGCCCATATGCTGGTCCTACGCTCTATCGTACTCCCAAACAACTTTACAAAGAGAGGGTTGGTCATGATAGTTCGATAGTTTGAGAGATTATTTACATCTCCACTTTTAAACAAAGGAATGGTTATGCTAGTTGTCCACTCGGTAGGGAAGCCATTTTGTATGACCTTATTGAAAATTTCTTTGATCGACGATGCTAAGATATCTACCCCTCATTTTATATGCTCTTCCTAAATATTGTCTATGTCACGGGCTTTACCAGTTGCTAAATTTTTTATCCCTTGAATAATGTCTTCATTTGTGAAAAGTTATTTCTTGACAATGATAGTAGGGGGTGTCTCCTGTTGGTTACTATGCTGATACAATTATTTTGAATACTCCAACCGCTGATTAACTATTATGTTATTTTCATTTTGCATCCTTTTCACACTTAGTTCCTTCCAAAATTTCTTTTGTTCATTCTTCCCTAATTAAATCAATTCTTTCCTCCTTGTTCTAGTGTATTCTTCTTTTTTTCTCTTACCAGTTTCTCATATGCTTTTTTGTTTACTCTTGTTTTACCCATTGGTTCCTTTAGTAATCTTCATGCTTTTTTGCAATCTTCATCGAACCATGGGTTGGTTGGGAAGCTATTCTTTTCTTTATTTTTAGGTTTAGCTCTCTTGCATTTTTTTAGAGCTTCTTGGATAACGTGCATTAACCATTTACTCTTACTATAATCTCTGCTACTATGAGGTAGTATTTCCCTTTCTTGTAACTTGTTATTTAAAACTGCTCTAAAATTCTATCGATTTTCATATGTTAAGAGAATGTTTCCCTTATGAGGATATTTATTTTGATTGCCTTGCAAGTTTTTTTCCCTTGGTTTGTCTCCATGCATTCAAAGTTTCATAACAATTGGGTTGTGATATGACTTAAGTTCCACGGGAGAATCTTCCACTTCTAGCTCCTCTATTTTTGGTAAGTAATTTTGTGAGCATATTACATAGTCTATTACACTTTGTCCCTTATATGTTTTGCATGTATACTTTCCATAATTTTTCCATTTGTTCATCCCATTGCAAATAATCAAGTTTTTTATGCTGCAATGGGTAAATTTACGAAGGTAGTTTGCAAACTAGTCTTGCCTTTGTATGGAAGCACATGCTGCAAATATTATGTTAGAGACTTAATTCAGAAATAAATAAGGTTATGAAAATTAATTATTAAAAACTACAGAGAAAAGAAAAGAGAAAATTAGAAGACCAAGAATCCAAAAACTTGTTGATGATTGGCTGCTATTAGATCTCATACATTTCATCTACTACCGATATATATTCTCCATCAAAAATTCCAAAGCCTTAAAATTGTTGAAATACTTTGGATCAGGCAAACTACGTGGAGGTCTAAGTGGGAGTTCCGGTCCCAACACAATGATTTACATCAAGGTTTTCACCAATCATAGTTTCCAGTTTTCCTAGAAAACCGGAGCAACTTCCTTAAGCATCTTCTCAAAAGCAAAGAAAAATACAACACAGTAAAAGGTGATGTTACCAACGCCTGACAATTCTTTGTTTCTATTGCTTTGGCCCAGATGTGCCCCTACGTGGGCTTTCCTTCTTCTTTTGTTTTACTATTTGGTTTATGTTGCTTTTGGAAATAATAATATTACATTGTTTTTGTATGTATTTCCCTTTGCACTGCAATGTTTTAGATCCCCTACATGGGAATTATGTCTTGCAATCTTTAGTATGTTTTTGTATTAATCCCGGGTTTCCCTGTGTGGGTTGTTCAAATGTTTTGGCTTGTGTTTTATTTTGTGGTTTATCTACCATGGGTCTTTTTTGTCTTCTTGTGGTCGTTGCATTGCAGTTGTTTAGCTATAATCTTACATTTTCTGGTTTTGGGTCCTAAATCAAAACCTGCTTAATATTTCTATTACTACTTACCAAAAAAAAAATGGATCAAGTCTATAGCTCTCTAGCTATATGTTTAAGAGGTGCAACCTTTTTCCTGGTAAAAACTCTACTGCATCTCTTGGCATGAACTCCAAGAGTGTCTAGAGCGTGTTGGTAGATAATGAGAGGAGCTTATTTGGAAGACAGACTCAGTGGCCTTGTTCATTGCCTTGGGGGTTCTAGTTCATGAATGTTTTACTGATAACTTTTGCTAATAGAGGATTGGAAACTGGTTTTTCTTTGATGCATCGGTTGTCATAGTTGTTGGCTTGGGCTATGGGATGTTGCTAATATTTTTACACCTTCAATAGTGGTCCAACCACCCTCATTGGGTTGAAGGGTTAAACTAGTTACCTTGAGGGTGGGTTTATTCCTATTACCAAGGTAAGAGAGGACAGTCCTTGACCTTATGACCAGATGCTTGACACAAAAAATAGGCATTTGGCAAGTTAAAATATGCAATTGGCTAGTAAATAATATTGTCACCAACCTTAATCTTGATTTCATCCATGAGGCCTCTGGCCAAATTTACTTCAACATAGACTCTTCTCCTCTTTTGAAATTAAAAAATCACACGATTCAAAAAGGGCTAGAGAAGAAGGGGAAGGCTAGAAAAAGCGATCCATATCGAAATCTATCGGCTTTTTTGAAAATTAAGAACTTACGGGACCACGGGAAGAAAACCAACAAAGAACTCCTCATGAACCAAAGTCCTTGTCCATAAATCTCCTTAAATGTGTTGATTCTACAAAACGAAACAAAAAATAACCTTTGGTAAGATTTTGATTGAACTCAATCTTGATTCCATAAAGAGTCCAAGCAAAGTTCACCCAAGTCAATATGGTGGCTTGAATTGATATGCCATGCACAAAGTAACCCCTAGAGTAACGACTCTAACCACTTGCATACATTGTTGTAAGGGCAAAATCACATCAAAGAGAAGAAGAGTTGTCGGTACATATTTCCTAAATCATTTGAAAGGAGTCCTCGTAGCATGCCTTACCACAGGTGGCTTGATTTGGTATGCCATGCACAAAGTAACCCCTAGAGTCCCACTTGCATGCATTGTTGTAGGGGCAAAATCACATCAAAAGAAGAAGAGCTGTCGGTACATATTTCCTAAATCATTTGAAAGGAGTCGCATGCTTTACCACAGACGTTGCCAACGTCGGGTTGGGGGTCGTGAAAGACCTCACGAACAGGACAGAGTAGGCTGCGGCTTAAACCCTAGCAAAGCGAAACTCTAGTAGAGCAAAAATCGAAGAAATTTTTATTATGGGTAGTATTTTCAAACGACCATCTTTTATGGGTAGTATTTTTATTATGGGTAGTATTTTCAAACGACCATATTTTAATTTCCACTTTAAATTTGAAGGATACAGATGTATAACTGTCAAAACAGTAAAATATTGGCACTGCTTGCTCTTTTAATGGAATGTAGAAGTATTTATACCTCGAATAGGATAAGGATACCGTAAAATACTTCTCTAAACCCTAAATGTATCTATTGTAACATATAATTCCAGGCATGGCCTAACCTTTATGAACATACTCCACGCGATCTTCTGAAAAAAAGGGGACATTTTTCAACATGTCCTTTCCAGAATGAACACAGAAAGGGATGGTTACCGTTAATGACATGGCTAGCGGGATCAAATCTGCCATTTTCATGTATCTTTTATATGAAGCGATATAATAATCAATAATATGTTGAGTGAATAGTTTCAAAGGAACTGTTCTCGTTATATTGGTCCATCTATTTCTAGTTGCTTCGAATAGAGAAAACATGCTTTAAAACGTAAAACTTGCTTGAAAAAGCCGCTTCGGCCTTCCCCGCAAACCCCGAAGAGCTCGACAAATGTTGAAGTATCAACTCAACACTTATGATGAGTAGCCTACATCTCAGTGCTTATTATTATACTTGTGAGATTTGTGAGATTAGTAGTTTTTATGTGATATTGTTCCTTTACAAGTTATTATTTATTTTTATTGGTATATTTTTATGTTGAAATTCATTTTATTTTAATATTTTTTTTTTTGGTTTTTTTACAGTCTTAATAGGTTCAGCATGTGGAGATATCAGCAAAATTGAAAAAAACAAAAAACACCCTTAGACATGTGTTATAAAGAAGCATTTTTGCTTTTCTCTTGAATGAAGCATCAGATTATGGTGGATTTTATGTGATGTTGTTCTTATATAAATTATTTATTTCCAATAATATATTTTTATGTTAAAATTTGGTTCCATTCTAATAACTTATTTTACTTTAATACCTCTTCTACTAATAAATTTATTGTTTAAGAAAAAAGAAAAAATAAAATAAAATGTGCGGGTAGTAACAAGAGGCGAGTTGTAGGTGGATTGTATTTATACAATTCGATACGTTGGGTACAACTAGGTGGTAACAGGGAACACAATTCTGAATAGTCAAAAAGATAATGAGAAGAAGCGTGCCGTTCACGTTGTTCAAAGAACATTCTGACGGATTATTCTACTTCCAACGCTATCTCTATCTTACATCTATCCTTATCGTTAAGGAAATGGCACTCGGGTGATCGAGGGGTCGAGATGATGCCCATGGAAGAAAGGCAGCACGTGACTGAAAATCGTAGAATGCTAAAACTAATATACTCTTCAGCCATGGCCCACTCTGTCTTCTTCTCTAATTTGGCATATTAAAAATTTGGCCACATTTGAACTAGCAATTGCACCCATGATTGAAATGTGCATTTAGTGGTATGTTTTCAGCCAAATTACACGGTTAAATGGTTTTGTGCCCGTCATTGTCACCATCAACTCAATCAATACCATCCCCACCAAAAGATTTAATAAAAGGGGGTTGAACCTATGTTATCAAAGACCTAAAGACACTAAACTTCACACATTGGCCATATATCCCATGACACCGACAAGGATAAATTTCACCTATTAAAATAAAGGATGTTCGCTAAGGAGGTTGATGAGCCAGCTAACCCCACATAGTAATTGAACTACATACATTTGTTTAATATAGTCTCCATCATTCATGCATATCCCTTGATTAAAATTCCAAAAGGAGTGGAAGCATAATGGGTTGAACCCATGATCTATTTTGGAAAATATATTCATGCATGGAAGTGGAAGCATAATGCGTTGAACCCATTAAAATATATCCATGCATTCATGTAGTTATACCATGACATCAAGTGTTAGTGTTGTCCCTCTTAAGCTTGTTCTATCTCACTTATTTTCCATGCATTCATGTAGTTATACCATGACATCAAGTGTTAGTGTTGTCCCTCTTAAGCTTGTTCTATCTCACACACATACCTAATAGACTAAACCTTGAATGAATTGGTCATATGGGTGCTCCTTTCTTACACCTAAAACATTGTCAAAAACATTGTTAGATATTTGCTATAAGATGCATACGAAAACTTGTTTTGCTACCTTTGCCCACTAAGTAAAAGAATATTCAATAGAAATTTTATTCTTAAATTTAAATATTTAAAAATTGGAGGAAAATTTTCAAACAAATAAGTAAATATATGCATGGAAAGTATTAGACTATGATTCCTCTAAAAAAATTTAAAAATAAAAAAAATGTTGATGGTTTATTTTTATTTGTCATAGTGTTTCCTATACAACCTTTTTCTAAAATGAAATCTATCAAGAAATCCTCTACTTCCAAAGTATCACAAAACATTGAGACCTTTCTAACAACTTGTCATGTAGATCAAAGTTCTTTGTCATGCATTGAAACTTATCCTAGGTTTATCTAACAACTAGGATGATTTAAAAAATATCTAGGATCTTTGTATCAACTTTAAAAACCATATAGCATATTCTCTCATTTGTGCTACATTGATACCAAAAATTTTAAAGAGAAGGAAATGAGCTTGTTACAAAAAATTGTAAAAGACAAACATGGTTTACAAAAATCCTCAAAAAGTATTCAATTATCATCTATACGAAAACTGCTTCTTTAGGGCATCCATGAAAATAAAACTAGTCATTAAAATGGATTGAATGTCAAAGAGGAAAAAATAATGAATGTATTATTGAATACTTATCCTAATAAAATTAGTCACCATGGCACATGACCTCCTTATGATCCAAGTTCCAACTAGGGTTTTTTAGTGAATCCCACAAAAACTGTTAAAACAAGATCTTTCTCTAAATTACTTCAAAATAATCTCTCCATGTAACGTAGTGAAGCCTATCCATAGACATTTTAATATAATGCCATATTTTGTAATAGTTTCTAGAAACAAAACAAAGCATAATACCACAAGACATAGGTAAGAAAATAGATGAGAAAAATAGAAAGATTAAATAGAGGAAATAAGAGGGTGTGTGCCAAAGGGGCACTCCGAATAATAGATCACATGAAGATATCATGATACACATTGACATAATGGATGCATTGTTGGGGATATTTATAATAGTTAATCTCCTTGTGATCCATGTTCCAACTAGGGTTTTTAAGTTAATCCCACAAAATTTGTCAAAACAAGATTTTCCTTGTAAATTCTTCAAAATGATCACTCTATGTAACCTAGTGAAGCCTATCCATAGCCACTTCGATATAATACCAAATTTAATAATACTTTTTACAAATAAAATGAACCATAAAAGCACAAGCCATAGGTAAGAAAATAGTTAACAAAAATAGAAAGATTAAATAGATGAAATAAGAGGATGGGTGCCTAAGGGGCACCTTGAATAGTAGGTAACATGAAGATATCATGATACACATTGATATAATGGATGTGTGGTTGGGGGTGTTTATAATAGTACCTAATCTCCACAAGGATAACCTTCTTAAGCAACAAACTCAAATTATGTCCCCAAATGAATAGTAATCACATGTGCAATCAACAAGGTTTAAGATGACAATGCACAATCCCATGATGGTAACATCTTATAACCACAATATTATGAGATGATGATCTCTCATTCCCTTAGGATGACAACATCTTATGATAATAGTTTCATGAGGCATGTAGATTTTGTTGCATGAGATGGTGATACCCATGACAATCACAATTTGAGATGGTAATGTCTCAAGATGGTGATTTATTACAAGATAACAATTCTTAAATCAATGATGCTTTGACGTGATGATGTCTTAGAATGATGGCTGCACCAATTACCTCTTCCATAAAACTTGAATTGAGTGATAAATTTCCTTCATTTAATGGTGTTCTGGCCTTGAAAGAATGATAATCACACATTCTTTTTTATATGAAATTAGGGTTAATCCATCATCCCTACATCTTTGTGTCAACAATGACCGAAATTTGTCATCTACTCTAACTTGCACACACCAAACCTACACACACCAAAATGAAATAGAAAAGGAATTTTTATTATGAAGGTTCATATAAGCTATGTAAGCAAGGCATCAATAAACCAAGATAAAATGACTCAAAATTTATTCTAGATTCATGGTTGTAAATCTGGACATATTCATGATAGTGCTTTGTTCTCTTTCTCACAGTATCTCCTATTCTTTTTTCTTCTCTATCATTCACAAAAATCTGATCTCTTCCAATCCTTCTCCTTTATTACTCTATCCACCTTTTAATTTTCTCTATTTTTTCCCACATCACTTTTCCTTCCTCTTTTTTTTTTATGTGCTTGTCTCAAGAGGTTAAAAATTTTTCCATCCATCATCAATTCATTCCCTTTTCCTAGCAGATGCTCCCACATCATACTCCAAGTAAGATATGCTTCATGAACAAATATCATGAACATTTTTTTAAATCTACAATTAAGATTTCATACTTAGAAATCTCAAAAGCATTCACCCATCTCACTACATCAATTGACCAATTTTTTCACTTGACCAAATAATCGTAATATATTTTACCTCTTGTTCTTTTGGCTACTTTGGATTCTATCACTACCTCAATTTCGTCATGTTTCTTCTTTGGAAATTGTGTTATCCATTATTTAGTCAAAAAATTGGTTATGATACCTTTAGTATTCTTTGTAGGCTTATCATAGTATGAATACAAATCTATCATAATAAATATTGGTGAGTTGTCTACTCCTTCTAGGAGTTCTATTTTATATGCATTGGCTACAAACTTCTTCACGACATTACAAGGTCCAATATTCTTCAAATTGAGCTTGTTGTATGCACATTTTGGGAATATTTCCTTTTGCAAATGTGCAAAAACTAAAGTCTCCTACTTGAAATTCTTGTGTCCAACATTTGAGATCAACAGTTTTCTTGTATCTTATAGTATTTTATCCAACTTACATATAATAATTTTAGGTATGTAGTCAAAAAAGTCCTTTGCTTATGCATTTGATCTCTATAAATCACCTATACATCATAACTCATTCATTACTCTTGAACATATTTCATATACAATTTAGAATGGACTCTTGGATTTACTTATATTGATTGAATTATTATATTCAAATTTTACTTGCACCAAAATGGTATCCCACAATTATATTTTTATTTTCAACTATGTACCTCAAAAAATTTCTAAGAATTTTGTTTATTGCTTTAGTTTATCCATTGATTTGTGAGTGATAAGTAGAAATAAAATTTAATTTTATATCCAACTTCTTTCGTAAGATCTACCAAAAGTGTCCTACAAACATCATATCTCTATATCACACAGTGCTTTTTGGTAAGCCATGTAGTCTTACAACTTCTTGAAAGAACAAATCAAAAATATGAGTAGTATCACTCTTTTTCTTGCAAGGTATAAAATGTGCCATATTCAAAATATATCAACAATAACAAAAATTAAATCAGTTTCCTTTTGTGTTTGAGTCAATCCAAGGATAAAGTCCATATTGATATCTTCCCATGGTCTTTTTGGTATTGGCAATGTATGATACAACCTAATAATTTTTTTTTCTTTTGCATGTTGACAAATTTGATTACACAAATATTTACACATATTCACTTATTATTGGGTAGTAATAGCTTTCAAAAATTTATTTCAAAGTTTTATCTATTTGAAAATGTCCATCTAGTCCTTTATTTTTTTATCTTATTAGGTTTTCCCTCATTGAGCTC